>JAECWN010000452.1:7258928-8586071 GCA_018150725.1 Drosophila quadrilineata | reverse complement strand
ATGGAACCGATGGACACCAGGCAGTCAATGTTCGAGGAACCGTCCAAGGGATCAAAGCAGACAATGTATTTGCCCTACACAAATAAAACGTATGTATAAATTATCCTGGATTATAAAGGATATGATTGTTTACCTGTCGCTCGGTTTCCACCTCAATGACATTCTCGTTCTCCTCAGAGACCATCAGGCAGGTGGTATACGAGGATTTCAACATATTGATGAACAGCTCATTGGACAGCACATCCAATTTCTTGACCTCCTCACCCTGCACATTGACGTCCCCCGCAATGCCATGGAGCTTGGCAATGCCAGCCTTGCGTACCGCGGATGCGGTTGCCTTGATGGCGGTCTGTATGCAGTTCAGCAGCTGGGAGAGATCACCAGTTGCCTCCTTGAACTTGCGCTGCTCCTGCAATACGAAGCGCGTCAGCGTCATCGCATTCGAATCAAAAGCGGGTCCTTGTTGAGACATCTTGGCTACAAGTTGTACGAGATGTTAATAAGTCGGGTATACACGTGGCAAAAATATTACTACATTAATTCCATGCATGGGGATTACAGGAGTGCTGAGAAGGGGATGAACTGACGAACCTTGATAGCAATGCTGATTATGCTGAATTGCATCATAATATTGGTATATTATATAGATAATTATATTTTTTCAAAAATTTTTGAAAATATTTGTAGATTATTCTAGTTGCACGTGCAGAATATATTATTTAATAAACAACTTTATGTCTAATAATAATTTAATAAAATTTCATTATAGATAAGCAAATTTGTTTAATAAATTATGTAACATAGTTCATAAACACTGTTTTGCGTCATTTTCGAATAAGTTTTCATTAGATTTTATGATAACTTGTTCTATTTTTGGCATTTAAATGCATTTCATTTTCGAAATTAATTTGTGAGTTTCTTTTATGTATAAAAATTATGTTATTATTTACATATTGTTCAAATCTATTATTCAAGCAAGCATTAACAGTAAAAGAAACAATTTATGGGTCTACTTCAGTTGAAAACTGTTCCCATGCCAACACAGAAGAGCGGGTTAAGTGTTATACGCCAGGCTGTTATACAACACAGCCAATTGAGAACAGTTTAATATGACATTTTGGCAAAGTCTCCTGCAAAAATATCATTTGCAACTAGTTTTGTGCCCAACACGATTATTGCATATTATATAATCAGAGCAAGCTAATTAGTCAAATACTAAACAAATTAGCTGATAAAAAAACAAAAATTGAATCATTAATATTGCAGTATCATAAAGATACTTTTTAGCTCGTGCATTAGTTAAATAAATCTACAATTTCTAAAGATAAGATTTATGTACTATTTAATAAATAATGGGTAATTTCTGGAAAAATTAAAAAATTATTAATTTCAAACACATTTAAAACGTAAGAAAAGGAAGCGGAACTGGAAGAGGAACAAAGAGCAGCAAAGAGTGCAGAAGAAGAGGAGTGAGGAGTAGTTCAAATCAGAAATTTGTTCACTTACAATCACCGTTACTGGCCGCCATTGTTGGGCTGTAAATTATGTGGTTCCTGTGTGGCTCCTTAAAACAACAACAAATGACAACAAATTAAAAGGCAATGCCTTCCAGAGAGCATGAAGGTCAAACGAGAAAAGAGACATAGTATATACATAGATAGATGGAGGAGATAGAGGAGACGACGACGACCCATTTGAAAAAGTTATTATCAGACACTAGTGAAGTCTTTCCTTGTCTGCCTAATGTGGTTTTTTGGGTTGTTTTGGTTATGAACTGAACTGATAACCAGTTTCTAAATATTTATATATGTATGTATTATGACACGTATAGTTTAAAAGTGCCGAAGAAACCGGAACAAGCTGAAAAGTTTTTCTTTATATAAAATATTTGATTTTGGCAAAATTTCGATTAGCTGCGACACGTGCCCCAGTTTATTTTTGGAAATGCCACATGATTTTTGATACACATGTATCTATAAGTATATATACATCACACATCATACATATGTATATGCGGTATATCTATAAGTATCATTCTGTTTTTGGCGATAACTTTGCCAAGTACACAGTTTCATTTTAACTTTGCTTTGACCCCCAACTGTTGCCGGTTTCGCAACATTTGTGGAGCTTCTGCTTCGATTTTCGGTCTGTCCACAGAAGCAACCTTAACACCACAAAGAATAACAATAACAAATAATATAACTTTCACTTACAGCGAAACAGCAACAACGATAAAAGCACTGATCAAAACAAAACGAAGAACTACTGAGAACAGCCAACGAAATAGAGGCACCGCAGTCGACGGCTGCACAAAAGAGACTGAGCGTCGGAGCTTTGCTGTTGACTTTCAGCTGGCAATGGGCTTGGCAATGGCGACGCTGACGCCGCCGCCGTCGCCGACGCGGACTGTGACGTAGAAGGCAATGCCCACGTCGACTGCAACGTCACAACATATGGTATAGGTGCAGAGGGGTGGGTAGACAGAACTATGAGAAGGAAAGGTGAAGGATAGACAAACAAATACCTTACCTGCTTTACAAAGTCAAAGACGCATCAACTAAAGTGTGTTGAAGGTAATGATAGAAATAAATATACCTTATTGTATATGCAGCAGAGGGTATTAAATGCATGTAAATATGTACGTATAAACAGAAACAGAAAGAACAAGAATGTCTGCGAGTCAGCAGAAAGAATAATAGATAAAGCAATAGAGGGAGTTCAGTATACGGAGCATTGCCATCAGCAGAGCGAGACATGCCCCCAACTTGTATATGTATGTATCTGTACATATGTATGTATGTATGTACATATGTATATGTGATGATTGAGCTAATGAGCAGAGTTTATTCTCTCCCTCATTTACTCTCTCACTATCTCGCTAAGCACAAAGAGGGCGTGAATGGTAGCACCTCGACATTGAGAATCGGAACCACAGCTATGCAAAGATAAAATAAATTGGCATAATATACATATGTATGTACATATATGCATACATATTTATGTATGTATGTATTTTAATTTCATTTGAAAATTGTTTATTATTGTTTTTCGACTTTTATACGCTTATAAAGTAATGTACATACAGTTGTTATCAGTAAATAAGTAGTTTAAATATATTTTTTGTATATGTATGTACTTTTTAATCAGCTCTCAGCAGCTACATCAAAACAGTGTAATTTTATTGTTTTTCAAAAGTATTAAGATGTGCTTGAAGAACATGGAAGCTATAAACACGTAAATCGAACTCAAGTGATGCAATTCCAATATATTGAAAGTTTTCCAAAATTTCTTCATGTATTCTTGAAGTGCCCGCATATAACTGTTTCACTATAGGTTCCGCATTTTCAATAAATTTATTTAAACATTCCTCGTCTTCCTCTTTATTTTTAGCATTCGCTTTTTCCAGTTTACCCGGTATACAATCTTTCAATTTTTTCAGAAAATTCTGCTCATAATCCTTGAAAGGAAAATTAATAAATACTGCATTTACATATTCATGATATTCTTGGTGTGATAGGGTATCCAACTTCTCTCTAATTTTTTGTAATAATAAATCTAGAGTATCTGAGGTAGTTTCATTAACAGCTTTACATTGAATTGCCGTCTCCACTTCCGATATTATATACGTCATCCGATTTCGTTGTAACTGAAGGTTTGTTTCCCATGCAAGCGATTTCAAATTCATTATGAGAGATCTATCGGATAAATTTTCAATTATCGGATGAAAATTCTTAGATTTCGTGACATTCTCCGTTTCAGGTTTAACTTTCTGATTGAGTAATACATCTTTATCTGGTATAGCCGTCACGAATGTCTATAAAGACTCACAATATAACAATTTCTATATCTTGATTAATTCACATTTTACCCATAAGAGGAAAGATAATAAAAAGCGTTGCATCTTTTCGAACTTCTCAATTGAAGTGCAGATGCAAACTAAAAATTGCAGTTTTCAGCCACAAACATTTCTATATAGGCACAGAAACTGGTTACAGTATATTCTACAGCAGGACAGGTATTTCTATTTTTAAATACCATCTCGAAAATTATTTATATACTGCATATTAAATGATCGCCTAAAATGTGATCGAAAACAATTTATTAATTTAAAAGTTATATGATGTCAAAAAAAATGTATATGTCAATTTATACTAAAACATTTTAAATTTATTATAATAATATATATATTTTTAAATGTATGATATTCTTAAAATATATAAGTTAAATATTTCAAATATTACAATTGCAACTTAGTCTTCGCTCAATTTAGTTCCCCATTTTTTTTGGAAATTTTTTAGCATGCCCTGAAAGTATTCAACCCTCGTTTTGTAAGTGTATTCGGCAAGTCTTTGAATGATGGGTTTAGCGTCCTGGATGAGACTTTTCAAGAAATTATTTTCACCACTGTGCGCATAGTTAGTTATTTTTGATCGGAACTGGGCAAATGTCGATTCGCTGTTATTCTTCAAATACGAATCGAAGGCTTCAAACAGAAATGGATCAGATTCCCTAGTTTCATTAGAGATCAACTTCAGTTTCGACTCGGCCGCATTCTGAAAAGATGCCATCAACTTTTTAGAGTTCTGTTGATACTGGGAATATTTGTCTTCGTAATCATCGTTTTTGCAAAGAAGCAGATTTTTATGTACTGCATCCGATGGGAAATATTTGCTAACACTTAGTCGATTTTCTGAATCAGTTAAACTATCTTGAACTATTTGTCTCCTGTGACCTTCCCCAATTTCCCGCCAGTATTGCCACATTCCAAGTTGTCCATCATCAATGGCTTCACAATCGAAGAACTCATTCGCTACAAAAGTTGTGAATTCCAGTTTATTCTGGATGATTGTGTTGTAGGTTTCCTCGGTTAAAAGTTCCAACTGCCTGAGTAGAGACTTGTCCTGCTCAGTTACCGCAGCAACCACGCCCTGTCCGCAGAGGAGCATAGGATATGTGTTGGGAATACCATGAATTTTTGTTTTATTTTTCAATACTTATTTTTTTGCTTACCAGGAGTGTCAACTTAATTAACAGCAAGCGATGCATCCTCAAGAAAAGTTGGACAGAAGTGAGATCTCTCATCTATGTTCTCTCACCTTTATATAGAATTTTCCGTTAGAAACTACTCATACCCTTTAGCTTTCAAAATATTGAATGAGGTATTATCAAAAAGTGTATTGAACTTCAAAATGAATGTAGCATCTATCCAGGGTATTTGTGAGTTGATATCTTTGAAGACTTCTCATGGGAAAACCACAGTTCTCAATTTACCAATAAGTATTCTTGTCACTTTACTTTCAGAACTGGATTTACTACTCTCCCATCTTAAAAAACTAGTTTCGTTTGCAAGTTTCCATCGGTCTCTGGCAATTGGCCAAATATCTAATTCGCACTATGGGCAAAAATTTATAATTATTCCATATTTTTGTAAATACAATAATTTTATTTAATATAAATCATTTTTCACATATATTATTATTTTTTTTTATATTTTAATAAATATCGAAAAGTTGCTAGTTGAAAAGTCGAAGCATTGCGAAATTTCGAATAATTTCTTCAGTCTCTACATTCTCCTTTGTAATCCTTTCAAAGAATTTGAAGAAATATCTCTCGCTTTTCCTTGTGGCTTCACTAATCCTTTGCATTATGGGGTTCGCTTTTTCGATAAAATTATCGAGTTTCTCTTTATAATCATTATTCAACTTGGCTTCTGCTTTTTGCATGTTATGGGGGTAACATTCCCCTATATTATTTGGTAATACTATGTCGAAGTCACGGACATCTAAATTTAAATAGACGAATTTAACGAACTCTTTGAAATCATCATGAGTGAAATTATCCATATTCGCTCTGAGGTTCTCAAGGATAACTTGTATCTTTTCTATTTTATTATCATCGACTGCCTTACAGGCAATAATAGTTTCTAATTCCAAAATTAAATAATGAAGACGATCCCTTTCAATTTGTCGATCAGTTTCATTTATAAGGGCTTTCACTTCTAACAACAGACTTCTGTCCTCATACCTCACAATTTTGGATCGGAAAACTAGAAAAAATTTATCACTTTGGTTTTTCATGAAGTTATCAAAGGACTCGAAAAGTAACTGATCCGATTCCCTGATTTTATTCGACATCAAACTCATCTTGGGTTCAGTCTCATTTTTAAATTCGATCATCATTTCCTCCCTTCTTTCAATATATTCCGAATATTTCTCTTCGTAATTGCTGTTGTTGCAATTAAGCAGATCTTCATGGAGTTTTCCACTGGGTATATATTTATCGGGATTCTTTATACGATATCTTTTCAATTTTCGTATATAATCTTCTATAGCCGTTTTGGAAATATTTTTTCTTTCACTTTCCGTTTTACTGAGCCAGTCTTGCCAACTTTTAAGATTATTCCCATCTGCTTCACAGTCAATAACTTGTTTCGCTGCGAAAGTTGAGAAATCCACTTTATTCTGAATAAATAAGTCGTAGGTTTCTTCAGTTAAGACCTCAACCTGCTTTAGGAGCGACATGTCCTCCTCTGGTATGGCTAGAGCCGCACTCTGGAAATCCATGCAAGTGTTTGTATAGTTTCCATAGATCGATATATGGACTTACCCATAGTGCCAGGCTAAGAATTAGTTGAAGATGCATCCTCTATAATTCTGAAAGTAGACTGTGAACATTTGCAAAAGACGTTGGCCTTTTATACCTCGGGGAAACAAAGAAATATACACTTTCGATAAGTTGGTATAGGTAGTAGTACCACTAGGTTTTTATAATAAATTTATTATGAATTATAATTGAATTCCCACAATTCATTTTTATTCATTTAAAAATAGAAAAATTTTTCCATAAAAAATTCAAATATTTTCAAGTTAAAATATTTATATATTATTTAGAATTTATATATATAATAATAGTTAAATTTTTATAGCAAAAAATTTAGTCGATCATTTGAAAATTTGCAATGGAAAATCCAACAGGTTTAATTTGAAGATTGGACTATTTCAAGAAAAACCTTTTACCAAGAGAACAGGTTCTAAAACCACAGTTTCTTCTTTAAACCAGAATCCACGTTCAGAAGAATCCATGAAGTTATGAATGTTTAATTTTCTATAATAATTTCAGGACTCAACTGGAATAAATTATTAAGGTGAAGATTTCAGATGAGAAAATCAAACAACTAAAATTCATATATCAATTTTCAAATATGATATGGATTTGAATTGAAAGTCAAATAGATAAAATAAAAGTGCAAACTTAACAAATTTCAAATAATTATGATTTGCCCCATAATTTAGATAATACCCATATACTCACATCATGTAATTCCACCCATCTTAACATGAAACATATGCAACTGTGATTGTGAAGTGATTCGAAATCGGTTGTAGGCATACTTGCAACCACTTAGAGTTGCGAGTTGCAACAAAGTGTTTCCCTAAATGGCTTCCTAATAACCCGCAATTATATTGCCATTGTTGAGGACGAAGGACTTCTTCACCCCCTCAATTGGCATGCGCACGAGTCCTTCGATGTGGGCGTGAGCGAGTACGCCCCAAATAGTCAAATAAAATACTAGAAATGGGCGTGGCAGTTGTACTCACATCAACCCCATAAAGGGCAAGTTGCTGTTTAACCTGATTACTGGCAACTTTTTGTTGGTTCTCAATTGGATTTGATTGCCCAGCGGACGCCCACTCTCCAAAACCTTCAAGAAAAGGGACCTAAATTTGAAAATATTTTGATAGCGTTCAATTTTCTCATGAATTGTATCTTTTCGTTTAGTTTTTTTTATTGAATAGCATTAAGACTAAGCTGGCTAACACATTAAATAGAGCAAAATGGGATAGAGATGGAAGTACTCGAATATGTATATCTAAATTTTAAATATGTTCCAGAATATATATTTATGTGATTATCTTAGATATAACTCTGACTAGAATAACGCTCATTTGTGATCTAATTACGATCATTATTTACAATTGCATTTATATTTAGTGATTATTATACAGACTTAGTATTTTTGTTTAGCGGAAATATACCAAGAAAAATACTACATTTTCTGATCCTTATACCTCTTTATGGTATTTGTAGATACCACTTAGAGTCTTTGGTATATTTGTATATAGATATCATTCAATATCATTCCCGACCTATGTCAGCTGATACAGCTTGCTGTCTCCCACAATGTCCACATCACTGGAATTATCCTCATCCTCGCTGTCCGCCTCCAGATCGGAGTAATCATCCGTGGAGTAACCGTGCTGAAGGAAACACATTTGCAGCTGGCTTGGGGAAGATTGCGATCCACTACCGCTGGCCGTGAGCTTGGCCTGCTTGGAGTCCATGGAGGAGGTGCCGTCACTTTGCTGTTTTCCACTTTGCTCCGTGCGTGAGAAGTCAACGGGTTCTGCGAAAAAGGACACACAAAGGATTGCGAAATGTCAACAATTTTGAACAAACTAATTTGATTTTGCCAAAAACTTGAAGAAAACTTTAAGCAAAACTTTCATAAAAGCCAAGATATTGCAAGTTTCTTGACTCTAATTGACCAAAGGCATGCAACAGCCAAAAGCAAAAAGTTGCCACAAAAGAATCTTGCCTAGGTGGACTTCTACTTACCATTGGTATTGTCGCGTCGTCGCAGCTGCTTCTTGTGCTTCATGCGACGATTCTGAAACCACGTCTTGACCTGCGTCTCACTTAGTCCCAGCGCCGTCGCCAGCTCCACTCGCTCCGGCGTCGACAGATATCGTTGCGCCTCGAAACGCTTCTCCAGGCCCGACAGCTGTGGGTCACTGAACACGGTTCGTGCCTTGCGCCGTCGGCAGTGGCGCAGCGCATTCACACCCATGCCCAGACCCAGTGCCAACTCTGGGACACAGCCGGGCGCACCAAAGAATGGTGCTCCTCCAAACAGGCTGGCTGCAAAAGTTAGTTCCACATTAATTGCATTACGAGTGCCAACTTTGGGTGTCGGTAATGGCCTGTAATGGTCCGGGACGTACCTTGTGATAGAAAATAGGGATCCACGGACTTGTACGTGCCCGACGAGGGCGACAAATACCCCAAAGTCATCTGCAAGAACCCATGATCACTGTAGCCCGCACTCGGATACAGCACTCCATTGGGACCACCATTTGCTGGGGGTGCTGGTGGTGCAACTGGCGGTGGTGGTGGTGGTGGTGCGGGTACTTGTGTTGCCGACGCTGTTGCTCCGCCGCCCGCTGAAGGCAGTGGTGGCAAAGCCGTATCCACACTGGGCAAGCAACCCGATCCGGGGGCATAGTGGGAGGCAGCGGGTCGTGGTTGATGAGCTCTGACATGGGGGATAGAAATAAATAGTCAAACTAACTTTTATAAAAAAAGTTATGAGGTTCATGATCTGTAAATTCATTAGAGTTTTACTGAGAACTGAACTTTTTAATTAAATTTAATTTAATTATTGATTTAATTTTCATCTTCTACTCAAGTGATGTTTAGGTACTTATTAAGTTATACAGATTCTTTACTCAGTAAATTAATTTAAAAAAACTAAATAAATATATAAATAAATTTAATGGAATAAAATTTTCGACAATTTGCTATATAAATTAACAAAGTATTTAGACAAAGGCATTTTCTAATGTGAATGCACTTCAGTCTGCTCTCAAAAGTATGCTATCATTTTTTTTGGCATCTATGGGTAAAAATATTTTTCTAAATTTAGGCACTTATTATGTTGTAAAGATTCTGCACTTATTAAATTGAAAAAAAAAATTTTAAATAAATTTAATTAATGAACAATCCGTTCAACTTAAAATGAAACCAAACATAGTAGAAAGGAATAATATAGTTGTATTACATTGAAATTAAATGAAATGAAATAAATTATAAAATCAAAAACATATTCCTCAGGAGTGGTTTGGCTGAATATTTATAATTATTTATTAAATTTATTTATTGTTTATTATTTTTAAATTTTTATTGGAATGTAGAATAAAATTTTCAATTTTTGTTACTATTTATATATTTCTCAGTTATTATCTTGTGAAATTTTTTACTATTCTTGTTAAATTTTTTTTAATAATTTTCTAAAATTCAGTTAAAATTATGTTGTTCACCATTTTTTGTTAATATGAGTTGATGCAACATAATGTACTTACCGCTGGTTGCCTAATGCCTTGACATAATCCTCGCTGGCATAGGATGCCGACGCTTGGCTGGGACTGATTGCAGGACGAGCTGAAGGCGTCACTTGTGAGTTGCCGCTGGCATAACGGTTATTATCATATGGACTTATATTTCCACTAGCACTTGTTAATGCATTTATATTTATATTTAAATTTGAATTGGAATTGGAATTTGAATTGGAATTCGTATTTGAATTGGAGTTGAGAGTGTGCCGCACATTTTTCACTGAATATTTATTATTGTTGCACTTTTGATTATTACTAATATTGTTGTTGTTGCTATTTGTGTTGTTGGCAGTATTCAAATTTTGAAATAAAATGTGTTCAATTGAAAATGGCGTTTTTGTGGTTAGCATTGTGGCTGTTGTGGCATGACTCTTGCTGCTGGCAACAGTTGCAGCTGCTGCAGTCACTGTTGCTGTTGCCGTCGCTGTTGCCGCTGCTGTTGCAGTTGAGCTGCCGTTGGACACATTGAGCGCGGACATGTCCTGATTGAGTTGCTCTGAAAATTTGCCTGAGTTGCTGGTGCTGCTGCTGCTGGTGGCGGCGCGTTTATGTTGTTTACTCGTTGACGGTCGCGTTGAGTTTGCGGCAATCACCGCACATCAACCAGCAAATCGTTCTAAACGAGCAACGGCACTGAAAGGGGCAGCATCCTTGCCGCACACTTGCAACACGCTGCCAATCCCACCCCCATCTGTATCTGAAGACAGTGCAGTTTGTTGCGGTGCTCAGCTTGCCGCTTAACGGCAGCCAAAATGTACAAGCTGTATGTGTGTGTGTGTGTGTGTGTGTAAACACACCCCCATTTGCATGTGGCAACATATATGGTTGTCTCTCTCTGGCACCTAAGCGGCAAACTCTACCCCTGATGTTTTGCCAATGCAATTTAGCCATTTGCACCGCTTGATTTCTAGCCATAATGCTGGCATTTGCAGCTATTAAGGATACACAAACACACACACACTCATATGTATGTGTGGATATCCCTCAATCTATAGATATATAAATTTGTTTGTATATGCATAAATTCATGCCACATTGAGTTTAATATTTGCTTAATTGAGCCATGTTAACCGCAAATACATAAATTGCCAACGCAGACAGAGGCAGAGGCAGAGCGCTCTGCTGACGTCGCTGTCGCCGTTGCTGTCGACGCTTTAGCGGACGCCATTTTGCCCGTAATTAACGTGTCATGGCCGCCATTGTGTTTGTTGGCTTGATGTGCATGCATTAAATACATTAAATGCCACAATTATTATAATTAATTTATTGATTGAAGACGACAACTACCGTGTATCTCTCTCGCTCTCTCTCTCTGTATCTCTCTTTGTCTTTACTGTATTCTCTTCACATTTTGCTTGCGTTTGGCGTACGTTGCGTATGCGTGTTATTCTGTCTTTTCGGGCAGACGCAACTGTACCTCAGCAGGTCCTTATGGCGCCATTCAATGTTTTTGTCACCCCTCACTTCATTCCATCAACCTTTGGCTCGACCTTTTGCCAAGCTAAGCTCTGGCAATTAGGCACAAAATACTTGTCAGCAAATTCAATCATTTGACATAGCTACACAAGACTAGAAAAAAAAAACAATAAGAAGATATAGAAGAAGCTACTACAGACAATTTCCCCGTCAATGGGCGTGTCCTTTCGTATGGCCTGTGAACAGCCAATCGGGACGACTTCGTCCTTCCGAGGGTTGTTCGTCAGCATAAAACTCATTGTCCTTGTTCTACGCGCAGCAGCAAACAGGCTGACTGCAGTCATCGAGGGTGATGGCCAAGGGGAGTGGGGGGTACCACACCGAGCAGGCAAAGGATATGGTGTCCTTTGCGTCGACAGCGACCAAAAAGCAAGACAAATTTGCTCGTTTTATTAATAAAATAAGTCACGCAAAGTAAGTCGAACATCATTATTAGGTTAAAGCCCTAAAACGGGCGCATTAGCCAGTATACGTATAGTATGTATATATGTATGTATGCGTCTGTCTGTATGTATGTTTGTTCATACACATCCATACACACTAACATAACATAACTCTGCAAATATATTTACATATGTCCAAGGAGTTCGCTATACGCAGAAGCAAATCTCAACAAACATCTACACTGTTATCATGGAATTATTTTATTGCTAAGGAATATTTTGTATATTTCTGCGCAAATACAATTCAGCTTCAAACCAGCACCGGCTTAGCATTCATCACAGCATACGCCTCATTCAGAAAATACCAATTTCGAATCAATTTTACTTTCCTGACCATATTTTCGAGCATGCTAAAAACTTTTGGTACCGATTTAATGTGGTTTCACAGCTCTTTCCAGAAATCCAAAAATCGTAAATATTGACGAATGTTTGGCAAAGTTATGGCACCTCAAAGCTAAGATAATTTTCATATTTTGGTCAAAATCTGTTTTTTACCATTTTCTTACATTTTTGGCCATTTTTTCTAAAATATTACCCCAAATCAAGTTCGATTAAGTTTTTTATACCTATTTTGATGCCAGAAATCGAATAGTGACAAAAAATGTTGATTTTGAAATTTTCACTTTTTTGACATTTTTGTAAGGGGTAGGTATGAAAAAATTACCGAAAATAGTCCAAAACTAAAAATTTACTACAAGTAAAAGTTGTGATGCAAATTCAAACTAGGGTCAATACCATTGACTAAAATGCAAAAATTTGGAAAATTGCTTTATTTTTGGTAAAGTTATGGCTTCTTATCAAAGGGAAAATGTCTCAATTTTGTACTAAAAATGACATTTTTACAATTTTTTACTTTCCTGACCATATTTTCGAGCATGCTAAAAACTTTTGGTACCGATTTAAAGTGGTTTCACAGCGCCTTCCAGAAATCCAAAAATCGTAAATATTGACGAATGTTTGGCAAAGTTATGGCACCTCAACGCTAAGATAATTTTCATATTTTGGTCAAAATCTGTTTTTTACCATTTTCTTACATTTTTGGGCATATTTTCTAAAATATTACCCCAAATCAAGTTCGATAAAGTTTTTTATACCTATTTTGATGCCAGAAATCGAATAGTGACAGAAAATTTTGATTTTGAAATTTTTACTTTTTTGACATTTTTGTAAGGGGTAGGTATGAAAAAATTACCGAAAATAGTCCAAAACTAAAAATTTACTACAAGTAAAAGTTGTGATGCAAATTCAAACTAGGGTCAATACCATTGACTAAAATGCAAAAATTTGGAAAATTGCTTTATTTTTGGCAAAGTTATGGCTTCTTATCAAAGGGAAAATGTCTCAATTTTGTACTAAAAATGACATTTTTACAATTTTTTACTTTCCATACCATATTTTCGAGCATGCTAAAAACTTTTGGTACCGATTTAAAGTGGTTTCACAGCTCTTCCAGAAATTTTAAAATCGTAAATATTGACGAATGTTTGGCAAAGTTATGGCACCTCAACGCTAAGATAATTTTC
This sequence comes from Drosophila quadrilineata, assembly GCA_018150725.1. NCBI lineage: Eukaryota > Metazoa > Arthropoda > Insecta > Diptera > Drosophilidae > Drosophila > Drosophila quadrilineata. The sequence continues at coordinate 8,572,457 of JAECWN010000452.1, read as the reverse complement.
ATATTTTGGTCAAAATCTGTTTTTTACCATTTTCTTACATTTTTGGGCATATTTTCTAAAATATTACCCCAAATCAAGTTCGATAAAGTTTTTTATACCTATTTTGATGCCAGAAATCTAATAGTGACAAAAAAATTTTGATTTTGAAATTTTTACTTTTTTGACATTTTTGTAAGGGGTAGGTATGAAAAAATTACCGAAAATAGTCCAAAACTAAAAATTTACTACAAGTTAAAGTTGTGATGCAGATTCCAATTACGGTCAATACCATTGACAAAAATGCATACATTTTGAAAATAGATTGATTTTTGGCAATGTAATGGCTTCTTATCAAAGGGAAAATGTCTCAATTTTGTACTAAAAATGACATTTTTACAATTTTTTACTTTCCTGACCATATTTTCGAGCATGCTAAAAACTTTTGGTACCGATTTAAAGTGGTTTCACAGCTCTTTCCAGAAATCCAAAAATCGTAAATATTGACGAATGTTTGGCAAAGTTATGGCACCTCAAAGCTAAGATAATTTTCATATTTTGGTCAAAATCTGTTTTTTACCATTTTCTTACATTTTTGGCCATTTTTTCTAAAATATTACCTCAAATCAAGTTCGATTAAGTTTTTTATACCTATTTTGATGCCAGAAATCGAATGGTGAAAAAAAATTTTGATTTTGAAATTTTCACTTTTTTGACATTTTTGTAAGGGGTAGGTATGAAAAAATTACCGAAAATAGTCCAAAACTAAAAATTTACTACAAGTAAAAGTTGGATGCAAATTCAAACTAGGGTCAATACCATTGACTAAAATGCAAAAATTTGGAAAATTGCTTTATTTTTGGCAAAGTTATGGCTTCTTATCAAAGGGAAAATGTCTCAATTTTGTACTAAAAATGACATTTTTACAATTTTTTACTTTCCTGACCATATTTTCGAGCATGCTAAAAACTTTTGGTACCGATTTAAAGTGGTTTCACAGCTCTTTCCAGAAATCCAAAAATCGTAAATATTGACGAATGTTTGGCAAAGTTATGGCACCTCAAAGCTAAGATAATTTTCATATTTTGGTCAAAATCTGTTTTTTACCATTTTCTTACATTTTTGGCCATTTTTTCTAAAATATTACCTCAAATCAAGTTCGATAAAGTTTTTTATACCTATTTTGATGCCAGAAATCGAATGGTGACAAAAAATTTTGATTTTGAAATTTTCACTTTTTTGACATTTTTGTAAGGGGTAGGTATGAAAAAATTACCGAAAATAGTCCAAAACTAAAAATTTACTACAAGTAAAAGTTGGATGCAAATTCAAACTATGGTCAATACTATTGACGAAAATGCAAAAATTTGGAAAATTGCTTTATTTTTGGCAAAGTTATGGCTTCTTATCAAAGGGAAAATGTCTCAGTTTTGTACTAAAAATGACATTTTTACAATTTTTTACTTTCCTGACCATATTTTCGAGCATGCTAAAAACTTTTGGTACCGATTTAAAGTGGTTTCACAGCTCTTTCCAGAAATCCAAAAATCGTAAATATTGACGAATGTTTGGCAAAGTTATGGCACCTCAAAGCTAAGATAATTTTCATATTTTGGTCAAAATCTGTTTTTTACCATTTTCTTACATTTTTGGCCATTTTTTCTAAAATATTACATCAAATCAAATTCGATTAAGTTTTTTTATACCTATTTTGATGCCAGAAATCGAATGGTGACAAAAAATGTTGATTTTGAAATTTTCACTTTTTTGACATTTTTGTAAGGGGTAGGTATGAAAAAATTACCGAAAATAGTCCAAAACTAAAAATTTACTACAAGTAAAAGTTGTGATGCAAATTCAAACTAGGGTCAATACCATTGACTAAAATGCAAAAATTTGGAAAATTGCTTTATTTTTGGCAAAGTTATGGCTTCTTATCAAAGGGAAAATGTCTCAATTTTGTACTAAAAATGACATTTTTACAATTTTTTACTTTCCTGACCATATTTTCGAGCATGCTAAAAGCTTTTGGTACCGATTTAAAGTGGTTTCACAGCTCTTTCCAGAAATCCAAAAATCGTAAATATTGACGAATGTTTGGCAAAGTTATGGCACCTCAAAGCTAAGATAATTTTCATATTTTGGTCAAAATCTGTTTTTTACCATTTTCTTACATTTTTGGGCATTTTTTCTAAAATATTACCTCAAATCAAGTTCGATAAAGTTTTTTATACCTATTTTGATGCCAGAAATCGAATAGTGACAAAAAATTTTGATTTTGAAATTTTCACTTTTTTGACATTTTTGTAAGGGGTAGGTATGAAAAAATTACCGAAAATAGTCCAAAACTAAAAATTTACTACAAGTAAAAGTTGTGATGCAAATTCAAACTAGGGTCAATACCATTGACGAAAATGCAAAAATTTGGAAAATTGCTTTATTTTTGGCAAAGTTATGGCTTCTTATCAAAGGGAAAATGTCTCAATTTTGTACTAAAAATGACATTTTTACAATTTTTTACTTTCCTGACCATATTTTCGAGCATGCTAAAAACTTTTGGTACCGATTTAAAGTGGTTTCACAGCTCTTTCCAGAAATCCAAAAATCGTAAATATTGACGAATGTTTGGCAAAGTTATGGCACCTCAAAGCTAAGATAATTTTCATATTTTGGTCAAAATCTGTTTTTTACCATTTTCTTACATTTTTGGCCATTTTTTCTAAAATATTACCTCAAATCAAATTCGATTAAGTTTTTTTATACCTATTTTGATGCCAGAAATCGAATGGTGACAAAAAATGTTGATTTTGAAATTTTCACTTTTTTGACATTTTTGTAAGGGGTAGGTATGAAAAAATTACCGAAAATAGTCCAAAACTAAAAATTTACTACAAGTAAAAGTTGTGATGCAAATTCAAACTAGGGTCAATACCATTGACGAAAATGCAAAAATTTGGAAAATTGCTTTATTTTTGGCAAAGTTATGGCTTCTTATCAAAGGGAAAATGTCTCAATTTTGTACTAAAAATGACATTTTTACAATTTTTTACTTTCCTGACCATATTTACGAGCATGCTAAAAACTTTTGGTACCGATTTAATGTGGTTTCACAGCTCTTTCCAGAAATCCAAAAATCGTAAATATTGACGAATGTTTGGCAAAGTTATGGCACCTCAAAGCTAAGATAATTTTCATATTTTGGTCAAAATCTGTTTTTTACCATTTTCTTACATTTTTGGGCATTTTTTCTAAAATATTACCTCAAATCAAGTTTGATAAAGTTTTTTATACCTATTTTGATGCCAGAAATCGAATAGTGACAAAAAATTTTGATTTTGAAATTTTCACTTTTTTGACATTTTTGTAAGGGGTAGGTATGAAAAAATTACCGAAAATAGTCCAAAACTAAAAATTTACTACAAGTAAAAGTTGTGATGCAAATTCAAACTAGGGTCAATACCATTGACGAAAATGCAAAAATTTGGAAAATTGCTTTATTTTTGGCAAAGTTATGGCTTCTTATCAAAGGGGAAATGTCTCAATTTTGTACTAAAAATGACATTTTTACAATTTTTTACTTTCCTGACCATATTTTCGAGCATGCTAAAAACTTTTGGTACCGATTTAAAGTGGTTTCACAGCTCTTTCCAGAAATCCAAAAATCGTAAATATTGACGAATGTTTGGCAAAGTTATGGCACCTCAAAGCTAAGATAATTTTCATATTTTGGTCAAAATCTGTTTTTTACCATTTTCTTACATTTTTGGCCATTTTTTCTAAAATATTACCTCAAATCAAGTTCGATAAAGTTTTTTATACCTATTTTGATGCCAGAAATCGAATAGTGACAAAAAATTTTGATTTTGAAATTTTTACTTTTTTGACATTTTTGTAAGGGGTAGGTATGAAAAAATTACCGAAAATAGTCCAAAACTAAAAATTTACTACAAGTAAAAGTTGTGATGCAAATTCAAACTAGGGTCAATACCATTGACTAAAATGCAAAAATTTGGAAAATTGCTTTATTTTTGGCAAAGTTATGGCTTCTTATCAAAGGGAAAATGTCTCAATTTTGTACTAAAAATGACATTTTTACAATTTTTTACTTTCCTGACCATATTTTCGAGCATGCTAAAAACTTTTGGTACCGATTTAAAGTGGTTTCACAGCTCTTTCCAGAAATCCAAAAATCGTAAATATTGACGAATGTTTGGCAAAGTTATGGCACCTCAAAGCTAAGATAATTTTCATATTTTGGTCAAAATCTGTTTTTTACCATTTTCTTACATTTTTGGCCATTTTTTCTAAAATATTACCCCAAATCAAGTTCGATAAAGTTTTTTATACCTATTTTGATGCCAGAAATCGAATAGTGACAAAAAATTTTGATTTTGAAATTTTTATTTTTTGACATTTTTGTAAGGGGTAGGTATGAAAAAATTACCGAAATAGTCCAAAACTAAAAATTTACTACAAGTAAAAGTTGTGATGCAAATTCAAACTAGGGTCAATACCATTGACTAAAATGCAAAAATTTGGAAAATTGCTTTATTTTTGGCAAAGTTATGGCTTCTTATCAAAGGGAAAATGTCTCAATTTTGTACTAAAAATGACATTTTTACAATTTTTTACTTTCCTGACCATATTTTCGAGCATGCTAAAAACTTTTGGTACCGATTTAAAGTGGTTTCACAGCTCTTTCCAGAAATCCAAAAATCGTAAATATTGACAAATGTTTGGCAAAGTTATGGCACCTCAAAGCTAAGATAATTTTCATATTTTGGTCAAAATCTGTTTTTTACCATTTTCTTACATTTTTGGCCATTTTTCTAAAATATTACCCCAAATCAAGTTCGATAAAGTTTTTTATACCTATTTTGATGCCAGAAATCGAATAGTGACAAAAAATTTTGATTTTGAAATTTTTATTTTTTTGACATTTTTGTAAGGGGTAGGTATGAAAAAATTACCGAAATAGTCCAAAACTAAAAATTTACTACAAGTAAAAGTTGTGATGCAAATTCAAACTAGGGTCAATACCATTGACTAAAATGCAAAAATTTGGAAAATTGCTTTATTTTTGGCAAAGTTATGGCTTCTTATCAAAGGGAAAATGTCTCAATTTTGTACTAAAAATGACATTTTTACAATTTTTACTTTCCTGACCATATTTTCGAGCATGCTAAAAACTTTTGGTACCGATTTAAAGTGGTTTCACAGCTCTTTCCAGAAATCCAAAAATCGTAAATATTGACAAATGTTTGGCAAAGTTATGGCACCTCAAAGCTAAGATAATTTTCATATTTTGGTCAAAATCTGTTTTTTACCATTTTCTTACATTTTTGGCCATTTTTTCTAAAATATTACCCCAAATCAAGTTCGATAAAGTTTTTTATACCTATTTTGATGCCAGAAATCGAATAGTGACAAAAAATTTTGATTTTGAAATTTTTATTTTTTTGACATTTTTGTAAGGGGTAGGTATGAAAAAATTACCGAAATAGTCCAAAACTAAAAATTTACTACAAGTAAAAGTTGTGATGCAAATTCAAACTAGGGTCAATACCATTGACTAAAATGCAAAAATTTGGAAAATTGCTTTATTTTTGGCAAAGTTATGGCTTCTTATCAAAGGGAAAATGTCTCAATTTTGTACTAAAAATGACATTTTTACAATTTTTTACTTTCCTGACCATATTTTCGAGCATGCTAAAAACTTTTGGTACCGATTTAAAGTGGTTTCACAGCTCTTTCCAGAAATCCAAAAATCGTAAATATTGACAAATGTTTGGCAAAGTTATGGCACCTCAAAGCTAAGATAATTTTCATATTTTGGTCAAAATCTGTTTTTTACCATTTTCTTACATTTTTGGGCATATTTTCTAAAATATTACCCCAAATCAAGTTCGATTAAGTTTTTTATACCTATTTTGATGCCAGAAATCGAATGGTGACAAAAAATTTTGATTTTGAAATTTTCACTTTTTTGACATTTTTATAAGGGGTAGGTATGAAAAAATTACCGAAAATAGTCCAAAACTAAAAATTTACTACAAGTAAAAGTTGTGATGCAGATTCCAATTAGGGTCAATACCATTGACTAAAATGTAAAAATTTTGAAAATAGATTGATTTTTGGCAAAGTTATGGCTTCTTATCAAAGGGAAAATGTCTCAATTTTGTACTAAAAATGACATTTTTACAATTTTTTACTTTCCTGTCCATATTTTCGAGCGTGCTAAAAACTTTTGGTACCGATTTAAAGTGGTTTCACAGCTCTCTCCAGAAATCCAAAAATCGTAAATATTGACGAAGGTTTGGCAAAGTTATGGCACCTCAAAACTAATATAATTTTCATATTTTGGTCAAAAGCTGTTTTCTAGCATTTTCTTACATTTTTGGCCATTTTTTCTAAAATTTTACACCAAATTAAGTTTGATAGAGTTCTTTATACCTATTTTGATGCCAGAAATCGAATGGTGACAAAAAATTTTGATTTTGAAATTTTCACTTTTTTGACATTTTTGTAAGGGGTAAGTATGAAAAAATGAGCAAAAATAGTCCAAATATTTTAAAATCGGTTGATTTTTGGCACAGTTATGGCTGTTCGAAATTAAATAATAGACCGTTCCTTTAGGTTTTCAAAAGGCTTAAAAAAGATTTTTTCAGTGTAATGGAGAACGCAATTAAGTCGCTTTAGCTGAAATAGCTGCTATTCCAGCCATTTCGGGGTGCAGGTAAGAAGACTCTTAACCTCTGCTCCTGAGTGGGGGGCGTGGCGGTTGACTGTATATATTGCATGGCGTAACTGACACAAGCTGCTTGTTGGGAGCACTTACTAAGGAGCGCCCCGGAACTGACATCTTCAGCGCAGTTCAGTTCATCGCAGAGCAGCCATTGTTTTCCGTTTTGACATGAACGTGCGGAAGAGCGAATGTGTTAAATATTTTTAAAGTGCTTTTCCCAGAGCTGCCTCTTCGTTTTGGTTTTGGTTTGAATTTTTTTAGGATTCATGCTATTGATTTTTGTTGTAGTTTTTGTTAAATGAGTGAGTATTTTGTGGATGTTAATTCCTATCCTTAACCTATGGCAGTTGCACGTGTCCGTGTCCATCAGACGTGCTAAGCCAAATTTTTATAATAATAAAAATGAAGCATCACATTGCAAAAGGGCAATTTGCGGTTACCTTCTGTCTGGGGAGACAGTCTCCCTATCTCGCTCTTCCTTCTTCTTCCTATTTCTGCATCTTTCTCTGTCTGTTTGTCTTATGGCAATTACAACATTTTGTGTCAGTTTGTTGAGCAAATCCTTTTGTATTCCCAGAGCTGCGGATCCGTTTTTTGTTTGGCTCTTGCATAATTCCCTGAAATCAAAGCTGAAGTGTGTCAAAGATCAGGTTACGACGAGTCCTCGTCAATGTTTGTCGGCGTCTCAGATGCCACATGAATGTTGCATGCCGCATCCGCAGTTTGAGCTTGATTCTCGGTAAATTAACTTCTGCAACGAGAACACAACATCAACTTGCCTAGGGGTACTTTGTTTAGCAACTCGCGACAAGTGGCAACATCCTTGCAACATCCTTAGGGTCAATTGCGGAACTATTGCAAGGGAAATCTCTGGCAGGGTTTCAAGTACTTTCTCAGGGGTTTCTAAATGAATTGGGTTACTTTAGCTCATATTAAGCAATTTTTGCATTTCACATTTGCTGCTAATGAGTGACAATTATAATCCAATCAGATCTCAAATAAAATTTGATGTAATTATGCAACAAATCGCTGCCATCTCATAATTGTAGGTTCTGTGGATTGTTGAGTCCCCCATTTACAACAGTGACTCGCAAAAGTTTTCAGCACGTACCGAGTTCACTTTACATTTTGATGCGGACAGCAAAAAAAAGGGCTATGCTTATTAAAAGCCTCTTGTTATTATTATCCTCGGCAAAGTAACCTTTTGCCCGGTTACGGTTCCCGCCTCCGTTCCAAACAATTAGAGCACTAACAAATGCAATTACCAGTTTGCTGACATGCTCTCCGCCTTACCCCTCTAACCCTGTGTCCTGCCAGCAAACACTACACTACACATCCCAACACAATTGGCAACAATTGAGTCGGGCACCGACAACCGACAACCAAGAGCCGAGGCACATCCTGCAAGGATAACAACACCAATAACAACAAGAGCTACAAATAAAGTTTCCCAAACGCGTGCCACATATTAAATTACATCGAAATATGTGCACACGATGTGTTCATGATAATCATCATGTTGATGCTACAGATGATGATGATGATGATGAGGATGATGATGATGAGGGTGGGGAGTGCCGTGACGGGGGCAGTTTGTAATTTGCTGGCATTTACAGCGATTTTATCGGAACCCCAATTCCCAGCCTAGTTACGAGTATTTGAAATATTTTGATATTATTCCTAACAGTCTTCGATTTAATTTAATTTACAGCGGGTAATTGTCATACAATTTGATTTGAGAAATACTTTGAGCAGTTGACATCTGTAGTTCAGTGTATTATAGGTGAATGGTTGGGAGAACTGATGGACCTACTTGTTCCTAACTTTGACCTATCATAACTTTGTCAAAGTAATCAAGTTTTTCATATTTGTTAATACATAAGTCATTTAAAATATTATAAAAAAAATTACTTAATTCAAGTAAATAATCACGATTTGAACTTGTATTAGAAATAACTAATAAAAATATAGCTATTCAAATATAACCTTTGGTCATGCATGATAATTATTGCTATACATTTCGCTAGGAAACCTGAATTGGGTGCATTTTGATAAGACCGCCGAGTAATCTGAAATAGAATATAAGTACGGGCACAAAGCTGAAAATTATTTAGTCTGTTACAAGATGCATTTCAAAATTGCCATACTATCCGTAGTGCTCTTGGTGGGTACTAGAAGTAGTAGTAGTATGTATAGTGCAATTAGATCTTAATTAAAATTTTCCTATAGAGTTTGGCGCTTGCAAGTGCATTTCCGGCGCAGACTTTGAGGAATACGGTCGATGACCTGATTCAAGAGAACGATAAGCAAAATGAAAGGGATATCCTTGGGTTGCCCGTAAGGTTAGTTCGTTTGGTGGTGGACAGCAAAACCTTGACTGCATCTGAAGAGGTCGAATGGCAGAATTTCATCAATAAATGGGGAGCTCCGAAAGAAGAAGTGTTTACAACCTTAGCAATATCTAACGAATATATGGATGATTTAGGTCGATTGCCCATCAAGGACGTCAAGCAACGCCTAAGTGAGGACACCAAAAGGGAGTTTAATGATGTGATGCATAAACTTGGCGAACGCGTCATTGAAAGGCAGAATCAACTTAAGGCCCGAGTTGCTGAAGTGATCAGTAATGCAAAAAAGAATGGATTCGAGGACACTGAATTGGAGGAATTACTGATAAAATATGCAGAGACCTCTAACTCGAAAGTCAGCGACTATGCGGTTAATTTTAAATTTTAATTCAACATTTTAAGCTTTACAAACTATTCAAATATTCCTAATCGAATCGAGCCACAACAATTTGAAATCCAATTTAACGTTAAACTTGAGTTATGAGCATCCAAGTAAATAAAACAAACATAAAATTAACATAACCTCTACATAGTGAGTTTTATAGCAAGTCTGCCAGTGTGACCAGTTGTTGGCTGCTATCCAAATATCTTAGTTTTTAGCACTGACACTTCAATGACTATAAATTCTTATAATTCGCAAGTTGTTTGGCTCTTCTGAGCATGATATGCGTATACGCAGCTGTTCAAGTTGTTACAACCATAAGAGAATGCAGCCATGTATGTTGAATATATTTTTGGAAACAGGCTGGCCAGATCCTCTAATTGATATCTGGGGTGTACAGCCTGTATGATAAATACGTACAGAAGATATGTGCAGTATTTTTGAAATACTTGACACTGATTTTGCATTGAAAAGAAAGCATGTGGTTTCTACGATGATCTCTTCAACTAAAGCTTTGCTTTTAATATGCCCGCTACACACCTATATACATACATATGTAAAGGTGTATATATGTACGTGCATATCTATGTATTAAAAGCGCATCACGTGAGAAACTTAATTTTATTAAATCGCCACAGAGACGCACTGCGGGAAGCTGCTTTTGCTCTTCAATGAGCTTTACTTGATGCTGGCAATGTCAAACTCTTATCGCCTTTCAATCTGCCGCTGCCGCTGCTGCTGCTGCTGCCTGGCTACTTATCGATGGCTACTTGCATGGCAGACGGAGACAGGTAGCCAGCCAAGGGTTGAACATGACTTTGCCCGTCCAATAATCGCACGCACACACACACATACATACATATGTATATACAAATACATACATATGTATACATAGTGTACTAGGCGTCTTTGTGTGTGAACTGCTGTCAATGCATTAAATGATGTGCATAAAGCATGAGAATACATGATGTGGGAGCGGTTGCCTGCAGAGCTTTTTGTCAGCTCGCTCTCTCTCTTCTCTCATTCCACGGCTCTCACGCCTCTCAGTGCAGTTTGTTTGGGTTGATTGACGCTGATAGGGCACGTGTTGGCAATTATTGAGAATAAACATGAAAAGCTGGACAATTCAGTCGACGTCTTGTTGAACACGATAAATTCAAGGACTCTTCGTGCAACTCAAACTAGAGAAATTTTGATTTTTTTTTAAATCAAAATATTTGGAATTAAACAAATTTGAATTTCTTACGATCAAAAATTAATGGAATCCTTTTGAACGGTAGTGCGGTTCAGAAAGAATTCCTCAGATTACGAGACCTCTGAATTCAAAGTACACTCAAATATTTTTAATACGTTTTTTTTTAATTTGTCAATCAAATGTATCGTTACAAATTAACTAAATTTGTATTTCTAATAAACATATATTAGTTGAGGACTTTTAAGGACCATCGTGTTAAACAAGAGTCATCTGATTTATCCAGCTTTTCATGTTTATTCATAATAATTGACAGCACGTGTCCTATCAACCCGAATCATCAAGCAAGGGGTATTTAAAAGGACTGCACAATAGTAGAGTAAGCTGCGCTGCAGGATACTGCGTACATTTTCACACCTACTTAGGTTTATTTGCAAAACATATGTTTGTACGAAAATATATATGTATATCTTTAGCCAATTATGTCCCACCTCATGCACAGTCGTATCCTGACTACCAGTGGTGCTTCCCTGCGCCGTTAAGTAGCCTGGCAGCAGTCAATCCCAGTTGATGATCAAAAGGCGATAAGATTGAAATTGTGAGCGGCATCAACACCAGTTGAAGAGCAGCCCCGCAGAGCGTCACTGTGGCAATTTAATTAAATTAATATTCTCACGTGTTGTGATTTGTTTTTTTTTTTTTTTTGCTTTCCTCAGAAATATTTCAATATGAAAATATTCTCTCTGGAAGTAGATTCACAAATACACAATTTCATAGACAGTACTTTTCGATGCCTACGCTAATACTCCAAAGGAAATTGATCAGTTATAAATTAATGAAAAGTATTTAAAATCGAACTATTTTCTATATTAAATTTACAATATATAAAAATGTAAGAGAAATTTGGCCTAATAAGAGATACGATTGGCTACTATAGGCAATTAAAGGGACGCAACTGTATTTACTCTATAAGCTCACAATGTGCGCTTAAAATTCTTAACTAGTTAATGCTTCAAATGGGTCAGTTCGCTAGAAAATGTGAGCAAACTAAACTTTTCGACTCGATATACAAATTTTTGGTTATCCTAGCGACAATCACGTTGCTGGGACAATATTAAATATATTACAATTGGTAAAATGAATAATCATATAATAAATATTTGTGTATTTTAGCAAATATTGAAAAGCTAAAAAAGCGGATTCTTAAACATAAATATCCAGAATTCCCGCTTTCCGGTATTTTTGAATTGCTCTAGCGAACGCCTTCAAAATAAAGCCAAAATTGACGGGAAAATAGCTGAATTGACAACACTGGTTGTTGAAATTTGGAAAAAAAAAAAATAAAAACAATGAATTTTCCACCAGCATCCATGTCCTTTAAATAATTTTCTATTTATCATATTAAATAATACTGCACTTAAATGGTTTGTTCATGAATATGCAATAAATTTGTTTATTTTGCGATTTTTTTTTATTGTTTGCAAACATATTCAGCTGTAGTTTTCAGAATACAACAGCGATTATTGTTGACTGCTTGTGATGTTTCCATGTAATAAATATATATGTATGTATGTAGTAGTGATGGGTATGTATAATAAATATATATATTTATATATCTTTATATATTTGCGAATTATATATTATTTTGCAAGACTCTTTGCTCTGCTTTAGCTGCTTCAGTCATTTTATAGAAATACAATAGTAATTTTTTATAACTAATTTTAGGGGATTGTTGTTATGTTTCCATTTTTTTTTTATTTTTTTTTTTAATTATTTTGTTTATTATCAAAAAATATCAAATGCTAACTTATTTGTTTAAAGCTTTCTATTTCGTTATTGTTTGTATTACAAATCTCTCTGTGAATGTCCTTTGTGAATTTCGCGACTTTCTCTCTATATTTCTGTAAAAAATTTGGCAGCCTGTCTCCAAGGACGAAATCAAAAGTCATATTTTGAAGTTCATAATGTTATACTATTTAAAAATTTCGATTAGTTCAAAGTCAAATTTATCTAGTAGTAAAATTTAATTATCAATTAACCGCACACACATACATACACAGCATATTTATATATATATCCTTAATGTATGTATGTAATTCAATAATGTAAATAGTTTTCATACATTCTTGTTATATTTTCATTTTCTCTGCATAATTTTGATTTTTTTATTATTGGTCTTTTATTAAGTATATAGGATAGATAGATAATTATATATTTTTTTTTTAATTAGTATGTGGTGCCTAACAAATTTATTAGCAAACTTCTGAATTTTAATGTGATTGATGAGAAGAGAATGACGGTATTTGTTTTTTTTTTTTTTTTTAGCGAACTGTAACCATAATTATAGCCTATAAACAACCATTTGTTTCCGAGGTGTTATCATAATTAAATACGCTACCAGGTTCTACATACGTAACTAGTTTTTCATTATTTATTTAGAGAAATATTGAAAAATTTGTTCTTAATAAATTTGTTAAGCACTCAACATGCAATTGAACAATAATGTTAAATAGTTAATTAAGCAATTGAACAAGCAAGCAGATTGTATTTACAATGAGATGTAAGTCTAAAAAAAGAACTTTGTTTCGTTTATCATTAATTTGTTTCAAATGATTACGTTGTCAGTTTATTTTGTATATTTTTGTATGGTGATAAAAATATAAATTAATCGTATAATAATAAACTTAAAGCAACTCGCTCAAAGTTGCGTCAAATGCATTACAATTAAATATAAAATATGTATATATTTATTTAAAATTAAGGAAAATCAATCATCAAATTTAAAGTAAATGTCATCGCCTATTTTATGTTTTCTCAAGTATTTAAAACAAATACAATTAAGAATCAAACAAATTGCACGAATTTTACCAAGAGCAAAAAATTAATCTGCATTTTAAATTTACAAATAAACGAATTAAACTTAACGCCTAAAGTATCGTCCAAGAATCGTTTTCAAATTGGACTCTGGGTCTGGTCTTTTTGTCAATATTCACTCGAAATTCCACTTAAAAACAAAACAAAATTAAATTTTGCTGCACACACACATTATATATCCTCTCTTCCAGCGGCTAGTTGGTTTTTATATAAATTTACTCATTTCTCATGTCTTTGGCGCCACTTGATACGGTATCCAAAAAAAAAAAAAAAAAATATATCTATATTCTCACAGATATATTCATCTGCTCAACACGGCATAGCATAGTTAATTGTAGGCATTAAAAACTAAATAAATAAATGTAATGTGTTCCATCCTTCCTTCCTCTTAAATGTTGTTCATTTCGTCAGCTCTTTGTTTTTTCTTTATTTTATTATTGTATTCGATGTTATGGGGGGGATTTAGTTTTTTTAAGCCTATTGGTTTTGTGAACGAGATTCGAACATCGCAGTCACATCGCGTATTGAGAATTGTGGTGAGATCTTTTCTCTGTTGCTGCAAAAAATAAATGAGAAGGTTATCAATTAAATTTAAGATTAGATTATTTACGAATGTTCAAATTTTTCAGTATAGAGAAAGTACAGAATAAAATTTTATATAAATAATTATATTTTGTTTCCAATTTAAAACAATTTTATTTATTTTTTCTTATAAAAAATTTAAAATATGATCTTTATTTTAAAATTTTACTTTTTCTTTCAAATATTTTGTTAATAATTTTACTTTTAACATAAATTCTGATTGAAATTTAGTCTTTTCATTGTTTGAAAAACATTTTTTTTATTTAGATTTACAAAAATTAAGCCTTTTTTTAAGAATTAAGATGTTTTTAAATTAAGTTTACTACAAAAATATTTTATTTCCTTTTTAAATTAAGAATATTTGTTTTAATAGAAATTCAGATTTATATAAACATTATTTAGGCTTTTTAATAATTTAAGATAATTAGTTTCATAAAAAATTAGAATTCAATATAAATTATTTTCAAGAAATTTTTTTTTTGAAAAATATTATTAAACTAATTAATTCTAAAATTATATATGACAACTTAACAACTTACTTGACGCTCGCATTGCTCTCGGTGTTGACCGATTGTGGCATGGAGTTTCTGGAGAGTCGTTCACGTCCGACGACGATGCCACGCTCGAACTTTCCGGGCATCGTTGCCGTTGCCGTCGCTGGCGTTGTGATGATGGCCGCATTGTTGGCTGCAAATTTCTGGGCAGCCGATTTCACGCTAAGCATCGGTAGATTCACATTGGTATTGGTGTTGGTGTTGGTATTAGAATTGGTGTTAGCCACAATTTTACTGGTATTATCACAATTTTGATTCTTCTCATCGGAGATGCTGCGAACACGCTGCGATCCGAACTCGCCAGTGCGATGTAGAGTAGTCTCTGATCCGCCACCGGCACCACAGGCACGCCCCAATTGCTTGAGGTTCATGTCCATGTCCTTTTGCAGGGAATGCATGTCGCCACGTGACTTGGACTTGATCCGCAGTGACTCCGATGCCTGGAAATTGTTATCATCCGTGTTGAGTTCGGTTTTGGAGCGGGACTTCAGAGTATCCCCATAGTATTTCTGGGTCAATTGCTGGCGACGCTCCTCCTTGATCTTATCGATGCGCTCCCGGTCGAGTATGACGCCAGTTAGGACACTCTTTCGTCCACCTTGTGGCAGATTGAGTGTCTGCGATTGTTGGTCGCGTGGCACATTGTTTTGCTGTATCAACGAGATGCGATTCTCAGTTGTGGGCGTTGTGATCAGAGGATCGGGATCCGAGTCCGTTTCATTGGAACGCAGTTGGCATATCTCTTCCGTTATGCTCATGCCCGGCAATCTCTTGGGCGGATTGAGGGTCTTCGGTCGTGTGAAATCAAAGCTCTTGCGACGACTATTCAACTCGGGCAAATCCGTTGGCTTAGTGGCCGTCAGATCATGCAGCTGCTTGCCACCAAATTCACGCACGAATGCATTCTCGTCCAGGGAACGTGTGATCTTCTGGGCATTATTGTTGTTGTTCAGTTTCTTGAGCGGCACAGGCGCTGGCATCATTTGCTTCGTTGAGTGTTCGTTGATCACCGCTGGCAGATGCAATTCATTGGGCTTCTTCATGGAACCGCCACGCACACTGAAATCAAAGTTGGGCAACTGATCCACCGGCGAACTCTCGAACTTGGTGGCCAACTCCTTGACGCTGAACGAGGGCGATTTGTTTGGCTGCTCATCCTGTGGCATGCTAATATGATCGTTGCCTGGCAAACTATCCAGACTATCGAGTTCGATTCTATCACAACTACTTGGCTGTTTTTGTCCCGACTCGGATTCCAAATCCAAATCAAATTCCAGCTCCAATTCGAGTTCATGCTCATTTGTGTTGAGTTTCATCTCCTCTCCACGTAGATTCTCATAAACTGTTTTTGGCTTGCGCAGCTCAATGTTCTCATACAGCAACTTGTCCTCATCCTGTCTGTCCCGTTCCCGTTCCCTCTCCCGCTCCCGTTCCAGCTCTAGTAGCTGCTGGGTCATCTTTGCACTGCCATCATGATGCTCCTCCTCTTCAATCTGCTTCAAGCTCTGACTGTGTCGCTCATTCAGCAATTGATTCACCTCGGTGACGGAATTACGAAACATCTTCACCTGCTCGTAGACAATATGCTCATCAAAGTTGGTCTCCAGCAGCAGTGCCGGCTTCGATGGTGGCTTCTCCTTCTCTGGCGACTTGTACGTTATGCTAATGGTTGACTTAATCGGACTATTGCCACCAATCATCAACGCAGATGCAGATGCCGCTGATGCTTGTTGCATCTTCTGTGGCGTTAATGCATTGCTCGGCGTCTGCTCGAAATCCTCATAGAGTGGCGAACTATCCTCGGTGGCCAGCAGCGAATGCATGCTCAGCTGACGCTGCAAATGCTGATAGCCGAACTCGCTGGGAGTCACCGATTGACTAGTGTTGTCCGTGAAATTGGAATTGTTCGGCGAACTGGCCTGCAAATGCAATTGGAGCTGCAGCTGATCCTTGATTGGCAGCGTGGCAGCTCGATTAGTCGACTGTGGCAGACGCGCCTGCATCGGTTGCAAGTCCAATGATAATTCACGTTTCAAAGCATGCATATCTCGTTGCTCTGCATCCGTCAGATGATTAAACTGAGAGAAGATTATAAAAATATATAAAAAATATATTGTAAAATATAGATGAAAAATAAAATAAAATCATTTACAAACTAAACAAAATTAAAATAAGTGAAATCAATTTAAAAAATCTGTAGAAATTACAAAATAATCAAATTAAATTTAAATTTAAAAATTTATCAAAATTAACATTATGAAGAGAAAAATCAATATTTAAAACATCGTTAAAATAAACGAATTTGTAGAAGAAATTTTCATTTAAAAAATTAATTAAAAAATGTAAATAATTATGAAAAAATAAAATAATTAAATTTAAATAAGAAAATATGAAAAATAAATTAAAAATGAAAGTAATCAAAATTAATTTGAATATTTCAAACTATTAAAATAATTAAAAACACAATTTACATAATTTATAAAATTAATGTAATTAGGAAAAAAATTTATAATTAAAAATAAAATTAAAATATAATTAAATTAGAAACTTTTAATAATTAAAGAACAAATTTAAGTTACTTATTAAATTAATTTTAAAAGTAATTAAGAAAAATTAGAAATAATTTGAAATCACTTACCTGCTGTCCCAGACTCTCGTGTGAACTGCCCAGATAACTGCTGCTTGCTGCATCCACGCCCAACAGATGCTGCTGCTGCTGTTGCATGTTGGAGGACACACCCGATATGCCCGACATGGCCGAGGTCATCATCAGCGGCTCCATGTCATACTGTGGCGTATTCACAGCTGAGCTATTCTCGGAACTCTCCGTGTCGCACAGCAGCAACGAGTAACGTGGGCTGTTCGAAGGTGTTGTGGGCGTGGCAATGGATAACTTGACTGCCGCCGGGGGTTCCCCTTCAACGCCACCTGGTTTGCCACATCGCAACTGACCAGACGAATTACCATTTCTGGTTGGGAGAGATGCAGTTAATCATTGATTGGAGCTGGACCTTGGCGGCATATACTCACTGTTGTCGGGATTCCTGCTTGGTGCCTTGCGGCAGGAAGTTGCCCTGGTAACTGAAACGTTCCTTGGCTGCCAGCTGCTCCTTCCGTTTGGCGCCCAACTGCACGGATGGGTAACTATAGCGAGCAACTCCTCCGGCCGTAGCTCCGCCCGGAGATTGGCTGGCACGTGCTGGCTTTGGCGGTGGATGAATATCAGCATTGGCGAATTGCTGTTGGGCGGAGGTTGGATGCTCCGGCGTGCCGCAGTCAATGAACTGTATGTCCGAGAGCTGATCCTCCAGCTTGTAGCGTTTGCAGCAACTCTCGGTACCGACGGGCTCATGACCGCACGGTTGGCCGCAAGAATGTGGGGGCGGGGGCATTTGGCGGGCCGAACTGGGCGAGAGGAGATTGAGGCGCGGCTGCTTCTTGGGACTGGGATTGACGCTGTTCGTCTGACTGGAGAAGTCCTCGGGTCGGGCGCGCATTATGCGACGCGTTGCACAGCCGGTGGCCGGCGGCACATTCTCCTTGCCCACACGCGGTGAACTGACCAGAGATTCGCTCTCCGAGAAGATGCGCATCTCCGGCTCCTCGCGATCAAAGTTCAGTCCCAGCTCCGAGAGTTCACGCGACGGACAGGTGGTCATGTGACCGCGCTGCGGCGACTGCAATAGATCAAAGTACGAATCATGGGAGACACTCCTGGAGTGACCCACAGTGCGCAGACTGTCAATCGAATTGGAACGAATGCAGAGCTCCATGGGTTTGCTGCCCATGGCAGCGTCCCTGGCATCTCGGGTGGTGTCCAGCAACTCGATGGACTTGGGCTTGTCGTGCTTCGACAGCTCCTTGCTGGCATGCGCATTCGAGATCTGAACGAAGCTAACCCGAGACGAACCACTTGGCTCTTTGCTGGCGCTCTCGATGATCAGCTTGTGGCCAGGACCCTCGTTGCCCTGTCGCTGGCTACGCGTGAAGATGCTCTTCCATGAGGGCGTCTTGTCCGGCTTACGTTTTTGCCAGCTCCGTGGCACCGACAGCACCGTATGGTACTTGTCCGGCAGACTGGACGGACCACCGCCCACCTCAATGTAGGAGCCAATATTGGAGCCGGCATTGGTACCGCTATTGGCGCCGTTGCCCAGCATATTGATGGGCAGCGATTGCTTCAGATCGGCACTGGACTCGATGCGTGAATGCCGCTCTTGTGCCTCCTCCAGGCTAATGAGCTTCGCACCACCGGTGCTAAGGCTTTTCGGTCGCTCCACCAAACCCAGCGATTGATCCTGTTCCCGCTGCTCCACCAGCAGACTCTCGCAATCGGTCAACGACTCCAGCCGCTGTTCCGCCGATGTGGAAGCGGCTGCCGTCACAGGATTACCCACAATGCTGAGACGTGCATTGTGATCCTCGAGAGCATCGAATATATTGTGACAGTTGCGTATCAGGTACTCGGTAACCACAGCCTGAACGCCAACGCCGCGCAATGCTGCCACTCCTCCCGACTCCAGTGCCGGAGATCGCAATAGATTTGGCGCCCAGACAATGGCCAGATTCTTGTCCGTCATGCCGGTGCGTTCATGATGCTGCGATACCTTGTGCAAGTGCTCCGACAGGTATTTCAAGGTGCTGCCCAGAATCGAGGAAAAAACAAATTATGAGCGAGGTTTACCATGCAAGATCACAACAAATAGATAACGACCGAAAAACTATAACTAATGGCAACTAAGAGATACCCTAGAAGAAATATACAGCCTTTTAATCCCTTAATAAATAGAATAAATATTTATTAGATTAAGTGCTCAGAGCAATAAACATAAATTCATTGGTAAATATTTCTTAAAGTGATTTTATGCCAGTTGAGGTTAGGAGTAACCTACCAAGGAAAAGGGTATGCGGACATAAAACTGGTTTCTTGGCAACCAGTCTCTTGAGCGGAAACTAGTCACAACCGAACATGTTCTCAGCTTGATGGGATCGACTAGCATATATCCTAGCTGCAAAGACTGTACATCAATTGCATGGGCTTGGCTGAATTACTTTAAGCAGACCTAAACAATGGGCAATCAACGATAAACCTAAAATCTTAAAATGCTTATATGCCAGGTACCTCAGATACAATGGAATACTACATTTGTGCTGAGAAAAATATATAAAAAAAATAAATAATAATGTTTATGTTCCAGGAAGAATAAAAGCGTGGTCTCTGTGACTCTAAAAAGCATAGCTATTCTGACACAGAAATCATAGAAGGATACGTTGGGTCTTAGCTGACCGTAGGTTCGACCTTCCGTCTGTTTGAAAGCTCCCACCTTACAATATATAATACCTATTGTCCTCCTTCTTGCACAGACTGATATATAGACTTCTCTAAGCCTTTGGTATTGATAACTAAATAGTTTTCCAACCCATTTACTTATTAAGGTCGCATAATTTCAAAATGGACCTCAATTTTGGCTCGTTTTACAACACTTACCGATAGTGTGGTGGCGGCAGTTTCAATACCGTCTCCTTCATCAGACGCAGACGTTCGTCGGCCTCGTTGGCCTTCACCTGGATAGCCTCCACAAAATTGTCATACAGTTGATAGGTGCACAGCGGATTCGGTAGCTCCCGGAAGTACATTTTCAGCAGGGAGCTGACCGCATGTATGTCCTGTTTCATTTCGGGATTTCCGAGATCTGGGACACGTTCCTCGTCGAAGGCGCGTCGCAGTCGCTGAATGTTTGATGTGATGCCCGACAGGCGATAAATGCCATCAATGACGCCATAGTTTTCAATGAATTCGGCACAGGACCTCAGCACCATGGGTATGTCCTGTACACTGTTCAATAAATGCTCCGATAGATCACAGGAGAAGACGCGTTCCTTGTAAATGCCACTCTGTTTGAGGCGTCGGCGTGACGGACGCGACAATATGAATGATCTAAAGAATGCAATCAGTTTTCCATGCTTGCGCAGCACAGGCTTCGTCGGGGATGCATCCAAATGACCGACAAGTGGAGCGGGCATAGGAAAATTCCGCGGCACCTTGTCACCAATGGTGGCCACACAGGACTGCGGAAAGAAGCCGACCTCGTAAAGGGATTTCTGCAGATGAGACTTCTTGCCACGCCACCATATCGATTCAGCTGGACTGGGCATATCGATGACCGATATCATGTCGCCCACCTCAATATTGATCTCATCGGGCGCCTGCGCCTGATACCGGCGGACGCCATACGCCGCTCCCACCGCCGGAGTGTTAATCGTACGCTGCGTTTCACCATCGGCCAGTGGAAGTCGGCGTCCCTTGTTATCCAATTGCAGCCAGGTGAGGATTGTGCCGCATGTTAGCGAATCGGAAGCAATCTTGGAGAAGCGCTCCAGATATTTGGCCACGGCATACTCAATCTCCTGTTCGCTCTGCAGATCCGATTCCGTTTCCAGTTCGCACATATTCCTCAGTCCACTGATCTTCCGATCGTAGACACAACGATGCAGCATCTCGTCAAGCATTTGCATGTTCTCGAAGCTGCGCTTGATCAGGAAGGGTTCACAGCGTTGCGGTGTGACGCGTATGATGAACCAACAGCTTTCCGGAGCAAAGCCAGTGGAACGTATCGAACTGTGGGCCAGTTCACCACCAATCGACTGGGATGCAATGCTGCTGCCCAACTGTTCCGATTTGTCATCCAAGAGTTGAACCGACAAGGCGCCCAACTGAACGCGCTCGTAGTGGAAATGGGCACACTCCTCCAGCTTTGGAAAGCGACAGGATTTCTGAAAATAACATAGAAGTTTGTGAGTCAGGATCTCTTTCCATTTTTGCCGGCGACTCTACTTACGCTATTCAATGGTTGCACAGCCATGTGTCTGCTGGGTTTAGGTGGAGCTGCAGTGGCTGCTGTAATGGCAGGTGGACTACAGCTCGACTCTGTGGAGGCATTTGAGATTTGTGATGTATTCATGGAGGCAAACATCTCCTGGTAACTGTTGCCCAGGCCCAAGTTAAGTCCACCCAAGCCATCAACTGGCACAATTTTGAAATTCAATTGTGCACTGATCGCCGCTGCTGGAGCATCCGTTTCGAACTGCAATCCTGCATCCTTGGCCGCATTGGAAGGTCCTGGCTGCAGCTGGATACTTGGCTCACTGTTAGATGCCAGACTATGGCCATGGGCATGGGAATGTAACTGAGCCGCCAGAGCGTTGCTCACCTTCTCGGACATGGTTATTCTCTGGGATTAAACGGCGCTTGTCATCTGTAAGAAATAAATATTATAAACATTATATTAATATTTATATATTTATATATAGAAAAAGATATTATAAAACAGATTTTATTCTAAAAATAGATGACATTGATATAAAAAATATTCACAAATTTTTTTTTGTATGCGGAATTATTGTGATTTTTATTATTTTTAAAAAAGTTGTTTTGAAAAATAAAAATCTTTATAATTTTTAAATAAAGATAATTACAAATTATAAATTAATAATAATAATTTAAAATTTATTATTAATATAAAAATAAATTATTATTTTTATTTAACTGGTTTTATTAAAAATTTTCCATTTTAAAAAAAATATTTAAAATATATGTTATACAAATATTTTATGAGACTATTAACAAAAAATAAAAAATGTCCAAAGACAACATAAGATTATTAAGCTTTTTAAAAACAATTTGATATCGTGAATATTTTACTATCATTTAAGCTCTGATATCTGGGGAAGAACAATAGTTCTGTTGGATAGTTATCGACCGATTGTTGTCAAGGCTGTATAAAGTTATACATCTACGAAAGTATAACTGGAATTTAGTCATAATGTTCAAGAACTCTTTTGTTCTCCCAACTATAAAAACGGTCCACATAACTATAAATGTATATAAAAATGTATAATTCTGTCAGCTGCGGTTTATTTTGTAATAAATCTGAAGACCACTAAAAAAAAATTGCATAATTATGTAAGGAGCAACAACCCATAATTTTGATAATATTTATTTATATTATTACGTATTGTTTCACAGTCAGAAACCGTGAACTTTGTCACGACATAACGTTGTAATTCCCTATAATAATAATTGACTTATGATGTGGGGGTACGGGACGAACAAATGATGATTAAATGATCTCTCCACATAGTTCCACATACATTTATCACGAGACGATTGTATATACATATATATAACTGATTATGTTACTTAATGCAGGGCAACTGAAAGTCGAGTTGATTGCCATAAACACGACTCTTCTTTCAGCTATAAATTTCCAATTACTCATGTCATTTATTTATATGCACGTATGTATGTATACATATATGTATTTCTTTGAAATTTTTATAGGGGCACTTCTCGAAATATACTTACATACATAACTTTATAAAGTAACGATCATATCAAAATAATGACGGAAGCCGTCGTTCAAGGTAGCAAAAGCAAAGTAAATCTCAACAAAAGCTGCCGAAATACTTGCATGACTTTTGAGGCAAGAGCTACTCAGCGGCATGTAATACACTGCGAGAAATGAACTCAGCTTAATGTATTAACTTAAGTAACTTCAATTACATTTTATTATTATTTTGATGTTTGTAATTGGTTCACAAAAACTGTCGCTTAATTGCCACAATTCTCTGTCAACATTTATGTTAATTATATAATATGTATAATATATTTCTCTAAGTGCAGCTGCTCGCATTTACTTTCTAACGAGACGCACGCACGTCTCTTTACAACTTTTTTTTTCATTTTTTTATCAATTATCCAGGCCTCGATGTTCTACTTTCGGGCCTGCTGCTGTCTATGGTCAAAAGCAGTGAGCCGTGTCTGGAATTCCTTTATATGGAATAAGGCCAGTGGCTCAGACAGTCGCTTAAGGATGTGGCACAAACACAACACAGCCCGATATATTTATTGATATACACATTTAGATATATATATAATTTTCTTTCTCTCTGTATATTTTTTTTATATGAAAGCATATATCCCAAAACTCTGTAAGCAGATACAATAAATATTTATAAGTAGTAACCAGTTGGAATCGAGGCAGGCTGCAAAGTTGCCTAGCGGCAGTTCTGATTTAGAGGCGACACGAAATGCAACCGTTGCAAGCAACATTTAAACTTTCATAAATTAAACCGACGTAGAGGGGGGAGATGCAACGAGATGCAGCGGGCGGCAATCGGGGGCAAACAGATAGAGAAAGAGACAGGGAATGCCGTTGGTGTCGGCGAAATCGTAGAGCGAGACGGAAACGAGTTTCTGTCTAGAAACTATGGAGCGCCGGCGGGGCACTGAGTGGGGCAGAGTCACGGTGCCTGGCACTGGACACTGGCCAGCAAACACCTTGTGGCAGAGAGGGACGGGGCAACAGATACGTTCATCAAATGCAACAAAACTATTAAAACAAAAAAAAAAAAAAAAAACATTTGACGCTAACGGTCCGAAAATGCAGCATATAAAGAAATCGAAAAAAAAGTGTAACGACAAAATGACAGAAAAAAAAGTGCATACAGAAACAAAATAACAAAACAAAAAAAAATAGAGTTAAACAAAAAACATAATAAACAATTTGGTAAAAACAAACGGTAACGGTCTGGGAAAACTAAACGGAAAAACATAAAAACGCCATAGATCACTACTCCCAAGTCGGACCCTAAAGTCACACTCAGACCTCAGTATGTATGTATGTGGGATACACTGTTGAACGGGAAATGGATAAAAATCATGAATACGACGCGTGAGATTAACATTATTAATGATATCTTTGACATTCGGTTCATTATAGTGTTGGTGTTGGTCTACTGGGGCCGCTTTGAATCGGATCGGATCGGATGGGGTCGAGGTGATTGTGTCTTGATATCGGTTCAGATGCAAGCATCTTAATGAAGCTAAAGAGAGTTGCTTTTTGCTCAAGGGTTAAAAATAATATATATTCTTATCATTATTTCAGTGATTATATACTTTAGATAAATATTTGATATTGAAATGATTTTTCACGTACGGTTTTTTAAAGAATTTTACTTATCATATGTAAACTATATTATTATATTAGATGGATTATCATCATAATAGATATTTTACTCATATCATAACTGTCAAGATTTAAGTATCGGCGACAAACATGATTATCATAGCTACATAAAGAACAACCGCAAAATTTGTTTAAACTTACCACTAAAGTAATAAAATAAAAATTTAAAAAAAAAATGATATTGGAAATTCTTGAGCACATTAAAAAAAACCTTTTTGGTATGCCTAACTTATAACTTATTTAGCATATCTCAAAAATTGCTAAAAATACAGTCATGTTCTCAAAATGAGGAACCAAAATATGATTAGAGCTGTTCTCATTTCCGAATCCGATAGAAACTTGCGGTTTTGCAATAGCTACCAATGCCAAAACCGCACATTTCGTTGAAATTCTATATGAAAAACAACTCTAATCATTTTGGTTTAACTCACTAATCACTTTCTGAGTTACAAAATCACCCCGATAACCCATATGCCCTCCTCCATAAATATTTATCTACGATTTCTTTTCACTTTACAAGTCAAATTTGCTGCTGCAATTGTCGTAATTGCTGTTTGCAGTTACGTCGTTCCACACACATACACACACACATATGCAGTTGAGATCTGTATACAAAAGACTATGGCAAATGAATTTTATTTTACACATTTACAATGTTTCGGCTGATTAGCTGTTGTTGTTGCTGTTGCTATTGCCGTTACGTTGGGTGTTGCAATTGCAGTTAGCTTTTGGATATTTGTTTCGGTTTTGTCCGTGCACTTTGGCATCGGCGCGCAATGAAGACATTTTCCCAGGCCAAAGCAACATACACTGCCTGCCGTATGCATGCAGACGAAAAGCAACAGAAATAAAAATAAAATAAAACGAGTAAAGAAACAGAAAAAAATACCTAACAAACGGTCAGCCAAATAATCATGTACGTCACTTTCTCCAATCAATTAAGCCGCATGTGCAGCTTTGTAAGTGTGTGTGTATGTATATGTATGTATGAGTGTATGTGTATGTGTAGTGTCAGTGTTGGGTAGCGATTTCAATCGCTTGCAGCGTAGACTAATTAATGCTATGAAATAACTTACTTAATATTGAACAATAGTTGATGGCTTTTTAATAGTTCGTTTTTACTTTTTTCTCATCTCCCTCTCCCGCTCTCTCTTCATTTCTTTTTCTGCTCTTTATTCTCTGCAGTTTATCGCTCACGACTGACCCAATTAGCTTGCAGAGCAACAAGTGCTCAACTAAGAGATACGCTGTACTCCCAAAATATGCTTTAATTAGTAAAGAAAAAGCTTGATAAACACACCTTATCACTGTTGGCTTTCAATTACAGGGTATCCATCCCAAAAAAGGCTCGTCACTGTAGGCTTCTAATTACGGGGTATGGGCTATACTACCCCAATTAACAAAAAAAGCTTCAGTGAGTAAAGAATAAAGTTTGATTAGCCTGTAATTACAGGGTATACGCTATACCACCCTCAAAAAACATAGCTACAATAAGTAACGAAAAAAGTTTGATAAGCGCGCTCATGTTGAGCACACCTCAACACTGTTGTCTTTTAATTACAGGGTATATGCTTGAAGCGAGCCTAACAAGCTGAGCCACTCTTCTGGCCTGGCATGAAATGCGTGTTTGGTCGAGTATTTCTAGCAGTGCCCAACCCCCCCCCCCACGTAACATACATATACTTGTATTTAATAAGTGCAAAGTGAACGTTCTAAGTTTGTCTTGTCTGTGCTAATTTATGGATCTAACTGGGTCACAATTCTACTACTCTTACTACTACTTTTTCCACTACTTCTACTACTACTACTACTACTGCTGCTTGGTGGCGTTTCTAGAGCACACAAATGATGATGTCGACCATAAAAGGCTTACGGCTGACTATATATACGACTATGTGGACATAATGTGCTTAACTAAGCTGAAGGGGAAGCTGTCAACCATTCACTCAATCAGTTCGTCAGTCACTCAGTCAGTTAGTCAGTTAGTCGGTCGCTCCCAGTGACATGCTGCGTTTGTTATACGCTCAACAAGTGCATCATCTTAATGAGTGCGAAATATACAGCAGCGGGCAACACAATAGGTTAATGGTGATGGTGACGCTGAGAGACCTCCTGAGTGTGCAGGAAATGGGTGGCAACTTCTTCCAAGGAAATGCTTTTGCATTGTGATTCTAGTGTTAATGGAAGAGCAGCTCCCCCATTTAAAGTGTTGTTAACTGCGTGAGAAATCACACTGATAAACAAAAGTTATTGCACTGCTAATGGGATTCCACGGTTTAGAAGTGTAAAAAGAGAACCTGTTTAGTGGACATACTGCAATTCTAGCTCAACTTCAGCATGATTAAGTATAATTGATATGCACATACCATAATTTCGACTGTTCAATAACTTTATGAGCTCAAGTGAACAAAGTTCCGTTTATTTTAGGCAAAAAAAACTGGTTCCCACTGCAACTCAATATCATTTCACAGTGAACTGAACTGAGATACGGAAACTAAACTACTATTTTTTATTACAAAAATTTTGAATGGAGTTTATTGCAGTAAAATGTTTATTTTGGTCGAAAAAAACAAATTTTAAGAGGTTTTCATTGTTTCCTCGACAAGTTTTAGCACGGAAATGTCTGCGAAACCAACGAGAACTTTAAACGGATCTTGAGAACATGAGCAATATTAAGATAAACTATGTTGTTTTTATCGAACTTATTATTAAAAATAAGTTGTAGTTATGCAACCACAGGCAACTTGATGACTACGTTATATAAATGATTCACAATTTATGCAGTTTTTGCCAATTAAACCGTATAATATATAGTTAGCTATTATAATTATTTGAGTTATTTACAATTCTCATGGGCAGTGACTAACGAGTTCACATGAAGAGTCATTAAACTGACCAAACCAATTTCAATTCCAACGACTACCACAGCCCCTTTATATAATGTCCGACACTTGAAATATTATGCTAATAATCTATGCGCTCCCATAGAGCAAAAATATGTATATAGAAAACAAAAAAAAAAATTGTAATAATTTCCCAATTGCAGCCCAAGGCATACAAATACAAAATTCCGGTTATGAACAGTGCTCGTAAGAGAGCGGGATGTTGATTTTTGTTACTGCTACTGGTTGATGTTGTTATTAATCTCCTGCGCAGCATCGTATCAATCCACGCCTCGGTTGACACTTGCCACTTGCCACTCGCGAAATCTGATCTGTTTTGGCGCGCTTCGCTGACTCATGATGTTGGGGATTTGTTTACAATCTGTTGAACCTTCCACAGAGTCAAAGAGCAGCGTCTACCCTCACCTCCCCTCTCGGTCACTTCCACGCCCTAAAATAACACTCTGCTCTGCTGACTCACATTAAAAAACGGAGTACAAACAATAAACTGTATAAAAATGTTTACCAACTGGTGGCAACAGAGTTTGTGCACTGTAATTAGTCTAAATGCGAGGAGCTGCATATATTAGTCCAACTGTGGGAGCTGCTGCCTCCGCTTTCCATTGTGCCTTTATTTTTAGTAGTCAGTGTGACCCCCTCACCGCACCCCGACGACGACCCTCCCATTACGAACATGCCTCGTAATTGTCGTACTTTCAACTTCCGGTCATATAACAGGTGCAACTAAATCAAATCACTTTGCATTTAATGCTTGCAACATCATCAGACAAACGAGTGCTGCGAAGATACTTTGGCTTTTGGGTACAGTTACAGTGGCAACTAGCAGAAGACAAACTGATTGATGCGGTTTCGATTCAAAAAAAAAAAAAAATAAAATGAAATTGAAAATGTATTCGAGACAACAGTATACTTGTAAATTAGAAATATATTCGAAAAAAATTTTATTTATTTATTAATTTATTTAATGTCAACTATACACAGTCGACAGAAATTTAAAATTAAATGTAAAATTAAAATTAAATATAAATTAAATAGAGAAAAAAATAAATAGCGAATAAAAAAACATACAAAAAATTAAATAAAACTAGAAAATAAAATAAAGAAAATAAAAATAAAATATAAAATGAGTATAATAGAGGAAAATAAAAAATTAGTAAGTAAATAAAAATAATGATCAAATAAGTGACAACTATGATTAAAGAAATAAAATTATTATTATTGTTATTTTAGAGATAAACAAAAAATAAAATAAATAAAATTGCAATTAAATAAAAACTGTTTAATATGAAAAAAAAACTATGTAAATTAAAAAATAAAATTATATAAATAATTATTATAAATTTCTTTTACAGTTAAAAGAACAATCTCTTTATAAAACTCAATTATACAAGTATATTCAGAATCATTTATGGAATCATTTATAATACATTTGACTAACA
Source organism: Drosophila quadrilineata (assembly GCA_018150725.1). Classification (NCBI taxonomy): domain Eukaryota; kingdom Metazoa; phylum Arthropoda; class Insecta; order Diptera; family Drosophilidae; genus Drosophila; species Drosophila quadrilineata. The sequence continues at coordinate 8,543,434 of JAECWN010000452.1, read as the reverse complement.
ATGTGAATCTTTTTGCATATTCCACAATTATTATGCACATATCTAAACAGTATTGTGCTTTCTTTCTTTGAAATGCATTTCAATATACGAAATAGAAGTCTCAAATAGAAAATAAAAGCGAAATCGTTCAATTTGCTGGGCCAACGTAAGGTTTCTACTTTGACATTTATGCAGAGAATTTCGCTTTATAAATACAAATACATATAAATTTTTTATATTTTGTTGTTGTTTTTTTATTTTGGTCTTGTGCTTAGGCATTGAGCGCGCTCTGAGCCATAAAACCAAAACCTAATGTCATTTAACGACGACGAGTCAAAGTCGAGATTGTTGCACAGGTACAAACACAAAACTTTTTAATGGAAGTGAAAGTTTTTTGCGCGCGGCAGTGTCTAAAAAAATACATATAAAAAATATAAAAAAATTTTTTTGCCCAACACACACGCCGCATATCTAAATAGTTTTTTTTTACTTTTGTTAAATTTTATTTAAGTTGGTAGCGCCACCATGCCAAATGTTGAAATATAAACAAAACTACAACAAATAAAAAATTTGTGTATGAAAAGATATGACACAAAGAAATACCCTATATTTGAAAATTGGATGACTTTTGACAAAGTTATGGCATTTTGAAGTTTTGAGGAATTTCTGACTGAAAATTCAACTTTTGTTGGGTGCAATTTTCGAATATGAGATTTTGGTACTAATCGATTAGTAATGTCAATACCTTCATTTTGGTGGGTCAATTTTGAAAATTGGATGATTTTTGAGGAAGTTATGGCATTTTGAAGTTTAGAGGGGTCCACAAGCCGGAATTTTTGACTGAAAATTAAACTTCTGTGGGGTGAAATTTTCGAATATGAGATTTTGGTACCAATCGATCAGAAATTTCAATACCTTGATTTTGGTGGGTCAATTTTGAAAATTGGATGATTTTTGAGAAAGTTATGACATTCTGAAGTTAAAAGGGGTCCACAAACTGGAATTTCTGACTGAAAATTTAACTTCTGTGGAGTGAAATTTTCGAATATGAGATTTTGGTACCAATCGATCAGAAATTTCAATACCTCCATTTTGGTGGGTCAATTTTGAAAGTTGGATGATTTTTGACAAAGTTATGGCATTTTGAAGCTTAGTGCTGTCCACAAACTGGAATCTTTGACTGAAAATTCAACTTCTGTGGGGTGAAATTTTCGAATATGAGATTTTGGTACCAATCGATCAGAAATTTCAATACCTTCATTTTGGTGGGTCAATTTTGAAAATTGGATGATTTTTGACAAAGTTATGGGATTTTGAAGCTTAGTGCTGTCTACAAGCTGGAATTTTTGACTGAAAATTTAACTTCTGTGGGGTGAAATTTTCGAATATGAGATTTTGGTACCAATCGATCAGAAATTTCAATACCTTGATTTTGGTGGGTCAATTTTGAAAATTGGATGATTTTTGACAAAGTTATGGCATTTCAAAGCTTAGTGCTGTCCACAAACTGGAATCTCTGACTGAAAATTCAACTTCTGTGGGGTGAAATTTTCGAATATGAGATTTTGGTACCAATCGATCAGAAATTTCAATACCTTCATTTTGGTGGGTCAATTTTGAAAATTGGATGATTTTTGACAAAGTTATGGCATTTTGAAGCTTAGTGCTGTCCACAAACTGGAATCTCTGACTGAAAATTTAACTTCTGTGGGGTGAAATTTTCGAATATGAGATTTTGGTACCAATCGATCAGAAATTTCAATACCTTCATTTTGGTGGGTTAATTTTGAAAATTGGATGATTTTTGACAAAGTTATGGGATTTTGAAGCTTAGTGCTGTCCACAAGCTGGAATCTCTGACTGAAAATTCAACTTCTGTGGGGTGAAATTTTCGAATATGAGATTTTGGTACCAATCGATCAGAAATTTCAATACCTTCATTTTGGTGGGTCAATTTTGAAAATTGGATGATTTTTGACAAAGTTATGGGATTTTGAAGTTTAGTGTTCTCCACAAGATTGAATTTCTGACTGCAAATTCAACTTCAAAATCGGATGATTTTTGGCGAAGTTATACCCATTTTAAGTATATACAGGGTATTCACAACAATAAACCACTCAACAAGCAAACGACTACAATAAAAAAATGCACATTAACAAATATGCGAAACAGCTGCTGGAGAGCGCGAGCCAAACTCGTATAACAAATATTTAGAAAAAAAAAATAAAGAGGGAAAGAAAAAATTTATCGTGAGCATTTGTGTATTTTGGCAATATAATTTAATTTAATGATCTTTATTATTATTATTAATATTCAGCATGTTGTCTGTGGTGTGTGGGTTGTTAAAGTGTTGACTTTCCATAGTTGAGAACAGAAATTGATAAACAAATACGTGTATGCATATGAATATTGAAATGAATGAAAGTTGGAATGCGTAACAAACAATTTCATATCCAACCATATGGATAAATAATATATGTTTATTTATTCATGCAAAACTATACGTATTATTGAAGATTGCTATACATATCTCTGTATATATTATAGTACTATGTGCATTTATAAATATTCCAACAATTCGGTCTAGAAATATATATATATATATATTTTTGTATTATCTATTTTACTTGTGTTTTTTCGCATTCATTTGAATTCTGGCATTTGAATGGATCTATGTTTAGATAGATATATATGTAAGCGAAATCGAAAGCTGATCTATATAGTGGATGGGGTATTGCTTTTCTCTCGTATAAATAGAGTACGATTTGGGGATAAGTGAACTTTACTTTATGTAAATAGCAGATGTTTATTTAAGTCAACAAATAAACGAGGCAAAATGAGTTTGCAATAAATGAGTTTCAAGTCTGTTCGAACTTCGAAATCATCGTTTAAGGTCAATGAACAAAAATTATGTTGAAAATTGCTTCAAAGAAGAAGAATTTGACAATAACATTAGCTTAAGAATTGGATTCTTAAAGCCAGCGGCTTTTTCTTAAGATTTCAAGTTCTTTTTTTTTTGTTGTTAGGATTTGAAATGGAATTGAAATAATGACTTAATTGTTTTCTAAATTGAAAATTTATTTTTGAATATTCTGACTACAATTACAATTAACATACCTCTATCGCCAATCATGTAATTGTATAATTGTTATAAATATGTATAGAATATCGATTTGATGTTCTCTGATTCACATGTATAGATAAACAAACTGAATGTTAATTCCTCTAACAATACTTTGCAGATTATGTGTCACCAACGATGAGTCACGGTGAAAACCTTTCCCGTATGTCCCACAACATTCCCCGTCACCCGAATAATAAAAAATGTACTTGGTCAGCATGCAAAACTAGAACAATTATACGACAATCCCTACATATAGGAATCTCTCTCTATACATATATGTTCCTCTATATTTGTATAATTTATTCATCCGACACTCAAAGAAATCGTGACAAATATACAGATTATATAGAGCGATTTCTACTCAAGAAAATGGAATGAAAAAAAATAAAAACAACCTTAATCAATCACAAATCAATCAAGTATCAAGTGAAGTGTTGCTTTGGCAAAACGGGAAATTCATAAAAAATTTTCATGAAACTTTTTCAAGTTTTTACAACTTTTTTTTCTCATTTTTAGTTTTATTTTTTATTAGCTAGTCCATCAAACAACATTTTGTTGATGGTTTTTGTTTCATACAACTGAAAACAAGTCCAACAAACGGCAGCAGCAGCAGCAGCAACCCGACGAGTTGTCACTTTCAATTAAAATCAATTGAGCTCAATTATTTGATACGCAGATGAAATAAAAAACCCGCGCCCGCCGCAATTTTTTCGTCTTTCGTTTTTTGTTTTGTACATATGTATGTATGTATGTGAAGTGAGTGGCGTGTGTGGGATGACATTGCTGCTTCTTGCCACTGTGGTATGTGGCCCTCAAAAATTATTTAGAATATGAGGAGGCGTGGCACTCAAGAATTTACATTCGCCGCACTCCTCCCCCTTCACTCATAATTCGCTTATGGTATTATTATTGTAAACAATGCGAAACGCGAATTTCGTGGCACAGGTGTAAACAGCATAAACAACATTTACAAACATGGCAACAAGACGACGAGAGCGACAACAAAAGCAATATGAGAAGAAAAATAAAAATATAGCACTTTTGCTGATACCCTATCAATAAAGAAAAGTGATTGAGTATGAAAAATAAATGCATAACCTTATAATTTAATATGTTAGCCAAATATATTATTTTATTTTCGAATTTTGCATTTTTTTCTAAATTTTGTAACTTTTTTTTGTTTGCAAAGTATCTGCTAGTCGACTACTATACTAAAGCCTAAGTTGTTCTCGAAGTAGACAGATGTTGCCAGCAGTTGGCAGTTGGTCAGTTATGGCTTACGGCGAAAGGGTTAAAGTAGAAAAAAAAGTAAGAAGCAGAAGAGGAAGCACAAAGCACGTTGCGCTTTTCAACTCTTATACTAAACTCTAAAGTCGGTAAATGTGCAGATGTATGTGTATTTGTGTAGGTGTGTATGTGTGAGTTTGTTTGAGCGGATGTTTGAGTTGAGTGCACAGCTACCGAGGCGAAACGAAATTAATCGAACGATATGTGTGCACGTTATGCTCTAAACACGACTAATACATATACATACATATGTGCATATATAGATGAACATGCATGTAATACTCTACACAGACATACTGTATATAGACCCTCCTCCTCTATATGCATAGACAGCTACCGATGTCTATATGGTATATGCTTACTATATTTGTATAGTTATCTGGCAACTTGACACGTTTCGCTCTGCAAGTTGAGGAGGTCCACTATGGTCTAGATGACCACTTTAGTTGTCTAAAAATTCATTTCTCATAAATGAAACGATTTTTGGATTTGGTTGTATTTTATGATAATAATAATCTATAACAAGTAAAAATATGGGTGTGAAACCGCCCACTTTTGAAATTGAAGTATTTTTAACGACAAGACTTTCTAAAAAGTCATGAATTAAAAAATAAATTTATTAGGTTTTACGAAAACAATTGTACATTTACCATTGTAAACATTGTACTTCCCCGAGGGATATCTTTTAGGCTTAATTCCTTATCGGAGTTAGGTTAATTTAACTTTATTTATATATAAAATTTGCATTGTACTGATTCTTTACTAAATAAATATTTATTATATTTGAAATATTGATCAAAATCATTCTGTTAGTGTAACTTTTAACAAATGAATTTTGAGCAACTGGACCATAGTGCGGTCGGCGGTCATTTTCATCGCGCATTGGCATTGCGCTATTGAAGCCCATGAAGCTCAAGCTCTACTCTAAGCTACGACTACGAAGCTTGGAAATGTGCCATAATAATCGTGCGCAGTCGCGGCGCGAAGACGTGAGGCACATAATAATAACAGTATATACTCGTTATATTTGTATACAGCTGCAAATACACCTTTAATGCTCATACACATACTACACTCGTCATAATAAAGAAAGCTAGCCCCGAAAAAAGGAAAAATATAAAAATAAAACTACTATTGCACATGGCAAAAAACATGAGATTAAAGAGATGAATGAAATTGTCATGAACACATGATGCTCTGCAGTTGGGATAGGTTTAGATCAGCGATAAGAAATATTACCTAATTGACTAAAAAAAATGAAAAGTAAAGATTTGGATAAGATTTCTAGGGCTACAAAGCGAAGTGTCGATATTTTAAATATGTAATACGCAACCGAAAAAGAAACCCTGTATATACTATATACTAACAAATGCCTATGCATTGATCCGTAACTTATGGGATAATTATAAAAACTTGACAGGGTTCAGCAGCAGTTTATAAGGGTAGTTCTGTGAACATGTTTATCCAGCTTTTGGCAACAACTCAAAATACTTCTAAAGAATAGAATTTTCCCATGGCAGCCATACAAATCACCAGGCATCATCAATTAATCCGTTCACAAAGCATTTTTAAAAACCCCTGCAGTTATTCCATAGTGCATTATATAGCTAAAGGACCACAAAACAATACAAATTTTTTTACAGTGTATTTGGCAAAAGTAAATGTTGCGACAGCAAAAGCCAAAAAATGAAAGGCCATTGCGAAAGGAGTAAGTTTTTTTTCTGCTTTTAGTTTTTTTTTTTTTTTGTTTTTGGGAAAGTAACACGTCGACTTACAGAGCGAAGACTGATGAGTGGAGAAACAGACAAGTGGGCATAAGGGGGCTTAAGGAGCGGAGGAGGAGGCAAGTGAAACTGGAACTGACGAGTTCAATGTCAACGACGTGGACTTACACACGCACACACACAACACATGTGTACGAAGAGTAATTTTTTTTTATTATTTTTATTTTCTTCTTTTTATTTGCCACTTCCGTTTCAATGTGTGTAAAAGAAGCCCACAACTAAAGTACGGCCACACCTAAGCCTAAACCTCCACAAAAAAAAAAGAAAGAAAGAATACAAACACAAGTAAAAACAAAAACAAAACCAAAAACAAAGTGAGCAAGAAGCAGCAGGAGTCGGCAAACGGGCGACACGGTACTGCGAAATGGGGTGGAATGTGTTAAACAGATAGAAGGACTGTCAGACACAGGGACGGACAGAGACAAGGGGCCAAAGCGACAGTGAAAAAGATGGAGAGGGGAATGGGGGATACAGAGACTAACTCAGGCAGTCGGCAGACATATGGTGGAGTTGTCTCAGGTGTATGGGTGTGTGTGTGTGTGTGTGTGTTTGTAAGTGTGACCAGCAGGGTGACAATGTGTGTGTATGTATGTGGTGTAAGCGCAACAACAGTAATATACGTATTTACACACCCATATAAATACGCATACACATGTATTTTCCCTTTTTACATGCCAGCAATAACAACAAATACAAGTCGAAAATGCGTACATTATGCGAGCGGCGATCCATGCGTGGGAATGGGTGACAGACAAGAGACCAAAGATAGAGAGAGCGAAAGAGAGTGCGAAAGTATGACGAAAGCAGCAACAGCAGCAGCAGCAGCTGCGGGGGCTGAGAGCATAGGGAAGATGTTGACCTCCCCACGCGACAAAATAGGGCGTTGTTGTAACACTCCGTAACTGTAATTCTGCGGCCTTTTTTGGCACACACACACACACATACACAATAATTTCGCGTCGTCTTTGTCGTTGATGTGAAAACGATAAAACAATAACACAATTAAAAGACAACGTTTTTGAATGCTGCCTGAGAAAGAGATGGAGAAACTAAGAGGCCAGGCCAAGCAGCGTCTATTATTTATTATGCCTTTAACAATACACATACACTGACACACATTTTTAAATAGAAGAGATACTTTTCTGCTGCTGCTGCTGCTGCCGCTGCCGCAGCATATCTTTTTCTTTTTCTGCTTTTCACACAGCCAGCCACACACTCGCACACACACACACACATACACTCACGCACAGAGAACAAGCGGACAGACACACTCACACACATAAAGTTGTAGATAGAAGCAGGCACACAGATGAGTGAACACAGACATGCCAGTTTTATTTTATTAAATTATTTAACACACCTTAATTGCACATTGGAGCAATTGTTGATTAATTGTAATTTTATTACAACATTTCAAGCAGTTTTCACAAGCAATTTGCAGAGTTTGAAACTTTTGCAATGCGACAACAAATACGGATAACGAGCAACGAGACCGACGACGACGACCAACCAACGATGAATTAAAATCACTACTGAACTCGGAATGTGACCAAACTGTCACACAACACACTGCCGATAAAGTATCGTATGCCAGGGTTGCTTAACCAATCTGGCACGAATATTCGATAGTTTTGCGTTACATTTGTTGTTTGGTATTTTTTAATCGCTTTACTTTACAATAAACGTTTGTTTTTATCTGACAATACAAATAATAATAACAAGGCTTCAAAATGAATCCACTAACAAATATGCGAAATGTCTTAAAATTAAGTGAACAAGAACTACAAAGACCTCTGGGCAAAAGTTGGCACGATATGTATCGTGACTCGGCATGGATATTCGTTGCCGGTTTCCCATATACGCTCTCCGAAGGCGATATTATCTGTGTTTTCTCACAATACGGTGAAATTGTCAACATAAATCTTGTGAGAGACTCGAAGACCGGAAAATCAAAAGGATTCTGTTTCCTGTGCTATGAGGATCAACGTTCCACGGTGCTGGCTGTGGATAATTTGAATGGTATCAAAATCCTAGATCGCACTCTGCGCGTTGATCATGTCCTGGACTACAAACCGCCCAAGGACAACGAGAAACTGGACGAGGAGACGTTGCGTCTCTACATGGAAGGATGCGCACCCAAACCCATAGTGCACACAAATTCTGAACCTCTGAAGACGGAAGTAAACATTAAGAAAGAGCAGGATAAGTCTGAAGTCAAAGTTAAGAAAGAGAAGGGAAAGGATAAATCGGAGATCAAAGTTAAGAAAGAGAAGAAGGAAAAGACGAAGCACAAGAAGAGTCACAAGGAGAAGAAATCGAAAAGACGCAAGCATAGTTCTTCCTCCTCGTCCTCCTCCACTGATTAAGTTTTAAGGAAACTATGTTTTTTTTTTATTTTGTAAATAAACTTTTTACGATATTCGAATACAATTTGAAGGCTCTCGATTAATCGGTATTATTTCCAGTTTCACTGGCGCTCTCGAAAGCCGCATCATGATCATAGGCATCGCTATATTCCTCATCATCCGAATCGGGATCGAGGATGTCGCCGTCGCGCATTATACGACGCTTATAGCGATCGTAGGCGCTGCCCTGACGATCCACATTACAGAAGTCCACATCATCCACGAAGCGATCGTGCTCGGCATCGATGGTATGGACATAGGGATCTTGAAAGGTATTGTAATCATCGTCATCATCATCGTTACTGGAGCCGCTGGCAAACTCATCCTCATCATCATCTGAAAATGATGAAGATATTGAAATGGACTTTCTATTTTTGGAAACTGTGAGAACTATCTGAGAATCATACCGAACATGAATCTATTCATTTGACGGCAGATCTCCTCATCGGAACCCAGGGCGCCCTCATCATCTTCGTCGGGATAATCATTGGTATAGTAGTTCTCCTGATTGGAGTCCTCCGAGTCGTCGTCCTCATCGCGATCATTATAGCAGTCCTCCAGGACGAGCTCATCCAATGGACGCAGACTGCAGACGAAAAATAAAATTCGATTTTCATTTTCGCTATTTCAATTGTTTTTTCTCTTTTCAGGTATGTTCTCAATTTCGAAAACGAAAGATACGAGTGCTTTTGCAGAAGTTGATGTCAAAACCGTTCGTTTCTTTCGATTTGGGAACTGAGAACAGACTTGAATCAATATTGTTATATATTTTTTTTTAATGAAAACGCCTTTGAGCATTATTTATGTTATTTATTCGACAATACTATAACTAACTGGACTTTAGCACAAAATGTTTTGTTTGTTTTTGTTTTCTGGAATGACTTAAACTAAGGCAGAAAATAGAACTCTGGCAACTGGCAACGAATCTTAGAGAAAAGAAGGGGAAGGCAGGCAGAAAAAGAAAAGAGGGAGGCAATAAAATAAATTTGAAAAACAATTTCAACAATTGTTAATGTTTATGCATGTAAGTCTCGATAGTGTGTGTGTGTGTGATGTGAGGTGCAAAAAGCAAACTAATAGCTAATTAAGTTGTAAATTTCTGTATTTTTTTTTTCTCTTTTTTTTTTGAGTGTAGAAAATACAGTTGTCAACTGAACTTGAATATTTTTGATGCGTGCAGACATATTTTTTTTCATGCTTTCTTTTCTTTTTTGGTTTGTTGAATTTTGTAGGGGGGTTGTGAAGGGCAAGAGGTGCGGCAGTCTTATCACATCATTGTTGTTGTTGTTGTAGTTGTTGCAGATTGCGTATTAGTGTTGTAGTTGTTGTTGTTGTTGCCGTTACCAGTAGCAGTTGTTGTAGTAATTAAACGGATAATACAACCTTATATAGAGAATCAGACATCAGATATTACGAATACAAATCATTAATTTCGACATTATCATTAAACACTAAACATAACTTAAATTTATTTGTTAATTATTACTAACGCATATAACGTATACTTATTTTTTTTTCAAGTGTATGTAAGGTGTTGATTGGGGAGAGGGAAAGGGGAGCGGTATGAGAACGAGTTTCGAGCACCATTTTACATAGAGCGAGATACACAGAGAGAAACAATATATATATCTAAACACACATATACACCCAAAACAACAACAACAACATACACACACACACACACACACACTGAGAGAAATATAGATAGATGTAGGTATGTATATGGTATATGCAGTATTTATCTAGATATAGTAACTGGTTATATTGAACAATTGCTGTGCCTCAATGTGCAGGACGAACCTTAGATAGTTGTCATCCATTAGATCAACATAGTCCGCCTGTGTCTCATTCTCTGGCACATACAAATCATACACGTAGCCAACATCCGAATCCGCAGGCTGCTGCTGCAGAGATCGAGCGGATGATGACGATGACGATGCCTCGGACTGTGGTGGCATCTCCTGCGATTCGATATCAACAATTGTGATCTGTTGCCGATTTTCAGTCGTTGTGCGTTGTTGCGCATTTGCAGCCGCTGCGCTGCTGCTGCAGCTGCTGCCACTTGCCGCAGCTCCATCTCCTGTATCGTTGGCCGACGTAGCCTCATCCTCCATTGTGGTGCGCAAACAGTTGACGACACGATAGCGCTGCTCACGCGACGATTGCTGCGCCTCCTGGCGCTGCCTATCGCGTCTCAGCGCATTGGCGCCGGCGGCATCCGTGCCGCTCTGGCCGAGCACCAGCGCCTTGGCCGCCTCTTTGTTGAGCCGAGCGGCCGCAAATTGCCGAGTGGCGCTATCATCCTACGGAGATGTTTCTCTTTGCAATTTTGTCTACGCTTCTTCGTCTACAAACGCTTACCTGCTTATCTATCGTTCCCGCAAATTTCAACAGAACCTGACTTAGTTCCTCTTCTTTGTTGTCTGTCGGTGTTGCTGTTGTTGCTGCTGCCGCTGCTGCTGCCGCTGCGGGCGCATTTTCATCATTTTGCAATCGGCGTCTTTTACCATTCAGTACAAAGGCCGTGTGGGGCTCTTCGTCAATGCGACGCTTTATGCGCACCACAGCCGGCATATTTATGGTTTATAGTTTAACTACTGTGGTATTAATTGGTGCTTATCTTTTGGAATTTTATTAACAAATATGACGCTCACGCTACAAATTAAATCTAGGTATATTTTGCGCATGTACTGCTGGCAGTGTGACCGTTTCACTTAAAGCGCCTAATGCCGAAATAAGCGCGAAAATAGTGCGCACAGTGCTGCCAATATTTAAATTAAGAAAATTAAATTATACATATATACATTGTTAAGAACAACAAAATGTTCATATTTTACTATTTTGTTGTTTTTATTTATAAAATTGTACATGTAACATAATTTATTAATTTTTATATTTATTATTTTCCTAATTTCTGATTCTTAAAAAATTCAATATATTTATATATTTGGTTAAAATGCTGTCTGTACAGCATTTAGGGTAATAAATAATTTAAAAAAAATATAAATATTTTTTTTTATAGTTATGTTTTATTCTACAATACCTCGTTACAAGAAATTCAAGCAAATGTTGAAATCAGAACATCCCACTGTATTAGCAGCTAACGTGCTCTCTCTCTCTCTTTCTGACTCTCTGAAAATGTCTTATACTCGCTGCAGCCAAAAAGCATGCTATGATTTGAAGAATTCGTAGTGGCTTGTCAGTCGGTTTTTGAACGCGTTCGTGTTCTGTTCGGTTGCGGAAGTGCGTTGCGTGTACGTTGCAGTGTCGGATACTGCTCTGCAGAATGTACCGTTAGCATCGCAATATAACGGAATTACGTGCGCCGGCAGAGCAATGTTAAACAAATTAAAACGTGTCGATTGTGCCAAAGCTATTACCCAGTGAGTGCTATTCACTCCCACTCATACCACCCACCCATCCACCCATGGTTGCTTTTGTTATTTGTGTGCAATAAATTAAAGTGCGCTTTAAAATGAGAAAAAAGAAAGCAGAATCTGAAGCTGAAGCGCGTCGTGTATGCGTGTGTGTGTGTTAGTGAGGCTGTGCCTTGTTGTCCATTGTCTTCTCATTCGCGCGCGCAATCTGTATGCATGTCTGCATAAAAGTGCCGTTGTATATGTGAATGTGTGTTCGTGTATGTGTGTGTGTGTTTGTGTGTGTTTATTGTGCTGCAATTTGCGCGCAAAATGATTTAACGCTTTGGATTGCTATCAACGCATGCCGCAATTATGTTTTAATTGCCGCTAAATGTTTTACACACACATTCACCTGGATTAGCCGCTTAACCGTGTGACAGGTGAAAGTCTGACACCTGTATGTGTTTGTGGGGTATCTCTGTTCAATTCCGTAAAAGGGGAAATATTTGTAATATGCGACAGCAAATTGAATTCGCTGTGACTTTAAGCAATCTTGGCCCACAGGACTATAAAAATATTTACGAGATATATATGTATGTTGTATGTTGAGGGTGTATTCCCCCCTCCACTTCACGTGTGGCACAGCACCTAACCAAACATATGTTTCGCTCGCACTTGCATACCCTGTAAACAGCATGTATGTGGAGTGTGATGAGACTGCAAAAGTACAAAAGTTTTGCATTTTGTTTTCTTAGCTCTAAAAGTCTTAAGTTCTGGGTTAAGTTTTATAGAAAATTTTAAGGCACTGCACAGTGGTCACACTTGTATGTTGGAAGGTGTAAATGTGTATTTACTATCAAAATTAAAAACAGAAAATAAATAAATAAATAAAATAAAATAAAAATAAATAAATAATATTTATTTTATATGCTGTAAATATATTCGTGATTTATATATTTATTTTTGTTAACAGCGACCACTGTGCGCTGCCTGTAACTGCGTTTAGCTTCTAATTGAGTATCGTTGCCAACTGTTTGGCTTTCATTGCAGTTGGTAACTCTGAGTTTAGCAGTTTTGCTTTTGCTTCATTTTCACTTGTTTATTTATGAGCTGAGGGCGCGCGTGGAGAGCGGGGACAGCGTCAAAAAATTTGCCATCGCATGAATCATGACGCCCCCCCCCCCCACCCTAACAGCAGCAGCCGCTCTCTTTGCAATTTCTACCTCTCTCTTTTGCGCTGTCTCTTTTTCTATCTCACGCACACTGCTACTGCTGCTGTAATATGAGACGCACGTGTGTGCGTGTGAGGTGGGATTTTAGGCTATAGCCTAAAACTGACTTGGCAGGCTGAGTGTCTGTGTGTGTGAGTGTGAGTGACACACGGCTGGTTGTGGATACAGTGGATGCGTTTGGCATAATAATGAAATAATAATGTCGCCTTTTGTTGTGAGGTGTCTCTGTCTGCTGTGCTGCCATTTCGGCATCTCGGCAATAAATTAATGGGCTTGCCACATAAAAAGGCACCCCATGCTGCAACTTTTTTGTGTTTGATTACAGTCTATTTCTCTCTGCCTCTCTCTCTCTCATTTCACATGACTTTCGCTACCAGTTAGAAGATTTCGCTCTCTTGGCCTGCGAAGAAAGTAAACGGGGGGGGGTGTGGGGAGAGCACGGTATTAGTTCAATGTCAGCTGTTGCTGCTGCTGTTAAGCCCGTTAGATTAACATAAATATATTCCGGTTCCGTTGTCTTACCACAAAATGATGAGCAAAAGATCGGAGCTGATAAAATGCTAATCATAAGAACAATGTTGCCGCTACAACAACACCAACAACACCAACGACTTCAAGGATATGCCACACGCACCGGCTGTTGCCGAGCATGTCCTAGCATCGTTTTGGGTGGTAACAAAAACTGCTTGAAAAACTTTTGCGCTTTCCACTTATACAAGTTCCTTCTTAACTTTCATTTCTTTTTTTTTCGTACTTCAAGAGCTGTTAAAACGGCTATCATAACTTTCTGAAGCAGTTTGTGGCAGAGTTACTTGCTGGGAAGTTTATTTATGAAATTTTAGTTTATTTTTCTTTGGTTGTGATTAAGATTTTAAAATATTTCCTAGATTTTCGTATATTATGTAAAAAGCAAACAATTATACATATATTTCTATTGATAAAGAAGGCGCTGAAAACTATGCTACAAGAAATTGTTATAAATTTAAATTTGTTTGAAATGCATAAAGTTATTATAATAAATTTACAATTGAAAATCTTAACTAATACTATTTTTTGGAAAAAATAATATTTTATAAAATTCGATATAAAATGTAAAATTATAAAAACTTGTAGCGTATTCAAGTTTCCGCATTCTAATCTCAAGTTTCCTTTTCCTTTTTTCCACTGCTTTGTAACATTTTTGATTAGCTGTAACTTTGAGGGGAGGCTGTGTGTACTTGTGTGTGTGTACGTGTGTATGTGTGGGTGTGCTTGTGTAAGTATTGGTAACTGGAGTGTGCTTTAATTTTTCTTGCTTTTTTTTTGGTTTAAACTTGACAGAAAACACCTTGGGCGTTTGCTTGGGTCGAGTGTCTCTTTGTGGCTTTGACAGCCTTTGTTTTGCCCACAGTGCTTACAACTTTACGGCCGTGGGGAGCTGAAGGAGGCGGGAGGGAGGGCGTTTGGCTACTTAACCGAGAAAATTTGGCATGCCAAGAGCAGCATCATATATCCTTGTTAATTTGTCCAGGGGTGGTTAAGTCGACTTGTTACCAACGCCTCCCCACACACTCCCTTCCCTTCACCCACCGTAGATTGTGTTAATAAATCATTATAATGCATTTGCCTCAGAGAAGCATCCGGTCAACTTGTTATGGTCATTTCAATAACAAATTCATCATCGTCATCATCCAGAACAGGGCAACACATAATGACAGGACAACAGAGTGCATAATTTGAGTGGCCCGAAGGAGGTGTCCTCTCAACTCAAGTGGAATTCTTTAGAGATTATTCAACTAAATTTGGGCAAAAATTTATAATTAATTGCTGAGGAACTTTGTGAAAATATTACTGAAAATTGAAAGTTACTATTATTGTTTATTAAATAAATAAATGAAATTATATAAAATAAAATTAAATTTAGATACACAAATATTGAGATAAACATATATAAATTTGTATTCATGAACATGAAAAATGTATGTATATATTTTTGAAAATCTAAACAAGTTTCTATTATTTTTCCCTACACTGCATATTTCTTGTTAAATAAGAAAATATAATTAAATAATCTAAAATTGAAAATTTGCATTTAAAGCTAGTAACACAATTTACAATAACTTTTAAATTAGCTATCCATGTATATCCTTTTAGGCAAATGTTTAACCTGTCTATATGTGAGAGCTTAGCTTAATCATGCTTATATAATCACAGATAACTGTATTATGTCGTCTCTTTGTGCGTTCAATTGATGCTGCAGCTGTTCCCAGCACATGTCAATTGAGTCGCAATTTCCATGGATTTCCAATTGTGTTTTCCACGTACAAATTTTTAGATGTATGCTCAATTATTCATTGAGAGTCGATGACTGGACAATTGGACAGACGTGTCCTTTGGATGAGGGAGGGGATGTTATTCTGAGGGCGTGTTGGGATTTATGTGCGGCACCAATACGTCAATTACAAAAGCAAATAAACTGCCCAGATCCAATGTATGGATGGCAGTGTTGTCCCCTTGCACCCCTGCATGGCAGCGTTGTCCGTTTTCACCCTTCGCCCAGCGAGTCACATTAAATTTTTGTGCTCCGACTGGTGCTCATTAGGACAGCATCCTGCTGGTGGTGCAGACGCACTTTTCACTTGCCACATTCTACTTTCACTCCATCCGAAAAGAGAGAAAACAATTCAATGATGATGATGCTGTTCATGTTGATGCAGTGCAGCATTGAATCCACCCCCGCAGTCGACGTCGCCCTCTAATATCATTTTGCAATTTGCACTTGGCAAATAAAGGAGTGATGCTGCGGCAGATAAAAACATTTTCATCCTTTGTTCTAGCCCTGGGGGCAACAATGTTACCAGCAGCCACAAGACTCCAACTTGGCTTTAATTTTTTTTCTCTCGTTTTTTTTTTTTGCAACCGTTTACAACTCAATGGCCAGGGCAAGGGCAACCAAGCAACAATGGCTCCAAGGCTCAAACACATGCCACACATTGTTAACTGAATTATCGCCCACATTGAGAAGCCATCGATAAATCGCTCGCTTCAAGTCGTATACCCTAGACCAGAGCATCTTAGACAAAAGGGTTGCATGTGCTGCCATGAATAAAAGGAATTGTATTAGTTTGAAGATTTATTATGGGCATATTAATGTTTTCTTCAATTTTGAAACTCAAAAAGAGTGTTTTAGTAATTACAGGGTATCTATCAGTCAGCTACTTCAGATGTGGTTTTAAAAATGAAGCTTAACTAAAGAATTACTCTATCTTATCATTTATTTTTAACATAATTTTGTTTTTATATTTTTTATATATCAGGAATATGGTTTAAAGTATTTCTTAGCTAAAGGGTATCTCTTAGTCACATACTGTTCATGTGCCTTTATAAATAAAGACAATCTAAGAATTTGCCATATCTGTAAAATTATTTTTTTTAATATTTTAGTTTTCATATTTTCACAAATATAGCTAAGAGTACATATTTCTTAGCTACAGGGTATATCTAAGTCAGGTACTATTTATGTTTCTATAAATTCCAATAAAGTGAGAAACTACTATATTTGAAAAGTTATTTTAACGTTTTCTTGATTTTCAAAAATACAGTCAAGAGTATTTTTATTGTTAAAGGGTATCTTTTAGTCAGTTACTATTTATGTTGCTGCGATTGTCACCCTCCAAGGGCATATTCTCATGTCTGGACTCAACCCTTGGGGGCAAAAACGTTGTGCTTGTGGCTTGATTGACACGATCCACCTGCCCTTGTCCTGTGCCCCGTGTCATGTGACACTCCACATTGTGCCCTCTCAATATGCCGTTCCATTTCATTCCGTTTCGATTCAATTCGTTCCATGCCATTCCGTTGCAAGCTGGGGCAAACAGCTGACAGCTGATTGCGTGTTCATCTGCCGTGTGTGTGTGTGGCATGATTTATGTTTGAAATTGAATTTCTTGACTTTTTGCTAAAGACACGTGGCTGGGGCAAGAACTGTGGCAAGAACTAACGGCAAAATTCAGAGAAAATTAGCTCATTTTCCGCTACACTTGCCTCACGTGCTCGTTAGCAACATAGCCATGGCAGCAGCTTAGCATCATTTCTATTGCTGGGGGAGGCAAGTTCAATGACATTGCCAAAATTATAGGAGGAGGGGGGGAATGGGGGTATCATTTGGAAGAGGGGGGTCAGTCTTGGTGAGGCGGCAGCTGTTTGCATTTTGCACTACATTCTCTCTAGCATTTTCTCAACGAACTGTTATCAATAGTTGGCCAAAAGAAACATTTGGCAGCAAGTCGACATAAGCAAGTGGCATGTGGCAAGTGGCAAGCTCATGTCACGTACGCGGCAAGCTGATTGCCTCAAATTGTTTTCGGCCATTTTTTCTGCACATTTGGACAGCGGCGTTAAGGAGCCACATCCCCCAAGATGGCGAGCAAGAAAATGTGGCATAAGAAATGCCATCGGGGTTGCCATTTAACAGCAAATTAATGAAATGAGTGGCAAGTCCGACAGACAGTCAGAAAGTCTGACAACCCAACAAACTGACACTTTACTTAGTCATGCTCCATTCCATAAGCTAATAGATATTTGCAGCAAGATACCCTGGAATATATTTTATGGCGACTTGCCAAAAATTCTTCAATTTGTTATCCTTCTTTAAGTAATCTTAGTTGCATTGGAAATTTTTAAATCGTACATTTTTCAACATTTTTCTATTTTTGTGTTCTCCCCCTATAAAATCTCGTCTAGAGGTTTTCCACATGTGGCAGGGGTTGCTTGGCTAGTTGCCTGGCAGTTTATCTGCTTGTTGACAGCTGCCCAAAGGGAATTAGTTATCAAAAGACACATAAATTCAGTGCGACAAAAACTCTTTAAACTGAACTTATCCTCAGCTTTTAACTTTTGCGTCGTTCCTTACTTTTATATTCTTCTAAAATTCTCTTAAATAAAACATGAGCTCAATTGAGAGTTGAAACAGATGTCTAGCTATCCCTCAAATTGTACTTAGCAGAGATCTTTAATATGCCAGAAAAGCTTTAAAAATATATAAAAAAATTTCTTTTTCAATTGAAAAAAAAAACCATCGATTGCATATCGGAAACTTGGACACTTTTTGGAACTTTTGCTGAGATTTTTTGGGCTATATTTCACTAAATAGTGAATGGAAATATTTGAAATTTAGCAGTGTTAATTGGGAATGAAGACATATCCACATATTCAAATATCACCACAACCGGTTTAGGATTGCCCAAGTTGTGGCACTTCAAAATAAAGAAGTAGCTTACTTTAAGGAAAGTGCCCTTTTAGACATATTTTTGGCTATATCTTGATAAATACTCATCAGAAACACCTCAAATTAATAGCAAAATGCTTGCTTTTCATACAGAATTAGACTGGGATCAAAATCATTGATAAAATTTTAAATTTCATCAAAATCCATTGATTTTTGGCGAGGTTATAGCACTTCAAAGTCGGAAAACAGATGATATTTGAGAAAATGCCATATTAGAGCACTTGTGAACATATTGTTCGCTATATTTCGAGAAATAACCAACGTAAATTCTTCAAGTAAAACGGAGTTTGTTGGTTTTGAGTCCTTTGTATCGAATATGCTAAAATTCAAATCGATCTAAAGACGAACCGAACATAAACTTTCAATGCTTAATGTTCCCATAAAATGTTTCCATTAAAAGTACGATATTGGCCCGCTTAAAAGAAATCTCACCGGAGTCTTGTTACGTTTTTGCCGCTTCGTTAACTTATAAGTTGAAAAAAAAGAGAGAAAAAATAAATAAGAGAGGGGAAATGGGAATGTCCTTTAGTGTCTGTTGCCTGCTCATTAGCACTTGAAATGTCCTTTTATTGAGGCCACCAAGCCAATGGTGAATGCTTTGCTAGACGTCTTTATGGCCTGCTTGTTCATGCAAATACGATGAAAGTATAATAAAAATTATTTCCGGTATTGTTTAGCGGGTTTTCCGCTGATTCTTAATTCCTTCGTGTTGTCACCGAGGACTCCGAGGAAACAGTAATAAGAAGAGTCCCGCTTGATTTCTTGACACGCGACAAAGGAATTCCCTTCTCTTGGCCTTCACTTGACTCGATTTAGCTGAGTTGAGATAAATACGCTTTGTTTGGGACGAAATTGGGGTTTGGATTGGGGCTGGGGTTTGGGGGTTCGGGGGTTCGAGGTTCGGTTTCAATTTCGGTTATCGGTCGGTTGAATGCCAAAATGATAAACATAAGTTGAGCTGAGGCTAGACATTGACAGCCAAAAATTGGTTACACATACAACACGTGCTATTGTGGCCCATGTTATGTGAAGCTATGCCAGGACTAGGGCCAGGACCAGGGCCAGGACCTTCAAGAACTCCACTTGTAACGACCTTCTGTTCGATGGTTGTTTTTTTGGGCTTGAGTGCCTGTGTCTGAACCCTGCGGGTTGCGGGTGTTTGCATTTTAAAACCAACCCTCGAAAAACGTTTGCCAACTTCAATTTCAGTGACTGTCATTTGAAGCGAACCATTTGAAAGCCTTCCACCATTCCAACCAATTTTATGCAGCGCACAGTGGGGCCGAATGGAAAAATATGCCACCAAATAAATTCAAGAAACAGAAAAGGATTTGATGTTCAATAGTTAAAATAAGTTTAAAATGATTCAAAATTATTATTTATTGTATAATTAAATATAAACTTTCTAAATACATTTTTAAATTTGATGAAATTTTTAGTTAATAGCAAGAATTCAAATAATTTAAATTAGTTATTTGTAATAAAATTATATATTCCATTTATTAATATACAAATTTGGTGATATTTTTAGTTATTGTTTATGTTAATTTTTAAATCATTGTTTACTTAATTAATTAAATATTCCCTTAATAAATTTGATGACATTTGCAAACAGTTTGTGCCACTGTGCGTCTCTTTGGGAATTGACGTCGCTATTTTGTAACCCCATTTGGCCTGCATTTTGCGCGCTTTTCGATTTCATATCCTCTGTGTATAGCAATTCATGTACTAAAGGGTGTCGTGTGTCCTGTGTCCTGTGTCTCGTGTCCCGTGTCTAGTGTCTGATGTGTCCTGTGTGCCATGTCCTGTGTCGGCTACTCGAACACTGGCACTGCAAGTGGCCAGATACCTACCTGTCTATATGGATTTCGTCTGTGGCAATGGATTCCATTTTTTAGGTTTGTTAATTTTTTAACAGATTTGTTGCTGCACACACAGTCTGCACCATGTTGCATGAAAAAAATTGTTGCTTCTCACTCTACTTCGCTCTCTCTACCCCACTCTGTATCCCACTCTACACTTTGGGTTCGATGATGCCAAAAATTCAATCAAAAAACTACAAGCGTAAACAAGTGGGTAACATGGCCAACTCTTATTCCGCAACCACTTGAAATTTTCCCCAATTTCCCAACCCCATTGTATATATATATTGTGGAGTATTCCTTGTTCTTTTTTTTATTATAATACTTTTTGCGCCGTGTTTTCTCTGTTTGTTTTTGTTTTGCTTTTTTGAATTGAAAATCGCAGCTGGCAAAGTTTGTTTTGAGGCAGCTTTAAAATGCCGCGTTAGCATCTCTTCTGTGTACCTTAATACACCCAAGGAACCGTCGTGTTAAGTCCTTTTGCCAGGATTATGGCTGAAACGTCTTTCAAGCGGTATTTGCGCGCATTTTGCGGCCTAAAAGTATGCTACGCCTCAATTGCTTTTCATATACACAGCATTTCTTTTCTTTTCTTTACTTTTCGTTTTTTTTTTTTTGTAATATCCGCTGATTTTTCAATACATCTGTGTTTATGTTGTAACCTTACAAAAGGATTTGTGTCAGGCCCAGAAATGTTTAGGGAATTTAAGATATACATATGTATGTACATCTGAAGTTTAACTTTAATATATTTTAACTCTAAGAATTATTAAGGAATTTAAAATTTTCAGTGTTCTTAAGTTTTCTGAAGTTCTGAAGTTTTCTTTTGGTACTTTATTGTATACGCATGTGAGATATTAATTTATTTAAATATTACTATATATTGCATAATATTTAATTTATTATTTTTTTATTTATTTATTTTATTTTGTTTTGTTTTATGTTATTTAAAATAATTTTATTTGTTTGCTACTTATTTAATATTATTTTGAATTATACTATCTTCCTTTTTTTAAATTATTTTATTTAATATAAGTTTATTTTGTTTTATTTTAATATATTATAATTTTATTAGTTTATATTTAAAAAAGCATTTCTCACATTATTTTATTATATTTTATTTCCATCTATTTTATTTTCAATATTTCTTTTTCAGTTTAGTTTTTATAGAGCATTTTTCACGACTCCTATTTCTGTTTTCTTGTTGAGCTTTTGCTTTTATTGCTGATTGTTTCAGTTGTTTTTGGAGGATAACAATAAATTTTTATTGTTGTTACGGTCGTCGTTTCTATTTCTTTTTTTGTGAACTTTCACTGTTGTTGTTTGTTTATATTTCGGTTTTTGGTTATTGTATTTGTTGTGGGGCTTTGGGATAAAACATTGGGATCTGTCTGGAATGTTGCTGTCTAAATTATCGATTTCTCTACACATTTTCTTATTTTGACACAACTTTTTTTTGGCAACTTTTTTTTTGTTGGCTATGACTGTGGCTGACAAATGGCTTGAACTTTGTCAAAAGTTAACAATTTGTTATTGTTGTTGGCTGTGTACAGAACTTCATTTAATCTAATTAAATTGCAGCGCACTAAGTGTAAACCTCATTAATTTTAGTTGGCTTACAAAAAAATACGTTACATCTGCCAAACAATGGGCCAAGTTAATGTCCCTGAACATTCTCAAGGGTTGTCGTCATCATCGTCGTCGAGGAAAACTCCAGCAGAGTTCTGTAAATTGTCATAACTCTAAGTAGTTGTTGTTGTTACAATTAGCTGGCAGATGTCTGGGGAAAAAGTCTCCAACCTGTTGGGCTTCAACTTGACTCTGAACTTCAGTTGCCTTCAGTTAAGACGCTTGTATAGTTTTCTCTAAAAGTTTTTCCCAACAACTTCGTTGGTGATGTGAACTTGGGCCAACAAAAGTTGAGTTTCCTGGCAGACAAAATGTTGGAATAACGGCAGTTAGAATACAATAACTTAAATAACTTTCAAGTACTATACAATAATCCAAGTTCCTATTTTTGTGTGTAATTCAAAACTGTCTCTATTCAAATTATAATGAATATTCCATGCTGGAATTGCCCTATTATTATATTTGGTGGAAGGGGGGGGTTGTAGGGGAATTAACGTCCTTAATTTGTGTCATAATCCGATTAGTCCTTGAATTGTGTGTTCCATTTAAAAATAATCGGATTATTGGGCCACACAAGTGCCAAGGGACAGGATTATAGCTTATTAAATGGTTGCCGATTGTAAGGGTTTTCTTTTCACAATATACTGTTTATAGCAGATTTTTAAAAAATTTGGAAAATTCTATATTTGAAAAATATTATTTCTATAATTTAAATTGATGGCAGCTACTTTTATTAAATATGATTTGTTCGAATTTCTAAACTTTGATATATTCCGAGACCTTAAGCTACCATTGTGTAAATTATTTAAAGTGTTCCCATTTTACAAGCATTCTGCTTTTTATTTAAGGTGATTCTGATGAGTATTTCAAAAGATATGGCCAAAAATGTGTTAAAAAGTGTCCCAAAATCGCAATTTTCGCATTTTGCACCTCCTCATGACTTTAAATTGCCATAACTCGGCCAAAAATCATCCGATTTTGATGAAATTTGATGTTTTGGAAATGGTTTTTATATCAGTTTAAATCTGCATCAAAACTTTTGTAAAATTCGCTATTTTTAAAATTTTCGAATTTTTTGACCCATTTTGCATACTACCCCCTTGACAAAATCATCAAAAATTCAAAAAATTTTTAACCCAAATTTTCTGACTGTAATCGATTCTAGGACTCATAACTAGCATTTTGCTTTTTATTTGAGGTGATTCTGATGAGTATTTCAAAAGATATGGCGAAAAATGTGTAAAAAAGTGTCCCAAAATCGCAATTTTCACATTTTGCACCTCCTCATGACTTTAAATTGCCATAACTCGGCCAAAAATCATCCAATTTTGATGAAATTTGATGTTTTGGAAATGGTTTTTATATCAGTTTAAATCTGCATCAAAACTTTTGTAAAATTCGCTGTTTTTAAATTTTCGACTTTTTTGACCCATTTTGCATACTAACCCCTTGACAAAATCATCAAAAATTCAAAAATTTTGTAACCCCAATTTTTTGACTGTAATCGATTCTAGGACTCATAACTAGCATTTTGCTTTTTATTTGAGGTGATTCTGATGAGTATTTCTAAAGAAATGGCCAAAAATGTGTTAAAAAGTGTCCCAAAATCGCAATTTTCGCATTTTGCACCTCCTCATGACTTTAAATTGCCATAACTCGGCCAAAAATCATCCGATTTTGATGAAATTTGCTGTTTTAGAAATGGTTTTTATATCAGCTTAAATCTGCATCAAAATTTTTGTAAAATTCGCTGTTCTTAAATTTTCGACTTTTTTGACCCATTTTTCATACTACCCCCTTGACAAAATCATAAAAAATTCAAAAAATTTTTAACCCAAATTATTTGACTGTAATCGATTCTAGGACTCATAACTAGCATTTTGCTTTTTATTTGAGGTGATTCTGATGAGTATTTCAAAAGATATGGCCAAAAATGTGTTAAAAAGTGTCCCAAAATCGCAATTTTCGCATTTTGCACCTCCTCATGACTTTAAATTGCCATAACTCGTCCAAAAATCATCCAATTTTGATGAAATTTGATGTTTTGGAAATGGTTTTTATATCAGTTTAAATCTGCATCAAAACTCTTGTAAAATTCGCTGTTTTTAAATTTTCGACTTTTTTGACCCATTTTGCATACTAACCCCTTGACAAAATCATCAAAAATTCAAAAATTTTGTAACCCCAATTTTTTGACTATAATCGATTCTAGGACTCATAACTAGCATTTTTCTTTTTATTTAAGGTGATTCTGATGAGTATTTCAAAAGATATGGCCAAAAATGTGTAAAAAAGTGTCCCAAAATCGCAATTTTCGCATTTTGCACCTCCTCATGACTTTAAATTGCCATAACTCGGCCAAAAATCATCTGATTTTGATGAAATTTGATGTTTTGGAAATGGTTTTTATATCAGTTTAAATCTGCATCAAAACTTTTGTAAAATTCGCTATTTTTAAATTTTCGAATTTTTTGACCCATTTTGCATACTAACCCCTTGACAAAATCATCAAAAATTCAAAAATTTTGTAACCCCAATTTTTTGACTGTAATCGATTCTAGGACTCATAACTAGCATTTTGCTTTTTATTTGAGGTGATTCTGATGAGTATTTCTAAAGATATGGCCAAAAATGTGTTAAAAAGTGTCCCAAAATCGCAATTTTCGCATTTTGCACCTCCTCATGACTTTAAATTGCCATAACTCGGCCAAAAATCATCCAATTTTGATTAAATTTGATGTTTTGGAAATGGTTTTTATATTAGTTTAAATCTGCATCAAAATTTTTGTAAACTTCGCTATTTTTAAATTTTCGACTTTTTGACCCTTTTTGCATACTAACCCCTTGACAAAATCATAAAAAATTCAAAAATTTGTAACCCCAATTTTTTGACTGTAATCGATTCTAGGACTCATAACTAGCATTTTGCTTTTTATTTGAGGTGATTCTGATGAGTATTTCAAAAGATATGGCGAAAAATGTGTAAAAAAGTGTCCCAAAATCGCAATTTTCACATTTTGCACCTCCTCATGACTTTAAATTGCCATAACTCGGCCAAAAATCATCCAATTTTGATGAAATTTGATGTTTTGGAAATGGTTTTTATATCAGTTTAAATCTGCATCAAAATTTTTGTGAAATTCTCTATTTATAAATTTTCGAATTTTTTGGCCCCTTGTCAAAATCACCAAAAATCCAAAAATTTTTTGACCCCAATTTTTTGAGTGATTCTAGGACTCATAAGTAGCATTTTGCTTTTTATTTGAGGTGTTTCCGATAAGTATTTCTCGATATATGGCCAAACATTTGTTAAAAAGATCATTTTTTAAAAATTAAGCTCCTTTTTAACTTTGAAGGGCCAAATCTTGAGCAAACTTAATCCGATTGGAATGAAGTTTGAGCATGTTGAAATGTCATCATTCTAAATTAAATTGACTAAATTTGATATTTTTCCATTAAGTATTTCTAGAGATATGACCTAAAAACTTTACTAAAAGGGCCAAAATGCATTTTTTTTCTCTAAAATTCTGCTTATTCTGAACTCTAAACTTATATAACTTTGTCAAAATGCAGCCGACTGAATGAAAAAAAAAATTTGTTTCATAGAAATTATAAATATAATCTTTCTTATTGGATTTTGAATAACTAATTTAAAGTTGTCACTATCAAAGGATTATCTTTCGCTGTTCAAAGTCATTTTGTGGCATTATCTTCAATCCTTAACAGAAAGTACTGTATGTATGTATGTATGTACATATGTATGTATGTATGTACATATGTATGTAGGTATGTAGGTATGTATAGATTATGCCCAGGATATTGTGCAACAATCTACAAAGAGCGCAAGAAACTCCAACTCCAACTACGACTACGTAGTTTGTTGTACAGTTTGTCATAATTTGCAACTGCTGCACTGCAGTTGCAGTTGCCACATGCCGCATGCCTCCCCCGCACTTGTTCTTATTAACTGCTGAGTATATCAAGGAGTTAATAGAGATAGAGAGAGAGAGAGAGAAATGAGAGAGGGACAGTGAATTGGAGTTGCAGTTGCAGTTCAAGGAAATGGCGCTGGATGGGGGAAGTCTAAGAGGGCAATGCCTTGGCATTTGCATGTCCTTGCTGTTTTGCTTGTCGACGTTGTCGTCGTCGTCGTCGTCCTCGTTGTTGTCCTTTGACTATGTCGCTGCATAATTTATGACTGCTTAGTTGCAGTTGGCTTTTTTAGTCACAGTCACATGCCACTTGCCACATGCCACTTGTGGCAAGTTTACTTGCTGACCGTTAACTGAAGCATGGAGACGCACAAAGAGTGACTCTGTCTGCTGCGTTGGTGCGTGGCAGGACTACGAAATCAGGCTGCAATTTCAATTGATAGGACACCCATCTCTCCTTCACTCTGTCTCTCTTTCTCTTGCTCTCTCTCTCTCTTTCTCTGTCTATGTCTCTCTCTCAGAGAAGCTTTAAGGGTTAGCAGCAATTGTCCTGTAGTTTGAACTAACTCAATTATTAAACCATTTCATTTAGAAGCAGAGGCAGCGGCAACTTCACTTGATTTAATGTGCTTGCCTTGAGATTAACATGTGCTTGCCACGTACAAATCTGCCACCCACCAGACAGGACATGCCACCTACATGCACACATCCTTAACCCCATTCACAGCTAATAAATTTTGGTCATGCAGCATATGGAGAGGAGAGTAGTGGCGACAGCAAGGACCTTCGAATAGTCGTAGCAGCCTCGCCGCAGGACATCAACTGAGAGTGCTGTTGTGCTTAGTATTATTTCTTCTTCTTGCTTCATCACGAAACTCTTCTTGTTATTGTTATCCTTGTACTTAATTAGTGATATGCCCGGGGCAAACATATAAAACTTGCCACATATCGGGGCAGCTGCCAATAAAATGTTCCATTAATCTTAAGAAAGTTTCGCATGCCACCAACTTTGCTGCGAATTGGGGTTGCATGGTCTACTTAATTAACTGAAATTCTCAAAAAAAACTTATTTAAATAAAAAAAAAATAAATAAATAATAAAAAAAAATAAAATAAAACTAAAACAAAACTTGTTATAAATTATTTTTCACTATTTAATTTAACTTAATTTTAACTCGTAATTTCTTTAATTAAAAGTTTTCAGAAAATAATTTAGTTACATTATGAAATTGAAAATATTTACAATATTCTTTGATTGTTTTTTGCAGTATATTTAAAATATGTTTTCTGAATTAATTAATTAATTTAGTATAATTAATTATAATTTTCTTAGTTCTTATTATTTTGTAGCTTTAGTTCGAATTTTTCCTTTTCATTATATTCTCGAATACTGATTTTCTTATTTTCAAACGTTTCCATTTTCAAATCGTAAATAAGCTGAGCAATTATTGATTTAGGGAAATTAACTGAAATAATATTTACGCACTCAAAATATTAAAGGCATTCCAAAAAAAGTATGTGAATTACTTTTTACATTTACAGGTATGTTCTCAGTTCCGAATTCGAATGAAATGTGTGGTTTTAGTAATTGGTAGCGGTTGTTCCAAATCCGCTCTTTTCGGTTACGGAATTGAGAACAGGCCTGATACTGTTGAATATTTATTCATCTTGATTGCAAGTTATTACTAAATAATATTCGTTGTTATTTGGACATGTTTGCAAACTTCAATTCATCTTCAATGCTTTCAACGTAATTCGATACCAATGAATACGAATAGTCAAGTCCCTTAGATGCACTGTTCAAATTGAATCTGGTCTCAGTGTCCGTTGCTCTAAGGACTTCAACACGAACACGATCTCTGAGGTCGTCGATCTGTTGTAATGTACGTTGACCGAAACTAACAGTTAGTTCATTGATTCTCTTAATCGTCTGCGGGTCCTGCCTCAATTTAACATCTTCGATATTCAAACGAGCCACGTCATGTTGATGCTCTGCGATTCCGTTATCATTGGTTATTTGAGTTCCCTCCCATTTGTTGATGAACCTCTGCCATTTTTGTCTCCTTTGTGAACCAAGGGACTTGGTCTCTTAGATGATGTAAGCTATTTGAACAGCTAAATCAGAATCCTCTGTTGCCACTTTATAATTGAGCTGCTTGATGTCCTTTTCCATATATCCTTCCATTCGGGAACAGGACTAGCACAAGCTGACCAAAGGATCTGTAACTAATTTAAAAAACAATTAATTCAAAAATTATTTTTTTTAAATATATTTTTCAACACTTACGTTGATTGCAATACAGAAAAATATCGAAAGAGCTACGCACTTCATCTTAAGCTGTTCACAATTAACTGACTAATATAATTAATTCAAATATAATTTACTTATTAACTGGCGCCATATTTTTTTCAATCTCAATCTCTCTCTGAACTGTTTCGACATGTGTATAATATGTATAATTATCGTTATCAATTTGGACAATACTTTGCTTGTTGATCTCAGAATCCGCCTGGAATAAGTGTTTTACAAATAAATTTAATGAAATATAGAAGTGAGATCATATTTATATATTTTGTAATTATACGATTTGATTTATCTGCTTTTGAAACCGAATAATAAACTAAAAAATACATTGCAAAGAAATCTTGTTGAACATTATAACGAATTTGTCAAATTGGAAACCTCAAATGAGAATAATCTATATAAATCAATATTTTTAGTTTTAAAACAAAAGTCATATATAAGTTAATTAGCGTATTGATGTTGATTATGCAAGTATATTATATAAATTGTGAAAAAATATTTTTTTCTCAGCCGTAAGCCCACTTCCTTTCAGATCATCCTTGATATATTCAACATAACTATTGAACAGAGTGAAAGCAGAGCTAAGAGCTCTATATTCCCGATTCAATTTTTCAATAGTTTCCGTAGAAGTTGTTCTGCCAATTTCATCTTGAACACGATCTCTCATTTCGACGATCCTTTGTAAGGTTCTTTCCCCGAAATTGAGCGACAATTCATTGATGTTCTTCCTTGCCTGATCATCCTGAAACACTTTCGCATCATTTATATGCAACCGTTTCACGGCAGCACGATGTCTCGATATTTGCTCGGCATTTTCGAACGGATTTCCCTCCCATCTATTTATGTAACGCTTCCACTTCCGCAATTGATATGATTCGAGGGTGTTACTATCCACAATAATGTGAGCTATTTGTATATCTAGTGTCAGTTCTTCTCTTGCCACTTGAACAGACAATTCCTTGAGGTCCCTCTCTATATCATTCCAGCCTTGAGTAGAATCAGCACTAGATCTTATCAAAATCTTAAACAAATAACTGTAACTGTAGCATACTGAATTTTATTTCAAGGAATTTCACATTTTAAAATACATACGTTTCCCAATACAAAGAAACCGAGTGCAAAAACGTGTTGTTTCATCTTGAAATGTTGACAATCAACTGCAAATTAAATTTTTGCGACAATTATTGTTCAAAATAATCTCTAAATATATATACTTTCCCTACATAGAGAGTATTTTGAACAATTATAACAATTATATATATATTTCCCGATTTCGGAGAGTAACTCTCTTTTTTTTTAGCTTAGGGCCTGACTTTGAAATACCTTCTATATATATATATTTTTTTAAATAATATCAATTATTAATGGATTTAAAAATTCTGTTAGAGTTTCGAAGTTCTGAGAATTTCATTTTAGAATTATTCTAAGTTTTAAACTCTATTTAATTGTATTTTTTTTAATTCAATACAGATAAAACATATGTATTATTTTTAAATATATATTATTTATTTAATTCTTGATTTAAGTATGTATTTTGTGTTTTATTTATTATTTATTTGAGGTATTCTAGTATTCTGATATATTGTACAGATATATTAAATTTTTCAATGGTTGAATCGCAATAAATCGCAATAGTTTTTGTATTTTATTTGCACTATTATAAGAACATTTAATTACGTTGAATCGCAAGACATATTATTATAAAAAATTAAAATTTGATTTAGATTCATTTCGAAATATGTAAATTGTTACACCAATTTATTAATCTCTTTCAGTTTATCCTTAATGAAGTCAATTCGACGCAACAAGTCCGTAGATTCCATATTAGGAAGAATGAGTTTTGAATTTAATCTTTCGACTAGCAGCGGATCAGTTGTTTCACTTATTATATCGCGAACTTTCTCAATAAAAATCTTTACATAATTTAATTTACGTTCCGAGGTACTGAGAAAACTGTCGTACACTTGTTTATTGGTGGCCGCGTCCTGCTTATCAATAGCATCCTGTACTTTTAAGGCACTCCAATCATTCTGAAATGCGAAAATACTCGTTGCCTGTCGCATTTTCCTCCCTCCCTCCCAATTCTTGATGAACTGCTGCCATGTCTCCAAATCCTTATCATTGAGTGTTTTCTTATCAACAACTATGCGAGCTACTTGAACAGCGCCAGCGATATCAATATTTTTTATTTGCTCATAAAACATATCTTGACTTTTTTGCAGATCCGAGAAATTTTGGACGGGGAGCTGAATATTTATTTTTTTTATAAAAATTACTAAACATTTTGTTTTCTAAATACATATTTTGTATATACTTACACTTGCCAAGGCAACAAAATATAAGGGAAGAATGAAAGCGCTCATCTTCTACTGTTCACGACAAACTACAAAGTGATTGAGACAGGGTTGATGACACACATATTTATATACTTACATACATACATACATGAATACATATATACATAGATTTATACGTACATAGATTCATAGAAATGTCTTGTTTAGTGCCGAATTTTAAATTGATAAGAATATTATACATATGTACATATGTATTACATTATGTATTATGTTGAGAATAACAAAAAATATTAATTAAATTTAAAACAAGTTTCAAAATTTTTATTTCTTGGGAATTGAGGGTAGTTATGAATCGCTATTTTTGTTACATTGTTAAAGATTGTAACTGATGTCGAATCAAAAAATTTAAATTTATATGCTGCACATAAAACATACACATATTGAATTTGTTTATAGTGTTGATATATCATTTTCGAAATTATTTAATTATTTTGTTTCAATTCAGTTTTAACGCTGTCAAGTGCATTGTATATAGTCCTGTAATGGCCATGAAAAGTAGTAATGTGTCCATTTAATTGAAGTCTTTCAGTGGGATCTGTTGCAGCGCCTACTTCATCACGAATTTTTTCAATGATCTTGTCTATTTTCCTTAGGGAACGTTCCCCGAAACTGAGTGCGATTTCATTTATTCTCCTTTTCGTAGCAGCGTCCTGCATATCCTTGGTTTCGTCCACTCGCAGGCCTATCAGATCATTTTGAAAATCCAATATTTCAGGAAGGTTGTCTATCTTTGCTCCGTCCCATTTGGCGATGAAGCTCCTCCAGGTATTCAAATCTTGTTCACTCAAATCCGCTTTTGCGACAACTATGCGGGCCACTTCAATAGTGGCAGCAGCGTCTTCCTTTATCACTGCCAGGCCAAAGTTTTTCATTTCCGCCTGCAAAGCCTCGGAAGCGACTTCAGCAGGCTGAGCATACAGGCCTGGCACAAGCATCTGAAATGTATTGGTCATTTAAATAAAATTAATAATATATAATATATTTGATTATTATAAAAATTAAAAATTATTTTCACAATTTGTTAATTTTTAAGAAATTTTGTTGTGTCCTTGATATACTTACGGTTGCCAGGACAATGTAGCTGACAGCAGCAACTAAACGCGTCATCTTAAACTGATAAATATAAACTAAATATATGATTTGCAGTTGAAACATTATAATAGAATTTTTGGTGAGCAAATTCTATAATATTTGTCGCCATCTTTCACTTTCTCTTCAATTCTTGCTCTCTATTCTCCAGGCGTGCTCATAAACACATCTGATGTTGTATCTCATTTGTTTTTGTAATTGCTCAAAAGATAAGCCGCAATACACATTATATACGTATGTATGTATGTACTTCGCATAGAAAAGCATGTATTGCAAAAACAATTTTTCGCTTGTCCTTCATTATCTCAATTCGCTGCCTGACCGACAACGTCCGCCAACCAACAACACTTTCATGTGATTGTTTTTGGGTCATCACATTTGAAGCTAGTTTTGTTGTTGCTTCGACGAAGAGAAATCACTGTGAAAAATTAGGAAGTGCTCATATCTCGACAGTCAAAACATAGTTAGAACATTAGAAATGTTCACTTAAGTGCTTGCATATTTTTCGCTCAGTGTCATGGTTTTAGTAATTTAGACATGCATAAGAGCTGTTTGGACACCTCTGATCTATGCCACTTACGTCATCTACTTTTGGGTTATCAAGTATTGGTTGAAGAAATTGTGAATATTCGTGTTACCTTGAACGTTGAACTGATGCTACCAGAAATTTCAAATATATTTTGAATTATATTTACGTATACATATATTTTTTAGGTTATGTTGACAGAATATGTATAGCAATTGCCGAAAGAAAGAACTGCCAAGCTTTGAATTTGAATTATAAAACCGATTTCCTTTAGTCTGCATATTAAACATTTATAAAGTTTGTCTTTAATTGATACATTACATTTACTCAATTTATTGTTCAATTTTTTTTCATTTAATTAATTACTTTATTTCAATTCATTCCTGACGTCATCAAGTGTACTGGACAGATTCCTGTACTGGCTAGTAAAAACACTTATTTGCAGATTTAGCCTGTTTTTTTGAGCACGATTCGTAGTTGTGTTTGCTTCCTCGCGGAATCTTTCGATGATCTTGTCAATTTTTCTTAAAGAACGTTCCCCGAAACTGAGAGTTATTTCATCAATTCTCCTTTTCGTAGCTGCGTCCTGTTTATCCTTGGTTTCATTTATACCCAGTCGATCCAGATCATATTGGAAATCCTCGATTTTCTCAATGTCCCCTATCCTTACACCGTCCCATTTAATGATGAAGCTCCTCCAGGTATTCAAATCTCGATCACTGATTGCCGCCTTTCCAACAACGATGCGGGCCACTTCAATAGCGGCACCAGCATCATCATTAATCAAATCGAGAGCAACGTTCTTCATTTCCTCGCGGAAACCCTCGGAACCGGTTGGGTAAGCATTGCCTGGCGCAAGGATCTGATATGTAGTGGGCATAGATTTCAATTAAAAATATTGTTACGTGATGTTATTAAATTTCTGTTTAGTTCTTAAAATGGCATGTATCTTATTTCCTAAAAAGTATACATTCTACATTTCTAGAATTAAATTAAATCATAGCATTTATAATAGTCATAATTTTTGTTATTTATCCTTGAAATACTTACGCTTGCCAGGACAACGAAACTGACAGCCGCAATTAAACACTTCATCTTAAACTGTTTACGATCAACTAAATTTTTTATTTGCAGGCTTTACTTTATATTTGAATTTTGTATAATATATATTTTTTTTTACTTTTCTGAAATTCTGAAATTACGTCATCCACATTGGCGTTATCAATTCTGAGTCAATAGTGAGATTATGGAATACAAAATTCTGAGCTCGCTTGCCAGTTATCTCGTATTATGCAATTATTTTTTAGATTCTCTCGAAATCGTAATTCTTCAGACCAATCGTGAAAACACTTGTACAACAACTCTTTTGATAATTATTACTAAAGCGAAATGTAAAACAAAAATACAATTTGTTGAAGTTCATCGGAAAGTTTCTTGAGGCTTTACACTGAACTACTATAGGTGTACTTATTACTTTGGCCTGCATCGTATGTGGAACTTATGTGGATCTGAAGTTATTCCTGCTGAAGATCTGTAATTAATAAAGAACTGCATGTAATTCTTTTTCTTTATTTATTTCATTTTATAATAATTACTATTGTTGAAGAATTAAACAATATGTAAAAAACCATTTTCAGCTTCTTTTAGCGGTATTTATGTGATTTGAAAAGAATTTCCGTCAATAAATTATACTATATATCAGACTAAAATAAATATATTTTGAACATTTTCCAATTTCCCAGTCTAAAACTTTTTAACAGAATATATGTTAAAATTATAATCAAAAAATATATAGATAAAAAGAAAGTACAGTTCTAAGGATTATCAAGTTATTGATATTATTCACTTGCTATCAACAGAAATTCATAGCTTTCAATTATTGTGGCCTCGTAATTTCATAGTCGTAATTTTTGCTTGTAAAATGTCGTCTATACATAAAATTTAATAAGCGCATTAAATTGGGCGGCAGTTGACAGCTGTTGCGCGTCCTGCGGATCCTGTTTATGTGTGTCAACATTTATGACAGCCACAAAAGTCAATTAGCCTTGGCAAACACGCATTTCCTGATGTCCTTAAAGTCACTCAGAAGTTTTCTTATTTGTGCTGCAAAATTGCTGTCAGGGTTGAACTTTTAGTTAGTGATAGTAACTATCATTTGATGTGTATCTAGGTTCAACTATCAAAATAGATATGTTCGTTATGAGAAAGATTATAGCGGCAATTTGAAGTTGTTACCAAGTTTTATATTTGTTTTATTTCTCTTTTTTTTTCTAATACTTGTCTAAACTGAGGCTCCTCGGATATTGACTTTAGTCAGGGCACGTAATGTTAACTTGGCAATAAATCCAAGGAAACCCCATGGTTTTATGTGACTTTCCTTCTCTGTAGCTACCTCTTTGTCAGAATATTTGTTAGATTCTCTTTATCTCCCTTCTACTATATAAACAATCTAGCACGTGGCATATTAACAGTATCGACATGGGTAAACACATCAGTCCTTAGGGGTTGTCTGAGGGGGGGTGAAAGTAATTTACACTGTTTTCTGACTTGAACTTCAACTTGAATTTATTTGATTTTCTTTCGTTATTCTTATTTACTTGCAGTAAAATTAAACCATTTTGAAGGCAAAGCGGGGCGGATGAAGAGCAAAAATTAACACAAATGTATCATAAAGTGGCATATCTGGAGCCACCACCCCCGCAGCCACAAGGACACAGTGAACGACAAGGACACGTGTTAAAAGACCCTTATCTCAAGTCATTATCATTATCATCTGTGTGCGAGTGAAACAAGCATGCCGAACCTTCATCATGTCGACTATAATCGGAAATATTCCGCAACGGAAACGATACAGGTAAGTGAATGCCACAAGTTCTTCCTACCAACAAAGCACTTTCTTCTTAGCCCGCTCGGCATTCTGGGCCAAAAAATAGACCAACTTGATGACCTTTTAAATTCAAGTTGAGTGCGTTAATTAAAAATTAGACATTTATTTACGAGTTTCGCTGTTGCGGCACGCGACTCCTCAAATATTTCTCAATTTCCCTTATGTCTATTCGGTACTAACCCATCATCCCCATTTTTTCCATTTTGGACGATTTTTCACACCCAGACACGCAGGTCTTCTCACACTCTCTCTTTTCATTCACTGTGCATTTATTTCACTCTTTGACCAAGTCTTGATTGATGAGCGCGTTTTGTTGTCCGCATAGTTCAACAAATTAATTGAAGAGTTTCTTGGAGACCCTTTACAGCCACTTCCAATATCAACAACAACAACTTCAACTCGTCCCATGCACAGAACACGCCCCCTTGGCCCGCTAATTGTTGTCATAAATTTGAGCTGAAAATGTAGATGGAAACCATTTGAAGAAGACATAAATTATTTAATCGGGTATATAAGACGTGATACTCGTTGAACTGTTGAATATTGATAAGTTTATGAGTGATTGCAAACATTATTAAATATTATTTAATTTCATTGAGGCATGAGAAGTGAAGGCAAAGTAAAATTCACTCTATTTATTATCTGCTTCTTCAGTCTCATTGCACAGTGATAAGGCACAGCGAGAGAGCACATTGAACTTACTCTATGATCTCGACTAAGAGCTTAAGCTGAGCTTAGGAAAAGCTTGCTCTCTCACTCAATACACTCTCTCGCTATACGCCTTAGCTTATCTGCTCTCTTTGCATGACTTCGCTCTGTCTTACACTTATACGTACTGACTTCGCATCTCTGGTTGCACATCGTGAAAATGCGATTAAAAAATGAAAAGCAAATTATACACATTTATACATTAAGTGTAATGTATTTACTGCGTTTTTTAATCTCGCTTAGTAGCTATTATAAGTTGACACAATGTGTAAACCTACATGTCATATTTTTCATGCTCTACTTTCCACTATATTACTATTTTTGGCAGAGCATGTAGTAGTCGTTCTTATCTTTTGGCTATTACTCGTATGTTGTCTCAGCTTTCGGCATTCCCATGTTAATTTTTTTTCACTCTCTTTTTCGCCTCTTGCCTGGGCTGTTGTTGTTTTTGCACTCACACAAATGCATAATAAAGAAAAGAAAAACAAAATAAAAGCAAAAAGCGTCGGCAAAGTTTGCTACCGTTGGCATTGCTTTTGGCCTGACTTTGCTTTGCTTTTGCCTTGTGCCGTCGCCTACAAAACGGAGCTTCCGCTTTTTGCCGAGCAGACGGACCCTGACAGGAGTATATCTAGTTATAGTAGTAGTATGTGGGTCTGTAACGCTGCCAGCCAAATGCGACTTGATTAAGTAGTTTCCGCGTGTTTTTATTTGCACAATAAAAGCATAAAATTTCTGGCGAGTTTGTTGCCCGTTTATTAAAGCTTGCCAGCAAAAAAGCAAAATGTGTGAAATGGACGACGTCGGCAAGTCTCTCAGAATTTCGACTATGGAAGGTACGTATGTGTATGTATGCTTGTAGCTAGCTAACCCTGGGGGAAAAATGCTAGACATGCTGTTGCTATTTGAGCCGCTATTTTTATGGTTTTTGTCGGAACGATGGCGTTATGACTCTATTGTGACATGGCGACGACGTGGCATAGTTAAAACTCCATTTATTTTGGTCCTTCAACCAAAAGCAAATACAATTTCATTCTCAAACATACATATAGTTGAGCGATGAACGTAATTACACATATAGTTGCTGAAAAAGTAATTACTGATTAATTTGATTTTAAATAAATCCAACTTTAATCAGCATATTTTTTAACTCACTTTATTTGGTGATATTTGATATTTATTAATTATGGCCCAGCAAAAGCCAGGCACTTTCAAAAATAATCTTTAGACTCATTAGAGTGTTCCTCTCCACGGAAATCTTTAGTAAAAGGCGAAAGATTTATTCGACAACTGAAGAGAAACCAGAGTGACTGGAAACGCTCAACTCCTTACAGTCTAACCCAAGACAGTATAAAAGTAGTTGCGAATTTTAAGGTCAAGGGTAGAAAAAATTGACATCCGTAAGTATGCAACATTTTCTTGCTAAGAATGATTATCGGTATTTTTATCTATTCAAAGGGAATAAGAGTATTTAGTTTATATACTTATATATTTATATTTATTATGATACTTAAACTGTAAAGGCTAGAAAATAATTCTAGAATTTTGATATTTTACCTTTAAAATAATAATAAAATAATAAATCTTTAAAATAATTAATCATAAAGATTGTGTTATTAGATTTCCAATCGCTGTTTTAAATTGCCCCTTTAACCGCATTGGAAAATGTTAACCATTTGTATTTTGTTGTGGTTATAAGAGCCGCGTATGCGTTTTACGTGTATTTTGTGGGCAGGGCAGTCATAAGTATTAGGGCCATATGGCGCCTCCAGACGCTGCCCATTAAAACTGATTACAAAATGCCGACACTCGAAACTCTAACCAAACAACAACAATTGTTGCTTGTGTGTTGCTTTTATCGTCAACTTTCTGCTGTATATAAAGTAATTTCACTTTTTGCTCGCATATGCTACGCTTTTGCAATTTTTGGAATTTATTTTTTTTAAAGATTTTTTCGCAAAACAAACAACATAAATATGGATTTCTCATTAAAATGCCAAAGTTATGCTCAAAACCCAAGCTGCGAGGCTGCCGGCACATTTAGATTTCAGGAGGAGTGTTGGAAATTGAGAAGAGAGACAGAGAGAGTGCGAAAAGAGAGCGCATGCGTAATATTTTAACACGTTCTCTCTCATTCTTTTGTTCTTGCTGTCTCTTTTCTGTGCTATCAATGTCAATGTCGTGCCAATGTTTGCTCTCTCTCTCTCTCTCTCTCTCTCTCATGTTTATGTCTTTTCCTCTCTCAACTAGAGCAAGTCACGTGCTGTTGGCGTTGCCATTGAAGGAATTTCATTGCCTGTTTGCCGGCTTAGTAGTCTCGAACTCTCCCTTCGCCATCAGTTCGTCGTGCTCGTTGTCCTGGCCGTCCTTAACACTCCGGCACGACAATGTGACGCATTTGTCATGAAACGGATTTCCGGTATTCGCCTGTGTCTTTGTGCTTGAATCCTCTGGCTGGCATCGAGCTCTTGTCCTGGGGTTATGTTGCCTTCGACACTCTTGACTTCGCTGGGTCGTTGGGTGGTTTATTCGACTCGGGCACTTGGCCTCTCTGCCTACAACTTCTTCAATCTTGAATGACAAAAGCAGCAGAAGCTGAAAAAACAAAAATGGGGAAAAAAATATAATGTTGCTTATGCCACCATGCCACAAAAGTGGCTATTTAGCATTTTAGAGTAGGCGACCAAGTCGCAGCATCTGATAACCTCTATCCACTTTTAAAGGATCCGAAATTTTTTTTTTTTTTTTTTTTTTTTGTTTTAGCCATATTGTCGACAGGCTGCATGAATTTTTCATTAATTTCATTAGATTGTTCAAGCCCTGGGAATTTTAATCAACGCTTTTTCAGTTTCCATAAATATGCAACAATATTGGACAATGATAATAGTTAATGTGGGCTGGGAAACAAGGGATCAGAGGGATGAGTACACAGTGAAGACAGGCGGGAAAACTATTATCCAGGGTGGGAATGTAGCAAATTGCTTTGCCAGCTAAATAAATGAATATGCGACACTTTGGCGGCAATTTTATAGCAATTTGCCTTAATAAACTGAACATTATATAGGCACAGAAAATGCTAAAATGACACAAATATGTATCCCGGATGTTGACAACACAACCTAAATAGACTTTGTTAATGTTAGAGAGGTACTAATGTATGCAAAATGATTGGTAGTGTTATAATATAATTAGTAGTAATTATCAAGTATGAATAATAATAATAATCAACAACAACTATGATAATATGGAGTATATTTTATACTATGGGTATATTTTGCTTATCTTCTCCTTTTCATTTCATTTTGTATGTAGATGAGCAAACCCCCTCCCTCTTTCTCGTTTCTTTCTTTCCTACCCTTCTGTTACCTACGATTGCTTGAAGATTTTCGCTTTCATGCCCTTAAAATTCGCAAGCACTTATTGTTGCAGCATAGTGAGTAAGCTGTTCTGTGACGTAGTTGAGTTATCTTTGCGCAGAGGCGATATCGTAACCAATGAAGTTCTACTGAGGTGCGATTATTGCTAGTTGAAAACTTTAACCAATACCCCGCCATGGGGACGTGAAATACCGTCCGCTACGGCAATTTTTGGAAGCCCGAGAGGGCTAATTAAATAATAAATATAACTAGAAAATTAATATTTAGTTTCAATGGAGGGAAGATTGAGAACACTTTATGTGTTCCACTGAAATTGAGTGGAATATTGTGTTATCTCTACGGAAAAAACGTGTTGTATTGTAAACAGATTATTTACTTATATTAATTATACTTATTTTTAATACTTACTCAACTTTTTCATGAGATGTGGTTGCTTAACTATTTTGATAAGATTCCAGACCACCACATATATAGAAAATTTATTTTAAAATTAATATATTTAGGTGAAAATGTTGATCTTCTAGATAAATTCATTACATTCATAATTATGAATGATATTTACATATTCTCCTAGTCACAGTAGTCTCCTATTAAAATAGGGTATTAAATAGTCTACCTTCTGTACATTGTTCAAAACACAATCAATCATGGGATAATGACATGTATTGTAATGGAATGCATTGTAATGTAGTTAGTATAGTTTCCTTTGATAACCTTTTTCTTGGAAGAATTGCATAAAAGAAAATAGCTACGTATTAATTTTTCAGTATATTCCGAACATTTCAAGATGAAGTACTTCGTGTTAGCCGTCGGGTTTGTTGCGCTAGTCAACGTAAGTGTTTCCAAAAGGACCTCAAAATGGATTATATCAATATAGTATTAACTGTTAACTGAAATCCGTCACAGATCCTTGCGCCTACATGTGCTTATCCGGCACACTTTTCACGGCAAACCATCGAGGACTCTTTGAATGAAGTTGGCTTGCAATTGATAAATGATTCAGTTAACGTATCGGTCAGAATAGCGCATGTGATTGTTGATAGTAAGACCTTAGATCCATCTGAAGTGGGAGTGTGGCAGGCATTCATTACCAAATGGGAGGGTACCCAAGTCAATAATAAAACCGACATTATTCAGTTCACAAGCGAGCTATCAGATTTGCCACTAAGCGAGATGAAACTTAGATTAGATAATCCCACGAAAGATCTGCTAGGTGAAATGGGTTTAAGTTTTGGCCGGCGATCCCTGGATAGGTTAGACGACCTTAAGGATCAGATTCGTGAAGAGATTAGCAAGACGACCGATGCCGAGGAGAAAGAGGAACTATTATCACTCAATCAACTACTGTCATTCTTACGATCCATGATGAATCATAAAGTTCAAGCTTTGAAGAGAAAATTCAGCCAGTAATAAGAGTTTCCAAAAATATCATTTCCAATTTCGTATAATTTCTATAATATTCATTGTAATCAGTGCATAATTATAATACATATATGTATTATATGTAGTGGGATTTTCAAAATAAAAACGAAATAAATGAACTTGCATAGTAATAAATTTTTTTTTCTTTTTTATAATATTCATTATCAATGAAATTCTAAAACAAGAGAATTGTAAATTTTTTAATTTTAAAAATTAAATTAATGTAATAACTAGGTTTTATAATAAAAAAAATAATAAATTATACAAATAATAAAATTAATTATATTCTAAATTTCATTCAGATCGAATCAAATACTGAAGATTTATTCATGAAACAAATTTACATTTTGAAAGTAAAGTGAAGCTGCGCTATTGCGATGACGCGTTTACTGAAAAAGTAGTGAGTTTAGTAGTCGAATGATGTAAATCTTGCTTTCATTTGATTATTTGATATCACTGCGTAATTCCCCATTAATTGCAAAAAAAAAAGAAAAAAGATTAAATTTTTTTTGTTATCTCTTCAGCGCTCATATTATGTATTTGTATATATTTATTTTTTTTTATTAGGGAAGCTTCAGTTCGCACAGTGTATATAAGACCATAGATTTATTTGAAATGTTCAGTTTGTATTGAACATTTCAAGATGAAGTATTTCTTTGTGACAGTCTGTGTTGTTGCGTTGGCCAACGTAAGTGATCAAAAATTCAATATTGTGGAACATAACCTCAAATTCAATATGTCATACCCACATAGATCCTCGCTCCTGCCGCCGCTTATCCAGCATCCTTTTCGCGGGCACACTTTGAAGAATCTGTGAATGAAGTTGGCGTACAATTGATCAATGATACCTCCGACGTCACTTTGCGATTAGTTCATCTGATTATCGACAGTGGAGTATTACGACAATCGGAGCGCGCAGAATGGCAGGGATTCATCAACAAATGGGAGGGCACCAAATTGGATAAACATAATATGTACGAGTTTCAAAGCGATATGACCGAGTTGCCCGTGCAAGAAGTTAGAAGTAGGTTAGACGATCGTACGAAGGCTACCATAGGTGAGCTGGGTCTCAATTTTGGACAGCGTACCATCGAAAAGGTAGACAACCTGAAGGATCAAGTTCGTGCTGAGATTGACAATACATCAAATTACTATGAGAAACAGGAATTACTTGAAGTCAATCGAGTTCTCACTATGGTGGGATCTCTGTTGCGTCGCAAAATTGAGAAGTTGAGGGAGAAACTCAGTCAATAATAATTCGAGATTCGAAAAACATACAAATCCATTACTTTAATTTTTATAAAATATTCATTGTTATCAGTGAAATCGTTCATATATGTAGTGGAATTTTGAAAATAAAAATATATGCATAGTATAACAATTTTAAATTTGTTTTAATTTTTATTATTTTGATAGAACATAACTTGTAATATAATAAATTTTATTAATTGAGATACATTCTGTTACCAATATTGGTAATTTATAACAGCTTATACATAAAGACGAAAAAGTTGTTGAAACACTAGTTTTCAAAATATTTTAGAAATTGTATTTTTCGTCAACAAATTGATAAGTTCCGCTCAAAATAATCGTATATATGCATTAAAATTTTGAAAATATTATTGTTTGATGACAACATACCAAGTCTTATCAATTATGATGTTTTTGCTTGTATTTTATTTTAGTATTATTTTTTGTTTATTTGTATTTTTTTTTAATTTAGGTAAATAATATAAGAATGCATATATTTGCTGTGCTTTTCAGTACATTGTGAACACTTGAAGATGAATTATTTCGCTGTGACAATTTGTTGTGTTTCTTTAATCAACGTATGTTAATTATGCATATTATTTATATAAAATAAATATTGTTAAATTTTTACATAGATACTTTCGTTTGTCGATGCAGTCCCGGTTTCACTCTTCAAAGATGAATTGAGAGGGATTCAAAACGAAACTGATATTCTACCGGATTTTTTGAATGTAGCTCGTTTGATTTTAGAAAGTAGGACAGTGTCTCCATCTAATATTGAGAAGTGGCAGCACTTTTTTGAGAAATGGGACTCTATTCAATTGAATTATAGTGACAAGAATCAATTAAGGAATGTTTATATCGACTGGATAAAGTTACCCCTATACGATACTGCAATTACCATGGGCAAGGATACGAAAAATGCAATGATGAGAAAACACTATAAGGTCGGACGAAATTCTAGAAATAAATTAAACGATCTGAAAATGAAAATTAAGGAGGTAGATATCAAGTCAGTTAATGATGAAGATAAAAGTGAATTATTAACTTTGTCCCATGAGGTCGAGATGTATTCCAAAGATGTCGACTATGCCATTACCTATTTTATAAGATTACTTCAACAATTTTTAATTGATGTATAAAGTGATTATAAGGAATCGGTTTCTTTGCAATAAATCAAAAAGATTTTTTTATGAAAAATATTCAATTTATTTTTATCAAAGAAATAAAAGTTAAGTCATTTGATTTAATTTATGAAAAATATTCAAAATATATGCAGAAATTGAAGTTTAATCATTTGAATTGCGGTCTCAACAATCTTATGCTTTTCTCGAAGACCTCAAAATAAGAGGCTTGAAAAGCATCACAAATAAGTGTGAATATGTCAAATATATATAACAATAACAATAAACAATAAATGAACATTTAAA
Organism: Drosophila quadrilineata; assembly: GCA_018150725.1. NCBI lineage: Eukaryota > Metazoa > Arthropoda > Insecta > Diptera > Drosophilidae > Drosophila > Drosophila quadrilineata. The sequence goes on along the minus strand of JAECWN010000452.1, from coordinate 8,500,224 downwards.
TGAACTATTATTAGGATAGCCATTAGAAAAATATATTATTTTACTCAAGAATTCAAATTAAAACATTCCAAAGGTAATACAGTAATGCCTGTAAATGGGTTTTGGTTTTTTGGGGGGCATTAGGCAAATTAAACTTAATGTTATCTCCATTTTTCGGATGGTATTAAAAGGGGTGGATTAATGACAACAACTCGGACAGACTGTAGGCACACTTAAGCCCAATTACCGTAACACGAACGGGACTCAGGGATAGACATTGAACCCCACACAGATAGAAGAACCTGACCGAAAATTACGGCCACAATTTATGTTTATGTGAGTTGGAAGTTGTGCGGGAATCCGTTTGGATTTTTATTATAGTAGTTCAAGTTCGACAGTTTAAGGCAAAGAACAAAGTTTCTGGCTTCCATGTAAATTTACAACAGTGTGCACAACTTGAGCCTTTTTATGGGCTGGAGAACCCAGAAACATGAAGGAACAAAAAAAAAGGTAAAAATCCTAAACCTTTGTGATTTTGTAGGTTAGTCTCATCGCATTGAGTCGAAACGTTGGTCAAACTTGGCTGCGCTTTATGAACTACACAAAGTCATGTAATACGAACCGTTGACCCCTGACTCTGACCCCAACCCCGACCCCCAACCAACAATCGTCCAGCAGTAACATAATTCATTTTATTATAGCCTACTTTTTGGCTTGAGAGCCGACATTTGCATGCCGGACATGTCGCAAGAGTCGCACTGATTTCATTCAAGTCCAATATCCTTGGGGATTCTTTCTCTCATCTCATCTAATTTATGCTTTATTTATGCAAAAATATAACGGATTTCGATTGAAGCAGAGCTTCAGAAGGAAAGACCTTCCGAATAGAATGGAAAAACCCATAAAAATAATTCAATTAAAATAAATAGATAAAGCAAAAAATGCTTTGAATTTGGTGACAAATATTATATAAAAAAAAATTTGAGGAAACGATTTGATAACGAATAGCAGGGGTTGTGCCAAAGGTTACCAAGATTTCAAAATAATCAACCTACTATATACTATTTATATATATGTATATTTATTTTGTTTAGAATTCAGATTTTTTTGTAATTATTATGAACAATCTGTATTATATTGTAAGCGATGAGTGACTGATGAGTCATTATCAATTTAAAGAAGAATATATTTGAATACAATTTACTTTAAATAAAAAATGATGTAAATGTTTCTAGAACTTCTCTCGCTCTCGAATTGTATTCGTAATCGTCAAGCGATACTATTTTTGGCTCAAACAAGGCAATTTCCATGGCAAAGACAACAAAATGCAAAAAAGGATGCCAGCTGACAAGGACATGGCAGCTGCTGACACTGCAACTGTATGTCCTTTGAATCGTTTTGTTGAGTTGATTCCTTTCCTTTCAGTTGGCAGCAAATTGTTTTGCTCTCGATGGCAACTTTTGCCAACTCCTTTGGAAAATTGAAATGATTAATTGTTTGGCCTAACTCTCGGCACTTTGCTCCTTGCTTTCGTCCTTGTTACGTACAGGAATCAAGTTGTCTTATTGTTGTCTTCACTTCGATTGCCCGCAGCGAAAACTTTTGCAAATCAAAACACAATTTTTTATATTGACAGCCTCAAATTTGTCACGACAATCGGAGGGAGTGTGAGAATCTTTTGTGAAATACATTTTTTTTTTTGTAAATTGTTAAGAACGCGACACTTTTTCAACAGCTGTTGAGAGAATGTAATAAATATTTAAAAGCACATGTGGCTTATAATATAATAAAGTTAGAAATTAAATATTATCACTATGAATATTATATTATAACTTTCATTGTTGGCGCCACCTACAGTGATTTATCCATCAAGGAGAATATTTTCGGTGTTTTTTTATTACTTAAATGGAAAAAATATAATTTTTATATAATTATTTGGAAAATTTGAATTCAATAAATATGTTTATTTAAATGATCAGTTTTCTAAATTTATAAGATTGATACATTATCAGATATTATCTAATCGTTTAGAGAATATTATTCCTGTTATTGTTAGCGCCCTCTAACGCCATTGTCTATTAGCACAAGGATATTTGCTGATGTGTTTAGGGTTCGTTACTTTGCTATTACAGGGAAATATTTACTTGAGTAACCTCAATTCCGAAATGAAAGTTGGGAAATTATCTACAGGATACGGATAACAAGGAATCGTGGTATTATTATCCTCTGGATCAGGAAACACTATTATTCTCTTTATTTATTCTATCTATGGTTGCTGCACAATCTTAAGTAAATAACAAGGAAATAAATAATGTGTTGTGTCGTAGCTAATCTGCAGACAGGCAAAAAAAATCCCATTAATTAGACAGCGATAATCGTAGACACTTGGGAATTTTGGTCGACGTCATACTTTCGTAGTCGCATCATATGTACAAGATTAGCGTAAAGAATGGAAACCTTTACAAACCAAGGGCAATCAAAATTTTAATGAAGCCACGCGCCGCGTTCAGTCGAGATTAAAAATAATTCAAATTTGGGAAATTATGCCATTGATTAAACAAAGCTCGAGGGTGACGCTTTATAAATTACTTTCAATTAAATATAAGCATAAAGTTTCGATTTATTTTTTAATATTTAAAAAAATTCAATATGTAGTACTTTGTTGTTTCTGTCATTATGGACATTTTATTATGGATTTTAATTGTGTTTCAATTCTAAAAAATAGAAAAATAACCGATAATAATATTGCAGCCTTTGTCCACCAATTTTTGTTTGAAAAAATGTCTAAAAATCGAAATTTTTGTAATTCTTGCAACTTTTGAATAGCCACAACTTTCTCAAAAATTATCCAATTTTTAAAATTTACCCACCAAAATCGAGGTATTGAAATTTCTGATCGATTGGTACCAAAATCTCATATTCGAAAATTTCACACCACAGAAGTTGCATTTTCATTCAAAAATTCCGGCTTGTGAACCCCTGAAAACTTCAAAATGCCATAACTTTCTCAAAAATCATCCAATTTCTAAAATTTACCCACCAAAAGAAAGGTATTGAAATTTCTGATCGATTGGTGCCAAAATCTCATATTCGAAAATTTCACCCCCCAGAAGTTGAATTTTCATTCAAAAATTCCGGCTTGTGAACCCCTGAAAACTTCAAAATGCCATAACTTTCTCGAAAATCATCGGATTTTCAAAATTAACCCACCAAAATGATGGTATTGAAATTTCTGATCGATTGGTACCAAAATCTCACATTCGAAAATTTCACCCCACAGAAGTTGCATTTTCAGTCAGAAATTCCAGCTTGTGGACCCCTGAAAACTTCAAAATGCCATAACTTTCTCAAAAATCATCCATTTTTCAAAATTTACCCACCAAAAAAAAGGTATTGAAATTTCTGATCGATTGGTGCCAAAATCTCATATTCGAAAATTTCACCCCCCAGAAGTTAAATTTTCATTCAAAAATTCCGGCTTGTGAACCCCTGAAAACTTCAAAATGCCATAACTTTCTCAAAAATCATCCAATTTCTAAAATTTACCCACCAAAAGAAAGGTATTGAAATTTCTGATCGATTGGTGCCAAAATCTCATATTCGAAAATTTCACCCCCCAGAAGTTGAATTTTCATTCAAAAATTCCGGCTTGTGAACCCCTGAAAACTTCAAAATGCCATAACTTTCTCGAAAATCATCGGATTTTCAAAATTAACCCACCAAAATGATGGTATTGAAATTTCTGATCGATTGGTACCAAAATCTCACATTCGAAAATTTCACCCCACAGAAGTTGCATTTTCAGTCAGAAATTCCAGCTTGTGGACCCCTGAAAACTTCAAAATGCCATAACTTTCTCAAAAATCATCCATTTTTCAAAATTTACCCACCAAAAAAAAGGTATTGAAATTTCTGATCGATTGGTGCCAAAATCTCATATTCGAAAATTTCACCCCCCAGAAGTTAAATTTTCATTCAAAAATTCCGGCTTGTGAACCCCTGAAAACTTCAAAATGCCATAACTTTCTCAAAAATCATCCAATTTCCAAAATTTACCCACCAAAAGAAAGGTATTGAAATTTCTGATCGATTGGTGCCAAAATCTCATATTCGAAAATTTCACCCCCCAGAAGTTGAATTTTCATTCAAAAATTCCGGCTTGTGAACCCCTGAAAACTTCAAAATGCCATAACTTTCTCGAAAATCATCGGATTTTCAAAATTAACCCACCAAAATGATGGTATTGAAATTTCTGATCGATTGGTACCAAAATCTCACATTCGAAAATTTCACCCCACAGAAGTTGCATTTTCAGTCAGAAATTCCAGCTTGTGGCCCCTTTTTACTTCAAAATGCCATAACTTTCTCAAAAATCATCCAATTTTCAAAATTTACCCACCAAAATCGAGGTATTGAAATTTCTGATCGATTGGTGCCAAAATCTCATATTCGAAAATTTCACCCCCCAGAAGTTGAATTTTCATTCAAAAATTCCGGCTTGTGAACCCCTGAAAACTTCAAAATGCCATAACTTTCTCAAAAATCATCCAATTTCCAAAATTGACCCAACAAAATGATGGTATTGAAATTTCTGATCGATTGGTACCAAAATCTCATATTTGAAAATTTCACCCCACAGAAGTTGCATTTTCAGTCAGAAATTCCGGCTTGTGGACCCCTGAAAACTTCAAAATGCCATAACTTTCTCGAAAATCATCGGATTTTCAAAATTAACCCACCAAAATGATGGTATTGAAATTTCTGATCGATTGGTACCAAAATCTCACATTCGAAAATTTCACCCCACAGAAGTTGCATTTTCAGTCAGAAATTCCAGCTTGTGGACCCCTTTTTACTTCAAAATGCCATAACTTTCTCAAAAATCATCCAATTTTCAAAATTGACCCACCAAAATCAAGGTATTGAAATTTCTGATCGATTGGTACCAAAATCTCATATTCGAAAATTTCACCCCACAGAAGTTGCATTTTCAGTCAGAAATTCCATCTTGTGGACCCCTTTTTACTTTAAAATGCCATAACTTTCTCAAAAATCATCTAATTTTCAAAATTGACCCACCAAAAGAAAGGTATTGAAATTTCTGATCGATTGGTACCAAAATCTCATATTCGAAATTTTCACCCCACAGAAGTTGAATTTTCAGTCAGAAATTCCAGCGTGTGGACCCCTCTAAACTTCAAAATGCCATAACTTTCTCAAAAATTATCCAATTTTTAAAATTTACCCACCAAAATCAAGGTATTGAAATTTCTGATCGATTGGTACCAAAATCTTATATTCGAAAATTTCACTTCACAGAAGTTGAAATTCAGCTTGTAGACTTCAAAATGCGAAAACTTGGTTAAACATTTTTCAACCCCCTCGACTCTTTGTCAACTTCACGAATAAAGATGTCCTTTCCCTTTTTTCCGAATAATTCGTTGGATTTTGTTTATATCTAGGCAGTTTCTATCTACACTTTGCATAAATTTTCACTTTGTTTTTTATCAGTTTCTAGAGTTGGTGTGTGTGTGGTGTGTATACAAGTTTTTGTGTCTGTTTGTATTTTTCCTTAATTTGTGTTTTTGTTTTTATTCTCAAATGCCTGTCCCCTTTTGCTACAGATTGTTCTATTGAGATAATATTTTTGTTTTCGCTGTTTTCTTTTGCTCGTTTTAATCCTTTTGCCCAATGACTGCAACAACAGCGTCGACCCTTGACTGTCGTCCTGCGCTTCACCTTCACCTCCCCCTCTTAACGAATTGAACCCTTTTCTAGCCATGCGACAAAACGGTTTCGTCTGACGTTGGAGATTTTATAGTTATTGTTTGAAAATTCCCTCGATGGTTTTTGCAATTTCAATGCCATTTACATTTTATTTTGTTGCATGTGTCGCATAGCATCGTGTGGCATCGTGTGGCAAGGCATCGGAAGGGAGCGCTTCAAAATTGCGACTCTATTGTTTTATAGTCGCAGTGGGTAATCTCCCAGCCTCGTTTATCAATAGACAAACATGATGTATGACAATAAAAGAATAACAGAATCAAAAAAAAAAAAAAAAAAAAAAAAAAAAAACTGAAGAAAATGATTAGAGAATTTATAGGTAAAAAAATCCTGCGAATATGTCTGTTAATGTACTCAAAATATTAGCAATAATTCCACTTGTAATATATGCTTTTATCAACTTATAAAATCTTTTGAATTTCATAAATATCATGATAATATCATTTTTTTTTAATAAATTTAAAAAGTGAAGAATCTGTTAAACTTAATAAACACCTTAACAACGCCTTGAAAAAAAAAGAAATAATTAAAATAAAAATAAATTATAAAAAATTTAAATAAACTTAATATAGATATTTCCAATATTTTTAATTATCTTAATTTTTTGTACAATTTTAATGAGTTGCCTTTTTTAAAATTTAAATTCATGCAATAATTAATTTATTTATTATAATTTCTTCAAATTTATTATGAATTAATGTCATTTTTTCTCAAAAGTAAAATAAATATATAATAAAAATTGAGAAAATTCCTGCACTTCCTGTGGAATTTCCTCATAGCGGAGAACTATGTCCCTTTGCAACCTTGTCTCCTGTCAATTGATGACGTCATTTGCCAACCTGTTAGAACATTTCATTTCCTGTTCGCTACCCCAGCTTAAAATATCCTCTGTCTGTGCTTCCCGGGGGATATTCTGGTGCTGTTGGAAAGGACACCCCTGGTGGCTGTCGGTGCATTGAACTAAGCCGGCAAAAACGAAGGCTAAGGTCAATTGCAATTGGCCGTTTCCAGTGAGCGCAAAAATGTCCTTGCCCAACATTGGAAGTCGGGAAATTCTTATCGCTGTTGACTGCTGCCGTGTCCATGTCCTTTACAGTTGCGTTCAGTGCTCGTCGAGCGATGATGGCGCGCGGTTCACAAACGCAGCTAACGGTATTGTCGAATTTTCCCGGAAACTCCGTGATAAAATTGTGAACGTAATTTTTCGAAAGATTTTGGCGTGTGATTTCTTGGCTGGCAACTGAAACATTCTTTAACAACTGTGGATTAACATAAGGAATGTTTCACTGCTGATGCCGACAACAAAAATAAAAGATGTGACGAAGGCATAACGGAGATATCGTGGAGAAGTATGTGAAAGTGTGTGTTTTTGTGATTAGTGGAATTTTCATAACTAATTTGCAATGCATACGACCAATGGGGAAATCCCAACACTTTATGCATAAAGAATTAGCTGCCGCCTAAAAGTATGCAAACACGTAACGACAACAATGTGCTAAAAAAGTGTGAGACGGCGACAAAGAGAAATGTGAGGAAAAGAATAACAAAAAAACAAAACAAAAAAAGAGAAAAATAAATATGAAATGAAACCCGAAACAGAGTTTGTGTATATGGAGTGTATATCGTTGGCAGCGAAGCGAAATAATCATAACCAACATTGCGATGGCGACATTACAATGTCTGTGTATGTTTGTGTTTGTGTGTGTGTGTGTGGCACCGACTTCCGTTTCCTGTTTTAATGTTTACGTTTTGCGGCTGTCGGTTTCCGTGCTGTGGCTACCATGTCGCCACCAAATACCAGACCTCATCTCCCACTTCTATTCCAGAGCCCACATACACGTATGCATGGATTTTTGAGCTAATGTAGTGGCATTTTAGGCGCAACGAAATAATAGATAATAAAATGTAATGTGTCGTCCTCTTGGCTTACTTCCCTCAGTAAAACAAACATTTACTCACATACCCATACGCTTATAGGCCTTATAACATGCTTATGAAAGTCATTTCATTCTGGCCTCTCTCTCACTTTCTCTCACTCTCTCTTTCTCTCTCTCTCTCTCTGTCTCTCTGGCATTTGTGTGCGTGCCGTGGCGCGATTATTGCGCTTTTCGTGCCGTTTTTGGGGCCTGTTTTGTCGGCCATAAAAATCAGACGGGAAATCTTGCAGCGCCTAAGTGTAGGCAACGTCTTAACGCTCTGACCTTAAATTAGATTAGATGATGTGCCATAATGAAGCTGTGCGGCGGCATAAGCGAACGAGGAACAGGCTTATAGTGAAAGAGGGAGAGAGAAAGAGAGAGAGAGCTAGAGAGAAAGAAAGAGAGAAGGATACATGAGAGAGGCAGAGCTGTAGGCTTCCCAAGTAGGCGTTGCGAAGGCGAAAGTTAAATGTTAAAGTTATGTGGGATTTGAGCACATTATTGACTCGGAATGGGAAATAATGATTTTCGAACATTTAAATTTAAGTTGCATAAAATTAAATAATCAACATTTTTTTTAAAATATTTTTAATTATTATACTTGATTATTTTTACTTTTCTTCCTCTATTCATGGAATTTGAAGATATTTATTATATTATTAAAAAATTATATAAAAGAAATTTATGTACAACTTTATTTACTTATCTTTTTACTGTATAGTTATAATAGTTATTCTAATCACTTATATTTTGTAACTATTGAAAATGAAGAAAAGAAAATTTAAAAAAAGTAAAAGAGGACGTTTTGAAGAGATATTTTTAAAAATATTTCTTTGTGACTCTGAGTTTATATATATTTTTCTCCAAAATATTTTATTCCGTATATAAATCTGTGTATATCTTTCACTTTGTTAGATATATCTTAGTGAGTTAGAGATTCTACAGTGCAATTTCTTTGCTGAAGACATCTTAAAATATTATGTAGCATACATTTCGGCTTGCATACCTTTTTATAACTGTACGGATGTTTGTGTGGGTGTTTGTTTGTCATACTTATTATGCGGCAAATGTTGCCAGCGAGTTGCACACGAAACTCCAACTGAAACTCAAACAAGAAAAGTAATAAGAAAAAAAAACAGACACTCAGCGAACGTGTTGCCTAATTTTAGGCGGTTCCATGAGGAAAACTTGATGTGTGTGTGTGTGTTTAGAATTTATTTTGTTTTCATACATTTTCCGCGCTACGTGTGAAATTTGTGAGAATCGGCTTAAAGCAAAGCAAACGAAAATATGTTTCGCAAATTAGTGGCAGCAAGTGTATAAATCAATTGCTTAGAGTTTCTATCTAGTGGTTAGAAGCAGCAGCAGTAAGATGAAGAGTATTTCGAGGGGAACTTTTGCAATTCAATTTTGCGCAGAAAACAAAAAAAAAAAAAAAAAAACAAAATTGTAGCCGTAACAATTAAAGCATCGCGACGCATTGAGCTTGTCATGCTGCATGCGTGTTTCGCTCAGTGTCTTCTCTTCCGGCGCAACCGGAAGTACTCAAGCAAAAGGCAACAACAACAACAATAACAACAAATAAAATAAAGACAAAATAAAAATACTGTAAGGGAAAAACAAGGCAAACAAATCCAAAATAAACAAACGTTGTCTGCTTCGCACCCAAAAAAATAAAGAAAAGAAAAAAGAAAGAAGAACTGTGTGTTATCCCCAAAAAAAAAAGTGAAAGAAATGCTTACGAAGCGGAAATTAAGACCCACTCCAAGGCAAGAGTGAGAGCAGCAGATTGTGAGAGAGTGAGAGGGAGTACACAGTGTGTGTGAGTGTGTGAGTGTGTGTAGCAAACAAAGCTGGCAGCTTGACAAACAAACACATGTCTGACTTGGTTTACTCAACCCCCCAATCGGCAAGTCTCGCTGTATGAGTGTCGAAGGACTGTATGTGTGTGCGTGAAAGTGTGTGTGAGTGTGTGTGTGTGTGTGTGTGTAAACAAGGCCAAACATATCACATTTTAATCCGATGTAGTGGAAAATTGCGCAAGAAAATGTTGCACCCAACAAAATTGTATTGTTTCCCGACAAAAGTTGACAACGAGAATTGATTGTGCGCCATTTTTTTTCTTTGTTTTTTTTTTTTTTTTGTAAATTTCTTGGCACCTCCTTTCGCTTTGGGGCTGAGCAGCCCTTGTAATAAGTTTAAATTGAAAGAAGCTGTTTAATTAAAAGTAACTGGCAGCAGTTAAAGCATGCACACCTAGAGAGCAGCCAAAGGAGTCTCAGGATAACTGACATCCTGACAACCTGACATATCCAAACAAATGTCCTGCGCGTTAAATTTAATAGTCCATGAGATTGTGCTGAGTTATGACTTCAACGCGTGACCATATGGCACTGTCACTCTCTATTCTCCTATTTTCTCCCACTCTTTTTCTCTCTCTCTCTATTTTGGTATCTATCTGTGTTACTTTTCCTGCCCATCTGTATGTCCTTTTTGAATTATGAAGCTACAAATACAGGACAATGGCAGCCCCCAGCCAAGTTCTCCAAATTCTTCTCCTGCCTATTTCAACTTTAAATTAGTTTTTTTTTTTTTTTAATATATTTAATAAGTGAAGAATCCGTACATCTTTAAGTACCTTAACTTTAAATTAGTGTAAATATTATGCGTGGCGCCTATAAATATGCAAAGCTTTTTAATGTTTTCTTGGTATTTGTTTTGTTTTTGTTCTGTTTCTTTCTTTTGTTTGCCTTCAGGGAATGAGAACAGCTGCCCATTTCATTAATGAAGAAACAAGTGTTGCACGTGTTCTCACAGTTTTCTCTTCCCACTGTTTTCTCAACAAATTGCCAGCGTAGAAATGTATTTGCATTGCGAAAAGCTCTCTCTTTTTGGAAATACTTCAAATATTCTTGGAATATTTTAACATATGTATATATTTCAGAAGTATTTAAATGTAAATTTCTATTTTGAAACAGGCTTATATAAGTCTAGTCTAACAATTTTGAATTATTTCAATTTATTATTTATAGAAATATTTTTAAAAAGCCAAATTCGAATCTTTTAGAATTATTGTTTGTGTGAATTATTGTTAAAATAATTTGTTTACTTTTAAAATCAAATTTTTATTCTGAAAACCATATCTAAACTAAACTTCCTGATCTACATTTATTTATATTAGCTAAATAATCAATTTTTTTATATTATATTTCGGTTTTTGTGTATTTCTTTTTTTAATAAGATAAAAATATGCATCTTTTAACAAATTGTTTAAATAGTCTATTTTTTTAATTTTACAAAATTTTATTACTTCAATTTTCCTAACTTCTCAGATACAAAAAATATAGAATCACTTTTCACTTTATATTATTTAATAAAGTCATTTGAGGAAATCCTTAAAATTTTATGTTAATCTCATTTTGTTGCTCCTTTCTATTTGCCTTGATTAACTTTAGCTAAATAATATCCGTAGTCAGTTTGCAGTGATTTTTCTGCAGATTTTCCTATGAATATAAATATTTATGTATATGAAATGAAGAAACTAATTTACATATTTTACTTTTGCTTTGGTTTCTCTGGTTTCTTTGGTTCACTTCAGTTCACAGTTCGGTCTCCATTCATAAATTGTCTATTGCTGTCATACTTTTAGGCATTTAATAAATTTTATGACTCTGAAGAAAGTAAGCAAAAAAAACTGTTTGTTTTTGCTACTTTTTACTTTCCACTTTCTATGCGGTGTCCTTATGTTCTCCCTATCTCTCTCACACTCGTTTTGCAATAACATTCGTTCGTTTTGTGTCCTTAGCGATGTCTTCGCCGCTGTCCGCCTGGGGATATGCTATGGTATCTTCTTCTACGTCTTTTTTTCATTTGCCTGCTGCGAATTGCAAATATGGGTATTTATGCGTTCGCTGGCTACAAGTTTTTCGCCATCCCCTCCGACCGCCGCTCTCTGTGGTTCTCATGCCACAACTCATTTGGTTGCTACCCCTAGTTGAATGCAACAATCTTTTATATGAGTTTATTATGTATGCTTTTGCTTTTGCTTAAAACATACAATTTCCTCAAGCGATTTCCGTTTGCACTGATGAGTCTTATTAAATTCGAGCCAGGATTTTTTTGGGAATGGGGCCTTCATTTGCTCTCACTTCATATAAAGTCCTCCACTTCATGGCAAATTGTTCTTCCCTCCCCAGATGGGATCGTTAACTAACTAAAATATGACGCCTGCTTGCAAATTGCGCTTTAATTGAATTGGGGGTTCTCGAGTTGGGGAGTATCCCCCCACACTTGATGAAGCAAAAATGACGCCCAAAAAATAATGGAAGCGAAAATATAAATTCGAAAAATTTCGACGCAAGTTTTAAGAGACTTTTTTTGTTGAAAGTTTTTGAAACTGTCATACGCACGTAGTTTTTATCTGCTCTGCTTTTCAACTATCTTCGATTTATAACGGAAAAGTAGTTTCAATGAAAAATTTAATTAATTTTAAATAAAATTAGAAATGTTTTTAGTTTAAATTCTGAAATGTATTAATTGTTTTATCAATTTCTTTCTAATAATTAATTATTAATTCTTTATCTTTTTTATAGAGCAGTTTTTTCACATTGAAATACAATTTTTGATAACAATTCTTTCAATATCTTAAATTGAACTTCTTATTTTCATATATATATTTTTAAATATTTTTCTAGGGCATCTAGTAGTTCTGTCTTTTAACTTTAAATTCGTGTTTTTTTGACAACTATTTTTAGTGTTGGCAGCATTGCGTTGAGTGGCAAAAGAATGAAAGTAAGAAACTAAAGCGTTGGCCAACATCGAATCCAAAAGCATTTGTTGTTGTTGTAGAATGTGATTGTTGTTGTCGTTGTTGTTGTAGTTGTTGTTGTTGGCGACGTTGTTGCAAGCGGCAGTTGTGGCAGTGGCGGCGACAAGCGCTGAGATTGAGTGCAAATAAAATGTTGTCATGAAGTGGCAGCCGCAAACAGAGTTGTAGCTAAAGTCGTACTTAGATCGCTAGAGAGAAGAAGGAGAGGAGAGTGGAAGAGGGAGAGTGGGTGGGGAAGCGAGGTGGTTGAAGTGGGGTGGGGTGGTTGCTCCACTTTATTTCAGCCATCAACTCGTAAAGTTTGTGGCTTGATGGCCGGCATTCAAGGATCAAGTGGGAGTTGTGAGGCAAAGAAGAAGCACGAGGAGCAGGAGGAGAAGTTACTTAGTAAAGTGAATGGGCAGTAGTAGCCAAATGGAAGCTGGGGGGGGGCGTGAGAGTGGGCGTGGGTATGATTTTTCTGCACGAAGTCACAGGCAACCGCAGCAAGAATGCGGCTTTCAAAAGTTGAAGTTGAAGAGTTGAGGAGTTGAAGCACTGCAATTACAACAATAACAAATCTTGACATTCTTTTTTTTTAGCTTTTCTTACTGTATGTTGGGGCTTTGGCAGCAGCTGTGAAACTTCTGGGGCAACTCACTCCCTTCCCCCTCTCACTCTGCACTCTCTGGTGGTAAGGTGTGAACAGTCGAAACTGAGAGTTGCCACCAAAAGGGTTGCCTTTGCCACAGTTGCCATTGCAACTGCAGCTAATTAGCTTGATTTCGTGCAGATTTCCATTGCCTACTTTAAGGCGCTCGCAGCTGTTGTAACTCTTCCGTCTCTCTCTCTCTCTCTCTCTTTCCCTCTCTGTGTATCTTCAGCAATTCAATTAAAAATTAACATTTTAATTGCAAATTACTTTTATACTTTACGACAACGGCCAGGGAGAAAAAAATACCTTGCAACACTTACTATACGTCACAGCCGTGTGGCAACTTCTGTGCCAACTGTGGCAACTTCACTTTGGCCTATGCCATTTGCAGTCATTTTCCCATCCACTCGTTTCTCCATTTTCGTTGCCCGGCAATTATGCCACTTGTTCGGTTCACTGGGTCTTCTCCAGCTCCATCTCCAACTCCAACTGTGCCGGGTCATTGTGGAGTTCTTCATTTTTGTCTCGCACAATTTGTGTAAAGTTAATAAAACTTTTTCCATTTGTGGGCCAACAGCAAAATGAAAACATTTTCACTGTGTCATTGCTTTGTTGCATAACCCAAGGCGTGCGGCATGACAATGCTAGTCAAGATATAATTAAGCTGCTTAAAATGACATAGAAAGAAAAATAGTGCTTATATAAGTTTTATTTTTGAAGAAGAATAGTATATTTCGCAGAAAATATGATTTTTCAAAGTCGACTTGGGATTGGCTTAGATAATTTTTTTTGGTACAATAAATTTATATAAAAATAAATATTCTAAAAATCAATAATAAAAATATAGTACATATTTAATTTGTATGCCTACAAATGTATTTATAAATAAATATAATAAATAAAATTCATTTATTCAGAAACAACGACATCGTAAATAAAAATGTGTGAAACTGACATTTATTTGTTTGAAGCACTATAAAATTCTTTGTTTTGTTGCCAGTGCGAAATTGTATTGATTTTGTAGCTCGTTTATCGGCATTTATAGATAAAAGTGTTGCATACTCTTAGGTGAAATCAAATATGCCATGTTTGACACGTCTTTGCATTGTTAAGCTCTGCTTTTTGCATTCTCATTTATCTGCATCTCTCGACGTTTATCGTATCTTCTTTTCACATTTCACATACAATTGGAATTCTGAAACGTGTTTAAAATAGTTTTTTTTACTGGTGAAAGTATTTCAATGCTTCCGGGCTGGCTTAAAATCTTCTTAAATATGAGAATTTTTGCTCTAAATAAAGATATTTTCAATTTAATATGCAAGTTGAAATTATTTCCTGGTGTCACAAATTAAACTAATCTAAAGCAGATGTTGTGGTATTTTCAATAATTTCAAATTGTATATTGTATGAAATTTCTATTGATTTCTATCGAAGAAATTGTATTTAAGTTGAGAAATATATTTGCATGAGAAGATTGAAAAGAGGAATCAATTTTATGTTATATTAAACGAAGGAAAATGTTAAATTAAAATCATTTTACTATATCAAACAATGGCAAACATTAAAATGATAAAAATAAATGAATTAAAATATTTTATAAATTTCATGTAATTTAAATTAAATGAAATTCATGATTATTCTATATTAAATTATCAAAGAATAGAATATATTAAAAAGAAATATATTAAAAAAAATTTTTAATAAATTTAAATTAATAATCGAATGATTTAAATAAAATTGAAATATATTTAGTAAAATTAAATTCAACTCTGCTGTTAGATTTTTCTATTTAAAATTAGAAGTTGTCCACGCAGTATATCCGTTTGTTTTGAGCAGCGTTTCTCTTACCATTTTGTAGTCCGAGTTTTGAGCCGAGTTCCTTTTGCTTTGCTTCCTTTTTGGCTGTTAATTGCTTTTGTAGACAAATTATAAAGCGGTCCGAGTACCGACTTCTGTTGGGGTATTGTGTGCATCACTCAAAAACAGACAAAACCACACCCCGGTCATGACCGTGACTTTGCTCAAGGGCTAACCCCAAAAAAAAACAAAAAACAAAAAACAAAAAAGTTGGGGGAAAAAAGCAAACGAAAATAGAAAACTCTGAATGACTTCAACTGTGGGCAGTCGTCAGTTTTAATTTAACTTTGACATGCATCAGCTCAAAAATCCAATTACAAAACAAACGTACAAGGCACGAGTCCTTTTTTTAATATTTATTATTATGGTGCCTCAGACTGGTCCCGAAATCCCAGACTAAACCCCATTAACGCCTGTGTGTAGATATCTTTTTTTTGTGGAACGTTGTTACTGAAGATTTATGTAACCATTAATTTTGTGTAGAGCCTGGAAAACGAGACAAACAAAAAACTAAAATGAAATTAAATAAAAATATTAAATAATATTTTTAAAAACAAATTAAATTTTTTAAAAATGCAATAAAGTGAAAAAATATTCTGAAAAGTGCAGCTAAAAAATAAGTCCTGTTAAAATTACAATGAGCTAAAGAAAAATATTGAATGAAAATTTAAAAAACAAAAAAGTGGAAACGTGGAAAGTGAAAAAGAAAAAAGGGTGTGCAAGGCAATAAGCCAAGGAAAAAATAAAATACAAATTTTAAACAATAAAATTCTTTAAATAAATAAATTAAAGTAAAAAAAGTGAAAAAAGTGCAGCTAAAAAAGATGTTCGCTTAGAAGGGCAATGAGCTGCCATGATGAGTGGAAGAAAAACACTGGCAGGATAAGCAGGACAAGCAGACAAACAATAACATGTCCAGCAGTCGTGGCAAATTGCCGACCCGCTCCGATCGCAATGCCAACGAGGAGCAACAGCAGCAGTTGGGCGCCAAACCCAAGACCAGCCAGAAGATGATGATGTCCCAATCGCGCACTGATAACCAGTTGCCAGGACAATTGCCTCTGGGCCATGGCAACTACATGGAGCTGGAATTCAGCCAAGTGGAGGCAGTGGGTCGCAGCTACACAGACCTGCCAGTCAGTTATGCGACCAGCATTGTTGGACCCACAATCGGTTATCCGGATCCCGCACCACCGACACCGCCGCCACTCTCACAGATCCCGTCGCGGGAGTCACGGCTGTTGCACTCCGCTCCGAACACGCCCAGTCGTGGCAAGGTGGTGCTGAGCAAGAAGGAACGCAAAGAGCTGAGCAAACAACTGGGACTGGAGGAGTTGGGTGTTAGTAGCTCGGTTCAGTCCAGCCCCTATAGAGGGCGTGTCACCGAATTGAAGAACTGCATAGCACGTGGACTCTTTGCCACACTGCATCGCGGCTCACACAAGTCCTTGCAACATCCACAACAGCAGCCACAGCCACAGCAGCAGCAGCAGCAGCAGCAACAAACTGAGACTAGCTCCGAGATGCAGCTGAGTCAGGAGTTATCCCCACCGCCGCCGGCACCAGAGTTGGCCAACAACAATGAGGACGATGCCGCCGACTACAGTGAGAAGCTGAAGAATTTGCCGGTGCGGCAACGTAAAGCAGCCACCTCCCATATGGACAACTATTGTCTGTTCGATCCGGTGGATTTCATCAATGAGAAGGCCATGCGTTATCCTGGCCATGCCAAGCAGGGACATGGACTGCGTGATCCGCTGTTCAGCTCTAGGCAGCATTTGGTGTGCGAGGATGATGAGGAGTTGGTGCCCGAGGTCATCTACGACGTGGAGGAGGAGGACATCGAGGAGACCATGATTATAGAGACCTCCGGTGAGGCGGAAGCCGAAACGGAGGCCAGTGCCTGTGCCCTGACCACATTCGAGCATCACAACTATTTTGTCATCGAGCCGGGGGACTTTGAAATGGAACCGACGATATTGGACATTGGGATACCCAATCCTTACACCAATGAGCAGCTGGTGCAGGCCAAGTTGGAGCAACAGGACTTCGATAAGCGCATATTGAGCGAGTTGGAATCCCTGCCAAGCATGTCCAACAGCCAGGAGTCAAAGGATACGGAAACCACCTCGACGGCACTCGTTGAATCCTCCACATCCACCAACTCGGCCAGTTCCAGTGGCAGTTCCACCAATGCCCAACAACAGTCGATGAAGAAAAAGCTCACCTTTCTCAACCTGTCGCCCTTTCGTCCTGGCAGCAAGAAATCCGGACACAAGGCCAACTCGGAGCAACGTGCCATCTCGGAGTTGGTCACCTCCGATCATATGCTGCACCTGCAGCAGCTGTTGCAGCAGCAACGCAAGGATCAGCGTGCCCACACTGTACCCATCGAATCAAACTACGTTCTGTTCAATCCGGGACCAGTTCCCAGTCGACATGTCCAGTACAAGATACGGAAGCCACGACCCTTGTCCACGCACAGCGATGCTGACAGCGGATTCCTGTCGCCCTGTTCCCCGGACGAACTGAAGAACAATCCCAGTATTTTGGTATTGCAGCAATGCGACAGCGTGCAGGGTTATATAGAGGTGAGTTGAAGGATAATATCGGGTTTGTCATTGCCATTGAGAATTATTGCTTATGTTTCTACGAATTCTGGTCTCGAACAAAGAGTAATTGATTTCACTTGAGGTTATTCCGTTAAGTAATTCTAGAGACAACCCCTTGACAAAATCATCAAAAATCCAAAAATTGTGTAACCCCAATTTTTTCACTGTAATCGATTCTAGGACTCATAACTAGCATTTTGCTTTTTATTTGAGGTGATTCTGATGAGTATTTCAAAAGATATGGCCAAAAATATGTAAAAAAGTGTCCCAAAATCGCAATTTTCGCATTTTGCACCTCCTCATGACTTTAAATTGCCATAACTCGGCCAAAAATCATCCGATTTTGATGAAATTTGATGTTTTGGAAATGGTTTTTATATCAGTTTAAATCTGCATCAAAACTTTTGTAAAATTCGCTGTTATTAAATTTTCGACTTTTTTGACCCATTTTGCATACTAACCACTTGACAAAATCATCAAAAATTCAAAAAATTTTTAACCCCAATTTTTTGACTATAATCGATTCTAGGACTCATAACTAGCATTTTGCTTTTTATTTCAGGTGATTCTGATGAGTATTTCAAAAGATATGGCCAAAAATGTGTTAAAAAGTGTCCCAAAATCGCAATTTTC
Source organism: Drosophila quadrilineata (assembly GCA_018150725.1). Taxonomy (NCBI): domain Eukaryota; kingdom Metazoa; phylum Arthropoda; class Insecta; order Diptera; family Drosophilidae; genus Drosophila; species Drosophila quadrilineata. Next base: position 8,481,978 of record JAECWN010000452.1, on the reverse strand, counting down.
GCATTTTGCACCTCCTCATGACTTTAAATTGCCATAACTCGGCCAAAAATCATCTGATTTTGATGAAATTTGATGTTTTGGAAATGGTTTTTATATCAGTTTAATTCTGCATCAAAACTTTTGTAAAATTCGCTGTTTTTAAATTTTCGACTTTTTTGACCCATTTTGCATACTACCCCCTTGACAAAATCATCAAAAATGCAAAAAATGTTTGACCCCAATTTTTTGTCTATAATCGATTCTAGGACTCATAACTAGCATTTTGCTTTTTATTTGAGGTGATTCTGATGAGTATTTCAAAAGATATGGCCAAAAATGTGTAAAAAAGTGTCCCAAAATCACAATTTTCGCATTTTGCACATCCTTATAACTTTAAATTGCCATAACTCGGCCAAAAATCATCTGATTTTGATGAAATTTGATGTTTTGGAAATGGTTTTTATATCAGTTTAAATCTGCATCAAAACTTTTGTAAAATTCGCTGTTTTTAAATTTTCGACTTTTTTGACCCATTTTGCATACTAACCCCTTGACAAAATCATCAAAAATTCAAAAATTTTTTAACGCAAATTTTTGGACTATAATCGATTCTAGGACTCATAACTAGCATTTTTCTTTTTATTTAAGGTGATTCTGATGAGTATTTCAAAAGATATGGCCAAAAATGTGTAAAAAAGTGTCCCAAAATCGCAATTTTCGCATTTTGCACATCCTCATGACTTTAAATTGCCATAACTCGGCCAAAAATCATCCAATTTTGATGAAATTTGATGTTTTGGAAATGGGTTTTATATCAGTTTAAATCTGCATCAAAACTTTTGTAAAATTCGCTGTTTTTAAATTTTCGACTTTTTGGACCCATTTTGCATACTACCCCCTTGACAAAATCATCAAAAATCTAAAAATTTTTGACCCCAATTTTTGGACTATAATCGATCCTAGGAGTCATAACTAGCATTTTGCTTTTTATTTGAGGTGATTCTGATGAGTATTTCAAAAGATATGGCCTAAAATGTGTAAAAAAGTGTCCCAAAATCGCAATTTTCGCATTTTGCACATCCTTATAACTTTAAATTGCCATAACACGGCCAAAAATCGTCTGATTTTGATGAAATTTGATGTTTTGGAAATGGTTTTTATATCAGTTTAAATCTGCATCAAAACTTTTGTAAAATTCGCTGTTTTTAAATTTTCGACTTTTTTGACCCATTTTGCATACTAACCCCTTGACAAAATCATCAAAAATCTAAAAATTTTTGACTGTAATCGATTCTAGGACTCATAACTAGCATTTTGCTCGATATATGGTAAAAAATGTGTTGCTATTTCTTAGCATTAGGCTGTCTTTACGTGGTGAAATTCTTTTTTAATTGTTGGAAATTTGAATATTATTTGGATCTAAAATACCATGTACCGCTTTATAGCTGCATTCCCAATGATTTTGAAAGTTTCGTTAAGTTCTGAAACGTTCTCTTATCTCCGTTAACTGTGGGTCTCACACACATTTATTTTGATTAGATATTCAAAGATTTCAAGACCTGCCCAGGAGAGAAGGTGGATATAGGGTGGTGGGAGTGGTGAGCGGGGTGTATATTGCCACAGGGTGGCATCATCTGCACCCCATATTCGCATGGTATCTTAAGCTGGTAATCATTTGTGGCATGTTCAGTTCGCACTTGTCGCCATTTGCCGGCTCACTTATCTTAACGAGCGGGCAACTTAACAAGTCTTATTATGCAACTTGTGTCAACCCCAAAAAAGCGGGAGGCAGATGAACAACTTTTCTCTATGAACATCTCCTGCGCCCCAATTTTGTGATGGTTTGTAGTGTGTCAACCCTGTAAGTGGAAATTATCAAATATTCCATGAAAATGCAGTTTGGATTTAGCTGGCTGAGAGGGTGTGGTAAAGTACCAAAGGGGGTTGTGATAACACTGTAAGATGGTGTGGGTGGTGGGAAGTGTGTTGCCTTTTGGCCTTGATGATTGCAATGTTTTCCTTGCTACTCTGCTGCCGTTGAAGCTGCTGTGGCGCCTCCAGGGAGCAATCAATCCTCGCGTTTCCACTGTGCGCTTCATTAGTTTCTGCTGTTGCAGTCAGGCAAACATTAGTTCGATTGTGCCACACTGAAAGAGAAAGATAAAGGAGAGAAAAAGAGAGGCAGGGAGAGAGAGAGATAGAGAGAGTGGAAATGTGTTGTGGCAACACTTTTCGCACAGCTGTGCAACTTCTTTTCGGCGACTTTTAATGGAATTGAATTAAAACACTGCTGCCTTGGCTCCACTTTCATGCGCTGCTCTTGACTTGCCACATGCTCTTTAATGAAACCCCAGCTGCAACAGCGCCTTGCCACAGGCATTTTCACTCATTTGTAAATTGAAATGCTTCTGCCACATCCAACCCCCCTTCCCCACAAAAGAAAAAAAAAATTGAAGAGAAAATGAATTGCCTCAAAATGTTGTTTGCCTCGAGGGCCATGCTGGTCATTGTAGACTGTAGTCTACTTTTCGGCTGCTCAATGAAGTGTTCCGAAAAGTGTCAAGTGCAGTGCTCTTCATATTTGTAATGGCAGAGCACAAGCAAGGGATGAATCGGAGAGGGGGGAAGTGCAGGGTAGTTGAGTACTACAAAAAGTAAATGGAATGTAAATCGATGCTGTGCCTGTGGCGAAGAATTCCCCTTCTTTGACACCAGGCAAATGTGAAGGGGAGTAAAAAGGAAAGGGAAGTTACAGGAAACAGCAGTTCTACCTAATAAACAAACAATGAGGTGTGCGAAATGAATGCCTAAAGAAAGTAATATTAAGAGATAACAATTGAGAGTTTAATAAGAGGGAAGTTAGCAGCCAAAACTTCGCAGAATTTCCCCTAAATTTTTTAGCTATTTTCTAGCTAAATGAAGTTTCTCAGCGAATAATTTTCAGTCTCAGTCATTTCAACATTTCTCCATCTCGGTTGACGTGGATGTTGTGTTTGTTTATTGCTGTTGGCTGCAGTTACCGCAAAACTGCCACGCCCACACCCCCCCTTGCCAAACTCCCCCACATACTCATTAAGTGGGCGCAAACAAAACGTAAGCAATTTATGCAAAGCGACACATGGTTCGCTTCAAAAAACCATAAATTACGGTGCTTCCTCTTTTTGCACTGTCCTAACGCAATATGTGTGCAGTGTTGGAAAACTGCCTAATATAGAGCACGATAGATAGTGGATGTTCATGTGTCCTGTCAGCTGCCTTCCAGGCTTCACTAAAAGTCTCAATTGCAAATTGCAACGGCACTGAGGCATGCAATTTCCCGACCAACAACAAAACAAACGAGGCCGCCGGACGTTATCCGGCAACTGCTACGTTGACATGACTACCCAAACCCTAACCCGAACCCGAACCCGAACCCTAACTTACACCCCCTTCGAAAGAAAGAAGAAAAAAACAGTAGCTCTGCACGAGGCGCTAAGCCGTCAAATGTCCTTTACCAAAAAGGGGGTTGCCAATGTGTCCGAAATATTTCCGCTGGGACTTGTTCAGGGTAAGTCGCGTGTCGCGAGCTACTTTATGGTGCCATTGACAACCCTACACCCACACATACACACGTTGTTGCACCCCTGTCTCTGCCTCGCCTCTGATTAGTCCAATAAGTTATAAAAAGTGTCGCGCACCGAGAGTTTCACATGGACGGGGTTAGAGAGGAGTGTGAGAGGGGTTCGCTTCGATTCGATGCGATTATCTACTCTGTCCTTTATTTCGATAACTTTTTGATTTATGACTGGCAATAAATGTTCCATGTGCACTTTATAATTATGTGGCGCCGGATGCTGCAAGTTCCTTTAAGCAAAAAAAAAAGATATCAAAAAAAAAACAGAATGTAATTCCATAGCCAATACAAAAATCCAATGCGATTGCGATTGCCATATGTGCATAATTGTGTTTCATAATTTTTGCAGAAATGCGAACATAAAAAAAAACTTGCAAAAATTTTGTAATATTTTTTTGCAGTGTAGCATAGACTGTAATATACTCTGCAATTTATTGGGCAGAAAATTAGAGAAATTATTTTTAGTTAAAGTTAAATTGATTAATATTTAAATTTTATGTAAATTTATCACAGCTTTTTATAAATTTTTTTAATGGAATTGAAAATGTTATTTTTACATATTATATTATTTAATTTCTGTATTTTCTTATATTTTAATATTATTTCACTTTGGAATTTCCTAATAATTTTAAATTATTTTTTATTAACTTTAAATATTTGAAGTATGCTATTATTTGTATTTATTTATATTTTTGCTAATAGTATTGAACGTTTTCTTTATATTACTTTATTTCTATATTTCATAATATTTTTATAATTTATTTTTAAATTCGTCAATCAAATATACCCCATCATTTAAGTTCATTTAAAGTTAGTAAATGCATTGCAAAAATTTATAACTTATCTTGTACATCATTTCACTAGGTTTGTTTACAGTTATTCAGTTTTTCAGTTGGCAGTTGTATAAAACTATTTAATTGTAGTATTGTCATGTGGGGAAATACAAAAAAAAACATTTTATGCACTACAATTATGCAACAGAGCCGATGAACAAGTTCATTTTTCGAATTGTGCAACTCGAATTGCAACTGTCAATATGTTGGATATGCCCATTGGGGCATTAAAGTTGCACTTCGGCAATAAGCTGCAATTTATATTCCATGGAATCCCAATTTATTTTTAATAAATGCCTCACTAAGGGAAAATATGTACAGAGTGTGTGTGCTGTAATGCATGCTAGTTTCTTTTGTTGCATGCGATATTTTTAGTTGATATACGAAATTTATGTGGGTAGTTAACTGAAAAAAGGTTACAAAATGATTGGGATTTCAGGATTGTGGTGAAGATTAGTTTATAAAAAGGTCAGATTTTTTAATTTTTATTTGTTCAATATCAACATCTTCTGGGAAGAGCATCAATATGTCGATTTGTTGTGATATATTAAAAGATTTTCTTCTTATTTCCCCATATAGTTGCCAGTTGGTTGGTTTTAATAATAATTCCGTTGCAACAATGCAATGTGTATGTGTGTATGAGTGTGAGTATGTGTGTAAGTATTAATTTTGTGCGTTAATTTTATGGGCAGCTGTTCCGCATTACCCACGTCTGTTGCCCGGAAACGGATGTTGCTCGGGGGGATGGGGAATGCGCACAGGAACTGAGCCGTTTAATGGACGATGGCGTTATTAATGCACATGCATCGACAAGGACGACGTGATGTGTGGTGTTGACATGGAGTTGAGTACATTGTCCTAGTGCAACTTGCCACTACAATTCATATTTTTGCTTCACTTAAAGTTTTCAATTTGCTCCACTATCAGCACACAGTCCCACTACCCTCCATATGCTGGGTCCACTCAGCGTCAGCTGAGACGAACGGGAAGTATCACTCGGAGAGAGAGAGAGAGAGAGAGAGAGAGCAGAGATATGGCTGTGGCTGGTTACGGTTTGGGGGGCTTTTAAGGCAGTCAGCCAAGACCAAGAGCAAGTCCATGAGGAAGACCAAGAGCCAGAGCCCCAACGCACCACTGACAGCTAAATGCGTTTCACGTATGCTTAAAACATGTCAGACGACGTAGACAGCACTCAAACAGATGCAGCTACATCTATACATACACACATACCTACATACATACATACACAAATATGGGGACAGACAGAAATATGGGGACCAAAGTGGAAGAACCCCATGCGGCTGAAGGTTTTTGAACGAATGCAGTTGCAAAAAGTGCCGCATACTTTCGAGCGTTACTTCAACTAATGGCTGCTATGGACGAATTCCTGTGACTTGAAGCGGGCTTAAATTTGCAGTTAGGTATGTAGACTCGGGCTGCGGTTTGCATTTATAGAGGGAATATACAATTAGCTATGCGATTTCGACAGTTTTCAGACGTTGGGTATAATTTTTCTGTCTGCGATCAATGACTATTCCTTATATTTCATCATTAAAAAAAATTAATAAATAAAAATAATAATAAAATTTTTTTTTTCATATTTTATTAAGCGTGTGTGTATGTAAATATTAAAAATAAAATTAAAATATTAAATTGTCCAAGCACTATAGAAAAAATAATAACTGTTAAGTGGCCATTAAAAATAAATTAAAAATTTGTGTAGCGTGTAGAAATGCAGAAATAAAAACAAAATTTAAAAAAAAAATTTTTAGCATATTTTAAAAAAAAAGTTCTAACTGTCATTTATACTCACTAAACTTATTTCATATCTCAGTGCTTCCCACTTAATAATACACTAAGCGAAATAAAGTGTCGTCTATAACAAGTTTTAAATATATATGAGCTGCATTATATTTCAATGATCTCAAGATTTACAGTGTGCTGGCAAAACTTTTGGCTCAACTGTCGCTCCCTCTCTTTCTCTGTATATCTCTCTCTTTTTTTTCTCTCTCTCTCTCTCCACTGTAACTCTTCTCTTTTCGCCAGCTCTCTCCCTCTCTCTCTCTCTCTCTCTGTTCTTTGGCTTGCCGCTTTCGCTCTGTGAAAAATTATAGCCATAATTTTTGGCTACTAACAAGGCCAGATCCTGGGCCTGAAAGACTTGCTCTTAGTGACGTTTGGCAGCTTGTGTTGCATACTTGTTGGCGCTTAATGCATATTTTAAACGGTTTTGTGCCAAGGCATCTGCGCTATTTTTTGGCTTATTGGCAAATTTATTTATTAAATTTTGCTGTTGGCCGAAAATGTTGCCGCATGGCTGCACTTGCACTTTGTGTATGTTTTGTTAGCCATTTTCTCTGTTCCTCCCCCCTCCGATTTCCCCTCTCCAATGAGCTTGTTTGTTTGTGTAACGAACTAATTAAAAAGTTTCTGTATTTGTTGGATTTAACTTGTGCATAGCACCATCATATTTATGAGCTGCCGTTAGCCTCGAAGTATGCAATTAATTTCGAAAGTCAAGCTTCAACATAATGCACAAAATATAATAATATAATAAATAATTGCAATGTTGCAGCTCTGAGAAAGGGCATTTATCTCAACTACATCACAACTATGCTTTGCTTTGAATTTTCGCTAGATGTTTTTATTTTTTTTTTATTTTTTGGCTATAACAATTTAGCCGCAGGTCGTCTTTGTGCAGCTGAAAGGTAGGAAAACATGGCAAATAAATCAGAGAGATGCAGAGCAGCAGCCCAGAGAGACAAAGTTGGCAGTGCCTAGAGACTTTGCCCGAGAAGACACTGATAAATCCAAACTGCAGCAAAAATACCTTTGCACAGCTTATAAATGTGAACAGGCCAAAGTAAAATAAAGAAAAAAATTCCCAAAAAAAAAAACAAATCTGAATCTACTTTCAAAATCAAGCTAACCATCGTATACACTATCTAGAGAAAATATCTAAAAATCAAAAATAATGCATGCCACATTATGTTGAGCTTAATGAAGTTGAGTTCATTTCAAGTATTTATCGTAAAATATGTGAATTTTGTTAAACTTGAAAGTTAACTTGACTTTTGCCTTTGGCCAAGTGCATCTAAAATTGCACATACTTTGCTTTTTGGCTTAGAAGGAACAAAATATTGTTTGCATAACTTTCGAGGGCATAATAAAAAGTATGCAGATAAAGCAAGAGAAATAAGCGAGAGAAAAAAAGGGAAGAACTTTTGAAAGACGTGGCTTTTGATTTTGTTCTGTTTTCTGTTCTTATGAATAAATAGTATTTTAAATGTGAAGTTTAGTTGGCTGGCAAAAATTAAGAAAATACTTTTTGTTTGACAAAAAACAAGTAACAAATTTAATTAAAAAAAATATACAATATTCTAATGACAAATACTAACAATTGTAGGTCGACATTTTTTGCTAATGTTGAATTGATTTTTGATTACCCAGAAATTATATTTTCAATATAATTTAACTTTCCTATTCCTATTTATCTCTCTATCTATGTTATAAGTCAGTACTTAAGTTGTATAGTTTCATTAATTACTTAATTTATTAAAAAAAAAAAAATAAAAAAAAATTTTCCATTTCTATATTCTATTTTTATAATTACACAACTTTTAGAATTTAAATTTTCTCATTTTTTATTTTACACTAATTTATCTCTCTATATGTATAGGTTATATTAAAACACTTATTCAGTTGTACATTATCTTCACTTACTAAATTTATTAAGAAAAGTATTGCTTTTATTTTCAAATTTATAAATCTGATGTTTAATAGTTGACTTTAAAAATATATAGTTAAATAATTAAATTAATGATTTATAGTGAGCAAAAAATTAATAAAAATGTCCTAGCTAAATAATAATAATTTTCTAATAATTTTATTTTTTTTTCAGTTCTTTGTTTAAATGCGTAACCTGGTGATAAAAGTGCTTAGAACATGAAAATTTATGATGTCCTGTAACTGTGTGTTGTTCCCCTGTTCGTTGAGAGGGACTGCTATCAATAACCCGAAGGGAAACATAAAAACTAATGCCATAGTCTGTTGGGAAAATGTCCTGGCTACAGCTTACAGTTGAAACTGAGAGAAAGTCCTTTTGAAATTAATAACCTGGTTTACTTTTTTCTCCGGCTGCTGTCATTTTGCTTTCCCTCGAGTGTGTGTGTTTGTGTGTGAATGTGTGTGAATGTGTGTGTGTGTGTGTGTTGGAAGGGTGGTGTGGGGAGGGGTAGTGCACATGCTCGGGGATTTATTTGCCGGAAATAAATATTAGCCGCAGTCAAACACACTTAAGCCTACGAGGACGACGCTAGCGACGCTGCTGCCCATTTATAGTTTTTAGACGAGGGCTGCGCAGGGGCGTTGTTTCCCGAAGGGGGGTCGGCAACGCTTACATGGGGTTTTACACAGGCTTAGAACTTGCTTTACACACACATACACAGTGATATATTATATATTGTATATATATATATATGGCGAACATTTGTTGTTGTCGCATCGATTCCCATAATTGATTTTGTATTGGCTTACAAGGGATGGCTGTATGAGCTGTTGGAAGGATGTTCCTTAGATCCTTTTCTCAAAAATATTATACGCCTGTTTGACGCTAAACTGCATATAGAATTTCAAAAGAGTTTTTCCAGCTTGGATTACCTAGTAACACACCCAAAAAACACACAACTGTCAGATGCAGCAGACACAAGAAAAGCAAAAATTTCAACTCATAATCGAATTCAGTTCAAATCAAATTTTAAATTTGAGCATCATAACCTGATGAATAATGTGCAGCAACAACGGGGGGAGTATTAGGCAAACTTACCCCCAGGCTGGAGATTGCGCTTTGTATACCTGTAATAGACCTGCCTCAGACAAAAACCAAACATGCCCAGGCAACCAAAATGCAAGAGAATCAGCTATGAGTAGCCATCGCGAGGGAAGTTTGAAAAGTACTTAAATTTAAATATTCTTTGAAAAAAAAAATTAAATTTAGTAAAACTAAGGAGAAATAGTTTTTTATGTGAATCAAAAAAATCAAAACTATATTGATTATATATATTCATTACAGATCTTTATCTATTTCTAATCCTTTTATGTTTTGAGAAATTTTCTTTTTAAATATCCAGAAAGTTTCATAGAAAGGGTTCTTTGAAGTACCTCTATCATCAATCAAATGCAACTGCGCATTGCTGACGTTTGTAAGCTATGAGCTTAGCCTAAATGAGTCCATTGATTGAACTTGACTTATAGAAATTATTTGAAAATTTTTGATTGATATGTGGCGCACTCCTCTGACAACCCTCGGCAAACGTTTGCAAGTTGCTTGCAACCACCAAACAAAGCATCAAACAACAAAGAGCAATTCTCATGTTGTTGTCTTTTGTGGCAGCGGGGGCAGATACAGCCGACAACCAACTGCGAGTACGATGAGTACTCCCACAAACGGAAGCCTCACAGCAGCTGCCTCAAAATGTTGCACAGGTTGCCATTGCCTACGCCGGGGCTGTCTGTTGCAGCAGCAGACAGAAGACTGCTGCTTATTGCCCCCAAACAATTGCCTTACCCCTGTGCCTGAGAGTGTGTAATAATTTGTTTTTATGCTACCCCCCTTACACCCCTTACCCCTTAACATCTATTCCCTGGCAGTTTACAGTTTAAACTAAGGTTCGGTAGAGGGGTGGTGGATGCCGCTTGGGAGCAACTTCATCAGCTTGATTCATGCAACCGGTTGATCTGTTGCAGAGTAAGGAAAGTATAACAAATATTTATATGCTTTGAGCTGTGTTATTAGATTTTAATTTCTTGCACCCATGGCAATGAAAGACGCATGCATCCCTTAGCATAGAAACATTTCAAACCCCCCCATCCACAAAACCAACAAACTCCCCCCTTGGCCTGTTCAGACCTTGCTTACCAGAGGATAACCCTCAGACCTCGTGCAAAGGAAAGGTTTTTTTGCTGTAAGTTTTATGGGTTGAGTGAGGGTGTTGATGCTGGCATCCTCCCCTGTGCTTGGGTGTCTGCCCCGCATTGTTGCAAGGTGTCATGGCCAGTAATTGAGTATGGTTTACGCTTGTGTCATCATTTCCACATTTTGCTGTTGCAACTTGCAAATATTTGGGTAAATGCCTTCGTTACGCAACGCAACGCAACCCAACTTCAATTTCAACTTCAATGCAAATTTTCTATTTGGCACGTGATAAAAGTTGCACAACCAGACAGCAGCTGCTGCTGTGGCAGCTTCAACCACTTTCTCTTGCCATTCCCCTTTCTCCACTTTCATTTTTTTTTTTCAGTGTAGGTCTCTTTTATTTTTGTGTGGGGGGTTGACGTTTACGAAATTACATTATTAGAAATTGATGGTTTAGCCGCATGTGGAGGGTTCGAGTTGCGCTTTTAACTGTAAAACATTTGGCATTTTGTTTGCCAAGAGGGTGGCATGTGGCATGTGGCAAGTGCCGCGCTTCAAACTGACATTCCATTAAAAAATGAAACCCAGAGAAACCCCTGCTGAAAACATGTCAACAGCACTCTAATGAGCAGCGGAAGAAGTGCCGACATCCAGACTGATAGGGATGTGGCATGTGGCATGTTGCACCTAGTACCATTAGTCAAGGGAATTTTTTAATAATATCAACCACTGAAATGTGGCAAGTATGGCCGTGCTGCATCGTTGACCAGTTGACGGCAACTCTTTTGGTCTCACGCATGTTGCAACACTCTTGGCTTGCCACACTCGTTTCATTTGCCCATATCTAATTCACTTTTTTTGCCACATTCAACGCAGCTTAAATATGCGTTCTACTTGCCACATTTCACTCGCTTTTGTGTGGCATTTGCATTCATTTTTAAATATTGCAAAAACAGAAGATGACGGAGAACGCGTAGAGGGGGAAAGGAAAATAACTTAGTCGGTGTAAATGATGCCCCAAAAAGCTTTTAAGCTTCTAAGCTATGCAAACTTGAAATGTGCGAGGGGCGATCGAAAGTTTTGAAAAGAAAACTTAGTAATTATGGAAAATATTAAGATATTTTCTTATGTTTTATTAAATTTTATAAAATTAAAATTATTTTTATTTTTGAACTTATAAAATATATTTGAAAAGAAACTTACAGTATATTTAAAGAACAACTTTTTGAACTCCCCTTGCTCGCTTGCAAACCAACTAAAATGCGCTCCATTTTTTGTGTTTGCATAAAGAAGTCGGAAATAGCAGCTGCCACGCCCACAACCGCCCCGTTGTTGAAACCGTCGAACGGTCCGCTTTTTTTTGTGAGTGTGTGACCGTTTGCTTTGCATAAATGCTGCCGTATTTGGCATAGATTTGCATGGTAAATGGCCAAACAAAGAGGCGGTCGAGGGTGTGGCATATCCGTAGCAGTTATCGAGCTGCAACATATTGCAGCATGCAACGTCAGTTGGTCACTGGCAATAAAAACTAAAGGACGCTGCAAGACTATATACCATTTGCATGAGAGGGGAAAGAAATGGGGGGCAAAGAACAGTCCTGGCTGTGGCACTATTGATAACAGCGTTTTTTTGGGAGGGGGCATGTGGCAGGTGCGAAGTGACGCCTTTGTTGTACGTTCTCTAATTGTTTGTTTTTCATTTATCCTGGCAAGGACAGACAGGCTCCTCTGACACGGAGATTTCCGAGCACTCGCACACTATTAATCAACTTGATTGGGCTTATTTAGAGTTAGTTAAGGGGGAGGGGGGACTGAAGAGTGTGTCCCTTTTGGGAAAAGCTCTGACTGCTGTTGCCCCTTGCCACAGATCTTTTATAATTAATGTGCAACACGCTGTGGCACCAGTGTGTGTGTCTTTGTGTTTGTCTTCCACGTAAATCCCTAGACGCAACTCGGTTGTCTCTACTTTGCTGTGCAACTCATGCCCCATACCGCATGCCGCATGCCTCGTGGTGTGTTGCCTGCTAATGAAACGTCGTCAAGTTTTGACACCAAAATTGCAGACGCGTTGAAAGGCAATCTAACTTGCAGCTCGAAACTTAATAAACAGCCAGCGAAATTGCAACTGCAACTGCCGTCGTAAAGTTTTCATTAATCTTTTGACCCCTTTCCACTCCTCCGCCCTTGCCTCTTGAAATGATTTTTGGCCACGAAGTTGGCTAGCATCCATTACATGTAGACGTCATTTACACGCTGGCCACAATTAAATTGAATTAAGTTGGCAGCACCAACAAAACGGAAAATAATAAAAAAAAAATAAAGCCAAAGGAATTACGCACCACCTGAGCAGCATCATCAGCATCAGGACAAAGAAGTCCTTGCTCGAAACTTCGTCTTCGTCTTCGTCTTCAACTTTAGCTTCATCTTCATCATCTTCGTCTGCTTCTTCCACGTTTGCCGCTTGTCAAATTGATATTTGATTCATGACCAGCGCATTTGTCAAGTCATTCATCTTTTTCAGTGCCCACAAGCCATCGACTCTGAACTCTGGTGGCTCCCAGCCCCCCCTTCTGAGTGGTTGGGTGGGTGGCTATCCTCGCTCAGTTTCACTCCATGATGAATGGGCCCCAATGCTGAGATGGCAGCCCTTTTGCTCTGATTTCTTGCCACGCCGCATTATTTTAGATTACGCTTTGCCAGTTCTACAAAAGGCACATTAGCTACTATATTCAATTTGTTGTCAAATAAAAATTCTAAAAAATTATAGAATTATATATTATTTCCTCTTAAAAATTTTTCAAAAATTAATAGTTACAACTTAGTTTTCTCACTTAAAAAATATCTAAAAAATTTATTCCTCTTTTTTTTAAAAAAAAAAAAACTAACCTATAAATATGCTTTATAGCCAAAAATTTTATCTTCCCTCTACGAAAATGTTTTAAATTTTAAGTTACAAATTAGTTTTCTCTCTCATTTTAAATATTTTTAATGATTCTTAGAAATAATACTTTTACAAAGAATATTGCTTTTCTATAATATAATCTCGATAAGCATTTAACAACCCTAAATACGTTTTTAAGAAGCTTCATCGCAACCTAATCATAAAACCATTTCGATAACATCTAGAGAAGTAAAAATTCTCCATTCCTTTGAGGGGGGTTGTTGTAGAGCAACATTTATTGATGGTCGCATTAGATTTGCTTTCATTGGAAGCGGCACTAATCTGCAGGACACGTGTATTGGTCACCCCTTAAAAAACGGCATATTAAGTGTAACTAATAAAAAATTGGAAAAATTCAGGATATTGCACTTTAAAATAAAATAAATGTACTGCGATGGTTTGAAATGATTTTTATTATGTTATATTGGAAGATTTATTACTTTTATATAGAAATGTTTAAAAAACGTGAGCAAGCAAAATATATTAAAAAAAAATAAATTTTATAGTATTTTTAGGGTGTTGTGTTTAAAAAATAAATATATAAATATTTTCAAAAAATATAAATATGTTCAGAATTGAAAGAAAATGGAAAAATTTTAATAAATTTAATATTATAAATAATGATATTCATGTTCAAAATTTGACTTAGTTGATAATAGAATTTTAATATGCTAAATTATAAGTAAAAAGATTTTTGAGTTTAAGTTAATGATGATCACAAATCTTCAGTATTTTGTTTGTTTGTTTTTTTTATTAATTTATTTTATTTTTTTATGAATTAAGTAAGTAAAGAATTATAAAGAATATACATAAATTTATTTCAACTACATCACTTCCTGTTATATAGTGTATACAAACTTCGCCAACTGTCTTCTTTATTTTTTTTTTTTGAGGTATATACAACTAAATTTTTGTTGATTTCACTTAACTGTAAGCCGCAAGTCCTAAACATATTAGGCGTGCACTGATCCCATTGGGGGCCAGCAACTGGTCGTCCAACAGTCCCTTCGTCCCTCCGAACGTCCTCCAACCCTTCGTCCATCACTTATGCCGTATCATCAACAGCCAGTTACAGTTACAGTTAGAGGTAGGCATACCGTTAGGAAAATCTTCAGAGGTTTTTGCGTGTTTTTGTAACACGGACACGTACCTCGTAGTAGTTCCTGTCCAGGGTAGAAATGTTGAAACTTTTCCCGTATAGGCTTACATTTCATTTTTGCACGATTTGTCAAGTCAGCGGAAATTGTGGCATGCCTATCAGCGTGGCATAAAATTGAAAGATTACTTTGCGTGCAACACAAACAACTCAAATAGTCAAAAGAACAAAAAAATATAAGAAAAACTTATGAAAAAGTCATAAGAATGCGACTCAACATAGTTGTTTTTATATTTTTCGACTCATTCCTTTGGATTTGATTTGTGGGCAAGTTAAACGCAAACTTGCATTCATGCCACACGACAACTTGCCGCAGGTGGCACAGTAGATGGCAGTCAAAATCCGAGTTAAGCAACATTTGGAAACTACTGGCAACAACAATTTCCAGTTAGTCTGGCCAAATTGTAGTGCAAATATTTTTGTTGGCCACTTAAAACTGTTGGCGGGGTTAATTAACGACATTCTAGTTCGTTTGACTATCGCAAATAGTCAACAATTTCGAAAATTCCACTCTTCCCCGTTCTCATACATCTTTTCGTGGAGGACTCCCCGAAAAGTAGGCAATGCCATTTGATAAATAAACATTGGAGTTACGCCTCGAAATGTTCAAGTTTCGCTTGTTGATACAAGTTAAAAGGATGTGCGAGGAGTTTAAGGAAAGGGTAATGGATAAGACAAGACAAAAGATAACAGAGGGTGAGAGAGCGTGAAAGAGAGATGGTAATAGAGAGAGAGAGAGAGAGAGAGAGAGAGAGAGTGAGAGGATGGGAGCAAATTAAGGGAAATGCGTGGATAAAGTGTGAGGTTGTTGAAATTTTGTAATAATTTTTGCTAAACCAGAAAAATAATATTTGAAATTACTTTTCTCAATGCGATCAGCTTCATTTCTAAAAAAATTTATCTATTTTATAAAAAGAAAAAAGCCGAATTAAGTTATTTTTCTACAAAAATAACGCAATATTACAACATTAAAAAAATTTATAAAAATAATATAAATTTGAAATGCATTTATTTTTATTTTATTTCTTATATATATAAATTGAATAAGTGATAATCACTACAACTTAGTAAGTACCTCGACATAACATGGATAGAGGGTGGAAAAATGTTAATAACTTAAATTCCAAAAAAATATATACAATTTTTGTATATAATTAATCTTTATATTAGAATATTTCCCACCCAAAAAAAAAAAGTTGCTCTTCAAACTTTTACGCCCAGAAAATATACCCAAAAGAGTGTCTCATTTTTACATCAACAGCTTAATTTCAGATTGTTACCACAATCTCAAGAAGAAACTCAACGCTCTTCAAAAGCTATAAACATGAAAATTTTGCAGTGCAGTTTCCCACAACGATTACGCCATGAAATAGTTAAAGTTTGTTGCCAAATAGTCTATGAAACAAAGTTGAACACACATATAAAGTGAAATTAAGATGCTAAGAAATCTGTTCTTACACATTATTACATTTGACTACGCATTCAATTCAATTGCCTACGCAAAAAGTTTTGCCTAAATATAAGAAAAAAAAACATTATCATCAACATCTTAAGAACTTCAAGAGATGCGTAGGATGATAAAATCACAGGACATTTTTTGGGCAGTCTACGTTGAGAATTGAATTTGTCGCATTTTGCTTTTGGTGCGTGTTAAAAAATAATTTCCCCAGATAATTTGACGGCACGCATGTGGCAAGTAGCCAAGAGGTGGGTATGGGGAATGGGGGCATGCCACTGCTAATAGGCAGCCAGGCGAAAAAAGTTTGAGAGAAAACTTTTCTCGAGAAAACTTTTGTTGTTTTTGTGTATTTGTTTTTTTCGCTTGTTGCTGTTTTGACAGTAGGCCGAAAAGTTTTTGTTGTTTTGAATGTTGTGAATGTTGTTTGGGATTATTGTTTATTTATTTTAATGCAAACGTCCGTGTGTTGATTTAATTGAGCCAAATATGTTATTGGGCCATCAACATAATTGGCCACTACCCCGACTCGACTGCCGCAAGTTAATTATTTGCTTAGCACGACCCCAAAAAGCATGCTATGACTTTTTTTCTCTTTCAACTTCTGTCAATTGACTACGTGAGCAAACATGACCAAGGTTATTGTGGAGAATGAAATTTCTCTCGTCCATATTAATTTTACATTTTTTTTGCTTTTTGCTGGGGGTGGCATAAAAATAATAATAAATAAAAGTATCGCTTAAATTGTTTATACAACCTCACAATACCCATGCTCGAAACTCATACGGATTCACCGTCCATTTCAACATTCTCCCGTGCCAGCTGTCAGTGCTTAAGCCCTGGAACGTGACCCGGACCCGGACCCGAACTCCATCCATTGTTTGTTTAACTGTTGTTGTTATTATTCCCTTTCAATATTTGGCCAAAATGAAGCCCCAACCCGAAACTTATCATTGCTGCCTACTCTGCTCTTTTGTATGTGGCTGACTGACCTCTCACATCATTTTGCACCCACTGTATGTTGCATGTTTTGTCGGTTTACTTTTTGCTGCTGTGGCGGAAAAAAAAAATCCAAACAAAAATTGAAAATTTCGTTGAGCTACGTAGGTTTGAGAGGCTTTACTTTTTTTTTAGGTTGTATTTCTACTCTATACTCGTCGCTACTCTGTGCCTAGTTGTGTAAACAAGTGAAAGTGATTTATGCATAAAGAGTCCAACCTACTGTACAAGGACCTGTCACAGAGATCTTCCGGCTCCAAAACTCTGCTCTGCCATGTTGTTGTTGACTCAGGCGTATGATTGTTTTGGAGTGCCTGGATTTATGCTGCTTACCGAGAAATACATATTGAAATGTATTTTTTTCTAAAAGCACTATACTTTATAAAGGGGAGTATTTATTTGGAAATCTTTTGCAAGTGCTTTAAAGATTGCTAAAGTTTTTTGTATATTATTATTATTTTATTTTTAAAATAACATATATTAAGGATTCAATCTGTAGAGCACAAATTAAAAACTTTATTTGTTTTTAAGTATTTTATTTAGTATTTTTTAGAATACGATTTTTAAACTATATAAGTAAATTTACAATTATTTCTAATATCACAATCAAACTCTTTCAGCAAAAATTAAATAGTTTTTAAATAGAAGTATTTTTTAGTATTTCATAGTATTATTTTAGTATATTTTCTGAAAATTCATTTATAAATCTTTTTTACATTTTCTGAATACATATTATTTCTTAATATATCACCCACTCTATAACTGAAGTGTAATATTTATTTTTAAATTAAGTAACTTAACTGCACTTTTTTTTGTAATAGTAGTATTTTTTTGGAATAGTTTTCAAAACTTAAAAAATTTCCCACATTTGCTCTCTCTATCACTGAACATTAAAAATTATAGAAATTAAAGAAAATTAAGACCCTTCACTACACTTTTATTTAAAATTTTCGTATTTTTTTAGTATTTTTTAGTATGTTTTTCAAAGTAAATAAAAAACAATCACATATTTCCCATAAACACAACCCTCCCAGCCATTCACATGCTTCTCTTTGTTGCCAAAACAACTGCAGCTACTAAATATAATTACTCAGTCCACATAAAAGAACTTAAGTACCTAATCTCAGAGCGTTTAATGTCAAGGGTGCTTCTTCCACCTTTCCTATTATTAATCAAGTATGTAAAGCATTTTCGCTTTTATGCCACATCATATGGGAGGGAGAACACGAAGTTCGCGTCATATCCATGTCAGAGTAAGAGATGACGAATAAAGGGAGAACGGGAGAATGACAGAATGACAGAATGGAAGTAGTGAAGGCACTAGAGCTGGTCAAACAAAAACAAATCCAACCATGTCCCCAAATTAATTTAACGCACAAGCAGCGCTGCCAACTACAGTGGATATAAAAACAGAAGTGGCAGACAGAGAGTGTGACTGGGGGGTGGGTTAAGAGGGGAGGCAGCTAAAGGGTCTCATTTTGGAGCTAACCAAAATCCACTTCAGCTGTACTCATACTGAACGTATGACGAGCTCATTTTGTCCAACGGGTCCCCGTTGCCGTGGTGAAACATTATAATAAAATTAATCTCCATTTGTTGAGAGAGTTTCCTGTATATATATATGTGTGTGTGTGTGTGTTGGGGGGAGATTGGGGTAGGAAAGTGGAGTTGGGAGTCGCTTTATTAGCGTCGAAAAGCTACTGGAGCCAAAAACTGGCAATTATTCATTTTATGAGCTCTGGCTCCTGGCTACTGAGGACCGAGGGCAGCATGTGAACCATAAAAATTAAAAATTAGCCTCCCCCGACCAAACCCGTCAAGGGGATTATATAACACGCATTTGATGTAGTCAACAACCCTTTCAACCGAGAAAGTCAAGAAAATGAATATTTATGCGACAACACATATACACCCCCTTGCCATCAGTGTGTGGGGAATACGGATCCTTCTGGGAGTGTTGGAGCCCTGGCATTGTTATATCAAGCACATGTCAAAATTTTCACAGGGTGTCAGATCAGAAGCATGTTGGGCAATGTTGGGTCACAAGGCAAAGGCTTAGTTGGGCACTTGGGGGATACCCCATCGAAGGTGCAGTTAGGAGGTGTGACTATCAGCTGCCGCTTCAATGGACAGCCCAGAGAAGGAGCAGTGTCTGTCATGTCGGAATCGAAAGTAAAGGGAAGGTACATTCATATCTCTGAGCCTGGGGCTACTCAAAAATTAAATCCAATTATCAGTTTAAGGCCACTCGCAACTTCGTTGGGTATCCCAACCAGACAAAGGACTATGTTTGTAATTATGCATGTGTGTGGAGAGAAAGTTTATGCATATATGTCTGTATGTGTGCAGACCACATACACAAACAAGTACAACAGCAAGAACAACAAGTGCAACATTGGCAGCAGCCCAAGAAGTTCTCTAATGCAACAAAGTTTCATTTTAATGAGAAACTTGCAGGCAACCCTGCGCTGAGGCTACGCCATATACCCAGCCAGAGTTGCCAAAGCCAAAAGTTGCGGATCCAAAACGCTGTATATTGTGTTGGAAGCACTTTTTGTTAACAGTCTAAAAGATTATTATAAAATTTACAGAATTCAAATGGTAAATTGTGAGAAATTAAATGAAAAAAATAGATTTTATACAATTTATAAATTTAATTCAATTAACAAGCTTATTTTTCTAAAAAGAAATTTTTAATGCAAAATTTTCCTAAATTTCTAAAATACACTAAAAGAAAAATTTTAAAATTTTCCTACGAAATTTTTTTAATAAAAGAATTGTAAAGAACCTACTTGTATTAAGGAAATACATTTTATGAAACTTCATTGAAATATTTAATAAACTTTTTCTTTTCTTTAAAAAAATTGTACTTTCTCTCTGTGTACTAACCAACTAAATTACAACTTTAGCAACTAATCGCTCTCCTACTAAAATATTGAGAGCTTTGCATACAACCTACAACCTCTTTTTCTCTCCGTTTTTCTCACTTGTCTCAAATGCCACTTCAGACTGTTGATATATGCTGCAAGGGCGATCAACGAAGTAGGCAAGGATTTGCATTCGATTATGTATCAAGGGTCCTTTTTGAATACTGCTACGACTTAACAAATTTGTTATCAGTCTTCCTTGAGGGTCCTACAACCTGAGCTGGGGCATTTGTTCTGTTGTAGGTTTCCAACAGAGTGTTGATTTGTCTGTGTCTCAACCAAACCGGCGACAGCTCAAAAGGGTACGGCAATATATCTGGATTTGCAGGAGGCACTTTGTTGGGGATGGTGGCACACCTAGGAGACCTGAAAAGATTTAACAATTTGTTGTCTGTTTGCAGTGCCCAAAAGTAGGCAATGTTTGCCATTTTTAGCAATTGTTGCCTTTTCAGCAACGATTTAAGAGGTTTTTTTTTCCTCAATGTTGGCAATGCAAATAAATATTTTCCTCGTTTTTTTTTTTTTTTTGGTAGGTTCTGACATGACCTGAGGCACACACATGCCCTACAAGAAAAAAAGGAAAAAAAATGTATTAGCATAAAAGTGGAAGTCGAGCATGTTGGGGTAGTTGAGTTTAGGTCTAAGGCTAAAGCAGGTTAAAAAATGCTAGAAATGTAAATAAAATCAACAGCAGTGGATGGCAGCAACAACAAAGGATGAAAAGGACAACAATGTGGACCAGCAGGACATCCACAACACAAGCAAAAGCAGAAGGTGCTGCATTGCTAAAACGGAAAAATATCATTCTAAAAAGCTTGACAGCCACTTACACATGTCAAATGCAAAAGGATAACGAGCAAAACGGATATTAGAGTATTAGACAGGATGTCATGTGACATTCTTACCCCCCCGACACCCCTCTCAATTCATACCCTCCCCTCAATGTTAGCATAACCTTTTTTTTATTCTGACTCTCCCCTATATAATCTCAGCTGCCTAAGGATACAAATTTTTAAGGATAGAATATAGTTTATGCAAGGAAATTTTTATACTGCGCAAGTTGAAATTTCTGTTATTTAAAAATCTATGTAATTCGAGTGGTTCATTAGGCAGTTTCCAGCTGAATGGTATTTTTAATATTCTGCTGGTATTCGAAATTACTTAATTAGTTGGCCAACAGCAGCAACTAATGGCTAATTGCGTCTTTAGGCCGTGTTTGGTAACTTAACCCACAGCTCGGATTTCTCGCAGACACTAATTAGTGGCCATTCCCGTTGTTGTTGTTGTTGTTTCTTTTCACAATATTATTGCCATTATATATTTAAATGAGCGCCAATTAGTAATTATCCGTGGCATACTTAAGCTATAAGTATAATAATATTATGGAACACCTTGTTTTATCTCTCGCTTCAATTCATTCTCATTGCAGGTAAGCCGATTCTCAGCCAATGATTTAATGAACCATTCAACTATTCAATACTCAATTACTACAACTCTATCTGTATATATGTATATATGTGTGTATATATGTATATGTGTGTATCTATGTTGTTCATCAGGATTAGAGGTGTAAGTAGCTTAACAACTAACTGCTTAACATTGAAGTACCAGCACCATTGTGAGTATGAATACTACTTTGATAATTGAGAGACATATTGGATTTAATGAAATTTCTGTAATTTGAAGGAAACTTGTAAATGAATTTATATAAATTCGTATAATTATAATTTATAATTAAGAGACATATTGGATTAAATGAAAATTGTAAAATTTGAAGAAAAATCTTAAATTTATTACCAAGAAGAAAAATCTTGAATATATTTTGCTTAATTATATTTTATATGTTTTCTATATGAGGTCTTTCCCCGTTTAATTATTTTTTTTTTCATAAACTAAGTAAGTGAAGAATCCCACAAAATATAAGACAATAAAATATTTTAAATATTTTTCAACAAACTTTTATTTAAATTTTCTAGAAATCTCGGCCTGCAAAAATTTTCAAACACAAAAATGTCAAATCACAGTTTCCTTTCCTGTCACTTGTTTACAGTAAATAAAAAAATTAATAGCTCTTAAAATTCTTATATCGTTAAAAAATAAATTATTCGTTAAATAAATTAATTTTTTGAGTATATCACAATTAATTTTTCTGTCAGTTGGATAAATAAAAGAAATATATTTGTTTTAAAGTCCTATATAAATTTCTTGTCGAGTTTAAATTGTCCGTAAAATGTGGCTGGAACGCAGACACAAAAGGGCACACCAAAGACGTACAATTCTACTCAGTGCTCTACTCTATATTTTGGTATGTTTTACTAAATATCTGAAATATATATGTAGAAATAGAGATTACAAAAATTCTAACTACGCAGATTTCGCGCCTGAGAAATTTAAGAAATTTGGAATAAACCAAAATGCCGAACTTCAGTTATCTCTAAAATTGTTGACTAAATAATAATGAAATAATAATAGAAACTATACAATGAAGTTAACATTAGTTTACATTAAACTTATCTGCATTGTTGTTTATATGTTAGCAAGAGGAAGCAGAAATACAAGCATAGCATATTATGCAGCTGCACGCCTAAAGGTATGCTATAATTACCTGACGAAGCCAGATAGAGGGAGAGAGAGAGAGCGGGAGAGAGGGAAAGAGAGTTGAGCTGAGATTTCCATAAGCAATTTTCAGTTGTTTCTTGTTCATTAAGCATCACTGTGCCTCTCATTAAATTTATGCATATTTAATTGACTTTATGAGCAGATTTCTCTACACACACACACACGCACAGAAACATTATCTCAGACTCTACTGTATATAGGCATATATGTATCTGTATAGTTAGTACTGAACTCGGACGCCATGAGGCGACATTCTACCCTACTTAGCGCATCGTAAAGCAGCATAAAATAATAATAAAAAAAAAGAAATGGAAGGGAAGGGAAGGGAAAAACTGTATGCGGCTTGCAACATATTTCGGCTGCATGCTCACGCATAAAGGCTTTAATAATGATGCAGACGATGTTCATAATTATGTGACATGCAACGCGGTTGCATGTTGACAAAAAAAAAAAACAACAACAACAAAAATGTGGAATACATAAAAGTTTAAAAATACTACGCCAGTGGCAGAAAATATAATTCGAACAGCAAGAGCAACGACTAATTATATACCCTATAGTTAAAAATAGTGCAGGAAAAAAGCAAAAAATTAAAAAAAAAATATCCAAATTAAAAAATTAAAAGGAAATATCCTATTTATAAAATTTCTGCTAAATTGGTAAATTTATTAAATTTCCTAAATATATTAAAATTTATTTAAATTATATTTTTGAAATTATTAAAAATTTAAATTGAAAAAATTATTAAGGAAATATGTGCTGTAGACATTCATAGACCTACCACAGTACTTTTTAATTTAGGGTATTTTATAAGTCAAATTAAAAATGATGGTTTAAGAGAATCGCAAGTAAATCAAGAAACAAGTTAAGAGTTGCGTCAACAAACTGTCAACACGCACTGTTCGTCAATGCGGCAGGCAGGCAACGAGGAGTTCCTCGTTGGCAACAATGTTGCCAACCATGTGACGCATAAAACCAAGGAACATGATGATGCAGTCTGACAGCGGTTTGAGATCCTTTTGCCAGCCAACATCGTCAACATTATCCTCGAGTGTCGTCAACGTAGCTCGTATATTTTTTATTGATGTTCTGGGAATGCTTTAATAAGCATGTGATTTGTGGTTTATCACTTGAGTTGGGTATATGTAGGGGGTTATATGACAGACAGCTGCTGAGAACTAACAATTATCGCACATATGAATATACAATTGAAGAGAGTGAAGAGACATTTCATAAAAATGATGAAATTATAATATGTTAAGTACTAACGACAGTCTCTAAATTATAAGTGTCCCATGTGATGGCATTTTTCCTGCTTCCTTCCGCATGTGATCAGTCAAAAGTTTTTCCAGGTTCCCTGTTTTCCTTCCCTTTCATGTTATTCTATTCCCCTGTTGCGACACTTTTTTTTTGCAATTAATTATGAGGCACGTTGACATCTTGCCTGGCGCTGCTGCTGCTGCTGCTGCTGCTGTTGCTGTTGCTGCCTCCGCCCTCGTGCTATTTTATAATTTATTTTTAGTGCCACCGCCAGTTGCATGTTCCCTATTTTGTCTTCGACATTTGGCGGCGTTGAACTTGACGCAATTTATTTTGTGAAAAGATGCGACCGACGGCAGGCGACATGCCACGCCACACCATGCCACGCCTAGTTGCGTGCCACACAGCACACACATGTGGGCCGAGAGCCTGCCTCATATCATTTTTTTAGTTAATAAATATAAAAATAACAGAGCGTAGTCTCCCAAAAGGACGCTGGGGAATACCCACAATGCGGATGCGAAAGTTCAAGGTTTTAATTATACAGAACAAGATATATAGCCCAAAATACTGAAGAGATCGAAGCTGCTAAAAAAAATAAGAGCAGGTTATTGAGGTGTAAGAAAACAAGGAAATTTCTTTTATTAGTGCTGTTGAAAATACTCTTAATATTTTTATTTTATTTGTTATACATTTTTATGATTTTTATGTTGTTAAAAAAATGTACTTCAACAAAGATATTTACTATGAATGAAATTTAATTTTTAAAAAAAATTCAAAATTTTCAAATTGTCGAATTAAACATTTCTTTAATATTTTAGTAACTTTAGATAAATTTGTAAATTAATATTACTTAATATTCTCTTCGCATTTCTTCTATTTAAGCATTCAATTTTTCCAAATACTTCATTTAAATTTTTAAAAAATTAATCTTTTTAATAAATTCATTATAATTAACATTATTATTCAATATTTTTCTGGAATTATTTGTATCTATTTAACCTTAACAAATTATGTTAAATATAATAATCTCTATAATTTGCTGATATCATAAAAAAATAATTCAATATTGAATTCTTGATTTACTAATTTTCTTCATAATATGTTTGAATTAAATTTAGTGAATATTCTGAGCAAACTCTTAAAATATTGGCATTTGTTTTAAATTAGATGTAGTCAACATTGTTCTGATTTATTACTTTTCTTCAAAATATTGTTGATTAATTAAATATAGTCAATATTTTTATCTTTTATCGTCATCGAATATTTGTTTAATTCAATTTTGCCTTTGGAGTTCTAAGAGCACTTTAGATTATTTGCTTTGGCACTTCTTCGACTTTCCCAGACTGAAGTTTGTTGACTTCTAATTCGGTTCGTCGTTGGGTGTGTTTATTTAAAAATTCATTTTTCAAGTGCCTCTCGGTTCCGTCGGTGTCTCCTAAAAATAGTCTCTTTTTGCCCCCTTTCGATTTTGATTTCGATTTCGATTTCATTTTTCGGTTTCGTTTCGGTGTGAAATAATTCTTGTTTGATTTTGTGTGTTAATTATCACATGGAGTTTTGGTTAATTAAGTGTTTACTTCGACAGGCTGTTGGCTTTTGTTTATGTCTGCCCCGACAAAAAAAATAAAAATAACGGAATTAAGTGGCAATTGGATAGTGGTGTGAGAAACTGATGGAGATTATGAAACAAATGCAATATATGTTGCAAGTGCAACTAGAATAGATGACGCTGCTTTCATGCCACATTAAATGCAATTAGTCTTCATCAGGTCAAAGACTGACAGCATCAGCGAATAGCAGCAACTGCAACTTGCAATTTTCTGTGGCAAGCAGGCAGCAGTTGCAACAACACTAACAAGCCAAGGCAAACACAAGTACTTGCAACCCAGACCCAGACCTAGACATGGACTGCAACTACTCCAAGTGGCATCCACACACTCACACTCACACATTGACATCCAGGCCACTTAGTTGCCATGTTGCATGCACCTCCTCTTGTGGTTCAATGTCGCCACATCCGTGAGGCGTGGGGCGTGGCATGGTTGACGCCGTCGCCTGTCAACTGGCGAAAATTGTTTATAAAAATAGCGTGTGGCAATAGCATAAAACAACCAACTCCCTCAACCACCCCCCCCCAACCCCCTTGCCACTCGCCAACACTCTCCACCTCGTCCCGCCCTCAAGTTTATACCCTAGTTGTAGTTTGAAGTTGATTTTGTTGGCATAGGAAACGTTGCAATGTTGTGAAACATGCTGCATATATTTAGATATGGATGTGTCGTGTGCAACACACACACACAGACACACACTCACAATGTGCCACATCCTGTGGGGGGTTGATTACAGGTTGAAGGTCCTGGGATGGACATATCTTGTCACTATCCTGCAGTTGACAGTCAATGACGTTCTCAATCAGCTTAAACATACAACATTTTCAATTAGAAATGATAGAGATAAAGAGGGTTGTTCTACCTTTTAAAAGGTAAAAGACTTTCACAAGAAAATAATAGTAATAATAATATATAATTTAAGATAATCCCCTTTTGTATCTACGCCCCTGTTACTCATTTTGCACGTCTCAGTGTGCGCAATATTTGAGACGGCACTGTACGCGCCATGACTTTGCATGTTGCCTGCAAATTGTTGCACGTGGTTACTGCACAATTTTACTTTGTTGCTATATACAAATATATATATACAGAAATATATATATATATATAGATATATAGTTCAAATAGTTACAACGCTAATTTTACATTGGCTTGACAGTTGACTTCACATACAGCGCCGAGCGGATAGTTGGTGAGGTGGCAAGTGGGGCAGCTGTGGCAAGCGCTCTTTAGTTTGTCCAGTTGGTTGGCTTTAAACAAAAAAGGAAAAGAAAATCAAGAGTTTAAAGTGGCAGGCAACATGTGGCAAACATGTAACAAAGTTTGAAGTAAGTTATTTGCTGGTAATCTGATCAACTGCAACATGTTGCACAAGGGTTTATCGAGGAACCCCTTAAGTGGTTAATAATAGCATATAATCAAGGGGGGAACTAGAGTTAAAGTTGGAAGAAAGAAATTAAATATGATTACGATTTTTATTTTACTTTTTATTATATACAATTTCGTTGTGATTTTATTATATTTATATATCAAATTTAGATATTATCTAACATATTTTTTATAATATTTTTTATTAATCGAAGTATGAGCGGAGTATAAAAAGTACCCTAAGAGATTTATAAAGTCTTTAACTAAATTTATAAAAATTCTATTATATCAAAATATAACTCAAAAAATCACAGAAAACTTTTAGAAAACATTTTTGAAATTTTTTGGTTTGCTGAAGACTTGTGAAGTTAGCACTTTCTAAAATTACCATCTATATTTTCAACAAGAACATCTTCAATATTATTACTTCTTCAAGAAGAAGACTTCCCTTCTTTCAGCTAAATACAATTGTCCACATTTTTTGCAGTTGTAAAATTTCAATTAATTTTGGATAACGCAGTATTTGCATTACATTCAACAACTGAAACTGAAAACTTTTTACAGCATTTGCTTTTTTCACAAACTTCTTTTTTTTTATCATTGTGGATATTGTATTTCATTTACATTTAGTTGTTGGCTGCCCATTGTGTAGCACAACCCAAGCAACCCATGCAACCACCCCCAGAGGGAAATCGGGTCCAGGTTCATTTCCCATTTTCCACGACACATACCCATACCAACCATGTGAAGAACATTTTCTTTTTACAACTATGCATTGTTGTTGCTGTTGTTGTTGTTGTAATGTTAATGCTTTCTTCATGACTTTCCTTTTATTGTTTTATTTTGGGGGTACTTGATGCTGCTGCTGCTGCTGCTGCCATTGGCATCTGGCAGACGTTGAGCTTCAAGCGAGATCCCCTTTCATTAAATCTAATTGTTTATTTTGTAATTTAAATATACATTTTCTGCATGCTACACACCGTTATTCAAGTACTACATGTAGTCAGATTTATCATATGTGATTTTTTTGGTTTGGGTAATTGAAAGTCTAGAAAATCTTTGTTTCAAATTTCATTCAAATACGACTAAGTTGATTCAATTTAAAATATTTTGAATATATTTTTCAAATACTTTTCTATAGTAAATTAATAGCTTATAAAATTATTTAAATTAAAGTATTTTTTCAAATATTTTTTTTATTATGGAAATATAATAACTTATAAAATTATTTAAATTAAATTAAATAATTTTTTATTTTTATATATTATATTTTAAATTTTTTTTTTATAAAAATATAAATAATAAATTGAAGGCATGTTAATTAATAAATTTCTTAATTATTTTTTCTCAAAAACAAATATTTTTCTTTATTAAAGTCAAATAATTTTAAATTAAATTCTAATAATTTTAAATAGAACTTTTATTAACTTTTAAACTTAAACTTACTGCAAGTTATAAACCATTTTGAGTTCCATTTTTGTGCGTTTTCAAAAATGTTGCTGAACTTTGAGATGTTGCTAAGCATTTGACCAAAAATAGATCTGTTTTTCGCCCCAGTCTCGTGAAAATTTTCGCTGTGAGGGAAAATCTTGTGCGTTCAGTCTGCGGTTGATCGTGTTCGTGTATCGTCTATCGTCTGTTGTTGTTGACGGGAAAATACGTATCGTGGCGAAAAGCGAGTGAAATGGGGAAAATGGAAAAGCGTGTGCCCTGCATTGCCAGCTGTTAACCCCAATACCCCCGCACCCACTCTCTCTTTCTGTCCATCAACCCTCCGTTTCGGTTCATTGAAATATGCGGCATGGTCGTTGCCATTGCTTTTTAATGAATTAATTGCCCGGTTTCTTCTTCTCTCTTCACTTGCTACTTGAGTGTGTGTGTGTGCGTGTTTTTCTTTTTTGTAGTTTTCCTTATCGAAAAGGAAAATTGTAGTGCAGCAAATGTTTTAATCAAGTGGAATTTATGTGCTCCAACAGAAAATAGTGCAGTTAATTAAGTGTAAATACCAAATAAAAAAAAATATAATTTAACAAAAAAAAAAAATAAATAAATAAATAAATTGTAGACAAGCTACAGCTTGTGGGTGTTCCCCTCATTCCTCTGTCAACACATTAAATGCATAATAATAAAAATTATGAAATGTGATTTATGTGCGAAATAAATGACACTGCGGCCATTAATAAATCACATTAAAGAGCTTGAAATATGTTTTCAATGTATGTGGAGAGCATCCTTATCAAATTGAATTTTAATCATGCGGTTAAAACCACAATAAACCGCAGCGAAAATGTATGTGGAGTGGCTAATAGAGTTCAGACATCTCTGTCTGTTGATAATGTCGGAGAATGCAACTATTGTAATAATGCATAATAACGTTTTTTAAAGCTGAAAAAAAAAATATTTAACAAAAAAATACAAAACAGATAAAAAAAAATATGATGATGCCATTGAGCTTATAATGGGATTAATTATTGCATTTTCATTTAAGTAATTAACTCAAGTGCAACAATGGATTTATACTAAATGCAGTAAAAAATTTTTATAAATGAATTACTTTCATAAAAATAGCATAATTCACATAAAATCAACTTCAAGTTTTTTTATTTAAAGCAATTGTAATGTATTAAATTAATATATTTTGTGCCAAAAAAAATATACTTAAATATTATGCAATGTAAATGCAATAGTCTCTTTGTTTAATAATTTTTACTCATGAATTTATATTATATTCAGTAGAAAATTAAGAAAAAAAAAATTGTTTCCAAAAAATATAAGTATTTACGTAAAATCAACTAGAATTTGTGCGAAAACAATATTTTTAAATAATGCAATATAATTATGAATATTTTATATCTAATTTATATTTTATTTTCTGCAATAGTCTCTCAGTTTTACAATCTTTACTGTGGATAAATTTCCCCTTTTTTTGGTTCCCTTTTTTCAATTTATTAACACTTAGTCCTGTAGGTCCTGAAGGTCACCCATTGAACGTCTTGGCCGGGTTGATATTGCTATTAATGCATGTACAACAAATCTCACTTAGGCCGAAAGCTCTAATTATTTATGATTTTTTCATATTAGCCGCATAATGTGGCAATTTACGACTAACAGCAACAGCTTCAACATCTTCCACAAGGATCCCAAGGAACCCCTTTTAGCAGCCCTTTTCTTGGCCCATTTGCCGCACTACAAATGAAGCCATTAGGGTGCGGGGTGCTTTGCTTTCTCTTTCCTACTTTCTCTTTCTCTTTCGCTTGCTCTTTCTACTTTCGTTTTGCAGAGTTTTTCTGTTTCGCTTTTTGGTGCTGCCATTAAAGCTTTTATTACATTTTTGTGTGTGTTTTGATTTCTACGAGGAAAGAGCACAACAAAAAACAGGAGGCAGGTGTGAAGTGAAAAATAGTGACTACTAGATACCCTATAACTGACTGAAAATAAGCAAAGATATTTCTTTTATTTTTTGTTTTTAATTTGCGCGGCATTTGTTCGTTTGGCAATTTGGAAAATTTTGTAAAATTTTTGAAAACTTTTTGCAGCCTGCGGCAAACTTTGATTGTTTTGCTCGCAACTTCAAGCAGCTGCTTTTGCTTTCATTTGCCCACTTGGCTGACGTGGCGTATGCGTAATGCCAGAAAGGGTTGCATTCGGCAATTGTAAATGTTGTTACGCCCCCTTCCAGACGCCATCTCACTCCCATCCCCTCCATCCTCTCTCTCTTAGCTTAGCTTAATGCCTGTCAATTGCAGGTGACTCATGGCTGTTAACTTGAACTGGGGCACGCAAAGACGTTAACAGCTGTTAACTGCCTGCCATTCGTGTGGCATAATAATCAGCAACAGAAAGAGAGACCAAATGTTGCAAGAAAAGGATAGAAAAGTGTGTGAGGGAGAGAGAGGGGGATATTCTAGTCCCCACTCGTAAAAAAAATAGAAGGCTAAAAGCGGCAGCTGATTTGTTGGCGCCTTTTAGCGGTAATTAAATAAAAAACTTTGCTTGCCTGCGTTTTTAGCCGACAAAATGTGTTGCCGCATAATTAATTGAAAACATAATTAAAAAATAGAATGAAAAAGGAAACAACATAAAACAAGAAAATAATTTTCCTTTCTGCTCTGTGATGCGCACCTTTCATTGTTGTCGCATTCCTTTTTTTTTTTTTTTTTTGTGGGTCAAGAGAGTAAAAAAAGTTTATTGGAAATTTAATGCTCGACTGAATTTGGTATCCGCATTTTAGTGTCAATTTTCTCATTTTTCTCAAGTATTTTTTTTTTTGCTTTGAAGCAAATTGAATTTCGCTCTGGAGTGGATTTTGAGAGGTGAATGGCAAAGTCTATTTTTGGCAGGATTATCGATTTGTTAGAAAGGTGACAAGAGCTGAGCTTCTTTATGGGCTTTTATGCCTAGTAATTGAACACACTCTCAACACACACACACTCAGTTGTAACACACACATATAGATACATTTACACACATATACAGACACATGCGTATAGTGTAGCAACAGCTGTGTTCAATTGCCCGTGTCGCCATTGACTTCACCGCACATATCCTTGCAACATTGACTGCGTATCCCTTTAAGTATGTGTGCTGCGTGTGTGTGTGTTTGTGGTTGCCCTCAATGGGCATTTGGTCAACCAGTCAACTGGTCAATTGCTCAATATTGCTTTCCTCCATTTTCCTATCGTTTTGCCATCTGCGCAGATTTTATGCAAAATTAGTCAGCCAACTGATGCATTGGGCAATTAGCAGAGACCAGAAAAAAACAAGAGAAAAAAAAGTCATCTCAATAAAATGCTTCAAATGTTTTTATTCAAGTACCTTTTATCACAGAAAGATTAATAAAACTTTTATGAAATTGTATTAGCATATTGAAAAGTGTTTTTTAACAGAATATTTGTATTAATTAGAAATCTGTACTTGTTTTAAAAGAATAATTAAATTAATAGGCCTGCTCTCTAATACGAATTTAAACTATTCTTACCGAAATCGTACGTTTCGTTCGGATTTGGAATTGAGAACAGGCCTGGATATGGAGTTTATAAAGTGTATGTAATATATGCACTGGAATTGTATAAAATGGTGTAAAATGGTATGGAATGGAACGGAATGTTATGGAATGGTATGAAATAGTATGGAATGGAATGGTATGGTATTGTATGGAATGGTAAGGAATGGTATGAAATGGTATGAAATAGTATAAAATGGTATGGAATGGTATGGAATAATATGGAGTGGAGTTTATAAAGGAAATATTACATAATATGATATGAAATGGTATGAAATAAAATGAAATAGTATGAAATGGTATGAAATAAAATGGAATAGTATGAAATAGAATAGAATGGAATAGTATGAAATGGAATAGAATGGAGTAGTGTGAAATGGTATATTATGGAACGGAATGAAATAGGGTGGTATGGTATGGTATGAATTGGTCTAAAAATTTAACTCTTAGATAATAGGCACCTGTGATTGAATAGTAATAATAGCAGTTTTCCTTCAAATCTCCATAAGAATTTGTCAACATTTGTCATAATAATTTCCATATATTTTTTGTCACATATTTTGCAACAAAATATACTTCATACCAAAAATATGCTTGTAGTTTTCCACATACACTTGTTTGCTGCATTCAATTACCAACAATTTTTGACGCCTGCTTCTTCTTCTCGGGATATCCCAGGCCCAAACCCCTCCCGCCCTGCAACTAATGCGACCACTTAGCCTCAGCTGGAGGTGAAAGTTTTGGTTACCAAGGGTCCTGCCATAAAATGCCAAGGGCTCTCTCTTTTTCAGTTAAAGCCTACAATGAAAAACTTTTCGCCTCGAACTTTTCGATGGGAAATACATTCTTTTGCTCTGTTTTCAATTTTATTTATACCCTGTGTTTTTTTTTTTTTTGGGGGGGGGGGGGTTTGTTTTTGTGTTTTATTTTTGGCAACTTCTGGCTGATGAGCTCGGGGAAGATGCCGCAAGTGGGTCATATACATTTTTGATGAGTTGTCATTATTAAATGCGACAAAAAAAGAAGGCAAAAAAAAATAACAGTGCCCTGCTGTCATGGCAAATTTAATGGGCGGGGCAACAGGAAACGTTGCCTGCCAAAAGTTGTTGCCTCGAAGAATGTGTACATAATTTATTTATGTGACAGTTGACAGGCTACGTTGCTTTTTGTTTCCTACTAAATATTGGCATTTTTTTTTCATTTTGTTGCTGTTGCTACTTTGTCACTTTTCTTTTTGCTTGTCAGCAACAATTTCAATATATTACAAACATTTTCTCAATATTTATGCTACCTTTTTTTTTTGATATTCAGCGAGGCGTATCGAGTAGCTGCTGTCATTAATTGCGGCCAAAATTGTTATCAATTAATGAAAATAGGCCTAGACAATAACAATGGGCACACATAACATAGCATGTGTTTGCTTCTATTCTTATATATATTATTATTATTATTTTTTGTGTGTCTCTTTTGTTGACTTTCAACACTTTTGTCTGAGAGGCAACCAAAGTGGGCGTCGAAATTGCCACAATAAATTTGTCTATTTTGTTCAGTTGACACACCCACGACAAAGGCCAAAGTGGAGCTGACGTTGGTTAGCTACTATTAGGAAAATAGGGGGTTATGTCTCTAAATAGGCCTCTATTTTATTGGCTCTTATCTAGACATTTAGCGAGGGGTGGGTCCGACGACTGTTGACCAGAAAAGTCGTAAGCAAAAGCAAGTTTACGATAAGTAAAGTAGCAAATATAATTTGTGAATAGTATCTAGCAATAGGCTATAGAACTATGGACTAAGAAAGATGTAAAACTCAACCGGTTTTGATGAAAAGTGGGCTTTTGTCAATGGTTTCGATCAAAGTTTGAATCGGTATCAAAAATTGATTTTAAATTTCACTTTCTAAATTTTTCTTTTTTTTTACTCATTTCGCAT
This sequence comes from Drosophila quadrilineata, assembly GCA_018150725.1. Taxonomy (NCBI): domain Eukaryota; kingdom Metazoa; phylum Arthropoda; class Insecta; order Diptera; family Drosophilidae; genus Drosophila; species Drosophila quadrilineata. Next base: position 8,448,370 of record JAECWN010000452.1, on the reverse strand, counting down.
ACTAACCCCTCGACCCAAATCGATTCTAGGACTCATAACTAGCATTTTGCTTTTTATTTGAGGTGTTTCTGATGATTACTTCCCGAGATATCTCCAAAAATGTGTAAAAAAGTGTTCCAAAATGGCAATTTTCGCATAATGCACCTCCTTATAACTTTAAATTGCCATAACTCGGCCAAAAATTATCCGATTTTGATGAAATTTGATGTTTTAGAAATGGTTTTTATATCAGTTTAAATCTGCATCAAAATTTTTGTGAAATTCGCTGTTTTTAAATTTTCGACTTTTTTGACCCATTTTGCATACTAACCCCTTGACAAAATCATCAAAAATCCAAAAAATTTTCGACCTCGATTTTTTGACTGTAATCGATTCTAGGACTCATAACTAGCATTTTGCTTTTTATTTGAGGTGATTCTGATGATTACTTCCCGAGATATCTCCAAAAATGTGTAAAAAAGTGTTCCAAAATGGCAATTTTCGCATAATGCACCTCCTTATAACTTTAAATTGCCATAACTCGGCCAACAATTATCCGATTTTGATGAAATTTGATGTTTTGGAAATGGTTTTTATATCAGTTTAAATCTGCATCAAAATTTTTGTGAAATTCGCTGTTTTTAAATTTTCGACTTTTTTGACCCATTTTGCATACTAACCCCTTGACAAAATCATCAAAAATCCAAAAAATTTTCGACCTCGATTTTTTGACTGTAATCGATTCTAGGACTCATAACTAGCATTTTGCTTTTTATTTGAGGTGTTTCTGATGATTACTTCCCGAGATATGGCCAAAAATGAATAAAAAAGTGTCCCAAAATGGCAATTTTCGCATAATGCACCTCCTTATAACTTTAAATTGCCATAACTCGGCCAAAAATTATCCGATTTTGATGAAATTTGATACTTTGGAAATGGTTTTTATATCAGTTTAAATCTGCTTTAAAAATTTTGTAAAATTCGCTGTTTTTAAATTTTCGACTTTTTTGACCCATTTTGCATACTAACCCCTTGACAAAATCATCAAAAATCTAAAAATTTTTTAACCCGATTTTTTTGACTGTAATCGATTCTAGGACTCATATCTAGCATTTTGCTTTTTATTTGAGGTGATTCTGATGAATATTTCAAAAGATATGGCCTAAAATGTGTAAAAAAGTGTTCCAAAATGGCAATTTTCGCATAATGCACCTCCTTATAACTTTAAATTGTCATAACTCGGCCAAAAATTATCCGATTTTGATGAAATTTGATGTTTTGGAAATGGTTTTTATATCAGTTTAAATCTGCATCAAAATTTTTGTGAAATTCGCTGTTTTTAAATTTTCGACTTTTTGGACCCATTTTGCATACTAACCCCTTGACAAAATCATCAAAAATCTAAAAATTTTTTAACCCGAATTTTTTGACTGTAATCGATTCTAGGACTCATAACTAGCATTTTGCTTTTTATTTGAGGTGATTCTGATGAATATTTCAAAAGATATGGCCAAAAATGTGTAAAAAGTGTCCCAAAATGGCAATTTTCGAATAATGGACCTCCTCATTACTTTAAAGTGTCATAACTTGGCCAAAAATCATCCGATTTTGTTGAAATTTGATGTTTTGGAAATGGTTTTTATATCAGTTTAAATCTGCTTCAAAAATTTTGTGAAATTCGCTGTTTTTAAATTTTCGACTTTTTTGACCCATTTTGCATACTAACCCCTTGACAAAATCATCAAAAATCTTAAAATTTTTTAACCCGAATTTTTTGACTGTAATCGATTCTAGGACTCATAACTAGCATTTTGCTTTTTATTTGAGGTGATTCTGATGAATATTTCAAAAGATATGGCCTAAAATGTGTAAAAAGGTGTCCCAAATTGGTAATTTTCGCATAATGCACCTCCTTATAACTTTAAATTGTCATAACTCGGCCAAAAATCATCCGATTTTTATGAAATTTTATGTTTTGGAAATGGTTTTTATATAAGCTAAAATCTGCATCAACATTTTTGTAAAATTCGCTGTTTTTAAATTGGTATTCTAAATATATTTCGCAGTAATCGAAAACATTTCTTTATGAGATTTTAGCAACAAAATTTTGTTTTTAAATTATTGCTTGAAATGTTAACATGTTTTTACTACTACTCATTTCTAAGGGGATTTCATTTTAATCAATTGCTTTTTATTGCTGTCTAAAAATGAAATTTCCTAACATATAAAACGGAAAATAAACGAAAACATTTATGTGACGTGTCATAAAAAGTTCTGTTAAGTTGAGTTGGCCCAAGATCCAACTAATGGCCAAATCTATCTCTAGATACTTTATGGCCAACTATTAAAAGTATCTGATAGTGTGTGGGTTGACTATTTACATACAATTTGAGCTTTATGGCAATTTTATAGCTCAGCTTCAGTTCGAATTATGTCACTTGTTTGATATATTCTAAGAGAGGACAACTCGGTTCATTGAACACATGCAATAACAACAACAACAACAACACCTTGCCCCATGTTGCATGCCACTCACCCACTCCACACTCTAATATTTTTTTCTTTGTAATGAAATCAAAGTCTGTGTGGCAAAAAGGTGGCATAGATTGTTTTGACATTGCTTTCAAATGTCAATCATCGGAGATTTCTTCAACTTCCTTTGAGAAATCAAATTGGGGAGCCACGTTGATTCTCCCATTCTGCCGTCGACTCTTTTGTCGTTTTGGTCAAATGCGATAAAAGTCGATAATATAATCAAATCTAATGAGCTTTGGTGTGGGTGAAAATAAGCCCAACAAAATGGCTGACGGCGGCAGCCATCTTATCGCAGTAATTTCCTACGGCTTACGAACAACAGGTTGTCAATGGTTTTCCTCACTAAGCTTATCGATTACACTGAAAGAAAGTAAGAAGAGTTGAGGAGATGTACATAAATACATAATAATGGCAGCTTAATATATTTTATTTCGATTAATCGGCAATTTTCATTTTATTGTTTTGCTATTAGGGGAATCAGAGAAGTGTATTATGTGTTCATTAGGGAAATCGGATTTGAAGGGGATATTACTTTTATAAACAAAATATTAATATTTCGGAAATCGGATTTGAAATGAATATGAAAATATTTTCTTAGACTGGAAATTGTACTATCTCAGTTTCCTGTTATTTTACATTTTACAAAATTAAAGGCAACTTTTAAAAAGAAATCAGAAAAAAAAAACATTCACAGCTGAATGCGCTTTAAAAAGTCAAAGCCGCTTTAAGCAAGTCCTGTAAATATTGAGAAGATAAACCATACATCTATATATATATATATATACATATATAATATAGGCATCGTAATATCGACCCTCTTAACTGTTACCAGACTACGATGCGGTGGGATGTTGTTCGATTTAACATAAATTTTTGTTGTTGTGTTAAGACTTGATGCCACTTTGCCACCTGTCGACTGTCGATGTGGAGGATGTATCTATATGATGCTGTTACTTTTGTTGCATGCAAATTCCAATAAACTAAAGTACCCAAGTCGCGACATTTGATAAAGAACAGCCCCGCCAGAGAAAGAGAAAGACACAGAGATAAGGGATGAGGGTGGAGAGCGTTAGGGGTTGTGGCAACCCCCTGGCGGCATTTTTCTTTAGCATTTCTGACAAGCTATAAAATTTTTATCAGCATTACTTTTATTTTGACATTTTAGTGACATTTGCACAAAAAGTACTCGATGCCAAACGCCTGCAGAGTCGAAACTTCTTTCCACCCCCCTCCACCCACCATCCCCACTCCACATCACAGATACATGTAAAGAGACAGCTACAGATACAGATACAAACTCAGACGCAGATAGAGATGGAGACAAAATGACAGAGAAAGAAAGACACACATACTAAGCAGACGACAGTCTAGATAAGAGCAAAACGGTGGGCGTCTGTTGGTCTGTATGGTGGTGGGAGGGGGGTGTGGCAGTTGCCACACTTGAGTGGCAAGTGGGGCAAAGCGCTTTTTCATTTACCAAATGGCAGTTGACCTTTTTCCTAGTCTTATTTCCCGTGCAACCAAATTGATTTCCAGCACGATTTGTCAACCCCTTTTCTCAACTACATAAGATATGTGGTGGGGGTGAAGTGGAAAACGGAAAAAGGAAAGTGGGAAGTTACGACAAACTAGAATTTATAAAGCTAACAAAATTGTTTACCTAGAAAATCTGTAGAGAACAGTCGTTGACAAGGGTGTCAGTTCCAATTATGCATGAGCTTGGACCTGGACTTTGCCCCTCCTCCTCCCCCTCCCCCACCTGTTGGGGCACTTTCGTTTTCAATTAGTTTCGTCCTTTTTCGCAAAAAAAGTGGGCGTGTGACTTTCAACGCCTCGCACACGGAACATGAAACGGGCCGAGCTGTGGGTGGCAGGACGGAAATGTTGTCTGCTCTTGAAAAGGGTACAAAGTAACGCCGCTTAATGTTTATTATTATTATTGCATACTTTTGGGCGAACAGACTGCCTGCCTGTCTGACTTTGCCTGACTTGGCCTGGCCCCGTTGATAAGCCCTAATGTGCTGCGGTGTTTCAATAAAACTTTATCATAATTGACATTTTAATGGTGTTGATGCTAAAAAATAAGAAATATAAAAAAGGGGAAAAGAGCGAAGAAAGCGAAACATGTCCCGGCTTTGTAGAATGTTATTTAATATTTATTGTACGTGTGGTTGCCTGTTGATGGGAAGGTTTAAAAAGTGCCGAGGGTCTCATAAATATGCCTGCCAAGGTATAAAATGTGTGATAAGTTGAGGAAAATTCACTTAATGTTGCTAGAATCGTTATCAGGCAGGAAGTATTAATGTCAAAGGGAAGCACAGGAATTTTAACAAAACTTCTAAATAAAATATATAAAGTAAGGAACTACTTAAAGTTATAAAAGAAAATGATTTATTTTCATATAAATGGCGATACTTTAATTCATAAAGAAGGCTCCTTTAAAATTAACAAAATTATAAATAATATATTAAAAAAAAAACAGTGTACAAATATATAACAAAGAAATGTTTTTAAATATTTTAAAAAACATTTATTTTTTACATAAATTTTAATATTAATATATAAAAAGTTTCGAAGGCAATTAATAATCACTTAAATTAAAAATAAATAAATTGCATCTTTTTAGGCAACTACAAAATATTTAAAAATATATAAATATAACAAACTCAAGCACATACTTTTTAAATATTAAGTGAAAAATTACATAAATTTCAAATTAAACTACTTAAAAATGAACTAAAATAAAAAAAATTATAATAATCCAAGCTCTTCAATAATCAATTCATTTTATTTTTAATAAATTTAATGAGTAAAGAAACTGTATATTCAAGCTACAAAGCACATAAATAAATAAAGAATCCAGGAAAAAAATTAAAAAAATAAACAAACATTTTTCAAATATTTTTTTCTAAATTTTGTATCAATCTAATATTTAATTATAAATTTCAAATAATATGAAAGGTCTTTTAATTAATGACTTCAACTACAAAGTGAATAAAGTGAATAGAGTGCAACAAGTGAATCAACTTGGGAATGTGAAAAGAATATATATATATAAAGAGTTTATATATAGTTTTTATGTGAAGAGTAACTAAAAGAAGTCACATGCTACTAAACATTGTTCACTGAACGAGGAAAAGGAAGTTGATGCCCTGAAAGGATGTTGGCTCGTTGCGTCAGTTACCAAGGGTCCTGCGATAATATCAATGGCATATTGACGCGCGACTATGCAAAGGTTTGTACAAAATAACGAAGAGAAACACAATGAAAAGAGAGAGAGAGAGAGTGGAAGAAGATGCTGTAAATTGATTATTCAATGAAAATAGTTTAACTTTATTAGAATTTTACTAGAGCTCTAAATGAGTTTTAGTTACAACATTTTGTTGCCTGTTGCAGAGCGTGGCATGAAACAGGCTATTTGCCACAAATATCATACACATATAGAGAGAGAATGGGAGAAACAGAGACTGTCTTTCTCTTTTCTCTCAAAGACAACTCCACTGTTTGTTTGCATTTTGGCCTTTGGAGAGTTGGCAACAAAAACTGAAAACTGAAAACGGACTCGATTTGCTGCTGTTTGTTTTTGGGTGCCACATACGGTGTCTGGGTTTGCTACGGCTAGCATATTTGTGGCATGGACTTAGTCAGTTTTAGCCAGAGCTCAGCAATGCCACTGCCACTGCCACAGACAGTGGCACAACCATTACCATTGCCACTGCCACTGCCGCTGGCAGTGACAGTTTAAGAGTTGCAATTGTTGTTGTTGGTTTACAGTGGCAAGTTTTCAGTTTATTGTGCAAGTCAAAGCCAAAGTCCAAGTCAAATCCTGAGCCTAAAACTCATTGCAAAAAGGGCAGACAATACACAACAATGCAACTGCAACAGCAAATAGAGAAAGAGAGAGAGGGAACGGAAGAGAGTGAAAAAAAATATCCTTAGCAAGTTCAAAGTCTAGGCCAGTCTATTGTGGAATGAAACCCCATATAGATAGTGAGCCGAAGCCCAGCTGTAAATAGTAAAAGAAAAGGATATAAAGAGACAGAGAAAGCAAGAAAGAGAGAGAGAGAGGGAGAGAGAGGGAGAGAGAGAAAGCTAGATAAACAGAAGGACAGATAGCAAAAGGACAATGCGAGCTATTTTTATTGCCCAGCAAGGCGTATATAAAATGTGTCGCATGCATATGGAAAGACAGTTGGCATAGTGTTAGTCTATATGTATGTATATAGGATATGCTACAAAAGGATCACAAAGTATATATGTATGTATGTATATATGAGGATATGGTGTGGAATTAGCAGGATGAGCTATAATAAAAACTACGCAAGGATGTGGCTAACGATGTGTACAAAGCAACCAGCGACAAAGCTCTCTATCTCTCTCACTCTCTCTATCTCCCTCTCTCTTTCTCTCTTAATAAAAACAGCAACAACATGATGTAAGCAATATTTTCAGTGCAAGAAAATTGCTCAAATTGTAATCTAATAAAGCTTCAAACTGCACGTATTTAATGTGTAGTATAAGTGCATTATGACTCTAAATGAAAAATGTGCTTAAAATGACAAAAAAGAAAGAAAATTCATTAAAATAAATGTGAATTTAGTATCTTAAGTATTTTTCAAGCACTTGACAAATGCATATGCAGTAAAATACAGCAAACTACACTGAGAGAAAAAAGTGAGCTTAAAAATATTTCCAATCAAAATGTTTACAATAATTTTGTATGCAATAAAATTTGATTGACACAAAAGAAAATCATTAAAATTAATTTACATATTTTTTTAAATGACCATTTTTTAATAAAAAATTTATTGTAGAAATTAAACAATCAAATGAAAAAGAAAGGAAATAAATGAAAATTTTGTAATATAAAATTTTTAGGCAAATTTAACAATTTTTTTTATATTTTGTTTATCTCTGGCTAAATGAAAGACATGGCAAAAGGTTTTTAACTGCCATAGAAAAATCTTAAGAAATATTTACAAAATAAATAAAAATATATTGAAAATTTATTTATAAATAAATATATTTTTTTAATAAAAACACATTAAAATAATATATTTATTTTTTAATTTTTAATATATCTTTATACATGCTTCCTTTTCATTTCTAATTAAAGCTCATAGCAAAAGTTTGTTTTATATTTCCCTAGTTGCTGCATAAATCTCTTATATTATGGCCAGACAAACTCAAATCAGAAAAGTCCTGTCGTAATAATCATAAGATAAGAACATCCTCGACACAGACACAAATACATGTGCTCATTCATTTGCCATTTGTGGATTATTTGGCTATAACAAATGCTGGCTCAGTTTTGGCCAGTTTCAGACTGTCGCACAGATTTTCTTAACGACTCTCTCAGGGATTATGGGCTGTCGGAGTTTAATTTGTTTGCCGAGAAAAGCGAAAAGTGCAGGGCTCTCAAATATCAGAGTATTTTGTGCATATGTTGTCTGGCAGCGAATGTCTAATGATTTCCTGATAACCCACTCTACACACAACACACCACAACAGCAACAACAACAACAATAACTGTTCTAGTTGAAGTTTGTTGCAAGTTTGCTTGCAACATGAACAGCTGTCGGTTAGTGTGCAACAGTCTTAATTACTGCAACTAATGGCCTTAAGTTTGTCGTTGCAACTATGCAACACTTTTTTTAAAAATCCTGTAATAATTTCGAATATTATTTTCTATTGCAGATCTATACGGACTGGGCCAATTATTATCTGGAGCGTGCCAAATCAAAGCGAAAGGTCACAGACCTCTCAGCGGACTGTCGCGATGGCCTCCTCCTGGCAGAGGTCATCGAGGCAGTCACCAACTTTAAGGTGCCCGATCTAGTCAAGAAACCAAAGAATCAACAGCAAATGGTAAGTGTAACAGAAATATATGAAAATATTAAATATCAGAAGGAGGGATTTTCAATATCTTTCGAGTAATACTTGTCCAACACTCTACAAATTTAGTCGAATTAATTGGGCATGAATTTCATCATGAGAAGTTGTGGCACTTTGAAGTCGCAAAATAGCTGAATTTTCAGAAAATGCCATTTTAGGGCACTTTTAACATAATTTTCGCTTTATCTCGAAAAATACTCATCAGAAAGAACACTAATAAAAAGCAGAATGCTTTTATTGAGTCCCAGAATCGATCAGAGCAAAAAATTCATATTCAAAAATTTTTAAATTTTTTTTTTTTATTAGTTAATTTATATTTAAGTATTTATTCAGTATGATTTCCTTAAAGTATATTATATAATATATAATTCTTGGAATTCCTAAGCCGCTTTTCCTCAATTCATTGCACATAATAATGAGCTGTAGCTGCGCCTCTGCCAAGCCCTATTTTTAACGTATTAAAATTACCTCAGAGTTAACCCCAATACTTGACATTCACCCCTAACTTAACCCCCATTTGAACCCCCAACTTAAACAAACACACACAAACTCGGGCAAATAAATGAAGCTCCATTGTGAAGTTCAACGGCGAAAGTGGCGGACGTGGGAAAATCTAGAGCTTGAATTTTGTCAGCTATCATTGCATGAGTCACAACTTTTATAAATTTCCATGTGTTTGTGTTTGTGTGTGTGTGTGTGTGTGCTGAAAATGCGTTAATTGTTTTCCACACAGACACATGCATGGAACTTAAGCTGCATGTAAATGCGATCCCAAATTCGCTGGTAACGTGCAAATATTTTCACATTAAAATGCTGCTCTGAGAAGCCGTGCCGTGCTGTCATCGCTACGAATACCCAGTGAATTTGAAAAAAAAAGGGTATGCCAAGCTAGTCAACAACATTTCCAGTAATTAATTGAAGTCATTTTCCTTTAGAAATCTAAGCTGAATATCCGTAAATTTTGCTTGTTTTTAATTACTGCTACTTATAGGGTATTTCATAGTCTATCAATTTGAGCTTATCTCAATATTTTGTGCTGTATCATTCGCTGGTTTTTCCTGCATTTCAATTGTACATCAAATCGTCAACGTGCTGACGGAACTTCTGCCTCCCCGTCTGCCTCCCTCCGACTCTCCCTCTGCAGTCGTCACACGGGGCGTATGCGCAACGTTGACATCGAAATCCACGTATGTAGATACGATATATAGCATGTAGTAGTTAGGCATATGGGGGAATCTTTGGCGCGGAAAACGATTTCCGCAACGCTAAACATTTGCCACCTGCCTTAGACTGATTTGATTTGATTTGATTTCGACTGCAGGCTGCACTTCATTGCATTTATGATGAATTTCAAATACAACCGAAAATCACAGAAAAATCAAAAAGAAGAAAAAAATGGAAGCAAATTGAAAAGAAATTTGAGCAAAAACTTGTGCGGCAATTTTCTCTTTTATTTTTGTTATGGCGTCATTTTTAAATTAACGGGATGAACAAATTTCTTGCCGTCTGGCAACTGCTTTCCTTTCGAGTCCTTTCGTTGCAGTCTGCTACGTGAGCGGCGTTTTGAAGAGTTCCAAATAAACGACGCACAGAAGTAGACTACACTTTTTCCTGGTTTTTTGGTTTTTTGTTTCTTGCCTTGAGCCTAGCTGGGATTAGGAGCACAAACAAAGGCGCAGAGTTGGTGGCTGCGGCTGCGACGGCGACTCCTGCCTTGGCATATTTATGCTCTGTAGAGAATGTTGAAATGGGGTGTGATGAACTAGCAAGTCGTTGTTTAAATAGGGGCATATACAGAGCAACTTTTCTTGATGTATTTCTTTCTTGTTACTTTCGTACTCCAGCAAGTTCATTGCCGATATCTGGAAATATATAAATATATAGTATATGCTGCTGACGGTGTATGAGTGTGTGTGTGTGTATGAGTGTGTGTGTGTGTGTGTGTGTGTGTGTTGGCAGTGCAAACAGAGTCCATGAAATAAAAATTTATTTCAACTTTGTCAGTTTTTTTTGGTAACTGACGCTTTGCATATTAAATAGCCAAACAGCTAAGCGAATGTTGAAAGAAAAGAGACCGCCAGGGAGAGAGAGAGACAAAGAGAGAGAGAGAGAGGGAAAAGAGAGAGAATGAGAGAGATAGTAAGGGAGAGAGAAGCAAGTTAACTCTCAAGAGTTCTTTTTGAGAAAATGATAAGCTCAGCTAAACGTGCACTGTAGTTGTGCTACGTTGGGTCTGTGGCACGTGCAACACCAACACCAATACCAACACCAAAAACCTGACAAATTGGCAGTGCGCCCCCTTTTTAAAGTGGGCGTGCCTTCGTTTCGCGCTGACGTATGTGACATGGGCGCCAAATTGAGTTAGTTGCACTGCACTGCACTTTACTCACAGTCACTTTTAAGGGAGGAGGTGCAGAGGGGTTGATTGTTAGGTGGTGGGAGGGGGGTGGGGCGTTGCCAGTTTCGATTAAATTGGTAGTGTGGGAGAACAAACTCAATTTGCCAATGGCATGACTAACATTTTGAGGTTCCATTTTTTTTTTTTTGCAATTGCAGCTCCAAATTATTTGGTTGCATGCAAACTGTTTTTGTTGACATTTTTCGTGCAGTTTGTTTATCGAAAATATTTCCACCAAAATTTGCAAATATTAAAAAAATGTTTTTTGTGGTATTTTCTGAAATTTTTGGTTAGAAAATATCTGCAAATATGGCATTTTTAAAAATATATAATTATTATATAGAGCTTCAACTTTATAATGAGACCTCCTAGTATTGAATTGTTTTTTATTTCTGTTTATTTTTTTTACTAAAGTTTGGTTATTGTTTTAGAATATTAGAATGTATAAATGGAACTAAAAATAATTTAAGTTGAAATAATCATTTTATTTGGATATTTATTTCTGTTGAATTTATTGTATACATTATTTAATTTCGTTGTATTTTATTTGATTTATATTTATCTTATTTAATTTTTTTATTTTGATTTATTATTTTTTATCTATTTTATCTTGACTTTACTATATTCAATTCAATTTAATTTTTTTTATTCATTTAATTTTCGTATATATATAATTTCTCTGTCAATGCCTTTATTATAATATTTACTTATTATCTTTAGATAGACAGATGGTAAATTATAAATAAATAAAAAAAAAATTAATTTTCATATATTTTTTTGTATTTTGGTTTATTGTTATTTATCTTTTTTAGCTTAACTTTACTGTATTTAATTTAATTTATTTTTTTATTTTCATTTTCATATATTTAACTTCATTTTAATTTATTTTATTTTGTTTTTTCTTATCTATTTTTATTTATTTTTTTCTAACTTTACTTGCATTATTTGTATACAGACTGTGCTGTCATCATTATTATTTGGTTTAGTCCATATTATATTCTATCTGAATACTGCACATTCTCTTCTCCACCAACATTCTCTTCCTCTTTCAACTTTATGTTGCTCCCTCATGTGCTTAGACCAAAACACATGCATACATACATACATACATAAGTAGCATGGTGATGGTTTATGGGGTGTTTCTGCCACCAACTGCCACTGGTGGCTTCATACTATATACAAATTAGTGCGGTCTCCTCCAGCTTTTGGCCTGGCTTATAACAATGCCGTTAGATGGCATTGCTCCGGCATGGATCTGGTCCGGGATCGACGGGACTTGTTGGCCGCGTTTTCCTTTTCCAGTGCAAACATAAACAAAGGCATTTGGAAAATGTTCGCCATTTTCCTGAGCTGCAGCTGGGCCATTGTTGCGTTTCATTTTCCCCAGTTTGTTTTTCATATTTGCACGTTGAAATGAAAAATCAACGACAGACGAAGACAGTGGAATGCTCTGGCAGCCTGGGGAGAAACTCTGTTGGAAGACACATTCAAATAAATTCAATAAAAACAAATATAACACGCAGCATGTAGTTGAGTGTAGACTAAAGTAAATTTTATCAACTTTTAAATCAAATATTAAACTTTTTAGTTTTCATTTTCTTTTGCATTTCTTTGGCGCGTTTCCATTCTCTCTTCTGCTGTTTTTCTACAGTCACTCTAAAGTTTGTAATCAACTTTTTCTGGGTTTTTATTTTCTTTTTTCTTTTTGATTTTTTTATATAGAGCTTTACAAAGTTTACATGCAACGTTTTTTTGTCGACTGCTTGCCCCATTCCACACTTGCAACACGTACTGCAATTTTTTACCACTTTGGTTGAGCTTGCAACGTTTTTCTAATGAGTGACGACGACAGCAGGTTCCACAGTCAAATGTGGGCAAAAAACACACACACACACACATACGAATTCTGGACTTGGACTAAGACTAAAAGAACGAGACAAGAGACCAAGAGAGAGAGAGAGATGCAGAGAGTGCTAGAAAGAGACCGCAAATGCAACTCTTGAAAAATCAGCGAAACGTAAAAGTGTTCAAAGTCAACTTTTGACGGCGGCACTTGGCGAAATACTAGGGAAAAAAAACCATTGAAAATTTAAAAAAAGTTAAGAACTTTAAAACAGAACTTAAAGAATGCTTTGATTCTTTTTTGTATTCAGTTTAAAGAGCTTTTAAAGTTTGAGAAAGAACTTTCTACAGTTGCATAAAGAAAATTGAATGTTATTTTCTTGTATTTTTATTTTAATTTTAAAGATAATTTCAGCAAATTACTTTAAAGCGTTACACAGATTTAAGTATATTCTATGAGCTCTCTAAAGTTGTTCAAAATGATTTTAATTTTAATTTTTTTTTTTAAATTTTAAAAAAGTTCCCTTAAGCAAATTTCATTCTTAAAGTTAAAAAGTTACTTAAATTCAATTTAATTTTTTTCGTATTCATTATTTTTATTTTTCGTTAAAAGAGATACTTTTATGCTCTTTAAGAAAATGTATTTTAAATGTTGAACGATTTCTTAAGTTCAATTTAATTTATGTTTATTTTTATTATAATTTTATAGATACTTCGAGCCCCTTTAAGCAAATTTAATAACTTGGAAAAGTGTTTATTTCATTTTTTTTAGAATTGAATTGACGTTTGGTTTCACTTAAACAATCTAATCTTGGGATGTTAAGGTAGTTTAAGCTGTAAAGATTCTTCACTTATTAAATTTATTAAAAAAAAATTGTTTTATAGATATTTTTAGCCTCTTTAAACAAATTCATTTTTAAACGTTGAAAAATCTGTTTTTTGATTTAACGCTTCCCAGCAACTGTTGTTGCTGCTCCTGCTCCTGCTGCTGCTTTGTTGTCCTGACAAAGAGCAATCTCCGGCAATATTCCCAATGAATTTTACAACATCACTAATTTGATTTTGCCTGGCCAGTTTCCGACTTCCTTCCCTCTCTCTCTCTCTCTCTCTCTCTCTCTCTCTCTCTCTCTCTCTCTCTCTCTCCATCACTCTATCTTTCTCTTTCTCTCACTAACTCTCCCTCTTTCTCTTTGAGCATAGCAAACGCAGAAAGGTAAATGGCAAGCAACATGAAAAGGACACCTATATACACATTCACACATGTGTGTGTGTGTGTTTTTCATTTCCCAATCAAATATGTAAATAACACATAAAAGTGAACGTAGAATCTTAAAACTGAAATTAAATCAAAATAAGCAACTACAGCTACAACTTAAATAATTGGCCATCCTCTCAACACGGACATCTGCTTCAAATATTTGCACAGTTCCTTCCAAGGATATTTGATATATAGAAGAATTCACATAGTGATGATAGTTATGATTTATAGGTAAACAAGTTACAAAGACTGAACTGAAATATTTGTTATATGTTAATAAAATTATCAAAATATTATGAAACAGAATATGTGTCAGTTATTAGAATACATGTTTTTTGTAGAACGATCTATTTTACAAATAGAGTCCTTCAATCCTTTATCAAGTGTAATCACATTTTTAAAATAATAGAAAAGTATTTCATGAATTAATAATTTTTAATTTATATGTTTATTTCTTAGTTATTTTAATTATTCTTTATAAAATGCAGATATATATTTTTTTTCATTTTTAAATTAATTAATCCCGTTTTTGAACAATAACCTAATTTTAATATTTTATTCTTGAACCATAACATAAATCGTATATATTTCTTTTTCAATTCCTTTAAAAATTCTTCATAATATGCAGTTTAAATTTTTCTGAATTTTTAATGCTAGTTATCTGATTTTCATATTCCATATCCTCAGTTTATTTTCCTGAGCAATTAATTTGTCATTTAATATAATTTTAATAAACTTTCACGCTGCCATCTCTAGTTCGCTTTTCGTGACTCGATTCTCTTTTCACTGTCAATGGCAGGTAACGTCTTTTGTTGCCAAATTGCTATTGTTATAGCCTTTTGTTATCATCTCGTTATCATCATCGAACCTGTCTTTGATAATAATAATAGAATGTACATATTATAATAAAATATACATATGAATACAATCATCCTTGATTGCCTGTATTTTCATAAATTTCCTTGTGGTCGTGTCCTGTTGTTGTCCTGCCTTTGAGCGGCCATTTTGCCTAAGCTGTTTACAGTTATTAGCACTGCAGTAAAACAAATACACACACTCACACACACACATCTACACACATCAACAAAAGTCAATTATTACGTAATTAAAGTAAAACAATAGCTCGATTAAATGCGCTTAACTTCCCTGCAGATGAAATGCTGTCATGTCTCCAGCATGGATGAATGAATTCTCTATTAGAATTCTCTTGAAATTCTCATAGACAAGACAACAGCTTAAAGTTAACATCAGAATAACAGCTTGCATTTAAATTGTTTACAGAGCTTATTTGGCTCAATTCAAGCAGAAAAGAAATTTGACATGTTTTTGGCATTGTTTATTGCAATAAATATTTAAATACTGCTAGGAGATTAAGAGTTAAGAAGTGTCCAAAGAATTCAGAATAAATAAGTGAAGAAAATATATATATATATTTACATAAAATTTATAAATAAATAGAATAATAGTGTATTTATTCAATAGTATATTTATTCAATTTAAACTGTCATTTTATAAAATTGAATATTTATTTGAAATATGTGATTTTTAATTTAATTGAATTTTTCAGAATAAATTTTTATTAATCTTATAGTTTGATTTTTTAGAGAACAGTTTATTTAAATAAATTTCACATTTTCATTTAGTTTAACATCATATAATGTCAATGTTTGATGTTGTCTTTTCTGTCTCTTTATAGTATGAATTTTAAATATTAAATACATTTAATACGTTTATTCTTTCCCTTTGTTGAATTTAAATTCACCTAAATTAGCACCTTAAATTCCATAGTTTTCAGATAGTTGCTGCTCTGTTTCTTTGGTTTGTTTAAACTGCACGTTGGCTTTCAATTTGTTGGCATTATCATTAATGCATCTTTGCTTTTAGCTATTCAAATGGCGGAAAGGTTGAGAAACATGAGCGAAGAGGGTGTAAAGGGGATGGTAAAGCGGCAAGGGGGGGAGGCAATCTATGAGCAGAGCTCAAGTTGCAACTTCACCATCACCATCACCATCAGCATCAGTTTCATTTCAATTGGTATGAAGCTTTGGGGGGGGGAGGGGATTTAAGATCCTCTGAATGCATAAAATATCTAACAATGGCGGCTGCTGTTGCTCCCCCCCCCCCCACCTATAATCCCCTCTCTTTCTCTTACTGTGTGCCCATCTCACTCTGTTGCTGTTGCAACTGTGGAGAAGTTTTATCCTATCAGGCATTTGCAATGTTCGATGTATGTTGAAGTTGAAGCTGACGTTGCCCTTATCTAAAATGAAATCTGCTTAGGTAGCAAAAACTATAGAGAGAGAGGGAGAGAGATAGAGAGATACTTGCCACTCCCGGCTGCCACTGCTGAGCATATGCAACATTTACATGCCCCACATTCAGAAGAGTTCATTAATGCAACAACTGTTGCTCGTTGCTCTTCCAGCGTCGCATCTCTTGCCACGTATCTCAAGCAAACATTTTTAATGTTATTTTTTAATTTTATATTCTCCCGTTGTTTCTAAATGCAATAAGGCCGTAAAAAATCAGCTCGATATTCAAGCTAACAGTACCATAAACGTGGCCAAGTTGCACAACGAAAGCTTTCAATTTGGCTAAATTTAGTAGAGTTGCACAATCTGTGGCAACAATAAGATGAAAAGAAAAAAGAAAACTCAAAAATCTGTGCTGCAAAACATACAAAAATACACTGAGAGAAAAAAATATGTGCAGAAGGAAGAGAGAGAGAGAGAGAGAAGGGAAAAAAGTTTTTGTTGCCACAAATCAGGCGGTAAAAACTTCTGTTCGGCCTTTTGCACGTGCTGCGCCCATAAATTCCGTACACAAATTAAGTTGCCTAAGGACCAAAGGGGTGGAGGGAGAGTGGTAGAGTGGGTGGCCAATCAATGGCCGTGCCACAAGTTGCATAAATTAACCGTTGCACGTGAACAACGACAAAGAGAGAGAGAAAAAAACAATAGGGTATACTCCACATATAGAAACTTTCAAGTACAGTTGCCACATTAAAGTTTAGTTAGCTTTAGTCGCCACTTCCGTTTCCGTTTCCGCTGTGGCATCCGTTATAAATTCAATTTGCAAATTAGATACTTTGTGGCATTTAAACAAACTACGAACAAAAAAAAGTTGATTATCCCCAAAAACTTTGTTAACCATACGCCGCGTATGCCGCAGACCAAAACCTGCTACTGAAACAGCAGCAAAGCAAACAATTGCAACAAAACAAATTTCGAAAACTCAAATATTTTCAGTTAGAAACGAAACTTGGACTCTCCCAACAGCACATCATAGCACTTAATTTAAATATCCATCATACGCAAGATGAACTAAATATAGAAAATATGTCAAGGAAATGAAAAATCCACCATTTTCGGCCAGTTGTGGACCCCTCAAAATTTCAAAAGCCATAGCTTTGTCAAAAATCATCCAATTTTTAAAATTTACCCACCAAAATCAAGGTATTGAAATTTCTGATCGATTGGTACCAAAATCTCATATTCGAAAATTTCATCCCACAGAAGTTGAATTTTCAGTCAGAAATTCCAGCTTGTGGACAGCACTAAACTTCAAAATGCCATAACTCTGTCAAAAATCATCCAATTTTCAAAATTTACCCACCAAAATCAAGGTATTGAAATTTCTGATCGATTGGTACCAAAATCTCATATTCGAAAATTTCATCCCACAGAAGTTGAATTTTCAGTCAGAAATTCCAGCTTGTGGACAGCACTAAACTTCAAAATGCCATAACTCTGTCAAAAATCATCCAATTTTCAAAATTTACCCACCAAAATCAAGGTATTGAAATTTCTGATCGATTGGTACCAAAATCTCATATTCGAAAATTTCATCCCGCAGAAGTTGAATTATCAGTCAGAAATTCCAGCTTGTGAACCCCTTTTAACTTCAAAATGCCATAACTTTCTCAAAAATCATCCAATTTTCAAAATTTACCCACCAAAATCAAGGTATTGAAATTTCTGATAGATTGGTCCCAAAATCTCATATTCGAAAATTTCATCCCACATAAGTTGAATTTTCAGTCAGAAATTCCAGCTTGTGAACCCCTTTTAACTTCAAAATGCCATAACTTTCTCAAAAATCATCCAATTTTCAAAATTGACCCACCAAAAGAAAGGTATTGAAATTTCTGATCGATTGGTACCAAAATCTCATATTCGAAAATTTCACCCCACCGAAGTTGAATTTTCAGTCAGAAATTCCAGCTTGTGGACCCCTCTAAACTTCAAAATGCCATAAGTTTCGCAAAAATCATCCAATTTTCAAAATTGACCCACCAAAAGAAAGGTATTGAAATTTCTGATCGATTGGTACCAAAATCTCATATTCGAAAATTTCACCCCACAGAAGTTGAATTTTCAGGTGGTGGACCCCTCTGAACTTCAAAATGTCATAACTTTGTCAAAATTCAACCGATTTCCAAATATTTTTCAATTTTTCTTAAGTATTAATGCTATTTTAAAACTGTAACAAAATTTGTTTATAGTATATTTCATATCGGTGGCGGCGTCTATGTTGTTTCAGCATAATTAAAATCGAGCAAGAACGAAATTTCTGCACTATTTTGGGCAGATGATGTTGTTTTTGGTGTTTTTCAGATGTTGTCTGTTTTCTGTTGTTGTTTTGAATGTTTTTCGATGTTGGCAAAGCTTTCGTCAAAAGTTTCGCAAAGCTTTTGCTAATTACGAATGTAAATCCCCAAAGAGTGTGCATGTAGTGTTTATGTGAATGTGTGTGTGTGTGTGTGTGTGTGTGTGTGTGGATGTGTGTATGTGTATGTGTGTGTGGATGTTGGGACTTCATGACTACCATGCGCTTTTGGGGCAGCTCCAGGGCGTCGCTTAGCTACTTAACTGTGGCCAGTCTACGATAATTGTCAATGGAGATGGGTTTCCGTACCCGAAATCCAGGCACGGACCTTGGGGAATTAAGTTGGGATAACTAGTCGGGACATGTTTGAACTTGTCGCACTTGCCACATGCTGTGTATGAGTGTGTGTGTGTATGTGTTGTTTGCTTGTTTGTGCAGAGGATTTTCTAGTTTTATCAGGATTTTGCTTTTGTTTTTGTGGCAGCGGAAGTGCAAGTGGCAGGCACAGAAAGAGACAGCATATTGTGTTGAAAATTGTGTTGAAATATACATATATTTTCTATTTTGGATTGCGAAACTCTTGCCAAGATTCACGCACTTAATTAGACTCGGCGCAAATCATATCAGTTTTTTTTTTTTTTTTTTTGTGGATACCTCCATCTCTAATTGCAGCTGCCTCTTGAAAAATCTCGCTAAGACTTCAAACGTGCCACGCTCCACGCCACACGGTCGACCTCAATTTCTTTACTTGCCGCAACATGTTCTCTGGCTAAATTTAGATGGCAGATCCCAAGTATTTTACAACTCTTACATAGGTATACAGACATCGGTGTGGATCTGAATATCTATATGTATTCATCATGTATATGTATATATTTCATTTTATAATTCCCTGTTACACTTGCCACAACAGCTGCCACAGGTCTTTTGCTTCAGATTTACGAGCTTCATTTTGGGTCATCGCCGAAGGCCAAAAGCAAAAGTTCAACGCAATTTATCAACTTCTCAATGGATTATGAGATGCGATGAAATACGATTTATATACGATATTATGCGATATTATGCGATATATTTCCCATTTTTGCCAAATTGAAGTAGAAAGTGGGGTAGATATTTAGGAATTTAGCAGATATTTTAACTTGAACATAATCATAATGATTAATGAAGCTAGAAAAATTAAAAACACTTCTATGCGATGAATTACGAAGGAGATGCGATTTTATACGATATATTTCCAATTTTTGCCAAATTGGAGTAGAAAGTGGGAAAGATTTCAACTTATACTTAAACATAATAATAATGATAAATGAAGCTAGAAGAATTGAAAACACTTCTATACGATGAATTTTGATTTTATACGATATATTTCCTATTTGTCAGTCTGAAGTAGAAAGTGGCAAAAATATTTAGGAAATTAGCAGATATTTCAACTTAAATATTAAAATTATCTTAAATGAAACTACATACATGATAAAATTACGATACGATGAATTCCCATGCTATACGATATATTTCAGTTTGAGTTGAAATTAGGAAGATTCTTAAGAACATCAAATGTATTTCAATTTCAGCAATAATAATTATGGCAAATAAAACTTCTAAAGAGTTCAAAGAGTCTAATAATTATCTATACTATATTTGCCATGATAATCATCTTGAAGTCTTATCGCTGTCATTCAATTGTCAAATGATCGTGAATTGTAATTTCCATTCTCGGATCTCTGAAGATATCTTCAAATTGTGTTTTGACTGTTCTTGTTGAACATCAATGTGAGTGTTTTTTTTTTATTATTATGTGTGTGGTCGTAAATCATATTCATAAGCTGCAATTATAACTTGGCCTACTTTCAACCAGCTGTGGCATGAACAACTCAACAGAAGTATCTTAAGATACTCGAGCAGCGTCTTCTTCTTCTTCGTCTTCGTTTGTAATTGCTGCACGTTTTTGCAATTAAAATTTATGAAACTATTGAACTCGCCAATTTTTAATGAATGAATATTTATGCTTGGTGAATTTATTGATTGCCAGCCAGTTGTCAAGTCGTCATGTCGTCAATCACTTTACGACCCAAAAACCAAAAAAGAAACAAAAAACTGATTGATACTAACAAGAAGAGATGTTCCTCTGGCTGCTGTGGAGGCTGTGAATGCCGCTGCTGCTGCTGCTGATGCTGTTGCCTGATGACTTATTGAAAATTCCATTTAAAAATTGTTTACTCATTGCCACGACACACACAGTCACACACACACATACACACAAAAACAGAGAACGACGCACCTACACACAATTGTGCGATCAACTGTCAAGAAAATAAAATCAAAATTGAGCAGTCGAAATTGTGTTTATGTCTGGGAAGCAGCAAAGCAAAACAAAACAAATCAAATACAAAAAACAGAACAAAACAAACACAGCATACAAAAGCTAGAACATAACAAATGTGAGTGTGAGAATAAAACTGAAGAAAGTAAATGAAGAATACAGATCAGTGTAAAAGCAAAACAAAAAGAAAGAAACAGACTGAGGTGCTGGTCTGGCAACATTGTTGCTAAGAATAAATCTGCAACACGGAAATGTTGCTAAGCATGGGTGGGCAACATTTTTGGCTGATGACTTAAAATTAAGTAAATAAATATGTTAAACTAAAAAACATTTCCGGCGTAAATAAAACTATTACATAAATAAAAAAATCAATAAAAAATCTTATTTTAATAATATACATAAAAAATTTATCTTATATGCAAATAACTATGTTAAGTGGCAGCCAATTAATCACTAATAATCTAACGAAATCCCATCTAGCTATTTTCAAGCTAATTTCTCAACTCTGGCCTACAAACATGAGCGTGTCAAACTTCAGCTGTTTTTCAGCTACAATACCCAGATGTATAGCAACATCTCGGCAATGACTAAGCAACAGAATCACACACACACACACATACATACATATATACAGCTGCTCTCTAACACAACAACAAACCAGTTTTTCGCTATAGTCGTCCCCACCCCCACTTCAACAGCTGTTGATTGGCCAACAACAACAACACGAAGTGATGGAGAACAGTTGTAGAGCATCGGCTGGAGACGATCGAACATGATCGAAGTGAAACGAATCGACCGAGACACGAATGGAAGCCGATCAACCGTTTTGCGACTTGGTTAACGTTCATTCACGAACTCTCATTTCATTCGGCAACCAACTGTTGCTGCGATCGGTCGCTCGGTTGCGATTACCACGGTACGCTAAAACGCGCGCGATTTGGTGGCGACTTCAAACGCGTCTTTTACATAAAAAACAAAAAAAAATAGAAACGAAGTGTATCGTTTTTTGGCCATAAATTAATGGCTAATAAAAAGCAGCTGATGGCAAATTAATGTTACAGTTGTGTGTCTATGAGTGTGCCATAAAAAACTGTGTACAATATGATTATTTATTGTTGTGCGAATTAAATGTTAAATTGTTCAATTAGAAGGAAAGCAACTATTTATAGCATTTGTCTTCTGCTGATTTCATGCTAATTCAAATGAATAAAAATTGCTTTAAATGTTGCAACAATTAAAAACAACAACAAAAAAATATCACTTAAATAATTAAAAAAAAATTATATAAACGCCTTGCTCCAATTGTTGAGACTTCACTTCACTTCACTTTCTGCTTTTTGGCCAAGTTAAAGAGGCCCCCGCAAACGGGTCAAGTAGTCGCCACTGAACAACAACTGAGGTAAAAAAAAAACAAATACACTAAAAAAAAACACACAAAAAATGTGGGGAGATGTTTATCAATTTTCCGTAAAATAAAACGCCAGAAATTAACATCAAATCAACATAAACAATGACGAGTCATTAAACAGAAAAGAAGCTAGCCCAACATGCCACAGAAATTAGACCCTCCACTCCCCACACTCCCCCCACTCCAATCCACTCCACTCACACCCTCGGGCTAATTATCATGACACCAACTGTCAAAACTGACGACCACGCCCACCATATCATATACTATCCTATATAGAGAAGTCATAATCTACCTACGCACAATTTGCGCTGCGTGTTGATATCCTTTTTACGGACATTCGTTGCATGCAACACACATTTCTGACTTTCACTGTTTTCCTGTTTTCTTCGTTGAATTTTTGTTGCCCCTCATTTCTAATTTTTTTTTTTTTGGAATACATAGTAGGTTTTTGTTGTGCCCGTTTCTATAGGTAGTGTGTGTGTCACATGCGGTACCTTTTTGCCTTTGCCTCACCTTTTGTTGTTGCATGCCACACTGCGAACAATGTGAGCCTCATTTCTCCTACACATGTATAGTGTGGCCTTTTGTGGCAAGGCGTGTGCGGCCAACAAGCCACCTAATGTACATACGTGCCCATGTTCCAGCCGAGAGTGGCTAACAGGGGCGTCGCTCAAAGGGGGCGAAGACTGTAGGGCAAGAATAATATATTATATTATATATATTTTGAAATTTATATAATATATTGAAAATATATTCAATTAACTTCACTTTATGCTATATATTTTCTTATTGTTATTTCTGACAATTAACATTTAAAAATTGTTTTCTTTAATTTCAATTTTATTTATTAATTTAATTATTAGTTATTAATTTATAAATTGAAATTAATTTTAAATTTTTCTTAAATTTGATTTTTAGGCATCTGTTTATAGTATACCTTAAATAATTAATTAATTATTTATTTTATTCTTTATTATATAAATATTTAATTTAATTAATTTTCAAATTTAATATTAATCTTATATTTTAATTAATTTCTGTCCACTGTTAATAGTTGAGATAAAATAATATAAATAAATAATAACAAATTAATTAATAAAATAAAATAAACAAATAATATAATAAATGAATTGAAAAACCCCCCTTTGAACTACGCCACTGCCTGAAACTCTAACATGTCATGCTGCATCTTCTGCTTCTTCCTCTTAACCTTTCTTTCCAAATTCATTGAAATCTTAGCCAGTTTATTATGCTGGAGTTCACAGAATGCTGCTCTAGGCCATTAAATGAAACATTCAAAACTCAACACAAATTACATAATTATAATTATTATTATTATTATTGTTATGGCTGTTAATAATGACCTTATTACGGCAACCCCCGTAGAGACATTGTTATCAGCGTGTTGTCAGATAACATTTTCAAAATTTAATAAACTTGGCCCCAAACCAGCATCGTTGCCAACTTGTGTGGCTTCTCCACTAACTTGGCCAGTAGCTGTTTGTGCGAGGGTTAAGATTGCCAGGGGGGAGGGTGGGGGCAACCCCGCTGTTTGCCATGCTTGAACCCAAAGTCAATGTCGGGCTATCAGTCAGTCAGTCATTTAGTCATTCAGTTAGTTAGTCGGTTAACTGGTTGGTTTAGACCACGGTTTAGACCAGCTGCAAAAAAAGGCGGCTAATGAGCTTTTATTTGTCAATGACAGCGTTTGTGTGGAGGAAAGAGATGGCCATGCATCATGGCTTTAAGCCAGGCTAAGCTCACTTCACTGATTTCTACCCTAGCTCTCTCTTTCACTCTCTCTCTTTCTCTAGTGATACTGTTTTTCTCTCTCCATTTCTCTGATGTCAAAGAGCTTTAGCTGTTTATTAATTTAACAAGATTTGGAACACATTAAATTTAATTTGTGGGTAATTCGTACAAAAAGCCAACATCAGTGGCACGTTGCATGCTTGCCACACACTGTTGTTGTTGTTGTTGTTGTTGTTGCTGTACTCCGTTTCGAGCATATTGCCACAGCTGAGTCTTGGCCAGGCCCGAACTGCAGCTGTCAGCTGAATTAGGCTCTTTGCTCTTTCTGTCTACGTTTTGTTTTCTGCTTCTGTTTCTAGTTTTCTTTTTTTTTTTGTTATTTTTTTTCTTTTTTTTTTGTCTAGTCTGAGTGAGTGAAAAAAAAACTGTCAAACGTCTGTTGCAATGTCTTTTGGACTTTGGCCTCAAGTTGCAAAAAAAAAAATAAAACAAAAAAATTAAGAAATATATAAATTTACTCACTACATGCGACAAACTGTGGCTGCCACACAGTGGCCAGAGATGAGTCACGATTTCGAGTGCGTTTCAACTGACAACATCTCTCATATATGATATGTATGTGTGTGTGTGTGTGTATGTGTGTGTGTGTGTGTTTGTGCCTCAACATGTGGCACGAGCAAGCTGTGCAAGGTTATGCATTGCAATTGCCAAAACAAAAACAAAAAAACATCTCTGAAAACAAAAATCAACATAAATAACTTCAGCTTAAAATAAATTAAATCGAATTGCAGATTCATATATGTATATATATGAAGATTAAGATTAAGATTTATTTTTGGGAAATTTATGTTGTAAACAGTAAAATATGTGAGGAATGCTTAAGAAATGCAGTTCAAAGGATGAGCCTGAGAAGTTACAAATTTTAGAGAAAAATATATATATTTTTTTTGCTTTCTTCAAAATATTTCTTAAAGATGAATTAAAAAAAACAACATACTTTTTGGAAATATCATAGCCTTCAAATAACTAGAAAATTAAAATAAACTTTTTTCAAGAAATTTCAAATCATATACAGTCTAAAAATAAGATTTGGTATAAAATATTGACTGCAAATTTTAAACTTCACAGACCAGCAAATAAGTCAGAGTTAATATATAATTATATAAATTATAAAAAAAATTTAACATAATTTTTAAAGTCTGCGAAGACCGAAAATATTAAGGATCACATTTTTTTAAATTTCATAACTTACATAGAAATTTTATAAAATATTTTTCTGGAAATTTTGAAGCTTTCACAGACCAAAAAGTCTGCAGAAATTACATAAAATATGTTTACGAATGTTTTAAACAAAGAAAAATGAGAATACATATTTTTTTCTTAATTTTTATAACATTTACAAAATTGCAACAAAGGAAATTTTTAGAAATTTCAAAACCAACACAGACCAAATAATTTATAAACAATATTATGCTGCTCCACTGTCTTCCCACTAGTTGTGCATACCCCACTAGACGAACCCCTGTACAGCATATGGAAATAAAATGAAATTTGCAAAAGTTGCACTTGGCCAAAAGCAAGGCACACTGGCGTCTGCTGTTAATCAGGCCCAGACTGGCCTCTCTGTTAGCCAAGGTTCGGGCCGCACATTAATGCCAAAGGCAAAAATAAAAACAAAAAAAAACTTGGCCAAAAAACATTTGGGCCGCAAAACGACATGCCACTCGATTTGCCACGTTTCTAATCGATTTGTGCACGACAAATGGCAACGGTATTTTTTTCTTTTTTTTTTGTCTCTCTTTGCCACAAAGTGACCCCCCGTACAACTCATGCCCCCTCCACACCACATTCTGTGTGGCAATGTGAGTCTTCCATGTAACTGTGCCAGTGTCTGGTAACAACTTCCGCAACACATTTGACCAATTTGCAACTCAAGTCAATGCTCAATTGTGCCCAATTATTTTTGGCATGTGGCTGAAAAGGTGTGGAAAGTCTTTTGGGCCAAGACCATAAATTGACTTGCCAATTAACTTGGACGTAATTAGCAGACAGCTGTCAAATATTATGAAAACTTCAACGCAAACAGATTCCAGCTGAAGAAACTCGATTGAAATTAACTACATTTGACAACGATTACTTACTAACTTGGCTTTAATCAATTAGCTGGCCAAATTCACACCTCCAAAAAGCAAAACATTCAAAAAAAATACTCTCAGTTTCAGGGTATTTATTTAAAAGGAAACTGCTTCCAAGGAACTTCTCCTACTTCTTGGTCAACTCTCTCTATGGAATCGACGATTTATTGTCATTGTCAGTTTATGATTAAACGTATTTTGATTGTCGGTTAGAAAAACTATAACAATAGATTGTTGCCGCCATATAATTAAAATTGGATTCCCCTGCAGGAGAAACTTTTTTGCAACTTTGTTTTTGAAGTTTGCCGACAAAACAAGAAAAAAATAAATAAAAAAAAATTTGTTTGCCCTTAACAAGCCCCAAAAAAAGACCGCTGGCAAAAAATGAAGAAAAAAACTACAACAAATGAAATCAAATAATTTGTTTACTTTTGTAAGAAATTTTAGCACTGACCACACAAGCAGCTTGTAGGGGGCGGTCTCAAGCGGAGCGCGGGGGTTCAGGAACCGCGGGTAAACCGTTGTGTTGTAGAATATCCCATGCGAGAGGAGTCCCTTCTCGTCGCGTTGCGCTAATTTGTAGCGCCCATTTCCGTTCTTTATGTGGCATTGGGTATCGTGTGGCATGGTGTGAGGTCCAGAGACGCCACAATTAGCACCGCAAAACGTTGCTGGGGCTCTGGAACCGCGAACAGCCGTAAACAAAGCTTAAAAACTAAAACCGTTGCTATTTAGCCACAGCCCTTGGCAAACAACAAATTTTTGCAACAAGTAAAAAGCGCTGGCAATGCGAGAATTATAATGACTGACTAAAGGATACTCTGTAAAATTTTGAAAGCGATTTTAAATATTTAGTTTTGAGACCAAAAAAGTTAAGTTAAGTTAAGTTAAACAAAAAATAATGATAATAAAAATAATGTTGTCATCATAATAAATAAATAATATAAATAATAAATTGTAATATAAATATAAATTGTAAAATTTAAAATAACACAATTGGAAAAAATAAAACAAATCTTATTTATTGAATAAATATAATAGATTAACACGTTCTTATAAGAATAAAATTTATTAAAAAAATTACCTAATTTATATAAAAGTATCTTACAAGAAGAAATTTAACCATATATGTTTATAAAATAAATATAATCAATTAATGAAATATTAAAAAATAAATAAATAATTAATAAAAAAGTTAAAGTAATAAATTATAATATAAACAATTTGTAGACAATATTATAAATTATAAAATATAAAAATATAAAAAAAATAATGATAATAATTACAGAAAAAAATTAAATTAATTAATTAACAGGTTTTCATCTCAAGAAATTTTCGAAATAATGAAAATATACACAAAAAAAAAACAATATACTAAAATAATAAATTATTATTACACATAAAAAAATAAGAAGAGGGTTAAATTTCATTAATCATTAAGTTGCATTTAAGTGTTGACAAACCAAGAAAATATCTTTACAATATATATATATATATGTTCATTCAGCTCAGGGGACATACCCTGCTTGCAGAAACCCTATTGTGTGCAGGGTATATATGTCTGTATGTAGTATACGAAACCGCAAATAAACTGCGCCCGCTGTGACCTTGACTGCAACCCACATGAGCTGGACAATAAGCTTGGGACGCCCAAGTGCAACCGACACTGACTCATGCAACAACAACAACAACAACAGTAACAACAAACAGCAACAAAAAGAATAACAACAACATGAACTGGTTTCACATTTTTGACCGGCAAGTTCAAAAACCTTCAAAGAGAATCATTTTTTGATGAATTTATACCGAATTGAATGCGAGACAAACAGCGTAAGAAATACAACTCCACAGAAGAAACGCGACGCGTGCCAACGACGGTTACAAAAATTTGGAAATTTATGGTTTTTTCATTTTCGAAAAAATACCAAAACCCTTTAACAGAGGGGGAAAAGATTCAGACAAAGAGCCGCTGTTGCCGCCACAGTTGCCATTGCTGCTGTGGCAAAGCCACTTAAAGGCACTTAATTATAAGATAAAAGATACGAATATTCCACATAAAGTAGATATATGTAGTATATATACACATATATGTGGTTGTGTCGACAGTTCCCCAGAAAACAAATCAAATCAAATCTCAGATGGCACAAATGCCGCACAAAGCACAGCTTAATTACCTGAGCCAGACCAGTAGGTCTGCGTAGGTCTGTATAGGTTCATGTAGGTCTGAGGTACTTCTATGTATATGACAGTTGTTGACCTAAGCGATTATATCAAATTACGGTTGAACTTTGGCTCTTTGACTTGCTTGGCATTTCAATTTTAATTCTTATAGATCGAATTAGATTTGAAATCATTTTCATAGAACCTATCAAACCTACTTTTTTGAGGTTACCTCATCCTTAACTTGAATGCCTAACTATATGGTTCCTTTTAGATCTTTAGACTCGCATAGAGACATTTCAATTTTAAATCATTATCATAGCTATTGTTACTGCTCTAACCTTTTAAACCTTTAGACTCGTATATAGAGGTTAAGATATGAAATCAACCTACTTTTGTGGAGGTTTCCTTAACCTTAACTATAGATGCTCAACCTTTAGATCTGTGAGGATAGGTTTCGATTTGAAATCTCTTAAATAGAACCTATTGCCTAGGTCAACCTACAATTGTTGAGGTTACCTGAACCTTAGCTATTGATGCTCAACTAGATTACTCTTTTTAGTCCTTTTGTTAGTATTCTCTTGCTTCTCTTGCTCTTAAGTTACTTTGCTGATATCTCAAGGATGTTTCTTGACTGATTCTAAGTTTCTTTTCTGTATTGCAAACGATTACAAAGCACTTGCAACTTGAGCAACTTTCAACAGTCAACTTACTCAGTTGAAAGTCGCCACTCAATCAGTAGTTGAAGTATATATTGTTCTCTCTCTTTTCCTCTGTCTTTCTTTGTTGCTATCTCTGTCTGTTGCAAGTTGGTGCTGTTGCTTGGCTGATTGCTCAATGGTCACTTGAATCGTTGCCTCATTCATTAAATGGCATTGACAGTGGGGCATGTGGCAGGCAGTTGGGGAGGCAGCAACTGCAATCTGTGGCAACGTGTGTCTTATCTGTTTATCGCTTCTTTTATTATGGTCTGCCACTTTGATTCGCATTGTTCGCTCTGCTTTTTATTTCCCTTTTTATAGCATTTTTTTACAATTTTTTTTAAATTTTTTTTTCACAATATTTTTTTTGTGGCAACTTGATGGAAATTTTGTTGATTGAAGCGGCGCAATGCGCAACGGAAATGTCAACTGGCAGCATAAACACAAGCATAAATCTTAATGATGATCATGATGATGATGATGATGATGATGATGATGATGCAGTCAGCCACCCACATGCAACCCGTAGTGCCTGTGCAACTTGCAACTTGTGCAGCTGTGCGTCTCAGTTTTCGTTTGTGCAGCAAATCATACTATATCTCAAATTTTTTTTTTTCTTTATTTTGACAAAATGCAACGCCCACGAGCTGAGCTAATATGTAGATTTTCTGCAGTTCTATTTCCATGTGGGTTTTTCATCAGCACAATTCCCCGAACTGCAAGTTGCAACAACACAACACTGACTAATTGCCATGTGCCGCAAGTGCAGCGACAATGGCCGCAAGTTGCAAGAATTTGTGGTGAGAAGTGCATTAATTAAGTGTATTAACTACAAAAAAATAAAAAATAAAAATATTTATATAATTTTCACATATGAAATTTAAGTAGTATTTTTATCTGTTTTGAATTCTCGCATCCCTTTCGATTTGCGGCAACTGATAAATATGCCTCATTTGCTGTGGCAACACGTAAGATTCGAATTAAAATGAATAGCGTGTAATCAAAATGTTGATTGAACACATTTAACATGCCAATTGTGCAACATTGTCTGGACATATACATACCTCCAACTATATACGATTCTTTGGCCGATTCGTGTGAAATTCACAGGGAAGAAAGTTATACTCGCATGCTATATTCTCTGTAACTCCCATGCGATATCTATCTCTTTAGTTTGTTGTAAGTATGTGAAGTGTTCGCAATTCTCGTTTCTCCGTGGGCAGTCACGCATTTTGCGATCATAAATCTTTGGGCCAAGGCGTTGAAAAATTGTATGAAATATGTTGCAAGTGGCAACTGTGTTGCGACTGCGCCTCAGTTGGACTGTGGCACGGACTGCCAGTGGGTTGGGCCACAAGTCAAAGTCGAAAAGAGGCGCCCTACACTTTTCTCTCTCTCTCTCTCTCTGATTTTTTTTGTTATTGTTATATGCTGGTTAGTCCCATCGCCAACTTGTCTTCATCTCCGACTTGGAGGTTCCAGGTCCCCAGTACATTTATGACTTCATTAGCAGTCAACAAGTTTTGAGGCTCTTGTCGAGTGTTTGCAATTAGCCACGCTTCATTGCCAACAAATCAGTTGCCATTGCCATGGTTTGGTTATTACTGGAGAATGGGCATGAGAGTCTCCACTCTCCACTCTCTCTACTCTCCACTCTGTCTGTTAGTGGACCTACATATAGGCACATGTAGTGCAGTTAGAGACATTCATTATGATTGACAGGAAATCATAAAATATAATTTGAGGCCTTGTTCTTTTGGATTTCTGAGGTTGCCATCTTAGGCTAATTGAGACATGATTCTCTCAGCATATTCGGGCATTAAATTTGATACAATATATAATTGATTTTTAGATATATGTATTCGATTTTGAATAAATTTCATCAACATCATCAAATTTCACGAACATCATTGAAAATATTTCAAGAATATACATAAAATGTAAAGTTTTCATTGAATAGAAAAATGAAAATTTAACCGATTACTTTTTAGCTATTCCTTACATAAAAAGCAAAAAAATATTGTTCTATTTTTTCATATTTTTTAGATGAGTTGAAATTGCGAATTTGAAAATTTTTATTGGAGCTAGGCACCAAGGAAATAAATTAAGTTTTTCTTCATAAATATTTTTATTAAAATTACATATAAAAAAAAATTAAAATCGAAGATGAATGTAAAATCTGCTTAATATCTATATATATTTATGTAATTTGGAATTTTGTTAAAAAATTTCACAATTTTTTCAAAATATTACTACAAGTTTAAAAGTAACTATTGAACCGATTAAATTTGCCAAATCATTGATATGTTCCAACTGCATACAATTTCCCTATAATTTTGCTAAAAACACACATTTTCTGCATATGATTATTATGCATATTCTATAATATATAATTAGAGCGGTATCTATGCGATTTCATAGCAAACAGCTTTGCACACAGAACACGCGCTGTCATGCTGAAAATGCATTTATTTTAATGGAAATTAGTTGACTGCATTAGCCAAAAACTAGATGAGGTGTGGGAGAAGGGTGGGGAGGGGGGGGGGTGGAACACTTCAATAAATTCTAATTAAATTTACATGTGGCAATTGCAGTGCTATCTGCATTACTATAACTATCTCTCTCTTACTGTATGTTGCTATCTCTCTTTATAGCCAATCTTCTAGTTTCCAGTCTTATGTTTAGCAAATATTTGTCAGCCAGGAAGTTGACAGCGCCAAAAACCACAAAACAAGCAGCCAAATACACTAGAGAGAGAGAGAGAGAGAGAGAAAGAGTGAGAGAGAGAGAGAGAGAGAGTGAGAGATGGGTATAGAGTGAGCGAGAGAGCAGGAAAATCTGGTTTCGGTTTTCACGAACTGAAGAGCGTTGATATGGTATGTGGTCTGTCTGTCTGTCTGTCTGTCCTGCATGTCCTGGGCATGCATCCATGTCTGGAGTAAAGACTACTCTCTGACTGCACGTTGTTAATATTGACATGACAAATAAATTGGCCTAGTTGCGGTGGCCCAAGGAGGCAGGAGAGAGGGCTGTGCAGAAGACCTGCAATGAGTTGAAGCTCTGGTTTGGTAGCTGCTGCGGTCGACAGACAGACAGACAGACAGACAGACATACAGACAGATGGACAGACAAGCAAACAAACCTCAAAATAGTTTGGCAAAATTATGCATTAATGGCAACCCAACCGAGAGTGCGACCCCCAGGGCCAAAAGTGGAGTGGAGTGGTGTGCAGAGGAGTCGTGGCAGTTGGAATTGTTGTTGTTGCCAGCAAAAACTACAACAACAGCAGTAACGGTAGTAACTGTGGCTAATTTTGCATAGAGCCGACAAACGGTTCAAACGTCGACGATTACAACGACAACAACGACGTCGACAGGTGCCAAAGGGCATCATCCATTTTGGGTAGCACAACTAACGGTACAATTGCATGTTGCAACAATCACATGCCATACATACATACATACATATGTAGATCTACCTACCTATGGTGAAGTGTATGTATGTATGGATATATGAAGTCGTCAAATAAGAGAAACAATTGTTAATTGCATTTGCTACTTGTCAACATGTCCAGGGATGCAATTGTACCACCACAGAGAGAGAGAGAGAGAGAATAAGCGAGAGAAAGAGAGAGACAGAAAGGCGTGATAGAGACAGCAGATTCTTTTAGCTGTCTGCACGTGTTGCACATTTTCTATGACCTGTGGGATGTTCAAAAAATTTGAAAAAGAATTTCAGAATTTGCAGTAATTTTGTGTAATTTGAAAATTTCAAATGCAAGTTTGAAATTGAAGCTATAACTAAAATAATAAATAAATTTCTAATATTTAATTCTCAAAAAAAATACCTATGTTGGTTATTATTAATATTTTACATGGTAAATAATTAAGAAAACATAATTCTTCATTTTCAAAATTTCAACAATTTCCTAAATTCTATTTTAATATCTTAGTATTAAAAAATAAACATAAATATATTAAAAGTTACTACTTACATACTATAATTTTAATTTTAATATATTTTATTGTAATCAACCTCTAAATATGATATTCTACTTAAAAATTTGAAATAGTTCAATAAAAAACATTAATATTAAACAATTACATGAAATTGGTAATTGGTTTTAAAATTCAATTGTTTTTTATTATTAGTGCCGTTAAATGACTTTGCAAATTGTTTTGTTAAATTAATTTTAAATGTTGGCAAGTGAAATGTTAATAATGAAACTGTATTAACTGGGCTTATTCTATTGGCCAGGCTTTAACATAAAATTAAATGCATTAATAATGCAGCATTAGCAATGTTTATTGGCTACAAATTGTTTAACAACAATTCAAAGGGAAACTTTTATTCATTCTAGGAAAATCAATGTTAATCAAGTTGTGTTGCTTTGGGGGTTTTGTTTAATTGCAACGCCTACGAGGCAAGTGATTGTGGCAGTGGCAATGACAGTTTGTAGTTGACTTCAAAAAATATGTTGCAATTGCTGCTTGACACTGACAATTGCTGCAAGTTGCTCGTTGCACGTTGCACGTTGCACGTTTGCAATTGTTGCGGCTGTGTTGTCTCGTCTGTGTGTTGCGTGTTGAAGAGGCAAGTCCAGAGTGCAGCAAACAGAATACGGACTCTGTCTAGGCAGACAGTGCAACAGCTGGACATGTTAACAACAGCAGCAACAACAGCAACTGTGGCAACAACAACAACTGTGGCAACAACAATAACGAACAATGAACAACGAGCTGTGCCAAGTGTCAAAGTCAATATGCAAAAAAGGTAGAACGAGACACATAGACAGTGACAGACAGAGAGACAGAGAGAGAGTGAGAGAGAGAGAGAGAGAGAGAGAGGTAGAGGTAGAGGTAGAAAGAGATAAAGTTAAATTGTTGACAGTTGAGAAATGTAAGCTTCAAGGATGTGTCCAGTGCGTGGCTGCGTGCGTGACTGCGTGAGTGAGTGCGTGCGTGACACATGGCATGGGAATTTTCTGGACTTGCATAGAGACCTGGCTCTCTGTTGCATGGTGTCCATGAATGGATTAACTAAATGCCGATGAATGCCACAATAGAAAAGCCCAGTGTATTTTTAGTCATTCAATGATTGATCCACCACAGTCAGCTCAACTAATTTGTTAAACTATAAACTGTGAAGAGTTTTGTAAAGTTTGTATACCGGTATTGTTAAGCCGAAAGAGAGATAAGATTGAATACTAATCGGCTGATTAAGTTGTTAAGTTGGCGGCTTAAACAGCTCAAATTGATTGTTGAAAATGTTGCCCACAATTAAGAAATTAAGCTTAAGTGATTGACCTCAATTAGGCAAAGACAA
The DNA here is from genome assembly GCA_018150725.1 of Drosophila quadrilineata. Lineage (NCBI taxonomy): Eukaryota > Metazoa > Arthropoda > Insecta > Diptera > Drosophilidae > Drosophila > Drosophila quadrilineata. The sequence continues at coordinate 8,414,051 of JAECWN010000452.1, read as the reverse complement.
GCTTGAGATGAAGTCACTTAATTACTAATTTAAAAATGTTTAAAAATATATAAGAGATATTGAAACTTTACTAAGAAATCAAGCAACTCTTTATTTAGCTTGAAATTGAAGTGTAGTCAAGTTATTATGCTGATTGACGTATTTTTCTTGCAACCGATAGACTTTCTTTCATGTAGTGTACTCTGCAGCAGCAGTGCAGAGAGTAAAACTTATGCCTTTTAACTGCAAGCTCTCTGCGAGCGATAGACAGAGACAGCGCGAGCTCCCTCATATTCCGCCGGCTAACATAAGCGACGATAATAACGACGACCACTGATCACTCTTCGTGTCTGCTTTAAATACGAACAGTGTCAAATCGTACGCATTCGTGCATATGCAGTGCAGTTGTTAGTATAAAGCATAACAAATGCAGAGACTGAGAGAGCGCAGTGATAGAGAGCAGACAACCTATGATCAGCAGGCGTCAAAGCATAAGCATACCTGACTGAATTGTTGCTGGGAGAGCGATTAATACAAATAAACTGCTCATATGTATGCAAGTGTGTGAGTGATTTAATGCAGTCATGCCGACAGTCGTGTCTGTGCCGTTGATACGCCTAATTATGCCGCTTAAGAGCATATTATAAATACACAATTTCATTAACGCACACTTGTGCTTTGACAAAAAGTTGTTGCATTAATTGCATTTCATAAGCTATATACAAATTGTCATAAAATGATAATTTGTGGTTTTAACTTTTGCACTTTCACAAACACACTGCATACATATAATGAGCTGCACTTGCAAATTATGCACTCATTTTTCAGTTGAACGAATCAAATGAGATTTCATTTACTCTACCTTTCTCTCTCTCACTAGTACCTCTGTCTCTGTCTGTTAATTTTCCATGTGACTTCAGCACTTCTAACGGCAACGAGACTTCAATCAAATTTATGCAGTCAACTGACCATAATTACAACATTAAATAAATATCATATCATTTAAATGGTTTTTATGCCAATAAACGCAGCATGTTTATAAAATATCATTTTTGCTACATTTTTTTTTTAACTTTATTAAATTATGCAAATTGCATTTATGGAAATGCATTTTTCTTTTTTTAAAATTCCATCAAACAAAATGCAATTTGTGATGCGTGGTAAATTTTATTAATTTTGCAAACGCAACTTCATTATGCAAAATACGTGAACTCTCATATCAAATATATGTATGTACATATATCAATGTTTAATGTAGCTTATAATTAAATGTTCAGCCAGCTCTGTTTTTGTTTATATAGTACAATTTTTGGGCGCGTTTTGATTTTTCGGCTGTGGGGCAATTCATTAAAACGCCGACGAAATGTTCAAATGTCACAATTGCAGAATCTACAATCAGATATTGTATCTATGAAACCGATAGTTACTTGTATATGCGTGGCCAAGACAATAGACACACCTTCAGACTACGTTGGCGTGCCAAAATTATGGCAGAGACTGTGCCTCAAAACTGCCGCTAAAATGCAAATTTCACGCCTTTTTGCAATTTCAATTGCTCAATGACTGATGTCTGCAAATCGATGGAAATCTTTGACTTGGCAACAATAGCTGTGACCCACTTTTTCTTACTCTATTCTGACAGCGAGGGAAGTTACCAAAGTTAGTGGAAGTTATTAAAAGAACTCTATTTTAACACTTTTTACACATTAATTTTAATAATAATAAAAAATTATTTGATTCTTTAAATTTATTCCTAATTTATTATAATTTTTTTTATAATTTTGACCACTTATAGAAGTGAATTTTAATTTAATTAAATTTAATTTAATTTATTTAAATTTATTTAATTTTTTAAATTTATTTCTAATTTATTTATATTTATGTATATTAATTTATATTTATATTTATTTGTAATTTTTCCACTGCAGTATAGTGATATATTTTCATATCATATGTACATATACCCCACTTTATTCTTCTGTTACTTTAACTGTTCTACGTTTTCTACACTAAAAAAAATTATATATGTATAAAGTGAAGAATAACTAATTATGTCTGCTAAACAGGTAATAATCAGTGTGACCATCTACTTATCAAATGAGCTTCCTCAATACAAGAAAAATATAAACAGCTTTCATTTCTTTAGCCATAAGTTGACTTCCGTTTTGTGGTTGACTCAACAGTCCATTAGTGTCTCATTAACTTGGCTTAAATGCAAAGAAAAACATAGATAAAATAAACCGCAGCTGATCAAAGACCAACAAATTTAGACATGGGAAGAGGGGAAAGGGGGGCACATGATAGCATGATAGTCGGAGTGTCAAGTTCAAGCCAAAAAAAAAAAAAAAAAAAAAAACAGAAAATCCCGCTGAAAGCAATTGAAATGCGCAACTATTTCAATTGTTGATTGATTTCGAATTCTAATTGATTGAATGCCGCAGCTGCGTTCCCAAAAACCGTCCGAAGCAAAATCAAAAAACAAACACAGACAGCTAGAAATAGAGAGAGAGAGAGAGAGAGAGAGAGAGAGAGAGAGAGAGAGAGAGAGAGAGAGAGAGAGAGAGAGTGGCATAGATTGAGAGAGTGAGACAGCATACAAATGAAATGCAAATAAATTGAGGGAGGGAAAGAAAGAATGGAAACAAAACAAATACAGTTTGTTGGGTTTTGTCAACTGAAACCTGAGAATCGTCGGCGGTTGACACCTGTTTCCAGCTTGTTTAGTTTCAATATTTCATTTGCTTGCACAGTCCATTTGTTGTCTGTTTGCCAATCATCGTTGCTGTTGTTGTTTTTGTTGTTGTTTATTTAGGCAACTCTCAAATAAAACAAAATATTCCACCAACCGATTCGCAATTCACGATTTGCGAACCTGCGATTCACCGGAGTCACTGTTTACGGTTCACGGACCGCTGCATTTTCAGCTCAACCTTGAATATTATTTAATTTTTTTTTCGCTGGGAACGGATGTGCATTTGTCGCCAGTCCAAATCGAAATCCAACTCCAAATTCTAATTAATAGAAATATCATATTCTCGAATATGGCTTGTCAAATATTCCATCTTTTAACCCTGCACTTTTTACTTACCTGTCTCTGTTGAGGTTACGTGCGCTTAGAACCCCGTAGGCAATTTTTTTTCTCTCTCTATATTTTAGGTTCATTTTTATTTTTTTTGTGTGTGAATTCAAATTTTATGCCTCACACGTTTCACATTGTTTTTTTTTTTTTTGTGGCTGGTTTTTAGATTTTTTCCATTTGTTGTTTTCTTTTTTGCCACTTTATTTATGAGCATCATAAATATATTTGAGCTGCTTGTTCTTTTATTTTTATTCTCCAGCGGCTTGTTAGTATTTTTTAAGTACATGCACAATACTCGGGGATGGCTTCATATGATTATCTCTTCGGGGCTGCCATTTGACAGAACCCATCAAACATCAAATGAGCTGAGGTCCTCCCTCTCCCTCTCATTCTCTATCTTTCTCTTTCTATGGCTGAGAAATGGCACGTGTTCAGCGTTGACTTCACTTCTCATTACAAAGAACCCAAAAAAGAAAAAAAAAATATTATTGGGTACATCAACCTATATTACCCCAACTTCATGAGTATTCATAATGACTAATTCTGTAAATAATGGCATAATTTTAATAAGGTTTCGTCTGCTAAATTATAAAATGTGACAGTCTATGATGAAGTACCTAATGAATTTATAAATTTGATAAACTCATTTTAGAAAGAAAATAACACTATGGTTAATTTCATGCTAGAAAATATCTTTAAGAGTCCCAATCTTAGACAGTTAAATTTGAAGCTATATACTCAGTTTCTCATTTGTAGATCTTTCTAGCTTCTGTATCTCAACTAAGTGCTAACCTAGCAAGGTCAAATGAAGGTAAAATGAGGAACTCTTCAAAAAATACCAGCAAAAAATAATATTATATTTTTTATAGAGTTCGCTAGAAAATGTTTAGCATAGCTCTTAATTGTTCATAGTCTAAGAGTTGTTTATAAGTTGCGTTTTGTGTGACTTGTAAAAAAATTACCAGCTCTTAACTTAAGCTTAAAGTAATTAAGAAATAAAGTTTATAAAGTTTTCATGGGAAAACACAATACAATAGTCAGCGAAAACTTCTCAGAAATGAACTCTCAACACTCTGCGTACTTCAATTGAATTTAAATGAAATATTGTTTTTTTTTTTACTTTTTTATAATATGCTTCCATTTAAGTTGCACAATAATATCAGACATTCTATATAGACAAATATTTCTTTAACAATTTCTACTATTATGCCATATGAAAATATATATATATATTTTATTTTTTTTGTGCGCAAAGAAATCACAAATTGTAGCTCGTTTTCAATTAAATGAAAATTGAATATTCAAATATCGTATTGTATTTTTCAGCTGCAAAATCAATTTGAATGCATAAATTTGTAGCGTGCAACTGCAACTAACTAAATAACAGTTAGTCACTGCAGTTGTTTATTTTTTTGTATTTGTATTTGTTTTATTTTTTATTTTTCTGTATATTTTTTTTAACAATTTTTTTGCATTGCCTGCAGCTGGCAGACTGAGCTTCGTTTAAGCCTGGCCATATAGGGCCTAACGAAAAATGATTGTAGTTTTGCTGATAGCCAAAATAGAGCAACAACAAAGAGTGTAACACACACTCATACACACACACACACACACATACTGACACACATATATAAAAAATTGACATTTTTTTTAAATTTTAAAGCAAATCAAAGCTGCCTCATCTACATACAAATTCAATACAACGGATGTTGTTTGTAGCTGTGGATAAGTATATACAGTGGTGGAAGAAATAATAGCAACACTGTGTTAAATTTTAAAATTTTCTTGAGTTTTATATATTCTGTATTAATTCACAATATGTATTTCAATCCTTCATCGATAAAACAAAAAGTTTTATACTACAATTCAGTCAAAAAATGCAATTTAAGTTCTACTTAAATTTTGAAACTGGAAATAGAAATGGAAAGCAAGAAATTAATGCTTTTAAAAATGAGAGATTTAAAAATATATTATTATTATAAATAAATACATTTAAAGAAATAGTAATACTAATAATTTTGAAAAATCGTAATCTAAGCACTATAACTTAAATTTGTCTACAAGCACTTAAGTAAAAAAAACTATCTGTTGTTTTTATTAATGTTGCCATCACTGTAATTGTGTGTCCATCACTTGTAATTGCTAGTGTATTAGTGTGGCTTAAACAATGACCAAATGCATAAATAACTACAACAACAACTATAACTACAAAGGCTGGCGAATCTAAAAAAAAAAACAGCTACAACAAAAAAAATAGAGTGTCATGCACAATAGCGTATCTAACAGATACACACGCCATAAACTATGAAAAGCGTATGCTTATTGCAAACAGCATTTCCTCCCCCCTCAGTGCTGCTCCCCCTCCGCACCCCTCTGGAGACCCAGACTCTGATGAGCACAGCCATAAAATATCAATTTCAAGTTACAACAAGCGCCAAAAACGAACGTAAACTTATGAGTCTGCCCCCAGAAGTACCCCATGGCGAAAGGGGGGTCGATGACGGGGGAGAACCTGATAAAATATATATCGAAGTAAAATGCACAAAAAGTGGAAGAAGACACAACGAATGTGCGAATACGAATATCCATACGAATACAAAAAAATAAAAGAAAATATTTGAAAAATGTATTGCAGTAAAAATGAAACAAAATTCTAGATAAATACATATATATTCGCAGTCGATGTATTGATATATAGTCAGTACAATTTGTATGAACTTTTTGGCACATATGCATTTTCAAACAGTCGGAGAGTTTGTTAGATATTAAAGAGTGTAGAGTTTGTAGAGTTGAATAACATGATGAGGAAATCGGAAGCGGAAAACTTCAATTGATGTGAGCTTTTCGTAATGGAAACGAAAGATAAATGGGAAAGAGAAACTTTTAGATTAATGTGAAGCGAAGGGCAATTTATTATAGCAAAAGTTGCTATAAATATATATGTTTGCTATAAATTTATTAGAAATATGTCAGAGTGTCATATGAAATAATTTTTTGAGTATTCAAATTTTTCGATATATATAATTATAGTGTATATTTATTTCGAATTGACAATGGTTTCTATATGCATATCCTCAGCTGTAGCTGATTTTTCATCCTCACGATTCTCATACGTTTTCATAATACATTTCATTGTCAACAATTTCGCAATCATATGTTATTTATCTTACATATTTTTTAATACTTATGCGTATGCAATTAAGACTTTAAAAAATATACAAAAAAATTTTAAATAATACAAAATATTCATTTATTATTTTGCTACATTTTTTAACTATATATTCTCTCTTTCTTTCGTTACAGGTGAGTGAATGAGAGTCTCTGGCACATGGGTATGAATCAACTTAAATTTATTGGGTATGAATACATATATTAAAATTTTTTAATATTTGAATATTTCCTGGATATTTTACTGCGAATCGTAGCGTAACAAATTTAATATTGTCGCTGAAGTGTAAAACAAATGATGCGCTTATTAATTATAGTGGAAAATGTTGGAAATTTCCATGGCAGTTGCGATTACAATAGACAATTAGTGAGCTAAAATACTCCACTGTTGACCTGGCTAAATGTAATATTATCATTGGTCAAACATGGCAAACATGGCCAGTGTAAACATGCACAAAGAGAACTTCTCCAGGCCGTATTTATAATTAATTTTTGTTTACCTACATATTCAATTTAGTACGCTGTATTTGGCTAATTGCAAATGAAGTTGGGCAACAGCGCTTCAATCATTTTCATTCGCTCTCTTTCTCTTCGCTTCTGCTTACAGCTTTCTCTCTCTCTACTGAAATTATGTGTTGTTCTGTCAAATATTGCAATGTAACATGCAGTGTTTTTTAGCTAATCTAAAAATTCACAAGTTGTAGTTTAAATTTAGTGGAGGGTTGGGGATTGAGGCATAGAACTTGAGGGAGAGGTCTTAAGTGGGCGCTACTTGCACTGCATAACTGAAGGCGGCGTCATCATCATCATCAACACCAGACGACGATGACGCTGGAAATGACGACGACCCAGAAAACCCAATTGTGTGCCAATGGCAGTATGTAGCCTGAAATACACAGCGAGAAAAGTGTAAAAATTAAAAAATAATAATAATTAAAAATAATAATGCATAATAAAAAGATAAATAGTGTCGAATAAGCAAATAAAAATAGATTTAATAATAATTATATAATGAAATAAAATGAATAAATAAAATTAAATAAAAATTGAAAAATTTAAGAAAATATAAAAAATTTAAAGTTTGCAGAAAAGTAAAGTAAAATTTAGCCATATTTTTTTTTTAATATATATTGAGAACTGTTGACCAAAACAGTTTTCAAATTCCACATAGTCTATTTCGAGTTTCCCACTTAAATATTTTTTTTTTCACATTTCATTTTCTCTTCCAAATTTTTCTCTCAGTGTATGGCCCGTGGCACTTCTATTTTGCATGCTTTGCGTTTTTAGCCATCACTTTCTTCAGACACCACGCCATGCCACGCCTACAAGTAGTAGGAGCTGCAGCCACCTAAGTAGGGGCCACCTTCGCATATCTGCCATGCTAATCTAACTAAGGTTGTAGCAGGAGTTAAGCAACGACTGCAGCAGTGCATAGATAGAGGGGGGAGACAGGTGTTTGAAGGGGCACGTGCAGCATGCGATGAGGGCTGCGTGCAATTTTCCTTGAAACCTGCGCCAATCCGTCGCCCGCTGTCACCTCCAGGAACTGTGCTCTTGTCATGCTCAACTCTCTCTCTCTCACTCTAAGAGATGTTGTATATATATTTTCTTGGTATTTTTTCTGGTATTTTTTGCTGTAGTTTCTTTGGCGCTTGTCAGTAAATAATAATAATAATACCTACATATTTAAATTGGCCCACTCCAGGGGGGATAAAAAACAGGAGGAAATATGTGTGTTCGCTTTCATTTCCTTTAGTTGGCTGCATTTCCTGTGCCATTGATAGCCATCTCCTGTTGCTGTCGCTGTCGTTCTCGTGCGTTTTTCAGCACTATTTTTTCCAGTAAGAAAAATGAAAAAGAGAGAGAGAGAGAGAGAGAGAGAGAGTAATGCAGTTTCTCGCTTTTTGCCGATAAAGTTTTTTCTGCGCTTTAGCAATATTTTACTCTCTATAGCTTTTCATTGGTTTTATTTATATTTACAAGTACTTTCCGTTGCTTCACTGGCTCCTAAATTGTAACTAAGCAGCCCAAACAGAGCGAGACAGACTGAGCAAGAGTGAAAGAGATAGAGAGAGATGGAGAGTAAGGAAACTTCTCTCAACTAAGATTTCATATTGTACATTAGCTCTGAGCCTGTTCAATAAAATTTTATGGCAATCAATTTAATGCGTCGCAGCAACACACTTCACTTTGCCGGACGTTGCGTTGGCAACATGCCGCATGCGGCATGCGGCAAGGGGGGGCAGCAGGACATGGAAGAGAGAAGCCTTAGTACTGTTGTTGTGCTGTGCACAAAAGTTGCCACAATTACGAGCACGCAGAAATCTTACTAAATATTTCAACACGGCGTATTATTACGTGGCAAAATAGCTGAGAAACGACAGATGTAAGACGCAGAAAATGAGATAGATGGAGAGTGAATTGCAGATGAATGTAGAGAAAGAGAGGGCAATTGGAGAGCGGTTGTGAGCGAAGCTGTAGAAAAGCCAGACATCATTCATATTGATTGATTTTGCATTTACATTCAGCAGAATTGAATTATAGAGCCTTTAAAATACGAGAAAGTGGAAATTTACAACCAATATAAGAAATTCTTATAAAATGCAGATAAAATTACTACTTTTTTTTTATAAATTTTTACTTAAAAAAGTTATCTTTAATAATGCAGAAAAATTGAAAACATTCTGTATTTATAAATTTTTACTTAATAAAAGTACCTTCGAAAATTCTAAAAAATTGAAACTTTTATTTTTTATGGATTTCTACTCAAAATAAAATTTCTAATAAAAATTTTAAAATAATAATTTTTTTTAAATATTTTTTCTTTGTAAAATGTTTATTTAAAAATTCAGCAAGAAATTAAAAGTTTTTTTTATGTATTTTACCTAAAAAAATGAATTTTCAAAAATTCTGAGTAGTGAACATACTTTTTTTTAAAGTTAGGTAAAGTTTTTGGGAAACCCTTCAAAGTATTTCAGAATATCTTAAAAAAAAAATGGTCTCATATATCAAGTGAAAATATTAAATTTCTATAGGTATTGCACAAATAGCAAACAAACATTTTGAATCGTTTTAAAAAGTAACTCATCTTAAGCCAAGTACTCTTTCTTGAGCTTAAATTGGATTTTAAAAACTTCTCAATTTTTCTGCTCATACTCCCCGTTTAATTATTTATAGGCAACTTTAAGGAGCTTTCAACACTGAGAGCAGCACATTTTCAATCCATTTGCCATACGCTGCAGTTGTTGCCACACAAACGTGCCGCAAACCAACTACATATATACGCTCTTCTTGATTCACTCTCTTTCTCTTCCCATCTCTTTCTCCCTCTATTTCTCTCTCTTTCACTCGCTCAAACGCTTAAGTGTATGTGTTCAGTAAATTTCAATTACATTTCCACAGTTCAATCAAATCGCCATCGCCTTGGCCAAAATTGACGTGCAACGCGCGCGTGTTGCACTTGCCACACACACACACATTGGTAAATTGAATTTACTGCCAACTAAGTGAAGGGAGGAGGCAAACTCGCTGGCAAACTAATGATTGCCTTGGAGCCTTGATATCTCTAGGACTTTGGGAATCGCATTTTCAATTTCTTATCGTCGTGACTTGAGGACAATTGTCTAGCATTTGATGCGAGTTTTCGTTCTCGTTCTCGATTTCGTTCTCGTGGTCAACACGAAAGGACACTTGAAATTATTGAAATTGTTTTGCCATTTGGCAGCTGGTGCCCCACATGCCCCACACCACTCCTGCTGCAGGACGAATGCAGTCCTTTGGGACGCGTTCTCTTGCACTCGTCTGTGATTATCGCCCTGGAATTTTCTCATTTTGAGTGATTCGAAGAATTTGTGGATTTTGGTTATTGATTTTCAAATGGCACGTCAAGTGCCAATAGACAGCTTACAGTGGCTCACAGCTCTCTTTATGTCGCTCATTCTCACCCTCTCTCTCTATCTCTTACATCTCTTTCTCTCTATGTCTATGTATAGTCTCTTTTATCTCTATCTCGACACTAACTGCCACAGTTATTAAATCCTGTACAACAGAGAAACAGACAGAAGTGCAAGTGCGTGCTTCTTTTCTCTATCTATCTATCTATCTCTCTCTCTCTCTCTCTCTCTGTTTCTCTCTCTCTCTCTCTCTGTTTCTCTTTGTAATGCGGTTTTTGAGCATTTAATTAGTTTGCTAATTTGATGGAGAATGCAGCACTCCACTGGCTTTAATTACAAGCACTTTGACAGCTCCGACTGTGGAGAGCTGAACCCATAAAAGGAGGGATATGCAGGATGAACAAGGATATCTAAGCAGATTCATATGTTAGGGAAGTTAGAATATATGGGAAGATAAGTAAAGCATAAAAATCGAAATTGAAAAACAAAATATTTCAATTTGAAAAGAAGTCAAAGAAATTTTTATTAAATAATTATTATTATTATTTGTTATTTGAATATTTGTCTTATTTGGCTTTAGATTCTCCACTTACTAAATTTAAATTTATTACAAAATATTTGTCTCCTTTATTCTATTACCTCATCTCTCAAAAATAAGATAAATATGAATTGGAAGTACCTTAAAAATTTCTTGGGCGGACTCTTAAATCTACTATTTTTTTGAACACAATTATGTATCATAATTTTTAAATATTTATAATTTAATAAATTTTTCGCAAAATTTTTTTTAATATTTTTTACCTCAAGGAGAGCTTATCATTTATAAGGCCATAAATCTCTGCATTTATTTGGAAATGACTTAATTTAAATTCACACACACCTGAGAGGCAAGAGAGAATAAGAGAAAGAGAGAGAAGCGATAGAGAAAGAGAAAGAGAAGGAGAGGGTAAAAGGGACAGCAGAATGAACAATCAGCATATGTGGAATTTGTCACTGATTAAAGGAGTAAAAATTGTATAAAGTAAAAAATGTTTAATTCCCATAATTAAAAAGAGGCTTGCCCCAGACGAACCTACAGCCAGAGACGCCTACGTTGATTTATGTTATGTGCTTCAAAGTGCATATAAATCATGAAATGAAATGAAATTTCATTCACATAAATATCACACAGATATACATATATAATGGTATATATATGTATATAAATAAGTTGACATATCGCTGAATATATATTATATATATATATTGGGAATTCAGTTCAGATCGTGCCGGTCAACTCTTTAGCACCATTAACAAAAGGCTGTCCTGCCATTGTCCTTCGTTTGCCATCTTTGTTTGACCGCACATAATCCCACGGCAAGAAGGGAAATGCACAAAAGCTTAAGAGAAATTCTAGGAGACCTACGGCAAGGCAAAGTAGTTTCAAGGGGAGCGAGAGGTTGAAGGGGACAGCGAAGCGTATTGCATTTTACGATAAATTCGCAGCACATTAAACGAAATCGGCGACCATGAATGGGAGACAGAGAGAGAAAGAGTGAGAGAGAATGAGAAAGAGTGATAAAGATAGAGATAAAGAGAGTGCAAGGAATGGCAAAGTAGGTAACAGACGCGCCGTAGTGTGGAGAGGGGAGGTCCTTGACTGCATTCACTGACCACCAACAATGCGCTCTGAGCATTCAGATAGAAAATCGAAACGAGGCGAAAATACTACGATTCGCTCACAAGAATGTCAATAAAAGGACGACGATGTCCTGCAATGAGGATGTGAGGATAAACGGCACTTGCTGTTTGTTGTCTTCATTTCGTTAACCGAGAGGGGTGAGTTTTGTGAGCAGTTGCACTGCAATCAAAGAGTGCAGCAGTCACAGTGGCAGCAAACTTAGTTTCCGATGAGTATTTCCCGAGATATGGGCAGAAATATGTTAAAAAGTGTTCCAAAATGGCATTTTCTTGAACCTCAGGTATGTTGTATCTTTAAAGTGCCATATCTTGACAGGAACTTAACCGATTTTACTGAAATTTTGATATGTTGAAAAATCTTCATTGGAGATAAAATCGATGTATTTTGAGGTGTTTCTAATGAGTATATTCCGAGATATGGCTAAAAATGCGCAGGGAGGTACCCCAAAGCCGTGAATTTCCATAATATGACCTTCGCCCCAACTTTGAACAGCCATAACTTGGCCAAAAATCATCCGATTTTGAAAATTTTTGGAGTTCTGTCAATGGATTTGCACATATTTTGAATCTGCATCAAAAATTTGTTCATATTCGTCATTTCGAATTTTTTCACTTTTTGACCAATTTTGCATACCCTTGACAAAATCATAAAAAATTTTAAAATTTTTTAAGTCCAATTTTTTGACATAGATCGATTCTGGGACTTAAAACTAGCATTCTGCTTTTTATTTGAGGTGTTTCTGACGAGTACTTTCCTAGATATGGCCAAAAATGTGTTGAAAAGGACCAGAAATGGGATTTCCCTTATGATAGTCAACTTTCAACTTTGACTTGCCATAACTTCACGAGAATTCATCCGATTATGATGAAATTGGAATTTCTATTAATTCATATAATTGAAATTTTAATAATTATAAATTTTTTAGATTTCGCTTAATATCATAATCAATGTGGCTCAAAAAGTATTAATATCAAAAAATTGATTTTCCAGTGTTTTTGCACCACTGTGCTTAACTACATTTGTATAGATAATGCATTGAATTCACAGAAAATTGACTAGCTTCATGCGAACGACATTGTTTGCATTTATATAGAATATATGTTGTAGTTTTTTCTTTATTATTTTTTTGGTGGCAAGTGGAAGGGGCAGCTGTGTCAAGCAACTAGACAATTTGAAGTTGCATAAGAATATTTAACACACTTTCACAATCCTTTTCTCGAATGCGTGTATGCATCTTTTTGGTTTTCGTATCATTTTACGATTTGCGGTTGTGGCAGGCAACAGCTGTGGCTGTGGCTGCAACTGCAACTGCTGCTGGTGTTGCGATTACGAGTTGCCACAAGTGCTGGGCAAATGTATGCTCAATGTATCTTTGGCATATGTGGCAACTTGCGAGGCAACAGACAGCAGCAATTGTGGCCTCCTTGACTTTTGAGCATTACGTAATGTGTATGAAGGCGTTGAAGTGGGTGAAGGAGGTGAGGGTGGTGGTGTGGCAAGTTGCAGTTGATGATGGGGGGGTTGCACTTGCCACCAACTCAAGCCAAAGAATGGAACTCGTACTCTTTGAATGCAGCGGCTGCTACTGTTGTGAACTGTTGTAACTGCGATGAGAAAGTCAAAGAGAAGAAATGAGAGAGATGTATACATAAAGAGAGAGAGAGAGAGAGAGAGGGAGAGAGAGAGAGAAAGAGAGGGAGAGAGACGTGAATAGAGGGAGATGGGGAAATAAAGTGCAGCGCTCTGTTTGACACTTGCAGCTGTCAACGCGGCTCTGATTGATCGATTGCATATGTCTGTCTCCCTCTCTCTATGTATCTCTCTCGCTCTCTCTCCATCTCCCTCTATCTACACTTATCGCTCTGGAGCTCTATTAACTAGGCCATAACAAAAGAATTGAAATGTTTTGTTCGCCGCCAAGTGGAAGTGGAAGTGGAAGAGGAAACATTTACATTAATCACAAGTTAAATGAGCTGCAAAGTTGACTAACGGCATATCAAATTGATACTACACGACTGAAGTTAATCAAAGTACAGGTAATATGATAAATGAGGAAATCAAGCAGAGTATATTAAATGCTGAGAAACTGGAGTTTCTACAACAGAAATTACTAGAAATTGACACTTAATCGGAGCAATTTCAAAGAAAAAATATATTCTTAAGATAATGAAATATTTTTATTTTCTATTATTGTTCATATTATGTATAAAATAAAAAACAGATAAATTTTTTAATATTTATTTCCATACACAAAATGTATAATAATTAGGAATTTCAAAACCTCAGTTTAAATCGTTAAGTTTTGACAAAGTTATGGCAGTTAGGAAAGTTAAGAAAAAGTTTAGAAAAATTTGATTTTTTTTTTAAATTTTTAAATTTTTTTGCATTTTTTAAGATTGTATTGTCTATCTCTAAGAAAAGAAAATTCTTTAGATACTTAATATTACTTACAACAGAAGATTTCAAAAAAAATAGAAACTTTTTTATTGATCGATGATAGTTGGTGAATTTGGCCTGTGGCATTTCCATGGCCTGCAGCTTGTTGCAAGCATTCAAATGTTAAGCTGTGGAACATGCCACAGCAATTGCTTGCAACTTGTTGTTACTGTTATTGTTGCTGTTTATTCGTTTGTCGTTGTTCAAATTAATTTAAATTTATTGCCTCAGTTTTTAAGTGGAATTTGGCATTTGTCTAAAAATAAATGTTGACAGCAGACGGGCGGCCAGTGAAAAGTTGTATCTTTGAGATACTCTCATCTATGCATCTCTATCATCACAACTCTTCCATCTTCATTGAACTTGAACTTGTCTTTTGGCAATTGTTTGCCAAAGTCATTGAGCACAAAAACTTCGATTTGTAATGAGGCAAAGAGCCAAAGAGTCTAGGCCAAGTTATAACAAACTTTGCCTTCAACTTTGCCGACTATCATATACATAGGATACGTATGTATGTATGTATATAAGTATATAAGTTCACCGTTAGTTTTAAAGTTAGAGAATCGGGCTCGGACAACGATTTGTATCTGAAGTCAGCAACAGTCACTGCAAATTGAGTGCACACACAGTATACCCCCTCTCCCCCATCACCAACACAATTTGAGTCCGAATCCGAATCCGAGTCCAATTCCGACAGACGTTTGTCATTTGTCTGCTGTCATGTCAGTTGTCAGTTTGATTTTTTGACTCTTTTGCAGTTGCTGATGTTGTATTTTTGTATTTTTTAAATTGTAACAACTGCTATGACGACGTCCACAATGCTCAGCATACATACATATAGATTAATATATATGTATATAGGTATAATAAAATGCCAAACGACAAACAAAAGACAAATTGCGCGTTGCCGAAGAGCGTGTTGACAATTTTTTATATACATTTTTATATATATATAATTTTATTTTTTTTTTTAAATTTGTCAGACAAGTGTGTGGAGCATAGAGTTAGAACGAACTGTTTTATAGTTTATTATTGTACAAATGATCGGAAACTCATTTATTAGCCAAACATTCGAAAAAGTTTAACTTAAATGTCATACAACTTTAATTTAAAAATATATTAAAAATTTTGTATTTAACAAGATCTATAAACAACTCATCCATTTTTTAGTTGACAATATATTTAATAGTATATTTTCTCTTTATTGTAAAGAGCATTCTAAAAGTGTAATATCTTTCATGCTGAATGTATCTTTTTTCATGCTGAATGTATCTTTTTTCATTGACTCACGAGCTGCAGATACATTTTTACAACAGTTTGACATCTGAGCACTTTATCTTAATGTCAATTTTTTTTCCATTCTATCCTCTCTCTTTCTTTCTCTTTTCTGTGTTGATTCGGTTTTGGGTTCTGTTGTGTTTTCTTTTGGGTGCGGGGAGGTTCTTTGGCGGTGCGATGGGTTCGTTTTTTTTTATTTTATTTATTTATTTTTTTTTTGTTGGTATGGATTTTTGTGCGTGAAGCAGTTAAAAACGTTCAAGCAAATTAGCTATAAAAATGCCATTTGTCAGTCAACTTTTAGGCCACGATTTTGTTTTTTATATCCAATTTTTTTTTTCTCTTCGTGGGGGAAATTGTCAAAATCACGACTGCAGCTCGTTAATGGCGCCTAGAGGCGCCCTCTATCGGCAGGGAGAAAGAGGTAAAGTGAAGCTACGACTATTTACATTTATACATATTATTTATGCTTGAACGTTGACTCATCAACCAAATGTTAAACGGTGGCATTAGAAGGGAAAGGGATGGGAATGGGGGAGGAGGGGCTAAGACTTTAAATGTGGCAAGTTGTTGGGAAATTCAACTCATTTGCGTTTCATTCGTTGCAGTACGACAACGTCAACTCGTGCTTGAATGTGCTGAGAAGTCAATCGGTTGGTGGCCTGGACAACATAACCACCAATGATATCTGTGCCGGTCGCCTAAAGGCTGTCCTGGCCCTGTTCTTTGCCCTGAGTCGCTATAAGCAGCAGGCCAAGCAAACCAAATCCATTGGCGTCGGTTGCGGTGGCATCGGTGCAGGAGTTGGAGGCGCTGTCGGAGTTGGTGTTGGAGTTGTTGGCGGTGGTGCTGTGACAGCGATTGGCACTGGCGGTGGTTCAGTGCTTGGTATTGGCCTTGGTGGCAGTTTGAGGGCGAGTACAGCAAGTAATTTGCATGATAAACATCAGCAGGATCAACAGCAACAACAGCAGCAAACACCACAGCAATTGGCACAGTCACTGGAAAACGGCAATGAGATGGTGAATCGGTGAGTCACAAAAGAATATTTTATTCATATTTTTGAGTTTCAACTTGCACAAAATTGATCATAATTTACCAGTAGTCTTATCTCAATTCAAAAATAACCGTCGCAACTTTAAATTCTGTCAGTAACTGCGGTGTGTGTCCCAGCTAAGAGCATGCCTTGACGAGTTACGCTGTGTCTTAGCTGATTGTAGAGGTGGTTTGTGTTTTCGCTTAGAATAGTTAAGCAAACTGAACGAAGATGTGGGGAAATAAGCTTAACAGCTGTTACTATGCCGTGTCGCTGCTGCTATGTACGACCTCTAGCGTTGAAAGCGGGCAGCAGCACTAAGATATGTTGATAGCAGTTTATGTTAACTAACATTTATACTGACAGTGCTGGAAAATATTTATATATTCCTTTTGAATATATACTTTTTGTGATTTTATAATTAATAGATAATTATATTTTTTGTTATAAGCAAACTTCACTTAATTTCTTGAAACCTTTTTATTCTTGATACTTATACAAAAATTATGAAAAATTCATAAGCATACTCAATTCTTATAATCTTTCAAATACTCTTCAATCTTACTTCAATTTTTGAAATTGTTGCCTGCACCTTAAGTTTATGCAACATGCCACTCCTTCGTACTAGTTCGTCTCCATTTCATAGTTAATGTCTCAGATTTCCTTTGCATTTCTCATAGACATCCGTTACGCAGTTTATATTCGTATTCCCCAATATTTTTTTTGCCTTTTCGTGAATTCCTAGCAAGTTTAATATGATTTATTGGTTTGTTTGCCGGAAATTACAGGCGGTTGAGCTTGCTCCTTAGGGGGAGATTCCAAACCCCCAAGAAACATCTGTTTGCAGGGGAAACACAGAAGAAAAAAAAAAGAAAAACGCAGGAAAATCTCTTTTCAAAAATGGGGGGCAGTAAGCAAACAAAATTGGCATACTATGGCGTTGAACTGTTGCCTGTTGGCTGGATTTCTAAAGGCACTTGAAAAGCAGCTGAAAAATTCAAAACATGAAGATGGAAAATTAGAAAACTTTATTTGGTCGTGGCAAGTCAAAAGCAGTTGTCGTCTGGGTTGGATTATGCCGGGATGAGGTTACTTGTGTGCGTTTTGCAACCCTCGGGGAAATCCCAGCCGTAGACAGGAAACGGAAGCTTTTGTATAACGTCCCCCCCCTCCACCTTCTAACCTCCCCGCTAGCCAAAAGAGGTCCCTTCTCCAAAAGAACGAAGGCGGCGTTTAACTCTCGTTGGGGTCTGGCTGCCCCATTGCGCCACACGCCTCATGCCACACTGTGTGGCAATGTGCTGATGACTTTCACTGACTATGAAATTTAAATGCGTAACGGAAATGTTTTGCAATTTTCTTTCGGTTTTTTTGTTTGATATGTTTTGGCGATACCCTGTTAGGAAATGAGGGAAAGTTTTGGAAGGTTTAAGGAAATGCCACAAAATGGGATTATCCAGGAAACACATTTTGGGATTACGTTTTGAAATGAAAGTAGAAGAGGAAACAAGAGAGAGATATTTGATTTTTCTTTTTACAGGGTATTCTCCAGTTGATCATTTCGTTAGTTTCAGTGTTTGGCCGAAAGTTGGCGCTTTGTTGCCTCGCAGACAAATAAATTACACTGGATTTTTATGGGCGTCCTTGCGCCTAGTTTTGTGGTAGGCAACCGACGAGGACGACAACAGCATGAAAGCCTCGACGACAACCAAATGCGGCAAGTTCATTTAAAGTTGCACAGCAACCATAAAAAACTTTCACTGCAACCTCAACTCCCTTGCCCCCTTCCTGCTCCACAGACATTGTTTATAATGTCTGCGGTCCGACGACCTAGACATTGGGAAATCGAGACCGTTTTTCCCCGAGCAACCCCCAAAAAATGCCGTGCGTACACCATTAGCGACAATTCATGGTGGGGAGAGAGGCAAGTTTGGTGTGGAGTGTGGTGGCAAGTGGAGTGGAGTGGAGGGTGGGGGAGGGAGGACTCCACATGCAATATTCAAAAGTATTTTAACAACCCAACAGAGCAGCTGGTGCAAGGATAGTGGGCGGGGCAGGACAATTGACAAGTTTGTCAGTGTTAGTTGCTGGCGCTGATTTGTTGTTGCCGTTTCAGTTGTTGCCACAACATGTTGCATCTAATTAAAATGGTGGCACAGCAACAGCAACCGTGTCTGGGCAGCAGCTGATGACGATTTAAACGTCGCTTCATTTCCAACTGCAAATTGTGCGCCCGACATTGCAACAATATGTTGCACGTTGAATGTATTTATGGCAATTGCTGGGGCAGATACACATACATATGAAAGGATGCTCTACCCCTCTCACTCTCTCTCTCTATTCCACTTTCATTCCTTCTCTCTCTCTCTCTCTTCTCAACTCCCATAACTAACAGCAGACGACGCAGGGCGGAAATTCCAATGCATCATGAGGTTAAGAGTGGGTGAAAGAGAAAGAGAAAGAAGAGAGAGAAAAAGAGAGGATATAGAGAGACAGACAGACAGAGAGAGAGAGAGAGAGAGAGAGAGAGAGAGAGAGAGAGAGAAAAGAGATAGAGGGAAAAAGAAAGGGAGACACAGGTTAAGGGCAGTTAAAGGGGGTTACTTGTGGATCAAATGCGTAAAAGGGGGCTGAAATCGAGCACGTGTCCTTTCGTGTCCTTGCTAATTCGCATGCATTTATGCGTGACCACGCACAGGATAACATCCTTTTAGTATTGAGGTGGGAATGGTGGGAGTTGTCCAACGAGCAACTCCTTCAACTCCGTTCAGTTGCAGTTGTCCTGGCGACGAGTACTGTTCAATTGTGGCTACTTCAGGCTACGTAAGGACTCCAGCAACAAAAGGATATCCACAAATACATACACCCCAACATTTCTATGTATATATATGTACATACAACTGTATTGACAACTTGTCACATGCTTTTGGCTAAAAAGCCGCAATTGAGTCCATCGTCCTGCGTCCTTGTTGTCGTCTGGCTTAACTTTTGTTGTCCTGCGGGCATTCACTCCATGGAGTTCTCCTGTGTGTGTTTGGAATTTATAATTCCATTTGTGGTTTTAATTTCGTAAATGTGAATTTAATTTTATTCAATTTATTCAAGGATAGATACCCGCATTTGAGGTTAGGTTTACGCTACATTGATGCTCAATTGTCCTTGAAAGAGTTGATCAGGACAACATTTTCCAACTAATTTCAATAATCAATATGCGCAAAATAGTTTTGATTATAATCAATTTCAATTTATTTCGGAAATATTACTTCCTTTCGTATACTTAATCGTCCTTATCCTCAATGTCGCTTTTGCTTAACGGTTTCAAATATATTTCCCGAGTTGCCCGAAAGTGACCGCAATTATAGAGATGCTCATGTTCCATGCGAACAAAATTCCAAATAAATCGACGAAAGATCTCAAAGATCGAGCAAAATGTCTTGCAATAAAAGGGCCCCAGACAATTTCGATTATAGATGAGAATAATTTCCAGAACCCAAATGAAACGTATCAAAATATTGGATACAATGGCAAAATAATAGAAACCCTAATAAAGAAAAATGTCGACTTTTTTTTAGATATTTTAAAATACATTTAAAGTTACCTTTGGATAGATGAGATCCGTGCGCAGAAATATATTTTCACCACTCCAGACTCTCAATAAACCGAAATCCTTGAACAAATCCCAGGCAGAAAAATAGATTGTTGAAATGATGCTAGCAAAGATATAGGCCCATATCCAGGGATTAGCAAACATATTCGAGTATTGCGCTGCAGGAAAAAATCATTCAAAAAATTTTGAAAAATTTTCCAAAATTATTTTCACCATTTGTTTCCAATGCGATTCCCGAACAGATGACCATAATAATGCCCGAAAAGTATTTCATGGCATTTGTCAAAATCCCCATATATCTATATTGGGTATCATGATATCGTCGCAGACATTGCGCGAATCGAAACCAATATGGCAGAGCATTAACGATAATCCCACCGATATCGGTCTCAAACTTCAACGATGGTTGACCATCATTTATGAAGTTGATATAGAAGTTGATCAGACTGTAGTGATCGACAGCGCACATCGTTAGCGATAGTAACTGATCCGCCATCCAGAAATCGAGAAACCTCACCGTGTACAGAGGTGCCGCAAGGATGCGTCCAAAGACCCGAAGGATCCACATGCGAGCCGTATAGTTCATGATGTGTATGGGGTTGGCCAATAGCGCCATGGGCAGTAGGATACACATGGCGGGAAAGTAGTATGGAGACGGTGCATTGAACTCCTTGTAGTAGACGAAGAGCAGCATGGACATGCTCCAGATATATCCCAAGACGCTGGCGATTTCCAGGAAACTCACGGCCTGCAAGTGCCGGCGCAGATCTATGTTGAAGATGAGGACATGGTTGATGCCGCTCTTCTGCCAAATATAAACATTCAAAGCCATCAGGAAACTATACAGGACCAGCACAGTGGGTCCTCGATAGAGACGAACTAAGTGGTAGCTGACATCCTTTCTGTACCAGAAATATGCAACTACAAAGAGGATATTCTATAATTTTGGGATTTCTAAGTTGAGGTTCTGTTTACTTGAGATCACAACCGCTCCAAAGCTGACAATGAAGAGTCCCAATATTAGACCCGTCACGAAGATTATTTTGTTTGGTATGGGTTCCCCCATGGGAGGTACTCGTAACTTTGCCATTGCCTTGGCCCGATTCCCGTTCGTCAAGTACATCGTATAGATATCCTCCACATTGCCAATCATCGTCTTCAGCTCCTGTTCCTGCGAGAATGGAGCATTGCTCACATTGTCCATAAACCAACGGATACCCCGAGTGGACTCCAGACGCTTGTCGTACTTCTTGCATATCTTTCGGAATCCCGTATAGTTGAGTATCTGAAAGTTCTGTAACATTATCAGACCCATGTAGAACTCACAGCAGGTCAGTCCCAATCGATGGGTCTGGTGACGATGCTGCTCGTAGGCCTGGCGCATCTTCAGCTCCAGCGTGTCCAGCTTACGACGACCCTCTGCCAATTTCTGCAAATAGAAATTCTGGACACGATTCAATTCCTCGTTGCAGGTGGCAAAAAATATGCGCTCGAAATTCGCATAATATTGCATAACCTCAAAAGCGGGTGCTTCCGGTCCGGGAACATTCTCCGTGCTCTGGTATATCATAGTTTTCAGTTCCTTAGAACATCAGAAATATAAAATTGATGGAGATTCTATATGTATATAGTGAACTGGGGGTTCATAATTACCGCATAGTTCATATATTGACGACGCCATTCAACGGTTAAATAGCTTTCGAAGGTTTTTCCAAATTTCATCTTTAATCGGATTGAATTAAATTATTATTTTAATCTGATTTCTAGAGTAACTCTCAGTGAAATGATTGAAATTTTATTTGCACTAGAAATTATCAAATCACTTTTATTCTCTTCAAAATAGATTATAGTATGCCTTGAACAGAGCATTTTATTTAATCTATACTATTTTTTTAGCCAAAAAATAATTTTAAATAGTATATATTTTTGAGAAATTAAATAGCTATTTAAAAACTATTTAAAAAGATTATTTTTTCATTATAAAGGAGTTTAACTTAAACATAATATGAATAACAAATAAAACATTTCCCTTTCTTTTAGTAAATTGTTTTTTTTTTACTACTGAAAAGTAAAAAAGATCTCAAAAGATCTGAGGAAATTTTACAATTTATATTTATTTATATTTATTATATTTATTTATATTTATTAATATTTATTTATTATTATCAAATCTTTAGACATGATTTGATTGAATTTTCCCTCATTATATTTATTTATATTTAATTTTTATTTGTTTATATTTAAATAAAATAAGTCCATTCACTGATAACCTTAAACACTTTAATTTTTGCTCATAATTTGAATTTAGCTCAAAGTCTGTTCATTTGACGAGAACCTCCCCTGCGCCGTGTTGCAAATTTGTTGACATGCCTCATGCCACAGTTTGCTTGGCAACGCTTTTGTTTCTATCTGTGGACAGTTTGCTGCTTTCCCAGACCATATCCGGTTGCTGTCTTTCATCAATTTGAAATGGGCATTAATACCTTTTGGTTTTTATTTTAATTTTTTTTTCTTTTTTGTATTTCATTTTTTTGTTTTGTTGATTTCTGGTTGCATGCGGCCGATTGAAGTGGACGCCTCCGCTGTCAGTGCGTGCAACACTTTCAACTTGATTCAAAAAAATGAAATAGAAAAAGATGAAGCAGAAGTGTTGTTGGGCTTGTGGTTTTGCTAAGGGTTGTTGGGGGTTCGTGGCTGCCCTTATAAGAAAGCCGAAGAACAAGATGCTCAATCAACACACAATTCACAGCTTCGATTTCAATTCGAGTCAACGGCAGTTAGTCATATTTCTTCTACTTCATCTTCTGCATCTTCTTCTTCATCCGCTGACAAACAAAGAAAATGGCGATTTAGTTTTGGGGCTGCTTACCCCACAATGTGTCGTCTACAGGCATGCAACATGGTAGAAGGGGGCATGGGGGGTGGAAGGTTGTGGCACAAACCTCACCTCAGCTCACGACATCATCAAAGCGACCATTCATCTTCAAGCAACGTGAAAAATGTGAAACAATTGCAACGATGATTACATTTTTTTTTCCAACAGTTTGTTGTTCTGGTTGTTGTTGTTGTTGTTTTGGTTGTTGTTGTTGTTGCTGTTTGTTGTTGGGCAAATGGTCGTAAAGGAAAATTGAATTTGTCAGTGGGTGGCATGAAGCTATCCCTCTATCCTTGGGGGAGTATTTTCTAAACTAACTCTCTACCTTTCTCTCTCTTTCTCTGTCTCTCTCTCTCATCTCTCTATCTCTCCTCCACTCTTTGGCCATAATTATATGCTAAATACTGGAGTAATTAAGTCCCCTGGGAGGGCAGAAGACGCTAAGCAGTTGATTATGCCGTTGACTGGGCCTCTAACAAAATTTAAGCCATTTGCTTAGTTATGACAAAACTGTAGCAAAATATTGGCAACATGTGCCAAATAGGCAGGATCTGCAGCTTCTGGCCAGGAAATGTACAGCTGCTGTTAGGAAAGGAGCTGCCGTCAGCAAAAGTTGAACCTAGACAGATACCCTGTACTTTGAGAGACTATGGAAGGAGTGTTTGTTGTATGGCAATATAGGGTTTATTTTGTTATAAATTATTTCGTTTTTCACAGGGCATCTGCAAGTCGGTGCTTTGAAAGGAGCAAAATTTGATAACAGAAAGATACCCTGTACTTAGAAACTACAGAAGGTCTGCTAGTTGTGCGGCAAAATGAGATATATTTTGTGATATCTTTCTCATTCCAAACAAACATTTATTACAGGGTATCTGTCAGTCGTGTTTAGCTTGGCCTCCTAAATATCTACTTGTTTTTAGTAGCAGCGTCAAATAAAAATATTTGCATAGACAAACCATGGGAGGACAATTGTATTGGAGGACTAACGGACAAGTGAGCAGCTAGAGAGTGGATTTGACTACTAGGATATAGTATGTACTATGCCAGCCAGGGATGGCGATGGCCAGTGGTTGGTGACCAGGGCTGGGAGGCGCACAAAATGAAAAGTAAACATTGCAAACGTCCGTTGTCATTGCCATTGAAATGATAAAGTGCGACGGACAAAAGGCAATAAAATGCATGCTTAGTGCTGTCGTTATGCTAGAGAAAGAGAAGGAGAGAAAGAGAGAGAGTCTGAGAAAGAGAGAGAGGGAGAGAGAAAGGGAGAAAGAAAGGGAGTAGAGTAGGTGTAGCAAAGACACTCTTAGTTGCAGTCCAAGCAAGGATTTTAATGGCATTAGTTTAACGGTTGCAGGATCCACAGCTGGTAGTTGTTGTAGGTCCTGTACCTCTACACATTTGGTCCTGTCCAGCAGTTAGTGCTGATTCAAGTCCATTTCCCAGCTACATGTGTTGTGTCTAGCTCACAACTCCTTTCTTTTTGCAACTTTCCATTTCGTTTTTTTTTTGTTTTGTCTGTGAATTGTTTCAGCTCGAAAACGTTTTCATGGTTTTTTGTTGGATTTGTATAAACAAAGATTTATTGGTTGCTGTTTTAGTTATTTGGGGTGTACAGACAGAGAGAGAGAGAGTGAAACAAAGAGAGAGAGAGAGAGAGAGAGAGAGAGAGATAGAGAAAGAAAGAGACAGTCAGTCAGCAATTAAAGAAATAAACTAAAAGTTGAAAATTAATGAAAAGAGGATCCAACTTCGGTTCTTTTTTTTAAAGAATTTGAAAGTTTTACCTATAGCTCTGTTCTCAATTCCGATCTCTGCAGCTCTGTCAAAATCACACGTTTTATGCGGATTCGGAATTGAGAACAGCGGTGATAAATGAAATGGAGAATTGCTGTCTATGAAGTATGTTAATTAGTGCCTAGTTTATAATGAACTACGTTTCTAATTCATGCAAAAATAGGTTTTTCTCAATATAGATCTTGACTTTAAATTGTCATAACTTTCCCAAACGCAACCGATTTTGTAGTGGAATGTCAGTTTTGCAAAGATATGATATTGACTTAGATGCAATTTTTCGTCTAGTTGCCACAACTTTCATGCCACAAATTGTTGCTCTGTACAACTGTGTGCATTGGGGATGCCTTGGATTTTTGTTAATTGGTTGCAACTTAATCCGCAACTAGTGCAACTCACATTGCCACCCTCTTGGGGGCCATGGGGCATTCAATTAAAAACTGAACTGAAATCAAATCACCGCTTACACTAGTCAGCAGGTTTTGGGGTTTTGAGGCGGGGATCGGTCTGCAGTTTGCAGTTCAATTGCGAAACGACAATAAACTTCAAATAAAAACTAAACTTGAAATTCGAGCAAGTGCCAAAGCGGCTTACAAAGACTTAAACTGGTTTTCATCTCTCTTGGCCAATTGATTGAAGTTGTCGCATTGAAATTATGCGCAATGATTAAACAATTTTCTTCGACTTGTTGGTGGTTGTTGTTGTTGTTGTTGTTGCCACAAATTGGTGACACTTTATAAGACACGACGCGAAATAAAAGCGATTTGCGATAATTGTTTAGTTTGCTAAATTGCTTTCGCCTGGCCAATAACTTTGTTAACTTGGCCATCATAATTGCCGGTATTATTATTATTATTATTATTACTATTTTCGTGCAATGAACTTTAATTAGACAGTGTAGAGGGCGCAAGCATGTGGCAGCTAGAGGTCATGTTGTTGCAAGTGCAACTGTCTGTTATTTATAGAACTATGCTTGCAACCACCCACCCGTTTACCCGTCTCCCGTTTACCCGTCTGCCACATGCAGCGCACAGCTGTTGCTCTGCAGTCTCTTTCTCTTCGAACTTGCGCGCTTCGAACATGTTCGACACACATGTTGCAGGTTGCAAGTTGCCACATTGAAAGTTGCGTAGCTTCGTGGCCCAAGACCTTCAGTTTGCAACCGGAACGTGTCGGCAACGGAACGTTCACCTGACGGACGGAAAGATTCGTTGTTGAAATTTTTCGCTATTTTCGATTTTGTTTATGTTTTTTAATGGAGAAGTTCGCGCAAAAAAAAGGCGGCAATTTCGTCGAATGTGAATTGAGCGTTTAAGGTCATGGCATGAAACAAAGTGAAAGAAGTGCCAAAAATCATACAAGGTGCAAAGTGTGTAAATTATAAAAATAATATAAAGTTTATGTTGATATTAATTATCAATTATGAAGTGAATAAATCAAAGAAATTATAAAAAAAATATAATCATAAATATTTGGTTAAATAAGAAGCTGTCAATTATTAAAACACATTTTTGATGATATTAATTCTAATAAAGTGGAGAAATCAATAAATTATATAAAAATAATAATATTTCTATAAATATTTGGAAAAATATGAAAGATAATATTTTCTTAAATATAAAGATAAATGTTGGAAATATTCTGACCATAAAATAATAAAGAAAATGATTTTAAAGTAAAGAAATGAATAAAAATTATAATAATAACAATATGACTACATTGGGATAAATATGAAGCAAAAGTGTGACTTTTGTTTATTATAAAATTAATCAAAAAAATATTTATTGTAACTGTTACCCCTCTACAAACTTCACTTTCTTGCGATTTTTATGTTGCCTAGGTTTACGTGAAATCCTCCATATTGAAAGTGTATTTCCTTAAATCAGTTTCTTCTTCCCCCTCTTCCCCATGGACGGACTATTGCATATTTTATGGCGTGTTTTTGCACTTTCATGAAACCATTTAAAGTTCTTGGATTTACCGCATAATTAACGCCTTATCGCAATGCACACAAATTAAATGGGGTTTAACGAAAGAGTGAGAGAGATAGCATATCTTTCACTCCATCTCACTCTCTCACTCACTCACTCTCTCTCTCTCTCTCTGTGTGTGAACTCTTTCAGTACCAGACGTTCTCCATGGACCCGCCAGACAAATTCCATTTTAGATAAGCTCCGCTCTCTACCAAATTTATTTATAACCGCAAAAAAATAAAAACATGAAAAATCAACAGAAAATAGCGAAATTCCGACTCTGAATTGTTGCCGCGGGATTTGAAGTTTGACTGCATTAGAAAAACAAACTGATTTAAAAACTTTTATTAGCTGTGATAATAAACTGCAATTATTTTGGCTAAAATTTTAAAACCATTAGGGTATTTGTTGTTTTTTTTTTTATTAAATAAAGTTTTTAGATGAAAAAAGAGTCAACATATTTTCTAAATTAAAGAGTTGTGATTTAGTAATTGTTTTTCGAAATATTTCTCACATATTTCTTATATAATTATATTAGCAATTAATTATTATAATTTTACTGCTCTGAAATCTAGTTACATTAGCATCTATTAGAGATAAACAAAGCTTTGTTTATTTGAGTGTTAATTATATATTTTAGCTGCCAAAAATTATTAAAAAATTGAAATTGAATTATATATTTTGCCTGACAAAATATTTATGGTAGAACAATGTTAAAAAAATAATTGAATTTTTTTAATTTTGATTTTTTTTTATATTTTCAGAAACCATTATATGTTAATACTTAATCTACCTTAATTTACTCTATTTACTCTTAATTAACATTAATTATAACTACATAATCACAAAATGAAACCCCTGATAGTTTCATATTTGAAACATCTGTGCACATTAGTTAGAGTTTCTTAACTTTGATGAAATCTTTGTCGCTTTTCATTTTGAAAACTTTTCCCTTTTTCTTCTTAATTACATCGACATATGTAGTTCACAAGTTTAATTTCTGGAGCCAATGTATGTGTCTGAGACAAATTAGAAGTCCACAACCAGAAGACGTTAATCTTCAGTGTCATCAGCTGAGTTGGTGAGAGAATTTGTTTGGGTTTTTGAAGGGGAAACCGGTAGGTAGGTAACCGTTAACCGGTTTTGAGCTTCTCTCTACATATACTTTGAGAATACGGCGCGTGTCTTCAATTAATCAAGCGAAAACTCACAAAATTCTGTCTGTGGATTTTCTAATTGAATTTCATGCAAGTGGCACTTGAGCAGCTGTGGCTCAAAGGATTGTGGCTGTGCATCCTTGACTGGTTCATCGAGTACCAAAGTTGAAGTATCAAACTTGAAGTCTGGCTAATTAGGAGGATGCCGGCAGTACTTCAATATATATGTATATATCTTTCTCGCTTTATTGAGCATTTTCAATTTTAAGCCGCTGCCATTGACAAACTGACAACATGACAAGGCGGCTGTCAAATCTGTACGTATATCATGATGCTGCCTCTTCTTCTTCTTTAAGTTCTCATGCTTTTAACTAGGGGTGCATTGAACTTGAAGTCACCCCCCTGCTTGATACGAATATTACCCAAATCAAAGCCTAAGCCAAAGACCAACAGAAATTTGAGATAACAAAAATTTATATATATATATATCTCTAAAAAAACAAATGTGAAGAGACGAGCTGTCAAAATACCAAACAAGCGACGGCTCAAATAAAAAATCAATCCCCATAAAAGAGATACCACCGTAAACAGTAGTTGGGGGTAGAGGGATTACTGTACAAGTCGAGTACTCACTGTAGGTAACAGCCGCAACGAACTTTGACTAATGATAGGGGCCTCGTCTGTCTTGTGACAGAGACAGTGTAAAGAGATTATGCTGTTGGTTGCCAGCACCACCCTAATGATTTAATTATGATAATTATGATAGCCATGGGGAGGTTACAGAGTTACAGCATAACTCTGTGACACCAACTCGAATAGTTGTAGTCCCATAACTGAAGTATCTTAATGGTGGTCCCGCGATAATTGTTAGTCTCGGCTATGATTATGGCTTTTTCATGTAAATGTGCATCGAATTAACCCTCAACCAAGAAATTATGCAGATGAACTGCGAACTAGTTCGTAGTTCATAGTTTTGTAATGCGGCTCTGGAAAGTGTGATAAATTATCTTTTCATGGTTATTGTTGTCATTAACTTGGGAAAGAAAATTTACATTGAATACTTATGGATATGATAGATCTACAAGCTGGAATTTCTGGCTGAAAATTCAACTTCTGTGGGGTGAAATTTTCGAATATGAGATTTTCATACCAATCGATCAGAAATTTTAATACTTTTATTTTGGTGGGTAAATTTTGAAAATTGGATTATTTTTGTGAAAGTTATGGCATTTTGAAGTTTAGAGGGGTTCACAAGCTGGAATTTCTGGCTGAAAATTCAACTTCTGTGGGGTGAAATTTTCGAATATGAGATTTTCATACCAATCGATCAGAAATTTCAATACCTTTCTTTTGGTGGGTAAATTTTGAAAATTGGATTATTTTTGTGAAAGTTATGGCATTTTGAAGTTTAGAGGGGTTCACAAGCTGGAATTTCTGGCTGAAAATTCAACTTCTGTGGGGTGAAATTTTCGAATATGAGATTTTGGTACCAATCGATCAGAAATTTCAATACCTTGATTTTGGTGGGTCAATTTTGAAAATTGGATGATTTTTGAGAAAGTTATGGCATTTTGAAGTTAAAAGGGGTTCACAAGCTGGAATTTCTGACTGAAAATTCAACTTATGTGGGATGAAATTTTCGAATATGAGATTTTGGTACCAATCTATCAGAAATTTCAATACCTTGATTTTGGTGGGTAATTTTTGAAAATTGGATTATTTTTGTGAAAGTTATGGCATTTTGAAGTTTAGAGGGGTCCACAAGCTGGAAGTTCTGACTGAA
This sequence comes from Drosophila quadrilineata, assembly GCA_018150725.1. Taxonomy (NCBI): domain Eukaryota; kingdom Metazoa; phylum Arthropoda; class Insecta; order Diptera; family Drosophilidae; genus Drosophila; species Drosophila quadrilineata. The sequence continues at coordinate 8,384,315 of JAECWN010000452.1, read as the reverse complement.
AATTCAACTTCTGTGGGGTGAAATTTTGGAATATGAGATTTTGGTACCAATCGATCAGAAATTTCAATACCTTTATTTTGGTGGGTCAATTTTGAAAATACGATGATTTTTGAGAAAGTTATGGCATTTTGAAGTTTAGAGGGGTCCACAAGCTGGAAGTTCTGACTGAAAATTCAACTTCTGTGGGGTGAAATTTTCGAATATGAGATTTTGGTACCAATCGATCAGAAATTTCAATACCTTTCTTTTGGTGGGTCAATTTTGAAAATACGATGATTTTTGAGAAAGTTATGGCATTTTGAAGTTTAGAGGGTTTCACAAGCTGGAATTTCTGACTGAAAATTCAACTTCTGTGGGGTGAAATTTTCGAATATGAGATTTTGGTACCAATCGATCAGAAATTTCAATACCTTTATTTTGGTGGGTCAATTTTGAAAATTGGATTATTTTTGTGAAAGTTATGGCATTTTGAAGTTTAGAGGGGTCCACAAGCTGGAATTTCTGGCTGAAAATTCAACTTCTGTGGGGTGAAATTTTCGAATATGAGATTTTCATACCAATCGATCAGAAATTTTAATACCTTTATTTTGGTGGGTCAATTTTGAAAATACGATGATTTTTGAGAAAGTTATGGCATTTTGAAGTTTAGAGGGGTCCACAAGCTGGAAGTTCTGACTGAAAATTCAACTTCTGTGGGGTGAAATTTTCGAATATGAGATTTTGGTACCAATCGATCAGAAATTTCAATACCTTTATTTTGGTGGGTCAATTTTGAAAATACGATGATTTTTGAGAAAGTTATGGCATTTTGAAGTTTAGAGGGTTTCACAAGCTGGAATTTCTGGCTGAAAATTCAACTTCTGTGGGGTGAAATTTTCGAATATGAGATTTTCATACCAATCGATCAGAAATTTTAATACCTTTATTTTGGTGGGTCAATTTTGAAAATTGGATGATTTTTGAGAAAGTTATGGCATTTTGAAGTTTAGAGGGGTTCACAAGCTGGAATTTCTGGCTGAAAATTCAACTTCTGTGGGGTGAAATTTTCGAATATGAGATTTTCATACCAATCGATCAGAAATTTTAATACCTTTATTTTGGTGGGTCAATTTTGAAAATACGATGATTTTTGAGAAAGTTATGGCATTTTGAAGTTTAGAGGGGTCCACAAGCTGGATTTTCTGACTGAAAATTCAACTTCTGTGGGGTGAAATTTTCGAATATGAGATTTTCATACCAATCGATCAGAAATTTTAATACCTTTATTTTGGTGGGTCAATTTTGAAAATACGATGATTTTTGAGAAAGTTATGGCATTTGGAAGTTTAGAGGGTTTCACAAGCTGGAATTTCTGGCTGAAAATTCAACTTCTGTGGGGTGAAATTTTCGAATATGAGATTTTCATACCAATCGATCAGAAATTTTAATACTTTTATTTTGGTGGGTCAATTTTGAAAATTGGATGATTTTTGAGAAAGTTGTGGCATTTTGAAGTTTAGAGGGGTTCACAAGCTGGAATTTCTGGCTGAAAATTCAACTTCTGTGGGGTGAAATTTTCGAATATGAGACTTTCATACCAATCGATCAGAAATTTTAATACCTTTATTTTGGTGGGTCAATTTTGAAAATACGATGATTTTTGAGAAAGTTATGGCATTTTGAAGTTTAGAGGGTTTCACAAGCTGGAATTTCTGGCTGAAAATTCAACTTCTGTGGGGTGAAATTTTCGAATATGAGATTTTCATACCAATCGATCAGAAATTTTAATACCTTTATTTTGGTGGGTCAATTTTGAAAATTGGATGATTTTTGAGAAAGTTATGGCATTTTGAAGTTTAGAGGGGTTCACAAGCTGGAATTTCTGGCTGAAAATTCAACTTCTGTGGGGTGAAATTTTCGAATATGAGATTTTCATACCAATCGATCAGAAATTTCAATACCTTTCTTTTGGTGGGTAATTTTTGAAAATTGGATTATTTTTGTGAAAGTTATGGCATTTTGAAGTTTAGAGGGGTCCACAAGCTGTAAGTTCTGGCTGAAAATTCAACTTCTGTGGGGTGAAATTTTCGAATATGAGATTTTCATACCAATCGATCAGAAATTTTAATACCTTTATTTTGGTGGGTAAATTTTGAAAATTGGATTATTTTTGTGAAAGTTATGGCATTTTGAAGTTTAGAGGGCTTCACAAGCTGGAATTTCTGGCTGAAAATTCAACTTCTGTGGGGTGAAATTTTCGAATATGAGATTTTCATACCAATCGATCAGAAATTTCAATACCTTTCTTTTGGTGGGTAATTTTTGAAAATTGGATTATTTTTGTGAAAGTTATGGCATTTTGAAGTTTAGAGGGGTCCACAAGCTGTAAGTTCTGGCTGAAAATTCAACTTCTGTGGGGTGAAATTTTCGAATATGAGATTTTGGTACCAATCGATCAGAAATTTCAATACCTTTACTTTGGTGGGTCAATTTTGAAAATTGGATTATTTTTGAGAAAGTTATGGCACTTGGAAGCTAAGAGGGGCTTACAAGCTGGAATTTCATTAAAGATGTGTGTTTCATGAGTTTCTGGTCGATGATGGTTAATCATTAAAGAGCAGAGAACCCCGCTTAGTTTATCAGAGCTGAGTTGGCTAAAAGTCTTTATCGAATCACATAATTTTCACTTCAGAAACCCCCTCATACAGCCCATAACTAATCGTTCGATTCGTGGAACATCACGTACACGGCTCAAACAATAACTTTTTGACACAATTAACTGCCGCTGGCCCTTTTTTACTGCACTCAGTTCACTTCAGTTCAGTTCAGTTCAGTTCAGTTTAGCATAGTTTATTGGGGTTTGAGTGCAGTTAAGGGTCGCCCTCTTATCGGAGAACATTGCACTTTTTGCCAATGCAAAGAAATGAAACTTTGTCTCCCCGAGTTCTTATCTGTGGCAGAGCACAAGCCCAAAGGCACTTTGTGAAATTATTGAAATCGCTTTTTGAAAATGCATTTTAAATGGAAAATGTGTGGGAAAATGGGTGGAGAGGAAAGCGGGAAGTGTGAGGCTGTTGGAAATTGACGTTTAGTCACGTACGTTGGGCAAAAGCAAATTTATTTAATATGCAGACCTTTACGAAGTGGCAAAAAGTTTTGTGGCCAACCAACCACCAGGCAGAGATGCAGAGGGGAGGCTCATGTGGTTATCGCTAAAGATATTCAGACTACTTTTAAGGATGCAGTTTTTTGACAGGAAGTTTTCAGTAAATTAATGGAGTGGGAATAAGAGGGAAGGAGAGGAAAGAAGAGGGAAAGGGAGTCCGTCTCTGTTTCAGCCTGTAACTCATTTCCATTGTCTATAGTGTAGGTTCTTCACAGGGTCTATAAATCCAACAATGCAGTCCGTTCAATCACCGGCCACTTGCAACGCCCCAAAATCCTCCAGACACTCCATCCATAGACACTCCTGGCGCCTGTCATGGGCACATGCAACGCATAACAAATGCTATGTTTTTTTTGCAGAGAAAGCGAGAAAGAGGTGGAGAGAGAGAGAGAGAGCGAGAGAGAGGGAGAGGGAGACAATCACAACTCTAAGTTCGACTTGAAGTTTAACAAATAAATTTTGACGAGATTTATGGGCCAGGCCAAAGTCTGTTTCAGTCTCTAACGTTTGTTTCTTTTCCAACCTCAGCGACAGACACTCCTACCAACTTCTATCCGTATCCGTATCTGTATCTGCATCTGTGTCTGAGTATCCGTATCTGTATCTCGGTGCCGGTTTTTTGAGTTGGCTTTTAATGCACCATAAAACTGACATAAAGAAAATACTTCCATCTAAATATAAACAAAAGCGACTAAGTGGAGAGAGGAAAGAGATGAGTGGAGAAAGAGGAGAGAGAGAGAGACCCAGTAAAACAAATAACGTCTAAACGTGCAAATGCACGTGCTGCTCCACATTCTCAACAACAACAACAACAACAATTTCGACTTAGAGGTGGGGTCTCTCACTAAGGTATCTTCTGTTTCTCCCCCTTTCTCTGTATCACACACATTTCCCTTTATTTCTCTCTTCTCTCTGCTCTTCTCTGTCCTCGCTGGGCAGTGGGGCTATCGCTCCAGCGAACACATTACGAAAATAGACAAGTTTATGGAGCAGAAATCAACTTGAAAGACTCTTTTAGCTTCCGCTTCAAAATTTAAAGAAAAAAATCGAAAAAAATATTGAAACAAAAAGATTTATGTCCAACAAGCAAAGCTGAATAATAAATGCTCTTAAAAAAAAAAAAAACAAAATTAAAAATGTATTGTAAATAATATATTTAAAATAGGAGAAATAATTACAAAAATTAGAAAAAATAAAAATTAATTGCAAAAAGTTTATATAAAGATAAAAGAAATATTAAAAAAAGAGTAAATAAAAATTTTATCAATATATGTCTATAATTTAAACAATAAAAATTATATGAAAATTAAAATAAAATTTTAATATAATTTACATAAAATTATAGATAATAAAAATTAATAAAAATATTTTTTTTTTCTTTTTCTTCGTTTCTATTCAATTCAATAATAAATACAATTTTTTTAGCTTCCCTTTTAATGTCGTAGTCAATGAACTTTTTTGTATAGGGCATTGATATAAAAATAAGTGGATAAAGAGGCAGCAGAGGCGCCTCCCACTGCCATGCCACAGACTGCAGCAGCATTGTGTCTCGTCAAACTTTAGGCAAAAAGTCGTTTATTTTTATTTATATGAGAATGTCAAAGCAAATCAGCAATTTGTCACGCTGTTTTTGGCACACATTCACACTCAGATACATTTTGGGGGGAACCAGCTGAGATACAATATCTCAAACTGAATGTATATCTTTGTACATATACATTTGTGTGCCCTTTCAAGTTGTACATTTGTTGCGAGTCGCTCAATTAAAAGAGCTCCACTATCGAAATGCTGTGATAGGTGCAGTACTCCCCTCCACTCACCCTTCACCACCCCCCTTCAATCAAGCACCTAAACAACATTGCATTCATCATAAATATTTCGTAATCTTCTGACAGCTTTGAAGTGGCGGCAGTCTCCATTTGTTCGCTTGACTTGTTCAGTTTGTATAACATATAGATCGATTCAATTGAAAAGTTTCCAATGAACTTCCATCTCGAATTTATGTTTAATAATAAATAATTGATATTTTATTAGCTGCAAAACTCTTAGGAATAAATGCAATATTTGTGAAGTATTCTAGTTAAATTTCTGAACACGGGTTTATCTCAATTATTTTTTAAAAATTTTGTCAATCATTTTTCTAAAGAGAATTATTAAGTAATTTAGAAAGAAAGACGATAATTTTTCTATGCAATAGCAAAGTGGAAATAATCTTTATAATCAGAGAAAAAAACAATTTTTTGAACCAAATATATAAATTGAAATTTCATGAAGCGAAAAAACTTGTATTTCATAATATTCAATTTATTTTAAATTAAAACATTTTGCTTGTTTTTTTATTATTTGTTTGTATTATTTTTTTTTTGTTTCAATCTTAATTGTAATTATTAAAAATTATTTTCAAATGAAATTAAATTCATGGAGAAGTTTTTAAAATAAAAAATATCATACTTTTAGATGCAGAGAAGCAAAAATGAAATAATTATAATTTTATTCAATATTTATTTATTTTTAATTTAATTTCATCTCGTTTTTCGCTATTCCTGCTAAGTTTACATAGATCTGAAGTAGAGTCTCTGTTTCTCTCTCTCTAACGATTTTTCTGCTTCATCGATTACAATTTTGTGTTCAGTCACACTTCCTGGTATTTCACTTGCCACTTGCCACAAACCCTTTCAGTACTCCCCCCCCCCACTCACTTGTGCAACACTTTAGCCACAGTTCTTGGCAATTTGCTAGGACTTCAGCTCGCATTTATTATGCACAACTTGAGCTTCAGTTTGAAACAGACTTCAAGATTCATCAAGTGGCAGAAGAAGTGACAAATCGACAAGCACAATTTGCAACAATTTTATGAAAATAACATTGTCAGTGAGGCGAGATTCAAGTCGAATCGAGTATTGTAGTTATATATATACTGACTCATACTATATATGTATATCGAGTGTTGTTGCTGCGTGTTGTTCGTGTTGTTTGTCGCTCTGTTGATTGTCGTAATTGTTGCTGTGACAGTTTGATTACGCAACTGCTGCGTAGTCTAGATGTCTTTCAATAAATCAGACAAACTCACGCAACTCTTTATTTTTCACTCTCTCTCTCTCTCTCTCTCTCTCTCTCTCTTTTCTAAGTCAACATTGTCTCTTTCTTTTCTGTTCTCTCTTCTCTTGGCTGTGCCACACGCAGCGCAACACGTGCCACACTCCAATTGCAACAGTTATCGCCACAGCAGCTGGAGCTGCTCAAGCAACCCTCGTCGCAAAAAAACACGAAGAAAAAACACGGCATTAATTTTTACGACAAATTGATTAAGCATAAAGTTCGCACCCTTCGTAGAGTCTGCACAGATCTAAGCTATAGATATATATATATATATAAAATACGACCACTTTGCGAGCATTTAGCAGGCACTTCAAATGCTGCTGCATGCCACAAACTGACATTTCGCAGGCGCTGTTGCACAATTTCAGTCCCAGTCCCACTCACGTGTCACGCACACGTGCGTATTATTTACACGCCATATTTTTTTCCTCTTTACTTTTATTTCTCTTTCTTGACTTTTTTTCTTAGACTTTACATCATTGTAATTGCAGTTATTGATTTTTGTGCTTGTGATTTGTGCCCGAGTCACCCTGTTGCCTAGTTTCAGACTAGATTAGCCGCCTCAGCAGTCTGTCTGGTTCTGTTTTTCTATACGGAAATCCCAAATATGTTCACTTAATTGCATTAAGACTCTGTAACAACCCCACAACAGAACAGAAATACATTCATCATGCCTTCTCCGAACTGAGATCAAAGTGCTGTGCAAACATTTTCGGACAACTCCGCCCCCTTTCCTCAAGGATACTCTTCTGTGGATGGTTCCCCTTTTGCAGCTCCAGATGGTGGGGGGGGGGGGAATAAATACCAGACCAGTTTGTTTGATTAGCAGCAATTTTTACTTCTGTCACAGCAGAATAATGTCCAGTCTCAGCTTCAGCTTAATTACATTGTAATTACATGGAGCAAACATGGGCGGTGCCAGGCACAGACTCAAAGTGTTTAATGGACACAGTCTACAGAGACAGAGAGACAGACAGAGAGAGACAGAGAGAGATAAAGAGAGAGAGTGCGAAATTATCCAGATTAACTAATTAAATCTGAAAATCAAAGAGCAGACTATATCTGACTGGAAACATACTAACAAATATATTTTGTTTCTCAGAAAACTTTTAAAGTGGAAGAAAATAAGCAAAATTGAATAAAAATGTCCTTTAATTAATAAATTTATATAATAAATAAATTACAATAAAATTATTTATATACACAAAGAATAACAAGTCAAAATTAATAAAGAAAAATATCTTAAGATAAATATATATAAATTTACACGTTAAATTTATAAATTAAAAATAAAAATAAATTAAATTTCTAAGTTACATTACTCAAATAAAAACTTAATCGTAAAAATATAGATAAATGAATATAATAATATATAAAATAATAATAATATTGAATATGAATAATTAACTATTTAATTGATAATAAACATTAATAAGTATGTTTTATAAATAATCAATATAAAATTTACATAGCTAATGAATAAATATAATAATATATATAAATAATATTAAGTACTAATGATAATTATAAAGAAAGTGTCTTCAAATTAATAAATTTAAGTTAACATAATTAATAAATAAATATAAAATTTTTACATAGTCAAATGTTGTTTTTGAAATAAATTTGAAAAATTTCTAAAATTCTAAAAAATTTCTTAAAGCAGTTCAAAAATGTTTCTAAAGAAGTGTTAAAAATCTCAAATAATGTAAACTGAAATCAGTTTCAAAAGCTGAAAAGTGCCAAAGTTGCTACTAAATGCCAAATTAGTTACATAATCAACAACATCATCGTCATCCTTAAAGCCATCATTATCATCATTATTACTATATAATCGCGTGTCAGCCACAATATGGGCAACACTTCATCCTCATCCCATGGCAATGGTAATGGGAGTGGAAGTGGAAAAAGTGCGAGAAAATGTCGCAGTCTACCCAACTCACCGGATGTCAGAAGGTAAAAACTATATATAGTGTATATATACTATAGATGGAGATGCATTGAAAAGCTTTTAAGCGTTTTCTCTATAGAAACGAAAGCTCCTTTTGTGGCCACTAATGAGAGTCATTAGAGATATTTTATACAGAGATAATGCCAGAATAAAGCCAAATGTCAGCATAATAAATCAGAGCGTGGAAATGACTTTTCCTATTGACTAAATTTGCTCACAAAATTTACGACACTTCTTCCCAGAATTGTCTATTTTTAAACTCCAAATAGAGAAATATATATATATGTATATATATATAAATAGCGAGAGAGAGAGAGAGAGAAAAAGATGTCACACTCCAGCATTAAATCGTAAAAGATATTTTTGGTGAGTTCCAAACAAGTTGGAGGCTAATGGAAATGACATTTTGTGGTTGAGGTCTTCTTCATAGATGCCAAAAAAATAAAAAGAAAAAAAAAGAAGAAAATTAAATTAATGAAAACATGTGCAAAATTTTCAAGATTTTTACATCAAATTCAACGTGGAAGACGATTCATAATTAATTTGCCTACAACTGTTCCCCCTAGACACGAGTTGTAGGTGCCAAAAATGACACGCAACCGTGGCGACTTCCTACTCCTCGCCAGAGTCACGGGATCAGCACTTGGCCCCCAGCCAGATCGGGGGCAGTTCTAATTTACTGGAGCTGGCAGACAGCTGGATACAGTTTGTTGCCCCCTTAAGATAAATATATGAATATACATATATTACATAATATCGCTGCGACATTTGCCACTAGTAATAGCTACATTTTCATTTCCACATTTCCATATTTCAAATATTTCCCTATATGCAACTCTGAACATCAGCAGTGTTTGTCCTCAAAGTGCATATTTGATATGGTTTTGAGAGGATTGGGGGTAGTATATTAAGAGAGGGGGGTGGAGTGCAACCCCTGTTGATAATTCAACCACCGTTGCTGAAAAATAAAAACCTTTTACATTTATGATGTAAAGGCGTATGAAAGTCAATAAATAAAACATTTGCCAAGTTGCATAATTGAAAATCCATTCCAGCTGGGAATCCTTAGGCCTATATGTAGTACTTATCGTGCAACCCTCGCTACCGATATGCATTCTTGTTTATTTTGACGAGCCTTTGCTTACACCCTCTTCCACTCTTCCCCTCACCATCATCCACACCCTCACACACACACACACACACACACACACACAAAGGAAATGCTGTCAGCTGCAATTCGTTGGGTGTGAAAGTTAGAGTAGTATGTGTGTCTAGTTTGAGTGTGCATATGTGTGTGTGTGTGTGTGTGGTTGTTATCTCAGCTAAGCTCACAGATGTATGGTTGTGGGCGAGTCTAGAGATGGCAGCGTGAGAAAAAAGGATAATGTAGATAATGCTGAAATTCAGATTCAGATATGATACTTAGAAATTCAATACTGTGGTTTGTAAATTAAAAATGTTGACAAATATATAAGAAATCGATTTTTAGCTATAAACTTTATTTTTATTTATTTTCATATTTTATTTTATTTTTTTCTCTTTTAGAGAAATATATAATTTATCAAATGCATATTTTTTTTAATTATAAGTTTTTTCTCACAAAAAAAATATTTATTATTTTATTACCGCTAATTTCTTGCAGGAACAGTTCAAAATTTAGTTTACTTTTTAACTTAGCTAAAAAATCTTAACACAATTTCTCTCTAACATAAAAAATCCGCACAAAATTCCTATACTCTCTATTTGCTGTTTAAAAAAATGAGATATTTCCACTCATCTCTAAAATGTAGTAGTTCTTGCCACACAGCCGCTCTTGCAACATTGTCAGCAGAACTTCAAGTTGGGAAAAACGCAATGTGGAAGTTTCGCTACTCGAGTTGCCAGCGCCAGAAAGCTGCCCACTTGATGATGTACACCATCCCCCACCCATATACTTATATACCTCCCCCCATTCATCACTCACTCCCCCCTTTCCGAAAGTGTTTATTTTCTATTTTGTTGTTGTTGTTGTTGTTGTTGGTTTTGTTTGTTTGGCTACTCTCCATTTGTGGCTGCCACTGCGGCTTGTTTACAACTGCCAGCCCAGGCATAGAACCTCGAGTTGGAACGTGCAACCTGCTGCATATTTAAAGATGTCGTCGACATGTTGCCTCAGTCAACAAAGGTGGCACCACCATCGCCACCCTCTCCACCATCATCACCATCCCCACCATCTCCTCCAGCTACGGCGACGAAAGGCGACCATTAGCAGCGAATAGCTAAGAAAATATCTTTGAGTTTCCCGTCTACAACAAAGTGTAGAGTAGAGGGGGAAAGCACAAATAGAGGGGAGTAGGAGGTGGTGGGGCAGGGCAGACGCTATTAATTGTTGCTTGCCGCAGCTGGAAAATGTGTCCCTAAAGTCAGACAAACAACTGTTTTTGGCGAGAGAGACAGACAGACAGAGACATAGAGATAGTGTGAGAAAGAGAAGGATATAGGCGAGGGAAGTTCTGTAGTTGCAGCTGAAACAGAAGTTTCGCCATTTAATAACTGGAAATCGTGACTTTATGTCGCACTTGAAAGCCATATAAGACTCAAAGAAGAAGCAGAAATAGGTATAAGAATAGAAATACGAATACAATACCCATAAGATACTGCTGAAGTAAAGTATCTCAAACTCATAGCATTCGCTCTCTCTCAACTCATATTGTGAGTAACTTGCAACTAGCTTGCAGCTCATGACTTCATCTCTGTGTCTCTGTTCGAAGAAGTGTCTGTAGGTCTCTCTGCTGGTCTGGGAGTTACTGCAGAGGGGAAGAGGTCGTTAAGAGGGGGGATTCGGGGATACACGACTTTTAAGATGAACACGTTTGCAGCGCTTCACATTACAATTTCTAATATGAGCCCATTTGACACGACTTGGCAGTTGGAAACAACGCTGTCAAAGGCACTCCTGAGGAGCAAGAGTTTGAATTTGAGTGGGGGTTGCAGTGAGGAGCAGCATGACTTGCAGGTATCAGAGTATTTCAATTGATATTGAAATTGATATGTAGTTATGAGAGGGGGGATTTACAAGGGGAAGCAGTAAATATTTCTATACGATTTTCACTTTAACTCAACTCCATTAGCACAACGAGCTAAAGTAGCCATTAAGGATACACATATCTGCATATGGCATTATCCTCAGACCTCAGACCTCATCCTCAGTCTGCGAGAAATCACAGCATTAAAGCTAATTTAGCTTCCGTTGAGCACTTTAGTGATTTCTCTTTTTCTTTATTGTGAGTGAAATGAGTTGCTTCTAACTACAGGTTCTCTTTGTGCAACTTCCTGTCTCTCAACTCTATAGAGTTGTCTGCGGCACCTACTGTCTCCTGTCTCCTCTTAGTTTGAGGAGAACGAGACTCTCTTTCACTTTATTTAAAGTGATCTTGAGTTTGTGTTTGTCTGTCTGTCTGGAAGTTATCTCTAACTGTTGGCCACTCCTGCCGCCATATCAATGGCACATAATTACGCTTATTATCAACCATTCAACACCTACTCGAAATGTTGCCACAAAGCATGTGGCACGAAGCGACCAGCGACCCTCGAATCCAAAAGGCGATGCCAAGTTTTTCTTAAGTGGCCAAAGCGCAGACGAAACTCGCATAAATTTTACTGCTTGCCACAACTTTGTGGCAAGTTTTCTGGCTGTTGCCTCTTGCTGTTGCTGTTGTTGCAAGTTGTGGGATGGCTGGCAGCGGCAAAGGCAACGGCAACGAGTTGTGGCGCGGTAGCCTGCCAAATTGCTGTGGCAAATTTATGAAAATTTTCTGCGCTTAACGGCATAAACTGCAACTCAACAGCTACAACAACAACTATTACAACAACAACAACAACAACTGTGATCAGGTTCAAAAGGTTTTTAGGTTAAGTTGAAGTGGAAATTGCTTTGGCCAGTAGCTGTAGGTGTCTTGCATAGATATCTAATGCACTCCCAGAGATACTTTATCGCAGCTGCCAAACATTTAAAATATCAATCAGGTGAAAGTCGAGTAAATAAATAAAGTGAAAATATAGCGAAAAAATAAATATATAAAAAAAATTCAATCATTCGATTTTAATGACTTTTTTAGGGACTGGTTTGTAGAAATGGTCAAAAATAGGCTAAAATGAAAATAGGACAATTTGTAAAATATTTTGAAGCAATATCAAAGTGATTTGAAAAAAATTTCCAAAATGCCAAATTTCATCAAAATCGATTAATTTGTGGCGAATTTATGGCTCTTCAAAGTTACAAGGCAGGTGAGGTTCAGGAAAAGTTATTTTGGGTAACTTTTTAACACATTTTTGGCCATATCTCGGAAAATACTCATCTGAAACACCTAAAATAAAAAGCAGAATGCTACTTTTGAGTCCCAGAATCGATCTGAGTCAAAAAAATCGGAGTCAAACACTTTTTCATTTTTGATGATTTTGGCAAGGGGTTGGTATGCAAAATTGGTCAAAAACAGGTAAAAATTAAAAATGGTCATATTGGAAAATTTTTTGACGCAATATCAAAGTGGTTTGAAAACCATTTCCAAAAAGCTAAATTTCATCAAAATCGGTTAAGTTTTGGCGAAGTTATGGCACTTCAAAGTTACAAGGCAGCTGAGGTTCAGGAGAATGCCATTTTTGGACACATTCTTGGCCATATTTCGGGAAATACTTATCGGAAACACCTCAAATAAAAAACAGAAAAAAATGATATATGAATTTAATTCCTTAAATATTGTTTTTTTTTTTTGCTTTCCACAACTTTTTCAATCCCTAAGGCCCATCAGTTTTTTCCAAGTCCCTCTCTGTCCCTTTGTCTTTTCACTCTCTCTCTCTCTCTCTTACTTTCTCTCTCTCTCGCTCTCTCTCTCTGTCTCTCTCTCTGTCTCTCTCTGTCTCTCTCTCTGTCTCACTCTCTGTCTCTCTCTCTATCTCTGAAGAATATTCTTAGCCATTTTTGGCAAGGGCAATTCAAGGGCCAACAGTCTGAGCCTGAAGTCTCTTAGCCAGAGTTTGAATGTGAAACCGGCATTTGCGGCCATAAACGGAGATGGCAACAAATCGCGTATAATAAAAGCGACAGACTTGCAACATTGCCACGATCGTATATGGCGACTGGCAACCCAATATGGTCAGGGCTGTGAGTGCAACGTGTGGATGCTACCATGCCACGCACTTTGTGCAACAACACAAAATAAAAAATGAAATGAGAAAAAAAAAACAAGTCAGGCTTTTAGAATCCATATTGCGGGGCATGACAAATGCAACTCAAGTGACACATGCTGCGGCAACAAAAGCAACAAAGGCAGCAAACATGCAACGCACATGCAACTAATGGGCACCACTTGCTGGCAGAGAGGGGCATGGCAGTAGATGTGGAGTGTGGGGGGGGGGAAGGTGCATACAGGTGCAAGCATTTCATATTTATACAAGCAAATGTATAGTTGGCTCATTCAAAGCGGCGTCTCTCCCCTCATGCTTGCCACACTTGCCACCAATTGCGGAAATGTTCAGTGACTGGTCGGGACTTGCAACTGCGTGGGCTGTGCGCACAGGTGAATGCCACACAGCCGTGGCAGGCAACTCTCAGAGAGAGACTGCAAAGGTCAAAGACATTTGTGGCAACTGCTGCTGCTGCTGCTGTTGCAACAGAATCTGTGCAGCAGCAGCAGCAACAAATCAAAAATGCGTAATAAAGACGCAAATTCAATTTGCAGGCAAATAAAGAGAAGCACATACAAGTTGCACGTTGCCTGTGTCCGTGGTGTGGCAAGTCGCATCACTTTTGACATGTGACACCTGAAAGATACGAATACATTTCCAGCGAGGGTTGCCAGCAAAGTATACAATTCGCAACTCATAGAATTTATTGACTTGCCTCAGTTTGGTGCCAACCTCGCACAGCTGCCACGGATACATGTGGCAAGTTGTATCTTTTTAGCATATGCAGACAATCGACATCCTTGTTGGAGCATGTGGAAAACTCAACAGACAGCTTTGGCTTTTAATTTGACTTTGGCTTTTTTCAAAAAGAAAACTGTTGGGGCAAGGAAAAAGGAGAAGAGAGGAAGAGTGGGAGAGAGAAAGAGGGAGTGAATGAGTGCAAAAGAGACGCACAAGTTGCTACTCCCACAATGAAATGCAAATAAAATTATATGAAAAGTAATTTGGAAATTTTTTAGCAAGGACTTCAACCATTGTTGCTGCTGTCTTAGCGAAAAACGAAGAGAGAGAGAGAGAGAGAGATGGAGAGAGGGAGAGAGGGAGAGAGGGAAAGAGATGTGAAAGAAAAATGGCGTGACAGACGCTTGATGAAAGCGGGAAAAAAACAGGATAAGGAAACTGCGATTTGGGTTTGGGATATTTAATTTCCCGGGCAAGCAGCTACCAAAAAGAGGAGCCAAGTCAACTCCTGTTGCCAACTTCATTTGTTCAGACGTCGTCTGTATTTTCTTCATTTAATACAATTGTTGAGGATTCTTTTTTTTTTCCTTTTTTTGCTTATTTTATTTTTTGTTGCCTGCCTTATAAATGGCCAACAACAATGGCAAGTGGCAAGTCAAGCCAGCCATAAGATACAAATGTATCTTTTGGCTTTCTGTCTGCGTTGGTGGCCTGAACCTGATCCCCTTCTCCTCTCTCTTGCCATCCACACCCCTCTCCCCACCACCAGCTGTGCTTTATGAGCGCGACTTATTAAAAGTTAGTGGCAGTCTCCTTTATTACTTTATTTGCGTTTTTAATCAGCATTTTGAATAATTGCCGAGAAAATGAAGATACAGAAATAATAAACACGCAAATTTCCCATGTAATGAGAAAACTGTTTTCATGCTAAAGCAGCTTAAATGGATTAACATTTTCAAAGAAAATAATTACAAAAATTTACAACATTCATTAAAAAAATCCAAATTGCGCTTAATGAAAGAAATATCTTTTGAGCCTTAGAGAATTACGAAAAGTAATATTAAAAATATAATTAAACATTTTAATAACAGCTCATATAAAAAATCAGAATTTTCGAGAAAATTTAATAGTTTTTGAAGACTTGCTACAACTTTTTCGGTACTTAATTGTAAATATAAATTTCAACATTTTTGAAATACTATTTTTATACACATTTCATTACACATATTTACTTTAAATTTAAATTGCTTTTATAGTTTTATGATCTGGCCTTTAATCTCAAATTTTTATAGCACTTCAAAGTATTTAAAATATATATGTATATATTTTTTATTGAAAATTTTCGAACCTTATCTCGCCTTGAGCTCATTCTCAACATTTTGAAGACAATCAAATGTTGTTCAATAGAAAATGTTTTTTACAAAAGTTTTAAAGCCAATCAAATTTAATTGAACCAATAAACTGAAGGAGATCATTTTCATTTAATTGCATAATTATGCAATTTGATGGATGCTAATCGAGAGCTGAAGAGCAAAGAGAGAGATGCAGCTAAAGCCACTTGACTACGCGTTTTATGGCTTGAGATACAAATGTATCTTTTGCCTGTAAATTTATGAGCACATTTGTTGCTTCTCTTTAGTTTCATTTCATTTCGCACAATCGCATCGTAAAAATGCTGTTAAAATATTTACTGCAATTGTCAAGTTTTCATTCCGAGTCAAGTAAGAAATCGAAATAATATATAAAGAAGGGGGCTTGGCAAGTTTATTAATTTAGCAACGTTGAGGGCACAATGTAAAATAATGTTTATGTCGCAGTCTGTATAAATTGTCAAGATAAGTGCAAGGCGCAAGTATCTAACAGATACAGATACATGCTCAGATACTGTTACATGCAAATCACGCCGCAGACAAGCTGTAAATACCGTTGTCGTTTTTTTTCTACATTATTTTTTTATATTTCTTTTTTTTTTGCTGTCGTCGATCGTTGCGTGGGCGGTTGCCATAAAAAAAATATAGTATCCATAAAAAATTATACAAGCCGTAGAGGAATATTTTTAACTGCAGCTGCAGAGTATATTGTAGTATTTTTATGCGCTTGTTAAACGCATTTCCATTGCAAGTCTAAAATTATAACTTACCTCACAATTTCCTCTCCCCTTTCTCTCTTCTTTTGCAGACAAATAGCTCCTGCCTATGCAAAGGTCAATGGCGGCACCGCCATTCCCCTCCCGGCCACGGTCATGGTTCAGCGTCGCTGCCCCCCGGACAAGGTGCGCCCACTGCCACCCACACCGAATCACACGCCATGTAAGTGAATACAATAAACTAATTACAAATTTCTTAAATATTTATAAAAATGAAAAGAAAAATAAAACATAGTAGAATATACTTTGAAATGTACTTAATGAAGTTGATATACTCGGCTGGTCATAAGTTAATTTATTTAATATTTAGTATTTTTTAATGATGATTGAAAAAATATATGATTTTGGAGAAAAAAAAATTAGTATTTCAAGGTACTCTAATTAAAATATTCTAATTATACAAATTTGACAAAATTGTGTGTTTTTGAAATATTTTCTGAAAGCCACTAAAAATTAGGTGAATATATTTATAATTTTTTTATATGAATATATTTTTTCATTTTTTCTCTATAATAAAAACATTTGGTTCAAAATATTTATTTTTAGTGTTAATATATTTAAGAGATTTTATAAGAAACAGTTTAAGATTTTTGGAAAGTAAAAAAAAAACAAAATTCAGAATATAAAAATTATATATATACAGAATACTAAAGATACAAGATATGCTCAAATTATAGAATATCTATTATACACAGAAAATACAGAAGATACTGAGCATAGGTTATTAAAAAAGAACAAAAAAAATTGATGCTCCCTTTTAAGGGATGTTCTCGTTGTTTGCCGCCTGTAAACAAATTTCAGCTCGACAACAATCAACCCCCAGCGGGGGCTGGCAATGCACTTAGTCCAACTCTAGACGAGATTTGACCAGCAAAATGGGGTTGAGTGTGGTACCCCTTTAAGCTCCTTGCCTTGCCACATTGTGTGGCAGCATCAAAGCACGCCTGGGAATATGCATACCGTAACCAGAACTCCAATTCCTTTTGTAGTTTGGAGCATATCTGTAATTAATGCGCGTGACGAACAATTTGAGGTTTCCCGAGTTAGACGCACTTTTGGGATATCTGCAATGTGGCAACGAAGCCATAAATTCAGCTGCTAAGTGAAGATAATTTAGCTGCATTTAGAGATTAACACAAGTGTCAGAGGTGATGCCTAATTGAGTCTTCAGTTAACACGGAAATTATTTTAGTTAAGCTTCCATTTTGCAAGGGAATCATATTTATAGATGTTCCCCTTACATTATTTATGCTACGGGACATATAAATCTCGTATTTCCGATTTTAGAGACAGCAATTAATTAAATTTTATGTCCGCATTGATTTATTGGCTGCGCTGACGGCACGACGACATCTTCAAGTGGGCGCCACTTGGACTTCCGAAAGGAAAAGAAAAGAAAAGGAAAATTAATGAACTGACAGTCCCCTCATTTTCGATCTCTTTCTAACTTTAACTCTCTTTCTCTCTCTCTCTCTCTCTCTCTCTGTTTGCAGCCATCCCTGGTCTGGGGAAGAGCGGCAGCGACTTTAACACGAGCCGTCCAAACAGTCCGCCCACCACCAACCACACCATACAGAGCCTCAAGAGCGGCAACAACAACAGGTAAGTAACCTACTTGGGTAACCCCAAGTAACCTCAGCTGAAATTTCAACTGATATCTCCCGTTGAACCTGCCAGCTTACGTCCGCCGAGCATCAAGAGCAGCCATCAGAGTGGCATACCCTCGCCCAGCAGCCTGAATGCACCGCCAAGTGCACCACAGAAGCACTCCATGCTGGACAAGCTGAAGCTGTTCAACAAGGAGAAGCAACAGAATGCGACAAATGCCGCAAATGTGGCAGCTGCGGTCAACAAGACCCAAATACAGTCGAAGCGCACCTCATCCTCGTCGGGGTTCAGTTCGGCACGCTCGGAGCGTTCCGATTCCAGCCTGAGCCTGAACAACGATGGCCACAGCTCCCAGCTGAAGCCGCCCAGCATCAGTGTGAGTGCCCAGAAGCTGCAGCAGAAGCACAACACGAAGCAATCGAAGCTGTTGGCGGCCCAGCAGAAGAAGGATCAGCAGTCCAAATCGGCCAAGCTGGACAAGAAGGAGAAGAGTCCGGCCAGATCGCTGCGGGAACACAAGGAGGAACAGCAGTCGGGCAATGAATCCCGCAGCTCCACGATGGGACGGACGGGCAAGAACTCCTTGACACGCGGCACAGCCGAAAAGAATACGATCAAGACGTCTTCCAAGTCATCGCTGCACTCCAAGTCCGACTCCAAGTGCTCCATCAAGAGCCAGAGCCAGCAGCCGCTGCACAGTCCCAGTGGCACAGGACTGCCCAAACCCATTGCCGCCATCAAGGGCACCAGCAAGCTGCCACAACCAGGCATGCCTCAAGGGGCAGGCAATGGGGAGCTGCTGCTGAAGCGTGAGGCAAGCGACATATCCGCCGGCAGTCAGGCAAACATATCACAGAATCAACAGCAGCCAATGGCTGTCAATCAAACCACACATATCCTCAAGGCGTTGCCTGCACCACCAGCACCGCAATCACAGCCACCACCGTACTATGCCAATGCACCGCCGCCACCACCGCCGACCTACGCGGCAGCGGGTTCGGGGTACCTGAGTGAACCCACCACTCCGCAGCACAGTGGCATCTATGGCAGTCGTCTGCCACCACCGAAATCCGCGCTGAATGCACCACGCAAACTGGAGTACAATGCCGGTCCACATATACTGGCCTCGCCGCCAGGACGGTCCCCATTGCCCCGACCCATGCCCAACTCGGCACCCAATACGCCCACCGCATCGCCCAGCAAATTCCACACGATACCCTCCAAGATTGTTGGCACCATTTACGAGTCCAAGGAGGAGCAGCTGCCACCATCGGCTGCAGGTGGTGCAGCTGCAAGCGGCAGCAGCGCTGCCTCCACCTCAGCCTGTGCCTCCTCGGTGCTGCCGATGCGTCCACTGCTCCGCGGCTACAACTCGCATGTGACGCTGCCCACACGCGGTGCACGCGGCGGACAACCGCATCACAATCAACATCATCAACCGCATCAATCGTACTTGGACTATTGTGAGTCGGACCTCGGCCAAGGTTATTGCAGCGATGGCGATGCCTTGCGCGTGGGCAGATCGCATACGTCCAGTCGCTACCATGACATCGACAATGGATACCTGTCGGAGGGCAGTGGCGGTGGCGGTGGCGGTGGCAGCCACAACACAGCAGGCGGCATGAACGGCGCTTTCACACCGCACTTCCTCAGCATGATGCGTGCCCGCACTCAGTTGCCCACAACGATCGAAGAGCGGTAAGTGAACTTCACTTTTTGCACATCTTTTTATATCTCGTACTCTTTTTTATATTACGTATTTATATTTCATTATATATTCATCATACTTTAAGACTAGTAATATGAAAAACGGGATGTTTATCAGATCCGACTGCAGGCCTGATGATCGTTATTGACCATCTAAATTTAATACGAGATATTTGTGTGGTCGATCAGTTGGATTCAGTTTGATATTCTACATACTTTTATAAATATTATTTACAATTCCTATTCAATATCTGTTGATAATTTATTCAATATCGACAATTAATTTATGGTACGAGATGTTTATGTGGTCTATCAGCAGGCTTCAGTTTGGATATATATATTTATATACAGTTAATATTATATTTCTTACTTAATGTCCAATTTTGTTATCAAAATGTAGTACGAGATATATGTGTGGCCGGTTAGCAGACTTCAGTTTCTTGGTAATAAACGATTTGATTGACTAATAGCTATGTCTATTTCAAGAAAGGAATCAGTGTAGTCATCAATCAACAGTTTGATAAATTTGAGTACGAGATGTTTATGTAGTCGTGCTGAATGAGTTTTTGCTTTTCTTTCCCTTGACCTGGTCTTGTAATTCGCATTCAACATACCTCTGCTTGTCTTCCTCAAAGGGCCAAGTTTGTCTTTTAGGCATTCTTTTCTGCTCGAATGAACGCTTTCGATACCATTTATTATGCCATGAGTCATTGGCCAAACTCACGACACTCTCTGGACGTCTGACACCAATGAGTCAACGTGGGTAATTGGCATTTGTATCTTTTGGATACGATACGCTTCCGAGAAGTTTTGTCGCCGCTTGTTGCAAGTAAAGCAATAAAATGCCACTCAAATGGAAAGAAATGCCGTTGCATTGAATGCACAATTGTAGGTGGTGATGGTGACACTTCCTTTAACTTCACCTTCACCTCCACCTACTCCATCATCATAATCATCATCGCCATCACCTTCGTCGGCACTCATCATTTGAAGCAGTTAATTGTGATGGCAGCCACTTGACAAGCCTAACAACTTCCGCCCAAACCGAGTTTCATTCACTTCAAAGCCAAATCCAGCGGCTCAAATTGCCAATTTGCATAATATCCACTTGACTCGACTCGACTTGGTCTGTCCTGGCTGAGGATCATGCTGTCTCTATAGCCTGTAGCCTGTAGTTGAGCCCTGACAAACGTCATTTGCAAATTGTCAACAGCAGACGACTTGACAATTGACAGTTGACAATGCTCACCTGTCACGGTATGACTCCCTTTCCGCATATACATATCCAGATTGCTACCTTGCCACATGCCACACAATGCCAAATACGATAGATGTCAGCAGATAGATATTGAGATACATTCACGCAGTGCCATGGCAACCACTTGCCACTTTGGCACTTCAGTTAACAAAGGTATCTATGGTTAGTTCGTTGTTGGCCAACGATTTTTGAGTGTCGCTCAGGGGCGGTTCAGTGGAGTGCAAGCGCCCAAAATGGGGCGTTTACTGAGTGAGAAATGTGGTGCGAAAGTGAGAAATTATAGAACAATGAAAAAATTCAATAAAAAAATAAGTCAAGTAAAAGTATTGGTAATTTAATTTATTGATTGGAATACTCATTTTCTGAATATAAATTTAAAGTTCATCTATTATATATATATTCATGAATCCCTTTTCCTTTTTTGCTAACGATTTTTGAGGGCCACTCAGGAGCGTTTCAGTGAAGTTCAAGCGCCCAAAAATGGGGCGTTAATTTTGAGAGAAATGTATTGGGAAAGTTCTTTTAGAAATTTTTGCAAAAATACCAAAAATCAATAAATTAAAAAAAAAAAAAATATATTTGTAAATATACAATTTTAAAAAATTAAATATAGTAATATATTGAAATTCGTGTTCTAAATTTTTCCAAAATACAATTTTAAAATTTAAAAAATTTAAAAAAATTATAAATTTTAAATTAAAAGCTTTCTAAAATATACTTTTATAGGCATTACCAACCCCATACTCTGCTTAAAAAATGCTTAAGATTCCCAGTTTCTATTATTAAGTATTCCATTTTCCAGTCTATTTGTTAAAGCTTCGCCATAAACATCATTTGGGGACGGAGGGACTGCCACATTGGAGGCTGGCATATCATAATTTTGTTATTTTATTAAACACTTGTCAGTTGGCAGTCGTGTATGAACATCCCACATTTCCTCAGGCCTTTTCATTAAAAAGCGCTTAAGGTCTTAACAAAGGGAGTTGTGGGGAGACGCAGTTGAAGGGGGGGATAGACAACAGCATTTTTCATTAGGTTCGGTCCATCAACGCGTTTGATCTGTGAAATTAATGCAATGCCATGAGGCGCAGAGAAATGTGAGCTTTATCTCTGCCAATTTCCCAACTCCCTCTCTCTCTCTCTCTCTCTCTCTCTTTCTCACTCTCTATCTATCTCTATCTCTTGCTCACTTTTGAGTTCAGTGCAGAGTGCTCTATAAACAGCAACAGCTGTCGTCGCAACTAGCTGCTGTTTATGACTGTGGAAAGTGGGAGGGAAGGTGGGCGGTAATGCAGTAAGTTGTGGCATGTCTGGTGGGGGCAAGAGGAACCTTCAACAAGTTCATGGTTGCACAAACTGACCCTCAAACAACTTCGTTGAGGCAAAAAGTCACGTCGATTGCAGCCTGCAAGAAATATGTTCAATAATTGAATTTTAATGCTGCCAACCGCCGCTAGGTGTCGTATTAGTGTCAGGCTTGAAGCTAATCAGTGGCGATGCCTCGTCCTCGTCCTCGTCCTCGTCCCCGACCTCATCCTGACACCTGCAGCACATAATTCCAGAAGCCCAACAAGTGCGTGTCCTGTATTCACAACAGGACACTAACTGTAATACAGCAAGCAGGAAGTGAGGAGTCACAGGATTCAGGATTCAGAAGGATTCTCACAGCCGTTTGTCTAGCCATAAAAGTAAATCAAAATGCAGCAGGGCGCATATTTCAGCGAGGAGGTGAGGCAACAACAGACAGGCAACAGTCCAGACTGCAGTCTGCACTTGCCACATGCCACTTGCTACTTGTAGGGGTTACCACACAATCTCTCTCTCTCTCTCTCTCTCTTCTCTTATATGGCTATGTCTGCCACATAATTCTGCTGCTCCTTTTTGCACTCCTTTTATTTAATAACGCATTTTTCAATTCATTTGATTTATGGCCCAGGCATGAGTCTCCGCAGTCATTTCCAACTCCAAAATTGCAACATTAAAGTTTACCCTTTAAGCCCATTTAAGGAGCTGCTAATATGCCGTTAGCAAATTATGTACCTCTCTCTCTTGCTACCGTTTATAATGCGAAATTTTCCACAGATTCTGCCAATTTTGTTGACCGCAACTGCGACGAGGAAAATTGAAAATAAATTTCGCACCCCATAGACATAATAAATACAAATTGTTTTTATTAATTTCATCAAATTCACTGAACCCGTAGGCCCAAAAATATATCGACGGGTCCTGCCCACCTGCCACACCTATGTATACCCTATTAAATACCAGATATATATACATATATATAAAGGGACTGTCCACTCAACTGTTCAATGACGTGACCCTAGAGGCCAAACAATCAACTGACCCCCTTTCATTTGGAAATTCTGCTCACAGTTTCCCTTTGCATTTTCTTTCCACTTAGGAAAAGTGCGGACATTAAATGAACTGGAAACTTTTTTTTGTTACTTCGACTTTTTTCGAGCACAAAATTGATTCATGGATGTTGTTGCTGGGTTTGTCACATTAAAAACATATTCTTTATTTAACTCTGAATTGCCATTCAATCCTCTTCAAGCATTAAGTGGCAACGGTATTCGATAGATTGGAAAAGTACCCAAGTATGTTGTATATAAAGAGTGTTAATGTGAATTGATCAGGTAGTCTGACAGTTGAATGGGGTAAGATTAACAACTTGGAAATGAAGTAAACAAAGTGAAATAAACTCAGTAAAATGTTGTGGCTGCTCTAGCAAAAATATAGCGAATATTGAGAAAACTCACTTTTTTTACTTACATTTGTGGCCATATCTTGGGAAATACTCATCAGAAACACCTTAAATAAAAAGCAGAATGCTAGTTTTGAGTCCCAGAATCGATCTGAGTCAATAAATTGAAGTCAAAAATTTTTAAATTTTTGATGATTTTGACAAGGGGTTAGTATGCAAAATAATCAAAAATGGGTAAAAATTAAAAAAAGGCAATTTGAAAAATATTTTGATGCAATATCATAGTGGTATAAATATCATTTCCAAAATGGCAAATTTCATCAAAATCGGTTAAATTGTGGCGAAGTTATGGCAGTTCAAAGTTACAAGGCAGCTGAGGTTCGGGAAAAGACCATTTTGGGTCACTTATTAATACAATTTTGGCCATATCTCGGAAACTACTTATCCGAATCACCTCAAATAAAAAGCAGAATGCTAGTTTTGAGTCACAGAATCGATCTGAGACAAAAAATTCGAGTACAATTTTTTTTTTTCATTTTTAATGATTTTTTTTTTTAAATAATCAAAAATAGGTGAAAATTAAAAAAGGACAGTTTGGAAAATATTTTGATGCAATATCATAGTGGTATAAATATCATTTCCAAAATGGCAAATTTCATCCAATTCGGTTAACTTTTGGCGAAGTTATGGCATTTTAAAGTTAAGAAGAAGCTAATATTGAGAAAAAGAGCTACGCATGGCAGCGGAAATATGTCGCTAGGCAAAATGAGCTTTTTTGCAATCAACCATAAAAGGCATCGGACCTCAACCGATATAGACACACACCTAGCCAAGACACGAACCACGCCTGGTTGGAAGCTCTCAAAATTTATAGCGCATAGTGGATTTAAAGTTGATTATCAATTTTCTTTGTATGGTCATCGAGTGAATGGAATATATTGAATATTTAATGCAAAGACAAAATGTTTGTTGATTTGTCACTTGAGAGGTCAATTTAATTAACTAAATAATGCAGTGCTTTGTACGGAAAAGGCATTAGGTAAATTCCACAAAATTGCAACAGTTGCACACAAAAAAAAAAACCAGTTGCACTTTGTGCATGCCTCTGAATGGTGCATGAACAAACGGCTGTTGTAATTGCAACTGATAAATGCGGCAATTCCCTCTCACTCTTTGCCATTCTTGACCACTTTATGGGACAGACACTCCCTCGCTTTTGGTCAATGATTAAAAGCATCTCAATGTGTCGTGTGTGGCCGGCATGTGGCACGTAAGCCTTTAAGCCAAAACTGACCTTTCCACATGCCACAAATACTGACATTTTCTATATACACGTCAACAGCACAAAGACACAAACAGAATAAGTTTGTCGTTGATTTTGGTTTAATCGTTTTCCAATAAACTTGGCCATAGCCGACAGTTATTTTTCCCACAACCATTATTGGAACATTTGTTTAATAGACACTACACATCAGGATTGAGTTTACTGGCACTTTATAATAATGGGAATTAATTAAAAAAAAAAATTAAAGTTTTTTGAAGATATCCAAGCAATTTTTTTCATTTTTTACATTTTAATTTTTTTTGTGAAGAAAAAATTTAATTTGTTTTCTTTTATGTTAATTAAAATTTTAGCAATATTTATCAATCAATTGCCATGCCGAAAATAATTACTGAAAATAGTTCGTCAATCAATAAATAATTTTCTGCTTTGCATAGACACCTTAATTATTATGATTGGTTGGTGCAATTTGATGATTTGCTGATTGATTGTTAAGATTAATGAGTATTTTTTTGTTGTTTTGGGTGGGAAGGAGTCCGAACACTTCTGGGTTACATGTGGCATGCCACAAGCGGCTCCAATTAGTTGCACACCACCAGCAATAACAATAGCGAAATCTTGGCTAGAAAAACGTAACTTTGCAGCCAATCAAAGACAACAACCATAACAACAACAACGTCAACAACTTGTTATCGGCTAGTTTCGCTTTTCATTGAATGCTCGTTGAGTTTTTGTTGCGTGCAGTTTTCTGATATTTTATAGAAATGTATTTTTCGTTTTCATGTTTTTCTTGTGGAAAAATTGCAACACAGGCCGAAGAACAAGCCCGCCCTTGGCTCAAATTGAAAACCGGGCAGCTGTCGAACATGAAACAAGTTTGCAACATTGACAACATGACCAACAGACAATCAAAGAGAGACTCCCAAAATCTCACTCTCTCTCTCTCTGTCTCTTCACTATTTTCGAACATGCTGCTCTCTTAAGGTTATTCAAAGTGAGATGGTTGCTCTTTTAGCCATTTGTTGCTTTTTGGCCAACGACAAAATAACCACAACTGCCACTCCTCCCCCTCCTGCATTAAAATACAGAGACAATGTCAGAGTCTAGAGTGGGTGGGGCTGCTTGTTTGACATGTCAACTCAAAGTCTAAGTCGAGTTTTGCAGATTGACTAACGAAAATATAAAAAAAATTATAGCAAATAAATAAATAAACAAACATGAGCAAATATATTTGCTAAAATAAATTTGCATGGAATTTGTGGGCTAAACAAATGCAAATTTAAATATATAGAAACAAATGCTTTTGCTTAGAGATGTTTTCACAGGACATTTTGTATTTGAATTTTTAAATTCTATTTTAAATTAATTTAATTAATTCATTTAATTTAAATTTATTTTATTTTTTTAATTTTCTTTTTATCTGATTTTATTAAAGTAATTTCTGTTCATACTATTTCTTTGATTCTTTCACTTATTGTTATTTTTGATTTTTGGTTTATTTTATTATTTTAAGACTTTCTTAAGTTATTTTGTCTTCATTCAGCTGAAATTTATAATAAACCGACAACACCTTTTTTTTATTATTACATTTTCAACTTTAACTTGTTATATTTTTTGGAGTTTCCTCGTCTTTTGAACAACTTCATCCCTAAAGTGGAAAGTGCTGTTATTTTTTTTTTTTTTTGTTAGGATCTCCTATCAACTGTAACTTCTGTTGTCAGATCTCAGTTTTGCATATGGGGGAAATACATTAAAAGTAGTGCCTGATGCATGCCACACGGTGGCAAGCCAAAAACCGCATCAGGCCTGCCACAAAAGAGAGCAAGAAACAAGAATAAAAAAAAGGCAGACTAACAACTATCCGCTGTTATTCATTTATTCATTCATTGATTCAGACTCAACGCACAGGTGGGCAGGTGTTGTATCTCTATCTGTCCCTATCTCCTGTCTTTCTCTCTCTCTCTGACTTTTTCTTTCTCTTTCTCTCTTTCTGTAAAACTGTTGACTCTTGATTCCCCATTGACAGTCGGCCTTTTACTTTCAACCATAAAACTTTTGCCATGTGCTTTGCTCTCTTAATTTGCTGGTCTCTCTCTCTCTCTTTGGTTGTGTGTCTTGCGCTCTTTCGAAGTCGCTCTCTTTCAACAATTTCGAACTGAAATCTTTCCACACTTCGTTTGGTTTGTGGCAGACACCGTGAGTCGCAACCCCAGAAACGCATTTGAACTCTCGGCGGTTGCGGTTGCTCAACAAAAATGTTGTCGCTTGCGGGAAACTCGTAAAATATCTGAAAATATTTCAAAAATATTTTTTAATCAACAAAATGGTGCAATAAATTACTCAAAGTAATTTACAAAACGAAATTTATTTATAATATATGAAATTTATTTAATTTATTTGAAGTGCAATTACCTTTAAGTTGAAATGAAAATTCAAGTCAAGTGAACATTGAAATTGCTGTTCAAATTGTGCTGCATACTTTCGAGTGCTTCAAATAAATGATTTATCATAGATTGATTTCAAAATGCTTGGAATAACTCAATAGAGGTAAAGATAAACAAAGGAAACTAAGCATGTATAAATATAAATTGATCAAGTTGAAAAACTTGAAGTGAATGAAATTGTTGGACATGCCTCATTGCAGCTGGTTGGACAAGAATTAAGATACTGTGTGGCATTTCAACTTCCCCACAAAGGATATGCCGGGGCCAGTATGTGGAGCAGTGTCAATGACTGCTGCAGGACATTAAACTCTACACTCCACACTTGACTTGGTCTTTGTTTACAAACTGCAACTGTGTTGTGTGATGTTTACGTGTAGGCCCAATGGGTGTAGGTTACATACGTAACTGGAAAAAGGGGTATATATGGAGTAAAGTGTTGCTTGGATCTTCCAAGTATATTCAATATTCAATCAATTTGCGAGTCACTCGCCTGTCGTTTGTCTCTCAATTTCGGCAATTACTTCAAATGTCAGACCGACAGACAGACAGTCCCATTCTCTAGCGGACCACTCTGGCCATAAATCTTTCAGGTCAGGTGACCTCCCACACAGACACAGCGACACCCCGACTGGTTGGTGTCACGAGTCCTGCGGCCAAAAAAGCATAAGCAATGCGAACCAGAAAAATAGAGAGAGAAACACACAAAAAAAAAAGGATAAAATTTGCCATAAAACAGCAACAGGCAGCAGGCAGCAACGTTTTGGGGCAACATTGTGTGCATATTTTACAACAGTTTATAGACTCAGCTGACTCATACAAAATGTGGAACCTTGCTGTTGAGCACTCTCCACTCTCCACTCCCCAAACCCCCACTCACCACTCCTCGCCCCTCCTTTTGGGAACTGTGCAACATTGCCGGGTTTAGTTAAATTGTTTCTGTGCTCAGCTTTAGTTGAATTTGCAATGAGCTAAGCGGCTTTAAACGCACGCCTAACTGACTGACAGGGGAAGGGTCGCAAGAGGGGGTAGTAGAGCGATGAGGGTGCGAGAGGGTAGAAGGAGCAGGGAGTGGAGCAGCAGGGTTACAATGTAAGCAGTGGCAAAGCGGGTTAAGTCTTTGTGGCGCCACGAGCACAACATGTGGCGCAGTTAACCCACAGATTGGAATATACAGAGAGAGAGAGAGAGAGAGAGAGAGAGAGGCAGTATGAGTGAGAAAGAGAGAGAGGAGGGAGGGTAACAGTCTTAGAAGAGGAGCTTGAAATACGAGCATGAATCTAAGCCGGGTAATTACTGCTTAGATACTGATTACGCCCTCAAACCGCGCCGGAAATTCGATAATGAAAAAACATTTTTGTGCCAAAGTTGGAAATATGGTAAAGAATTTCCCAAATAGTATTGACTGCTTTTAAAATAATTATAGCAGGAATAAATTTCTAAAAAAAAAAAAACACGTTTTTTTATTAAATTATTTATTTATTTATTTATGCTTCATCAATTCAATTTTTATTAAATTTATAAAGTTCATTTTTATATAAGGATTTTCTTTACTTTTGTGTTTTCATTTTTTTCTATTTATTTTTATTTTTTTTTTTTGTAAATAAATTTAGTAAATGAATAATTTATGCAACTCTTTAAGGACCTTAATATCACATAGCTAGAGACTATAAATGAATGAAGAATTATAAATTATTTTTTTAAAATATCCTTTTCAATCAGAAAGAATCTGTCAATCTTCTCAATCTCAATCTTTGTCGGAGTTAAGAAATATTTCAAGTATTTTCTGAGGACATTTACAACCGTATCTAATGTGAAGTCCCCTCTGAGTGCCCTGAGTTGTCACTTCTGCTATTCTCGTATTACATTTCCACCTTCTTCTCCGTTAATTAACATGTCTGCCTTGAATACGCCCAACAGGACTATCAATGTCCTTACTATAATGAGAAACTTATGCGCCTTCCACTTTCCCATTAATTCTGTCGGCTTTCTTTAAGCAAACTCAGCTCAATTTTCGCTGCAGTGCAGAATAGAGATAGAGATAGATTAGAAAAGAGAGAGAAAGCGGGAGAGAGAGAGATGGAGATATATATATATAGAGAGAGGCGTTGTTTGATAGTTTTGCAGTGTTTGCTCATTAATAAACTCATTTGTTAAGTTGCTTTGCTTGTTCCACTGAAGCATGTGGCAGCAGCTAGCGGGGAGGGGCTGGTGGCACGCAACAGCTGAAACGCCTCGCGGTATGCTACGTTATGTTTTTCTGTTTCTGCTAATCACATTTAACCATCGATTTTCCCCTTTTTATCTCAGCCGCACCTCGCTCCCTGCATGAGGTACTCTCTCTCTCCCTCTCAGAAGACTTGATATCAACATACATAAGTGACTCATCCGTAAGCAGACCTCAGACCCGTTTCTCTCCACACATAACCCCAAATATATATGTACATACATATTGCAATTCTCATATGGCCCTAAATCATGCAAAGTGTTTGGGCTGCGGTCTTCCTGTCAGTTTTGAACTGCGGCAAACTTTAACATTTTTAGGCCAACACATTCAGTTAACCCATTTTTCGTTGGGCTCGACAACTATTCTGTTTTTGTTATCCTGTCGAGTGAGTCCTGTGATAGTGTGTGAATCCTGCGCTCAATCGATGGCAAAGTTTTTTTGTTCCTTGTTATGTTTGGCAGTTT
This sequence comes from Drosophila quadrilineata, assembly GCA_018150725.1. NCBI lineage: Eukaryota > Metazoa > Arthropoda > Insecta > Diptera > Drosophilidae > Drosophila > Drosophila quadrilineata. The sequence continues at coordinate 8,354,379 of JAECWN010000452.1, read as the reverse complement.
TATTAGCCTCCAACTGTCTTACATAAATTTAACATTAAATTAAGTGCCATTTACCTTCGGTGGTATTGTGAACCCTCGAGGGTTGCAAGCTGCCCAGCTGACCCCAAAAAGTATGCTATGGTCAAACTGCCGTTATCTTTCCCTCTTCTTATGTTCCCGTGCTAAACACGTAGCAGGTTCATTGCACTTTAATGAAGTCCACAAATGGCAAGGAATCTGACTTGTTCTTAGTTTATGTGCCGTCGTCGACTGTTAATATGATCGTCAATCTGAAAGCCATATAAACTTGGTTAAGAATCTATAAACAGTTTTAGTATATCCTTCCAACAATTTTATTTTCTATGAAATACAACTCTTCACAAACATTTTTTTATTTTCTGATCTCATCCTCAAGTGTCTTCTTCATTGAGCTGAGGAATTTGAACAAATTGCAGTTAAAAGAAACTTCACTTTCAAGTTGTAATTTGTAGCTGCTTCTAATTAAATGTGAAAATACACAGAGAAAAATAACTAAGGAAAAAGAGGAGTTTTGTCTTTTGCAGTTTTCTAGGGTTTCCCCTTCTGAGTTTGGAGTGTGTTTTCTGGCCAAAGTTTTGTTTAGCATATTAGCAAAGTTTCGTGTTTAATTTAATTTGCATTTGTTGTGCGCTTCTCGCCACTTTACCTCAACTTCCTCTCTCTCTCAAAGTTTTCTCTTTCGCCCGAGAACTTCTACAGAGAAAAGTTGGCCAAAAGGGAGAGCGAGTTACTTTAGTTGACTTTGAGACTAAAACCCGATATTAAAGCCATAGTTACTATCATTTTTTTTTACTTTTTGGGGTACCTCCTAAAGGCTGAGGTCATTTCTTGGCCCTGTCTTTATGGGCACTTTTGTGCCGTGGAGATGCTGCCACAGAAAGAAAACAAAAATAAAAACAAAAAATATAAGAGAAAAATGAAAAGAAGAAGAAATTTCACTTTCATTGTTATGGCCGAAACCCATAATTTATGGCGACTGTCAATGGAACGGAAGTCGTAAAAGGCAAACAATTGCGACAAGGAAGCGACTTGGGATGCCAGCCAGTTGTATAATTGATGTGCGCCTACAAGTATGCTGTGTTTTCTTTTCTCGCTCTCCCTCTGACTCTCTCTCTGTCTCTCTCCCTTTTTCTCTCTGTTGCTGCTGTTTGCTTGTACCCTTCGACATCCTTGACACAGTCAGGAGGCAAATGATTGTTGTTGTTTTTGTTTTCGTTGCTGTTTGTCATTTTGTCGAGTGTTGCATGCTTTTAGGCGCTGTTGCAAGGCCAACAACTAAGCACAAACAAACACGCTGAAGGTTGCGTGCGTGTCCCGCATACGCCTACACCTTGCCTGCCACTCCCTCGCATTGCCACTACATACAACCATGCTTGCCACATACCTCATGCCACTTGCCACTTGCTAACGCTTCACATGTTCGACACTTTTATTAATGCGCTTGTAACGCCCGGAATTCCATTCATAAAATTTTATCAGGCATACGAAAAACACGCTCAACGCTGTCTATAGACAAAGCCACAACACAAGTGTAGAAGTTGCAAACAGAACGAGACAGAATATGTATTAGAAAGAGATGGCTGGATGTGAGTTTCCTGTGTGCTGATAACTCAACATACTTGTAGCGCCTGTTGACAGTTTTAATATAAATGAATGGGCAACCATTTTGCGACAATCATCAACCCTTTCCGCGCTCTGTGCCAACCACAAAGGGTTTACGACGTTTGGGCCCAATTTTTTTTTTGCACATTTGGGCCAAAAGTGAATTTATAGGCCAGGCCGAAATGCGTTATGAAAAGGCTAGTTAAAAGCCATAGAATAAACATTAGAGAGCAGGCTATAAAACGCAAAGAGGCATGACGACAAAACTTTGATGAACTTTGAGAAAGAGATGACGCCTCTATAAGATCTAGTTGAAGAAGAAGATGATGATGAAGAAGAACAAGAATATAATTATAAATTCATAATTATAATTTTATTTATATATTATTTTCGAAATATTAAAATTACAAATACAAAATATATCAGACCATGATATATTATAACTCTATATAAAAAAAATATAATTTGCTAAATATATTTTTAATCATTAATAATGTTATGTTATTTAATTTTATATATTTCTTTAATTTTCGAATAAAATTGAAAATCATAGAAAGTTGAGTTTAGGCTTAATAAATATTATTCATATATATATATTTTTTTGCTGTAAATTCTAAATTACAATTTCTCTTAATTTTAGAAGTGCAAGATAAAATTGTTAAGTAAAAAAAAAATTGAAATTTTTTAGGTCAAGACTCGACTAAAGAAGTTATTTTAGTCAATGGTATATCGTTTTTTTTTTTTAAATGCAGCATAAATTGAAAATAAAAACTTTAGTTTGAAAATTCTTATATTTATGTGTATTTTTTTTGTATAGTTTCTCTGCAGTTTTGCTTAGCTCTCCCCCTTCACCTCATTACAAGTCAATTTTTATTCACTTTTCCTCCAATTTGTATGGACATCAATATGCCGAGCACAATTTGGTAATTACCCCGGCAACTTATACTAATGTTTTACCATGTTTTTTTATTTTTATTTTATTTTTTTTTATTTTTCTGTTGCCATTACCAACAGCTAACAGGCTGCTCTTAATGATGTCCATGAATTGGGGTCAGCAATTTTCCAAAAAGGACTTTCAGCTATATACACCTAATTGTCTAGCTAAAAGCTCAACCTTCCCCTCCCCAAACTACCCTCTACCCTCCACTACCCTCCCCTGTTCGCCCAAGTGGCAGCTGTCAATTAAAAGCGGCAATTACATGGAATATGTTGGCTGCACGTCTCACCAAATAATGTACTGTGTACAGTGGCTGTTGAAAGTAGTTGTACTCACGCCTGCGACTAACACGTGCTGTGCTAAACGTTGCATAAATTAGCGACTAAATTAAAAATTACACAACAATAACAACAGCAACAACAACAATTTTAAATAGCTGCAACCAAACATTAAAAGCGCAACTCTCCCCTCCTCCCCTCCACGCCACCTTATTGCCTTTTATTTCGTCCTGCCGCATGTAAATTACATTTTGTGCACGAAATTAGTTTTTCATTGGCCAAAAAGGACAGCCAAAAACACAAATGGCCAACAAACATGGCCAAAAGGCAAAACAGGAGCAAAGCGAAAAACTGTTCGAAGTCAACATGCATCGCTTTCGAAATTCGCCCCACAAATACAATATTTGTGGAATGCAACTGCGAGTTCAGCCGCAGGATAACGCAGGACGAGAAAATACAAAAATTAAAAAAAATATACCAGCAACAACTCCCCCTGGTATGCTGAAAATATATACGACACATACAATTTCAGGACATTGCGATGCAAACACATAGAAACCGTCGAAATAGAACTTTGAAATTAGGCAGGGAATTGCATGAAACAGAGCGCAAAATATGTATGGAAACTCATTAAAATTTTATAAAAAAAATTCAAAAACAAAAAATTTTGCTATGTTTTTAGAAAATGTTTTAATGTAGTAAAAAAAATTGCGCTGATAATATTAATACTATAATTTGCTCGTAGGAGATTTTGCTATTTTTCACGTAAATTCAGCTTAATGACAAATCTTGCAAAAAATAAATGTTTTTAGATTTATAAATATCCATTTTTTTTTTACTTTTTCGGCTGTAAGGAAAAATCGAGAAAATTTTTTAAATTAATAAAAATCTTTTTAAATAGCCAGATTTTAACGATTTTAATGAAAATATTAAAAAAGATTATATATATATTTTTAACAAAGATTTGTTTTATTAACTTTTACTTAAATGAAAAATCTGGAAAAATATATTTTTTTTTTCAATTTATAAATTATAATGCTTAACCTTAAAAATCAGTTAATGACGCACATTTTTTCAATGGCATTTTACTTTAATTTTCGTTTGATTTCCTTTGGCATTTTTCAGCTCCAAATTCTTTTCGAACTTATGCTATTTATAATCAAAGTCTCAGCAGGAACATGCCCCCTTCCTGCCCCACCCCCTTCTGCAATATATTTCGAGGCACGTTGCTGCTGCTGACGTTTGTTGCTGCTGCTGACGTTTGTTGCTGCTGCTTTTATACGTTTCCATTTTTTTAACATTTCTGTTTTTTCGACAGTTTTCCTGTTGAAATTTATACTCCACCCAGGACTCCACTCCACTTCAGTGGGTATTCGCTGAGTGGTGCAGTGGCAAGTTGCAAATGAATTGCAATATTGCAATGTTGAAGCAACGGACCAAGTCTTATCAGATATCTGCCATATAACAGACGGTCTATTTACTGACTATATATACATATATGTATATGTATATAGTGAACTGTGTGTTGGCCTATCATCGATTTGAGCCACTTGGCGTGTGGTTTGCACGTGGTTCGGATTGACGTGGCAATCGTTATTGATTTCGGCGTATGCCGCCCACGTTTCTTGCCCTCCTTTTGTTTTTCCTTTTCATTTTCATTTTTTTTTTCTAGTTTCTGCTGTCTTTATGCATATTGAGTGTGCGACAATTTATGAGCTTTATGTGTCACTTTTGACGCTCACTTTCACTTCACACACACACACACACACACACACACACATACAAACATATACTCACACATATATAGCGTCCGCTGTCACGCATAGTTCGACCGGCAGCTCATCCCTCAGCGCACAGTGGACGTCTCAGTTACAGCCCCTTAAAGTTGTTGTACTTATATACATACATATATACATATATATATATATATATCTATATAGAGTCTGGGCATATCTAAACGGTAATTGCTTGCCAGGGCGTAGTTGAGTTTTATGACCCAGACAGCTGTTTTTCTTTCGCCTCTATTCTGCCTTCTCTTGTTCCGCTCTTAAATCATAGCATACTTTTCTGCGCTGTTCAGCTGAAATTGCATGAAAAACGTGTTTCGTTTAAAGCGAATTATCCCAAAAACAGAAGCCACAATTAGTTAATTCAATGTGCGCGCCTCTGGAGTCTACAATTGAATCAAAGGGCGTCCCTCATAGATCTAATCTAAGCCGGGCCCAAACACCAATTGCTGTTATTAAATTTTATGGACGAACTTCGTTTTTCTTTTGGCTGCTTGTTTGTGTTTTGCTCTTGCTATTTTGCGTATTTTGACTGAAATGAAATTTTATTTGGCAATTGAGAGTGTAAAAAGCAATTTAATACTGAAAGCAAAAAAAAAAATATGAAAAAAATGAAGTGCAAATGCAAACAGACGAGAAACAGCAAATAGGGAAATATGAAAAGCGAAAATGATGATAGCATTGAAAAGGCAAAAGTAATGAAATGAACGGAGCAGCCAACTGTTCATAAATAAATTTGGAAAAGGATTTAAATATAATAGAAAGCACAACTATGAATACAAATTTAATTGAAATTTTGCAAATATATGCTTTTGAGTTGATACAACTCTGCCAACATTTTCGCCTTTCAGCAGTTGATGTATCTTTATTACTTTAAAAAAAAAAAACACATATCTGCAGATTATTTTTACAAAATATTGATAAGGCAGCAGTTTTGTGCTATAAACATAACAGTAAATAACAGAGTTAAACATGCCACACACTCCTCTACGAATATTGCGATAAAATCAGCAATTCAAGGGAATCGATGAAAGTGGCATGTGAGGCAAGAGTTTTCCATTTTTTAACTTCATTTTTAAAGGATTTATATATATATTTTGTATAATTTATTAGACACTTTTTGATATGATATGCACAATTCAATGGGTTATATTTGCATAAATTGTATTATTTATTATGTTGGCCAACGAGACACGCCCAATTAGCCATAGTATATATATGAAATTTAATTGTTGACGTTATTTTGCCTTCTTGGCCAACTTGAGTAACTTGTGGGCCGTCGAGCAACATTTCCGTGCGCTGCTTTTGTCATTTTAATTGAAATTTTTTCTATATACACTCTCTCTCTCTCTCTTTCTTTAAGTCTACTTTTGCCTAGCTTCTCTCTCTCTCTCTTTCCCTCCCTTTCTCTCTCACTCTCTGAGTAGACAAACACTTATCAAGTCTCTTCAATTCGCTTTGTCGCCTTTTGTGCCGCGTTTTGCAATTGTAAATCGCACTGTCATTTTGCCAACATCCTAAGCTCTGTCAGAGGTCTACAAGAGGGGGGTGAGTGGAGAGGGTGTAGAGAGGAGGAGCTAAGAAACCCATTGTTAGGAGGGTCTGTCAAGTTTGCTCAGTTTCTCCAATCGAGTCTATTTTTGCATCTCTTTCGATTGCACGCTCATTTTCTGTCTCTCGCTTTACGCTTGGCCACATCTTGTGGCAATTGCCTGAACTGTATTATGTAAGAGTCTGTTGATGCTTAAATGTCAATAACAATTACAAGCTGCACAACATCCGGTGCAATGACTTGCATAAATTATCCATGCAATTAACACCCAAATAAAAATTAAGCACCGTTGCACGTGGCGTATACGCAATATGGTGGAAAATGTGCTCATTACTGTTATTATAAATGTTGTTGTTCTTCTTCTTCTTGTTGTTGCTATTGTTGTGCATAATTAGCTTACTGCTGACCAATATATATAACATTCTGTTCTTCTTCTCTCATTATGCACAATATTACTTCACGTTTTCTTTTCTGCGGCCCATAAACAATTTTCTTTGTGAAAAGTTCAACAACTTTTCAAGTGCAAGAAAAACTGTGTGCGAAAAATTTTTACGCATTTTCATGCTGTAAGCAAATTGAGTGCCGTAATTATTTTGATTTATATAGAAAATAAAATTTCATTCAGTTTTTTCATAAATTTGAAGTCGACTTAAAATGATATTTAAGTAAAATATAAAATTATATCAGATTAATTCAATTTAAAAATTATTATATTTTAAAGAAAACATTTTAAATTATAAATTATAAAATATTTTTTAATTTCTATTTATTTCTTAATTATTCATCATCAGAATTTTTCATTCCTATTGTATTCATATTTTTTAACAATTTTTTCCCCTCTCTCTTATTTTTAGGATTCGTAGCAGTCGAGGTTCCCTCGATAGCATTGGCACCGCTGCTAACGGCAGTTCGGCTGCCAGTCAGGCGAGTTCCAGCGGTGGCTCCACCACCACCAACAATCTCAACCTCAACAACAACAGCAACAGCAACAGCCACAGCAATATCAACAACAACAACAACAACAATAACAACGGCAACAATAAAATGGATGGAAGTCCGCATCATAGGCCAGGTTCACGAAATGGTCGGGATAATTGGACGAAAATGCCGGAACCCCTCAACGGGCACAAGGTGGATAAATCAGAGAAGTCATCACCATCGCGTCGCAGCATGGGCGGTGGTGGTGGCAATGGCAGTGGCAGCTCCTCCAAACAGGGCTCACCATCGTCCTCATCGCGCACCAAGGGAGTGCCGCCCAGTTTCGGATATGTGAAACGTGCCAATGGCAGCATTGCGTCCACGGCGGAGCAGCAGAACATTGCGATGCTGATGGCAGCCGGCGGTGCTGGGGCAGGTGCTGTTAATGGTTTGCCCTGTGGACGGACCGCTCACGTTTCGGCTGTGCCGCGAACCGCTGGCGGCCGTAAAGTGACCGGAGGTACTCAAACTCTGCCAAATGACATGAACAGTAAGTTGGCGAATACCACCATGAGTATATTCGTATTTTTTAAATACTATAACGTCAACTTTTCGCTTACAGAAATGCCACCAAATACGCAACATCGCAGTTTCTCGCTGACAGGTCCGACGGCCACACAACTCAGCCAATCGATAAGGGAGAGGTTAGCGACGGGTTCACATAGTTTGCCCAAGCAGGCAACCGACAACATGCATGTCTTTCAGCATAGGTAAGTCAGCAGATAAATTATCTCGAAATATTTACACACCCATTGATATCTCCCGTAGAATTTCAACGCGACCTGGCGGCACACGTCACGACGGTTCGTTATCCGATACGCAGACCTACGCAGAGGTTAAGCCCGAGTACAGCTCGTATGCGATGTGGCTGAAGCACAGCAATACGGCGGGCAGTCGTCTATCCGATGGGGATGCCATCGATCAAATGCAGATTGGTTCACCGGCAATGACCCGTCACGGTCACAAGATACTGCATAACCGCACAACGGCCGCTGGAACCGCAGGTCCGATAACCGTGCAAGGAAATGAATCGCCCTATGTGCAGAGTCCGCGTATGAACCGCAGCAACAGCATCAGGTGAGTGTTGATTTCAGATATATTTAATCTATTTTTTTGTACCCTCTTACAATCCATCTTACTTTATATGAAAACTCTGTTTTTTTTTTATATCTAACTTCTTCCTCTCTTTAAACAATGCACTTTGTGATTATCCTTAAAAGCTACTTGAAAGAACGGACATATCCAAGGTGACTTTGCCTTACGCAAATTGCTATGTTCTATGCTCGATGCTGTTTTTTTTTTTTATGTTATTTTGAGTTGCCTTACGCATGCCACGCCCACACACACACACATACACTCAAACACAACCAGCCAAACACCCTTATTAACGTCACACTTGAAAACAATCAGCGACACTTTTGCCGACTTCGTGTTGCTGTAAAAAGTGTTGCATACCTTGCAGCGTCGCCCAAAAATGCGCATACATCATTTACGCTTGTTTTAGATAGTGTTAGGGAGGGAGACTGTAAATAGTTGAGTGTGTTTGGTATGTCCCTGTGAGAGAGGGGCAGAGGGAGGAAAAGCGAGAGAAAGAGAATATGAGTGAGTGAGACTAAGTGCGCTGTAGCAGACTGTCAGTCTGCCTTTGAGAGGAGTTGCTGCTCATTACGTGCGCCATGTTAAGTTTTTTGGAAAACTTTGTTTATTAAATATAGAACCGGTACAACAAAACGTACCATAACTATACAATTACAACTACTTAACACCTAACCCCTTGCTGAAGACAAGAGGATTGATTTATATATGTATGTATGTACAAAGGAATTAAACTAAATTATTGTCGCCTCCCCAGCGTCTTGGCAAAGCCGGGTCTTTTCAGCCTCCTGAGAGGCCTGGCAGGGAGTAGTTGCCGTGCCAACAAACTGCGGTGCCTCTCCAGCCTGTCGCCGTATCTACTGGTATGCCTGTTTATCTGCTCCTCTACGGTATGCAGATTTAGGTCTCTATGCAAGGTGGAGCCACGAACGTACCAGGGACAACCAGTTATATGTCGCAAGGCGCGATTCTGCATTGTCTGGATACGCTTGTATCTCGACTTCGCAGCGATGCCCCAAATCTGCACCCCGTAGAGCCAGATCGGCAAGATGCAGTGCGCATAGACTGCCCTCTTGGCTCGCAGATTGAGCGAACTTTTTTTATGTATCAGCCATCGCAGTTGCTGCATCCTCTGCCCACACTTTTTTATAGTTGCTGAGATGTGTGCTCCAAATGTGAGGCGTTTGTCGAGCGTGATGCCAAGATATTTGGCTTGTGGGGGCTGCTCTAGTAATACGCCCTCAAGCCTCAGCTCGGGGGTAGTAGACCATAATTGCTTCAGTGTGAAGCAGGGGTTAGTTGTTTTGGCTGGGTTAATCTTCAGATTCCACCTCCTGCACCAAGCTGCTAACGAGTTGAGATACTGCTGGAGACCATGCGCAGCCTCACGTCGGCATTCGCAGTTGTACATGACAGCGATGTCATCAGCATATGTGGCTATCAAGGCCTTCCAAGGCTCGTCCATGTGGGCTGCGCTAGGGGTCGGGATGTCGGCGGTGTACAGCGAGTAGAGCAGCGGCCCCAAGACACTACCTTGCGGGACTCCTGCTCTCATTTGGCGTGGCATGTTAAGTGGAAGAAGAAGCTGGAAATCTAGATAAAGTAGAAAAAGTAGAGACTATACCTTCTTGGAGAAAAAGAAACTTGAAAGTCTAAACATATCATATTAGTAACAACTCTCTTTATTGATATTCAAAAATTTCTTTAATCAAAATTTTAAAAATTAGAATGTAGAATTTATATTTCATATTCAAATTTTTGATTTTCGAGCATACTTTAAAATTTTGTCTTTTCTATAAAATATTTATTATTATTGTATAATATTCTTAAAATTTATCTACGCACTCTCTGATATTTTATATGAACTATACTTATCGCAAATACAGATGATAAGCTGCATAATACTTTGATAGGGTACACGGGCAACATCAACTATGCAAAACCGATTTCCGACATACTCTATAACTACACACCCTCACTCACTTTTCTGCACACACACATAGTCACACACACATAGTTGCTGCTATTCGCACATGTGTAATGAGCTTGTTGTTGTTTCAGTTTGCGCGCTCGAAAGTATGCAAGGAGTTTGTAATAGTTTGGTTTTTTATGGCCGGGATCTTGGGGGTCTTCCGGCCAAGTCTGGTCTGGGTCGCCATGTGTTTATTTTAGCCATGTCTCGTGCATATTTTAAAGTTGGCAAGCAGCTAACAAAATATTAGGGAAAAGCGCTTGCCACGCCCACATTGTTAAAGGGGCAACTTTTCGCTGGTGAAAACAGACAATACCAAAAGTGCAGAAAGCAGACGAGGCAAACGAGTAAACGAAACACGAAATGGAAAACAAAAAGAAAAAAATACATAAAAATAAAAAAGAAAGGAAACAAAAAAATGGGAGAATCGCATAAGTGTAAATAACAACAATCGCCATGATGGGAGGCAGGAAGGGATGGAGGGAGGCCTGAAATGGAAGACAACAAGCTGCCAGAGGATGGGAGGGGCCCGAGTCACCCTCGTGGGGTTGCCAGATTATTATTTGACATGTCAATAGGTTTGTGAACCTTTGACATGCTGCTCGGGCCACAGCTGAAATGAAAGTTTACAAGTTTGGAATTGGAGTTGTAGTTGTAGTTGTAGAATTGGAGCTGGAGTTGAAACTGGGGACGGTTTGTGTTGCATTCCAGCCACGTCAGCAGTTGCCTGCCATGTTGACTCTGAAGTGCTTCATTAAAAAATTTTACCAGCAATGTTGATAAAAGAAGGAAAACGAAAAACAATACGAGTCTTCGTACAAATGGAAATACATATGAATAAAGTTTTGACAAGGAATAGAGAGAGAGAGAGTGAGTTTTGAAATTGAACAAAATTAATTGTGAAAATTAAACAGAAATTTGGAAAATTAATAGACTCAAAATTACTAAAATATATAATCATTTTTATTTTATTTTTATTTAATTAATAGGTCATATAGAATATAATATAAACTTTAATACAATTTTTAAAAAATTTAGTAAATAAAACAATCAATGAATAGAGTGAAAAAAAATAAATGTCAATTGAATTAATTTTAATATTAAATTTAGATTTATTTATTTTTTCTGATAAGCTACTAAGTGTAGAATCTTGTGTGCAACTCTTGCTTTCAATGCATCAATTATGCAGCAGGAAGTGGCGCATGGCATGTGGCAAGTGGCAACTGAGGCAAACAGGCGGCGATAGGGATGTGGCCAAAACTAGTTGGTAACACCAGAGACCAGTTTCAGTGGCTTGTTATCAAATGTTACGCCAAAACAGAGACAAATGCCCCAGAGCGTAGAGCAAATGTCCTGAAGCGTGCTAAAACTGTAATAGGACACAAGCAAAAAGAGAGAAAGAGAGTAGAGAGAGAGAAGAGAGTGAGAGACAAACCACAATTGCAAACAGAGCGTAAATTTGTGAACGAAGGCGGTCGGGTTGCCGTTGATGCTGTTCAAAAACATACAGAGACACACATGTCGTATACATAATATTAGATTTGCATGCGAAATGCCATTAATGTCAGTTATCAGCAGACTGAGCAGCAGTCTAGCACCACACCCACACACAACACTAAACACCACACAGATTTGTTCACCACCGCCTTTTACCTCCCTCTCCCCTATCTCCACCCTCCCTCTGTCACTATCCATGTGTGCACTGTGTGGTCATTTTCTAAGCCCAATATAAGGCGTCGTATTTTATGACAATTTGTCGTGGGATTTGATGCCAGCAGCACGGCATATAGACATACGCCACAGCCACCCACACAACCCACTGCTATCGGCACAACACACACGCACACACACACACGCACACACATATACATGGAGTGACACTTGTCAATTTGGTTGCTGACAAAATTAAACGGAAATTTGAAGCGCCGCTTGAAAGTATGCAACATTTCGCTATGCAGATTGGCCTAATAAACGGGCGTAACCGCATAGCGGAAATTTGCAAGCGTCTGGCAAATATTCTCATGCCACAAGCATTTGACACCATAAACACACACACACCCACAGCAAAAACAACAAACTGCAATTAAGTCATGTGGCTAGCAGATAATTATTGTGTGTGTATGAGAGAGAGAGAGAGAGAGAAAAATGTATATATAGAGAGAAAAGACAGACAGAAAGAGAGAGAAAGAGAGCGATAGATAGGTTGAGAGAAAGAAAGAGTTTAAAAATTATTTCCAAAAAGCTAAATTTCTTCAAAATCGGATAAATTTTGGCTAAGTTATAGCACTTCAAAGTTACGAAGCAGCTGAGGTTCAGGAAAGGCCATTTTAGGTCACTTTTTTACACATTTTTGGCCATATTTCGGGAAGTAATAATCACAAACACCTCAAATAAAAAGCAAAATGCTAGTTATGAGTCCTAGAATCGAATACAGCCAAAAAATTCGGGTTACAAAATTTTTGGATTTTTTATGATTTTGTCAAGGGGTTAGTATGCAAAATGGGTCAAAAAAGTCGAAAATTTCAAAATAGCGAATTTAACAAAAATTTTGATGCAGATTTAAACTGATATAAAAACCATTTCCAAAACATCAAATTTCATCAAAATCGAATGATTTTTGGCCGAGTTATGGCAATTTAAAGTCATGAAGAGGTGCAAAATGCGAAAATTGCCATTTTGGGACACTTTTTACACATTTTTGGCCACATCTTTTGAAATACTCATCAGAATCACCTCAAATAAAAAGCAAAATGCTAGTTATGAGTACAATAATCGATTACAGTCAAAAAATTCGGGTTACAAAATTTTTAGATTTTTGATGATTTTGTCAAGGTGGAAAATGGGTCAAAAAAGTCGAAAATTTAAAAATAGCGAATTTAACAAAAATTTTGATGCAGAACTAAACTGATATAAAAACCATTTCCAAAACATCAAATTTCATTAAAATCGGATGATTTTTGGCCGAGTTATGGCAATTTAAAGTCATGAGGAGGTGCAAAATGCGAAAATTTCCATATTGGGACACATTTTTACAGATTTTTAAAAATATCTCGGGAAGTAATCATCAGAAACACCTCAAATAAAAAGCAAAATGCTAGTTAAGAGTCCTAGAATCGATTACAGCCAAAAATTCGGGTTACAAAATTTTTGGATTTTTGATGATTTTGTCAAGGTGGAAAATGGGTCAAAAAAGTCGAAAATTTAAAAATAGCGAATTTAACAAAATTTTTGATGCAGATTTAAACTGATATTAAAACCATTTCCTAAACATCAAATTTCATCAAAATCGGATGATTTTTGGCCGAGTTATGGCAATTTAAAGTCATGAGGAGGTGCAAAATGCGAAAATTGCCATTTTGGGACACTTTTTTACACATTTTTGAAGATATCTCGGGAAGTAATCATCAGAAACACCTCAAATAAAAAGCAAAATGCTAGTTATGAGCCCTAGAATCGATTACAGCCAAAAAATTCGGGTTACAAAATTTTTGGATTTTTGATGATTTTGTCAAGGGGTTAGTATGCAAAATGGGTCAAAAAAGTCGAAATTTCAAAATAGCGAATTTAACAAAAATTTTGATGCAGATTTAAACTGATATAAAAACCATTTCCAAAACATCAAATTTCATCAAAATCGGATGATTTTTGGCCGAGTTATGGCAATTTAAAGTCATGAAGAGGTGCAAAATGCGAAAACTTCCATTTTGGGACACTTTTTTACACATTTTTGAAGATATCTCGGGAAGTAATCATCAGAAACACCTCAAATAAAAAGCAAAATGCTAGTTATGAGCCCTAGAATCGATTACAGCCAAAAAATTCGGGTTACAAAATTTTTGGATTTTTGATGATTTTGTCAAGGGGTTAGTATGCAAAATGGGTCAAAAAAATCGAAAATTTCAAAATAGCGAATTTAACAAAAATTTTGATGCAGATTTAAACTGATATAAAAACCATTTCCAAAACATCAAATTTCATCAAAATCGGATGATTTTTGGCCGAGTTATGGCAATTTAAAGTTATAAGGATGTGCAAAATGCGAAAATTGCCATTTTGGGACACTTTTTACACATTTTTGGCCATATCTTTTGAAATACTCATCAGAATCACCTCAAATAAAAAGCAAAATTCTAGTTATGAGTCCTAGAATCGATTACAGCCAAAAAATTCGGGTTACAAAATTTTTGGATTTTTGATGATTTTGTCAAGGGGTTAGTATGCAAAATGGGTCAAAAAGTCGAAAATTTCAAAATTGCGAATTTAGCAAAAATTTTGATGCAGACTTAAACTGATATAAAAACCATTTCCAAAACATCAAATTTCATCAAAATCGGATGATTTTTGCCCGAGTTATGGCAATTTAAAGTCATGAGGAGGTTCAAAGTGCGAAAATTGCCATTTTGGGACACTTTTTACACATTTTTGGCCATATCTTTTGAAATACTCATCAGAATCACCTCAAATAAAAAGCAAAATGCTAGTTATGAGTACTAGAATCGATTACAGTCAAAAAATTGGGGTTAAAAAATTTTTAGATTTTTGATGATTTTTTCAAGGGGGTAGTATGGAAAATGGGTCAAAATGGTCGAAAATTTAAAAATAGCGAATTTAACAAAAAATTTTGATGCAGAACTAAACTGATATAAAAAACCATTTCCAAAACATAAATTTCATCAAAATCAGATGATTTTTGGCCGAGTTATGGTAATTTAAAGTCATGAGGAGGTGCAAAGTGCGAAAATTGCCATTTTGGGACACTTTTTACACATTTTTGGCCATATCTTTTGAAATACTGATCAGAATCACCTTAAATAAAAAGCAAAATGCTAGTTATGAGTCCAAAAATCGATTTGGGTTAAAAAAAAGTGTATTCAAACATTTTTGGATTTTTGATGATTTTGTCAAGGGGTTAGTATGCAAAATGGGTCAAAAAAGTCGAAAATTAAAAAATTTAACAAAATTATGCAGAATTAAACTGATATAAAACCATCTCCAAAACATCAAATTTCATCAAAATCGGATGTTTTTTGGCCGAGTTATGGCAATTTAAAGTAATATTAGGTTACTTTTGGTGACATTTGTGCTGTTCCATATCTAGGGTGTTGGTGGCAAGCCACACTGCAATTCTTGAACGAGCAGCATAATTAATAGGCTATTAAGTGGATTTATTGAATTTATTAAATTATGAGTTTTCATGGCATGTTTTGAAGCGATTCGTGGAATTTAATTCCGTTTCTTTAATTTTCATTTGTCAATCTGAATATTTTATAAAAACTGTACTGTTCGCATTTCAACAAATCACGAAAATCAATAAAATGTTTCAATTTCAACTCTCTTAACTCTCCACTGCTTTTCTATAACTTTATTTGCGTTTCTGTTGGAGGGGAGTGCAGGGCACAAAGAGGAGATCTGAAATGTTGACTTATGGCATATTTCATATTTTGTACAATCACTCACAGATCCACCAAATCAGAGAAAATGTATCCCTCGATGCTGAGCCGCGGCGGCGATGTGGAAATTGAACCGTATTACTGTCTGCCCGTCGGCACAAATGGTGTCCTGAGTGCCCAAATGGCCGCTGCCGTGGCCCAGGCACAGGCACAGGCTGCTCAGTCAGGGGGTAATGGCGGGAGTGGGGCAGCTGTGGCATGGAGCCAGCCCACATCGCCCACACCGCTGAATCGTGGACCATTTGCGGCAGCTGCGGCCGCTCTGTCGCCCACACATGCCACAGCCGCCGCAGCGGCAGCATTGGCGGCGGCAGCAGCAGCGGCGGCACATGCCACAGGCGGCAATGGCGGCAGCGGCAACATAACCGCCTCGCATCGTCTAACATATCCCAAGAAGAATGATGAAGGTAAGTTACTTTTCCTTCGGTACACTAAATTCTGATATTTGTGATCCCTATTGCAGTTCATGGCAGCGCCGCCTCCTTGCTGTCGGGGGGCAGCTCCTTGTACGGCAACGCCGAGGAGCGACAGGCCCATGAGATACGCAGACTGAAGCGGGAACTGCAGGATGCACGCGAACAAGTGCTGAGTCTGAGCAGTCAGCTGTCAACTAATGTGAGTACTCACTTCTTTCCAAAATACACTCGAATAAACATACTCAGAGTCTGGCATTCAATTGTTAGCTACTGTGAATAGAATTAACTATGTCTGCACATAACTCAATGAACTATTTATGTTGATAGTGTCAGAAGTGCCTTTTGCTATATAACAACTTTATCTGTCTCCTTCTTTTCACGCATCAATTAAGCATATACATATGTATATCTGTTATAATTTTCATAAATAATTTCTGACTTAAAAGTTGGCCTATTGCCAGCGCATAAAAGTCGGCAACAGACTGTGGCAACTGTCGCAGCATTTTGCGCATTTCCATTGCCTACTTTCCGGCGCTGTTCAAGAATGCAATTGCCAAGTAAAAATGTTGCGGCTGCTTGTCGTCGCTCAGCTTTAAATTGCCGCAGCATAACTCTGGGGCATGCCACCACTGCCATGTATTTACCTTATCGGATGCTGTAACTGTCGTCGACAACGTGCCACAGCATTATTCGCATTCACTTGCAACATCTTATCGGTGCCGCAGACAAGTCGCATTTTTGTCAAAGCTGTGAGCGACTTTTACGCCAAGTTGCCCACTGTCATATATACAGTATATTTACTGTAGCTCTATCTCTTTCTGTCTCTCTCTCTCTCCCTCTATCGCGCTCATTCTCCTTTGTCTGTCTGCAGCTCAAGTTGTCAACAAAAGTCACGCAAAAGTCTGATAAACTTCCGTGGCAGGCGACGAGACGACAGATCTACTCCAAGACAAGTCACAACTTTTGCCTACTTTTAGGCGCTGTGACATTGTCTGCATGTGAGCAGAAGTTGATTTTATATCTATCAAATAACTTGTCGACAATATACAAAATAAATAAATAAATCAATTTTTAAATAAAAAAAAGTAAATAAATAAATATTGAAAAATAAATAAATAGAACTATAGTTTACTACAATACTATATGTAAAAAAATATATAAAATAAATAAAAACTATATTTAATCTTTCTATGAGATGTTGAGTCACTTATAAAGTTGTCCAGATTCTTCACTTACTATTTTTTTTTTTTGTTGGTTTCATTTTGTAACATCATTTGGGTGGAGAATTCAAATTAATTAATCATAAATTAGTTATAACAAAAACTATCTTAAGATATTTCTTCGAATCTATTTACTCTATAGGTTTAAGTATCAGTTCTGACTCCTTCTCCCTTTGTCTTCTTCTCTTCTCTGCCAGCTCCAAATGAAAATGTTTCCAACATTTTAACTTGTCTTGTAATGCCATAAAATATTTTATGGCTTTTAATAAATTAAAAAGAAAAAAGAATGTCTTTCCCAAAAATGTATACCTTTCACAAAATTTATCGACGCCCAGCCACAGACATATTAAACATTTCTCCAGACAACACATAAATCTGTGTCTCGGAACGTCTCCTTTACACTAGACTTGGGATTCCAGACTCCAGACTCTCGAGACTTTAGTCTACAAACTGTCTTCGCCTCAAGGTCAAGGCTTGGAATACGTGTAAATGCCATTTGATGGATTCGATGAGCTTTGAGACTGCCTCCCTCTCTCTCCCCTCAATTGCTCCCGCTTTTCACTGGGTTTATAAATATTTTTTTTTTTTGAATTTTTTTTTTGTGGAGTTTGAAGAAACAAAGTTTTTGTTGCAAACTTTTACCAATTTCCACAGTCAGTCAAGTGTGAAAAATGTCATTTGTGCTTGTTGAAGTCAGAGACCAATCCGGGGCCAAACGAGCAATAATAAACTTTTGTGCAACTTTGCGACATTACCCCCCCCCACCACTCCACACTAACTGCCCCTCATCATTGCAGCTGCCATAAAAGTGCAATGAAATGCGTCTTGTCTTAGAGAAATATATGTAGAGACAGAGAAAAGCCAGAAATACGAGCATAATTGCTGTGATGTTATGTCTGTACTGTCTTCTTCTTCTTTTTCCTCTACTTCATCTTCCTCTACTTCTTTTTTCTTCTTCTTCTTCTTTTTGTTGTAATTCTATTATTATGGCATTGGGTGAGTTCTCGTTTTGGTCGGTTTAGTTCCATATAGAGTGGGCGGGGTCAGTTAGTTGCCTCCACTGATGAGACACTGATATGTCTCTGCGAAAAGAATTCGCACACATTCTTCTACTCATATCAGTCTCTCTCTTTCTCTTTCTCTCTCTCTACCTTTCTCTGTCTGTCTTGTTGCGTAGGTAGCTGTAAATAGGTTGTCTCTAGTGGCCTCAAAGTGCAGTTGCAGTTGAAGTCTTAGAAAGTTTTTAGCAAATACAGCAGGTCTCCTCTAACTGCGCAAAATAAAGCAGGCGACTAACAGTAAATTTAATTTTTATTATTTTACTTAATTGAAAATAAAAAGAAAAAAATCAAGAACTTTCTCAGAAAAATATATATAAATATATCAGCAAAATAACTTATGTTATCAACGTACTAATTTAATAATTTATAAGTTATTTTTCACAAAAACACAAAATTTTAAAATTTTAAATTTTTGAGGTTTTCTTAACTTATTTTTTTTTTTAAAAAGTTAAATAATAATAATTAAAAAATTATAGAAATTTAATTAGGACTTTTTTTGGGTTAATAACATATATTATAACATATTAAAAAAAAAAAAATATTAAATAAAATTTAGAAAAATATTGAAGTACTTTCTCAGAAAAGCTTTATAAGTATGCTTTCGGTTATCTAAATACCTTTCTTTACATTTCATTGAAATACTTTTGCATAACTTTCAGACAAAACTCAAATAGAAGTTTCCTCAAACTTTTAACTATTTGATCAATTAAAAATGCGTTTAATTAGTGAAATTCACGCTTCTCTAAGAACTTGAATAACGAACAAAGTTCAACTAAATCTAAACTCAAATTTGGTGCTTATTAATTAAGCCATGAAATACTTCTTAACTGTTTTATTTTTCGCCAACTTGGCCAATTCAAGTCGCTGATAAACAATACTTAAAACTTTAAATGCGGCACGATTTCCAACTTCAATTTAGTCTCTATGATTGCCACGCCTTGAATTCTGATGCGACGCCCACTTAGCTGTATGAATTTGAAAAGTTTTGTTTTTTTCTTTTTTTAATTGAACATTCGACGCTTTTCGCTGACAGTGATGATAAGAGAGGGAGAGGCGAGAAGAGAGACTTGAGTTTGAATTGCGCCTGGCGCTTAATTAATTTCAGCTATGAGTAATAACATCATAAATGCCAATCCGTTGCAGCATCCACCACTTCCCCTCCCCCCCATCCTCCACTCTCCCCCCACCCCCAGTCATCATTTCACTCTGTCTGCAGTTTTGCGGCATATTATTTGCAATTGGATTTTTTTTATTGACAGACGTCGAGCAATTTCACTTTGCGGTTGCACAAAAGGCAGCTGAAGTGCGGCACAGTCCCCCAGCCACCTCCACGCTACCCTTCCATTCCATTCTCTCCCTTTCCCTGCCCCTTTGTACTTGCCCCTTCTGTACTCCAATTCAGTCGGTTCCCCCGGTTGCCCGTATTCCATTTGTTGTTGAGCTCGTTTTGTCAATTTCATTTTTCTTTTCTTTTCCTCATATATGACAAGACTCTATCTCTTTCTCTCTTTTTCTCTCTCTCTCTCTCTCTCTCTCCCTCTCTCTTTCTCTCTGTGGGTCTAAAAGATGCAGTTCTTCTTAAAGTTTGTGAACTGTTAGCATTGTGTTTGGGATGAGATAAAAGAGATGAATTCTTGTGGGGGGAATTCAGAAGTAAGGAAAAAAGTAGACAGATAATATATTTATGCTAAAATATGCTCTGAAATAAAAGCTTCTTAAGATATGAATGTGTTGAGCAAGTGCTTAGGGATTTAAGAAAACTTTCATTTGGGGCTTAAATAAATAATATGCAATCATATTTATTATTGTTGCTTATTATTATTTCTTTTTTTTTTAGGAAAATAAGTTATAAATGTATTAATACCTAAAATGACATTGGAACGTCTAACCCTAGACCAGCAGTTTATCTAAAAAAGTTGCCGGAATAATATTGTAAACTTTCTGGGGAACTTTGAAATTCTTATATATCATGTAGATCAACTTTTTGCAAATATTTCTAGTTGAAACAAGACTTTAGCTTTTGCTTCATGCAGTTGCACAGTTATTAGACTAAGCTTTATGGCTGCCACACTGATGCACTTTCTGGGCATCAAGAAAATACCAAAAAAAAAAAAAAAAAACAAATCAGAAGAAGAAGAAGAAGAAAAGAATCAAGAAAGAAGCTTATGAAACTTGGAACCTACATCAACTCTAAACAGCTTTGGCAACAGAGACCTCAATTGAGCAATCTTATCACTGCCCATAAATATTAAAAAGCAAAGCAACAATAACAACAATAAATCAACATAAATATAGTAGTAACAACAACACCAGTTTCATGAAGACACAGCACCACTGTGACTGTGACTGTGACTGCGACTCGCAACCACAATTCAAGGCAAGGCGCAAACCACAGTGGAAGAAATCTAGTCTCGAGCCACGCAACGCGCCCATTTATCACGCACTCCAAATTGACCCAAGTGACCGCTGAGCACACACACACACACAGAATCACATATACAAACTCTCTCACACACACACACCAACACCAACAGACTCACTTATAAAGGCATTAGAAGAGGAAAAGAAACCCCTTTAGGCCCCCGCCCATTGTCACTTTGGCAAGCCCCTTTCAAATAGATAAGCCTCTGGCGGTCAGCATAACAATAACGCTGTGAAGCATTGCACGAAGAGAGCGCCAAATAGAGAGCGTCAAATTGAGAGAGCGACGGCAAAGATGAAGATGATTCGCGAACAGCCGAAGAGACAGGGATAGCAGGAGAACAAAAGAATAATGTGCGAGAGGGTAAGGGAAAGAGATAGGTAGATGGCAATGCGTGAACTTCAAAGCAAGTTTACTTTTAATTGATTTTGGGATTAAACATGATTCGCTTGTCAATATTTGTGCCACTTGAAGTTATGCACAAATACCAAGAGGGACAGCGAGAGAGAGAGAGAGTGGGAGAGGGAGAGGGTGGCAAGCATGTGCCGTTATGCAGCGTATTTGTTATAAACAAATAGTTCTTAATGGACTTTAAATGCGCAGCGGCAGCGAGTCTTCATCATCATCAGCATCATCATCATCCACTCAAGTGACAGTTGCGCAATTGTTTAGAAGGGAAACCATAAATTAGTTAAGCTTTTGTTTAGACTCAACTATTTTTATGAAAATTGTCTTTACTTAATAATATAAACGATTCTCTTTCTTCTTTCTCTTTCTAGGTAAGTGCTCTCTTTCTTATTCCACATCAGATTTCTTAGAAATTATAAATATTGTCGGTATGTATGGAGAACATTTTGAAAAATAAGATTAAGTGTATTTGCTATATTTTAGAAACTTTTTAATTAAGAATCGGTTTTCTAAAGCCTTCCTTACTTAGTAGCTTCATAATTTTAAAGATTTCAGTTAAGAATTATCGAGAAATTCGAATTAGCTAAATTCCCAATTCCGAATCCGTACGAAACTTGCGGTTTTGGCAAAAACACACACATTTCGTTCAGTTGCGGATTTCAGAAAGTACTGTATATTTCAATATATTTGACTTGCCTCAATTGTTCTCTCCATATCAAAATATTAAATACTCTATAATTTCTTAACACAACTTTACCAGTTCGATTAGAGTATCTATCGGTCGTCTATCTCTTAAATATTCCTATTCCACACCCTCTCTCTTGTTTAGACAATATAGTATGTATACTTATTATCATAGCATATATACACATTCAATTTCAACCAATTCATATTTTTCGTTACTCAGTCCCCCTTCTGGGTTAGATTCGTAATCCCTAAAAGCTTTGCTGGCAACAGAAATCAATTGAGTCGCCTGCTAATAACCCATATTGTCTGGTCGTATACCCGCTTTGTAATCATCATCATTATATATCTATGCCAATAAGTCGGATGAAGTGCTCTCAACTTATGCCAATCTCCTCCGCTTCCTCCATTGGCTGGTTCCCCACGCATTTCTCATGAGTTGGCAAAATACTGGCAGAGGCGACTGTAAGTCGAGTCAAGGCAAGAGAACAATATTAGAGGTTGAGGTTTTTTCTCCTATTTTGGCAGACAAATGCTTGCCTTGGCAAATGTCGAGGCCGAGGCCAATTCGGCATACTCGGGATTTTGGCCAATGGCAACTCTCAATTGCAGATAATCAATCATGTTTTAAGTTGCATGCCACAGGAGTTGGAATCGCAATCGGAGTCGGAGTCGTAGTCGCCAGAGAGACACAGACTCGTTAAACAAACCCCGAAAAGTTTTTACAACTTTATTATGCTCTTTTGCCGCCGGCAGCTCAAGCTTCCCCTTTGTCTCTCAGTCTCTCTCTCTGCCCCCCCTCTGGTTGTGGCAACTTCCCCCCATGAGGTTCGCCATGTCTTCTTAATCGCGATTTTTGTTTCGGACATTGTCGCTGACTTTGGCGCCGCAGCGTCTCGTGCTAAAAATAAATGACGCCAGTCTACAAAGCATCCCCCGTCGACTCCACCATCCCCCTTTTGGCACGCCCATGCTACCCTCTGTGCGCCTAACTACACACAACACAAATTTGCAATTTTTTTTCTGCTGCCGTCGTTCTTTTCCACACAGGAAACTGCGTCTGTAATTTTTTCACTAGTTTCGCCAACATCTAAATAAAAAGTGAGGACGACGACGACGTCGTCGTTGGCAGCGGCGACACTCTGGCGCCAGTCTGAGCGTCGCAGCTCCTGTGGCAACATTCGTCCTGCACAGTGTTTGCCATGTGTTCTCTGTGAGATGCCCTGTAGGGCATTGGGTTATGAAATTTGATAGAGGTAAACGATGCCATCGAGTAAATAATAACAGGCTGAGTTTATTTAGCCTAGAATATCGCAAAAAGTTGCAAAATTTGCAAAATGTGAATGGGAAGTTTACAAAATCAATACGAGAATAATTAAAATAATCGGATTTCTAAAGAAATATTCAAATAATTTGAGAAATGAAACAAAAACTGCAAGTCGAATGATTCGAAGGACTTTGAGCGAATTTTTTAGAAAATTTTCTTTTCTTTAATACTTAATTTTTCTAAATTTAATTAATTTATTTAAAATCTTGTCCAATAATTTTTTCTTAAATACTTTTTAAAGTAATTTTAACTACTTAACACTAAATCAATGCCTATAATACTTTCAAAATTTACTTAGTGAACTTTAAAGTGATTTTAATAATCCTTTTATTTTTAAAGTAATTTAAAATTAAATTACTAATTTGAATTCGATAAAAGTATATATTTTTTTAAATTTAATTACTTAAATATAAATCAATGCCAACATTTACAGGGTATTTGTGTTCGTCCTTTTGCAAATGTTTGCCTTACTTTTTCCACCTCCCTCCTTGATTACTATTTTCCGGCGCTGCTGATGCTGTTTGGTTGTTTGTTTGTTTTGTCGCCGTCGTCAGACCGCCGCCGCTGCTGCTGCTGCTGCTGTCGCCACCACTGCCACTGCCGCTGTCGCTGCTGGCGTAGACGTTAACGTCGGCGTCGCAGCGTTTTTATACCGCAGCCACAGTTCACAGCTGCTGTTGCCAAAAGGATTTGGGAGTCGAGTGTTGTCATATTCAGTTCCGCATTTGAAGCGGCAGACGACGCGTCGTTTTACGCACTCCATGCGCTCAGCAACATTTTTGGCAACATGTTGCTGGCGATCGTTAGCAACACACGCTCAGTGCTCTCGTGCTGTTACGCTCTCTCTCTCTCTCTCTAGTTTCTTGTACGTTCGTCGCTCTCTGTGATCGTTGTCAGCATGTTGCTTACGTTAGTTGAGCGTCAACTTCAGTGGGAAGTGGACGTGCTGCGCGTTGATTCAATGACGGATAGAGTATCTCGGGATACGTTAAACGTGAGCATCGCTTAAGCCGCGCGTGATCGTGTCCGTTTGTTGTTTATTTAGCTGATTGCTGAAGTGTGGGTACACCGAGCTGGAATATTGCGTGAATTTGATGATATTTCAAGAAAAGGTTCATTGAGCATGTCCGCCATGTGTTAACAGGGCGCAGAGAGAAAGAGAAAGGGAGAGCTTTAAAACAAATTCTATAAATAAATTAAACCCGGGGCCTTAAACGTGTTTAGTGCGATAAGCGAACCGCATGAAATCGAAGAAATAAATAAATATACATACATATGTATATACGCAAAAAGCAAAATAAATACATATTTAATAGCAAACCGGTCCCTTGATTCTGTGGCTTCTCCAAGCAGTGTAAAGTTCGGCTGGTCAGTTAACAAAAATCAACAAAAAAAATTAAAAAAAAAAAAATTGTAAAAAAAGTGAAGCAAATGTAAATAAAACAAATTATCTGTGCTCGTATGTGACACAAAAAGATAACAACAAAAAGTTGCAGACAACTGTGTTTAAATTAACAAAAAAAAAAAAAAATGAAATGAATTGAAGATAATAAGATAATGGAATCAAGTAAATAAACAAAATGTTGCTGCAACATATGCGATGCGGAAGCTGCATGCACCAAATAATCAAACAACAAAGTGTGCCACAGTCACAACGGCAACCATAATAAACCCCCTTTTACCCTTCTTTCCCCTAAAAGTGTGCTCTTTGCAAAAAAAAAGAGACCTATCGAATGTACCCCTCTTAAAGTAGAGTGTGTTCGCAGTGACTTGACTAAAATTACACGGAGGGGGGAGAGAGAGAAAGAGAGAGAGAGAGGTTGCACAATCAGCAGATAACAATAGTCGAGGAAAATCTGCAACATCATACATTGTACGACAATATGTGGCAAGGGAAAACTGCGGTGGGGTGTGACTTTGTTTGTCATAATGAAACAGAAACAGAGGTTATTGTTTCTCATCAATTAAGTACAAAATAGAGTGCAACAGACAGAGAGAGAGAGAGAGGTAGAGAGAGAGAGAGAGAGAGTTGGGGTATGCAGTCATGTTGCAAATGGTCGAAAAACGCAGCAACAATGGCAAATTATTTAATGGAGCATGTCGAATCGAGTTGAGGTTGCAACCCACCTTGTTGCAGTTGCAATTGGAATTGCCTCCACAAAAGTGGCAACTATACTACTCAGATTCTATATAGTAACTATACAAATCATGCCGAACTCATCTAGTAACAATAGATTGTACAGAGTCTGCTCTTATATAAACTAAAACCTCACTTTGTAATATCATACGAGTATATAACCCCAGTTAGGTTAGGTTAGTCATAAAGATCATATCGGGTTGTATACCCACTTCTGTGGGTAGACCTACTGTACGGTTGTGTCACTATGTTTTTCGCTCTAACTCAAGTACCTATCTTTATGGGCGATCACCCTGCAATGTATATATATATATATAGAGAGAGAGAGACCAGACAATGGGCCTGTCTCCTCAAATCAACCCATAACGATGAAAAACTAACCCAATTGTCTGGGATATTTTAAGGTTTTATTGACTAACAGTATGGAAAGTTGTACATTTGCAGTTTAAACTTGTTTTTTTTCCAATTACGTATAACATTTTTGGCCAGAATGTGTTGAGGTTATTTGCACTTTTTGGCTAATGGCATTGCAAACTCAGTTAACAGTGACAATATATCACAGCCAAAAATCTCAAATCAGGAGGAATATTCGGAATTTGTAGGTTTAACTGTACAGTATACACACATGGCAAACAGCATTCAATCTGTGTGAGAGAGAGGAGAGAGAGGGGGAGAGAGAGGAGAGAAAGAGGGAGAGAGAGAGAGGAGAGAAAGAGGGGAGAGAGAGGAGAGAGGGAGTTGCCCTCCCTCAACGTGACAGCTGCGGGGTTGTGAGTATGTGAGAAAAGGGAGATTTCCTCACGTAACCCTCCCCCGGAACCGTTTCCTCAACATGTCTCCCTTCGGAACCTTTGCGTGTTGCCTGCGATCAATTAAATGAAAATGTTCTTTAGGCTTTTTGTTTTTTTTTGAAATATTCTCAGCACTCTCCCTGTCTCCAGTTGATGTCGTCACCCTCGCATCCTGTCTCCCTACACAAATTTACCAATATATGGAGATACTTTTCATAAATAAATTCATATTAGAGTCGAAGTTTGGCGCCTCAGGAATCCCATCGGCATAGCAAGGGGAACATCTCGAGATTTATGAGTTTCCCTCTTTTTTTCACTTTCGTGTATTTTTTTTGTTTGAGTTTCGTTTTTTTTTTTAAATTTTATTATATTTGAACTGCAAAGTTCAAGTCAAGTATTTTAATTGAAAAAATATTGCAATTAATTATGCCGTTGAACAAAAAAAAAGAGTCTCAATTTGTGACTTGATGAAGATTGATTTTTGTGCCGTGGAAAATTGTGAGGCGCGGCTAATGAAAATTGTCGTTACTTGAAGAAAATTAAGTTTCTTCCTCATCAACATACATACATATATGTATATATATATCGTATATATGTATAGTACCTAATATATTGATGTATTAAGTGCATTTTCGAGGCGATAACTTTGATGTATATTTTCTGCACAATTTTGTGCTTTGAATTTCTGCCGACACAGCATTATTTCCCTCAATTTTCCCTGCATTTTCCCCCCATTTCCATTCGATATGCACATTTTCTGTTTGACTTCCTCAATTGCAAATACGTGTATATATATATATATATATATATATATATATAGCATATAGTGGTGTATATCTCTCTTAAGTCGGCATAAACAAACAGACATTTAAATCAATTGCTCTTCAGATTTGCTGCTTCCATTAAAGTGTTGAGACGACGACGACGACTCTGAGACTCTGAGCTCCAGTTGAATTTTCATTGATTGACTTTCTCGACTCGACAGACGTCAGACCGACAGACCGACAGGCAGACAGACAGACAGACAGACGATGTTGTTTCTGCGACTGTCAAGTTGTGTTTGCTATCGTTTTTCTTTTTATTTTTCTATTTGCCATTGGTTGAGCCCCAGAGACAATCCAAACAAAGCTGCGAAATCAAATTAAATACTGATAGACTTGCTAAATACCCTAACAAAATTAAACTAAAGTTGCATTAAAATATTTAAAAAAATCATAAATAAAAAAATATCTTATTCTATTGAAATAGTCAGAGAAAATAAACCATCAATAAATAAATACTGATGGCTTGTTGAATACCCTGGAATATTGTGATTACAGAAGCTCTTAAATTCAAAAGTGTCTCGTATATCTTTAAATAAGTTTTAGCTAATTAACGGTGTATCTTTGATTAACGTTTTAGCGTTCTGAGTTTAAGTTCTGATGCACTTATAAATACCCTAGAAGTGTGAAACTAAAGTTGCTCTAAATTCTTAAAGAAATCTTATATTTTTGTATAATTTTAAGCATATATTCATGGAATCAAACTCAACAGTGAAATCAAACTAAATACTGATAGACTCGTTAAATACCCTGGATTTTTATTGATTTTCGATGCTTTCAAATTTAAATGGAATTCGTTTATACATAAATGTCTCTGTAATTTTTAGTAAATATGCTAAAAAAATAGAAACAAGAAGTTATAATACTTTAATTGCAGATGAACTTGCAAATACCCTATAAGTTGGAAAAAATTCAGCAATATATTGATATTATTCAAATAGTTTTTCGAAAACATTTTCAGCATTTTTCTATAATTTCCTTTTATGTCGTCAATCATAACTTCGCTGTCATTTTATAGGGTATACAGGTGCATGATAACAGCTAAGTACAGCCCTATTTATATAGCACACCCTGCCCCCCCCCTTGGTTTATCTAACGGTGCCAAACTGTCTGCCCCGTTGCAGCTGTGGACTAGTTTGCATTTGTCGAATGTTGAATGTTGCATGTAGTATGTTGAATGTTGTAGGTTTCGCCAGCGATGTAAATACTATGTAAATGTTTGTGCAGTTCCAACAGACCCAACACCTCTTTATTCAACAAATCCAGGGAATATACTATACTTCCAATGGCGGCACTTAATTAATAGGCAACACAAAAGAAGAAGAAGAAGTAGAAGTGGCAGATTTTTATGAGGTTCAATTGTGTTGCCCAAAAACAAACCCAAAACGACGACATTCGATATTCGATCCCAATTCCAATTCCCTTTCCCAAAACAGCTACTGTTCCACGGAGGCTAATGACCCTCATACGGCGCATGTCGGGCATGCTTAGGGTTTTTTTTTTTATTATATTATACAAGTAGAGGCACTACCTGACTCTAACAGAGGTCTATGAAGGGTCCGAAGAGGTCTAAAGGGTTGTCTCCGGGTAGCATGGGAAAAACTATTTGAAGTGTGGGTTGCGTTTAATTGACGGAAAAGCGGCGACAGCAGAGCAAACAAAATATACTTACATATATTTTTAGAATTTTTAGGAATATCTTGAAAAATACTAATTAGTATAAAGAAGTTTATAGGCACAAAGCAAGAATTTATAGAAACAATGAGTTGTGATATAATTAGAGTATAAAGAAATATGTTCATTGTTGTTATAATTCGAATGTAGTTTATAAGAACCTATCCCTTTTTTTACTTGAATTTTCCCTGGCGTAAAGTTAATCTTAAATGTCGACAAGAACTATCCCTAAATTGGAGGAAACAAAGTCATAAATTATGGAGACTAATCTCTAGAGAGAAGGGCAGGAAAGAGTTGCAGCTGATATCGCAATTATATGAATGTCTCAAGCTGACAATGGGAGAACCCCTATCTCTTTCCCCCTTGTTCTCTCTCTCCTTCACTCTCTCTCTCTCTCTTGGAGTGTCTCTACTTGTGTCTGCATTACATTAATTAGCCCTATGAGCATCTCAAGGTTACCTGCAGAAGCAGCCTGTGAGGTTGACTAATTGGTCTCCCAGTTGCAACATGTTGCCACTGCAGCTGCCACTGCCACTGCCACCGTCACTGCCACTGCCAATGTTGCAGCCGTTCTCGATGTCGTCGCACTTTGGCACTCAATAAACAGTCATTATCTGCGGCGTTTGTCGTCGTCGTCTCTGCCACATTGTCGGAATCGGAGTCGAAGTCGAAGTCGATGTCGCACCTTTCAAAAGAAGGGCGTTTAAAAAAATGACAGAGCTGATTGCAGTTGCCACATGAGGTTGCACTGTGATCATTAATCAGCTGCTGTTGCTGCAACTTCTATTTTGTGATAATGGCAGCCGCCTGTTGCATGTTGCAAGCTCTGCTTGTTGCACTTGCGATAAGCTGCTTTGATTGCAGCATACAAACATCACTTTCATCCCCCTCCCCCCCCTGAACCCCCCTGTTTTCATTCTAATGATGGTTCTTGACATACCCCCTTTTTTTGTTGATGTTGCGAAGGGAAGGGAGCAGAGATTCATCTGAAGTTCCCCCCTCCCTTCTGAAGTGTTTCTAGGAAACCTCGTCAAACCACGAAGACCCTTTCGACTCTTATCTATGCGAGGTTCCATTTAGTGTCTTTAGATTCTCGGGAAAACTCGAAATACGAAAACTTAATTATCATTTTATGGCATTATCTGTAAAGAGTTTTCGTTCTCTTTTTGGGGGAAACTCGTTGCAGTCGCTGATTAATTCATGATATTAGTCTGCGCCGGCATTGGACGTGCACTTGAAAACCTATTGGAGAACTTTCAATTTGTTGCAGGTTAAGCAGTTATCAATATTTGTGATTTATAATGAAATTCGAATTGCTTTTGAATGCGAGAATATTAATTTTTTTTATAAATTTATTTAGAAACTGTACTGGTTAAAATGAGAATATTTAAAATATAAAAAAAAAAGATTCTAACACTTCATTTTGCGCTATTTACAAGAGAACCGGGTATAAAAATTAAAATTGGGAATATTTATATGTATGAAATAAATATAAAATAACTAGTTTCTGTTTAAGAATATTGAAAAGTGCTAGACTTTTAAGCAGAAACTGAAAATTTCTAAAACATATTAACTATTTTGATAAAAGTTGTAAAATATTATATATTAAAAATTTTTATAAAATATTCTTAATAGATGTTCTTAAGAAATAATTTTTAAATATTCTTATTAAAAATATTTTTAAATGTTTTCAAAATATACTTTACATGACTTTTTTAAATATATTTTTAAACGTTTTCAAAATATGTTTTTTTTTAATTTCAAAAATATATTTTATAAATAATATATATATTAATATTATTAATATATGTTATAAAAATTTTCAAAAATATATATAATTTTTATTTTTAATAACTTTTAAATATTTCCATTGTAAAGCTGTTCTTTGCCAATAACTTGTGCATATCTCCGAGGCAATTCTTAACCCCATCTTGTTATCCTTTGGCTCTCCTTGACTGCTCTGCCTTTTAATGTCAATTTCTAGCGGCTGCCTTTATCCTGGCAACAGCTGCTGCTGCTGCTGCTGCTGCTGTGTCTCCTTACTGTCAAATGCTGTTGTTACTGTTGTTATTGTGTGCTGTAAGTGGCACAGACAGTGCCTCCAGTCCACTGCCGTCCACTCCCTTTGAGTTGCCCCAGTGTCCGTTGCAAGGCGCATGTTAAGCAAACATAAACAGAGGACGACCCCATAACCTCATGGCCGTGCTAGGCATTTACCCCGAATGCATAGCCGAAAATGAGAAAATAAAAAATATAGTATAAAAAAAGTAAAAAAGAAGAGAAAAAAAAAATGTATCTTTCATTATTATTATTGCCGCACGTTGCAAGATGGGGCTGCTGATAGCACAGGGAGAGACTGGAGAGTGGTGCCTCAGCGCCGTTGACGACCCAAAAAACTCATCAGCATAATCAACAGAAGCGCACTGAGAGAGACAGACAGAGACAGAGAGAGAGAGGGAGGGAGAGAGAGAGAGAGGGAGATGGCAGATGGCTGTGGCAATGTTGCATGCAACATGCACAAGATTCGAGTGATTGTTGCTGCCTGACAGCCCGTTGAGAGACCCGTTGCGACTGCCAACAAATATCAGCTGAGAATATATATATATATGTATATATACTTCTATATTCCTATACAAAGTCGAGTCCATCAAGTGGACAACAACGACAGCTCTGATACGATGCATACTCTGTGGCAGTTGTAATTACAGTTGCAACTCGAGTGGCACTCCCCATCCCAAAAATAAAAAATATCTCAACTTGATATCCGAATATTATTCAAATACATATGTCAGACAAGAGTCTCAAATGTATCTTATCAGCATGCAAATCCAACAGTTTTTGAAGTTGCATTCGTTATCTTCAAATATTCGAGGAGGTATGTATGATATTGTCTTGCAACACCATGTTGCACCTTCAGCAGACTGAAGTATCGAGACTGCCAGAGACTATCGTTGATAAATTGTTTATTGACGTGATTTGTTTACAGACAATTCCATTTGATTCGTATTCGAATTCGTTTCAATTCGTGTCTCTTTTTTGATTAGTTTTCTAGATATCTTATTTTTTTTTTGTTGGATTTTGTTTTTCTTAATATTGACCAAGCAACAATTGAGTTGCTTGCCACAACGTCAGCACTCTGTATGCAAATTTATGTTGATGCCACTAATGAAAGCAAGTCTGCTTCTTTTTTCACCTATTGCCATCGATCTTCTTGTTTTATTTTACCTAATTTTCACATGTTTATTTAGCACTCTATAAGATACTTTCTATGCGATTAACACTCAGCGACAGATTGATGTAGTATGTGGCAATATATACACAGATAGACATGTATCTTGAAAATGTATCTGCTGGTTATATTATAGATATATACTATGTATCTGGAAACGATTTGATTTCCTTTCATAGTTAATCACAAAAGTATCTGCCATTTATCTATAGATAGATATGTAGTTTCAATTGAGTTGATTTCCTTCCAAATGTATCTCAAGTTCATTTTATATAGTTTGGATAATATGTATAGATATATATGTATATATCTTTCATTCTGACACGAGTCTCTGGTTACAGCCGAGAGGCATTCACTTAATGTAGAAACAATTTCCAGACTTATGCAACACAGTTGTGAGACGCTGCTGCAGAGTATCTTATTACCCCCATTCGCAATCCTTGAGATACATTTACAGCAGCAACGCAATTCAATTGCATGATAGCCCCTCTCACAATGGCCTTTAATTAAATACAATTAAATCGAGCATCTCTATACTATATATAAATATATATATCAACTAGTTGCCATATACGATATAAGTAAAGATAGAGATACTTTTATGCAATAGATTGAGTTTCCCTGCTTCGTTGAGAATCGTCGGGATCGGGGGCTAATGTTGATTTGATATTATTTATTGCGACAAGCTCTAAACTTAAATTAGACTCAATTGTTTATAATTTCATAGTTTCCCCTTCTCTGGCGATGTTGCAAGTGAAGTGCGTCTCTGCCACTTGAGGAAATGCCACAGTCTGCAACTCAGCCTCTCAGTATCTTCAACTCAATTTAAAAGAGAGAAAATAAAAACTACTCAATGGGTTAAAAACAGAAACTGGTTGGTTTCAGATCCACTTCTTTTTTTTATTTTACTTCCACCCGCTAAAATTCAAAGTAAAATATATATATATATAAAAAAAAGAAACTTGGCGACGTTTAAAACTACAACTCACAGCAGGTTTCGTGTCCAATTAATGCAGTTCGATAAAAAAAAAAACAAAAATATCTTTAAAATAATCTCAAAAAATCTACAAATTTAAGTTTTGAGTCGTTGGCGCGCTCTTCCTTTTGGCTTTATAATTTTGCATACATAAATAAATAAATAAATATGCATGCATTAAATTATGAATTCTATGAGCGATAAACGTTCTCTGATAACCCCAAAAAACAGTTTCAAAACTCAAAAAAATCAACCGAAAATCAATAATAAACGAAGAAAAATATTTGTTGCTTCCATTCAAAAACTATAAATAAACCATAAAACTGATTTTGATGACGTGCACGAATTGTTTATTGTTATATTGTTATTTTCTCAATGTGATGTCATCTCAGAAAATAAACAAAATATATATATATATATTTTTAATTTCAAACTGAACACACCTCAATAATTATACTGACATTAGTAGACTCAAGTGAGGCTGCCATTTGGGGCACTTCTCAATTCTCAATTCTCAAATTCTCTGTAGCCTCAGAGTTCTCCATGAACTCTGAAACGGAGGCGAAAAATTGTCCGCATCCAAATTGAAATAACAACTCGACCCAATTAAAAAAAACTACAAGAGCGTTGCCTCTAATGATGAAAAAAAATATATATATACAAAAAAAAAAATATATATATATATATAAATAAATGAAAAAACAGATACACTTGCGTGTTGCTGCAGCATTTACAAGTGTTTCTCTATTTTTTTTTTTAATTTGAATTTTTTTTCTTACCAATGACTTTTTAAGAGCAGAGTGTAATTACACCTCGAGACAGAATTGTTGGAAAACTTTTCAGAAAACCGAGAAACTCTGCAACTGTGCGTAAAAGTGCCAACTCATGTTGGTTTCTTAAACTATTAATCAGCTGCTTTCAACCTTGACGAATGTAATTAATTAACACCCTTTCAGTTGAAACCTCAAATAGATTTTTCCAAATTCGTAAAGAACTCTATAAGAATAACAAAACATACTCTTTATAGGCCTAATGAGCGATTAATAGCACCAAGTGCTTTGAATATTAATGCCATAATTAATTTACTGGAATAAATCATTTTTTTTCTGTCAGTTACTTTATTAATAAAAAAAAAGAAAAAAAATGAGAAACTTTTGACGCAAAGCAAACAGAATTAAAAAAATTTTTTCATTATAAAAAAAAATCGAAATATATATTTTTTTAAGTATTTTTTATCTTTCGTATTTTAACAAAATATTTTCATAAATATCCCCTCATAATTTTTTTTATATAAGTTGTTAAATGAATAGATTTTTTTTAAACACAATGTTCTCATAATATCCCCTCATATTTTTTTTAATATTTCTTTTTTTTTTGTATATTTTTCAATAAATTTAGAAGTATTTTTTTCTAAAAACAAAATATTTTCATAATATCCCCCCATTATTTTCTTTTTATTATTTGTTACACAAATTAATATATTATATTTTTCTAACAAAAAAAAACCAAATATTTTCATTATACCCCCTCTCAAGTGACGCCCCTGACTTGACAATGCAGTTGACAGCCTCACTCTGATACGAATATTGTTTTTTTGCTTAAACAAATAAGTTTTTTTTTTATAAATTTTTTTTCAACCAGTTTTGACATTGAATATTTAGAATTCCAATTTTTTGTTTTTTTTGTGTCACTTTATTGTTTTGACTTCATTGGCAAGCGACACAGTTGCTAACAATAAATTTGGGATTTTTTTATTTTGTTTTTATTTTTTTGGCGAGTTTATTGCGCATTTTGTCAACAGTTTGACACGCTGGGATTAGTTTCGAGTTAAGATGTGTCAAGTTTTTTTCACTTCAATGTGGCGCGTAATAATGCCACTTTTTAAAGTAATTTCTTAACTTGAGATTGTGGAAAGGGGTGGAGGGGGAAAACACATGTTGCTGATGCTCGCACTGGGAGGGTCTTAAGTATTTCGCGGTTTAATCTCCACAGAGATCATAATTCATTTCATTTCCTTAAGGCATTAATCAAAACGAGACTCTCTCTCACTATATGTCTGCCATATGTATGCGTTGGCAGACTTTTATTATATATATTTATATTTTTACTATTTTTCTATTTTCCTTTGGCACATTTATTTGCGGGGTGCTAAAAATTATGGCAATTTCCTAGTGCGATGTGGCTCAATTGATAAGCAGCCGCCGTCGACGTCTAGACGAGACCCTTCACAACAGCAACTTCACAGCCCACAGTCAAAAGTCGCATGCGAGAAAAGTCGCAGCCAGCGACAGACGTCGGCAGCAGCAGCGTTGAGTCTGGGCTGGCACAGTGACTCTCAAACTGCGTAGCTCGTTAGCGAAAGTTTTTCTTTTGGGCACAAACAGCGCTTGGCAAGCAGTTAGAAACTAATGTCTGTAAATTCACATTCCTCGACGCCATTATTCAACAACAATAAAAACAATTAAACGCCTACGTGCCACATTGGCACGAAATCAATTTAAAATTGCATGAATTTTCAAAATCCACATTCAGTTTCATGTCAGGGGGCCTTGAGTTAGTTTCAACTGTCGAATTATTTTGCCAGAACCGCATTGATTTGATTTATATGCAATTTATTCAATCAGCTTTTGTCGTCTTTTTATACTCTTTATTTTTTTTGATTTTGAGTTCTAGGCAAATTTTGTTGAATGATTCACAGACTGCGGCATTTTGTCGTCGTCTCTTGATTATCATAGCCATAATATTGCATAAGCCGTAAATAATAGAGACGACTCTTTTTTTAGTTTGCCGCATTGTCGAACAATGAAGCAAGCACAATGGCTGTCAAACTGTGATTGAAGGCTTTAAAGCTGAAACTCGCAAATTGAATTGAAAGTCTATTAAGTGCTATTAGAATTTTCAATTTAGAATTTTTTTCTACTTGTTTTATAATATTTATTATATATTAAGCAACTTTTTTTTATCAAGCTGGAAATTTATTCATTATTTAATACTAGATTTAATATAAAAAAAAAAAATAAATTCATTTATTGCTTTTGTCCAAAAAGGCAGCTTTCCACAAAATTTCTCCAGCCATAAACCAGAAATTAAATATATATACATACATATGTTTTTTTATTGAGATTTTTTATTTGATTAAATTATGAGTTGAATTTTTTTTATTAGAGGTGTTTATTTTTTGTTGTTGTTGAAGTTTTCCTGATTTTACTTTTCATTAGTTTTGTTTTTCCTTTTGCAATATGAAGGCCGAGCTGGAAAATGGCTTCACTTAACTGTCACTTTATGAAGTTTAAGTACAAACTTGAGAAAACATTTCCTGGTTTCGCAACCAAGTCTCGGGCGTGGCACGATACTCTCTCTCTTTCTCTCTCTCTCTCTCTTACTCTCTCTCTCTTTCTGTGACTGCAGAACTGTCAAGTTTATGAGTTTCAGTTTTATCAGCTCTTTGACACTTTGCGAGTGGCAGAACGGGCACTTAAAACATATCTATAAGTGGAGTGACTATGTTGCGATGCCATGTGGCGGCTACGGCTCGGCAAACAGTTCATGCCACATGCCACGCAATTGTTGCTGTTGTTGTCAATTGGTTTGTTAGTTGGTCTGCAAGTCGTTGACACTTGAAATGTGGACTCGTATCGAAGCGAATCGGATTGGATTGGATTAAATTGGGTTCTCGTTGAGGTTCGCTTTCAGTTCTCAGCTCTCTCTCTCTCTCTCTCTCTCTCTCTCTCTTTCTCTGGTGAAATGCAACTTTTGCTGACTTTGCTAAATGACAGCCTGACTCATGCTACAATTGTTGTGCAACATCCACAACGAGTTGCAAATGCAATAAATAACAATTTTCTAATGTCATCAACATGCGCTCAACTCTTCAAGCTTCCCTCTTATTATACTCCTCTCTTTTTGATATACCCTCCAATAACTTGTCTATAACTTGTCTTCTTCTTATTCGCCGATTGCTGTTATGGTTGTTGTTGTTGTTGTTGTTGTTATGGTTGTTGTTGTTGTTTTATGGCACTGCGTGAATTGGCTGTAATTGTTTTGATTGCAGTTCATGGCTTGGACTTCACACTCCCAGTTCCTCTCTCTTTCTCTCTGTCAATCTCTCTCTATCTGTCTTTCAATATCTCTCTCTCACTCTTGAACTCATGCTGCTCTCCTCTTTGGTTGAGTTCTAAGCAACAACAATTTTAATTGTCGCGTTATAAGAATTGCGACTTACAAATGTTGCAACCAACGAAGTAATGAAAGCAAAAACAAAAAAAAAATATGTTCATAACTTAGCCTGCACAGTGTCACAAAATTAGTTACAATTTTAAAGAAAAAATTGGGATTATTAACAGAAATAATATTTATGTAGCAAGTCAAGAAAAAGGTCTATATAGACTGATTTTTTATTTCAACATGCATTTTTCGCTTGAATTTCAAAAAATAATTTAAAATAAATTATAAAAAAAAAATAAAAAAAAATTATATATTTGTTTATTTCTCCGAAACAACCTTGAAACTTCATGAGTAGGTTAGCCCTTTATTCAAAACCGAACTTGCCATTCAAAATCTAACAAGTGGTCGTGGTGTATCCATTAGATACACCCGCCTATTGTTGCTTCGCTTTGAAGCATTTCGCGCCATTTTTGGCTGCCATCAATCAAAATGGTTGAGCGTCTCCTACGATGGGCTGTCATTTGAAATGGATGCTAATTGGGCGTTAATGGAAAACTCTAAGTTTTAGCCATTATATAAATAATTGAGTTTCACTGTAGGTTCCACTGTGTGGGCGTGGCATGTGGCCAGTTCAATGATCGCCGCTTTAAAGGCTTCAATTTAAGATTCGTTGAGCTACAATTAGGCATGATTGATGCAGTTCCAGTTGCAGTTGCAGT
Source organism: Drosophila quadrilineata (assembly GCA_018150725.1). NCBI lineage: Eukaryota > Metazoa > Arthropoda > Insecta > Diptera > Drosophilidae > Drosophila > Drosophila quadrilineata. Next base: position 8,316,661 of record JAECWN010000452.1, on the reverse strand, counting down.
TGGGATACATTCAACTTGGGGCACACTGAACAGAAGGGAGGGAAGGGTGGTAGGGAGGGAGAAGGGATTGTCGAAGACCTCCCCAGTTGATATTATAGATGATAAACCTCAATCCGAATGCAGAGCAACAATTAATCATCAACCAAGTGAAAGACAAACAAAGACCGCCAACAATATGAAAACCCTATGAAAATTCAAAGTGAACTCCAAATCAAAGCAAACGAGATCAGTGTCAAACCGAATACCAACTGCCGTGTCTGGCCAGGATCATGTCGGCGGCGAGTGCCAGCAATCGACCGCCTACGTCGCCGCTCTACGATGGCTATGCCACGATTCGGGCCCGAGGTCTGACCCGTTCCCGCTCCATTCGTGCCGCTGAGGCCACCGAGGCGGCAGCTGCTGCCCAGCCGCATGAGCTGCAGCCAGCTGGATTGAGACTGGATGTGGGCCATGTGGGTCAGGGTGGGCAAAGGAAGCGGACGGTATCGCTGAGAAGCAACTACAGTCAGAGCTCTTCGCTGAGCGGCAATGTGGAGGAGATCTATGCTAGGGCAAAACCCGTTCGGACGCCCACCATCGGCACTGAACTGGAACCCATCTATGCCAGCGCCACGACCAACGGCTCCAACACTTCCAACACGGGCTTCCGTCCGCTGTCGGATGCGTCGAGCAGCTCCGGTGGCGGTTCCATGCCCTGTGACTATCAGAGTGTCAAGAAGAACTCGCGCTTCTCCTTGGACTCCCTGCAGAGCAGTGCCACGCCCAAGACCCCCGACTACAATACAGCCGGGGAGGAGGAGCACATCTTCCTCTACACCGCCCCGGAGAGTCCCAAGCGGAGATTGGACAGCGGACTGCGGAGCTCCTATGACAGCTCGGAGCGAGTTTGTTATTCGCCGCTGCCGAAGCTGAACTTCGATATGCAGGAGCGGGAGAATCGACGCGGTGGAGCTGCACTGCGTCACAGCTCGGTCAGTTCGTCGGGCAGTCGACGACCCATGACGCTGTCCCTGACTGAGGCGGTGCCGCTGTCGCCGACGGGTCTGCCTCCGCCCGCTCCCGTGCGCCGCGAGAGTCTCTATGCGAAGCCAAAGATCTATGCCACGCCCACACGACCACCCACCACGAAGCGGCTCAATCTGTACGAGCTGCCCATTGTGACGCAGCGCAGCAACAGCACCGAGCTGCTAGAGAGATCCTGCACCAGCCAGAGCCTGGCCACCATCGACCAGGACGAGCTGCTCATCGTGCCCAGTGCCATGCCCATGTTGCCCAGCGCCGTGGATCGGCGCTATCACACCCTGGGCCATATGCGGGTGAAGAGCATGGCGGCGGGACTGCATCGCAGCCTGGATGTGCCCGTGGGTTCCATGCTGGACATGACCACCCACTGGCATCAGCGTGCCAATCACAAGTCCGCCGGCAACATCTATGCCTCCGCCGATGCCGCCATCAGCGATCTCAATCGCATGGCACCCGAGTACATGGATCCGCTGGACTTCAAGATCGGCTGCCAGACGACGCTGCGGAGCAAGCCACTGATACCCTGGTATGAGTTGGCCATCAGGCGGGACTTCAAGCGGCAATCGTGTCCGCCCATGAGCGGCGGGGCACTGACGCTGCCAGCATCGCCGCAGTTTCAAGATCAGGTAAATCGATAAATATCGATATCAAATATCGTTATCGTCTTCTGTAATTAAACATAAAGACAGATATACTCCTAAAGAGATGTAGACTTAACTGATTAATAATTGACAGCAAATTGTTATCGAATATCGTTACCGTGTTCGATAACTAATCGTAATGACAGATATACATCGATATAGTTATCAAATATCGTTATCGTGTTCGATAATTAGGCATACACACAGATATACTATTAAAGTGATGAAGAACTAAGCAATTAAAGACTGCACGCCTGTAAATCGTTTATCGTTATCGATATCGCCTATCGATAACTAAGTATCTAAGCAACTAACTGCAGCAGCTGCCTAGCGAGAACTGCATTTGTTTTGCTAACAGTTATGTGGCATGCCGCGCGTTCTTGCTTCCTTCTGTGGCATGCCACAAATAGTGCTAGCCCCATCCGGCTGTGGCATTACAAATGCGAGACGCGGCACATAAGGCCAAGCAATGCGAGGCTGTCAGTCGCCGTTAGCTGCGCTTTGTCCACTGATTGATTTCATACAAGTTGCATGAGTCGAGGCGACTCCTCAAAAGCCTCAATGCCGAGGAGTAGTACCTGCCCCATGGTCATGCAGTCGGCATATTAAGTAGGTCCAAGATGTCTTGGATCATCATTTGGCGCAGGTATCACAGTTTGAGCAGCATTGGTCGCTGATGCTGTTGCTGCTGCTGCTACTGTTGTTGCTGATTTTGCTTTTAATCCTGCATCCGTTTTGTTTCACATACTCTTTTGTGTGTCTTTCGTACAACAACAACATCAACAACAACAACAATAATAATAACAAGAAGTATAACAACAACATCTGTTTGTGGACATGTCCAAAACTGATGACCTGATTCGCAGAACATGTAATTGATATGTTGTCCACGCTGAAATCAGCTTTGATTTTTGCTTTTTGCTTTTTTCTTGTGGCTTGAAGACTTGCAGCAGCTGTCGAGTTTGCTTTGATTGCCCTGCGTACATGTGGCATGCAACGAGAGATGCTGGGAATACATTATACCTCTACTCTAACATGCAAGAGAAACTATCTTTTAAAATCTTTGTAAAATGTCTTTTTATAGCTAATTTGTACTAAAAATATGTCAATCGATAAATTATCGATATCTTCCAATACAATTGCTTTAAAAAGCCCTACTATATTCATAATGAATTAATTTCTAATATTACACACAAGAGACTCTATCTTTTTCATCTGTGTTTGTAGGTAATTTTACTAAAAATATGTCAATCGATAAATTATCGATATCTTGCAAAAATCAAACTATATTCATAATGAATTAACATCAACTTTTTCATGCAAGAGAAACTAGCTGCATAAACAATTGTTTAACAATTTTTTTTAATAGTTAAGCTATTGTTGATAAAAACCTAATCGATAACTTATCGATATCGGTTGCCTCTAAAAAAAATCCATACTATTTTCAAAATACCCTGCGGACTGCCGACTGTCTATCGGCAATTGCGGGTCCAATCAATGTCAACTTTCAAAACAAATAAAGTTGCCATTAATGCCGTTTGTCGCTGCTTGCCACTGCTGCCACAGTTGCCACCTGCTGCCCCCCACGCTCCCCTTTGTCCACACTCTGCACTCTTAACACACATCGATTTTGGCGCGTTTTTAATGCGGTTTTTTAGGCTTTGCAAGCGCCGTTTCAACTCTTAAAGCGTTTTTCATGTTTATTTATGAGCAGTTGACGCGCAGAAAATCCATGAAACATAAGAGAGGAACTGCGGGGCAAGGGGGAGAGAGCTGAAACAGATGTCAGGTCTCTATTGGTAACTGGAGACAAGACGTTGCACGTCTCCGTCTGCGTCTCCATCTGCGTCTCCGTTGATTGAAAAGTGAAATTTGCAGTTTGGTTTTTAGCTGCATCATTATTTTGCACTTCATTGACGGGCGTGTGAAACAGTTTGACAAGCACTGGTTCGACACTTTGCTAATCAAAACTCAACTACATCTCTATGGTGTATCATAGTTGTTGTTGTCGCTGCTGATTGAAGGCAGTTGAAAGAGTTTAGAACGAGAGTTGAATGTCAAATGTTGATTGCCCCCCCTTGATTAATTGATTTCATTTTAATATTATTATTATTATTATTAATATTATTATTGTGTGTATGAAAAATTTACATATTTGGCAATTATCAGCATATGGCATCATCATCATCATCGTCATGAATGTAGTCATCATTGTGACACAATGACAACATCATAATGATGAAACTCTTACAACTGATTGATGTGATTTTGATTGTTCAATGGAGCTTAATGGGCGTGACAGACACTTTACATGGCCCATAAATTCATTGAATGTTTCAATCAAATTAAATGCCAAATTTAATCAATTTACCTGCGAACAGCGATTGATCAACTCTTCTTTATGGGAAACTTGATTTATTTATTAGTGTTTTTTCTATTTGAGGATGTGTATAGTTAGAAAACTATATAATATATGTATAGTTTTAAAGTAATTTCAAATTAGATGACTTAAATATTGTAATTTTGAATAATATACAAATTTTCGATTTTGATTAATTTTAAATGTTATTTATATTTTATATATTTTTTTTTTTTTTTTATTAAGTGTAGGATCCGTACTTCTCATCGTACCTTAACCACACAATAATTACGAGTATTATGAGGTTATTTATATTGAAGTGTCTATTTAGTTTAAACTATAATAATTATAAGAATCTGTAACACAATTTTCAACAACCATAAATTAGTTGAACTCTTATTTAATCATAAATATAATATCTATACTATATACATATATATATAGTAATTTATCCAAGGATAAATCTCACAAATTTGATTCTTGTTATTCCATAAAATGGACTCGATTATCGGTCTTGTTCCATGTATAATTAATAGAAAACATAGACGATGTCAGAGAGTGCTGACAAAATGCCAACAAATTGGCAACTTGATGGGAGGAATGGGGAGCTTGTGGAGGGTTGGGGCCGCAATTGGAGCTGGGAGGGAGTGGGGAGTGGAGACTTAAGTAACTCGTTAGTTTTTATCTTTTGGCATCGCTTATTAAAAACAATTTCTGTTTGATAAACGAGATGTGGAGATTGTCGACAGGCTGCTGACTTACTGTACATATCATACATGAATCTGATATTTATATGCTGCCATGTCAGCCATAAATCTGTATCACATACACTGAGAGAAATAACCACTCGCCACATATAGAAGAAAATATTGCCAATTTTTAAATGATGTCATTAAGACATTTGTGGCTTAATAAACGCCCAATTTGTGTTTATTGAGTGGCTTCTGTTTCAGTTAACAATCGGTTTAAGCCATGCTATTAACTGTTCTATATTATATACATTAAAATTCGCTCAGTGTATGGCAATTTAATTGCCAGTTCAACTGGCGGTTGAGGCTCAAAGCAACCCACTGAGAGCTCAATGAATTGATTGACTGACTGACTGACTGACTTACTGCTTGACTCAAGCATGCGCTACTCCTCACTCCTTCTCCCTCTCTCTCTCTCTCTCTTCTCTCTCTCTCTCTGTGTCTTTGTCGGCTTGTTTCTTAAACGAAGTTAACATGACAACAACACCTGATCTTTGCTCACAGTTATTCGGCATTTATTTACTATATTTATTTTTTTTACATGTTTTTGAAATTCCTGTTTTTTTTTCAATTTTTTGAAGTCAAAAAATTCTGTGCAGCTGGTGCTGAAGTCGCAATGGGGCGCCCAATTTTTAATTTATGACAAATGCAATTTGTATGCATTTAATTTATAAATATTTATGCGGATCATGCAACATGGTGGCACGGTGGCACGGGGCACGGGGGCACACAGTTCAGCGAGTCACAGGTGTCTCTGGGCAAGTCAAGGAAACAAACGAAAAGAATTGTTTGGAAACCTGTTTCAATTGCAGACAATTCTCAGACTACAACAACTTGTTCCCTTTTCTTTATAATTCATATATATATATATGTATATATATATATACAAACTCGTTTCAGAGTTCAGAGTTTTTAATAGAGAGACAAAAGGTTTGTAGAATTGAATATAGTTGGAAGACGGTGGTTGCAGGCAGGACGAGGCAGAGGACTGTCTGTGTTTCCCCAAGGAAATCAATGCTAAGCGAAGAAAAAATAAAGAAAAAAAAACTCAAAACTCAAACAAAAAAAACGAAAACCAAAACCAGCATCAAAACAAACAAACAAATATTAACTCAACTCAGCTGAAACTCGACTGAAAGAGATTTGAATTTTGAAGTAAAAAAATCAGTAAATAAAAAAATGTAGAAAAAAAAACTGGTTGAGGCTGGAGGAAGAAACTCTGAAGCTGAAGATCTGTTTTGTCGGCAGACGCAACATGAGTTTTATTTTTAAATCCACTCTGAATATTTTTTTTATTTCATACAGAACGTGTGTCTTGTTGTGGCTTCCGGTCTTAAGTTGCCCAACCAATATCCAATATCCAAAATAAAAAATAAAAAGAAAACCCATAAAAATCGAGGAACACTTCAATCGACATTGATCGTGTCACGACAACTCACGGGCAATGAAGGGGTTGATTGTGGAGGGATTGATGGGGGTTACATGGGAAAGTGGAAATTCTATTTAGTTTTCTTTATGACTTTGAAATCTCTAATGAGTATCTCTGAAGTGTGTCTGTGTTTGAAGAGTCTGTTCTTCAAATTGCCATTATCCACACTAATTGAAAAATTTTTAAATTCAGATTGCGGTTCAACTTCAAATCAAATAATGCAGATGTCAAGAAAAATAGAAAAATCAAATGAAAGTCACGTCGAAACGTGACTAAAATTTAATACTGTTTTGTTTTTATAATATATCTGCTTAATTTATAACTTAATCATAAAACATGTTCTCATATAAATTTGCCGTCAATCATTTGTTATCTTCATCCGCTACTTCAATCATATCGGTTATTTTTGTAATTTGCACATTTCATACTGAAAATTAACAATCTCTTTTTCTCTCTCTCTCTCTCTTTACAGGTAAGTTGAACAGTTCTCTCCCTCTCTGTCTCTGTTGGGGGTATCGTAAGTCAATTCGTATCTCCTCCATTAACCAAAGAATTTTCATTGAATGCCAGAAATTTGCCAACTTTGTAGCTTTAGCTACAAATTGAGAGAGTGTAGAATTTTTTTTGCAGAATTGTTGTGTAAATAATGGAAAATTGCAGACAGTGTCTTTTAGCAGCCACTGTCCATGCATTATTGGCAGACACTGTAGGCGGCACAACATCAAAGCCGAGAGAAGGCAACTCTAGAGATTGCTGTGATTCTCTGTGATTTTGCCTGTGGTTCGTGTGTTTGTGGTGTCGTTTCTCTCACTTGTGGCAAATGGAACCACAACAGCAACCACAGTCACTGCCACTGCCACAGCCACAGCCACCGCCACCGCTCGATCACAAGATCTTAATGATGATTTGCTATTATTGCTCAGAGCCTCGAAGTTGCCTCCTTCATCATAAGACAAGTTCCAATCTCCGCAGAACCCAAAAACTCAATCAAGTGGCAACGATGCGCATGCCACACTGCCACACACACACACACACACACTCACACACACACACACACATATATATATAGGTATATATACATATAAAGATCGTAAACAATCAGAATGGATTAGTTTGTTAATCAGTTTATTATGTGGCGGCAGAACTGTTGTGATCTCGAAACTGAAGTTGGAGTTGCAGTTGGAGTTGAAGTTGAAGTTCAGGGCGTCTTCATTGGCAAAAAGGAAACAAACAATATATATATTTGTTTTTTTGGGAATTCTGCAAATTAAAATGCCAAAAAACATACCAATCAGAAATAAATTTGATTTCAGTGAAAGATTATTATTAAAAATTTAATTTTTGATTTATCAAAAGCGAAACTAAAAAGTTTTCGCCTGTTCATAATAACGAAAAAAAACCTCCGATATGATAAGCATCTGCTATAAAATGTATATTTTTGTCCAAGTTGAAGAAGTATATAACTTTTATATAGCAGTTTATCTTATCTAAAGTCCGCGTATAGTTGCGTTATACGGCATAGATTATCAGAGTGCACTTAGATAAGAATAACTTAGAAAGTTAATTTCTTAGACTAAAAATATATTGTAAAAACATTTTTAAAAATTTATTTATAAATTTTACATTTTATTTAACAAATTTTTATAGTTTTTTATTTCACTTTTATATATACTTTTCCCACACTTTTGAGTTGTTCGCTTTGAGGCCAATGGGAAAATCAATCTCGTATAATGAGTTAGAAGAAGTTCACCTTTGGCCTAACATGAAGGTCAAAGTCATCAGACCTCTCTTTCCCCTCTCTCCATCTCTCTCTCTCTCTCTCTTTCTTTTTTACTCTTTTCTACACTCTTTGCAATAAAATAAAATAACAACAAAAAAAAACTTTGCCTCCTGCAAATTAATATTTGCAATTTGCAACTTGCTGCTTGCAACTTTGCAACTTGATCCCGTGACCTTCATTAATCATTAATTACGAACGAATGTACCTGATGCAATCCTCCGCCTCCCCCTACCTTTTCTCTGCACCATACCCTCTCCACTCCTCACCCACCTCCAGTCTGCTATCAAACAACGCCTAATAAAACTTTCGCTGGCTTGGGCAGCTGCCACGCCTTGTTTGCTTTGTGGCATTATAACTCAAGTGGGCGGCACGCTACAATTCTCTATATATATCTCTCTCTCTCTCTCTCTCTATATATATATATATATATATCTCGCTCACTCTTTTAGTTTAGGATCTCTCGATACAGAAATGTCAAGTGTTTGTTGCTGCTGTTGCAGTTGCAAATGCTGCATAAATCATTTGGGGAAATGAAAGGTCAGAGTGCAACACATGGTTGCCTGATGTCTGCAACAATTGTCAAGTGGCATGTACTCGTATCTCTGCTGATGTTGCTCATGTTGTCTCATGACTTATGCACGACGGCAACATGAGCTGCTGTTGCTGCTGCTGTTGCTGTTGCTGTTGCTGTTGTCGACCTACTTCAGAACTAAACGGACTGTGTAACTAATCGAAGGCCGTTTGCTTATCAATCGTTTAACTGTTATCTGCAGCTGATATGCTTGTTATCACACTGCGCCACGCCTACTTTATGTTGCCCCTTAGATGTTGCTGACCAAATGTTGAAGTTGCTGTTGAGTTGAGGAGGAGTTTTAAAGTTGTTGCCAGCATGGAGTTGTTGTTGTTGCTGCTGCCATTGAACTTGAACTTTGTTGTGTGATAGCTGCGCAACTGGCAACCAATAGATACTTGCAACACTGCCACAGGCAACGCAGACAGCGGCAGCAACAGCAGCAGCAACTCCCGCGGCAGCAACATTGACAGTCAAATTAAAGTTGGCAATTTTCTTGTTGCTGTTGTTGTTGCATGTTCATTTAGCATATGCCAACCATGCAGAACAGACTAGCCTGCCTTCTCGCTCTTCTATTTGCCATCTCTGTCACTCTCTCTATCTTTCTCTCTGTTATACTCGCTGCTTTGCTCCCTTTTGGGCTGGCAGCTCTTGATGCAGCGAGGCGTGGCACGTCTCTCTACGCTTCGTTGCCATCGTTGTGCTAATGAAGTGCAACAACAACAACTGCAACATCACTAGTTGCAACAACAGCAGCAACTACAACTTGAACGGCAGCAACTTCATATTGCACCCCAATGGCAACGACAGCAGCTCGCACAGTTTACGAGTCACGCTTACAGTTTTAGAGTCACTCACATTGGCATTTGTTTTTTTAGTATTTGTGTGTGGCAACAGCTGCTGTCAAGCTGCATTTGTTGCAAATTGCGTTCACTATGGCAGCTCGTTGCACTTACGCTTTTATGCAGCATCTTTTGCTACTATGTGCTGCATATATACCCTGTAAACATCACCCAGTAAAAGGGGTATACTCTGCATAGAGAACCCCATTCCACTTGCCCCTCATTTACTTTATCTGCAACTCAGTTGCGACATGACTAGGCAATTTGGAAAGGTAAAGTTGCCAGACTAATTAAATTAGATTTAACGCCCTTTTGCCCGAGCACGTGCCACAAGCGAACATGCCACAAACGCAACTTATTAGAATATGTGTGGCAGACACCGAAACCGAGGTAACATTACAATCAACAGCTGCAAATTAAAAACCACCTACAAATGTACAACAGTGAGAGGAAAGTGTGGCATGTCCTCGGTGGCAAGTGGCAAGTGGCAAGTGGAAGCAGCGCCAGCATTTGGGGCATGCCACAACAGGCACTGCATGCCATTTCTTCAGCTATGGGCAGATAAAAGTGTGGCAGCATTTGTGGAGGCGCCGCACGTACTAAAGAGGTGGCACGAGGCAAACATTGAAATTGATTACGCTGCGTATGAGTAACGTGAGCAGAGCACAACCAGTGTTGTATAACACTTTAATTCGAAGTTACTTTTTTCATGACGAACAACTATGAAAAAAACAGTAAAAAACAAACTTTTGCTCAACTTTGAATTCGATAATTAAATGAAATTATAAAGTAATTTGAAGAGCTAATTGCGAGACAGAGATAGTGATAGAGTGGAAGAGAGTAAGAGAGAGAGAGAGGGGGTACAGCAAACACCCAATAAGTCGAACCAAGTTAAGAGGCCTCCTCCAACGTCCTTGAACTCAAGTTCAAAATCAACTGCTACTCAACAGTTGTTGTTATTTGGCGTTTTCAACTGTTGTTTTTTTGCTTTCAACATTTATTGACGTATTTTTCATTCACTTGAATTGTTGTTGTTGTTTATTTGTTACTATTATTAAGCGTGTCTAGAGCTTTGTTCATTAGCATAAAGAGCACGAACAATTCAAATGTGAAACGTGTTAGATGCTTATCGATTAAACGAAACATGAGCACGAAAGATACCCCCATAGAGTGTCAGAAAAGAGGAAGCGAGGGAGATGAGAGAGATAGAGAGAGAGAGAGAGAGTACAAAAATGTGTAAAGAGATTTAACAATAATGTGAGTTTGTTAAAAGTATAGCTTTTTCCATTTGTTCAGAAAACTCACTTCAGAACAACTACTATTAATTATACACATGATATCATCGTGGGTAATCATAATTTCAAATCAATTGAATTAATTAACGTTTTTCTCTAGACAACGAAACCGCATGCCAATGCAAATACTAATTAAACGTTTAATTAAGCGAAAGTTAATTGGAAATTTAAAGGGTAGAAATATAAAGGGAGTATCATAGGGTGATAGAGAGATGGAAGACCTGAAGGTACAGGGTATAGTTATGATATTATGGGTTGCTCAATAAATATTAAAAATGTGTTATGATCAACTTAGACAGAAAGTTAATTTTGAATAATTTTTAATTTTTTTTAATTTCGAATTATCTCTAATACACTAAAAATAATTTTGATTTATCTATATTAACTTTAGTAAACTCTTTTCTACTCTAATACTCTACTAAACTCTACTCAACTCTACGCTCCACTCCCACTACTCTCTTCACTATCCCCCGTAAATGTCAGCCTAATTTATTAAGTTAATCAACTTTCATCTAATCAACCAATTTACTAGTGACTGTCAAATTGTATTAACTTTTCTAAACTCGTTGCAATTATGCAGTGATCACTGTACTACTACATGCTCAACTTGATGCTTCCGGCAAACATTTATTTTGAATAAACATCCACATATATGAAGGCGCATTCAACATGTTTCCGAAGTCAATTGCAGCAACAGAATGAGTTTGACTTTTTTTGTTGTGCATTTCTTAGCCCTTCCTCCCCCACCCCCTCCCCTTATTATACAAATACCACCCCTCTCGCCGCTTGCAATTGTACCCTACGGAGAGTGCAGAACAAATGGCAATTACAACCTCCGCGCTGAGTCACATTATTTTTCGACTCTAATAGCGCTCATTAAGTTGATGTAGTTAGTGCGATTCTTCTCTCTCAATGATGCGCTCTCTCTTTGCTTTACTCCCCACTTCTTCATCTTCATCTTCTTCTTCGGCTCACTATGTGCATCTCTTTCTTAGTGGTGTTGTTGCTGTCTGTCTGCTTGTTGACCTCTTGGTCAACCACAGCGTCGTTTGTTGGTCACGTCGCCTCATAAAAATATTCCACGATGTCTCTCTCTCTCTCTCAGTCTCTCTGCAATGAACTTCTTGTGCTGTGAAGGGGTATGGCAAGACAGAAGAGAAGAAAAGATAGAGTCTTCCTTCTAATGCTTGTTTATAGCACAGGTGTCTGGCTGCAAGCATTGCAGAGACGCCTTGGCGGGGGGAGGTGGAGTTAAACAGCAAGTTTTCTGTAAAGTTTTGTAAAGCGCAGCTTAAATAGGCTCCGTCATAAAGACATGAGTCATCTGAGCGACTGTGGCAGCTAGAGATGGAAAATAATCAGAAAATATACATATGTGGTTTAGGCGCAGGATAAAAATAAAATAGGAAAACATATATTTTATTTAAGACAATTAATAACTATTATAATATATAATATAGTAATAGAGAAACTAAATGCAGCTTATCTTTTCGATATATTGCACATGCTCGTGACTCACGTACTCATCTCTAAGCGCTGAGTACTTGCATCGGCTGATGGTGCTTTTTCACTCTCTCCGTCTCCCACTCTTGCACTCTTCCTCTCTGTGTTTCTCTTGAGTTGTTGTTGCTTTTTGGATTGTTGGCAAGTCGCTTGCATATCAAATAGGGCTTAAAATGCTACGCACGATTGAGACGTGCCAGGAGTATAAGGTGCGGGTGAGACAGACGATAATAGCAATACAGATAGAGTGGGTGGGGGGGACAGGGGCAACAGCTACTGATAATAAATTGTGGAAGGAAAGAGCAGAAGTAACATCGAGCCACAGTTGAATGCAGTTGTGAGTGGAGTCCAAAATGGAAGGCAATGTTAACCGTCCTCTTCTTCCTCTTCATCGTGTCTTTCGCAGGCTCACGTGGTATCTGCGTTCGAGCAGTCCCTATCCAATATGACGAATCGCCTGCAGCAACTGACGGCGACGGCGGAGCGCAAGGATGGCGAGTTGACTGACATGAGGCAGACAATTGAGCTGTTGCGCAAGCAGTCAATCCAGGCGGGACTGACCACCGCCCACATGCAGAGCATGGGCGTGCAGACGCAGGGTCAGAGCCAGAACGAGCTGATGCTGCAGCAGAAGCCGCCGCAGGTGCCGACGGCGAATTTGCAGCGTCCCAACTCCAATCCGGGCACCAATGGTAGTGTCAATGGAGGAGTGCCGGGCATGCAGCGTCAGCACAGCACGGACTCCATGTGTTCGCTGAACTCGATCAGCTCGGGGTGCTCGGCGGCGCAGGACAAGAACAAGGCGAACAAGAAGAAGGGTTGGCTGCGGAGCAGCTTCACCAAGGCCTTCTCCCGCAATGCCAAGATCTCGAAGACGAGTCGGCATGTGGGTCAGCATCATCATAATCATCAGCAGCCGGAACAGAAAACGCCACAACATAATGGCCACGGACATGGTCATGGTCACGGTCACGGGCATGGACATGGACATGGTGAACCCTTGGGCTTGGCTGCTCTGGCTACGCAACCACCTCCGCCCTTGCCAGTGGCGAATGTGACCAGCAAGCAAAGCAGTCCTGCCAAGACGGTCACACTGATCGACAATGCGAAGCCCATAGATGCCATCGATCAGGAGCAGGATCAGCAGGTGGTCGAGGATCTGAAGAAGCAGTTGCGTGAAAAGGATCTGGTGCTGACAGACATTCGCCTTGAGGCGCTCAGCTCCGCCTCGCAATTGGAGAGTCTCAAGGACATGATGAACAAAATGCGTGCCGAGATGATGTCCCTCAAGCAGAACAATGAGCGTCTCCAGAAACTGGTAACGAGTCGCTCCCTGGCCGGTTCCGAGGTGAGTCTGGGCCAGGCCATCAGTCCAAATGGTTCGCTTGGAGGTGGTGCCTGCGGAGCAAGTGGCTCAGAATCATCGCGGCGCTACTCTCTGGCGGACGGCAATGCTCGACCGCCGATGGAGTTGCCGCCTCGCCTGACCGAAGAGCTGGAGGAGGAATGCATGCCACCAGCCCCAGCTCCAGAGCCACCACCACCGCCAGCACCCTGTGCCGCACCCGTATCTCCGCTCAGTCCCAACACCCACATCGATCTGACACCGCCGCCACCTGCACTGGAGACCACACAGCTCAGCAGTCCCGTGCACATGGCCAGCGCTGTGGAGGAGCTGCCGGATGTGTGCGATGGAAAGAAGATTGCGATCGCCTGCTATCTGGGCCAGCCCGAATCCTTCACCAAGTACTGCGAAGAACTGCTCGAGCTGGATGACTTCTATGCGAACGGCGCCATCATTGCCAGCCATGAGGCGGAAACCCAAGCGGCACAGCAGGGGGACCGTCAATCTGGTGCTGCCTCCGCCGGCTACACGGCCGCCAGCTCCAATGAGTTCATCATTGCCTGCACCTACATCTCGGGGAAGACTACCTGGCAGAATCTGGACTACATTGTGCGCAAAACCTTCAAGGATTACGTGGCTCGCATTGATCCCGGCACCAATCTGGGCCTCAACACAGACTCCATCACCTCGTATCATCTGGGCGAGGCGAAACGTGGTCCGGAAATGGGTTTCCCTGAACTACTGCCCTGTGGATACATTGTGGGCAATGTGAAGACGCTGTACATCTGTCTGCAGGGTGTAGGCAGCCTGGCCTTCGATAGCCTCATTCCACGTAGCATTGTCCATCGCTACATTAGCCTGCTCACCGAGCATCGTCGCCTCATACTGTGCGGTCCCAGCGGCACAGGCAAATCCTATCTGGCACGCCGACTGGCCGAGTTCCTGGTGGCACGTGCCGGTCGCGGAAATCCTTCCGAGGCCATTGCCACGTTTAAGTAGGTTACCCAAGGTTGAACCTATTGAGGTCATAACTAAACCTTATTTTCTTATTGCAGCGTGGATCACAAAACGTCGAAGGATCTGCGTCAGTATCTGGGACACATTGCCGAGCAGGCGGCCATTGCCAATGGCGCCTCGGAGCTGCCATCTGTGATCATATTGGACAATCTGCACCATGCCTCCGCGCTGGGCGATGTCTTCTCCTGCCTGCTCAGCGCCGGTCCCGCCACCAAGCTGCCCTGCATCATCGGCACCATGTCGCAGGCCACCTGTAACACCACCAATCTCCAGCTGCATCACAACTTCCGCTGGGTAAGTTCGAGTTGATTTTCCACATCTCCAAACCTTACTGATCTCACCCACATGCTCCTGCAGGTGCTCACCGCCAACCACATGGAACCAGTCAAGGGCTTTTTGGGTCGTTTTCTGCGTCGTCGTCTCTTCCAATTGGAGTTGCAGACGCAACACGCCCAGCCCGAACTTGCCGCTGTGTTGGCCTGGTTGCCATCCGTATGGCAACATATCAATCGATTCCTTGAGGTGCACAGTTCCAGTGATGTGACCATTGGACCCAGACTCTTCCTTTCGTGTCCGCTGGATCTAAAGGATTCACAGGTGTGGTTCACCGACATCTGGAACTATCACCTATCGCCATATCTGATCGAGGCAGTGCGCGAGGGCGTGCAGCTCTATGGACGCCGAGGAGGTGCCTGGACAGATCCCTCTGCTTTCATACGCAACTCGTATCCGTGGCCCTATGGCCCGGACTCAGTGCCACCGCTGCGACAGATCAATGCTGAGGATGTGGGACTCGAGGGCGTCGCTCTCAGCAATGGCGAACAACAGGATCCATTGGTAAGTTAGAAAGTATATCATAGTAGACGTTCAGCGCTTATAATTCGCAACTACTTCATGCTGTGCTTCATACTAAAGTAGCTTGAAACTAAAGCAAAGATCGTTGTGTTTGTTTGTTGCTAAGATCTAAAGCTGCTTAAAAGTTAAATATTGCTGTATTTATCTGGAACGAAAATTCTCTTTCTTTTCAGCTAAACATGCTGATGCGTCTGCAGGAGGCGGCCAATTACTCTGAGACACAGGATCAGGAATCCGATTGTGCCAGCCTCGACTCCAATGTGACGCCTGATAGCTCAGCTGGTGCCGAGTAAATCATAACTTCAAACATGCCAAATTCATGTGTTGCAACTAAACGCTCATGGAACACTAACACACACACACACACACGCAATCACACTCACACATACACACAGATAGCCACACACCCACACACATACAAATGAAATTTCTTGCACTACTTTCGCCAATGTATTCAAAAGCAGTTCCAAGAAGTTGACATTTACATACCAAACAATGGATCAATCAATTCTCTAACCAATCAATCACCGATATCAATCGATTGCACTTTTTAGCGCACTTGTTAAAAATGCAAATTGTCCTTTAGACTCCAACTATATTCACATCTCCACACACTATTCAACTTCCTGATATACTCTATATAACACTCATATCTACACCCAATTTAAATCATCTGTCAACCATTTGCGTTTTAGTTTCGACACGAAACAATCATTAAGAATGAGAAAATATAGTTAATGAAATAATAATAATGATAATATCGATAATGGAGGAAAATCCCAATCCCAACATGAAATGTTAAAACAATTGCAAAAATATAAAAGCATATGTCTTTTTTGTATATATATATACCCTATAAAACCAAAAAAATATCCTAAATTATATTTAAGGATGCAATTTTTATACCATAAACCCCAAGGGAATGGAAACCCTGGCAAAAATAAAAAAAAACTATCTAAAAATTGAACACTTAACATAACAACATAATATAACATACCTATTGTAAATGTAGCCCTAAGTTTTTGCTACTACCAATTTACAAGATGTATATTTAATGGAAAAAGCTTTCACTTTAGTTTAATTATTTGCATAATTATGTTTAAACATTGTTACAACCATATTGCATATTTATACACTATGAAAACTGAAACTATTTAAACATCGTATTATTATTATGATTACTATTATTATTATTATCATTATCATTATTATGCCATAAAGCGCTTCAAACAACAAACAACTGCATAACAAAATATGCGTAAATAATATACGTAATTTCCCAAAAACTTCCCACTCCCAAGCCTCAAGATCTTGAACAATATCGGAAAGAATACGCAAAAGTAACAGCTATATAATACGTATACTAATAATAAATGTAATAACAATAATATGTCCTGTCTCTGTCTAATTTAAATGTGTAAATTCATGAGATATGAAAAATCAAATCAAAATAAAATAATATTAATATATAAGATTATTACTATTATTCCTTCTAGATCCAAATTACAGCCACGAAATGTTTTTTTTTTAATTGTTATTCGAATCGAAGCAGGCTTTAAGTAATATCAATATTTTCTAAAATTGGAAATTCGTAATCACTTCATACTATTCGTGTACATCGGTTCTACAACAGTCCAGAAATATATATTCGATTTTTTTGAAGAACATATAAAAATGAGAGGGCAACAAATGGTGGAAAACGTACATTTAAAGAGAAATGAGAATATTTCTGTGCGAGAATTAATGACGTGGGTGTCGGATGAACTGGGCATTCCCGCCAGGGACCTCTCCGATTTTCGGTCTGGGGCGATTTACTGCCAGATATTGAATAGACTATTCCCGAAATGTATTCCAATATCGAAGGTGCTGCTCAAGGCCGATGCCCAAAGACACTGTGAATTCAATTTAACGCTGTTGGCATCCTGTTTCAGAGAGCTGCGTATTGATAATGAACTCAATATATCCGAACTGGCCAAGGGCAATGGACACTTTGACTTTCTCAAATGGATGTACAAGTTCTATAAAAAAAATATTAAATTGTCGGATAGCGATAATAGCGAAAATTCGAATCGAACTCTTGTGGAGGAGCCATTGCCGAGGCCTGTCAAAATCAAGAACTCCAAATCTAATCTTCCAAAACCAGGGACCTCAGTATCCAGTTGCGAGTTATCTACGTGCTCGTCCTCGGACTTTAATCTTCGGGAGCGGTCTGAAAAGATGGAGAATCTTAGAAATATATTGCTAGAGCACAGGGAAAATGCCCGAAGAATTCTTGTCGAGTTCCAGAAAGGACATGCCTATGAACAATTCCATAAGCAAAATGGCGATGGAAATGAGGAAATGAACTTAATGAAAATGCGAAAAGTATTACTGGATACTAAAATTAAATGTTCCTCCTACATAATGACACTGCTGATGGACATCTCCAATATCATTGATCATCATTAAATCTTGATATATAAATCCAAAAAATATATTGTATAATATCTGAAAGGAGTGCGATTCACGACTTTTTGCTGTGCTTGGAATGTGGACTTTGTACTCTGTTTTTTCTATTATTGATTGAAGTGCCATATGATGATTGTTCATCTGGGTCAATGGGTTTTCCATTTTCAGTTGATAATTCATGTTACAGAAAAAAAATAAATTCAATATAAATATTCATTTCCTTGCCTTAAACAGATCAGTTTGATTCAATATTTGTCCAAATGAAATTGTTCTCAATAATTATACTTGCTCTTTTGGTAATTAATTAAATGTACTATATAGTGTATATATAATCTTTATTTTCATATCAGAGTGTTATCGGTGCCAATGCGAGAGGAGTTCCTGATAGGGACAGAGCTCTATTAACCGAGATCATCAATACTGTTGATGGTCATGAAAGTGTATATATAATATTCACCTACGACAATCTGATTTCAACAGCGAAAATGTTCATTGATTCTAAGGATGCCCCCATATACCTAAAAACTGGAATGCAGAAGTTTCTCGATAACTGGCAAAACAAGACTGGATTCAATTCCCGGGACGTAGATCGGGCAATGCCTGAATTTATGGATGCATATAATCATAAGGGACAGACAGTGTCTCCATATGATGATAGATTCTTGTACGCCACCTTTTATGCCAAACAGCAGAACAAATTTAAGAAAATAAAACAGGAACTAAGAGAACTTCTAATTAAAAACATAACTCAGTTGAGTCAAGGAACTAAGGACTCCCACATGAAATTGATGAGTGACCTTGAGAAATATAAGGACAATGCAGATGATATGGAGAGCCTAAATGGAATTCATGAGGGGATCAGTACAATTTTGGGACTGAACCACTGAGTATATCAAATCTATACATATGAACAATTCATAACTTCAATTATTCAAATTATTATATATTTCTATACAAAAAACAAAATAAATAAATAAATAAATATTGGAACCTACTTATTCTCAATGTATATATTTCCTTATGTGAAAACTCTGACCGATGTTCAATATTATCTGTTTCAGTTTTCAATAGGCTATGGAAGTATTTATAGCAGATTTCCCAGCTTGAGGTCTATCAGTTTGTATACAAATTTCTCAAGATGTACCTCTCGATTCTGATTCGTCTTGCTCTTCTGGTAAAAATACCTCAATAGGAATCTTAAACAAAAAATAGTAATAATTATTTGTTGACAGACTCTTGTGATTGCAGAACAGTTACAAATTTCAAGACAAGACGAAACTATTTTAAACGATATATTAAATCTCTCAAGTAATGCTGAAAATAAATACATGAGATTATGTGTGGAAAATATGATTGCAACTGCCCAATTGATTGTTGCCTCCAAGGAGGGTCCTCAATATATCCAGGATGGTATGAAAAACTTTATTGCCAATTGGAGTAGAAAGGTTCCTGAAGTGAGTCGGACAGATTTTGAACGAATTTCGACTGAATTTATGGATGTTTTCAACAACAACGAGTCAATCAGTGACAGGGAGCAACTTAATCGATTTTATTTACACAACAATATTGCTTTTCATCGCTTTTTCTCAACACAGGAGAACGACATGAATAATTTAAACAAAGATATTAAACAAGTGGTTATTGAAAAGATAAAGCAATTAAGTCAAACATCCAAAGATAATCAATTCAATCTGATGAGAGAATATCAAAATTTGGTTAATAACAAGGACTCACACCAAAAAGTATCTAATATCTTTGCAGAAATACGCAAAATTCTAGCTAAAGAGGAATAATCCATTAAGAATACTCAACTATGGATTGCAAAGAAATCTATATATGTATATGAAAATTATATTTTTTTTTTTTTGATAATCATTAACATATTTGTATATATAGTGCTAAAAAGAAATTTTATATACTATGAAGAAAGAAATCGAACTTTGGATTTTTTATACTTATTTTATTTAATTATTATTGGATTTCCCTAAAGACTATGTAGATAGGCGGAGTAAGTTTGATATAAAAGAAGAAAACTTCAAATGAACATATACAGATTATTTCAAAAATTCAAAATAAAACAAATTTTAGAAAATTCTAGAAAAGTAGATCTATTAAATCAATCGACAATGAATTCTCAGCTAAGAAAATACAATAAATCTGTTAATTCCGAAATAATTGATGAATACAGAGTATTCGATATTATAGTGGACATTCGTATAATCTTAAGTTTTCCACGGAGGATACTATAAATGATAACCAATGAGAAGGACTTCAATTTACGTCAGTTTATTGGAAAACAATAAATTCTTTAATATTCATATACATGCTAAATAATACTCAATTGACATGTTTGCTTTGTTTCATATCATGGTTATTTTAATTATATTTTTATTCTGAAGAATTCAGACTGTGTCTGATTGTATGTGGAATTTCCCAAAGCCTCCGCTGATAATCTGAGTAAGTTTAATATAAAAGGAGAGTACGTGAAATGCAAATCTGCAGTTTATTTCAAAAGTTCGAAGAATGCAGTTCTACATCCTCATTGGCTTTGCTCTCTTCGTAAGTACATATATAATTAATATACTTAAATACTTATACTAACAATGTGAATAATAGGGCATTGTCTGGACAACCTCGATGAGGATTCCCGATGCTGACAAGGCCATTTTGGAGGACTTGGTTAAGGAAGCTGATAATGCAAGGATGGCATATACCAAACAAGTGTTCGACACATTCTTTTTGGTGGCACAGTCCATAATTGATGCTAACGAGGCTCCCAAGTATGTCCTGGATGATATGAGGGACTTTCTTCGTAACTGGAGGGGCAGGTATGCAGGACTGAATTACACCGAATTTGAAAGAGGTACTGCGGCATTTATGACTGCGTTCAGTAAAGAGAACCTCTATGCAACAGAGCAAAAGGAGAGATTCAATCTATACACGAATTTTCGATATGAACGTATTGCACCAAAAGCCGAAGAAGAAGCCAAGAATATTATGAATAACTTTGTGACACTTGTAATTGAAAAGGTGAAACAATTGAGCCAGACGACCAAGGATTCCCAGCCCGAGTTGATGGACAAATATAACTATTTAGTGAATTCCAAAAATTTTTCACATTCCGAGCCATTTGAAGTAATAATTGAAATTCGTTCAATCTTGGGCCTTCCACCTATGACTCCATAAATGATGACCGATGGCGAGAAATATACTTCAATGTACGTTTGTTTTTTAAAGGAACTAGTTTTAAAAGTCACTTTCAATATAAAAAAAAACTAATGCTTTAAAAATGATGTAGCTCAATTTTCGAAAACTTGAAGATTTTTGAGAAAGTTATGTAATTTTGAAGTTGAGGAATTTCTGGAATTTCTGACTGAAAATTCAACTTCTGTGGGGTCAAATTTTCGAATATGAGATTTTGGTACCAATCGATCAGAAATTTCAATACCTTTATATTGGTGGGTAAATTTTGAAAATTGGATGATTTTTGAGAATGTTATGGAATTTTGAAGTTTAGAGGGGTCCACAAGCTGGAATTTCTGACTGAAATTTCAACTTCTGTGGGGTGAAATTTTCGAATATGAGATTTTGGTACCAATCGATCAGAAATTTCCATACATTTCTTTTGGTGGGTAAATTTTGAAAATTGGATGATTTTTGAGACAGTTATGGCATTTTGAAGTTTAGAGGGGTCCACAAGCTGGAATTTCTGACTGAAAATTCAACTTATGGGGGGTGAAATTTTCGAATATGAGATTTTGGTACCAATCGATCAGAAATTTCAATACCTTTCTTTTGGTGGGTAAATTTTGAAAATTGGATGATTTTTGAGAAAGTTATGGCATTTTGAAGTTTAGAGGGGTCCACAAGCTGGAATTTCTGACTGAAAATTCAACTTCTGTGGGGTAAAATTTTCGAATATGAGATTTTGGTACCAATCGATCAGAAATTTCAATACCTTTCTATTGGTGGGTAAATTTTGAAAATTGGATGATTTTTGAGAAAGTTATGGCATTTTGAAGTTTAGAGGGGTCCACAAGCTGGAATTTCTGACTGAAAGTTCAACTTCTGTGGGGTGAAATTTTCGAATATGAGATTTTGGTACCAATCGATCAGAAATTTCAATACCTTTCTTTTGGTGGGTAAATTTTGAAAATTGGATGATTTTTGAGAAAGTTATGGCATTTTGAAGTTTAGAGGGGTCCACAAGCTGGAATTTCTGACTGAAAGTTCAACTTCTGTGGGGTGAAATTTTCGAATATGAGATTTTGGTACCAATCGATCAGAAATTTCAATACCTTTCTTTTGGTGGATAAATTTTGAAAATTGGATGATTTTTGAGAAAGTTATGGAATTTTGAAGTTTAGAGGGGTCCACAAGCTGGAATTTCTGACTGAAATTTCAACTTCTGTGGGGTGAAATTTTCGAATATGAGATTTTGGTACCAATCGATCAGAAATTTCAATACCTTTCTTTTGGTGGGTAAATTTTGAAAATTGGATGATTTTTGAGAAAGTTATGGCATTTTGAAGTTTAGAGGGGTCCACAAGCTGGAATTTCTGACTGAAAATTCAACTTCTGTGGGGTGAAATTTTCGAATATGAGATTTTGGTACCAATCGATCAGAAATTTCAATACCTTTCTTTTGGTGGGTAAATTTTGAAAATTGGATGATTTTTGAGAAAGTTATGGCATTTTGAAGTTTAGAGGGGTCCACAAGCTGGAATTTCTGACTGAAAATTCAACTTCTGTGGGGTGAAATTTTCGAATATGAGATTTTGGTACCAATCGATCAGAAATTTCAATACCTTTCTTTTGGTGGGTAAATTTTAAAAATTGGATGATTTTTGAGAAAGTTATGGAATTTTGAAGTTTAGAGGGGTCCACAAGCTGGAATTTCTGACTGAAAGTTCAACTTCTGTGGGGTGAAATTTTCGAATATGAGATTTTGGTACCAATCGATCAGAAATTTCAATACCTTTCTTTTGGTGGATAAATTTTGAAAATTGGATGATTTTTGAGAAAGTTATGGAATTTTGAAGTTTAGAGGGGTCCACAAGCTGGAATTTCTGACTGAAATTTCAACTTCTGTGGGGTGAAATTTTCGAATATGAGATTTTGGTACCAATCGATCAGAAATTTCAATACCTTTCTTTTGGTGGGTAAATTTTAAAAATTGGATGATTTTTGAGAAAGTTATGGAATTTTGAAGTTTAGAGGGGTCCACAAGCTGGAATTTCTGACTGAAAGTTCAACTTCTGTGGGGTGAAATTTTCGAATATGAGATTTTGGTACCAATCGATCAGAAATTTCAATACCTTTCTTTTGGTGGATAAATTTTGAAAATTGGATGATTTTTGAGAAAGTTATGGAATTTTGAAGTTTAGAGGGGTCCACAAGCTGGAATTTCTGACTGAAATTTCAACTTCTGTGGGGTGAAATTTTCGAATATGAGATTTTGGTACCAATCGATCAGAAATTTCAATACCTTTCTTTTGGTGGGTAAATTTTGAAAATTGGATGATTTTTGAGAAAGTTATGGCATTTTGAAGTTTAGAGGGGTCCACAAGCTGGAATTTCTGACTGAAAATTCAACTTCTGTGGGGTGAAATTTTCGAATATGAGATTTTGGTACCAATCGATCAGAAATTTCAATACCTTTCTTTTGGTGGGTCAATTTTGAAAATTGGATGATTTTTGAGAAAGTTATGGCATTTTGAAGTTTAGAGGGGTCCACAAGCTGGAATTTCTGACTGAAAATTCAACTTCTGTGGGGTAAAATTTTCGAATATTAGATTTTGGTACCAATCGATCAGAAATTTCAATACCTTGATTTTGGTGGGGCAATTTTGAAAATTGGATGATTTTTGAGAAATTTATGGCATTTTCAGGCTGGATTTTCTAACTGATAAGGGGTCAGGGTATGTAAATATAGTCAAAAATTACAATTTTTTCACATTTTAGGTAATATTTTCTAAAATTAACTCATATTAAATATTGTGTCAATTGTAATGTCAACCGATTAGTATACAGAATTATACGCCTCTTTTCCAAATATTCTAATTTATATTTAAAAATAATTCTTCGAATGAATTATACTCAGATTTAAAAATCATAATATTAAAACCAAATTAAATATGTAATATAATAGAAATTGTTTTCGATTTTTCGATGAACGACAAAGTATCGATTTTGCCTAACCAATACATCGATATTGTAACATGTCTGTTGGGACTTGATGCTGTTAATAGCAGACCTAACTAATGTTAACAGGCTATTCCAAAACATATGTTCGCCAGCGAACTAAATGAACGCGAACTGGTTCATTCCGCTATGTGGCTCGTACAATCGAACTTGTTCCGAACTAGTCTATACAACTCTACCAGAACAAACCGTGGCCGACATCAGAATTGGTAAATTTATTAAAGCTCAAAAATAAAGGTTGCTACAGCCACTATATTAGCATAAATTACATAAATTTAAGGAAATAAGTAATTATAAACCACAGTGAAAGGTTTGCCTCAAGTGTTCGCTGCCTTCCTATTATTACGAGTGAAAACTTTTCGATTACACAACATCTGCTGGCGACGCAAATCGCACGCGAATTTTATAAGAAAAAGTCGAATTATGTTTCGAGGGTGTTGCGAATTGATTATAATAAATAATTATCAGTGTCAAATACGAATAATCTGTGCAGAGACGAATAATTTATTGATTGGCAATGTAATTGAACTACTCTGCACATTACATAACCTTATATGCGTCACCTGCCTACAAACTGAATTTATTTTTGTTAACAGACATTAATTAATTATGTTAATTTGGTCTTGTTTGTTATTGCAGATCTGTAATTATGGCACTCAGGTTAATTAACAACGCTCTGCGCCGCCAGTTGGCTGCCCAGTTGCCCCGCAACGCTCAGGTCGGTAGCGTTGCCTCCATCCACACCCTGGACAAGATCGGCAAACGTGAGATTGTGGGCTTCGGATGGAACGGCACTGCCTGCTACGCGGATCGCGTGGACTACCCCATGCCCGCTGTTCGCTTCCGTGAGAACACAAACGAGATCAACGCATTGCGCACCAAGGAGCAGGGAGACTGGAAGAAGCTGAGCCCACAGGAGATTAAGGCCCTGTACCGTGCCAGCTTCTGTCAGACCATTGCTGAGGTCCAGGCCGGCACTGGCGAATGGAAAATGCACTTGGGCATTGGCCTGCTCTTCACTGCTGCTGCCATCTGGGTTGCGGTACTGATGAACCTGTTCGGTAAGTGGATCCACTACTTTCCTTATATCGAAATATCTAAACTTACTTTCTTACTGCAGTCTATGACGAGCTCCCAGTTACCTTCGATGAGGAACACCAGAAGGCACAGCTGAAGCGTATGATTGACTTGGAAATCAACCCCGTCACCGGTTTGACCTCCAAGTGGGACTACGAGAACAACAAATGGAAGAACTAAACGCTACTCCGTCAGCCGACAGCAATTCCAAGTCGATGTTCTCTAGTTGTGTGTGGAACAGTAATTAAGTGAAAAGTCAGGAGACGTCTATGTTTAAGTGGCGATACCAACCAACAAGAAACTATAGTTGAAAATTAAAGTTATGGCCGCTGCCAAACTCACTTCATACTCTGTTCTCTTTTTGTAAAGTTGGAGATCTTAAAAAATATTTTACTATAGGACTGAGGTTCATTAAGGTCTACTGCCACAACCTGTAGGAATTCGTTGATTTTTGAAAGGAATTAAATTAAAATGGTGAGAGATTTTTAGATTTCATCCATATCCATCAAAGTAAAAGGTATTTTCTCAATAGATAATTTTGTGACACTCTTAATCCAAATTATTTAAAAAAAAACATTTTGTCAAGATTGCAAATTTAATTTATCGATTAAATTCGTGATATTAGTAAAAACTGCATAGATATTTTTGTATAATATAGGAGAGATATAGAAATTCACATGAAATAATACTATAATGTCTAATCCACTTATATATTAATTTAAAAACGACTTAAGCGGCATAACTAATTGTCATCTTTTTTGATTGCAATAGTGTTGGAAACCTCGACCTTACTTTCTTAGAATGAATACCTGTAACCGCAGCCAAAGTAGATAATCTGGAAAAGTTTTTTCCATATTTATATTATTCGTTTAACCAATTAATGCATTTCGTGAGTCGTGGGAAGGTTTAAATACCTATTAGCATCCATTGTGCAGTTCTACTGACATTGATCTATTTGAGCTAGACGATAATAATGGAACCTTTCAATTATTTATTATACTTTTCTGAGCTATTTTTAGTAATTCCGGTATGTAACATCTTGCAATGAAGTGTTTCTCTTAGGGAACTTTCAGAACTCACTTATCAAGAAATGTGGCTCAACTAATTATATTTTCTGCACTGGAAGCATTAAATATCAATTTGTATGGAGGTATACAGGGTGTCTCTATTTCGATTGATTACCAAGTTTGATATTGACCTATGAGAACAGCTTTCCCCAATAAGTATTTATTATTTCTTAAATAATAATTCACATTACGAATATTGTATATTACTAGGATGGATCTGATTTGGTGAAGGCATCATTCCAATGAGCCCACCTGGGTTCATGGTTGATATTATGAAAACCATCATGGGCCTTAACGTGTCTAACTCCAAATTTGAATTTACGTGGCTTCGAGAATGGATATCCAGCATTTTCTTCTCCATCGGGCGGTTCATAGGTTATAAGGTCTATAAGATCCGTTACACGAGATGTCAATTGCCTTGCAGTGGGTGTTTGAGAGACAATTTCAGTTGTGGTTGCGGTCGTAGTAGTAGTAATAGGAGTTGTAGTGGTAATTGGGGTAGTTGTAGGTGCAGCAGTTATGGTAATAGGAGTAGTGGTTAAAGCAGTTGTAGAAATAGGAGTAGTAGTTGGTGCCGTTGTGGTAGTAGTAGTAGCAGTTGTAGTAGGAGTAGTAGTAGTAGGAGTAGTAGTAGTAGTAGCAGTAGTAGTAGTATAAGTTGCAGTCGTAGTTGTAGGGGTAGTAGTAGTAGGAGTGGTAGTAGTAGGAGCAGCAGTAGTAGTAGTAGTAGTTGTCGTTGTTGCTTCAGTTGCTTCTATTACAGAATTCTGAGATGGTTCAATATCTACGGAATCTTCGAACGACAAGGCGGTCTCAGTGGTACTAATAGGTTCATCCGCTACTTCCTTAATCTTCTCAGCTGAATGCATTTCCACGGAATCTTCGAAGGACAATGCTGGATTATTTGTCTGAGCTTTGGTATGTCCATGACATAGAATCATGAGAAGAAAAACGAGCTGAAATTCACATGGTACTGTTGAAGTACAAGTATCCTTGAGTTCGATGAGTATCCTTACCAACTGCAGTCTGGTCATCTTAAGTTTATGCTGAATCTGTCATTTCGACCAACAACTGTGGACACTTATATAGCCTCGTTATTTTTAACTTCCGATACTAATTGATTCGAATAGTGACCTAGACTTTTACAACCTTAACAAATGTCAATGAAATCGTGGCATGATTTGACATAGTTCTGAGCGCAGTTCTTAGGAAACTCCATGCAGGCTGACACATTGAGGTCTGCCGGGTTTTATTTTTCTGTATGAGTCGCTTAATAGATGGAAATTATTTTGTAATTGTCGGTTTACATCATAATCGCAGATCGTAGGCTGCGTCAGAGTTGCCTATAAAACCTGAACACCTGCCCAACAGCGGTTAGCAGTTTGATTTTAGCACCTACAGGTGTAGGTTACACTCGAGCTCGGATTCCGCGATGCACTTTAAGCTCTTGCTGCTTGGCCAGGTGAGTAATGTTTTATTTTTCCGACTTGAGAGATCTTAACTGGGGAATACTTAGTTATTGGCATTTGGTTGCATTGTGACCTACACTGAGGCTCATGCTGACCACGATGATCATGCCCCAACCACAGTGGAACCTGTGATTACGACAACGTTACCTGAAATTGTACCTGAGAATGAGGCAACTGCCCAGCCCGACGATGGAATTCAGCAGCTTGATGATGGACTTGCTCTGATCAACAAAGGGGAGGCACTCCCGGAGACCACAATTCCACCGCTGGAGAGCACAACAGTGCCAGCTACAACTGAACAGCCACATAAGCATCATCATCATGCACATGACTTTCCAAATCCATTCTTATATCCAGGCTATCAGTTTCCACATGGATTGGGCCACAAACCACAGAACCCATCAGCAAAACCCGAGGATTCACCCAAGTCCAAGACCAAAGGGTCAGCTTATCCACCTTTTCACCTTGATGGATATCCAGTATTTAGACCTTACTCTCCGTATGGACCCCCACACTTCAATTCCGTGCGACCCTCATTCATTCCTGGATTCCGACCAGGACTAGGCTACGGCAAGCCCACATCCTTTTCACCCGATGTCGATGCCAGTGATGTCAGCGGTGAGAAATCAAAGGCACCTGAAACGGAGAAGGACTTGAAGAAGCCAACTATAGATCAGGGATATCCAATTCTGAGATCTCCTTATAGCTCATTTGGAACTCCCATCTATTATGGTGGACGTCCATTAACCTTCCCTGGATTTGGGTCTGGTTTGGGATATGTCCATCCCAAGACCAATTCTCCAGGAGACGAAGATGAAGACGATGATTCAAGCGAGAAGGAATCACAGACAAGTGCCACTGACACGCCTCAATTGGATTCCAAGAAATCAGCTCCAGAGCAGCCCAACTTTGGCTATCCCCCGGTATACTTTATTCAACGACGACCCACGCTGACCGACTTCCCTTACGGCGGACCTTCACGTAGCTATGGTCTGCCCTATGGCTATGGGCGTTAACCACGTAATAATCATGAATACTGTGCAATTAATTTGCTTCGTGTAAATAAAAATTATTTATATTTCCAATACATACATATGTATAGTAGTAAATAGACAAAGAAATGATTACTTGGCTGAATTACAAGTCGTTGATTTTGCAGCAATTCCCCGCCTTTGGAATAACTGATAATCCCAAGTACTATATATACTCAGTACCCTTAATTTCCCGTAAAACGTGTTTGCCTCTGGTCATCTATACATAGTGATATAGACTTTATATATGAAACAGAGAGAAATTTTAGTATAAAAACTACCAAGAAGAATAAGATTGGGAAGCACCGTAGAATTCCTCCCTGATCACTAAGTCATAAATTCCAATAATCAGAAGTGTTTTCAATTTCGAATCCGCACGAAATATGCGAATTCATAATAACCGCCAATGCCAAAATCGTACGTTTTGTGCGTATTCGAAATTGAGAACCACCATGAATATATATTAAACGTAAGCTCAGTATATTAACTAAAGAGATGTTTACATCGCAGAACTGCAACTTGTGGAATCAATGGCAATTCCCGCCAATGCAACCGCTGATAACCCCAAGTATTAGAATCTCCTCACCTTGTTCATCAACTGGTAAAACATGTTTGCCTTTGGTCATCATCCATCTATCAGTTTCTATATAGCTCTCGATCTCGTCATAACGTTAGTAGCTGCCAAGAAATCAACACGTTGCCGACAATGTTGCCTCATGTGGCGCTATTCGGCTGTCTGCTCATTGTAGTTGGGGTAAGCAATAGTTGTTCACAAAAAAAAAAAAAAAAAAAAAAATGTTTAAAGAAATTATAAACTTTCAGCTCTGTGATTCGGCTTCAATTAATAAGGTAAGTTTAGTCTCCTATTAATTAGAAAATTCTCTATATAATTGATTTTATTTTTATTGATTTTCAGATGCGCATTGTCCGGGATACTCGAAATATACCTACGAGTATGTTTAAGCCGCTGAACAATAATAATAATAATTCCAATATGACTTCCAGTTTTCCAGAATTTTCGCTTTCTGAGGTGAGATTACAATGTTCTTAAAAATATAATTAATAAATAATAATAAAAATATTCAATTATTTAGCACTCCACGGGAGAAGCGCACGCTGTAACGGTACCTCCACGTAACTCAGATTACGATTATGAAGATCGTTTCCCCTCAAATCGTAGAAATTTCAATCCTTATCGTCCCAATGAACCTTCAAACTTTGGAGTTCAAAGCAGATTCCAACCGGTGTGTGAAATATTATGGATATATCTTAACATTTATAAAAATATA
The DNA here is from genome assembly GCA_018150725.1 of Drosophila quadrilineata. Lineage (NCBI taxonomy): Eukaryota > Metazoa > Arthropoda > Insecta > Diptera > Drosophilidae > Drosophila > Drosophila quadrilineata. The sequence continues at coordinate 8,286,667 of JAECWN010000452.1, read as the reverse complement.
TACCCATTTGACAGACAATCTTTGAGTCCACACGTAATTCTCAGACAGAGCGAAATGGTTGGAGGAACTTTGAGAACATTGGAGGAAGGCGGATAGGTCCATTTCCGGAGAGTGGATCGGTAAAACCACACCACATAATAGAAGAATACTATATAATCAAATTTTTTCCATGCAGATACCGTTAATGGCAAGTTCTAATCCCTTTGGATCCTCTGGTTCATTTGGAGGTCTCCCCGACTCAGGGTCATCCAGTAACTTCTATCGATCGGAATCGTATAGTTATAGTTCAGATGGTAATGGTCCACCCCAAGTAGAACGAAATGTTTATGATTCTCGCATCGGTCATGGCATCACTTTAAAATTTTAATTTTTCAAAATCGAAGATATTAATTTTTCAATTTGTTCACTGTATCATATGTATGCAGTATAATTTTTTAGATAAATTATTATCCTCTCCATTTATATATAATTTATTAATATTTATTTATTAATGATTTCCCATTGAGTATTTAGCACTCAAACATATCGAGAAAATCTTCAAGTAGTATTATCTTATTATTAGTTTCTGTTTCAACTTTAAACTTCTGTAGCCAACTGCCGTATTCCAAACTGAGCAATTTGTTTCTTTGAACCCTCCTCAGATACGCCTCGATGTGATATTCGAGTCGCTGGAAGCTGTCCTCAAGTAACTTTTCGAGATCGTCGATGAACTTATCGAAATGATACTGTAGCATTAGCTGATCAATAAGATCATCTGCCTCGTCTGATTCGGAACTATCGGCAAACTCAAAAATTTGGGTCAGTTCATCTGCCAGATCCATCATATCCTCTGAATCATCCATTTGTTTGGTGTGCTCTATGAATTTGGCGAAATTATCCAGAATTTGTTGCTCCATTTCGTTAGGATCCAATGCCTCCGCACTATCGATCACCATTTGAAGCAACTCTGCGTATCTAAGTATGGCATCCCTGGCCACGGCCTTCACCTCCAGCTCCAAGTATGTGCCCAACTGCTCACAAGGCGGCACCGAACCTCCAAACTATGAATGAATTATTTATGAATTACAAAATATTACAAATATCAAATATTTCAAAATTTACTGTACCGTAGTCCGTAACATCGCTAGCAGGAATAGATATCGCCACATTTTGGAATGGGGGATCTCTCGAACCTTACAGATAACTTTGTTGAGATCGGACCGATGCAGTTGTCTCTTATAGGCTGGAGGTGCATGTTGGAGATGATTTTGTTGTGGGTCTCAGACTGTCATTAAGAATCTTTTGGATTCGAATACTCTATAATCAGTATGAAATATTCGCCTGTCGTGATAGGAACGATTAATTCAGATGCTGCTGTTCAGCAAAATACTTATCATTTTCGTTGCATTTCTGGGCGTAAGTTGCATGGTAACCCTAGTTGATCATATGATATAGTACGGATCTATAGAGTCTATTTCCGACATTAGCTGTTGAGTGCACTGCCCAGGGGAGACAGTCTACGGGAATTGCATAAGTTACTGCTACAACAACAACAACTGGACGAACAACAACAACAACAACCATTTATACTTAAATTCAATGAGGATCTCGATGTATGGATAAAGAGCCTGGAGGAAATGGGACTGAACTTTATGTCATTAGTGGAGGAGTGTCGTCCACGGCACAGTCATTGCAGCCGACTGTATGTGCATCGTAAATTACGGTTACTGAAACATCACTGTAGAGACCTACAGGGTCAGCTAGAGAATCTGGAGATTAGTTACCTGGGCAAGATCAGCGAAGAGGACCTTCTGATGCCCACACTCAGAGCCTTGAGGGGAGTGCTGCAACCCTATGATGGTACACTGAGGATGATAACTGCAGAGTCCTATAAGTTAATCAATCAGTAATGGGTATACCTATATATTTCCCGGAATGATTGATTGATTGATTGAGTGACCACATTGGGTCACGCAATCTAAGGTAACAACTTAGCAATTTTTCAGATCATTAAGTGGGCGTAACCGTCAAGTTCATAAAGCGTAGAAAATCAATATTAGCAAACATATGATTATCCTATGAATGAAATATCTTTAATATACTCTAATTATAACAAATCGAATCGATTTAAGTTATTGTTTTTTTAAGTTGATTCGCAATACCCTCGACTAACCCCTTTGCCTGCTTTTGATAGTCCATCAGAGTCAGTTCAGGGACTTCGGTCTGCAACTTTTGAGGAAACTCCAGGAAATCCAATATAAGACTATCCTCAGTTTCGTTTTGACAGCGGGTCACGTTCCTCATGAGCTCCAAATGGATCTGATCCGTGGCCATGAAATACTTGAGCAGCTCCAGGCGAATTTTCGAATAGAAGTTTCGTATGGCGATCTTCTCAGCCGGAAGGACCCCCAGCAGCAACTGATCCGGATTCTGATGAGTGAACAAGGAACTGTGGACCAAGGCAAAGATGAAGTAGGCGGTGCTATAATAATCCTGGGTGCCCACTAGTTTATCGAGCTCTACGAAATATTGTCTATCGATGGCATTCGTATCCTTCAGATGTCGTAATACTTCCCGAGTGTTGTCAATACTCGTCTGCAGAGCCTGATTGTAGAGTTCTTCAATCGTCTGGATTGTCAAGGGTGCCTGGGGATTGACATTGGCTGCATTCTGAAAGGAATCCGTAAACATGAATAATGCTGTAACTTGAACTTGACGTTACTCACGGAACTGATAAGTCCAGGTCCAGTACTACTGATAAGGAGAACAAACCAGAGAGATTTCCACATGCTGCTGCTCGACTTGAGATACACAGAGAAACTGAGAGACAATCTTACGAGTATTGAGATTCAGTTGAAAATATTTGAAATAATTCAGTTACTTGCTGATAAGCATCGACTCAAGTATTGTGTTTAAGTTAAGATTAGTTTTTATTAAGCACTTCAGCAAAGCCAGAATTTAAATATATAAATATATATTTAGGTATATTATATGTAGTTTATATTACAATCACGATTTAAGTATTTGAAAAATATATAGCATATAAAATGAGCAAAAATTGTCAAGTTATTCTGAAAATATGTTTTTAGTTGTTTATACTAAATTTAACTTTAAATACGATTACATAAGTAAACAGGAATATACATTTAATACACCATATCTAATCTATAATAATCTTAATATAGTTATATATTTTTCTAATCTATTTGGTATTGAATTATAATCCTGGAATGTTAATTAATTGATTTGAAAATCAGACCTAAAGTGAGTGGACTGAAAACAGTTGTAAAATATTTGTTATTTAAGGAAACGCAAGTTTTGAAATGCAAAGTCTATAATTTGAGAATTTTGAAAAAATTCTCAACTTTTGGCGTTGATTGGATTTAATCTACGACGCTTATGCAACACTTACAATTGGTATTATTTAACATTCTACATTTTTATTCAGAATAACACGCTTTACATTCGACAGAGTATTTCAAAAATACTTTCGATGATTTTGTACTCTATTTCGAGTGCCAAAATTGACAAGGGAATTGAATTGATTGCTTATTCCGACTTACAACTGAAATGGATATTACGTATTTACGATCTTCCCATGACTCTTAATAAATATATATACTTACTATCCTAAAATATAATGATATAAGAATTTCGCAAAAGATTGGCAAATGAAACAGTTTTAACATCAGGTTTATCAGAGGTACACTGTGGATATATAGACAATGTTTAGGTACATTCATGAAACTGGATTATCGTACTTCTATATAGTATTGTGTGTACTATATATGCAGAGATAAATATATATTGACGCCATTTTTAGCATTGTACTTTGAGTTCAGTTAGTTGAGAGTTGATGCAGCCATTGCTGTTATTCAGATACAGCTAATTAAGGCTGTCTTAAGCATATTTAACAGCTAACACTTAACATATATATAATATATATATAAATTTATAGTATTACATACATACATATATATATTTGAATTCTCTTCAAGGTACACATGACATTTTTTAACTTTATTGGGGCACAAGTCTCCAAAGTTGATAACAATTTTCAAAATAAATTTCAAAACATCAACGCAAATTTAATACTTACATCTACCTAATTACTAATTAATTAAGTAATTGGTATGAAGTATGAAAATATAATTTACATAGATATATATATATTTATATATTTAATTAGCTCTCTTGCACTTAAATTCTGATATCTAGGAGACAGTCCATGGAGTACAGTTTATATCGTTATATAGTATATAGTTATCCTATAGGTCACATCCAAATTTGCCAGCAATATCATTTTGCAAATTATGAATAATTTTGGAAAAAATTGTTTCAAAATTGTTATGCTTAATTTAACTCGAGAAAAGCTATCTAACATTATTTCGATACGTACTTATGCCTATTATAATGTGCAAAAGTATAATTTTGAAATATTTAAAATCGAAATTATCTGATTATTACTTAACGCATATTTCAGATATCTTATAATTAATAATTATGTTGTAAATTTGCTAACCTATTTAATAATTTCACCCAGCCATCATTTAACATAATAATAGTAGTATATGGTAATATATTTTCAGTTAATATAGTTTCTCTTTCTTCCTTCATACTCTAATTTTGGCATATTGTCCTTTCCATATCATCTTAATTATAATTAATTTAATTAATAATTTACTTTCTTTATTTATCTCGAAATTTTTCATACGGTTTTGTGTTGAAAACTATGAAACTAAAAAGAGATACTTTAAAATATGTAGTAAACAAATCAAAGACAACGAAATTGTTTTCAAATATATATATTTAATATTTATTTAAGAAATAATATAATTAGTTGAAAAAAATGCAGTTCCGTTTGCTATAAAAATAAACTTAATTCAATTAAATAAAATTAAATCAAATGCACAGGAAACATATGTTACAAAATGAGACTATGTATATATATATGTATATAGCGAGAGAGTGAGTCAGAGATAGTGTATGAAAGAGATAGCATTACTTAAAGAAATTATGAATATATAATATAAAGTTGAATTTTATTTTTTATCACAATTGCGTATGAAAAATTTCTTTAATTGCTAGAAACCTCCTCGAAGATTGCCACCACTGCCACTGCCACTGCCGCCACCACTTCCAGATGCCCCACCATTTGTGGCATGTGGCACGAGTATGCGCGGCAGGGTCAGCGATCGCTTGGGGAAGCTATGCCGCTGCGGAGTCAGTTGCTCCGGCGTGTGTCCCGCCGACTGCGTCGCCTTCAACGGATCGCATGTGGCGGATGCAGCAGTGGGAGACGTGTCCGTGAATTGTGGATCTGCTGGTGGCATGTGTCACGCATACGACTGGGCGGTCTGGGGCATCATGCCCGCATCGATGCCAGGTCGCTCCACGAGATTCTTGAGACGGCCTCGCAGCTCCTCGAGGCTCTTGGACTTGGCCTTGTTGATGCGCTTGTACTTGACATCCTTGGGCTTCGTCACCGACCGATGATTGGACATCACCCGGTTGTAGGTGGTCACCTGTGACTTGCCATTGAGTTGATCTGCGGTGGTGGCGGCAGCAGGAGATGCCGCCGCTGACACTGGTTGCAGCTGTGGCACCTTCATGCTCAACGTGGTGCACGGGGAATCGTGGCTGGGAGAGCGCTTCAGTGCACCCAACTGGCGACGTGGCACCGGCATCGCTGCGCCCACACCCATACTCCCATTCCCACTCCCACTCCCAGCCGAATCTTTGGTTTTCTCTGGGGTGGTGGAGCACGTGCCCGATGTTGGAGCAGCTGCATCAATTTGGCCTTCAGTGGAGCTGGAGCTGAGCGCCTTGTCGGAACGATTCTTGAACTTGTCACGTTTCTCGGCCACATCCGAAGTGGGCTCGGGATCCTCCTCGACGGAGTAGACCGTCTCCAGTATGTCGGGTCGTCGCAGGAAGCAATTATTCCGCCTGGCTGCCCCATACTTATTCAGGTTCGTCTCAATGGCGTCCGAGATGGAGCGCACTATGGTGATGCCATCGCTGCCCAGGACACCGCCCAATCCACCGCTGCTCTTCCGACGCGTGCCCAAGGTCATGTTGCTGTCCGAATCGATGTCCTCCAGCACCACAGCCGAGTCCGAATCATTCAGCGAGTCCAGCTCATTGGCATAGCTCGCCTCGATGCTCTCCAGGCCATGATCCACCAGCCTGGTGGAGAGCGTGTCAATGATCTTCTGTTGCCGCTGGATGGTCACCTCACGATGATTCAACAAACTGGCGATTTGCTTCTGTTTGCGCTTCAGTCTGGACTCCAGCAGCAGCAGCTGGGAGGTCAAGGAGTTCATCTGGTCCGACTTCTCCTTCTGGTAGCGATAATGTTGCTGCACCTGCGGCGAGTTGGGACAAGGATAAGCAGCTGCCCAGATGTCAGCGATGTCAGGGATGTCAGGGACTCACCTGCATGGCGTATGCTTTGCGCCACTTCATGATGTGCTCCGTCTGGAAGCGCACCTTGGAGCGCAGCTCCTCGATGATGGCTCGGGCTGTATGCAAATCCTTTGGGTCCTGGTTCATCATGTTCAGGCGCAAGTTGCTCGTGTGGCTGGACACGGGCATGGGTGGTGGCCATTGGAACTCCAGCGGCGGCTGATGCACATCCGTGGGCAACGAACCTCTCGGCTGCGCCGACTTTGTTGTCTTGGGTGTGGAGGGCACCGTCCCGGCACCACTGACACCACCCACTCCACTGCCACCCACAATGCCAACCATGCCCATGCCACTCGTGGCAGACGACGATGTGGCAGCGGGTTGCGAGGGCTGCTTCTGTATGCTGCATGCCATGCTGCCGATTGTCTTGACAAATTGCGTTGCACGACCCGCATACATTTGGCTGTGGCAAGGTGGCAAGTGCGGTGCTATGCGGTGGCGTATGCAGTCCGCTGCTGCAGCTTTGATTGATGTACCTTAACTGCAAAAAAACAAAGAAAAAGAAATGAATATCAGAGATGTTTTATTTATGGCAAATATTTACTTCCTCACACGAGGGGTACATTCAATTATTGCCGACACTGTAAAACTGCCGCTGGCAGAGTGTCCGCCAGCAGATAATGAAATTCATGTACAGTGAGTGTGTGAAAAATTGACATACGTTAATATTGATGGATGAGCCGAAAAGAGTTAGTATATAGTTTTTAAAACTGACTTTTTAAAGGCAAACACATTTTTTGTTGCTATAAAACACATTTTTTTTTGCTATAATCTTTTGAATTTGATTTTTCAAAATTTTAAAATTAAACAATTTTATAATAATGTTGTAAAAATATTAATTAATTTTTAAATTTTTTTATTTTATTTTTATTTTTTTTTAAATTTAGAAATTTGGGGCACATTAGCAGCTAACGGTATTACATATGCATTTCAGGGACACGACAATCCTGCACATTTGTCAAGGCAACCGCAGAGTGTTGCTGGTCAGCATATTAGCAACAAATCCCCCAGCCCATGTGCCACGCCCACATGTGGCATGAGTCGCGGACACACCTAAAAAAGCCAAAAACAGAGGATGTGTCGCATATTCCGACTGAGGTTTAAACATGAGTCTCCTTTTTTCAGCCCAGTTAGAGGTACTATAATTATGCGTAAAACAAACATGGCGAACATGAATATGGCGCATTAATTTTGAAGAAGGACGCAAATTACGCATACGCCGCATACGCCGCATAGTACACAACATGACGCTGAATGATGTATGCATGTACATACATACATGTGTGTGGCATGTGGATGGTGAAGCATGCAACGTGTTGTGCTGCACATTACATTAAATTCACATTAAAATCGCATTCAGCGAATTAATTGCATTTCCTTACAACTCTCCCCCATTTCCCTCCCCCCCCCTTCTCTCTCTCTCTCACCCTCTCTCTCTCTCACTTTATCTCAATTTCTCATAAATTACTGTTCTCTCTAATTGTGCGCTTGTCATTTGTAATTCCCTAATTTATATGCAATTTAAATTAATTAGTTCTGTTGTCATTCCACAAATTTGTCAAAAATACCTCAACAACATTCTCAACTTGGCCAACAACCGATGACTGCATAGTTTTGGCCCGTTTTGGCCCATTTTGGCCACAGAGATAAGAATCCTCTAATTATGATTTTATGAGCTTTCACTTTTTGTTTTGTCGTTGTTGTTGTCATTTTTATGATTTTATTACATTTTGTTGACAGTCTGATAAGAGATTTGGACAAGAACTGACGACACAGACTTTTGGCCAGGCACTGATGATGATGTAATATGCAAAGTAGTTGAAATCATAAATGTTCATCATACTTTCAATTTACTTCAATGAGTTTCAAGATTATCCACCGTTTTACATATGTTGCAGTTCAAATATTTATTTTAATTATATATAATATTCATATTTTAATTATATTTATTTTCATGTTAATGCAAAATTCAAGAATATTTCTAATGCAGTTTTTCTACCTTCATCAATTTGGGCACTCATTAATTTAATTTCAATTTCCCTTTCCCATTAAGCCTAAAAGAGGCATCTAAGAATGGATTTTTAATGTCATTTTCAATTCACGATATTGATGTGAATTGCAAATTGACAGCCAGATAACTGAATTAGGGCCAAGAGGGCATGAAATGTTATTGGCTGACAATTGCAAGTACTTAGAATGGCTAAAAGCCAACATGGCTGTAAATCGAAGTCCCTTTGCCATAAATGTGGCTAGCTGAGTTAAGATCTTCTCTGTGGTCTGTTGGCCATAAGAAGATGCCATTAACAGGCAATAGGCACGTGATTGGCATTACTTTCCCAGGCATTTGTGGCAACAGGAATTCCAGGAGCAGCAATTGTCATAATTAAAAATGATGAATGAGTTCTGATCTGAAGAAGGTAACAAGTTGGCCAAGATAGCATTTAACCAATTGCAAACAAATTCTTCTCTTTACTTTTCTTTTCTTCTCTTCTCTGTAATTGTTTTCAGTTGCGTATTTCCCACATTTCTCCCTCTCTTCCCCTTTTGTTGCCATTGACAGCGAAAACGGAAGTTCTTTTAAGCCGCGTTTTCCCCTCCACATTATTCTTAGTTCCTCTTCTGACTTGGCTTTCTTTTCTTCGTCGTTTTTTTTCTTAGTTACTTTGATGAATTGCAGAAATTGAAGCTAAAATTCATTTGAAATGAAAATGTAAAAAATCTTGTGCTTGTGCTCTCGTTTTTTATTATCATTCTTTGTTTGCATTGTCTGCTCATTCTGACTTGTCAGTTGTTCTCCTCTTTACTGAGTTCTTCTCGCAATTATTCCATGCATAACTGAAATGTTTTTTTTTTTTTTTTTTAATATTTGCAGTCATATAAAAGACAAGTTGTGGGCACTTGAAATCGAGTTAAAAGTTTTGCTTGGCTGGAGAGTGTAGTTGGTAGATACACCTACTCTTTCTCTCTCTCTCTCTCTCTCTCTCTCTCTCTCTCTCTCTCTGCACTCACTATCTCTGTCTCATTTGCATGCTGGGCAGCTGCTCGTTACTTTGACTCGTTACTCAACTGTCAGTGGCATTCGTGCCTTTCAATTGCCTCTGATAGTCTCATTAGAAGCGTGCAGATTACAGACCTGAGGATTAAGATGCTGCTACTCCTGGTTACATAATTGCGTGCCTCTCCAACTGTAATTACAAAACTGTAAACTGAAGTAATCTCCCTCTCTCTCTCTCTCTCTCTGTATGTTTGTTGTCTCTGTCTCGGATTCTGTTGTGGTAGCAGTTTCCTCTTCTAAGTAGTGTAATCATACTTAAATGCTTGACATTAATTAAGTTTGGTTGCACATTTCGTGCTGCTGCTACATGTGGCATGCAACCACTGCCATCAACTCAGGCTATATATACCCACTATATATGTTAAATCGTCCAATGTGACTTCCAGTTGTTGCCAAGTGGTTGAACAATCAATTTGGCGTTAACAACTTTTGGGCGGACAATGCGGTGGCGACTTGCTGATGCTGTTGTGGCATGCCAGCGAAGCTTTTACTTTTAATAGCATTTTAATTAAATTTTAATAACAATGCCGAAAACTATAACGGCAGCAAAGGAGGCCACAAAACCATAAGCCGCCCTCCCATCCCCTCTTGCCACAAAATGATTAAATTATGCGGAGCGAGTCTAATGAAATAATTTAACACCTTTGCTGCCCCATGTTGCATATAGACCAACTGCCCTACAAACTTCTCACAGTGTCCAAAAGGCAAGTAAAACTACAACAAGTGACAAAACAAGAGTGTCTCTTGCCACTTGCCACTTGCAACATGCCGCCCCACAGGACTTTGCGCTCAATGAGCAGCATCCCTCCCACTACCTCTCTCTCTTTCTGCCACTAATTTCGCTATCTCTTTCTCTGCCTTTATTTCACTTTCTCTCTTTATCTCTCTCTCTCTCTCTCTCTCTCTCTCTCTCTCTCTCTCTCTCTCTCTCTCTCTCTCTCTCTTCTCTCTCTCTTTGTTTTCTTTCCTCTGTTGCTGCCACAGCATATATCTCCTGTGACCTTGTCATATCACAGCACCTCAAATAATCAGAGGAACCTACATTGTTCATGTCACTGAATGCACTCATATATGAGTACTCAAATGGGTACTCATGTGGGTACTCATGTGGGTACTCATATGAATACTCACTTTTTTGAATAATGTGAATAACATTCCAGGTGCAAAATAAACAAATGAAACATTCTTGATGCACCTTTCTTAAGGTTCATTTATAATTTAAATAGTGCCCAAAAATAACTGAAGGTTATAAAAATACAACAAATTTATAACGCATATTTAACTAAAATTAGAATATATATTTTTTTATTTATCCTTTGTTGAAATATCTCCTCTCCTCGTTTCTTCAATTTCAATTTAAATCTGGGAATTTTCTTGTCGTATTATTGTTACTGAAAACTTAAGTGGGATTTTCGGCTGACAGAAGTTCTTTAAGATATCTAAATCTCGACAAAATTTACAACCCCCGACACCTATGGCTTTGACTGTGCCACATAATGGGGCAGACGAAAACGAAATCAAACTCGGCTACTTATGCATATTTTGAAGCAAACAAAAACAACGACAAAATATTTACTAGACTTGATGTTGGGCAAATTTTATAAGCAGAGTTACAAATGAGATGAAAAGTGTTTTGTCGGAGATCTAATAAATTATTCAAAAATTCCATGCCCACATAACAGCAGTCTGTTCACCCCAAGAAGAACAGAAGAGACGTGAAGAGAGGAGAAATGAAGAGAAAAATTTATACTTTTATTTTAAAGTAAACAGAGTATCCTTATACATACAGCAGGTAACTGTAATTGAAACAAACCCCCTTTTCTTACGCAGCAAGAAAACTCTCTTTACTTCAACTGACAAAAAATATATGTGTTATTGATTGAGTAAATATTTAATGCACTTTTGTATTCCCACTCACAGAAATATACTGTATACATATATACATACTATATATATTTTGCGTGTGAAGCGGCTTATTACGGTCACGTTCCGCCAATAAAAGTTAACAGCATTCCCCGCTTTGCATAAAGCAGCCCACAGCTGGGAAATGCCTGGGAAAATGGAAAATGGTGGCTGAGAACCCACCTCGTTTTTCACTGATCCACAACCGCAACACCTGTTCCCCCAACAACAACAACACAAGCTGTAGCTGAAGGCGTATAATTGCCTCCAAATTAACGTGTATTTAGAAAAGCGAACTCGGCTATACACACTTTTGTTTTAGCGTTTTATAGCTAAATTTGAAGACAGCGGATTTTCAAGTCAGTCTTAGCTTGTGGCATGTGGCATGCGTCACTCTGTCTGCCAAGATTTCATACAAAAATATACAAAGCAAATTCATGCATATGTAGACAACATTCATTGTTATTCATGCTGATATTTGAATACCTAAGAGTGGGGAGAGAGAAAAAAGCTAGGGCTTCTCCTTCTCATATATGATGCATGAGTCTGTGCTAGCATTTTGACCATGATGTATGGGGACAGGCCAACGAAATAAAACGTATGTTGAACAACATTTAAGCGTGTCCTTCCATGTATTCTTTTTTTAGTCCTTTTTTTTCGATGGTCAAGGTAAACACACTGTGAAGGACCTCCCCCTGCACACCACGTGTCGAGGCCAGCACGTGTTGTATCCACTGGGAGAGGCCAACAAACCACTAACAGAGCAACAGAGAGAGAGAGAGAGTGAGATAGAGTATATGTCCATCTCTGTCTCTCTTTGTGAGGGGCGTGGCAGAAAGTAGTGGCAGTTGTCTGGCTGATGTTTAACGTTCTGCTGAAAGCTGAAACTGTGTAAAAATCACGTTTCCAGCATAAATCCCAATGCGTAGCTCCTGCGTGCGCCTAAAAGCATGCTACGGAATTTGCCACAGGCATAGATGGGGGGCAAAGGAAGACAGAGGACAGGACAGGCACACCATTAATAAGGCTTAAAAAACAACTGTTTTGAGCTTAGAAAATAATGCCGAAAAGAATGCTGAATTGACCACAAACTGTGACGAAGAGAGACAGAGAGAGATAAAGGCTGTGACCCGTCCGACAGTCGTAATACACCAAAAATAGCATCAACTTTAAGCAGACATTATACTATATATAGTATCAGCATACTATATACCTTTGGAGACCGTCTATTTTTTTATATGCCACAAGCATGCACGGCAATTGCACGACAAATTTAAAGACCACAATTCAAGTATACTAAAGAGCTTCAATATACTTCAGCTTGAGGACTCTTATTTAATCAATTGGAAATGCAAGCGAATCTCTATCCTAATCGTATTCAATCCTGGGGGTTTTATGATAAGTACTACCACTGTCCATATAACATATAGATATATATACAAATACAAGCATAGCTTCTTGTGTGTACAGACATGTATGCATGTATGCGTAACTTTGCTTGGGTTTTTTACAATTTTTCACTTTCCTTGCTATATTTTTTAAATCATGTAATAAATTTTTGATACCAATTTAAAATACGATAAAATGCATATCCAGAAATGCATAAATATGGAAAATCGGCTAAGGTGTGGAAAACTTTTGGTTCCCCAAAGATGAAGATTTGTTTTTTTTTTTGTTCAAAAAGCTGTTTCTTGACCATATTTTCAGTATTTTGGCCATATTTTTTAAAATATTGGTCCAAATTATGTGCGGTAAAGTTTTTTTAGATTCATTTTGATGCCAGAAATCGATTGGGCACAAAAAATTGCGATTTTAAAACTTTCACTTTTTTGACATTTTTGCAAGGGGTTGGTATGCAAACATTACCGAAAATGGGTCAAAATTAAAAAATGGCAGAATGGAAAAATTTTTGATGTAGATTTAAAATATGATCAAAACCATTGACAGATATGCAAAAATTTTAAAAATCGGTTGATTTTTAGCTAAATTATGGCTCATCAAAGTTGCAAAAGTCTCAATTTTTTGTACCAAAAATCAGGTTTATTAAAATTTTTCACTTTTCTTGCCATATTTTTCAAAACATCTAAGAACATTTGGTACCGATTTAAAATATGATGAAAACCGTATCTAGAAATGCAAAGAAAACGAAAATCGGCTGAGTTGTGTAAAAGTTATGGTTTCTCAAAGATGAGGAAGATTTCATTTTTTGCTCAAAAAGCTGTTTTTTGAGCATTTTTTCAGTATTGAGGCCATATTTTCTAAAATATTGGTCCAAATCAAGTGCGGTAAGGTTTTTTATACTCATCTTGATGCCAGAAATCGATTGGGCACAAAATATTCTGATTTTGAAATTTTCAAATTTTTGACATTATCGCAAAATTACCATCTATATGTTATATGGTCAGTGGAAGTATATAGTTTGCGATTTCCTTGTGGCAATATGCTTCCGCAACAGCTGCTTGATCTGTTTGATATACAGTATTCCCCCGATAAATGGAATTCACCTCATCCACCCTTTGGGGCTCATTGAATCCAAATAACAAAGCATTCATTGGTGGGGAGGCAGTGTCTTGTGCTTGCCGCAGTTGGTTGCACGTGCAACAGAAACAGGCAAACACGGCAAATGAATTGGCATTGCCAAGATGTCTCGTCCTTACACCTGCCACCTGCCACATGCCACATGCCACCTGCCAGCTGCCAGTGAAAGGAGCAGGCAACAGTTTACGTGACAAGCACCTCAATCCGAGAACTCAGCGAAATTGGCCTATTGAAAATTAAAGGCGCCTCGCAACCGCAGATGCCACAAGTGTCACTTTGTATGGAAATCTTGTACAACATCAAAGTGGGTCACGGTTAGGTGGGGAGGTGGAGCGGAGAGGGGTAATTCCCAAAGGACGAGCTGTTCCCAAAGGTATTGTCAGTGTGTCTCTCCAATGTAATTCAATTGAAGCCTCAAAGTCAGGCCAGGAGTACTCTAGACACCGATGATGCAACTGGAGGCCAGTTAATGGAATCAATCAGCTGTTGTCCTGACAATGCACTCAACTAACTGCCAGTTGGCCAGGCACGTGTTCAATTCAATCAGGAGGCCATAAGCCACAACAAAGAAGGAATAGAGAAATTGATATCGAAAAAAGACAATTAACTGATAAATTAATTAATACACTGAGCAATAGAGTTGTGGTTATAAAGACAATTCAACTGCAATAAAATAAATAAAATAAAAAAAATATTATTTAATTGTAAGATTTTTTTATTTAAAAACCTATTACATAGTAAAATATGAAAAAAAACAGATAAAAACAAAAGAAATCAAAATCAATCAAATCAATAGAAAAATCTTTTTTGTTTTTGTGAGAAAAATAACATATGTTTTTTAATTAATGATTTGTGAGTTTAATAAATTTAAGGTATTTAATTTTATAAATTATATTACTTATTTCTAAAAAAAGATGTTTAGCCTCAGTTTAGGTTACTGATAAAATTAAGATAGTTTGTTGAACCTTGGGGTTATAGGTCCCCCTATTGACCATGGATATTTGATGACCGCGCCCATAACAATACAATTACAAAAGCCATCAAAGTACTTACGTGTTGGAGCTGCCAAATTGCCTGCACTGGGGCGTATACGTAATATATAAGATGGAGGCAAAAAACAGGAGCTTGTAACTGCAGATGACAGTCAGCTAGACAAGGATATAGTTGTGGGAGGTAGGAGTGGGAGTGGCATCAGCTGGTGTATCCCACCTCCGTGTCGCATCCCTGCCTCAATCAGAAGTCAATCAATGTAATGTCAAGTCGACGTGACTATCGTCAGTGCTGTTGGCCACCAGAAGCATGTAAAGTGGCCAAAAGGGAAAAAGGCCAAAGGGGAAATAAGCTTGAAAATAACGTAGCTGCAATTCCTCCCATGGAGGCGTGTGTGATTGTGTGTGTGTGTGTGTCTGTGTTTGTGGAGGGAATGTTTCAGCTGGTTTTGGTTTGGCCACTCCTTTGGCCAAAACTGCCACGCCCTCACAGTGCTCAACTTTAAAACGGCTGCAATTGCCAGCCAAATGCTAACAAATTTAAACGTCTAAAAGCCAATCTGGCTCTGACTCCCAGTCTCTTGATATATGGCCAGAAAACTCATTGCACTCCCACTCCCTTGCCATTGTTCTGCACACAAACAGCTGAGAAATGAAAAACAAAAAAAAAAACAAAAAATAGAAAATGGAAAATGGAAAATAAAATGAAAAGCTCACAACAATCACTAAAAAGCCAAACGCAAATATTTGATAGTGAAGTGGAAAAAAATAAAGTAAATGAAAAAAAAACAAATGGAATTGAAGTTAAAATTCTCAACTACTTTATTCTACGCCGCAGTTTCTTCTTGTTACACAAAATATTTGTCCTGGCCACAAACACAGTACTACAACGTACCTTTAGTACTTGGCATACACATTTGTTGAAAAGTTGAAAAAATATATGCATATTTTTTTTGTTGTGAATTTGAATTTAGTTTCCTGTGGTCTTTGTGGCTGATGAAGTCCGCAAATGATGTTCGGGGGGAAATGGGAAAATTGCAGAATCGCCCTCAAGGTGATTGAAGGAGTTTCAATTAAGTGAAAACTTTGCCAACTTCCACATTAGCACTTTGCTCTCACTTTATTCTCAATCGAAGCTGAAGTCATTTCTCTTTTGGTACCCCCAACAAAAACTGATGATTTGCTTCTTTTTTCTTCGGCACTAAGTAAATGGAGTTGAGCCGCATCTTTGTAAGATATGTGCTAAACATTTTTCAGCTCATCCTTTTTAAGAGGATAAACGGTTGAATTCTCAATCTCTCACTGATTAGCCCATTTGTATATCCTTGGCACCTGTGATCGACCCCAAATCCCTTTGCATATTTCGCTTGGTTCGCATTGCCAACATTTCTGCCCGTCACACTCTGCGTATACGTGATGCAGTCTTGGGCACGCTTTCAGCTGATTAAGTACATGGCGTGGCTAAGTTGGTGGTGCTCTTCGAAGTGGAACATCTTGCCACAATTTGGCGCATTGTTTGCGGTCAAGTAATTTTAGAATTTCTCAGCCAAAAGTAAAGTAACAGAATAAATAGAAAGAAAAGAAAGCAAACAGCAGCATGAAATAGAATGAAAAGAAAACAAACGCAGTGTAATGAAAGAAAAAGCGTGTGGCCAACATGAAAGCGAATTCCTTGGCGCGTTTCTAAGCCGATTTGTTGGAGGGGCCTCCCTTCCAAAAAAAAAAAAAAAAAAAAAATAAAAATAAAAATAATAAATAAAAAGTGAACCACAAAATGCTACAGCAATTTTCAACTTAATTTCGCCATGGAGAACGAGGCACAAAAGATGGCTAAATAAATACGGACAGAGGCGGCTGTAAATGGCATTTTGATTAACTAACATGACGATGATGACGATGATGATGATGGTGACACTCATCATCATGATAATGAAGTTGCTGTTACTAATGAAGATGATGCTGCCTGTTGCCGCTGCTCCTGTTCTTGCAATATAATCTGTGGTTAGTCTGGCAACTTAATAAGCTTACAACTTGCCACCGATCAGCCTGGCTTAAAGTCAACCCAACTTAATGCCAATATAATGCAAGTACTTGGCAACAACTTGGCTCAAAGCCCTTGAGCCTCGTCATGCATGCGGCCAAAAGCAACTGCAGTTTGCCAAAGAGATTGAGGTAAAATTGAGGCAGATTGATGGAGAGAAGATAGGGAAGAGAGGAGGAGAAATTATGATACCTTGTGGCAAATGCCACGTAAAATTAAGTTGCAACAATATAATTTTAAAAAGTTTGTATTAGATAAATTAATTGTAAACATAAATTCAATAACTAAGTGAATTTCGACTATAAGCATATTCTTCCAAATACCTCTAATTAATTAAATAAATTTAAATATAAATTTATTTTCTTTTTTCTATTTAAATAAATTTACATAAATTTAAATTAAAGTTTTCTAAAGACAAACTTACGCTCAATTCGCTTTACATACCTAATTCAATCAGTTTTAAACGGGTTTTTGTTCAAACTAAGTACATTGCCTGATTGATTGGCTGATTGACTGATTGATTGATTGATTGTGGGGGGGGATCGCTTTAAATGCGCTTCAATTGAACGCGACCCGTTTAAACCGCTGCGGTTACCCACAGTGGGTCCAATCCACTTAGTAACGTCATCAAAACAGCCACGCCCACCAACCAATTCACACAATTCTCACGCCCACAGTTGTGTTGTACGAGTTTCGAGTTGAAAAGCGCGCTCATCATTGAATTTGTTTGAATTGTATCTTTTGGCTTACGGTCTTTGATTTTTAATGAGCCAAAAGCTTAAATTGTTT
Source organism: Drosophila quadrilineata (assembly GCA_018150725.1). Lineage (NCBI taxonomy): Eukaryota > Metazoa > Arthropoda > Insecta > Diptera > Drosophilidae > Drosophila > Drosophila quadrilineata. The sequence goes on along the minus strand of JAECWN010000452.1, from coordinate 8,268,906 downwards.
GCAACAGTTTCCGTCGTAGTCACGGGTGAGGGGAGGGGGGAATAGGAGGGGTGGCATTGGGGGAGTAGCAGACTGAGGGGATTCCCCAGCCGGTAGAGGGAGTTGATTTATATTTAATACAATGCTCCACTTTATGCTGCTGGCATTGAAATTGTTTCAAAATTGTATTGTTTCCATTTTCTACACATTTTACAGTCTCTTCACAAATTCATGCAATTAAATTTATTATTATTGACCTTGAATGGCTTAACATGTTTTTCATTTATGGAAAACGAAACTGATGTCATCACAAATCAGATTGAATCCGTTGATGTCCAATTAGATTTATTGGAATGGATTTTTCAGAGTATTTAGTATAGGTTTTAATGACAAGTGGAATTTTGGATGACAAGTGGAATTTTGTATTTCTCATCAAATCTTATTTGAACAATAGCAATGAAATGAAATATCTTATTAAAAATATATATCTAAGTTAATTATAGCAAATAAAAATATATACTTATATCTACATTTAAAAAAAGGAAACAAATATAAATAGTAATAGCATAAATTCAATAGGAGCTCAGACACAGAAAAAATGATTTCCTTCAGCAACTTGATAAATTGATTTATGTCTCAAGAAAAGTAATTAAATATTTTCAATATATTTCATATATTTTAAGAAAATCAATAAATATATATATTTATAGCATAAATTCAGCATAAAGTGTATTAAGAAGCAAAATGGGAGGATAGTCCTTTAACAACCTCAACATATTAAAAAGTATTCTCTATCTTCTTAATGCCTTAAGAAAATTAAATAAATAACCTCAAGATATTTCACATACTATACCCAAGGTATCAGAAAATCTCAGCATAAATTATTAAATAAATATTTAGTCTATTATAGGGGATATACAGGATAGTAGAGATATTCCCCAACTAACAATTGGCAGACAACTTTTCCCAGCATTTCCCCAAAGGACTCGATAACCTTGAGAAACATTTAGTCGAAAGTTGAACAGAATTGAGGCTGATATATGTTAACTGTGGGTATTGTGGAGATTATATACTTTTTGATTTGTTTAATTCATTATCTGCTGTAAATCGTATAAAACCTAGAACAAAATAAATAAAAATAAATGCCGGTAAGTGGCAATTCTGTAATTGAATGGCAATCAGCTGTCTCCAGTATCCAGTATCCTGTCTCATCTCCCCTCTCTCCCGCCTGTCTGTCTGAGGTTATCTCTTGTCTCGTTTTGGGTTGATTTTGAATACGAACCACATGCATCTACAATGAAGCCTAGAATAGCAGTTGGCAGTTGGTGACCTTCGACCTGCCTTAGGCTGCCCAATGTCAACTTGTCACAGACAATCATTCTCTGTCTCTACTCCACTCCCCCCTCTATCACTCTCTCTCTCTTTCTATGTGTCTGTCTCTTTCTGTTAAGTGGCCTGTGGCACACACAGCTGATCAATAATAGATACTGAGCAACTGTGGAACTCACGTGGATGCAACTGATGAAGCTGTGTGGGAGGCGTGTGAATATGTGACCTTCATTCTGGCAACATTGTGTGGCAAATGGAGGTGTGAAGAGCGGGGAGAGAGGGAAGTTAGCTGCTTTTTTGCCAACAAAGAGCATGCAAAATCGTAAGACACATAAAAAGCCATATAAAAATAGTAAAGCAAAAGTAACAGAAACAACACGGAAACAAATAAAAATCAACAGGATTAAATATGCAGGCGTGCCTAGCTACCCTTCTCTCTCATTTTCTCTCACTCTTTCTCTCTTTCTCTCTCTCTCTTTATATCACACTTAGTTTACTCTCCCCAAACTCACACTCTCTCACGTACGTTTCCTCACGCTCTCTTTTCTCACAGTCTCACTTGGGTCTCTTAGCGAGCTTTGCCCGGGGCTCGCTAAACAACCTTGTGCAGGTCCGACAGCGTCTGGGGTTCGCGTTCGGAGGACACAGGACATAGGCAGGGACTAAGGCTTAGCCTGAGCATCCGCATCAGCTGCGTATGGCGTCGGTGGTGGCCAATCTGTAGTATTTTGTCATGGATTTTTATGCACGCCGTCGTCGTTGGCGTCGTTTGCCTTTAGACTAGTGTCCTTGCCCATGTCCATGTCCTTGGTATATGCTACCTTCAGCGCCGACTCGCAGTCAAGTTCAACAAGTAACCAACTAAAATAAAGTGCTCTTGGCCGGCCAGTTGATACCCTTTATTTTCAAACATTTACCACATCTATAACTATATTAATGGCTTGAAAGCCTCATAAAGAAATATGGAGTTCTGATTTTTTTTTAATTAATAAATTAAAATTAATTAATAATATTTTGTAGAGATATCTTTGTATCGGTAATTGAATTTTAATAGTAAATATTTGGCTAAAAATAACTTCATATTATTAAATGATAATAATAAATCTTTGAATCCTAATAAAGATAAGTGTCTTAAGATTAAATGAAAATATTAGTAAAATAAATATTTCTGAGCAATTACTTCATTCTTAACCATTCATATTGATTTCTTGAAATCTTAATAAAAGGATAGGTTTTGAAAATATTTCTTAATGTTAAAAAAAAATGTATTATACTTCACATTAAATATTAAAATATGAATAAATAAAAAGTTAAAATAAAATAATAATATTACAAAACTAAATATAAAAATTCTTACTTTTAACCAATGAAAAGGCAAAGCTGTAAGAAGTTCGCATATACCCCGCTCTTAAAGGGTATATTATGTATACAGAGGCACAGTGGCATGTGGCATGTGGCACATCGTTCTCCCTTTTGCATTTAAAATTTATTTCTCACGTTTCGCTCGGCTCGGCAAAAGGACATTTGCGGAAATGGCGCACGTTTTGCCCGGTCGGGCGTCAAATGAGTTGGCACGGCCGCCATTTTATCAGCATGGCAGGCGGTTCCTGGCCAGGACCTCGCTGCCACAGGACCACGGCGAATGTGAAAAGAACTATAGCAAATATGTATCATATAATCGAGAGGGAGGCATTTTAACCATTAAATATGTAAGGCGTCGGCTAGCGGCATTTACAATTAGAAGCAGAACGAGCTGAACACTGGCAGCTGCAACGTGTGGCATGTGCCACAGACTATAAATCGACAATCGACCATCGACCAACGACAATCGACACGACAATCAACAGTCGCCACTCAGCCTTGGAAAGCGTTTCCTCTGCATAAATTCAATTGTAGCCGCAAATGAAACAAATCGAATAGAATCGAATCGAATCCGAATTCAAATTCACATTCACATTCAAATGAAACGAATTGAAGTTGCATAATTCAAACAGTTGCTGTGTGATGCCCCGCCCCTCGATTGGCACGTGTTGCACCAGCCCAAAGTCGACACATAACTGAATTAAAAGTTTGCATGCAACATGGAGGGCACACCACAGGGCGTATGCGTGATATGCAAAGCAACTTTGCCAACTACTTGCATTCAAACTAGTTTCAATTGAAGTCTATATTTTTTTTTTCTTTTTTTTTCCAATTGCAATTCAATTAACACATTCGTTGATAATGATATCGAATGAAACGACAGGATATGTCATTTAATTATCTCAGACCACGCCGAACTTCATTTCAACTTTGTATAAATTGATAGTTTTTTCTTTTTCAGAAAATATTAGTGCTTAAATTGATACAGAGAGATATTTGAAGCACAATGATAAAACCAGATATATGTTTGCGGTATCAACAAAAATAATTCTCTTTTCAATTCACTTCAAATGCTAACAAAATTTGTGTTTGAAATGTTCTCTATTTGAAATTTAATTGAAACGCTGCAGGCTCATTGTCTGTCTCTCTCTCTCTTCCCCTCTCTCTCTTTCTGACAGAACACAAATCCTTTGATTCGTTTCCTTTTCAGTTGTAATCGTTATATCAATACCACAATACAATACATAACGGTACATGCAACTGTTACATAAGTACTGCTCCGGGGACTTGGCATTGTTGCCATGTTGAATTTCGCAGGCTGCATTTGGCTGCCTGGAAGTCCTGTTTGTCCTGGCAACCACAATATCATAGACAATGGCCAGAGCACATAAATTAATTGAATTTCTCTCTAATACACTACAGAGCACTGAGTGAGGATTCAGTCCTGTGTGGCGCCACAGGCTGTGTAGCTTCTACGCTCGAACACGAGATTAAATTGCGCATATCAATCATACGCACTGTTGCCTCGCCAGCAAAACAGTTGCCAAGTCAATTCAACATGAACTCTGCCAACAGTCACCTGTTGACATGTCCTGACAGCACCATTTACCCCGGCAATTTATCAAAATTTATTCACTTACCGTTTGAATATCTCTCGATTTCAACGGGATTCCGCAGTCTTATGATGTTTTACAGCAATTCCTACAAAAAATTAAATTTTTATATAATTTATTGTATTTTATTTAGTAGATTTTATTTATACATAAATATTTGGTTAAATAAATAAAAGCATTCTTTGGAAAAGTGGCATTAAAATGTGCCCAATAATTTATGGGCTGCTGCTTCTTCTTCCTCTTCCTCTTGTTTTAAGGACAATCTGACATATTTTCACACAGATTAAATACGCCTTAACGTATTTTGGGTCTGAAGGACTAAAACAACGTTATGGCACATTTCTTTTATTGTGTCCTGTTTTTTTTTTTGCAGCCGTCTCAATTTTTCATGGAAGAAAAACAAAAAATGAATCAAAAAAATGACATAAAATAAATAAAATAATAATGAAGCGTGCAGCAAACAAAAGTAATATATATATACATATATATATTTATAAAAATATACTATATACATATATGTCATTGGGACAAAAGGCTCAACATAATTTGCATGACAGGATTTGCGGAGGACGTTGCCCACAAGCAACAACAGCAACAACTAAGAAAGGACTGACAGCAAAAAAGAAGAAGACAATAAAACAGAAGAAGAAGAACAACAACAACAACAACTGTCACAACAATGAAATTCTGCCTTAAATTGTAAATAAAGCAAGTAATAATAATTAAGCGTAAATTATGCGACTATCAGATACCACTTAATCACTTAAGTAGAGAAAGTCAAACTCTTCAAGGACTTACAAAATTTACAGGGTATTATTTATTGCAGGGTATACTTTCGATCAACTGTCACAGGAGTGAAATTCTGCCATGTAAATAAAACAACTAATAACAATTAAGCAAAAATTATATAAAAACTATATTAGCAGAAACCACTCAATCACTTAAGTAGAGAGAAACAAACTCTTCAAGGACTTACACAATTTACAGGGTATACTTTGTAGCAACAAACAGACGGCGACAATTTTGTGATTTATTGCAAGCTGCTCTCTCCGATCTCTGCTCTCTGCTTTGTGGTGTCTGTTCTTTGGCATTGTCTGTTTTGCCGGTTCGCAACTTGGCTAAAAGGTGTATTTCCTGAATGCAGCAATGAGCAGGAGGCAAAGGATGTGGATGGAGAGGAGGCGTGGCGTGGAAGTGAGTTAGCGAAACGTAAACTACGAAAACAGCGAGACAGCAAAACGCCAAAAAGTTATTTATGAGCCAAGTTAGCAGACAATGCAGCCAACAGCTAACAGGCTTTTCCTCTGCTCGACAAGGACAAGCGCAAGGACACAACAAATTGAACGGAGCTGCGATTTGTGGCAACATTCACAGTTTATTTACTTGCCAGAGGGAATGAATGCGAAACGGATGCGCATCTCTCAGATACATTTTGTGAGTTGTCCCTATTGTGTGTCGTGTGGCAACCAACTGATGCATGCAACTGCTGCAGGCAACAACAATGCTATGACTGATGTTTCAGCTCAAGTTCAACTTATTGAAAATTATGTGAAATGGAAATTGTGAAATGGAACTTCTCGTCCTCTTCGACAGTTTTCACATTTCAAATACATATCTGAGTTCAGAGACTTGATTAATGTTCGTCCTTTTTTTTTTTTTTTGTTAGTGTGTCGTAAATTCTTGATCCTGCATCCTGTGTGAAACTTACATAAGTTTGGCTAATAAATAATCACGTAAACAAATCCTGCTGATTGCAATCACATGTAACAGGATCACATTGTACCTGTGACATCCTTAATCCTGCCGCATTCACGCATTTTGCTGCCAGCAACTTTTTGCACTATTGTTATTCAATACTTGGCCAACTTTATGGCCAACAAATTGCACAACATTTGTGCGCTTTTAACGCTTTTCCATTCTCAATCAGTGGGCAGCAGAGAGGAGGGATGCAGAAAGGAGGTGGTCACAACTATGAGAGGGGGGATGGGGGATCAAAAGCAATCTTCGAGCAGCAACTTGTCTACTTCGAGGGGTTTATTCCACTTGCTAAAAGTTTTATGAGTTCCTTTTGCCTTCATCTTCTTCTTCCTCCACCTCTTCTTCTTCTTCTTCTTCTTCTTTTTAGTCTTCTTCTTCTACTGCTGAACAGGACAAGTTATTGTGTATTCCCGGCACGGGGACAAGTGCAAAGCCAAAGGCAATCAGCATGCAAATGCATTTGGGGACACCCAATAGAAAGAGACAGCCATAACAGAGAGACAGAGAGGAAGAGAGTGATAGAGAGACAGAGAGAGAGAGAGAGAGAGAGAGGGTGAGCATAAATATTGAGCACTATAAGTCACTGTAACTGTATATCTGTACAGTGGCTGCCAAAGTTATGCTCGCATTGAATTTCATTTTGTCACTTTTGAGATTTGCAACTGCAGGACACTGGGCAAGGACAACAACTGCTGTGACGTGTGTGGCAAGTGGCAAGTGGCAAGGTCAAAGCTGCCACATACACACACACACACACACACACGTCCAAAAGAAAACTCATTTCAACTAAAGCCAAAACTTATTGAAATACTTTCCCCAAATAATCATTATAAGCATAATAATAATAGGCGTAATAATAAGGATAATAGGGAGCAACAAAAACAGAAACTGAAGTCAAATGATATACACAAGGATACGCTGCAAGCAACACTTCAGCTGCCAAAGGAAATTCTTTGTCAATAAAGGACATCGAAACAATACACACTTCAGTTGCGCACAACGTGTCGTATACGTAACGAGGCGAAGTTTTCTTTGTACTTTCATTTTTTTCTGTTTTCGTTTTTGATTTCGTTTTTCTTTTTGTTTTTGTTTTTGGTAATTTGTATACAAATTGAAAGCAAACAAGATGACGACCCAAAACGCATATAGAGTAAGTCCCCAGGTACTCATAGTATTCCCACTAACTGTATGCCAACCTGGTAGCTGATCATGTTGAGCCACAGCAAAAACTTTATCATAACTTGGCCTATTCCATGGCCAATTGTGCCCCCAGCGCAAAAGGTGTGCCTACTGTGTGTATATGTGTGTGTAAAGGTGTGTGTGTGTATTTGATTCTTTTGACAGGTCTGAAGTGAATGTGGCTTGGCTTTTAGATTGGGTAAACAGAGCGTGCTTAGAAGTGTTTTAGCCCGGCCCAAACAAATGGCAACCGTGTGAATTATTTTCTTGGCCAAATACTGCAAATATTGCCATATTTTGCAAGCCAAGTTAAGCAAAGAAATCTGAATTATATTTATATTTTTCCTATTTTTTTATCATCCTTATTAATATCTCTTAATGCATGCACTTAAAGATTTCTCCATTTCATATCATGAATAATTTTGCTGGGCATAAATACTTGGCGAGAAGTGTAAGTTGACTGAGATAAGGTCACTTAACTGACACTTCCTGACATTTCTAACAATTAGTGTTACCAACCTGTCCCATCATCATCATTATCATCTGGATCATCATCGTGTCGAAAATCAACTTCATGATGAGCATTGGAACATTTCACGCCATTGCCAGCTTCATTAATGTCCTGGCTAACAAGTTTAGGGCCAATTGCCAACAGTTTTTTTTTTTTGGACAAGGATACACAGCATATTGGGCTAATGGAGGGGGAACTAGGGAAGTGAGGGGGCAGGAGGACAGGAATTCCTGTGCAGCAATCAGCCAGTGACTATGTGACTGTGTAACTGTGACTGTGACAGTTTTCGCTCTGTTTTCGGTTTGGTTTCCATTTCCTTATTTATTCAACAAGTTCCGTTTTGGGGGCAGGACCTCAAGACACGCAACCGTCCGCAAGGACGAGCAGCGGCAGTAGAAGGAATGTTTAGGCAGCAGGCAAACTTGTTTTATATATGCTTATAATCACATTTCTTTTGCTATTTCCTAGGGCGGGCATCGATTTGTTGGGCATTTGTTGCATGCCACAAGGACACGCTGCCAGCTGCCTCATGCCTCCTGCCTGCTTTCCCCTGCCTGCCATCAACAGTCCCACTTCTTGGCTTTGACTTTTGCGGCCCTTTACTTTAGTGGCATTTATTTTGTCACATGTTATTTATGCCGGCATGTGGAATATCCTTGGGTAGTCCTGCCTGCCTGCCTCCATCCCCTCCATAGGTAGGTCTACCATAGGTGGGCGTGGCAAGGCGGTAAGTGCGTGTTTATTTGGTCGGTGGTGGTCGGTGGCTCTTTGAGGTATTTCGGCTGCCTTATCGAAGTCAGCCTCCAGCAGATATCCTCGCCACTCGCAGGTCCTGTAATTGGAACAAGGGTTTCTTTTTGGCATTTCTCGCATTTCTTACTCTTTCTATCTGCCTGACTGTGTGAGTGTGTGTGTTGGTGTGTTGGTGTGTGTGTGCTTATGACACACTCATTTAATATTTATTAAATTTGTTCGCTCTCGGGTTTTATTTTCATTTGGCACGTACCAAAACACAAGTATGTTATTCCTTCCTTCCGCTACCCCCGTCGCCATATACGAGAGAATTCTCTGCTTAAGTTGAGAGAGTGTCATGAGTTTATCATTTATGTTGCAATTTCCATATTTTTAACTGGGTAATTTACGAATTTTGCAGTTAAACGTTTAGGAAATTATTTAGGAAATTCTTGCAATTAAGTTTTGACCTTTAACGTGAACAATTTTCAAATATAATTTAGACCAGTTTAACAGACTTAATTGATTTGCATTTAAATTTACAAATTGAGAAATTTTTTTGTAATCATATTTTTCATAATATTTCAAAAGTTTGTTAGAGTGTTTCGACCTTCGTTTTGGTTGCACAAAAAAAAAACTCCCCTTTCGCTTGCTGCTTGTTTTTTTTTTCTATTTGGGGAGTTTGAGTCCTGCTATGCTGCTGACCACGCCCACCACCCTAACGCCCACGGCAGGTGAGCTGTGTAATTAAAAAGTTTTGGGCAAAAAATGCCGCTGGCTGAAAATAGTTTATTTTTTCTCACTCTCTAATTCCGTTTCACTCATATTTTACTGGGTAAAGAAATAAAATACGAAACAAATGTGAAACAAAAATAATTATTAAAATAGCAAAAAGCAGCAGCAATTTAGGCTATTAAGCAAAATTGTTGCGAGGTTTTTTTTTATTATGGCTACAAATTATTAAATTTAATTTAATTTAATACCCTTTAAGAAACGGAGCAAAAAAACCTTAACTTTATTATAACAATTTGATGATAAAAATGTGCATTAACTATAAATAATTAAACAGTAAATGAGTAAGTTATAGAAAAAGGCAGCAAATGAAATATGAAAAATTAAAGCTGAATTAGTTGAAGTGGCAAAGATTGAGAATAAATGAATGAATTAATGAAGTAGACGTAATTTTCTCACTTATACATATGTATAACAATTCGAATAACAGAGGCTCGATAACGCTTAACTGCGCACTGTTATGTTAACTAACAGCGGCTGCTAACATACCTGGAAGGCAGAATGAATGAATGAAGGGATGGATGAATGTAAATGAATGTGGCGTGTGTGCAAATGGAAATTCTACGTAGGTTCCCAGACTGATCACAACACACACACTTATACACACTCACACACACACATATACACACACATTTTGTGCTTCTTGGCAAGTAACTTGGATTTTATTCATTAAACTTAATATTTATTTTTATTATTTCTTACTTCTTTTTCGGTTTTCGTTTTCGTTGTTTTTTGACTGCTGTGAACATTTAGTTATTATTGTTATTGTTGTTGTTGTTGTTACAGTTCATTCAACTCGAGCAATTGTTGCTGGACGGGCTCTCAGTTGATGAAATTGAGACTGAGGCTTGAGAACTAATGTAAAGACGCCAAAAGCAGTTAAGCCTAAAGGGGTTGGGGGGGATTGGAGGGAGGGTTGGTAAGAAGGGGGCAGTCACAATTAAATAGCATTCATGGAAGTACAGTGAATACAGCATAAAACGTATAACGAAGTCACACTTATTTCTCAACCATTGTCGAACATTTCGAGCCGCAAATATTGTGAAGGCAATTTCAACATTTTTGGCCTCGTTTAAATAAAGAACAAACAAAAAATTTAAAAATATAAATAACAATGATGTGATAAAACTCCCACCATAAGCGAATCAAGTCAGAATTTGACTTTCGTTTTCAGCAAAATTATTTCCATTGTTGCCACAGAAAAACATAACGTCATTAAAATGACAATAACAACACGCAATTTTATTGCCAATTTAGTTAGACTCACATGAACATATGTATATACATATGTATATATTTTGATATAAACTTTAAAATTTACATTTGAATAAACAATGAAGAGACTGTAGAAGCAGCAAAGCTGAACGAGCACAAAACATTCAAATTTAAATTTGAATTTGAACTTTTGAAAACCCAACCCAATGTTATACGCATGCAAACAAGTGTCGTCCACACTAGCCAACCAGAACGGGAACGGGATCGGGATCGAGAACGAGGAACGAGAACAAGTGCAACACAGGCAACATCTAGGGGAACATCTAGACGGCTCTAACCAAAAAACAGGTCAAAAGCAGCAACAACAGCAACTACAATCAACAATAACAGCTGCTGTTACTCTCAGACAGCAAAAAAACAACAACCCGAAAAAGAGACTAAAAAAAAGGTATAAAATACAGAAATATAAAACGACAACAAAAATAAACTCGTTGTTGTCGACCAACTGCCACAGTGTCCAGAATCAGCTTGAGCTGCACAACTTGTCGCTGTGTTGCATGCCACATGTCGCTTGCCACTTTCTTGACTCCCAATATACCCTAGTATATCAACTCCAAAGTTATCTCTCAGAATCTCTCTCTCTAAATGCAATTGGGTTACAGGGTATATTGAATTCGTCTTCGCGTTGCAAATGAACTTGTTGTTGCGTCTTGTTTGGTGGCAGCGATGGCAGTGTGTGTTGCGCAACAAGTTAACTTGTCTTGGCGCTGCTTTTTTAAGGCCAAGACCAAAAAGACAAACAACATGCGAACAACGGTTTCAGCTGCTGCTGCTTTTGCTACTTCTTCTGCTTCAGCCTGTGCTTCTTTGTGCTGTTTATCCACTTGACGTCTAATGCACTCAAAGGAAATGGGGCTAACAGTGGCAAACTGGCAGCCAACAACACCGTCAACCGTCAACTGTTAACGTTAACAGCGGCATAAGAGTATCATGACAACAACAACGGAAGCGAGCACGTTCTGCCGCCGGTGACGTCTCTCTACCGCCTCTCTTAAGTGGAGCAGGCAGCAGACAAAGTTGCGTGAAGAGTGCAATGGGATTATGTGTGTAACTCCGGGCAGCTGCGGTGGAGGGGAGGGGAAGGAGGAGTTTAGCAACTTAAAGCTTACCTTTAAGACTGCTGCCAATGGGCTTGTTATGTCTATAACGGATGTGCCACCGCCAGCTTACCTCTGCCCATGCCCCAAGTTCAACTTAAGTTACTTTGACGTGTGCAAAAAAGGTTTTAAGCGCTGCTTTGGCTTTCATGCATCTTGAACAATATATGTTGCGTGTGAGTGTATGTGTGTGGCAACATTAAAGCCAATTTAAATTGCCATGCATTCAATTAAACGTAATTTTGTGTCATCAAATGTATTCCAATTCTAATAACAGTGGCATAGTCTGGCCTAACAGCGCACTGTAATGTTAGCTAACATGCCTGGCCTGCATTACTTTTTGTATTTGTTTGTTTGTTTGTTTTACTTGCCCACTTAAGTCATTAATGAGAGAGCTCTCTCTCTGCTCTCTACTTATTACAGCTTATGCTATGCCCGCCTCTTTGCTATCTACACAAACACACACAGTCACTCTCTCTTTCTCTCTCTCTTTATCATTACCTTTCTGCTGTCTGAGGCACTCTCAGCGGGCGCTAAAAGGGTCAAAACTCATAGAACCAAAGTTCTGCTTCGTTACTCTTCATCCCCCCGCAGCGGTGCTCGACACATTAACATCACAACGTTAAGCCAAAGAGCATGACTCTTAGCAAACCAACAACAGCAGCAAAGATTGCACAAAGTAAGAACAGCAACAACAAAAGCACGAAACTAGGCGAAGCTTCCCTCCACAAAGTAAAAGAAAACCAAAGCGCAAACAAAACCAAAAGCAAAAGCAAAACCAAATCAGCTTAGTTTTTGCTTCGTTTGATGTTTATGTTTCTCTTTCTGATTTGCTTAGCTTTATCCTGCCCATGTGTGCGTGTGTGTGTGTGTATGTGAGTGGAAATGTGTGTGTTTTGTATTTGAGCTAATTTTCTAGTCCAATTGCCTGCGGCGTTTATTTACAGAGACTGATACTGATTAGAGTGACCAGATTTTAACTTTTTTCTTTTCTTGAAAATCGAGCGTGTTTTTTCTTTGTGCGGGTGGAAAAAACATAAACAAAACTTAGTAGATTTGTTTATATGTGTGTTTAAATTTGCACAATTATATTTTGTCTTTCGTTGGAGTGGCGACACGACGCATTGCATAATCAAGACGGCAAACGAACAAACAACGACAAATACACCCACAAAAAACAGCCTCAACAGCAACCGGTTTGCGGCTGCTCTACTCTTAACATTTTTTTTTTTATTTTTTATTGGAGTTATTTGTGTGCAAATAAAAAATAATCAAAGCTTTAAGTGAACCCAAATAAAAACTCGAAATGCGCCAACTTCAATTGCAGTGTATTCGTGTTCCCATATGTGTGGCATGAGGGGAAAGCAAATTAACCCACTGCCCTCCTGTTTTTTGCTGGCCATAATTATGGCATTTCTTTAACCCTCATGTTGTGCTGTACATCGCCACTGTCATTCATTTTGACACAGTCTCTATGCGTTGCATAACAGATGCGCTTAACAGAGCAGCATACAATTGCTTAACAGTTCTATGTTATCTGCAGTGTCTGCAAAAGGAACTAAGCCACATCAACAGTTAGTTAACAGCTATCAGTACTGTTATGAGCTCTCTGTTCGCATTTGTAGAGCATTCAAGCTTCGTTTAATTGATTCAATGTTTTTTTCGTCCCGCTTCTGGCCTAATCGATGCTTTTTTGTTTGTAACTTTGCCTAAAAACAGCATAGAGCCAGAAAACTCGTTTTGAGTTGCAGTTTGTTTTTGTTTCTTGCGTGCTTGCCACAGCTTGTGGCGAGTGCGTGCGCTTGCAATCAGCAGAAAACGGCGACAAGCGTGCAACAAACGGAGCAGCGGCAACGTGGAAAGCCTCTGGCCATTTTCTGACTGCCGTTTTGCGGTTTTTTATATCTTTTAATTTTCTCAACAGAGCAATGGAAACGAGCAAAACAAATTTGTAAGAATCTTCTAGGGTGTGCGGTGTGGCAACTGTGCTTCCTGCTGCTGTTGCATTAACTTTTTGCCAACTTTCACAAATTCACGTTAAGTGCGTTTTCTGATTTATTTGATACTCAGCTGCAGGGTAGAGAGAGAAAAAGATGCAGCGACAGTTTTGAAAAAAGTTGCAAATACATATAACGAATTGTGGTCTATGTGCTTGTCAGAAAAGTTGAGAAAGCGAGAGAATAAATACAAAGAATTGTTAAAAACATTTATTTTTTCTTGGAAAAATTTACAATTGATTTATTTGCTGCGTAAATAAAGGAAAATTAATATGAAATGGTTTTTGTGAAAGGCAATCAACAGCAAAGAAAGATTTTTTGTATTCACATAATATGGAAATCGGAGAAATTTCCAACATAATACGGCTATAAACGAGCATTGAGTGCAAGTGAAAAGTCCTTGGGATTATATTTGAAAACACACAGTTCTTTAAACTCAGGCAAGCATAGAATTTATTTCACTGGAAGATTTTCACTTGTTTCTCTACTCAGTTTATATATATATTTCTCTCTCTCTCCGTCTCTCTCGGGAAACTTTTACTTTACAAAGTTCTTCAAGTAAAGTGAAAACCTATAAAAATAAAAAGTAGACAGAAAAGTGTGTGTTTTTGTAATAAAGAGATTTCTCGTGATATGCCTAGTCACAGTGGGCAATCAACTGCTCCTAATTGCCTCATTAGTGCGCACAATGGATAACAAAAAAAAGTAAATGAAAAAAGCAATGAAATGGGAGAAACAGAAATAGAAACAGAATAAGTAAACTCATCTTTGGCCAGGTAATTAGAACAAAAAACTCATTTCATGCCACGGAGCAGCAACAATCATTTTGAGTTCTTCTCAATGCTCTCAATTATGAAGTGCCCCATGCCCCATGCCACACACCATGCCACACACCATGCCACACACCATGCCACACAACCCAACGCAATCAACAATTATAACTGTCCAAAGAACTTGCCGCATGTGACACACAAAAAAAAAAAAAAACAACTCACATTAAGTATACGCAGATTTTGTAGATTTCATAAGTGATGAAGAAGAAGAAAATGAAGATGATGAAGAATTCAAGTTACAGCAATGGCCATGAAAGGAAAAGTCTCTCTTTGCTTTGCTTTCTTCATATTTTTATTCTTGCGAAATATCTTAACTATTTGTTAGTTACTTCAACTATTAACAGAGTCACGTGTCATGAGCTACAGAAATGCCTCTTTTCGCCTATTAAACAACAACTACACTAACAATAAACAACAACAATGAGCAAACAAATCACAACAAGACGAAGCAAAATGAAACAAATAAATAAACAAATCGTCATATATGTATACATATACATATATGATACTACATAATAGAAATGCAGAGTGAATGAAGTAAACTTTCAACACTTTCTTGAGCACGCAATCTCAAGTTTCAAGATTCAGCGACTCATTAAAACACGCAACGTTCGTTAAAAGAAATCAAAATATTTTATATTTATATATTATATTTTGGAAACGTGGAAAGAAGTTGATGAACTAGCCGATGCTCTTTGCAAATTTTTTTGATTAATTATTAATTATTTTAAATTTAATTATTTTTAAATTTATTTTAACTAAGAAGCTCAAGTATTGTGTGTGAAATATTTTTTGGCTTTTTTTTTTGTTTAAATTTATTTTGTATGGGATTTTTTTTTATGTTTTTTGAGTATGCAATATTTATTTAGCCAATGCAAGTTTTATTTATTTATATTTTTGTATATATTTGTATTTTATTAATCATTTAGAACGAAGAAATTTGACAACAGTCGAAAGTATAATTGAATATTTGTTATTTTAATTTCGGGTTTTTGATCATTGAATCAAATTTAATATTTTTTTCTTTAATTTACTGCTTTTTAATCATTGAATATAAATGAACAATTGTTACTTTAATTTCAGGTTTTCTGATTTATTTGCTAATATCTAACTAACGTGGATTATTTTTAAAATTTCTGATATAAAATAGATTTTTGGGGCACATTTATTTTTATATTTTTAAAAAATTTCTATATATTTTATTTTCAATTTATTAACTACAACTTAAAAAAAAAACTTGATTTGTAAAGTGTATTTATAAAATATTTTTTATTTATAATTTTTTTATAATATTGCTTGACTTTATGTGGCTAAACACTTGTTGACTTGTTGAAATTTTTATAAACAATAAAAAAAGCTTCCACACCTTAACACACACACTCACACACACATATATATATATAATTATATACTAAACTATATACGATTTGTCGTTTTAGTGGATGGCCCTTTTTGTCAGCTGGGGTTTTTCCTGACTTAACCCATGTATGTACATATATATATATACATATGTATATATATACATATACATGTACATAAGCAGCTTAACTGCAATTAGGTAAGAGTCCACAAATGGATTGCTATCAAATATGGACAACCTCAGCAACAGCAACAGCAGCAACAGCAGCAACAACAACAATATTCACAGCAATCACAATTACAGTAACGGTATTCATATATAGTCGTACTTTCAATGGGACATGGTCTACGCAATTGCAATTAGCAAATCATTGATAATAGTTTCAAAAAGGGTGGGGGGAGATGGGGGGGGGTTGAGGGATTTTGGCCAATGCCAATTGGTAATGCATTTTACGTAAGCTCAGCTCGTCTTCATCTACAGCTGCTGCTGCTTCTTCTCACATTGAATATCTCCCACTCAATATCTCTCTCTCTCTCTCTCTCACTCTCTATCTCGCTCTCTTTGATGTGGGCGCTCTAGTGGCTGCCACGCTCATTTGCAACGCATTGTTGCCTGCCTCAGAGACGCGTAGTTCCGTTTGCCGGCAACAACATCATCATCATCATATAACTTGGCTAAAAGTAGCTGTAGTTGATCCATGTGAACTTCATGATGATGATGATGGTGATAATCAAGCTGCTTGTTTATTTATTATCATAATGTGGCTAAGCTCGATCTTAGCCTGTTTGCTTAGCCATGAGAACGCTTCGCTTCGAAATTGTCTCCGCTTTTAAGCAGATCGTGGGAAGTGCCCCTCTTCTCCCCACCGCCACACCAACCCCTTCTCCAACCATGAATCTAAATAATAGAGACTTATGTGAAATGATTTCGAAATTATTGTAGGGTTTTCATTATTCTTTGCAGTTGAAATTATGTTGCATGCAACAAGCAAATAATTAAATGCTTTGCGAAATTTACTTTTAAATTATTTGCAGAAATTTATATTTTTTTTGTTTTTAGTAAAGTAAATTTTAGTTTCTTAATCTCGGCATAATTTTAAGTAATTAATCTAAAGCTTAAAATATTTTCAAAATACCTGTATAAAAGGCCTGTTAAATTTCTAATACTTTTATGCCTATTGCTATGCTGCACTTTAAGGACATTTTAAGGATGCTTGTCACGTGTCTTTCGGGGGGCATTGTCATGTGAACATCCTTATGCAAATATTCTGTGGTTGGTCTAAAATGGCAATTGGATGTCAGCTGTCTGTTATTAGCCACTAACAGCCACTGGCCAACAGCAGAACCGTTAAGAGTCCTGGCACAATGCACAGTGAAAAGTTTCTGGCAGCTGTTGCTTCTTCTTCTCCCTCTCCCTCTTCTTCTCCCTCTTCTTCTTCCTCTTCTTCTTCTACTTCTTTTTTTTTTGTACTTTTGATATTACGCTTTATATATTTTCGTTGACACTTTTAGAGCGTGTCAGGGCCATAAATTCTAATTACATATCACAAAGAGAGAAACAGAGAGAGAATCATAGAGAGGGAGGAAGAGGAGGGAGGACGGACAGTAGTTGTCAACTGCAGGCCGAGGTCAAAGGTTGGCGGGGAAACAGCGTGATTTAATAGTAGTAGAAGAAGAAAAAAAATAAATAAAATAAAGTGGAAATTAATTATGCAAATACTCGCGAAGGCGCAAGGTTATATTTGAAATTATTTCAGCTGCCATAATGGCCAAAAAAGGTCCGAAGATTTTCTCGCAGATTTATGAGACGAGTGTGCGTCAAGATCTGTGCTTCATGGGGCAGCTAATTAAATAAATCGCCTCAACTGCAATGGGAAATACAAAAAAAAAAAACAGATACAGAAAATGAGCAACTTCTTGTTTTGGGCAGTGTATGATAAGTTTACCTTTTATGTGGCTGTGATTTACATAATTTTTGTATATTATTTCATATGATGATTATTAAGTATTTTGATTATTATGATTATGATTATTATTATTTGCGCCTTGTTTAGCTTTGCTCACAATCTTCTGTTTTTTTTTTTTTTTTTTTTTTTGTTTGACGTCAATTTGACCTCCTCCGCAGTGAAAAAAAATAAAATGAAAAGAAAACCGGCTACAACAATTACGTCTATAGCTCTTGGCCATGCGCCACAAATGCTGTCAAAACAGAAAAAAAAATCGAAAAAAAATATATACAATATTAAAAAGAAGCTAAAACTGGCTTAGCTGACGACGTGCCTCATTTTTTTGATCTGAATTTGTGTTTCTGTTTCAGTTATTTTTGCTTTGCTTATTTTCTGTCATTTCTCGATGCGAATTCTAATCTAATAATGAGCATATATATACAATGAGATACTGTGCTCATAATGCTTATGCCATATTACGATTGCCAATGGCCAGTCAGTTTTGTCTGTTGGCCAACATTATGGTTTCCACAACTTAATTAGCCTTAATATGTTTCATAAATAAGGCAGAGTAATGGGTATTATTATTATTAATTTCACATTTGCCAATAAAACTCACTTTCAATTTGATTTAAGCCATTAAAGAGCTCAAAGTGCTGACGGCTTTTCACTTCATTTTCGGTCGGTATTAAAGGGATTATATTATCATTTCAAACTTTAACTTAGTTTATTATATGGATTACAATGGATTATATTATTTTCCAAAAATTTAAGCTACTACTTAAATGTTTTGTAATTTTAAGAAATTATTATTTAATTTATTTATTTATTATTTTCATATATTTATTTGTTTACTTATTTATTATTAAAGTCATCTCTTAAGCAGTAGACTGACAATGATATTAATTACGATTAAAGATAAAAAGAAAGTAAATTAAAAAACTGGCATAAAGTGCATACATATCTAAAATTATAATGTTATTAAAATATTTAAAAAATTTGCCAAATTTCTATAATTCTATTAAGATATTTAACGCATTTCTGTGCGTCTATCAAAATAATTGAAATTTATTATGTCAGTTGAGAAACACGCTAAGGATGTGAATGCGCATACGTTACGTATACGCAACGTTGCAGAATGTTATTCTCTCTTCTCCTTCCGCCTCCCCCACCATCACACCCCTTCCGGCTGTTATTTTGTGTGCTAATTTGCAGTTGAATGGAGCTTTAATGTAGCAGCCACAGCAGCTGCATTGCCATGGGAACTTGCCCCGTCCTGGGGCATGCTGCAAGCAACTGCGGCTCTGTGGCTATGTGGTCGCCCCGCAACATGATGATGACGGTACGTGACATGACAGTAATTAACATAATAATCCATTTTGTGGCAGCATTGAAAGAAGCGCAACGCCTGTTGCTCTTACCACAGCTATCGCTCTTTCACTTCAAATGGAGAGTTGTTGCAGAGTTGTTGAAGCTGCGCCTGAAACTGAAACTGACATGGAAGATGGAGGATAGAGGATAGAGGAATGGGGAATGGTGAATGGTGAATGGGGAGGGGGGGGCGGTTCTGGGGCACATTTGGGTTAACTAGCTGGGCGTCAGTCGGGTTAAGCCGCTACATCACGACTTCAGTCGCAACTTCTGAGCTGGGGCACGTTCAATATAATCGCATATTAGATGAACTTGCGTCAGAGCCAATCAATTTCAATTCGAAATTCACTTGCCCCCCAATCAAGAGATCTTCAAAACTCTACTTAAACGAAAATATGGAATTTTTAACGCAAGCAATAACAGCTGAAATAACTAATTATAAATTAGGTTTTGAAAACAATAACAAGTGCCGATTTTTTAGCCACAGATTATATAACAAAAGTTCTTTTAATTTTACAAATTTTGTTCTTGCTTTTTTTAAGCAATCACGTTACAGGGCCGCAGGCTGCAAACATGAGGATTTAATTAAATCAATAATTTAATTGCCATGCACAAAAATTTCGCACATAATTTTCGCGCAGCGCGCCATTAAATTGATTATGCCAATGAAAAAGTCGTTATTAATACCAAAATGTAAATGACAAGAGTCATGTTTTTGCAGTACAACGAACAGTGCATACACTATAAAAAAGAATTATCAAAATTTAACATTTTTATAGCTGACAATTTTGCTTAATAGAAACTACCAAAAAAATATGAAAATCTTAAGTTGATTAACTTAAAAATTTTTAAATTATAAATTCATTTCGTAGCTATCAATTTAACAGCTGCTTAACAACTTCCCCACATATGTTACATGCATACATTCTGTAATCGAACCTTCAGTGGTTAGTGTACCTGCTAATATATTTTGGTTGTTGACGAGACTAATTTGCATTTTGGCATGCGGCAAAAATTTAAAGACAAGTTAAACCAACAACAACAACAACATTTGCCATAAAAAGAAGGCAAAAAAATATATAAAAAATACTGCGGCAACTGTCGCACTCTTTGAGGCTTCTCTGTTGGCCTCTGATGGCTTCCTGTCTTTCAGTGGTTTTCGGTCTTGGTCGTAAACAATTTCACAGCCAAACTGGCGACCCACAGTCAAAGATGCGCTGAAGACGCGAGATGAGTTGGTCTGTGGGAAACAGTCGCCAGTGCGTCTGCCGCCAACTCTGGACTCTCGGCAACAGTTGCTGCTGTTAGTGCTTTGCCACTGCGGTTGAGAGTTGAAACAACTGTGTGGTTGTTGTTGTTGAGGGGTGGAGGGTGCGTGTCTTGAGGCTGTGGGAAAGGTCTCTTCATTTATCGAATGCTTTGCAATTTGTTTATGTTTTGCGAGTGTGTGTGCGAGTGTGTGTGTGTGTGTATGTGTTTTTGGAATTTAATTAATTTGTGCCATGCCGTTTGGCATTGTTGCCATTACACTTCCGCCGCACAAATTGCCCAAATTAATATGAGGGCACGGCCAACAGAACATGCTAACAAACATGGCGCTAATAGCTGCAACCATCTATATTCCTTCATTCCACTTCACTCCACTCCACTCCACTCCCCTCGAGTGATGGGGAGACGTTAGGAAAAACAAAAAGGAAAACACTTGACAGAGTTGTGCGCAGTCAGCGCGTAATTAAAAATGATGGAAGAAGGAAGAAAATGGCAGCAGAGAAAATCCTTAAAAGGTAAACTTACAAACAGAATTGACAGCTTCTAAGTAAGATTAGCATAATTTTTAAATTTTCTTATTCAAATTAACTTTTTAAATATTTTGAATATTGTAAAAACCAAACGTCATTTGACAATGAAATAGATAAAATGAAAATTAAATTAAAGTTAAATTATTTTTTAAATATATTTAATAAAGGAAAAAAACCAAGAGCAAGTCTCATCAGAAATTAATAATAAAAAAATTTAAAAATTAATTTTAATTTAAAATATAAACCTTATTTGAAAACAAAAGCAAGTCTTAGCTGACTGAGTAATATTATGAAGCAAATTATGAAGTAAAAAGGAAATTTTAATTTATAAGCATATATAACTTCACTTAGCAAATATGCTCCATAAGATACCCTAACTTTTTGCCACATTTTTTTTTTTTGGTAACTGGCAACAATAAGTCCTTTGTTCAGCGTATAAATTTTAGCCCTCTTTTTGTGCTGTCACCGCTTTTAATATAAAAGTTTTAGCCAAAAAAAAAAGAGAGGAACAATTGTGAGCCCGAAAGGCTTAAAGCCACAAGCTCATTGCCGACCACAGTGGCAGCATTTTCAGAAAAGGGCCTCAAGGAAGCGCCGAAATATAAAACCCGACGCAATAACGGAACTCCAAGAAGGGCCAAAAGGAGACCCAGAGCAGAGAGGGGAGAGAAGAGAGACAGAGAGGCAGAGAAAGAGATGAGTATGAGGGTGAAGAAAAGGGGGGCAGAACTTGAGCTGCGACGGCTGTGGACGTTGTTGCCTCAAGCAGATGTCGATCTGCATAATGAAATTGCAGCGCATCAAGTACAGTTACATTGGCAACCAAATTGCAGCAGCAGCAGTTGCAAGTTGCCTGTTGCAAGTTGCAAGTTGCAAGAGAAAGCGTTGCAGCTGAGGCTGTAGGGCAAAAGGCCGCCGCATTAAATAGAACCTGAGAATATCAAATAATGCAAGAGAGTTCTATTCTCCAATTGCGATTCTCTCTATGTGTTGTTCTTGTTGTTGCAATTGTTGTTGTTGTTGTTGTTGTTGCTGATAGTTTCTTTGATGTACTCGACACAGTGACGAGTCGAAACTTCCGCTGATTGACTTGCTGACTTACTCACAGAATGAAATGCAATCTCCTTCTTGCCCCAACCAACTTGCCACACTGCCTCGCTGACTGACTGACTGACTTGCTCATTGTGTGGCATGTTCGAGGGGAGGTGGAGGGGCCATAATTGATTCGAATGTGCCTCACTTTCAGCTCTCGCGTGTGTATGCAAATCTTCAGCCTGTGGCACTCACTAACCATCTCCCTCTCTCCCGCTCTCTCTCTCTCTGTTTCCCTCTCTCTCTCTCTCTCTCTATCTCCATCTCTATCTGTTGTTAATTCGTACTCTGTCTAGCAATTTACTGGCAATTTTCGCACATTTGGCCAACTGCTGCTTTCACATTTGCAACATGCCACACTAACTGAATTTAGACGTGCCTCCCCCCTCCCCATCCTCATCCCAAACCCCTTCTTTTACCTTTCCCCCCCACACACACACAGCAATTTGTTACATTTGCATACATATGTAGGTGAACTTACGTCAGTTTAGTCAGAGCGCCTAATTAACTGGGCGATGGCGGAGCTCGTTGCCCGTTTTAAAATGTTAACCCCTCTAATTAATTTTAATTAAGCAGCCCAAATACCCGACCAAATAGACGAAGCACATGAGCAACCCAAAAACTCACCTCAATTTTTTATTATATTATCATTTATAATCATCATCAGCAGCAGCAACAAAATAATAAGAAGGTAGTTAGAAAAAATGTTAAAGGGAAACCTGTGAAAAGCCAGCATTATATTGCCCTTTATTGCAGTGTATAATTTTTTAAATATTAATAATTGTTTGACAGTGCTTAATAGTCATAAATTATAAATATTTAGTCGATTTTTAATTAGTTGACGGCTTCAATTTTGAAGGGTCTTCATTCCGAAATAAAAGTTGACAGTGACACGACCTTAAGGTTTCCTCGAATAGAAATTAGTTGTGAAAAAAGGCTCTTTAAAATGTATATTAATAATTCATATATAATTTTTCATTTATTTTTAGTACATTCATTCGATTTCTAGGCCAATTTCCTACTAACTTAACTGACCTTTAGTTGCGGCAACTTTTACTACAAAAAGTCGAAGAATACTTCAATGACCTCTCAAAGGTCAGGTTAATGACCCCTTGTCATTATTTAGATATATGACTACACACAATATGATTTTTTCTTTCTTTGGTGTAGTGAATATCATTAATACAACATTATATTAAATATGTAGTTAAATGGGAGTAAATTAAATGACTCCTATTGATATTATTCAATGTTATTACAGACAATAAAAATGTCAAGAGAGGAATGAAGTCAATGTATAACTATGAAAAAGGAGTTCGTATACCCTACTACGTATATCACAATATCGGGCATATCAATGGCAAGTGCAGCTCTCAACTTGTGTGGATATTATAAAACCCCTTCAAGCACATATATATACATACATATACATATATGTATATGTTTATGTATATAAAGAAACACCTTTTTCTTTTTATTGCATTTTTATGGCTTGCCTAGATTTATTTTTAGTGTGGTCCGTGGCTTTTGTTTCATGACTTTAACAACAATAACAAAAGCGAGCCAATGACTCATGTTATTGTTGTTGTTGTTGTTGATGTTGTACTGCTTTTGTGGTTTATTTACTTTTTTTCTTTTAGGGTTGCGTGTCATGCAATTAATCAAAAAATTATTTGCACCTTGCTGAAAAACCAAACAACAATTCCATTGAAAGATTCATCCAGGTTCAGTGAGCGCAACTTTGCTTTGGGTTTTGTTTTCGGCTTCGGTCACGTATGGCATTACGCACTTCCGTTTCCGCTCTGTCTGCCCCGGGAGGGGGTGACTGTTAAAGCCCCAAGCTATCACATCATCACCAACCCCCCCTTCTTACCCAACGCTTTTGTAATTTCCTTTACTCAAATAAAAAGATTCAAAATCAAAAACTTTTTATTGCGCTTTGACTTTTGACTTTGGTTATATATTTTGTTCTTTTTTTTTGTATTTCTCTCTTTTTTGTTCTTTGCTTTTTTTTATTAATTTTGCACGCGCGAAAATGTTGTGATTTATGAGGCGCAAAACCAACACCAACAGCGACACCAACAACAACAAATAACGACGACGACTACGACAATATCATATAGGGCGACAAACTCGCAATTTTTGCAGACAACTTGGCGAGACATATTGGCAACACACACACACACACCTAAACACACACACACACACCTAAACACCCACACACACAAGTTCAGCTAAAGACATATGTTTGCTCATCACTGTAGCTGTGTGTTTACAAAAGGAGCAGATAAAGTCAAGAAAGTCAACTACTGCATTCGATACTAAAAAACACGCTAATCTATTTGAGGACTCAAATTTGCTTTGACTCTTTTCATAAAATAAAGAGAGATATTCATCTGTTTGATTAAGAGCACCGTGTTGGATGCATTACGGTAAGTTGCCTTCAACAAAATTTTTGACAAGTTTTGGGATTTTGAATATGGAATTTCAGACTGAAAATTCAATTTCTGTGGGGTGAAATTTTCGAATATGAGATTTTGGTACCAATCGATCAGAAATTTCAATACCTTGATTTTGGTGGGGCAATTTTGAAAATTGGATGATTTTTGAGAAAGTTATGGCATTTTGAAGTTTAGAGGGGTCCACAAGCTGGAATTTCTGACTTAAAATTCAACTTCTGTGGGGTGAAATTTTCGAAAATGAGATTTTGGTACCAATCGATCAGAAATTTCAACACCATCATTTTGGTGGGTAAATTTTGAAAATTGGATGATTTTTGAGGAAGTAATGGCATTTTGAAGTTCAGAGGGGATCACAAGCTGGAATTTCTGACTTAAAATTCAACTTCTGTGGGGTGAAATTTTCGAAAATGAGATTTTGGTACCAATCGATCAAAAACTTCAACACCATCATTTTGGTGGGTAAATTTTGAAAATTGGATGATTTTTGACAGAGTTATGGCATTTTGAAGTTTAGAGGGGTCCACAAGCTGGAATTTCTGACTGAAAATTCAACTTCTGTGGGGTGAAATTTTCGAAAATGAGATTTTGGTACCAATCGATCAGAAATTTCAACACCATCATTTTGGTGGGTAAATTTTGAAAATTGGATGATTTTTGAAGAAGTTATGGCATTTTGAAGTTCAGAGGGGATCACAAGCTGGAATTTCTGATTGAAAATTCATCTTCTGTGGGGTGAAATTTTCGAATATGAGATTTTGGTACCAATCGATCAGAAATTTCAATACCTTGATTTTGGTGGGTAAATTTTGAAAATTGGATGATTTTTGAGAAAGTTATGGCATTTTGAAGTTAAAAGGGGCTCACAAGCTGGAATTTCTGACTGAAAATTCAACTTCTGTGGGGTGAAATTTTCGAATATGAGATTTTGGTACCAATCGATCAGAAATTTCAATACCATCATTTTGGTGGGTAAATTTTGAAAATTGGATGATTTTTTACAGAGTTATGGCATTTTGAAGTTTAGAGGGGTCCACAAGCTGGAATTTCTGACTGAAAATTCAACTTCTGTGGGGTGAAATTTTCGAATTTGAGATTTTGGTACCAATCGATCAGAAATTTCAACACCATCATTTTGGTGGGTAAATTTTGAAAATCCGATGATTTTTGAGAAAGTTATGGCATTGTGAAGTTCAGAGGGGATCACAAGCTGGAATTTCTGACTGAAAATTCAACTTCTGTGGGGTGAAATTTTCGAATATGAGATTTTGGTACCAATCGATCAGAAATTTCAACACCATCATTTTGGTGGGTAAATTTTGAAAATCCGATGATTTTTGAGAAAGTTATGGCATTGTGAAGTTCAGAGGGGATCACAAGCTGGAATTTCTGACTGAAAATTCAACTTCTGTGGGGTGAAATTTTCGAATATGAGATTTTGGTACCAATCGATCAGAAATTTCAATACCATCATTTTGGTGGGTAAATTTTGAAAATCCGATGATTTTTGAGAAAGTTATGGCATTGTGAAGTTCAGAGGGGATCACAAGCTGGAATTTCTGACTGAAAATTCAACTTCTGTGGGGTGAAATTTTCGAATATGAGATTTTGGTACCAATCGATCAGAAATTTCAACACCATCATTTTGGTGGGTAAATTTTGAAAATCCGATGATTTTTGAGAAAGTTATGGCATTGTGAAGTTCAGAGGGGATCACAAGCTGGAATTTCTGACTGAAAATTCAACTTCTGTGGGGTGAAATTTTCGAATATGAGATTTTGGTACCAATCGATCAGAAATTTCAATACCATCATTTTGGTGAGTAAATTTTGAAAATTGGATGATTTTTTACAGAGTTATGGCATTTTGAAGTTTAGAGGGGTCCACAAGCTGGAATTTCTGACTGAAAATTCAACTTCTGTGGGGTGAAATTTTCGAATTTGAG
This sequence comes from Drosophila quadrilineata, assembly GCA_018150725.1. NCBI lineage: Eukaryota > Metazoa > Arthropoda > Insecta > Diptera > Drosophilidae > Drosophila > Drosophila quadrilineata. The sequence continues at coordinate 8,242,478 of JAECWN010000452.1, read as the reverse complement.
ATTTTGGTACCAATCGATCAGAAATTTCAACACCATCATTTTGGTGGGTAAATTTTGAAAAGCCGATGATTTTTGAGAAAGTTATGGCATTGTGAAGTTCAGAGGGGATCACAAGCTGGAATTTCTGACTGAAAATTCAACTTCTGTGGGGTGCAATTTTCGAATATGAGATTTTGGTACCAATCGATCAGAAATTTCAACACCATCATTTTGGTGGGTAAATTTTGAAAATCCGATGATTTTTGAGAAAGTTATAGCATTGTGAAGTTCAGAGGGGATCACAAGCTGGAATTTCTGACTGAAAATTCAACTTCTGTGGGGTGAAATTTTCGAATATGAGATTTTGGTACCAATCGATCAAAAATTTCAACACCATCATTTTGGTGGGTAAATTTTGAAAATACGATGATTTTTGAGAAAGTTATGGCATTTTGAAGTTAAAAGGGGCTCACAAGCTGGAATTTCTGACTGAAAATTCAACTTCTGTGGGGTGAAATTTTCGAATATGAGATTTTGGTACCAATCGATCAGAAATTTCAATACCATCATTTTGGTGGGTAAATTTTGAAAATTGGATGATTTTTTTTTTTATGGCATTTTGAAGTTTAGAGGGGTCCACAAGCTGGAATTTCTGACTGAAAATTCAACTTCTGTGGGGTGAAATTTTCGAATTTGAGATTTTGGTACCAATCGATCAGAAATTTCAATACCTTTCTGTTGGTGGGTAAATTTTGAAAATTGGATGATTTTTGACAGAGTTATGGCATTTTGAAGTTTAGAGGGGTCCACAAGCTGGAATTTCTGACTGAAAATTCAACTTCTGTGGGGTGAAATTTTCGAATTTGAGATTTTGGTACCAATCGATCAGAAATTTCAATACCTTTCTGTTGGTGGGTAAATTTTGAAAATACGATGATTTTTGAAGAAGTTATGGCCTTTTGAAGTTCAGAGGGGATCACAAGCTGGAATTTCTGACTGAAAATTCAACTTCTGTGGGGTGAAATTTTCGAATATGAGATTTTGGTACCAATCGATCAGAAATTTCAATACCTTGATTTTGGTGGGTAAATTTTGAAAATTGGATGATTTTTGACAGAGTTATGGCATTTTGAAGTTTAGAGGGGTCCACAAGCTGGAATTTCTGACTGAAAATTCAACTTCTGGGGGTGAAATTTTCGAATCTGAGATTTTGGTACCAATCGATCAGAAATTTCAATACCTTGAATTTGGTGGGTCAATTTTGAAAATCCGATGATTTTTGAGGAAGTTATGTCATTGAAGTATTGAGGCGAAAACTAATATTTAAATACACTGTAAAGTTAAAAGTGGGTATGTATTTGTCTCTCTTCTTCTGTCATGATTGTTTTTTCCTTGATATACTTTCACAGGGTATCTATTTGTTTGTCTCTGTCAGAAATCCGTTTCGTATAATTGCTTTTGTTGTGCATTTACCGTTTTTTTCCCAGGTTGTTGCATAATTTATGTCAGTTGCAGTGGCTGTTCATCTGGTTATATACGTATGTTGCAGCCGCATGTGGCAGCCGCACGTGCTGACAGCTTTTAAAGTGACCTATGGCCACACTTGACTTCTGCTTCTTTTGTCTGTGTTGATAGTTTGCCACGCAATATATTGATTTACGATTTATTGTTATGATTTCATGTGACATTCAGTTGATGTTTTCATTTGGCTTTTATATTTCTGTTTTGACACTCGGATTAATTCGTTTTTGTGCGTTAATAACCCTAATTAAAGTGGGCGTTATGCCACGCCTATCTGTCCATCATTATGCTAATGTCGGTGGTCCGATTAGTTGAGGTGTTGAGCTGTCAACACATGCCAAACACAGAGAAAAATAAATGGATCGAAGCGAACCTCAATCCTCAGACCAAAGTCAACTAAGGCTCCACAAAAAAATAAATAAGGCACTAAATGTAGGTTTCATTTCGTTTGGGGATTTCTTTTTCTTTTTGTTTTTATTGGGTTTGTTGTTTGTTTGTTTATTTGCTTAGTCAGCAAGTGACATGCAATTATTTATACATTATTTTGGTAGCGTAAATATTGTCAAGAGACTTTACTGTGAAAGCCGTCAAAAGCCAAAGCAAACAAAACAATTCGTGGCACACGTTGCGTATACGCAATGTATAACCAAATAATTGAGCGACAGACACTACTACCCAAAGACAGTGTCTACCCATAATGGTTCAACAATGATGTATGTATTGTCGTGTGCGACAGACAGATACTTCAGATCCGTTCCAGCAAAAATATTTGGAGTGTGAAATAGAAAAGCCAAAAAAAAAAAAACAATTTCATGCTACGATATTTTTAAATTGTCAAATAAATATATAAGATAGTCTGCAAAACATTTCTATTATTTTTCGCTAAATCAAAGTGTTTATCTCTGGAAATCATCATTTGAATGTGCACTGATTGTTATGCGTCATTCTGCAAGTCATGCCTCAGAAACATAACATCACAATCTATCGAAAGCCACGCAATCAACACTGCGCTTCAATGCGCCACGCCTTTAAGTATGCAATGCTTCAATTCGAATTGCTTTTTGGCAGCAGACGAGCACCAACAATACGCTTCCTTACCGACTCAGTCAGTCAGTCAGTCAGACAGTCCATCAGCACAGTCAGGCTCTCAATCAGTGACTACGTCAATCGGCAGTCCTGCCAACAGCAACAATTCAACAGCTGCCGATAGGGTGGGGAGAAGGGAATGTGGATGGAGTGGGGGGGGGGTATGGCTGCCAGTGCTCATGGTGTCGTTGATAAGCCGCAGACAGCGTGCCAAAGTGATGCCCCATTTAACACCCTGTAAATTGGGAGGGTGTGCAGTAGGGTAGATGGTAGCAGAGGCTTTATATTCAGGCAATTATCATAGTTATATTAATATATACCTATATAGTATGATTATTTTACTTTTACTATATTACTATCATTTGTAATGGTCAAACTTTTCACTGAGGTTTGATTTTATTTCCATCCGCTACCCTTGTGATGTTACTGATACTTATTAAGTACTGTAGATTATCCACTTACTAAATTTATATATCTATAGTAATACTTTTTGATTTACTCTTGCTCTATGCTCAAAGAAATTGCAGAGTATCTCATAGTCGATCAACTTCTGTCTTACGATATTCACTCAAAATCGTGCTATGTTTTTAGCAAACGCAGTTAACGTTGTGTGCCCAACTTGTTGCTGATAAGCGGATTTCAACATATCCCCACACACACAGTCACACACACACACACAGTCACACACACACACTCAGTCACACACACTATCTCAGCACCCATACTAATCCATAATCCAAGCATAGTAATGTCTATCCCTATATATTGTATACCTGCTTCGAGTATCCCTTTTTTAAAGCATACATTTCGGTGTTGGCAACATTACTGTAAATTTATGGCCAAAATATGTACCCTGGCGGACACACACATTCTTTATACTTTTTTACGTTTGGCAGATTTCGAAAACCATTTAAATGGTGCCATAAAATCACTTAAGTGTGTTTTTCTGTACACGTTTCTTACATTCATCCTCGACTCGCTCCTTCTTTATTTTTCTTCTTACGTGTAGCACATTTAAGGGCGTTTATGCAACATCAGGCACACCAATTGGATGTGTGTGTGTGTGTGTGTGTGTTGGAGAAGCAAAGAGCAAAGTGTTGAGCTTAAGTTGAAACACCCACAAAGAGCCACGCCCACAAAAACACATATTGCACATTTGCATGTGAAAGTGCCGAAAAAGGAGGTTGGGGTTGAGGTTGAGGTTGAGGATGGGCAAGGATATACCAAAGAGAGATGAGCAATGGCAACGAGAACCGCAACGTGCGTAGGCCATAATCTCCTAGGAGAATACGTCCCCAAAAATAAAAAATGTGTGTATTTTTTGTAGAGTGTGTAGAGTTCGCAGTTGGGAAACCCATATTAAATTTGTTATAAATTAAGATTGATACGAGGCGCCCAAGGGATCAACTCTGTGGCAAATAGCACTCGTTGTGCGACTGTCTCTCGATATGTGGCATAGAAATAGGAGACTTACCTCTCTCTCTTCCCTCACTCCCTCTGGGTTGGGTTTCAATATGTGTGGAGAGCTGCAAAGGGACTGAAAAGACGTGAAGAGAATCACGAGTCATTAGTAATTTGCAGTAAAAATTGATTGTATGCGTATTTATGATTGGGATTATGATTACGATTACGATTGTGATTATGATTATGATTGTGGCACGATGACATTAAAAATTAGTAACATTTATGATGATGCGGATAATGTGAATTAATTATAACATAATGCACAAAAGGGAATCATGAAACGCGATTCGAAGATTGAGAAAAATGCTAATTAAAAATTCACAAATAGAAATTGCGGTTTAAGTGTTGAATAAATTTCGAAAAATAATTCCCAATTAAATGGAAATAAACTATGAAGAAGATAAGCAAATTCCTGAGCATATTTTAAATAACATTTAAAAGTCCATGTAATTTTAGAATTTAAATTTAATTTTTTTAAACACTTTTTTATTATAATTATATACTTATATACTTATTTTTAGCTCAAGTCATCTTAAAATTCTAGCAGCACATTTCACTTTTAATGATTAATAAATTCGCTCATCAATTGCTGCAGTGAACTTGAAACTTGCAATTGGACCTCAACCAGAACAACAACAACAACAATCACAAATTGGCCAACAAAGAGAGCCAAAAGAAACAAAACAAAAAAAAAAAAGAAAGAAAGATAAAAAACGTTTACGTTAACGGGGCCAGTGTTTAATCAAGTGTGAAATCTTTAATCAAGTCAATCGAGCCGTGGTTCGGGTCTCTTCCGTCGATCCCAGCTTTTTTACCACCTCTCTTCCAGCTGCAGCCACCGCTCGCACCGCATGCCCCTCATCCAGTGGCCACCCACATGCCACACGACGGACTGACTGCCCCAACAGCTGTTGCTGTTGCTGTTGCCGCTAGCTTCACAATTCCACAATTGGAGGCAATGCAACACAGACGCAAACAGACAGCTGTCGGTCTCTTCTTCTTCTGCAACATTTCTTTTCTTTTCACTCTCTCTCTCTCTCTCTCTCTCTCTCTCTCTCTCTCTTCTTTTTTGTTATACCTGGTCTGACCTTTTTTGTTGTTCCCATCGCAAAATGGAATGGATTGTGAGCAGCCCTCCCACGCTTTGACAGTGCCCTCTTCGAGCCTCTGACGTTCCAATCTGAGCCTGGTTTTGGCCGGGACCCGTTGCCTGTCAATTAAAAAGCCGTCGCTTCGAGTGGCCCCGGCCCTGAGTGCCACGATTTGTTGCCAGCTGCCTTGCTAAACGTACATGCAACATTGACTGCCACACAAGCAAAAGACACAAGGCACAAAGGGAGAAAGGGATACAAATGAAAAATATATAAAAAAAAACGGCTTTTCCTTTGGGGCAATCTCGAGTGCAAATTAACTGAATTAGCTGTAAATACGATTGCAATTAACGGTATAAAAAAAATAGCTTAGAAAAGCTGTCAATGGGAATGAAACAAAAGTTGGCTAAGAAAACTATTGAATAGAAATTCATGGCAAAGAAAGTAATTGTAAACGTAAAAAGATTTTCTTTGAAGACGACAATTGCAAAATATTGTTGAAGAAATCGAAGTAAAATTTGCAGATGAGATATTTTGGGAATTTGAAGATTAAGTGAAATTTTATAATAAAAAAATATAGTTAAATAAAGATATAAAAAAATATGTATAATTTTTAATAATGCATTAAATAAACATATTTTTAAAAATATAAATTAAAATTTAACTCAACATTAATAGGGATATCTTGGGAAATGGAGTTTGGTTGATTTTTAGAAATTAGCAAATAATATAAAATTCAAAACTAAGTTGGAAGTTCAATGCTTAAATGAATTTTGGTTGATACAATTTTTTTTCACTTAGTGTAGCTTCCTAGAATTAAAACTTTTTTTAAATTAAATAATAATTTATAAAACTTTTCTATAGGTCTAAAAATAAGCTATAAAAATACCAATTCACTGTATTTCGTTATTCGATATTTCATGCCAAAAGATGCCTATCTATGGAGCCGCACTTGGACCCCCATTTGGTGTGCATAATTCCCATCGCGGGAACTCTCAAGTCATCCACAATTTTGTAGTCCAACAACAATGGAAAGTACTGGGTATTAATGACCACATCTCAGCTGGACAATGGCGGAGAGGTTGAGTGAATGACTTTAAATATTTTATTGACAAACATAACAATTTAAATCAACTAACCCGCTGGCTGTTTATCTGGCCGTTTTCGAGCTAAACAACAACGAAAAAAAAATACAGCGGAAAAAAAGGGAATGCGGATAAATATGAAAAAGTTTCTCTGGCAACAAAAGCGCGGAGTAAAAAGCAAATTCAGAGACAATTAAAAAGACGCAAACTGAACAGACAAAATAAAAACACCCAAGAGCTTAAGCTGCTGCTAAAATGAGACCCCAGAGATACCCTGTAAGTTGCAGAAAATGAAGCTGTACATCATCCCAACTACAAGCAATTCAATACAGAGAACAACAACTAGTTTGGCATACCCCATTTGTGGTTACTCTAGGTGGGTATAGAAATGGCAGAATAAACGAAATCGTGATCTGGGCAGCTCTTATAAGTGGGTCAAATCTGTGCATGATGCCAGGGAATGGAAATGGGATTGTGATTGGGATTTGGTTTGGGAGGTGGCAACTGGAATTGAAAGCACACAAAATGTAACTAAAAGATATTACACTGACTATTGTAATATGGACAGCTGCAAATGCAGCATTGAAAATGGGATATGGAGAATTGAGAGAACGGGAAATGCAAATAAAAATGTGTGGAGAATAGAGAGTGGAGAGTGGAGGTCTCTCCAAGTTTTGCGGCTAACTTTTGTAACCGAAGCGACGCATGCAAATATACTACTACATGTATATCTGGTAGAGTAGAGCTAAGAGCAAAGTTTTAATCATATGCCACTGTTGAGAAAAAAAAAACGAACTTCATTAATTTGCGGCACTCGACTCGCACAACTTTGCCTGCCACACCGTGGCAAATAAATGCCGAGCGGCAAAACAAAGGGTCGAGAGACCGGCGAGTGAAAAAATAGGAACCCCGGCAGAAACAAGAAGCAAGTTCAACCATAAAAACCCAACAGCGCGAACGTATAAATAACAAGCAGGATAACATAAATGGTGGGGTATGCACGACTACAAGTCACGCTCAAATAGCAAATATATTCATTTGAATAAAAATAAGATATGGCGCTAAACTAAATATATGGCGATGGGTTCATTAAATATACCACCATTTAAAAACAAAATTGAGAAAAAATATAAAATTATATTAGTTTTAATATATTTTCGATAATATTAAATATTTTTTGAAAGTGTTGAAAACATAATTTTGAGAATAAGAGTATTTTTGAGGTTATATCATTTTTTATGGGTATATCTCAAAGATGTATTAGTAATATATTTATTTTATATAAATTTTATTATAGCCAGCAATCATTTTAAAAGGGTATCTAGTGGTCGCTACGCAGCAGCACTCTTCGGCATCTTTGGCATTTTTATGGGTAAAGGGTATAAAAAGCTTAGCAGAAGTCATACTCGTCGACGTTGTCGTCGTCGTCGTCGTCACCGATGCAGCCGTTGCACATTTTATGCAAATGCTGAAAGCGACAAGGAAGGAAAGCAGCATACGGCAAACAGAAGGAGCAGATGAAGAGAGTCGCTGAGAGAGAGAGAGAGAGAGAGAGAGAGAGAGAGAGAGAGAGAGAGAGAGAGAGAGAGGCGTAAAGAGAGGTAGACTTGGCGCTCTAAGCGTTAATAGAGACATGTAAAAGGGAGGCGTGTCGACCCTGCCCTGCCCTATCCCATCCTGCCCTGCCTCCCCTTGTTGCACTCCACCGATTGCCATGTGGCCGATGCAAATGCATGTGGAGAGCTTTCGTAGTTCGCCCACCGACAACAATAAACTGTTATGTGGCCAGGGTTGCATTGCAATTGCAGTTACAACTGTGTGCGAAAAACGATGTATGTATGTATGTGTGTGTGTGTATCTGTGAGATGGCAATGATGCTGCGGTTAGATGTTTACAGGGAATCTCTGAAATTGATTTTTCATATTTAATGCTGTGGCATCAACAGCAGCCGGAGCTTTGCCCGGGCAACTAAGTGAAACAGAAATTGAATAAAATGTGTGAGTTGCGAGGTGTGCTCAAGCAGTTCAGCCATGAGACGAGACCTTTGCTAAGTATGTGAAGGCGAGCGTATGAAATTCAAACTTGTAGTAATACTATATAAATAGACTAGCATTTGATATTCTTAAATAATTTATGGGCACCTCGGTAAATGAGCTGGCACTTCAGTGTGTTCATGTTGGGCCATAAAAACGCCCATCTCCATCCCCATTCCCATCGCCATCCCCATCCTCATCCTCAACTTCATTGTCTACAACAACTACAAGCAAAACAAACAGCCTCGAGTTATGGCAGCAACCTCAAAAGACTCAAAGAGGGAGAGAGAGATATGGATACCGAATTGTATCTCCATATGCAGATACAGATACATTCGGACTATATATGTGTTGTTGCTACTGTACAGGTATAGAGTATCTGTCGGATACTTATTCAGCAACAGTTGGAATGAGTGGGCATTGCTGTGGTTACTGCCACAGCAACTGTTGCACGTCGATACGGACCCACTCTATGCAAATCATTTACAAATAAACCGAGCTTGAGCTCTAAACTGCTTTTGTTTCATGCATTTATGCAGAGATCTGTTTCTCTCAGTGTAGTACATTGAATTTCAGCTGCAGTTAAGGGGATGGTAAGCTGAAGAGGAAGAATTGGCATACTTCATGGACTCATATAAACCACATGACCAGTTAGTTGAGCAGTCAATCAAATATGGTAAACATCCAACATAAACCAGATCATCATCATCATCATCCAGTTGCGCATACGACGTGTTTGCCCTCGCATGCAATTGCCTTTAATGTTGTGACAGTGAGAGAGAGGGTGGATGGAGGGGTTACTGGAAGGTGTCATTTCATACGCCTCGACAAACCGCAGGCAACGCATTGAGATTCAGTTGTAGAGTTGCAGTTGCAGTCTCATTCAGAGTCAGTGTCGATTTCGATGTCGACGGTCAAGAATAACAGCAAAGCCAAAACCGTAACGGAAAACCTCGAAAACCAATTCAATTGTTCGATTGACGCGCTCCCAACATACATGTCTATATATGCATATATGCGCATAATCGTTTCCTGCGAGGGCTTCTAGTAAAGTTAGCATATGAAAAGCAGAATAAAACTAGCTTCAAGTTCATAAAATTTAATTCTATTTCAAAAATGTAAATTATAAATATTTTGAATATACATTTTTCGACAATTCACCAACCGCGAGGGTTGCTAGACAACTTCAGCATAAGCAGCTTAAGCAAACTTGTTTTATTTGCCCAAATTTCTCTTCAAAGTGAATATAAAATTTTATTTTATATTTTTTTAATATTAAAATTAAAATATAGTTGACAACACTGCTCTATTATTTCTCGCAAAAATTCGCTGTTAGCTACTGTTTACATTACAGTGAGCACTCATATAGTGTGGACCAGCTCATTAAACAGAATGTTGTTGACAACTGACGTGGCAGACGAAATGCTATGATGGATTAGCTGAGTGAGTGACAAAGTATCCATATGGTAATGTATATCCTTGGATATGTTTTAGAATCATATCGACACATCATTATGCGGAGATATGAAATGTAAATCTGACGCAAGTGGATGTTGATTTACGTGTATGAAAACTGAAACAACAGAACGTATTCTTGTCAAAATAATTACAAATGCTGACAGTGCGCTGACATGTAATTAACATGAAATGCATGCCAGAAAATGTATCTGTAAGATACACAGCAACAGCAATGCTTTCAGATACAAATACAAGTAACAAAAAAAAACAAACAAAAAAAAAAAACTTTGCCCTGCACCGTTATGTATGTGTGTCTGGCCGTTGATAATGAACATTACGCACCGCATATGTGAAATGTATCCGCAAGATACAAGTTATAAGCAAACACACTCCGAGCCGCGTACACAGGTGCTTAATGGCACTGGGAGATTGCCACCGCCATCACCACCGCCATCCACCATGTCGACATGGACATGACATGAGTTTTATGACGCTGACGGACGGCGACTAAATTTGATTAACCCAAATTCTCATAAGCTGCATGCCCCAACCAAGTTTACATGCCCCAAAAAAAAAACACAACACAGAGAGAAATAAAAAGAGAAAAAGAAGAGGACAAAAACCAGTTCAGTTTCATATTATGGCATTTTCATTCATCATTTTATGACTGTCGCCGGTTGCCCCCCCTTCCCTCTCCCCCTCCCTCATCTCACTCTGAATGGCTACGATTTGCCACGCCCCTCGCCACACTTATTTAATTGAACGCCCAAGTTATTGGCGTTTCCAGTTGAGCCATCAAGAGCCGCGATAACATTTTATAATGTTGGCTTTTTGGAGCTCTTCAGGCCAATGGACCTACATACGAACATATATGTATATATACATATATAACTTAAGTGTAGTAAATGTATCTTTATGGTCTGGTAGCCCGACTTGGTATAATAGAGCTATTGATTCGCGGTTCAGACCTTGAACTTGATGGCGTTGTTAACGATGCAGATAAAGATAAATATAAAGATACAGATACAGATACAGATACGAAGTTGCATTGTGACTTCTATTTTTGGTGAGGAATTCATAAATTACAACCTTTATGATTCATCGTAATAGACCCCGATTAGACCTTAATTGTCCAAGGTCGAACCTTGTACAGAATATTTGAGGTAATTATGGTTATGATGTGTAATAAAGTTTTCCACATTTTAATTGATTTTTGTAGCTGCTTAATTTCAGCCATAAAGTGTGTTTTCTATTAAACAAATTTTCATTTAGTTTTTGAATTGTTTTTCCGGCAATAAATATGCTTAACATTCAAATAGAAAACTTTTGTAAGGGTTCGGGAATTTGTGAACTCTTCACTTTTCCAACCTACAGAATGTTGGCCTGAACTTTCGCACATCTTTGCAAAACTTTTGATAACTTCAACTACAAGTTTATTATCATCTCAGCTATTTATTTATCTATCTATCTATCTATCTATCTATCTATCTATCTGTAGGGGTTGAGGTTTAGGGGTTGGTTTCTGTGCAATCAACCGTTGATTATGTAGTATTAGTTTCAGCAACTTTAGCTCAACAACTCGAGCTCCAGTTCAACTTTACTCTAAGAGATAGAGAGCACTTAGTTAGCTACATAAAACATCAAATGGTTTATCCTAATCCAATTAATCTGGTCAATTACTATGTAACCTACAAGATACTCCCAACTATCGCCACAAAATTTCAAACCACTTAAATATTAAACATCAGAAATATGTGCCTCCATTGACAAGCTACAATAGATACGACGTAAATGTGGCATGAAAATAATTATAAATAATACTTTGGGGTTGCAGGTTATGTGTTTCTCTGACTAGAACAGAGGGTTGAAGGGATGAAGGGTGGGTGGGAAGGGAGGTTGCTGCAGTTCTCCAGCCAAGCGCAAACAAAACATAATTAGAGCCATTGCCATATATGCATACAATGTATAGAGCATATTGTGCCTTAATGCACCCAAATGTGCTCTGTACAGTTGTAGATACTTCTGTATCTATGCATGCGCCTGTCATTCACAGCGCTAAAAACAGAAAACAGCAAAAACCAAAAACCAAAAACAAAAAATACCCAACAATTGTAGCCAACATGTGTAGACCATGTAGCCACGACAACCAACAAAACACAACACGGCATAATGCGACACAAAGTTCCGCTACACTGCCCATATCCATACCCATCCCCCAGAACCCAAACCCATAACCATGCCCAGAACTGTGCATAGATAGCAGTTGCAAACATAGTCAGTCCCTGGGCACACAACGAAAGACGTGTGAGCGGCAACAGGGCACGACTGCAGCCCAGACTGCAACCTATGCTGGCAACCTTTTGTAGGCAACCCAGGCAGCCTAGGCAGCCACGGTCTGCGGGAGAAAGGTTCTCGACCAAACACACAGAATACAAGAAAAAATAAGAGACCAACAATACAACAATGTTATGTTGTTGCTGTTTGAGTTTTGACTGCCGTTGCTGCTGCTGCTGCTGCTGCTGTTGTTGTTGGGTAATTGTTTGAATGTTGCCAACAAGCTGCACCAACAGCACCAACAGCAGCAACATCAGCAGCAATCGCAAGTTTTGGGCAAATGAACTGCAAGTGCAAGCACTCAACTTTGTTAGCTCACGAGTTTCAAAATATACCCAGTAAATAAATGAGGGCCTTCGGAGGGTGGCTTGGTTATCACTGAACTTTTAATCATATTTTTATAATTTTTATATATTTTGTAATACCATATTTAAATTCCTAGAAAAATACCTTCAATTGGTAATATTTTCTTAATTATTTATGTTATTTTAAATTTTTTTTTAAAAATTTTAATTTTTTTGGTTTTTTGATATTTATTGATGTTTAAGAAATATTATCAATAAATTTTAGAAATAGTTATAGCAAGCTTAACTCTGTTAAAGTTATTTAACAATAACAGTTTATCAATTTAAACATTATGTTAAACATAACATACTATGCAAAACTACTAATTTTGATTAATTATATGAAATTTAACAGAGATTTAATAATTTATTTAATGCTAGAAATAATTTGTATCTACTTCATTATTCATAGAATTGTAATTAATTTTAATTATTTATTTTATGCCACAATTAGTTTCTACCTATTATTTCCTTTTATACCCAAACATATTCTCCCAACTTATTATCCTTATAATAAATTGTAAATACTAAATATAAACAAAAATTTACTGATTTATGTATTCATTATTATATTTATTTATATTTTTTCCTCTTTATTTATTTCATCTAATTCCCTTGAATTTTGAGCTACAACTTTGAACATACCATATCATGTCTGCGATTTACTTCAAGTTCAGTGTCAAACTACTGTTAAACATATTGTTTACAGTCTCTGGCAGTTAACATAGCTCAGGCCAGTGGCCATGTTAACACTTGTATTAGAGCTGTTAAGCAAACAGGAAACTGTTTTGAGCAGCAAATTAAAACAAATTTATGCAGCTGCCACTGAAGTTCAACTTTAAGGAAGTAAACAAATTTTACAGAGTATCTTAGAAATGTTTGCTATATTTCTGGGAATATTGGTATGCAACTGTCAGGTGGCAGCTCACAGCTACAAAATTGATAGATACTCTTCGCTGTTACTGCTGCTGCTGTTGTTGTTGAAGAGCATCATCTGTGGAGACTGTAAGAGTCACAAACTGTTGAACAAGTTGCCTGGGATGGTCGTCGTCAGGCAATCAAAGCGTGACTGCTGTCCTGCCATGAGAACTTTATCTGACCTCACGGTCAATCCACACAGCCAATAAAAGCGCCAAATTCCGAATTAAACTCTAAAATATCCCTTTCACTGGCGCACATTTTAATAAATTTTTACAGAATTGATTTTTTGGTTGATTTCTTCAGAGACAACGAAGCATCGTTTAAGCCAACATATATCATACATTTTACCAGACCAACTTGGCCAAGTTAAGTGAAAACGGCAAAGCACACTTATTTGTGTGGAAAATTTTGTTATGAAAAGTTCTGCAAAAGCTGCTAAATAAATGAACAGTCATAATATTTTCAATTAGTTTGCTTTTGAGTTTAATTTCTGACATATATGTCAATATATGTGAAAACATATTTAACAGAAACTTCTTCAAGCTGACAATTAATTATATATTTACTTATAATTGCTTGGCAAACAGAAAAAATACAAAAAAATGCTAATTTTGGCATATAAATAATGTAAACATATTTAATGGGAAATTCTGTATTCAAAATGTATTTTAAGAGAGGTAAACTTTGACTATATAATGAACACAATTTCCATATTCAAATGGTTTCTTTGTGAGTTGCAAACATTTATTATGATTATTATGATTGGGAACAATGCAAGCACAGCTGTATTTAGAAGAATTTTCCTTTTGGGAAATGGGGAAAATTCAACGCAACTGGTTGTAAATCTCGACAATGGCATAAGGACTTATTAGACTTGCAGCTGCCAACGAAGAACTCTTGAATTTATGGCTGAAACTGAAGCCGAAAATTGAAATTGAAATGTGGAAACTTTGGATTAACATACGCGTGTCTGACTGTCTGTCGAGTTGTTTTTCTTTTGTTTACCAAAAAAAAAAAAAAAGTAAAATAAAAGAAAAGAAGAAAGATAACCAAAGTGGAAACCAAATTAAATTAATGAAGCATAACAAGGAATTGTATAAGCAGACAACTTTCGGCTGGGATTTTCTTAACTTCACCTTGAATTGAGGTTGGCCAGCAACAGATGCAGATACAGATACAGCAGCTACTGTAGATACAGATACCGACAGTTTGTAAGTGAAGTAGAGGGAGTGGCGCATTCAGGACATGCCAATGTCCAGTGTCCACAACCACAGTCGAGAGCCCTTTCATGTGGCTTCGAGCCAAGTTATAACGAATATTTATGGCTTATCAATTTGTGGGGGCACGTGCTAAAATAAAAAAGGACAGCGACCGAGCCTCTCTTGCCACATGCAGCATGCTCCCGTGGGCGTAACAGATTCAATTAGCAGCTACTTGCCATCTAAGCCATCTCCAAAAAATGGAGCTGGGCCTTCAATTAATTGCTGTCGATACCAAAAATTACGCATACGCAGCGTATGCTGTGCAAACATATTTCATCGCCTTTCATATTTTGTTTATTAAACGATTTCGGAGCCTGCTTAAATAGCCTGCAGGACCTTCGACCCATGCTACTACTCTACTACATACATACATACATAAATATGTATATAGAAATGTTATAAATTTTAATTAAATTCCTTGCTCGGCGTTTATTTTCATAATTTGGTTACGTTACGTTTCGTCGCCTCCTGTTGCTCCTGCCCCGTTGCTGCCGTGCACATCCTTCGGCAGCACAAAATATTTGTCACGTTGCTACTGCTTCACTTGCTCCTGTCTGCCTCTTCCTCTTTCCTCTTCCATCTTTGGCTGTGATGTTGTCCAGCTGTGCGACAGCAGGATAAGGACAATTAATTGGACGATAGCAAGGGATTGCGTGCTGTGTTTCGAAAAGGGGTCGTGAAAGTAGCGGGGGGGTGGGGGGTGGGGTTAACTGTTTGTCTTGCTAATTAAAGTTGCGTTAAAAGCTGAGCTTTTGTATTTGTATCTGGCAGATACTTTGCTCTGCAAATCAAAGTATCCCAACAGGTACAACAACAGCAACAACAACAACAACAGCAAATTTTAACATTAGGTAAATATAACATAATGTATTTGAAGAGTAGTGAGAGAGGGGAAGAGTGGGCGTGGCTGGCAGGACAATTTGTTGTGCTTTAATAATGTTAATTGCCTGTTTTTTTTTTGTTTTTGTATAACGAACTTTTGCCTTGTTTCGGCCACTAATTGGCCCAACTAATTGATGTTGCCATTTCCCACTGGCCAAGAAACTAAACTTGGTCTATACTATGATATGTATATAAATCTGGCATATTTATGAGCTCAGAGAGTCTAGGAATTTTGTTTGTATTTGTTCAATAATTAATGCTGTTCATTCGAGTTAAGTACTTGGAATACATATTTATGCAATTTATTCACTTAATTAAAATGTTTCAAATATGTAAATAAATTTATTTAAATTAGCAAATTATTTGAATATCTAACTTAGTTAACATAGGCATAGATTTCAGCAATATATTAGTTCATTATAAATACACAAAATAAATATTTAACAAAAAAAAAATTAAAATAAAAATATTTGTCTTTTTCACTACACCATGTATGCCCAGAATGAGGACGATGGTTTACCACCTCCCAATACCAACAGCTTGGCCATACCCCCTGAGCCTGATCTTCTAGTGGAGTACGAGCTTTACAAGACCTCCAGGGCAACTAGTTGCCTGGAGAGCGAAAGAAATCGCGGAATCTTCAGCGATGCCTTCATTGAGGATCCTCGTTTGGGCACCTTGTCGGATCTGTGTGTTAGAGCCTTGGCCAAGCAAGGCACCAGACGTATTGCTCCTGTTGTTCAACAGAATCCTTTGAAACTGCGCATTCATTACGATTCGCTGGACGTGAATATGCCCCTCAAGGATTGCTACTTTCTGGAGGATTTGAGCTTTTGGCGGCGCGTGGTGTTGGCCAAGAGCAAGGATCTCGTGTTGTCCTTCAGGAAACTGAACGAATTTGACTGGCGAGGCATGGGGATTAGCCTGAAGTATGTGGAGCTTGTGGAGGCGTGTCCGGCGGAATATTGGCCGGCGAAGCAAATGACGGATTTGGCCAAATTGGTGAAGGAATACGTTAGGAGTATGCATATCAAACATCTCCAGTCCTTGACAGATAATAGCTTTTCATATGGAGAAAGTAATTCGGAGCTAGATATAACTTCAGAGGCATCTGCAGATGAGGATATATCCAGCGACGAAAGGTGAGTTCTTCGCCTATATATAATTATGGCGGTTAATAAAGAAATCCTGTAGAGATACCGAAGATGAGAAGTCGTCGGAGTTGGAGGAGGAAAGCCTGGAAAGTGAGGCATCAATTCCCATCAAAATCAGAAGGAAAAGCAATGTGAAAATTGATTCAAAAGACAAAATCATTTATCACACCGACTCCAGTCACAGTGGATCTGTTAAAAGAATATCAGAGGTGCCAACCTCTCTCAAATCAGAGTCCGGAACGCAATTGAAACGTCGAGATGCCCGCTATGACCGTAATGCAGCTCGGCAGGAACTACGGGATTTGCGAAATGAGCACCGATTGGAGCACGAGAGGAGGAAAGAGAGACGAGAGATGCTTAGGAAAATCCCCGAACCGACAGAACCGCCTAAGAAAAGGAGAAGGCAAAAGATCAGGGGGGTCTTCGATATGGTTGTGGAACCAGAACCTGCCAACTATGATGATAAAATTGTGGATGGACGCAATAAACAGAAGCTCCTCAAAAAACTGGAATACGATTATCCTGCGAATCATTGTCATCACATTGACCTCAGTTTCCTAGGACACTTTGATATGCTGACCTGCCTCACCATAGAGTTTCTGGGACCCAAAATGAATGGAAACTATCACAATAGACACCTTAACTTCTCCTACAGAGATGTCCGACATCTGGCCAAAGGACTTGGCTCCTTGAATCAGCTCAAGATCTTCAGGTTGCGCAACAGCCGCATGGATAGGTTGAAGCTCATCATGTTGGTACGTGTCCTGAGACTGTTGGATTCCTTGGAGGTTGTGGATTTCGGACATGATCAACTCGATGATAACTGTAATGTGGCCCTGGGAATGCTGTTGGATCGCAAGACTATGTTGAGTTCCCTGGAGTTGGAGTATAACCAATTGGGGTCCGCTTGCTTGGCCTCCATTGGTTATGCTCTAAGGGTTCATCCAGGGAGCTCACCTCTCAAGTATTTAGGACTCGCCGGCAATCTAAACGAATCCTGGCTGAAGCCCCTTTTCAAAGAGATTCTCGGCACGAATCACATCGCGGAACTGAGTATCAATGCTGTGCAGATGGAGGCATCTACTCTGGTCCGCGATGTATCCTTTCTGCTGCGGAACCATGCTCCTCTACGTCGTCTCGATATGGCAGCCAACTGTGTGGGTCCCACACAAGGACACAGTCTCATCTGTGCCCTCTACACTAATCAACAAATATCGCATTTCGATTGTCGGGACTGCGATCTCAGTTTCCAGCAGGAATACGAAGCGGATGTCATAATCCGTCGCAATATTTTCGAGGCACAGAATCCACTAATCAAGGACCTCAGTATAAATAAAACACAATTACAGGAATACTACAGCAATCGACGACATCCTTTGACCATAAAATTGCAGCAGGACATTGAGAAGAGAGAAGAGTGCTTGAGGAATATACCATCTAGCCAGAGTTCAACCGAGCTGAGTGTCAAGGAGGAACAGCAGGAGGAGCAGCCTGAGGTGGAGTTCGATATATGGCAGGAGTTGGGTATCAAGACCAGGGAGTCGGTGCTGGTGCAGATGCAGGAAATGCACACACTCTCCAGGACGACATCCAGTGACAGCCTGCCTCCTTTCAACTACAATCCCAATGCATTCGATTTGGATGAGTTCAGGGAGCACTTATACATGCCAGGACCAAGTGATCGATACTCCTACTTCCAAAGGCAAATCAATCCAAATTTCAGAGATAAAAGGTAAATTTCAAGTGCAAGAAAGAATCTATGTTTGCTTTTGATTAAAGTTGTCAAGAGACTTTTTTTCTCTCTTTTTCAATTTTCTTCGGTGGAAGTTTTTTGGCCATTGAAAACTTCTCACATCAATTTTGTAGTTTCACATGTTTTGCCAATCAAATTTATATGGGGGGTCAACGATTTCTTTATCAAATTTCGTTGAAACTCGTGAAATTGAAACGTGACTGGCATATTTCAAAGAGAGAACAAATTGAACTTATCTGAAATAGTAGTATGTATCTATTTAGCATAAGTTTGCCTATGCCAACATAGCGAGTAACTACTGTAGGCCAAAAATTTGTTTAAGGGGGGCAAACTGTAGACTTATGTAATTGAAATTGTCACCAGCCCAGCGAAGTCATAAAACGTCGAACGAATGAAATGATGCTTAATGTGGCAAGCTGTTGCTGCCACAACTTGTGCTACTCAAATTGAATGTGGCAACTGTGAAACTGAAGACAACAATTGAAAGACAGTTGAAGCGTTTGCGGAAGCGAAAGCAAAAATCGAATATACGAATATACGAAAATACGAAAATACGAAACGAAGATAAACAGAAACGTATCAATGCGCAATACGTTGCGTATACGTAATTTTGTGTTGACAATCGTTTGACATTTGTTTCCTGGCCGATGGCAACGTGCCACAGCAACACCATGCCTCAATACCTTGACACTATACTTTTTATAAACATATAATATAATATACCTATTGTTGTCTAGATATACTATATATATTTTTATTTTTATTTGCCTCTCTCTCTCTCTTTGTTGACATTACTTTTCGTATGTTGCATGTTCTATTTGCAACCCATTGCGTCTTAAAGGGTTAACTTCGAAGTGCATGCAAATTTGAGGCACAGTCTCGACTCCGAACTGCTGTTTATCTGTGGCATTCATCTGCCAAGCTGCCAAGCTGTCGTCCCTAGTCCAGTCTCCAGACTCCAGAGACTTCTCCAGACTCCCCCTTCTCGTCTCATTCTGGGCAACAACTTTGGGCAACGCCAAGTGATAAACTTGTCGCTTGTCATCATCATCGTCTGGAAGTGCGATGGCGATGGCGATGGAGACACCACAGCTGCGTCTGGAACAGGGACTGCGACTGGGAATGGAACTGAGGACTCTGTCTGCGTGTTGTGGGTTTAAGTTCTTGTCCACTTTAATTTTAGTGGCAGACTGTGGCGAAGAAACGCCTCTGTAAAAGTGCCACTCTCTCTCTCTCTCTGTCTATCTGTCTGTCTGTGCCACTTGCAAGTTGCAACATTGCAGCATTGTGGCAAATAGTTAAGTACAAATTGCATGGCTAATTTGAGCTGTTGCACTGTTGACAACAGTTCACCGCAAAGCGTGTTAGATAAGTGTCCATCCCTATCCCCCACCCTTTACCGCTGTGCCCCCCTCCATCACCCTCTGCCAACAACTGCCACTTAACTTTTGCCACATAAAATTAAATATTTTACGACTCCATAACTTATATATGATGAATGTTTGTGGAAAGAACAGAAATGCACTCACTTTTGCTGCTTGCAACCAACTAGTTATCTTATTGCCACAAAATGTGGCATGCAATCAAAACTAGCAAAAAAGAATTAAAAAAAAAACGAAGCTCAGATTTTAACATGAATTTCTGCTTCAATAGAAAAAAAAAGGAATTCTATGTATGTTTCAAGACTTCAAGTGCACATCTTTCGAAGCCTGAAAAAGAACAACAGTCAAAATAGAAGCAAGGACAAACAAAAATATCAGATATCAAAGTGACCAGGACACTTCTGAAAGTCCTTACGCAGCGCAACACAAAAAAACTTGTTCAACAACATGAAAAAACTTGAAAGTCCTGACGCCTCTTCTACAAATTTCGACAAGGATGTTCTTCTTAGAATTGATTGTTAGAATATGAGAGGCGAGAAAAAAATACTGAAATTATTTGAGAATTTTTTGAGGCATATCGTTTCGGAATTCTGCATTGAGCGAATTTTTTAAACTATTTGTGTTTCATAAATTTGCATTAAGTTTCTATGAAACCAAATTATTTTTTTAAACACTTTATTTTATTATTTTCATTATTTTTTTCACAAAATCTTTAGGTTATTCGAATTGGATAATTGAAAATTTGAAAAGATTTATTAAAATTTAAAAAAAATTTATTTAAATTTTAAGTCAATTTAATGTAAATTCAATTTAATTGAATTATGTATCTAAGACTTATTCAATTATTGCAATATTTTAACATGCCTTCAAAATCTTCACAAATTAAATTAATTATTATCACTAGTTTAGTTTCATTAAAGCTAGTTACATTCTTTAACAAAATTTAATCTAATTTGTTGATCACCAAAAACAATATCCTAAGCTAAAAAATAATTTTCAGAGCAATTTATTTTATTGAAAATTCCAAATTAAATTATTTTAATCAGTTGAGATAAATTGCCGTGTGAAATGAATACTTTACATTGCATATAACACAACAACTTAGTTAGAGAAGAAAAAAAAAATGTGTAAAATTATTTAAAGACCGTCATTTGTGTTCCCGAAGTTAATTTTCTTTATCGAGTGAACACAGTACCCCGTGCATGGCCATAAACCACCCGCCAAGTTGCATCTTTAAATATGCAGAGTGTAAACAAAAGTCATAAACTTTTAAGTGTTTACTTTAAACTGTTGTAATGTTGGCAAAATATACACAACGAAGTGTGTGTGTGTGCCTGTGTGTGTTGTATAATTAACACTTAAAAAAAATGTATAACAAACTGGCAATAGTTGCAGCTGCTTCGAATGAGTTGTAAATAATAAAAAAAACACAGAAAAACTATAGTAAATGAATATTGAGAGTTGTTTGCTGACCCGGTTAACAGCCAAACAAAAAAAAAGAAAAAAATTAATGCTAATTCTAATTTATTTATAAATAATTATGGCATGTAGGTGTTGGGAACTCACCTTGATTCGGCTTATTGGTAGTTAATAAATTTCCACATAGTTACACACTTTATTTCTCAGCTATTTTTATATAGAATACAACTTGATTAGCATGCCAAACACTCGCACACACAACATAATTATCATGATGATGATGATGATGATGATGATGCACAAATACCGATTAATTGTAACTGTTAACGTTTCGCACGTTCTATAAACGATTTAGAGCGCCAAAGCTCGCCGCACTTCGACTGCACCGCGCATTTGCTTCACACTTCATTTACTCAACTCAACTCACACACACACATAGAACAAACAAATTGGAAATGATTACTATTTGTATTAATTATTTGTTATTTAAATTATTTCATATTTGCACATAATGTATTGCAACTGTTAAATGGAGCGCGCACAATTTTAGTTCCGAATTTAGCACTGTTATTGAACAACTCAGCTCTCTTTTAGAACTAGTTTAGTCCGCGAACAACGAACGAATGAACTGCACGCAACGAAGCTCGTTTATTGACTGACAGACATGCTCGAAGTCAAAGTCAGCTGCTGCCGCCGCTGCTGCTGCTGGAAGCTCACACATACAACGGTTCGGCAAAACACGAACAATCGCAGCTGCTATTACACTTGTATGGCGGAGGCTGACAGAGAGAGAGAGAGAGAGAGAGAGAAGAAGAAACCGAAACTCTGCATAGCAGTGGGGGGAGAGACTGTTGCTCTGTTGCTGTACAGCTTTCGTACAAATCGCTGAAAGTAATTTCAAATGTTGCAGAACACTCGAAAATATTAAGGCAATATTTACACACAGCTTTAGTTTAGAGCGTGTTTAACTTGAGACCTTTGCAAACCAGTTTGCCGAATCTGTCAAACAATAACAAACAAATCATTTGCACAGTTAAATACATGTATAAATTACATATTTAATGCATACACTTTCGAGTAAATGAATACAACTTTTACTGCCAAATTGAATCACTTTATTTACTTAAATATCAATAATTATTGAATTACGTATTTAAATATTAGTTTAGTTTACCAGTTTAAGTAAAAATATATGCCAAATTACAGTTCCCATTCACACATTTATTTGTAGCATAGCAGCTGCGTGCCAGCATAACTTAACAGCGGCTGGCACTGTTAAAGCAACAGGCGCTGTGTTTGAGCTGTTATGCGTCGAACATGTTGCGTTGGTGTATTGTTGTTGAATGTTGCCAGGCAAACACAAACATTCGGTCAACTGTAAAACTCAAACACGAATGTTTGTCTTTGAAGTAACAAGAACTGCCTAATTAAACAATATTTATATTTAAATACAAAATAAACATTTTCAGAGTTAAGCATATATAATTATTAAATTGTTACAGGAAATGTGATAATTTGTGAGTATTATGTATAAATATGCCTGTGGCAATGGATTTATGTGCTGCAGAGTGTGGGTGGCAAGTTGTTGTCTGATTTTTCCGTTGCATGTGTCTCTCATATTAATTGCAGTGCTTACGACCGGAGTCGCCCACACACCACATAAAACAAACAGGCAAAAAATAAGAAGAAAAACTAACAGACAAAATGTTGCATCAGTTGGCGACCCACTTGCCACAGTTAGAGGCAGAGGGAGAGGCAGAGTTGAAATCGGCATCGATGAACGCCTACCTAGGAGCCTCAAGAAAATCCCCCACACGACACAACGACACAACGTGTCCAGTTAGACAAGCACCACACAGACACCATGCCACGCCTTGTTAAGGAGCCCTGAACCTGGACCTCCCATGTGCCCCCCACCCCATGCTGCCTCCCTTTCCCCCCTCAAGTACTCTACACACTGAATTTGCATTTATTTACCTTTCAGCATTGAGGCTTAAGAGGCGCATGATTAAGCAATAAATTCGCACGATCTTGCCACATGCAACAACAGTCACAGAGTGTGCCTCTCTGTGTGGGTGTTTGTTGTTGCAACTTGCAACTGTTGCCGTTAGCTGCAGCATACCTATATTATGATTATCAATTTTTTTTGTTGTTATTTTCTTGTATATTTGTAAACTCAATTCAATTGGATTGGTGAGTTTTATGAGCGACCCTCTTGAACCCTTCGACGAAAGCGGAAGCCGTTAGAAAACAGTGCGACAACGCAAACCTATGGATAAAGTCGAGAAGTGTTGAACTTATGCATACACTGTAAATGTGCATAAATATTTGAAAAGTGTAGTTAACAATTATGCAGCTGAGAATTTCATTTTAAATAATTAGAGAAAATATTTGTGAAATATTTGTGAAATATTTTGACACTCCCCTTTGTTGTGATGAGAGGGTATGTTAAGGTAATATTTATGAATAAGTTGGGTCATTGCACGCCGCCAAGTTGCAAATGTTGACAACAGGTGTATCTGAGAAGTGCTGAGTCATGCGGCAGGTAAGGCACAAGTGCTCGAAAATTAAAATAGACGGGACGATATACTATATACTCCAAAAAGCTCCAATGGAATTACGTAAATTAATGTAACAAAAGTAACTTAAAAGAAAAAAGTTACTTTTCCTCAAAAAAGAGGTAAAACAATATTCCTTTTTTTTTCAGTTTTATTATTATATAAATTTTTGAATTTGAAAAACTTATATTTTATATATATTTTATTAAGTAAATATTGCGAATATTATTTCTTGTATATAATATTACTAAATTATGAATTTTCAATGTATTCAATGTAATTATTCCTGTTGTTTGTCCCGCGAATGCAACTGTTCCTGGAAATAACGATATCGATCTCGTGGTCTTGCCATGTCCAGATGCAAACGAATCTCCTCCAAGTTGAATGCATTCGCATCGAACACGAATTGTTGTGGATTCTTTTGGGAAACTACACTCGATTCTATGGATTTCTCTCTGGTTGCGGTCTCTTGCACACCCAAGGCTTTCCATATATCAAACTCCGCTTCCAGCTCTGGTTCCTCCTCCTCCTCCACGATCAGTTCCTCGGCACTGGACTCGCTCGTCATTAGCAATGGACGATTTTGAATGCAGTCGGCGAGTCGTGCAGCATCATTTTCCATCTTGACCATAATTGGATGCCGTCGGCTTGACATAAATTTCAGGATTTTTGACTCGGTTTGGGTAACGTCACCCACATAGGGATTGGCGACACAGAAATTATTGCGACGGACTATGATATCCGCCTCGTATTCCTGCTCGAAGCTCAGGTCACAGCCACGACAATCGACATGTACAACCTTAAGGTTCCGTTCCAAGGCAGAGATCAGACCGTGACCGAGCGTGGGACCAAAGTTAATCGAGGTCATATCTAGACGACGCAAGGGCTTATGGTGCCTCAGCAGAAACCCGACATCCTTTGCTATATTCATGGGTTCACCTAGAATCCCATTGATGTTGAGCTCCTCCACATGATGGGTCTCCTGAATTTGGGTAAACAATACATTCAAACCTTCAGTTGCAACGGGATTATAAGCCAATCCCAGGAACCTTAGGGCAGTTCCATCCCGATCATGATTGTAATTTGACTTAAGAGCCCGACCAATAGCCGCCATGGCTTCGCTACCCAATTGGTTGTACTCCAGTTGCAAGGATTTCAGCATTTTCTTCCTATGCAGCAGCAATCTCAATGCGTCACTGCAGTCGTCATAGAGCCCATCATAGCCAAGATCAACCTCTTCCAGCTGATCTAGATTGTGGAGACCCCTCACAAGCAATATGAGCTTAAAGTTGTCCATTCGGCTGTTGCGTATGCGAAGGATCTTCAATTGCTTTAGGGTACGCAGACCTCTGGCCAGACGCTCCATGTCCAAGTAGGAGAAGTTTCTGTGCCTCTGGTGATAGTCGCGTTCGAGCCGCGGTCCAAGGAACTCCAAGGTCAGCGAGTTGAGCTGATCAAAGTATCTCACAAAGCTGAGATCGATATGATGACAATGCTTGGCAGGATAATCATAGGCTTTGAGGGACTCCACAAGCATTCGCTTATTACGATTGTCCAATATCTTGTCGTCACCGTCATCCGGCTCCTCTTCCACTGCCATGTCAAAGACGCCAGAGATGGGCTTAGGTTTCTTTTTGCTTCGCTTAATCTTGGGTGGCGGAGGAGGACGCTCTCGAAGCTCGTCACGGATTTCCTTTCTCTTCCTGCGTTCGAACCTTCGCTCCTCCTTTAAATCTCGCAGAATTTGGCGGGCATCGTTCCGTGCCCAACGAGACTTTCGTCGCTTCTCGTCCGCCTCGGGGTCCACTCCGGTCTCTGTTGTCTCCAATGTGATTCTTCCCTTCGTGGACATTGTGTTGATAATTACGGATTTCGTCAACTTCAAATGTGAAGTGCTTGGCTCTTCTCCACCTTCCTCCTCGACTTCCTCCTCCTCAAGCTCAAAGATCGTATCACTAGTTTGAATTTATAATTTATTTCATGTTTTTTTTTTTTTAAATATATATTATATTTTATGTTCGACTTACGACGAGTCACTGGACACACTTAGCTCAACGGATTCCATGGAACTGACGTCTAGTTCGGGTTCAGCAGCTGTAAAATTTTTAAAGGAACTTTCGCTCAGCGACTGCAGGTGCTTGATGTGCATAACCTTGACATAGTCCTTGACCAGTCCACCCAATTCCGCCATTTTCTTTTCAGGCCAATATTCCGCCGGACACGCCTCCACAAGCTCCACATACTTCAGGCTAATCCCCATGCCTCTCCAGTCAAATTCGTCCAGTTTCCTGAAGGACAACACAAGATCGCTGCTCTTGGCCAACACCACGCGCCGCCAAAAGCTCAAATCCTCCACAAAGTAGCAATCCTTGAGGGGCATATTCACGTCCAGCGAATCGTAATGAATGCGCAGCTTCAAAGGATTCTGTTGAACAACAGGAGCAATACGTCTAGTGCCTTGCATGGCCAAGGCTCTCACGGCAAGGTCTGACAAGGTGCCCAACCGAGGATTCTCAATGAAGACCTCTCCGTATAGTTCTCGATGACGTTCACTGAGCAGACCTCTCGTCGCCTTTGTGGGTTTGAAGAGTTCATATTCCCTCAGGATGCGCGGATCATTGGGAACGGCGAAGGTATTAAGGTTAGGGGGCGGCAGAAAGTCATCATCGTCGTCATCAGCCATTGTAAAAAAATAATGTAAATATTTATAAATTTTTCTATGAAATTATATGTATATGAGTTGTAACTAGGTTATAATGTAGGAGGTTCTAGCGAGAACCTTAGATACTAATTGACAGTTTTAGGAGCGATGTCTGAGATCGTAGGAATTGAAGCTTTCATTATAATTAAAAGTTGATTAAATGTTTGCAAAGTAAAAGGACTTTACAGCCTATACTCGATGCGATAATATCTCCATTGGATTTTAAATGAGCTGCCCCCATGGCGCTTCATTGGCGTCGGTCGTCCCCAGTGAACCCACTGAACCAATGCCCAACAGACACACTACGAAGACCTATGTGAATCCGAACCTGAGTCTGACCTCGAGGCTACTTTTTCAGTAATTTTGTTTTTTTTTCTTTTTTGGGCACATCTACAACGATAAGCAAGTGTGGCTCGTGGCCAACTATCTAGCCATCTCAGTCGCACACTCATCAGCTGTCTCTGTCTCTATCTTTTTGGCTGCAACCGATGTTGCCGTTGCCGTTGCTGCTGTTGCTGATGATGATGATGACTTAATCGTTGATCTGCGTTTCGTATAGATATATGTATATATATGTAGGTGGGCGTTATTGTGATTTATTATGCCAGTTGGACACGCACTATAAAAACAAACCGACTAAAGCATAAAACCAGAATTTATTCGAATTGGCAGCCAAACCAACGAGACGGTCAGATACTCTATAAAGTCAATATAGGTTCGAAAAAGGTTGAGTAGTTAAAGACAAAAATTCGTATATACTTAAAAATATTTTTTAAAATTTTAACACATTTTTAATATTCAAATTTTTGTACATATCTCTGTTTCTCTGATTTTTACATGAATAAAGAGTTGTTAATGTGGAACGCAACTTGCTGCATATCAGAGCTATAAAATGCATATAAAATGAGCTCAAGAGAGGTCTAGGCCTGCATATAAAAACGAGTTGAGTTAAGAGACATTATTTTTACTTTTTGCAGCATTTTACTTTGCTTTACTACACTACACTATTTATTTTATTTTATATTTTTTTTTTTAGTTTAGTTTTGCCCTATTGCTTTAATTTCTCGCTCGGCTTGTGGCCTTTTGATTGCTACTGGGTGGGCGGCAAAGTGACAACGACGGATGCTTCTCTTTATACATACTTATACCAACATAGCATACATACATAACATACATACATACAGATATACATACATAAATATACTCAAACACCTCCGCTTCCCCTTGTGAAGCGCCCTTCACACCTTCAGAGACTTCACTGCCTGCTTATTCGTCAAGTGCTAATACACAGAGAGAAATAAGTTTGCAAGAATTCTTTGTAAATATTTGTGATGCTGCTAATTGAGAAAAATATGTGTAAACATATATTCAAATAAATTGAAGATTTTTAAATAATTTTTTTAAAATATTCTGAATAATATTCTAAAGAAGTTTTAAAAACTTTTCTTATGTACTTATAAAACTCATTTTTTTAACAAAAATAATTTATAACTAAAATTAAAAAATAATTAAAATAAAAAATAAAAATATTTTGTTTGTGAAAAGTACATTTTAAAGTTATTTAATAAATTTTGAAGTTTTTTTCTCAAAAAAAAAATATTATTATTTATTCTCTTTTTTCTAGATCATAAAGACAATTCCCATTTAATTAATATTAAGTGCTGTCATATTACAACTTTTAAATGACGCCTAGTTTTTCTTAGAGTGTCCTGTCAGTGGATGTCCTTGCTGCTTGAGGGAGTGCAGGGTAAAGTGCAGGTATACACCGTGGTTGAACCTCCGCCCGGAATGATATATCACAGATGGCGGACGCAGCTGTGCGCCAGTTTTCAGCCGCTTAACGCTGCAATGCCATAATCGTCATCATCATCATCATCTTTCTCACAGGTGAAGAGAGCGCCATCCAAGCAGCGAAGCATCCAAGTATCCAAGGAGGCAACTTGCCAAGCAACCATTCCATTTATTTATGCACTTGACTTGCGAACCGGAGCCGGAGCCGTAGGCCAATTGTGGGCAAACTGAGGGATGCGGGAGAGAGGGACATGATGAGTAGAGATGCTGTAGCTTTAGGAGGGGGGGCAGGACCTTAATGAGCATATCATATTTCACACACGTCTGCGATGCTGCTTAAGTTGTCGTCACCTACTACCCCGCCCCCTCTCAACCTCCTTCAATTGTCGCCTTTCAGTTTCGAGTGCAATCTGAAATTGTTTTCGAGTACAACTCACAGATGGAGTGGGAGAGATGGTGAGGGGGATGCACGCAGCAAGGGAAACACACTCGACTCTTAAATGGACCCAAAGATACACACAAAGGGGGGATCAAAGACCTTCGCTAAATACATATGAATATTTAAAACTTCCTAAACGCAACTTGAAACTTTATAAACAACGAGATCTAGGAAAAGTAAAGATTTTGAAAACTTTTACAAGTTCAAGTTTGTCTAAGTCTTTAAAGAATTTTTTTTATGTTTACTGATATTTAAGAGTGAAGTTGAAAATTTCTAATTTATAATATAAACAAATATAATATATTAGATCAAAATATGTAAATTTTTTATTATAAAAATTATGAAATTAATGTTAAACTAATTAATTTTAAAACTTTTAATTTTTATTACAAAAAAATGTTTTTATATGATTATTTATTTAATTTAAAAGAATTTTTAAAAATATTTACACCTTTTTTATGCGATATTTTCAGTTTTCAGAAGATTAAATAATGCACAAATATTTAAAAAAAAAAATATATTTACAAACCAAAAATTAATTTATCATAATTAACATATTTTCAGAGGATTGTTTATTTAATTTATGAATATTTCAAATAAAAAAAAAAAAAAACAAATTAAATTTAGAGACTATAGTTACCTTATTTATAAATACAAAAAAATATTCCTAAAGTTTTCTGAAATATAGTTCTCTTACAACTACCTGAAAAAATGTTTGGCCAAAATAAAAGTGGTAAGAAAAAAGTTGTGGAGAACTTTCAGCAATATGCAGTTAAGTTGGCAAAATGTCGCACTTTATTTTGAATAATGACTGTAATAAATGTTGACATAAAAGAACTGAAACTAGAGCTAGTCAACGTTGTATCATAAGTAAGAGCACCAGCTGAGAAACCATAAAATCCCGAATGTCATACATATTAAAAGTATCCCCAGACACAGAGGACGTGAGAGGGAGGGAAACACCTCAGAGTGGAGGCAATAGTTATTATAGGGAACCTCTAATATAATAGCCATGAAATGATGTCGTAAGTAACCGACAAACGAAGCTCTCAACTCACTATACATATGTACATATATATGTATATGAGGAGTACTCACTAATCCCAAGGTGATTAGACTTGTTGTTAAATGAGCTGCGAGCAATGATTGCGTTATGAGGAGATGAGGAGATGGAAGCCACGTCAACAGGTTTATCATATGGCACTTGGATGGGTCATTAGGTAAGCCCCTAAGTGAGACTGCAAGTAGGCAATTCGCAGATACTCCGATACCACAAAAGTGATGTTGAAAAGCGAAAACTCAAGGGCCGACGCCACATGCAACATGTTGACAAAAGGAGCAGGAGTAGCAGGAGCAGTTGGAGCATCAAAGAGGAGCTCCTGGCCACGCACATTAATTATGTTAATTGAACTGTAGCACATTCTCAGGCGCAACAGGCAGAGACAAAGACGGATATAGCTTTCGAAAGTGAGAGCAGACAGAGAAAGAGAGAGAATGATAGAGAGAGATGGAGAAGAGAGAGGGAGTGGAACTTGAAGCAACAGTCACATAACTCATAATGCCATTTCCTCGTGGAGACAGCCCAGACATAACTCAGTCCAAGAACTTTGGGCCACAGCAAGACTTCATTAAAACTTGTGCGGAGCATTTTGTCTTGGCCACAGCAAGGCTAGCGGCCAAAAGGGACAAAGCCGGCAAAATGCTCCCCCGGCTGAAACTGAAGCCGACAGTCCCAACAGTCTCCCAATGCCAACTAGAGACTCCTAGAAACACTGAGAGCGAAAACCGAAAAGAGAAAAAGGAGAAGGGAGAAGAGAGAAAAGAGAAGAGAGAAGAGAAAAGAGACAACAGACAAACTACAGTCCGTGCCTAATGACCACAAAAATAGCCAAATGCAGTTTAATTTATGACCCCACGCCAACTGAGAATATGTGTGGAATAGACCAGACTTGTCTTGACCAGACTACAGGCAACCAAATGATCATATATTACAGCGAGGGTATGTCGAAAAGTATAGAGAAATATTAAATTAAGAAATTAATAAATTAATTTCAAATTATTTACAAACACATATTTTAAAGTGTAATAATAATCACATATAGTATATTTATAAAAATTCCATACAAAATAATCGTATTTTCCTGATATGTATATCATTTTTATCTTGAGAAAAAAGTACTTATAAATTTATTAGTTTTATTTTAAATATAATTAAAAACATATTTAATTTTTTGTTAATTTTTATAAGATTTTAGATTGTTTACCAAATTATTTTTAGATGTACCTAATTTTTAATAAAATAGATTTTTATTTTATCTTTATTTTTTATAATATAAAATGTAAAGTTATGAACAAGACTTGCCTCCAAAAAATTATGTGTATCAAATAACGAAGCAAAAAAAAATTTAAAAATCAAAAGGATGTTTTATTTAAATTTTCAAAACCAATTAATTTAATAAATCTCAACAGTCACTGTAAAATATTAAATTGTATTTTATATTTAAATTACTAATTTAAATTTACTTTTTATTCAAATTTATATAAAATTTCCTAAATATTTCCCTAATTTTTTAAAAATTTATTTTTGCAAATTCCAACTTAAGTTAATCATAATTTATGCACTCCAATTAAATTCGTATATCGTCGCTAACTATCTTTTTAGATATATCTTTTTCAATTTAACAATAAAGTGCACAATTTCAATGCAACTTTCCAGCAATATTTATAATTGAAAATGTTGTGTATTTTTACTTTGGTTTCCACTATTTTTCTTTTGTTAAGTATTGCATTTCAATGAACTGCTTGCAGCGCACTTTTCCGATTAGTTAGGAAAATGCGAGTGGGGAAAATCACACGTGGGCGAAGGAAGAGATGGAGGAGGTGAACTGTTTCCCCGGGCAATGCCGGAATGATTTATGCATGCTGCTGACAGCGTTAGATATTGTTGTTGCTTTTGCCTGTGTTAGCAGTTAATCTGAAGAGCAATATCCTCAATGAGGACCAACAGAAACTAGCGACGAAGGATCAACAGGAATTGCGCAAATTGCAGCAAATGTTTGAGGAATGCTTAGAAATTGAAATTACTTCAGGTGTTTGCCAAACCAATGTTCTCTATAAATAGAGATATCCGAGGCATGGAAGTTGAGAGAGAGAGAGAGAGCAGTTCAAGGCCAACTGTAATCAACCAATCAATCAAAACTATAAAAAAAACTGCATACCAGACAAGGATGCGCTACAAACCCAAACCACGAACCAAAACCCACCGCCACCGCCAACCCCCATTCCAATTTCAATCCCAACCCACACACAACCTGAACCTGAACCTGAATCTGAGCCTCAAACTGAACCTCAACCGAGATGAGGAGGCTGCATTTTGTGGTACGGCAGAGAGAGAACAATGCATAATTACTGATAATGATTTGTGCATTGTTAACGTGGGTCTGGGCCATCTATTGTTCTGTTTTGGCCCGGTCTGAACGCAGTTGGACAGCCAGACCTGAGTTTGAAAATAAATATGAAGCAGACCTGAGAATTGGGGCTGTTGTTTTCACTTTAAGTTGAGTTGAGTTGCGTTGAGTTGAGAGACCATCTTCCATCATGATTACATCGTCTATAACTTTGGCTGCTACGACTTTTGTGTTTATTAGTTAGATTGCAGGGATTTCATTTGGGATCTTGAGGGATACTTACTCTTGTAACTATTTTAAGAGGCTTTCAGCGGGCGTCCTCGACGCCGATAAAATAATAAAAAAAACAAAAAATTGATTTGCGCGTTGGCGATAAAATTTTACGGCAGAGAACGCGTCTGAAGTCTTCGTGTGTGAAATTATCATTATCCACCAGCAACTCTCCTCCAACTGCCCCTCCCTAGCTACAAGCACCTCTCTATCTCCCCTATTATCTGTTGCTCTGTTGCACAGATTACAAATCATAGTTAACGACTCCTTCGCCTGCCCCAACGTTGTTAAGCGCACGATGTCGAGATGCCAAATCACTGAATGAGACATGTTGCAACACAGCCTGAGTGGCAACATGAGGCAACTGCAGCCTAAGCTCCTCTCCTGCAACCATTTTCAATTAAGCCCCCTTTGATGTAATGTTTCACACCTTGCCATGATTGAGCATCTTCCTGATAATGTTTTCCTCCATCTTCTCTTCCAGCTTTCTTATGTTACTTCTGTCTACTCCTGTTCCTCCTGTCGGCACAGCTAATTGAGCAGTCAAATTAGGATCCAACTCCGAGACCCCATAATCCCTGTAATGCCCATCGCGTTTCAATTATGAGTAGCCCATAATACCTTCCATCATTAACAAAAACTATCAGCCTCATCTCGGACGTACACCATTTCAAACACTTTCATATCATGATTTTGGCGGGTCAATTTTGAAAATACGATGATTTTTGAGAATGTTATGGCATTTTGAAGTTTAGAGGGTTTCACAAGCTGGAATTTCTGGCTGAAAGTTCAACTTCTGTGGGGTGAAATTTTCGAATATGAGATTTTCATACCAATCGATCAGAAATTTTAATACCTTTATTTTGGTGGGTCAATTTTGAAAATACGATGATTTTTGAGAAAGTTATGGCATTTTGAAGTTAAAAGGGGTTCACAAGCTGAAATTTTTGACTGAAAATTCAACTTCTGTGGGGTGAAATTTTCGAATATGAGCTTTTGATACCAATCGATCAGAAATTTCAATACCTTTATTTTGGTGGGTCAATTTTGAAGATACGATGATTTTTGAGAAAGTTATGGCATTTTGAAGTTAAAAGGGGTTCACAAGCTGAAATTTCTAACTGAAAATTCAACTTCTGTGGGGTGAAATTTTCGAATATGAGCTTTTGATACCAATCGATTAGAAATTTCAATACCTTTATTTTGGTGTGTCAATTTTGAAGATACGATGATTTTTGAGAAAGTTATGGCATTTTGAAGTTAAAAGGGGTTCACAAGCTGGAATTTCTGACTGAAAATTCAACTTCTGTGGGGTGAAATTTTCGAATATGAGATTTTGATTCCAATCGATTAGAAATTTCAACACCATCATTTTGGTGGGTCAATTTTGAAAATACGATGATTTTTGAGAAAGTTATGGCATTTTGAAGTTAAAAGGGGTTCTCAAGTTGAAATTTCTGACTGAAAATTCAACTTCTGTGGGGTGAAATTTTCGAATATAAGATTTTGATACCAATCGATCAGAAATTTCAACACCTTTATTTTGGTGGGTCAATTTTGAAAATACGATGGTTTTTGAGAAAGTTATGACATTTTGAAGTTTGGAATGGTCCAGAAGCTGAAATTTCTGACTGAAAATTCAACTTATGTGGGGTGAAATTTTCGAATATGAGATTTTGATACCAATCGATCAGAAATTTCAATACCTTCATTTTGGTGGGTGAATTTTGAAAATACGATGATTTTTGAGAAAGTTATGGCATTTTGAAGTTTGGAATGGTCCAGAAGCTGAAATTTCTGACTGAAAATTCAACTTATGTGGGGTGAAATTTTCGAATATGAGATTTTGATACCAATCGATCAGAAATTTCAATACCTTCATTTTGGTGGGTGAATTTTGAAAATACGATGATTTTTGAGAAAGTTATGGCATTTTGAAGTTTGGAATGGTCTACAAGCTGGAATTTCTGACTGAAAATTCAACTTCTGTGGGGTGAAATTTCGGAATGTGAGATTTTGATACCGATCGATCAGAAATTTCAACACCTTTATTTTGGTGGGTCAATTTTGAAAATACGATGATTTTTGAGAAAGTTATGGCATTTTGAAGTTAAAGAGGGTTCACAAGCTGGAATTTCTGACTGAAAATTCAACTTCTGTGGGGTGAAATTTTCGAATATGAGATTTTGGTACCAATCGATCAGAAATTTCAACACCTTTATTTTGGTGGGTCAATTTTGAAAATACGATGATTTTTGAGAAAGTTATGGCATTTTGAAGTTTAGAAGGGTCCACAAGCTGAAATTCCTGACTGAAAATTCAACTTCTGTGGGGTGAAATTTTCGAATATGAGATTTTGATACCAATCGATCAGAAATTTCAATACCTTTATTTTGGTGGGGCAATTTTGAAATACGATGATTTTTGAGAAAGTTATGGCATTTTTAAGTTTAGAGGGGTTCACAAGCTGAAATTTCTGACTGAAAATTCAACTTCAGTGGGGTGAAATTTTCCAATATGAGATTTTGATACCGATCGATCAGAAATTTCAATACCTTTATTTTGGTGGGTAAATTTTGAAAATACGATGATTTTTGAGAAAGTTATGGCATTTTGAAGTTTAGAGGGGTTCACAAGCTGAAAATTTTGACTGAAATTCAACTTCTGTGGGGTGAAATTTTCGAATATCAGATTTTGATACCAATCGATCAGAAATTTCAATACCTTTATTTTGGTGGGTCAATTTTGAAAATACGATGATTTTTGAGAAAGTTATGGCATTTTGAAGTTTGGAATGGTCTACAAGCTGAAATTTCTGACTGAAAATTCAACTTCTGTGGGGTGAAATTTCCGAATATGAGATTTTGATACCGATCGATCAGAAATTTCAATACCTTTATTTTGGTGGGTCAATTTTGAAAATACGATGATTTTTGAGAAAGTTATGGCATTTTGAAGTTTGGAATGGTCTACAAGCTGAAATTTCTGACTGAAAATTCAACTTCTGTGGGGTGAAATTTCGGAATGTGAGATTTTGATACCGATCGATCAGAAATTTCAATACGTTTATTTTGGTGGGTCAATTTTGAAAATCCGATGAATTTTGAGGAAGTTATGGCATTTTGAAGTTTGGAATGGTATACAAGCTGGAATTTCTGACTGAAAATTCAACTTCTGTGGGGTGAAATATTCGAATATGAGATTTTGGTACCAATCGATCAGAAATTTCAACACCTTTATTTTGGTGGGTCAATTTTGAAAATACGATGATTTTTGAGAAAGTTATGGCATTTTGAAGTTTAGAAGGGTCCACAAGCTGAAATTCCTGACTGAAAATTCAACTTCTGTGGGGTGAAATTTTCGAATATGAGATTTTGATACCAATCGATCAGAAATTTCAATACCTTTATTTTGGTGGGGCAATTTTGAAATACGATGATTTTTGAGAAAGTTATGGCATTTTTAAGTTTAGAGGGGTTCACAAGCTGAAATTTCTGACTGAAAATTCAACTTCAGTGGGGTGAAATTTTCCAATATGAGATTTTGATACCGATCGATCAGAAATTTCAATACCTTTATTTTGGTGGGTAAATTTTGAAAATACGATGATTTTTGAGAAAGTTATGGCATTTTGAAGTTTAGAGGGGTTCACAAGCTGAAAATTTTGACTGAAATTCAACTTCTGTGGGGTGAAATTTTCGAATATCAGATTTTGATACCAATCGATCAGAAATTTCAATACCTTTATTTTGGTGGGTCAATTTTGAAAATACGATGATTTTTGAGAA
The DNA here is from genome assembly GCA_018150725.1 of Drosophila quadrilineata. NCBI lineage: Eukaryota > Metazoa > Arthropoda > Insecta > Diptera > Drosophilidae > Drosophila > Drosophila quadrilineata. Next base: position 8,206,356 of record JAECWN010000452.1, on the reverse strand, counting down.
AGTTATGGCATTTTGAAGTTTGGAATGGTCTACAAGCTGAAATTTCTGACTGAAAATTCAACTTCTGTGGGGTGAAATTTCCGAATATGAGATTTTGATACCGATCGATCAGAAATTTCAATACCTTTATTTTGGTGGGTCAATTTTGAAAATACGATGATTTTTGAGAAAGTTATGGCATTTTGAAGTTTGGAATGGTCTACAAGCTGAAATTTCTGACTGAAAATTCAACTTCTGTGGGGTGAAATTTCGGAATGTGAGATTTTGATACCGATCGATCAGAAATTTCAATACGTTTATTTTGGTGGGTCAATTTTGAAAATCCGATGAATTTTGAGGAAGTTATGGCATTTTGAAGTTTGGAATGGTATACAAGCTGGAATTTCTGACTGAAAATTCAACTTCTGTGGGGTGAAATATTCGAATATGAGATTTTGGTACCAATCGATCAGAAATTTCAACACCTTTATTTTGGTGGGTCAATTTTGAAAATACGATGATTTTTGAGAAAGTTATGGCATTTTGAAGTTTAGAAGGGTCCACAAGCTGAAATTCCTGACTGAAAATTCAACTTCTGTGGGGTGAAATTTTCGAATATGAGATTTTGATACCAATCGATCAGAAATTTCAATACCTTTATTTTGGTGGGGCAATTTTGAAAATACGATGATTTTTGAGAAAGTTATGGCATTTTGAAGTTAAAGAGGGTTCACAAGCTGAAATTTCTGACTGAAAATTCAACTTCTGTGGGGTGAAATTTTCCAATATGAGATTTTGATACCGATCGATCAGAAATTTCAATACCTTTATTTTGGTGGGTAAATTTTGAAAATACGATGATTTTTGAGAAAGTTATGGCATTTTGAAGTTTAGAGGGGTTCACAAGCTGGTATTTCTGACTGAAAATTAAACTTCTGGGGGGTGAAATTTTCGAATTTGAGATTTTGATACCAATCGATCAGAAATTTCAACACCATCATTTTGGTGGGTCAATTTTGAAAATACGCTGATTTTTGAGAAAGTTATGGCATTTTGAAGTTTAGAAGGGTCCACAAGCTGAAATTCCTGACTGAAAATTCAACTTCTGTGGGGTGAAATTTTCGAATATGAGATTTTGATACCAATCGATCAGAAATTTCAATACCTTTATTTTGGTGGGGCAATTTTGAAAATACGCTGATTTTTGAGAAAGTTATGGCATTTTGAAGTTTGGAATGGTCTGCAAGCTGAAATTTCTGCCTGAAAAGAGGTCGGGATTTTGCAAAATGGTCGAAAAGTAGGTGTACACATTTTTTATGAAAATTCAGTGTATAATTTTATAGATGATGCTTCTTTTAATACTTTTTGAAACTTTTAAAAATTATTCTTTTGGCGGCATTTTAATAACCAATGTGAAGTTGGCAGCGATTCCATTTGGAGGCTGCCAACTTGTTTTAAACAGCTGGCGAATCAGTGAGTTTGTTGCAGTTAAGATGTACGCGAGCAGAAGCTGGTTGCTATGAGAAGAGATTGTGAAATAACAACCGTTGAAGTTGAACATTATAGTATAATTTTTAACCTAAAATAAGATGTAATTGGAATTTTTATAAAAAAATATGATTAAATTGAAACGAATTTTCGGTATTCTTTTAATACAGTGCGCTTTTGTTTTTTTTTTATTTTATTTGTTGTTATATTTTAATATACATAGTTGAATTGTATATTTTTAATTTGAATACTACATCGTTTAGTTAATATTAATATTTCGTCTTTGATATTTAAACTAAATGAACTGTGTTAATTAGGCTATACTTAATTTCTTTCTGTTTTTGTTGTCCCTCTCTCTCGCTCTCTCTCTCTCTCTCTCTCTCTCTCTCTCTCTCTCTCTCTCTCTCTCTCTCTCTCTCTCTCTTTCTCTTTCTCTCTCTTTCGCACTTCCCTCATCAGCTTCGTATTGTTTATTGTTTGCTAAGTACGTATATTTGTATATTTATTTATAGTTTATTAAATGTTAATTTACAATATATATTAACTTTAGGTAAAATTAAAACAATTTTCTTAGAGTTTGTTTTGTTTTGTTTTTTGCGATAATTTCAGTGTATGATTAATGCTTTGTTAATTGATAGATATTTATAAACTATATAATACAATAAAAAAGTCTTGGCATTAATGTATATATGTATATATATATATGTATATATATATGCATAGTATGTAAATTGTTTATAAACAAAATAATTAAATTATTTTGCGCTGGTTTACAGTTTGTTTTCTGCTTCTGCATAATAAATTAAGATAAATTCATCTTCTCCTCCTACGCCGACATACTCTTGCAGAGGGTATCATCAATTCGGCAATGCCCTTTCTTTGCTCAATGCAAGTTGCATCGCATAACTGTCATCTATATGATTATGTGTATATATAGCTTCTGTAGGAACAATCTGCAAGGGTATTTCAGCATCGACTTCACAATTTCCTCTCTTTTGTACTGAAAACTGTACGTAAATCGCGGTCGCGATTTAAAACGCTAGCGACATGTGTGTGCGCGACTTTAACCGCCATTGGGCTTTCATAAGAATCCCATGTCGAGGGCGGTGTAGAGGGCACGTATATCGCTGTGCGAGGAGATGCGCCAGAAGGGGAAGTTCATTGCCTTGGCCGCCGACTCCTCCTCGGACCCATCGCCAATCACAACGTAGGTGCTCTTCCGTCCAAACCGGGTCACAATGCGCTCATAGCAGGTTTCCTGACCTACAAAGGGACACAGGCATTAATATCTCAGTAGGTTAGCTGTAGGTTCGTCGGACTTACCAATCTTGTGGGCGCTGTAGATGTTCTCAATGTTGAAGATGCTGCCCAGGCCGAACAGCAACACTTTGGCCAGAGCTGGCGCCAGTTGTGTGGACGTGACCAACACATTGATGCAGTTCTCGCGCTGGGCAATCATGCTGAGACACTTGAGGGCCAAGGTTGCCCAGTTGTCGGTCGCGACCTCGATCTCCGAGCGTATCTGCAGCCAGGCATCCCGTTTGCCCGGACCCAACAAGGTGCCAACACTGCCAAAGATTGGGAGGATTAGTACTGCTATAGCGGAAGCCGTCGAGGATGTGGAGTACTTACTTGCCCCTGTAGGTATTGTAAATGTCCTTGATCTTGCGATAGCGAAACGCGAGCTTTCGCATCCAGTCCACCCCACCCCGCACTCCCGTGGGCAGACAGATGTTGGGCGGTGCTCCAGGTGGAGTGCCGCTGTGGAAGCCATCGGTGGCGAAGTTGTAGGTGCTGAGATCCTGACCGTTGTCATCGGAGCTGACATCGTCGATGTGGACCTGATCGCACTCCTCGATCTCGTTGAAAAAGAAATGTGTGTCCGCCATGTTGAAGACCATCTCCTCCATGCGGAACGCGATGGTTATCAGCGTGCTGTGATCTTTGGTATAGCGATTCGCATAGCTGCCCGACAGCAGCGTATGGAAGATGATCAGGGTCTCGTCCAGATCCCAGACAAACACCCGTTCCGGCGGCTTAACCGCCTCCCCGCCATTCCCGGTATCGGATGCGGTGCTGCGCGTCGGACTCGGCTGCTGATGGCGGCGGCCACGTGCTCGTCCACTTTTGCCCGTGGGCGTGGTCTTGCTGGTGGCGGAATTGCTGCTGCTGCCGCCACTCGAATTGAGATTGGCGCCGGCAACCGCAGCTGTTGCCGCTGTGGCAACCGAGGTCGCTGCTGCCACACCGCTCATCGTTGCATTCGGTGACATTGAGATCGGCAGCGGGGGGGAGTGCGGCGAATGGGTTGCCGCATGGACAGGAGTCGTCGAATGGGCATCCGTGGGACTCTCTGACAGATTGGAGGACGCGGTTGCCACATGGAAGCCATGACTGGCACTCGAACTGGGCGAACTGACCGCATACGGCGAATAGTTTGCCGGATTATAATAGTTGCCGTACTGCTCGTTGTAGTATCCGCCGTAATCCTGCTGCCCGAAGTTGTTGTAGCCCGCATACGGATTGCTGTACAACTGGGAGTTGTTGTTGCCCCCGCTGGCATAGGTGGGCGTGAGGTATGCCGCTGCCGCCGCCGCTGCTGCCCCCGGCTCCATTTTGGCGCCGCGCGCCGCTGCCGCTGCTGTCGTTGCTGCCGCATACGGTGTCCCGTAGCCGGAGTAGAAGGGCGGGGGCGTGTACTGCTGCATGCTGTTGTAGTAGTAGTAGTCGTGCTTGCTGTCGTAGACGGCGGCTGCCGCTGCTGCCGCCGCTGCCGAATTGGCGGCAGCGCTGCTCTCCGCACAGCCGTACAAATTGACGCCGGCAGCGGCGGCAGCAGCGACGCCCGCCCCATTGTCCAGCGTGGCGTGCGTCAGCTGGGCGGGACTGCGTGACTCCGACTTGACGCTGGTGGAGGCGGCGCTGGCGTCGTGCGACCAGTGCGACATGGTGGCTGCATGACCCACCCCCACACCCACGCCCACGCCCACTCCAACGCCGACGCCCACGTCGTCGTTGGACTGTTGATATGTGGAGAAGCTGCTGACCGAGGATTGGGCGAAGCTGGTGGCGGCTGCGGCCAGACTGCAGCTGCTGGGATTCGCATTCACGGGATTCCCATTTGAATTGTTGTTGTTGTTGTTGTTGCCACTGCTGTTGTTGTTGTTGTTGTTGTTGCCACTATTGTTGCTGTTGTTGCTGTTTGAATAGTGTCCACTTAGCGCGCCAATTGTCGGCTGCAACGGTTGTATTTGTGGCGGCAACCCCAATGGGCTGCATTGCCCGGCCACGCCCACGCCCACATTGACACCAACACCACCGCCACCGACAACACCACCGCCTACGCCCACGCCGAGACCGACGCCAACGTTGGCGCCGCCACTGCTGGGCCCATTGCTGGTGGACAACACGGCGCTTGAATGTGATTGTTGCTGTTGTTGTTGCTGTTGTTGTTGCTGTTGTTGTTGTTGTTGGCAGAGACTGTAAAAAGAGAGGAAGAGAGCGGGGAAAGGAAAGTTGAGCTTGTGTTTGTAGAACTTACAATAGACATTTTCTAAATTTTAAAATAAATCTAATAAATTAAAAAAATCTTACGTTTAAAAATTGAAAATTATGTATATAGACAATATGTAACAAATCTGTATTTTTAATAATTCTCTAGTGACCTTTAAAAAGTATCCAAATGCATTTAGTTAAATTTTAGTTTTGTTTTTAAGATGATAATTCCCCAGAGAATCCTAACTCAAAAGTGGAAATGGAAAACGAAGAAAAAAGGAAATAAAAGGCATGTAATGAAAAGACATCGAAGAAAAGACAAACAATGTGTGTGTGTGTGAGAGTAAAAGAGAGATACAGCGTGAGAAGGAGAGAGAGCGATATTGAAAGAAAAACAGAGACAGAAATAGAAATAGAGTGAGAGAGTGAGAGAGGCAGTATTTGTATGGGGGCAACGTAAACGTTTTGCTCGTTAAGTAGACCCATAAAATAATTTCCAATAATCTTTAAACAGCCATAAAATTAACGGCAAGTCGACATCACATCGTCTACATACGTCGACATCATCGTCATCATCATCATCGTCGTCAACCCAAAGTCAAGTGTGTCGCAGCCAGAGCCAAGTCAGAGTCGGAGTCGGAGTCGAAGTCGGAATCGGAGTCGGAGTCGGAATCGAAGTCAAAGTGGAAGTGGAGAACTACGTCGCACTCTTAGAATCTTGTCAAGTGCTATAAATATTTTTCTACTGGCATACAAAATCGGGCAGAAAAAGGAAAACGTTTGAAATTGCCTTTTTCAAAAAGCACTTGAGCAGCTCAATACCATCCTGGACATGGACATGGACATGGACATAGACATGTGTGCAGCAAATGTTTCATCCCAGAAAGAGAGAGGCGACAAATTTGTTTTCCTTTATTGTCGTTGTTATTTATTGTTTGCTGTGTGTTTTTTTTTTTGTTTTTTTTATTTTTTTGAATAGCTACAATTGCCAAACCATTTAAGTAAACTACTAATTTCATCAATGAAAATTTATAAAAATAAAAATATTCCATAGAAATCTCTTCAAATCAAACAGAAAAAATCAAACTAAATTTTGGAAAATCTTATGCAAACATTTTTTTGTAATTCAATCCTTTGCTGCTGGCAATTAAATTAAATTGATTTTGAAACAAAGAACTGTTGCAGTTATACATTTTTCAGATTCTCTTGTAGTTTCCCCACATATTTCAAATATAGTTGGGGAAATAAAGTGGAGTAAGAGGAAGAATTATGGCTGGCATTCATAGATGAATAATTGTTTTACTGCTGCTTTTAAGGGTATATCAACAAACGAAATAAACCATAAAATTTATAAAAAAAAAATTTTAAAATAATTGAAATTGAATTAACTAAAAAAATATATATTTTTACTTTATACACCCCTATTATGTATAGTATTTTAACAATAATTAATTTTCAATTAAAAAAATTAAACTACATGATCTTTCAATATTGTATTTAAAATACTTAATTTTCTTAAAAAAAATATATTATCTCTACTCGAGCCTTAAAGTTAGAGTATTTAGAGTTCCAGAAATCGAATGATTTATTTACAGTCCCCTCTCTCTCTCTCTTACCCACTCCCTTTATATTTAAGAAAGAGTTTTCCCATGCTCTTGTCTCACTTTCTCCTATTATTAACTCCAGCCAGAAATTTGTCGTAATTTTTCATAATCATTTTTGTCGCTTTGACAACTAAATAGACACTCTCAAGGTAAAAATGAAGAGCCCAATTTCGTAAGGAATTTGACACCCACAATTTGGGATTTGGGGACATTTTCATCATACCAAAGGATAGAGAGGGATTGCATAAGAGCAGGACAGCGCGATAGAAAGAGATGTGTGTGTGTGTCTCTGTGTGTGTGTGAGTGAGAAAAACGACGCGTGCGCCGCAAACAAATAATATTAAATTATATCATTTTGGGGATTCGAGAATTTTGAGATGCTGTTTTGGGGGGTTCTGTGATGGGATGATGATGTCAGTTCGTGGCCACAATCTGAGTACAAAATATTATTATTTAAGGATTAGAGAGAATTTAATAAAGGTTCTCTCTCTCTCTCTCTCTCTCTCTCTTTCTCTATATATATATATATATTTCTATCTCTCTCTAGTTTTTGTATCTCTCTGCTCTGTTCTTTGAGAACAGAACTCTTAAGCCGTGTTAAGCGCATTTAAGTAGGTTCCCTTTTTGGGCATGGCACTCGCCCTCATTTTTAGAGGCATGTGCAACGTGCTACGTCTGTGGCAAGTGTTAAGTGCTCACACACACACACACACACACTACAGTTTTATAAAGTATTTTTGTCACAAATTCTCTGAATTCCACAACAATTCTTCATAAGCAGCATGTGTGTCGCCTTCGCAGGCAACATATGCAAAAAAAAAAAAGAAATAAATATTTAAAAAAAAAAAATTAAGAAAAATGGAAATTTGTTAAAATTTAGTTCCACTTGTTGCAAGTGTGAAAGACTGAAGCGCAGAGAGTGTGAGGGGGAACCTATTTCAAGTACCCGGAGTGTGATCTGGGGTCAACTTACCGATTGCGCTCATGGGTGTCTGTGTGCTCTGTTTTTGGACGTTTGACCTGCAAAAGAATAGAGAGAAAAAATTATTGAAAAAATGTAGAGAATATCAAAAATTAATATTTTAAATTTCCTATATTTTTATAATTGTTTGTTACAATTATATAAACAAATCTGAAGCATATAAGTACATATTGTATAATTTTGAAGCAAGCAGCAAAAAAAAAAATTATCTATATTTAGTTATACTATTTTAATATCCGCTTCAAAAAATTTCGTGAATATCAAATATAAATATTGTAAAATCTGAAATATTTTTCAAAATTTTTTTTTTGATTATCATATAAGGAAATCGGAAGTATATACATATGTACATATGATATAATTTCAAGTTAGCAGCAAGCAAAAAAAAAATGTTTATTTTTTTTAAAGACTTTTATAACCAATTTCAGCTTTGTTTAGCTACTTTTAAGAGTTTTACCTTCTTTGCTACTAATTCCTGTTAAAATATAAAATGTCTCCTTCAATCAATGTCATACTCTAGGCCACAATTCAGTGCTCTTAACTGTCCACAACTTTGGCTTGACTTCCAACAGTTTCTATCATCAGTTGCTCTCCACTGTCAACCTTTCGTGCCACCTGCTGCGTGCAACCGCTGAAGCGCTGAGGCAACATCAATTTGTTGCACCTTTCCTTGCCCCCTCCGTCCCCTCACCGATTTGTACCCCCCCTTAAATGGTGTTATGGCGCCGCTGACAGCAACGTCAACCGTCAACCCATCAACCCAGTAAAAAATTTTCCCACGCACATTGAAAAAAAGCTGTCGCTGCATTTGGTCAACTGCAAAATTATGTAAAATTTGCTGTTTTTTTTTCTGTATTATTATATATGAATAATAATATTTTTATTTGCATTTGCATTTGCATTGCGTCGTATGAAGTTCCAAATACAACGATGATCAGTGAAGGGAGAGAAGAGTGCGGGGAGCAGACAGAGCCAAGCGAAAGTTGCAAAGCTCAGCGGAATTGCAAAAGCTGTGAGTGAAAGAGAGAGATAGACAAAGAGAGAGAGAGAGACAGAGAGGTGTAGGAGAGGGGAAGGCAAAGAACCTGCTGAGGTGTTTAGTGCGTTGCCAAATTGCGGCATTGTTTATAAACAAATTGTGATTGCAGACGACTTTTATATAAGCAGGGATACCCTGTAAATATAAATCTATAAGTGGGGTAGGCTAAACTTAGGGGCAGCAAAAAAGCTGCAAGAAAAAGCTCTGAGGGAATCTAAAGCTAAAGCTTTTGCCTAAAGCATAAGTTGACAACCCATCATCATTTCAGGAAGTGCTTATAACAATGCAACGGAAGCTCTTAAAAAATATGCAGAAATAAAGAGAAAAAAAGAGGGAAAAGAAGAAGCAGAGAGAGTGAGAGAGAAGAGGTTGAGGTGATGGTAAAGAGGAAGCAGCAAAAGGTGCAGAGCTTTGATTGGTGAACCTACAGCAACCGTTGAGCTGCTGGAATTTATTTCTTGTGCCTCACATTCCTCTGACATGGCATGACATTCGTGAGCCGCAATTTGCCAACTGGGCCCACACAACACGCACACACACACACACGCACACACATCATAATATTTTTACATATTTTTTTAAATTTTATTTTTTATTATTTTTTTGGTATGTTTTTGGCAAATTTGTTTTCAGCGAACTATCAACGGTAGCGTTTAATGACACGCGAAAGGCAGGCAGAGCTTTGGCTGAGCTTTGCGTGTTGCATGCCACATGCAGCATGCAGCAAGCTGAGAAGTTGCAGTTGAACAAAAAAGGAAAAAATTAAAACGCAATCCAATGCAACCTTTTACTAAACTAATTTATGGCACAAGCTGACAACGTAAACATTAACACACACAGACAAGCTGCAGATAGGAGATGGAGATGGAGATGGAGTTGAAGATGGGGATGGAGATGGAGATGGGTTAGGGTATGGGGGTTGCACGGCCACCTCATAAGAGAGAGAGATATCTGAGTGAGTGAGCGAGAGAGAGAGAGATAGCTGGCCATGTTATAAAGACCTGTTTTTGAGCATCTTTAACGAAATTCCTGTGATCGTAATCTTTTGTCTCTCTGGCTGCTTTAGAAGAAGATTAAAACAGACACACACATAGAAAGAGAAAGAAAGACAGAGAGAGAAAGAGGGAGAGAGAAAGAGAGCGAGAGAGAGAGAGAGAGATTATACAAAAGACAGTCAAGAGACGGAGACAAATTTTTTATTAACTTGCCATGCCCGCCAGTGCGGGGTTTCGATATGGGTATGGGTTTTGGGTTTGGACCGCGGTCCCTAAGCCCCTCGCGACCACGACGACGATGACGACGACGACGACGATAACCATCGAAATAAACAACAACAAAAAATTTGTAGCTCCCTCTCGTTGTTGTCATTTGTTTCTTTTGTTCTCCCCTGCAACTACCTCCCAAATAACCGAGTAGGTTCATAGGGAACAGGCAAGGTTGAGAGGGTTTTGGGGGGGTGGGGCACTACTACAACCTATGGTCCTTAACACTTTGGCACGTTAATTACGTGGGACAATCACCAAGTGTCAATCGCTGTGGCCATAATCAATATTTTGACTGCTTGCTCAGTGGCTGTAACCTCAACTCATATATGTATGTAGGTAGAGGTCTTAAGGTTCTTTCTTATTTCTTTTCTTTTCAACCAAAAACAGAGGAAAATCAAAAAGGGAAAAACGTGAACATAAATTACATGCAGCGCATTGTCGCAGTTGAATTATGGCGTGTTAATTTTAACGATTACGGCTTAAACTTAATTAAAATGTGATTAATGCCAGCCGACTGAGGTCCTCCTTAAATTGTCATAAAAATTGAAACCCCTCCCCCCGCTAAAGGCACCAATCCATCCATTCAACCATCCATCAACCTGCCTGTTATTTATGCTCTATTAATATTTCGCCTTAAAAACCAATTGCCAGCAATGTTTGTTTTTGTTTTTTGTTTTTATTTTGTGGATTTTTCAGGATTTCTTCTTTTATTTATTTATGTTTCTTTTGTAGGTCTTGTAAGATCGTCAAGTTCGTGACGGCTTAACAAAACTCTTGCCGACTTTGTTTTAGCTGAACATGCAGATCCATAAAACTTGTCGCATTTTGTGGCTTGTCGCTTGTTTCAGTGCCTCCATTAAATGCCACACGTTGCATGCCCCGCGCATATTGAGGCAGTTTCTATGCAGATTTCAACTAAGGAACTTTAAAAACGGTGAGAGAAAATCTTTGGGCAGGCAATTAATTGGACTATAACTCAAATAGGTCCATTCTCAATTCCGAAACCGTGCAAAAAATGCGGTTTTGCAATATTTATCAATGGCAAATCAGCATGTTTCGTTCGGATTCGGAATTGAGAAGATCACTCCAAGTTTCTGTTTTTATTGTTGACTTAATTCATTTCTCAATATTTTTTTAGCCATTACAAATTTTTTGATATTGAAAATAATAAGATAATTCAAAAATTGCATTTTTGTTTATGTGGCTAAAAATATGTAAATATTTAAAATATATTTATGTGAAAGTGCACCTGATACTATGATATTTTCTTCTATGTATTTTAAATATATTTTTAACATGCAGTCAAAAAAATATTTTACCTAATGATAAAAATATTGAAATATATTTGCAATGTGATTTATTGTTTTGAAGAATAACAAATTAATTCTTGTCCCAAAATTAAAAAAAAAAAACACCTGAGTAACATAATTTGCCAGACGAATATATTTAAGTTGACCTATTGAATTTTAATTTAAATAATTTGAAGGTATTTGACATGTTGATTAATTGTTATAAATATATAAAAATTATATACTTTGAAAATTATTTTTTGTGGTATTTTTTTTGAAAGATATTCTGCTACCAAATAACTTTGAAATTAAAATTCTGAAAAAAAGTATTTTTTCTAGTAAGAAATCTTCAATGAAAATCTCTATTTGTATTGAAACTATCAACATCCTCAAACTCCACTCGAACTAAGGTTGAAGTGTCTGCAATATGTGATGAAGCCACACAAAACAAAACCACAGCCACTGCAACAACAACAACAACAACAACAGCAATAACAATAAATGTGACAACCGACGGCAAAAGCCACAGCCACAAAACTTCCACATGGATTTTTGTTGTTATTATGGCAAATTTCTCGATTCTTCAGTGCATAAAATAAAACCGCGTCACTTTTAAAGCTTCGATTCATATAGATATGTATGTATATATTTACGACTACAATTGATGCAAATTTGATTACCTTTGGCTCGATCATTTTATCAATTAATCCGCAGCGGGGCGCTGCATAGTTGTATGGCATTAGGGTGACCATTTTGCACAAAAGGATTTCCTCGGGCACAACTCACAAGAAATCAATCTAAACAATTGTTACTTTGATGCAGTTCAAAGATGTTTTGAAACTTAATGCCCTGTCATTTGATTAACGTAGTAATACACCTCACAGACACACGCACACACGTATTAAAATATTGTATAAATATGGTCACTATTTTAAGTTTCGATCAACTGTTTCAAAACCTAGCTCCGTGAACGAACGTAGCGCACGCTTTGAGTAGCTCGATGGGACTGAAATCTGTAATCACAATGGGTCTGTGAGTTCTCGGAGTGGTGGGACGATGCGACTCTCTGAGCTCGTTATTCTGAGTGAAAATCTCGGCATTGGATGGGCTCGTCTTCGTGCTCGTGCAGCTCGTGTCACTCAAAAAAAAACGAGTGCGGGTTGCCAGCGAACGCGAGAGCAGCGTAGCAGGCGCTGACTGTAAGCAGCTATGTAGTTGTTTCACTCGCACGCACGCTCAAATGGTTGACCTCGGCTCCGCCCCATTTACACACTCACACAAACACAGGGTGGGTTTACTACGCACCGAGGAGTCTCTCTGTCGAGTACAAGCAACAGCGAGAAGAAGAAGCAGAATAAAACTGAACGACAAAAAGAAAAAAAAACTTTACTTTAATGCGCATCAATAATAAATTACGAAGCTAATCAGTGTTGTTAATCGGCCGAATTTTAATTAAATCAATTATCTAAAAAAAAAATACAAAAATCGATAATAATATTCGCCGGGGCAGGCAACCCGGATCTATCAATAGATCTCATCTGTCAGTTAGCTGATAACATTTAATCATTATCTCAATCAATATATCTCGCTTTCCCCGTACCCAAAAAATAAAAAATAAAATAAAACAAAAGTTCAACAAATTTAAGCAAGATGTTTAGCCCGTTGTATAACGTGATATAATTTATGGATCTCGGAATGCATCTAAATTGCCCTTTTAATCCCAATAAATTTGAATTTTGATTTCGAAAATTTGTTATGCGGGTGTTTAACTATTCTATCCAAAATTACGTGTTACAAATTGTTGAAATTTGCTAATTTCTGTGGCTATCAGACACGTGATTCCAATCAACTTTTATGGCCACACACAATTTGAATCAATTCATTAAAAAATCAATCAAATTATTGAAATTTAAGAAATTGGAAAATTTCCACAAAAAAAATACAGTAAACGTGGAACTTTCCAAATTCAATTAATAAATTTTAAAATATTAATTGAAAGTGTGATAAAATATTGATTATGTTGAAAACTTAGGTCAAATATATTTAAAAATATATAAAATATAATTATTTACCTATGACAACTGAAACTAGATCAAAACATAACGAACATGTGGAGTAACAATATATCCACTTTTCCTATTAAATTTTCAATAATTCTACAACTATATTCCTATACACATTTTAATTTAGCTTGGTGTAGTGTTTATAGGCAATTTATTTACTTAGAGTTGAATTCTTGCGAAATCGTTTAAAGAAACTCCCAAAGTCTGTCCACTAACTTATCGGCCATATTGGATTACAATGGAGCCCAGATATATACCATCAATGTGGTTATGTGTGTGTGTGTGTGTGTGTAAACAATCAATCAAACAATGATTCAACTCATGTGCAATCATAATTCCAACTAATAAACAATGCAATTGTTGCCACTCAAAACTCATAGGCGCCAATCTTCTCAATCATACCTCTTGAGTAATTCAATCACTTTCAAAAATAGACAAAGCCAAACATTTGTACAATAAATATTTATAAAATGTTGGTAATAAATATTTTGTAAAAAATAATATTTATAAAATGTTCCTAAGAAATATTTTGTAAATATTAATTACAAATTAGGCAAAGTATTATGTAATAATATCATGAAGGTTGAATTCACAAATTTGTTACATTTTTTTCAAATAGAAATTAAATAGAATATATAGTATATTCAACAAATAATTATTACAAATTTAGCTTTATTTCCCTTCATAGAAAAAATTAGAAAGCAAACAAAATTTTAAATTTTTTTAGCAATATATTTTTTTTATATATTTTAAAATTTTTTAAAAATAATTATAATATTTTACAACTCACACCGTTTTCGCCTTGGAAAGTTGCAATAAACAAATGCAATTTTACATGTGAAATTGTGCAATTTGAAGTGCCGCAATTTCAATTTTTTTTTAGAGGAAGTGCAAGTGACACACTTTGTGCAACAGAACGTGCAGAGGGCACCCCGCTCCTCCTTCACTCAGAAAAAATTAAAAAATATATATACATATATATATATATATATGTATGTATAGCAAACTTAACCCATTGTTGACCCGTGGGGTCATTATGCTGACACAGCTAAATTGCAGCTGATGGCAATGAGCGAGAGAGCGAGAGAGAGGGGGAGAGAGTGAGTGAGTGAGTGAGTGAGAGGGGGAGGGGAGTATTTGTGGCAGAGGTGTGTAACGGGGGTAGAGGCATCGAGATTTTGAGACATTAAATATGCCTTTAATCGCTTTAGCACGATCGTCAGACAACATGTCGTCAATTATATCTACGCGCGATCAGCAGCCATCCCTCCACTCCCCCCCTTCCCCTCTTGTGGCACTCTAATCTCCGCAACTCCTCCCTCTATATCCCTCTGAGCTGCCCCCCTTTTGCGTTGTGTTTTATTTGCCATTCCAAGTGCTCGACTGTCTGTAAACAAATCTGCGCACAATTTGCTGCAGTTGCAGATATTTTTGTGTTGAAGCTGCAGCTTGACTGTTGTTGCCCCAATGCCTCGTTGCATGTTGCTGAGTCGCGCACATTTATTTGGACCTCAACTCGAAGACGGTTGTGGAAGTGAAGTTGGAGTTGGAGTTGGAGCTGGAGCTGCACTTGGTATTGGAAGCGGGGCGACTGTCGGTCGTCCTCTCGCTGAACGTGCTGATCGTGCGCTCGAGTTGTGGCATAAACAGCCGCAGGAGGAAGATGGTGGAGAGGGGGGATGTGGTGGTGGTGGTGGTGGTGCAACAGGCACAAAAGTGTTTAAGATTTACGTTCAGTTTTGATCGGAATGGACCTCCCTGGTGCCATGTATTAATTTAAGGCTGCATGCAACAGAGGTGCCACAAACCGGGCAAATAGTTATCCTCATGGGCGCCATTTTTGTTGTTGTTTTGTTGTTTTATTTTGAAATGCTGTTGTTCTTGCCACAGAGTTCAACACCTGAGCTGCCCCTACCTCTCTCTCTCTCTCTCTCACTCTCACTCACTCTGTCTCTTTCAATGCGTGTTCAACGATAATCGCGCACATTTTTACAACTTGATCTGTGAAGTTTTGGTGCAGTGAGAAGAAGCAGCATCTAGATAAGGTCTTAAGCTGCCCCAAAGACAACTGCAACAACAACCAATTGATGTTGCAAGTTGCCAGTGCCAGTTGCCTGCTGTCATTTTGTTGGCCGCTTGTTGCTTGTCGTGTAAGCGCAACACTCTCTCTCTTGCTCTCTCTCTCTCTCTCTCTTTGCCACACTCTCGATGCGTCATGCCCCCGGACTCAGAATTTGGCCCACAATTGGGTCAAATTGTATTTTAGCTGATCGGATGGGTTTCCATATATGCAATATATATATCTATATGTAAATAAATGCCATTGTCAGCGCATGCCAAAGTTTTGATTCGTTATATATGCATATACATACATATATGTATGTATGTATTGTATGTAATATTTCGCAGGCATTTCTCATCAAAAAACTCATACACATCGTGCCACACGAGCCAAATACATACATATATATGATGGGGTATATGCCACTCACAGAGTGACGATAATCATGAATACTCGGATATATCCGAGTATATTATATTCTATGCTAATTTTTGCAGTTGCATAAACCGCTGAGGCATGCGCTTTACAAATATTTCAACAAATTGCAAAAACCACAAAAACAAAACAAAACGAAAAAATGTTTTAAAAAAATATGTAGGAAGCAGAAGATATCTGTTGAAAGTGCAACAATCATAGTTGTAGACCAACATATTTAAATGTTGCATAAATTACGATGGAATGCAATTCATGAGAATGATATATAAGCACTTGAGATTATACTCAATTTCATTCATTATATTTATTCTCATTTATTTTTTATTCACAACTGATGACTTGCAGATCTTTATCAGTTAAATAAGCAGATTTATTACAGCATTTGTTGAATTATTTATAATGTATATCTTTTATGTAATATTATTGATTTATGCAAGCTTCAAAACATATTAGTACTATTACTTAAAAAATGCCCAAAATTATTTTCATTTAGTAAGATTTAATTTTCAAATTAAATTTTTATAGCTGAAAAATTTCCCGTATTTTTTTCAAATATTGCACTTCCAAATAATTAAAAACTAAATCAAAAAAATTATAAAACCAATTAAAATATTGTCTAAAAAATAACAACAACTGATTAAAAATTATTTAAAAAAAAAAAGTATATTTTTTTATCTAACTAAAAGAATAATCTTATATATTGTCAAAAAAAAAATTAATCTAAAAATTATTTAAAAAAATATACTTAAACAAGAAAATTAGACAATATGCAGACTGATTAAAGTTTTATTTTTTCATATTATTTTTAATATTTTGCATTCCAAGAAAACACAAAATATCGTTACAAATGAAGAAATTGTATTTCATATATAATTTTAAAAATATTCTAAATTACAAAAAAATTACCCAAAGTTTTTTTTAAATTATTTTTAATATGTAGCATAACAAAAAACTATAAAAAAATATCGAAAAAATTAAGAATTTCGATTTCATATAATATGCATAAATCAAAATATTTTATATACCCTAATACCCTCACTTTGTGAACAACTACTTCATTCCATCCAGAGTTTTGTTTGTTTTTCAAAAGTCGTAAAAAAATCGAAATATTATGGCACAGCTCCTGCTGAGATTTCGTTACATTAAAACAAATAAAAGTCGCTTTTTCATTTTATTATTATTTTTTACTCACATTCAGATATATATGATCGTCATATAAACCTAATATGCCATTCAAATAAAAGGGCTGAACCCACTACTGTGCAGAGCTACAAACTTGTGCGCCATTAAATAAAATTTTTATGAATCAAAATTATTTGAAATGGAAAAAGAGGAAATTCAGAAGATTCCAAAAAGTGAATAAAAATTCCAAAATGAATTGAAACAATGAATTGGTATTGTGTGGAGAGGAGCCGAAAATAAACCAAACCAACCAAGAAATTGCATTTAACGGGTTCAACCCGCCGCACTTGTCCAATGATCTTCAGAGTTCGTCAGAGATGGTGTGGGGTGGGTTGGGGAGAAGGGGGAATCTGTCTTTGACCACCCGGGATAAAACTCGGAACGCCTCGTTTATGCTTTCATTCCGCTGAAAATTATGCGGAACCCGTGTTTGTGTTTGAGGCACGCGCCAATATGCAGAACTGCAGTTGTTGCTGCCACACAAGGGGCAGAGAGACAGCAAAGACAAGTGGGAGGGGAGGGCAGGGGATATGAGCAACTGAGAATCACCGAGAGTTGGAGTTGCACAAATGGCAGTTGCTATAGTGACCTAAGCTAAACAAACATTGGTCAGGAATTTTCATTAAAAAGCCGACTGCCAACTTAGAAGTGCCTGCCTTGGGCACGCACAGCGACACGGCGCATGTGGCATGCCACCCGCAACCATCACATCACCGGGGCAACCTGCCACCCACGTGGAGAATGCCTCTCAGGCTGAGCCTGCAACGGCAGCGAAGTGTGTCAGCTGTCACTAGGTGTTAGCATCAAAATTGGATGAGCATGAGTCCATGATGCTGCCAAAGGCAGGTTGAAATATACCCTATCAAAGGGGATGAGTTGTAAGCGGGTATACTGTGCTGGCAAACAAAGAAGAGTGTACAATTAAAGAAGGTGTAGAAATATTGGGAGAAAAGGGAATGTAAAGGAAGTGCATTAAAAAAGATATTTTAAAAAAATTGATTAATGAAAATGATGAGGTATGACAGACTATATAGTAAATAAAGGATATAAAACGATACCTCTTCAACTTCAATAATAATATTCTTAAAGTAAAATCAACCTGTTTTGTATTAAGAAAAGAAATATTCATTATGTCGATTTTTATAATCTGTGCTTCTTAAAAAGAGCAAAAAATTATATATTACTATTTTACAGGGTATCTCTTCGCTAAATATCTGTGCATATGTCAGCGTATCATTATAAAAACTGAGTGGCTATTTCATGATCTCTACAAAAAGCTCAATAAAAGTTTGCTAAATGTGGTATATTTATATTTACTTTGTATTTTAATTTATAGGGTATCTTTTAGCAATGCAACCTCCCTTATTTCGATGACTTTATTACCTGTGGGAAAGACTCTCTAATTAATTTAATTATGCGCTCTAGAATTGCGCGTGTCAAGCGTGCAACATCACCAACAACATCAACAACAAATTAAATAGTCACGCCTGAACGAGCTCTAATCAAAAATAGCCACCATCCCCCACCTCACCCGAGTAAGACCTCCACCCCTAAACAGGCTGTTGCGACGCCCGCAAGTATGCAGCATATGTTTTATTGCCTGCCAATGGCGTTGCCAGGCCTATGAAATTTAATTTGAGAGCATAAAGCGTCCAGAGTCCCAAAGCACAATCCACAAAAACAACAAAAACAACAAAAAAAAGAAGTGAACAACCCCCTCGTCAGGGGCATCGCTGACAAATTCAATTTGTTAACTTTACACAGTTACAACAACAAATCATAGTACCCCCACCTTAGCTAAAGAGAAGGAGAAGGTTTGGGGGCGGAGGAATGCGGATGCTGTTGCGGATACGTATACGGATGCGCTTTGTAGGTATGTGTGTGTTTTTTGGTAATTTTAGATGTTAACCATGTTACGCTCGTCTGCTTCGTCGGCCTTTCCAAAATGCAATCTTCACCCGCTATTCAAACCCCGTAACTTTTCCGAAAGTGAAGTGAAATTGTAGTCCGAAAAAAAAAACACGGGAAAGGGGGGCGTTTGGGCGTGACCGAGTGAAAAACAGGCTCATACACACCCAACAAAAACAACCTACACATATATACAACATATATACTTATACATATACAATTATTAACACTTATTAATGTTGAGGTTTTATATATGGCACCCTTGGGCTTCAATTAAAGTTCGGTCCACTCCGATCCCATCCAATTCAGCCCAAGTGCCAAGTACATCTGCCTCAAGTGCCAACCAACCGCCCTTAACCCACTGGGGTATAACAACTCTACCCTATACTCTCTCTCTCTATCTCTCTCTCTTCCTCTTGCTTCGGGGAGGACCTAACACTCGTGTCGCTTTAAGTAGTCATTAAGATTGACTCTGATATGATTTTTTATAACCATTGGCACAGCTGGCGTTTGATTGGGACTTGAGATTGAGATCTTGTAGTAACCCCCCCTGTGCACTCCCTCGTGTCACAACCGTGCAATTAGTTGGAAACCTATGACTTTTCGCACTCCTTATCCTAGTACTCAACGTAGTTATTGACAGCTATTGTCTCCTAATTAAACAACAATGTTGACCTATTCTTCAAGAATGTCCCCGTCAAGGTTCAATTCACCTCAATTTGTTAAAAATTTATGTTTTGGGAGGAAAAAAATTGAGATTTCCATTTGCGAAGAAATTGTTTTCTTTGTTTACTAATTAAAATTTGTAGTTTTTCGCAAAAATATGAAAATAACCCTTGATTTTTTTTTTGAACTTCAACCCTTTAAAGGTTCTGAAAATATGCTGAGAAAATGCAAAAGAAATTTTTAATGTAAATTGAGGGGAATCAAATATGTGAAAAGACTTCAATACAGACAATTTTTTCACTATTGTTGTAAAATTCGGAATTTATTTCATAATTTTTGCAGCGTTTATAAATTTTTAAATATAAAAAAATATATTCAAGTGTGTTCCCAATTCCAAATGCGAAAGAAAAATGCGGTTTTTACATAGGTTCGGATTCGGAGTTGAGAAGAGGCCTTAGTATTTTAAATCTGAAATATCTGTTAGTTATTATAATAAAAATATATATAAATTCGTACTAAAATATTAAGAAATTTGTATTATTTTTTCAAAAAAATATTTTCCCCAGTTTCATTACTATATTTTTTCATAACAATCTTCATCAGTTCCACTCTCAGCTGCGTTGACAGAAAACTTGATTTACCTGAGCAACTGATGGAGGTAAAGGGCTCAGATTGTTGTGGGTCGGTCTTTGGTATTATTTGTAACTAGAACATAAAGTGCAGCTTGAAACTGTGGCAAGTTGAATGAGGGGCAGAGGGGAGGACGGGAGGGCAGGCAACCCAATACCACAATGGGTCTGCTCTGGTGGATATCAATTACTCGAGGCAGCCCTAACGCGGCTCTGTGGGATCGGTTTCAGCACAGACCTTGGCCACATTAAGCATCAACTCTGACTGTGCAACGCGCTCAATGTTTTTTTCTCATTTTTTTTGCCACAGTGACTTCTATAAATACGAGTACTGCTCGAAAAATCTAAATCGAATTCGAGAAATAATATATAGAAATATATATATACAGAAATCGTTGATTATTTCCGTTGGACTTAATTACTAAACTGGCAAGGTCGTCCAATCTAGGATATCCCATTACAACGGTCTTGTCCATAAAATGAACCATCAAACCAACTGTTGATGGAGCCCAGAGGTCCAGAGTTCCAGCTAGAGTTCCCAATGAACAGGTGAGCCGTAAAAAAAATAGGCGAAGGAATCTGTATCTGAAGTATAAAAAGAACATTAAGGCGACTGAGGGTTGGCATCCGATATCAGATTACAGCATTACAGCATCGGCAATCAATGGGCGAAATGTGAATGATTTGTTGTTTGGCATTTTGGCTGCCAATTGTATGCACATTCAAGTGAATGCAGTTTTTTTTTTCCCAAATTCCCATTTTCCCATTTCCCAAGCCCGCGAAAAGCCTACAGCAAATGTGCAGCACGAAATTTGATATTTTTTTTTGTTGTGTGTCTGCCACAGAAAGACAGAGGCATAGACTGCGGCACAGACGGGACATTTCGTGGTAAAAATTATAGAAAAACTAAAAATGGAAAAACTGAAAAAAAAATATATATATATATATATATATGTATACACAAAATAAGAATAAGAGGCACATTTAAGAAAAACTGTCACGACTGCTAACGAGCAATGGAATCCGTGGGCAAGTCAAAGGTCGCACACTGATTGCCGACAAATTTGTCTCTGAAAGTTGCGAGCCGCTTAATTGGACTGCCAAGGAGCGGCAGGAGAAGAGGAAGACGTAGAGGTAGAGGTAGCGGATCGGGGAACGAAAAGGGGTTCACTGGCAGCTGGCCTGTCTGCGCCTTTGACTGACAACAGCCACACACCTAAGTAAACCCCAGGAAAAGTAAGTGCAAAGAAATGGGAGAGAGAGAGAGAGAGAGAGAGTGAGAGAGAGATGGGGCAACTGCCCCCCCCTCACTTGATTGAACCGGAAATGAGGCGCAACCCCGATCCGCGAGATCGTTTTGTTTTCACAGGCTGCGCCCCACTTGACCTCCGGCAACCCTCGAGGTTCGGTCGTCAAATGGCAGCGATCGCAGCGACACACTGCCAAATCAAAGTGCCGAAACGAAACGAATTGAAACCCCATCACCCCCTTCATGTGGCATGCCACAAAATGTTTTACATCAATGCGCTGTATCCAAAGTGCCGCGTGCATTGCTTCCAAGAAGCTGCAAAGGATGCTCATACTCCATACTCCACTTGCTCTACTCTAAGAGACTCGACGCTATACAATCCTCAACAACGTCATCATCTTCATCACAATCATCATCATCATCATAATCATCACACTTATCCCAACTGTCAAATAATTATGACAAGTTCATTTCGTCGCACTTTCGCTCATTTGTTTGGTTACCAATTTCTTGTTGTATTTTGTTTTGTTTTCTGGTTTTCCGCTTTAACAAGAAATTCTGTAAACGGAGTCTCTGCCACAACGGGTGCCTCCCCAACTTACCCCCAAGTTACCTCCAACTTTCCCAGCCACCAATTATCGGAGGCGTTGTAAATGTGCCCGCTTTTGATGTGACAGTTGCCTGAGGTTGCATGTCGCAGCGTGTCGTGTCGTATATCCCCCGAAGTCTATATAGATGCACTTCATCAATAGCTACTGTAGGTACTATATGTAGTACATATGTTTTCTGGATTACTATGAGAGTCGGTATAACTAACTAAACCATTTGCGAAGCAATATTAAAATTATATTTTTGAAATTAGCAAAAGATTTTGCAAAAATTATTCTTCAATTTTATAGGTATTATAGGTACTTTAGGTACTATAGGTACTTTTAGTACTATATGTACAAGATATGTTTTGAGGATTACTAAGAGAGTCGGTATAAAAATTAACTAAACTATTTGCGAGGTAATAAAAAATTTTGTTTTTTCCAAATTAGGAAAATTTCTTCGATACATATTTTCTATTTTAAAATACTAAAAAAGTTTCAGACAAATTATATTTTAAAAACCTAATGTTTAAAACACATTTTGTGATTGAAAGTACATCTTTTAAAACCGTGGGTATCATTTTAATTATGTACAAAATTTTCCAAAAATTTAAAAAACTATTTTTTGAATTTTTACCAATATTTCCAGTAAATTCCATATGAAATTTAACAGCTTAAAAATTTGAACAAATGCCATTTTCATTTCCTTTTTCTTAACTAAATTTGTATAATATAATTTATAAAATATTTGTTCAAGATTTTCTTGACCTCCATTTTGATATTTCTAGATGGGTTTCGGCATTTGTTTTGAAATCTTTTCAATCACTTTGCGTGTTTCTTTGCTTATCGTTTGTTTAATTTTACATTTTACAATTTACATTTGACATTAGTTCAGAGGCTGACGTCATGTTCCATTGAAAACCTCAAAATGTTACTGAAAAATTTGCATAAGACTTGCCAGGATTACATAATGAACAGAGGGAGAGTGAGAGAAGGAGAAAGAGAGAGTGAGAGAGAGAGAGAGAGATGTGCTCCGTATGCAGAACATTTCCATTGTTGTAGCTTCTGTTGCTTTAGCTCATAATCCGCTCAACGAAGTCTAGCCCTTTTATCCTGCGAGGCATGCAGGACAAATTGGAGCAACCTGCCTGCCAGGATATTCCTTTCCATTCCATGATGTCGTTTTGTTTTCGTCTTCCTTGGGATTAATGCGACTAAGACGCACTAATGACGATAAATATTTGCTCTCATTTTGGCTGTACATTTTAAAGGATTTGCATTGTCTACATCTATCCCTATCTCTTTCTTTTTCTCTATCTCTCTCTCTCACTCTCTCTAGTTATGTGAGTCATCGACAAGTGTCTAAAATTAAAAGCATGGCCAGAAATAGATGCAGGCCATGATGGCAAATGGTCTTAGACAGGTCCAAAAGGTCTGCATACCATCAATTGTCACATTCGACAGCATATTTTGAGCTCTGTCTATAGATAGACCCGGTACAGTTATTTATACTTATGGGAGCAACAAAATTATTAACATTTTTTTTCTTTGTCTTTACAAAAAGAAAATCGTGTGAATTTTATTTTGAGTTGACGTAAAGTGACACTAAAGATTCCATTTCGGATGCTGTTGAATTTATTATAAATTAAAAAGAAAATATTTAGAAAAAACAAGTTTATAAGTTATATATAAATTATTTATTCAATTTTAATTTCATATTTATTTTGTTTAAGTAAAAATCGGGTGAATATTACTTTCTATTGCAAGTTGGTTAGAAAACTATTTTGCTGGATTTTTTAAATTAAAAATTGAAAAATTTTCAAAAAAAAGATAATATAAAAGTATACGCCTTTCGAATTTACAAAATAATAGTAAAACGCATAGAAAGGAAATCATAATTAAACAAAAATTCTCAATTGATTGTGAATTTATGAATCTTTTAATTCCATTTCAATTGACTTATTTATTTAAAAAATACAACAGACTTTCCAAATCAGCACTAAGCTGATATTTCACAAATATTTGACTTCCTCATCATCGTCTCGAAGCGCTGTTTGTTTAAAAATCGTAATGACAACCTATGAAGACATCACCGCGTAATCAAACCGCATTGTTTATAAACAAACTGAAGTGTTCTCAAGTAATTTTTTCAAGAATTTTCTGCACACTCTGGACAAGGATAAAGTCCCTCAAGTGACATTGAAGAGTGAACCTGATCCAAAGTCTCTCTCATTCCTACAGGCAGCCCGTGCCCAGTACGCAATGTTTGTCCGTCTCCAGGTCTCCTCTTCTCCTCCTCATTCCCCCTCATCTGCCCACAGCATTTCATATTTGTTTATTGAATTTACTTGCAAGTGGCAGAAGAAGAATTATTCTTTATTCTTTTTTTATTATTTTTTTTTTTTTGCTGCTTTGTTTTTGCTACTGTGCGACAACAAAGGCGACGCTGGAGTATAAGTTTAATAAATAAACAAACAAGTTTATTTAAAATTTATGCTGAGTAGCTCTCTCTCTCTTTCTCTCTTTCAGTGGAACTCTCTCTTTCCCTCACTATCGCATGCTATATTTTAAATGTTATAAAAATATTTGTGAAACAGGTAGTTGTGCATCTGGAGATGCCATCGCTGCACTTCCTGTGCCACGCCCACGCCCAGCATTAAGTCGAGGGCTACCAACACACTGACCCAAACACACACACACACAGGGATACTTAAACACAAGGATACTCACAAACACAGGGACATGCTGGAAAGGAAGCGGATTAGCAGTGCAAAGATTGCAGATTATGTTGTAAAAATGTCGCAGGATAATGCTTAATTGTCCCCCTCAGCTCTCTCTCTCACTCTCACATTCCCTCGCTCTCTCTCGCTGGGCGTGGCTGTCATCCAAACAGCGAAATGAGCAAAAAACGACCACAGTTAAATTATAATAAAAAGTAAAACAACAACAACAAAAAGGAAAACCCGCAGCGCTCAAGTCCTGCGGGGCAACACACAACGCTTTTGGCTGCTCTTGATACTGTTCCCCTCCTTGATCCTGCTCCTGCTCCTGCCACTGCCACTGCCACTGCCATGGCGACTCCTGCTGCTGTCTGCATTGTTTGTTGTTATAATGGCGTGCCCGTAGCAAAAAGCGCAAGGCATCTGCACGGCGACGAGTCCTTTTTGTACATTGCTGCTGCTGCTCCTTTTCAACGACTCAAATTTCAATGAAATTATCCTGACGGCATGTGTCTGTGTGAGAGTATACACACACACACACATACATACATATATATTTATCTCTCTGTGGCTGTGTGCGTGCAACAATGTTGAATAAAAATTTCGCTGAAATTATTTGCTAATGGCCTCAACAGCAGCAGCCACCGCTACCCGCTGCCCGCTACCCCCTGACATTTGCATTTATGAGATTGACAAATAGAAAAATGAAACAAAATGGCGGCCGTGACGATAACGGCGACGGCGTTGCCAACATCGTATCCCCAACGAGTGGAGCGGGCGCCATTTTGTGAATATATGTATGTATGGCAACGACAACAACAACAACATCAACAAGAACAACAACAGCAAGGATAACGATAACAACAACATCGTCCAAATTGCTTTGCTGTGAAAGCGCCACTCAAGTTACGGCCAAGGAGACAAGGACTAAAAGTAATGAGACAGGCTGCCTAGGCAACCAAATACTAGGGATAGCAATACTCAATAAAAAGAGAGAGAAATATGCAGTTAAAATAAGAGAGAGAATGTTGAATGTAGACTGACTACACAGCATAATAAATGTCAATCAAAGACATCAATCAGCAGCTCATAGATTTCCACGCAGATAGTTCAACTGACCTACTGCCTTCTTCAGGCATTCTAATAGTATTCTAAAAGAATATTGAAAAAGAGTATTCGAAAAGAGTATTCGATATTCAGAAATCAGTTGTGTACCTTTTGTGGTTTTATTTCTGGTCAAATGATTCAGTCGATCGACAGGATCTGTTCCTTGCCCTTTATTTTCCTTTCAGTAGTACATATCAATCCTTGTGCCTTTTTATTTTCTTTTTGTTAAGCTGAAAATTCCTTTTCGACTACTGTCTACCATATCCTTCACATTGTCTGTGCCCATTCAGAGCATTTAAAGGATCAACCTTAGCTCTTCTTTCTCCTCTATCTCTAACTGTATATCTACCTCTCTCACACTTCTCGCCAGGGTTTCCAAAAATGCGCAGTAGCCAAATGTTTTATTTTGCATTTCTTTTTTGATTTCTTACAGTTCAAAGGATCTACAAAGGATGCACAGACAGCGCATTAAAGGCTTGCAATTATCTTTTGCTCACGTGGAAATCTTCAAGTCCTATCATCTTTTTGTATAGACTAGAGTCAAGAATTATGTTTTTAGATGCAGCAGAAGTTGAAAAGCTGAAAGTTGAGTTCTTAAGAGCACAACATTTTAGCAGTTTTTGATTTTGACTCAGATTGTGAATATTATGCCATGTGCGTGTGTGGGCAGAAAAAAAAGTAGATTAGGAATGTATTTTCAACAGGACATAAATAATCAAGAAATGATATCTTTTATAGTTTAGAAAAAATCAACAAAAGGTTAACTTTACAAAAAAAAAAAAAAAAATAAATATTCATTAAAAATCCAAAATCAAGTTAATGTTAACAGAACTTAATTATTCAGATATGAAGTGACTCCGACTCCCATAAATATGAAAATGATATAAATTAATCAGTTAAAGGTAATGAAGCTGTTTCTAACATATCTTATCATTTTTAAGTAAAACCCGTTCAAAAATGTATGCATATTCAAATAATAATAATTAGCATTCAATTTGAATTTACTGTATAAATAAATTATATCATGTGCTTCAATTTTTTCTGCTTGACAGTCATTAAATTATATATCAAATGATAAAGGATTTGGTCCTACTATTCAAATTAACTGAAAAGTAGTAATTCAGATATTTATAATATTTTTTAACTATTTTTCGAACTCTAAATCAATCAAGGAAAGCTGTTATTGTGTGATCACTTAGAGATCAACGCGGATACTCCTTAAACACACACATACATATATACATATATAGGTAAGCTTTTCCTCTTGTAAACTCAAGACGAGCTTTAAAGCTTTCGAGCACTCACCTTGTAGTAATCCAGGGTTGAAAAGTTTTGATAGCACGGTACATTATACAACATATTCCAGGCGTTGTTGTTGTTGCTGTTGTAGTGCTGTTAAACGATTGAACTAAACATGGCGATCGTTAACTAACACTTT
Organism: Drosophila quadrilineata; assembly: GCA_018150725.1. NCBI lineage: Eukaryota > Metazoa > Arthropoda > Insecta > Diptera > Drosophilidae > Drosophila > Drosophila quadrilineata. The sequence continues at coordinate 8,179,166 of JAECWN010000452.1, read as the reverse complement.
AGTTAAATAAAATTAACATAAGATTGTAAATAACTTTTAATACGTTTTCCCGATATATTGTTAAATTTCACAGACCAATCGAAAGCTCAAATAAATTGACTTTAAATGCCAAACTGATAAATTTGTGTTAACTTATTTTCTTGCATTAATTATGTATAACGATCAAATTTATTAATGTTGTTGTTGTTGTGGCTGTTGTTTTTTTTTTTTTTTGTGGCACACGCGTCGTCGCCTGTGTGAATTGTGCTAATTGAGCAGTTCCGTTACGCAAATTAATTCGTGTCAAATTAATTGTATGTACAATATGTTTCTGGTTTCCGACGGAACGCAAAAATCTGCAGATGATGATGATTTTTAGCTGTTGTAGTCCGCAGTCGCGACGAATGTCATTTAAAGCTGAGTGTCAACTGAATTTTTGCCCATTTGCTGCCCATCGAAAAGCGTTGGCGTCGTCGTCGTCGTCGTCGTCGTCGTTTCGTCGTCATCATCGTTGCTACGAACACACATACGAGCTCACACACGAGCGCGCCAGCGAAAGAACGAACATACGAACGAACATGAAGAAAACAGCAACAGCAACAACTACAACTACAACATAACTTCGACAACACAACGACAGCATATGGATGGCTGTGTATACATGCTGAAGCTTCATTCCACTCGACTGACTTGTTGTCTCGCTTGTTTGCCCTTTCCTGCTGCGTACGCTTACTTTTGCTCGCTCACACTCGTGCTCGTGCTGGGCATACTTGAGTGAATTTCTTGTGCTCTCTCTCCCAACTCAAATACTATGCAGTGAGCACGCTGTTTGTAAAATTGAGCTGAAATGGCTTTGAGTGCATTTGTATTGTACTGTTGGTTGCTGTTGGTTTTAGGGCGGCGCCAGGACAGCTGCTGGCATTACTATATTAACGGCATTTGCAATTGTGAATTGTGCAGCAAGTGGGCAGCGCTCTAGCGCTTCCTGGAAGCGTTTTCGTTTCCACGAACGTCGCCCAAACATATTTTACGTATTTCACTGCTCTGTTCCTTGGGGATCTCTTGTTGTTTGCTTGTATTTTATGTCCTTCTTTTTTTTTGGTAGTACGCGCTTAACCCAATTTGAAAACACTTGATTGGGCGCCAGGTAAACTGTCCATTCGCATTAGCCATTATTGTAGACCCTCTCAGCATATTCCACTGGTCTTTAGCTTTCAGGCTAGAGAGGAGTTCTTCTTCATCTCCGGCATCTCTGAAACCAGGGCAGCAGACTGTGCAATATCTTTTCGATTTTTGGCGTCTGGCGTCTGTCGTCAGTCGTCGGTTGTCTGGCGACCCGGCGACGGTCAAACTGGCGACTTCGATCCCAAATTGGCAAGTTATATCCCTGCACGCTTCATCGCATCGCGACAGTTGTTAACGTGTTTAATTAGCCCTGCAAATTCAATGAATTGCGACAGTAACAGTTAGGCTTAACAGCAACAGCAACAGCAACAGCAACAACAACAACAACAAATAGCGCCAACAAAAACTTGACGACAGCAAAAAAAGAAGCAGCAGCAGGCAACATATTGTCCCCCTGACGATAATCAAATATTTGAGCAGCCATTTTGAATTGCGTCTCTTGCAACCCTCGCCACGTAACGAAACGCATGCGTGGGGCAACCCTCCCCCCTTTTCACACCCCACACACACGCACTAACCGCGAGGAATACACGAAAATAAGCACAATAATAGAAAAACGCTCAAGTGGGTGGAGTGTTTTGGGGGCGTGCCCAACTCCTAATAAGAATGCCTTTAAATATCCATTGCCGAATTTAAATGTTAGACAACAAAAATTCCAATTGAAGTTTGACAGAACTTTAAAATTTAATGCTATATTCGAAATAAAAAAAATATTATCAATTTATATTTCATTGCATAACTTTAAATACAAAATAAATTTAATACATTTAAATTCAAAGGAAACATAAATTTGAAAGTTAATAATTATTTAATAAAAGTAAAGAAAGTCTGGAATTTTTGATGTGATCAGGAATATGAAAAATATCTTTTTGAAATTTTTAATTTAATTTTTAAAAATTATAAAAAATTTTGCAGATTTTGTCAAAGAAGAAAAATATCAAATTATATATTTTTATATATAAAAATATTATTTTTTAATATTATATAAACAAATTTCTTTCATTTAGCTTCACTTCTTTTCGTTGAAATTGAAACTTAAATATGTTGAAAATATATAAAAATTAATTTAAATAAAGTATTTCTACTTACTAAAAGTTGAAAAGTGCATACAATCAGAAATCAGCTATATTTTTTTAATTTAAAATATGATATCCCTTAAATAAAAATATATTAAAAATAAATAAAGTATTTCTACTCACTATGATTTAAAACTAAAACAAATAATTATCCATTAGAATGTTATAAAATCGTGTTTAATAAAATATGAAAATTTTCATAATTTTGGCAAGCACTGTAATGGCATACACTGCCAGCAAAAATTTCATTCATAAAACGGGCAGGCGACAAAGAGACAAACAGACACATGGGGCATGCCACGACAGTCGACAACTGCTCTCGAGGTAATAGGATTATGAGACACACGTGCTCAATGTCAGGCCTCTGAAGCTGTTGGGAGTACTCCAACTCTCCACGTCCAATTCTCATTCCAAATTCAGCTCCAAGTTGCAGAGGCAATGCAATGCTGAGAGACTGAGACAGAGAGACAGAGAGAGAGAGAGAGAGAGAGAGAGAGAGAGAGAGATCAACTGAAGCCCAAAGAGTGAAACTTAATTTTATTTTTTTTGTTGTTTTTGTTGTTGTTGTTGTTGTTGTATGTGGCACGTTTGGCAGCGAACGCTGTGGTCTCAAATGCTCGCTGCCTTTTATAGCCTTGGCTTTTATTATTAGTGACGGATTTCCGAGTCATTAGACAAAGTTATGCCTCGGACCACCGCGTATGTTTAAGCTACTTAAACGCGCCGCCCACCCACGCCCCCACACACCACAGTGGAGGCGGAATCTGTTCACTACCTCAGCATGAGGGTGAGGGGCAGACAGTAGGCGGGGGTGGGTAGGGGGAAGGGGTCTTGTTCATGTTGCAATTGACAGGCGTCTCAGCGCTTAAGGTATTAAACAGTTCAGCATTTAATAAAACAAATAAACAGATAAATGTGCGTGCCACAAAATGTGGCAATGTGGCACATTAATTGTCAATATTGTTGTGGTTGCACCTTTGAGACCCACAGCATAGCATCACCCACGCCACTTAAACACAAATCAATAACTTTATTATCCAAAACAATAACCCAAAAGAAACCTCATGCCGCAAAACCTACTCTGAAGACCCCCATATTCCCATATTCCCTCTTCCCTTCACCAAAAATAAAAAAAAACAAAAATAATAAGAAAAAAACCCTTAGCCATGTTTTACGAGCTGAAAAGCGTCTTGTTTAACTGCCACGGACAATGGACACCCGCTGGGCGCGTTAAAAATCGCCTCAGCTGAAGCAGCACATGGAACTGCAGTTGGACCTGAAGTTGGAGGTAAAGATGGGAGATGGAGTTGGAGTTAGAGGCTTCGATTTGGGATGCTGTTTACTCTGTTTACATTCTCCGAGCGCCGTGCGTTTATAATTTATGCCAACGGTTTTCTGTAGCGCCAGTTGACAGTAACGAATAAGAGGAAGAGGACTCTTCACTGTTGATTGCCGAGGTTTTGTGGAGGACAAGGGAAACCCAGCTGGCTGTAGGTTTTTGGGTAGGCACATAGTAGTGACAAGCATGAGTCAGAGTGGTGGAAATGGACTGGCCCATAAAAGGGTTGAGATTTTAAGTTGAGGAAAATAAGTGATAAATTGTTAGAGCAGTAGAAAGAGATAGAGTTAGGGAGTGAGATAGATAGATAGATAGAGAGTGAGAGAGAGAGAGAGACGGAGAGAGCGAGTGATAGCATAAAAGGGTTATAAAATATATCTCTCAGGCCTCTCCTCAATTCCGTATTCGAAAGAAATATGCGGTTTTACAAAAGCTTTCAATGCCAAACCGCAATTTCCGAACGGTTTCTGAATTCGTTACAGGACTCTATATTTTTTTTAAATATTTGTTTAATAATAGTCTGTAATTTTATGTTTGAAAACATTTTTAAGAATTATTTTAAATTAATGTTTATAAGTTACTTTTTGTCAAAAAAACAAAGAATTTTATACACTCTTTTGAACGTCAAAATTAAAATATTGTTAAATTTAGTAAATTCATTTCAAAACTATACTTATTTAATAATATTTCTAAGTTTTCGAAATTTTTACTGCTCAAAAATAAATCGTCTCCAGGTCTCGTTGCTTTGATACTCGCAAGGAAACCCCTCAATTGATCCCCTGGGCATGCCGCCCCCCGTCCAACTTATCACATTCAAGTTTATTGACTTTTCTATATATATTTGGCTGATGTTTCATTTTTTCTTTCTTCTCCCGTCTCCCCTCCTTACAATATGTTTCTCTCTCCGTCTTTTTGTTTAGCTGCTGGCATTATAAACGGCGCCAGATTTCGAGACAGTCTTAACCAATTCCAAAGCCGTCCAGTCATGTACACAAGTCGTTATTATTTGATAGGGTCAAGTGTCGGACAGTAGAAAGGCAAAGGCAACACATCTACAACAACAACAATAACAACAGCAACAACAAAAAAATAGCAAATTACACACATGAATATATAAATAAATGTCTGAGACGACAAAGAAAACAATGACAAATCGTAGGGTCATGGCATTGCTTGAATAGCGTAGAACCTTTTAATTGATGGCATCTGTCCAATATTAGTCGGTATCTAAACCTTGTCAAGCTAGACCAACTAAAAAAGTTGATATCCTAAAAAAAATTTAATTTTGGGTAGTTTTAATCACCTTTTTTGGCCATATCTAGGAATATATTCATCAAAAACCCCTCAAAATACATCCACATTATTTGGAATAGAGACATTTCAACATATTAAAATTTCATCAAAATCGGTTAAGTTTCGGGCAAGTTATGGCACATCAAAGTAAAGAGGTGCCTAACTTTAAGAAAACTCCCATTTCTGGTCCCTTATCAACACATTTTTGGCCATATCTCGGAAAGTACTTGTCAGAAACACCTCAAATAAAAACAAGAATGCTAGTTTTGAGTCCCAGAATCGATCTGTGTCAAAAAATTGGACTTACAAAATTTTTAAATTTTTCATGATTTTGTCAAGGGGTTAGTATGCAAAAATGGTAAAGAAATGCAAAAATTCGAAATTTCGAATATGAACAATTTTTTGATGCAGATTTCAAGTATGTTCAAATCCATTGACAAAACTGCAAAAATTTTTAAAATCGGATAATTTTTGGCCAAGTTATGGGTGTTCAAAGTTTGGGCGGAGGTGAAATTTTGAAATTTACGGTCTTGTGGCACCGTTCTGCGCATTTTGGCCATATCTCGGAAAATACTCATCAAAAACCCCTCAAAATACATCCATATCATTTGGAATAGAGACATTTCAACATATTAAAATTTCATCAAAATCGGTTAAGTTTCGGTCAAGTTATGGCACATCAAAGTAAAGAGGTGCCTAACTTTAAGGAAAATCCCATTTCTGGTCCCTTTGCAACACATTTTTGGACATATCTCGGAAAGTACTTGTCAGAAACACCTCAAATAAAAACCAGAATGCTAGTTTTGAGTCCCAGAATCGATCTGTGTCAAAAAATTGGACTTACAAAATTTTTAAATTTTTCATGATTTTGTCAAGGGGTTAGTATGCAAAAATGGTAAAGAAATGCAAAAATTCGAAATTTCGAATATGAACAATTTTTTGATGCAGATTTCAAGTATGTTCAAATCCATTGACAAAACTGCAAAAACTTTTAAAATCGGATAATTTTTGGCCAAGTTATGGGTGTTCAAAGTTTGGGCGGAGGTGAAATTTTGAAATTTACGGTCTTGTGGCACCGTTCTGCGCATTTTTGGCCATATCTCGGAAAATACTCATCAAAAACCCCTCAAAATACATCCACATTATTTGGAATAGAGACATTTCAACATATTAAAATTTCATCAAAATCGGTTAAGTTTCGGGCAAGTTATGGCACATCAAAGTAAAGAGGTGCCTAACTTTAAGAAAACTCCCATTTCTGGTCCCTTATCAACACATTTTTGGCCATATCTCGGAAAGTACTTGTCAGAAACACCTCAAATAAAAACAAGAATGCTAGTTTTGAGTCCCAGAATCGATCTGTGTCAAAAAATTGGACTTACAAAATTTTTAAATTTTTCATGATTGTGTCAAGGGGTTAGTATGCAAAAATGGTAAAGAAATGCAAAAATTCGAAATTTCGAATATGAACAATTTTTTGATGCAGATTTCAAGTATGTTCAAATCCATTGACAAAACTGCAAAAATTTTTAAAATCGGATAATTTTTGGCCAAGTTATGGGTGTTCAAAGTTTGGGCGGAGGTGAAATTTTGAAATTTACGGTCTTGTGGCACCGTTCTGCGCATTTTTGGCCATATCTCGGAAAATACTCATCAAAAACCCCTCAAAATACATCCATATCATTTGGAATAGAGACATTTCAACATATTAAAATTTCATCAAAATCGGTTAAGTTTCGGTCAAGTTATGGCACATCAAAGTAAAGAGGTGCCTAACTTTAAGAAAAATCCCATTTCTGGTCCCTTTTCAACACATTTTTGGACATATCTCGGAAAGTACTTGTCAGAAACACCTCAAATAAAAACCAGAATGCTAGTTTTGAGTCCCAGAATCGATCTGTGTCAAAAAATTGGACTTACTAAATTTTTAAATTTTTCATGATTGTGTCAAGGGGTTAGTATGCAAAAATGGTAAAGAAATGCAAAAATTCGAAATTTCGAATATGAACAATTTTTTGATGCAGATTTCAAGTATGTTCAAATCCATTGACAAAACTGCCAAAATTTTTAAAATCGGATAATTTTTGGCCAAGTTATGGGTGTTCAAAGTTTGGGCGGAGGTGAAATTTTGAAATTTACGGTCTTGTGGCACCGTTCTGCGCATTTTTGGCCATATCTCGGAAAATACTCATCAAAAACCCCTCAAAATACATCCATATCATTTGGAATAGAGACATTTCAACATATTAAAATTTCATCAAAATCGGTTAAGTTTCGGTCAAGTTGTGGCACATCAAAGTAAAGAGGTGCCTAACTTTAAGGAAAATCCCATTTCTGGTCCCTTTTCAACACATTTTTGGACATATCTCGGAAAGTACTTGTCAGAAACACCTCAAATAAAAACCAGAATGCTAGTTTTGAGTCCCAGAATCGAACTGTGTCAAAAAATTGGACTTACTAAATTTTTAAATTTTTCATGATTTTGTCAAAAATGGTAAAGAAATGCAAAAATTCGAAATATCGAATATGAACAATTTTTTGATGCAGATTTCAAGTATGTTCAAATCCATTGACAAAACTGCAAAAATTTTTAAAATCGTATAATTTTTGGCCAAGTTATGGGTGTTCAAAGTTTGGGCGGAGGTGAAATTTTGAAATTTACGGTCTTGTGGCACCGTTCTGCGCATTTTTGGCCATATCTCGGAAAATACTCATCAAAAACCCCTCAAAATACATCCATATCATTTGGAATAGAGACATTTCAACATTATAAATTTTCATCAAAATCGGTTAAGTTTCGGTCAAGTTGTGGCACATCAAAGTAAAGAGGTGCCTAACTTTAAGGAAAATCCCATTTCTGGTCCCTTTTCAACACATTTTTGGACATATCTCGGAAAGTACTTGTCAGAAACACCTCAAATAAAAACCAGAATGCTAGTTTTGAGTCCCAGAATCGATCTGTGTCAAAAAATTGGACTTACTAAATTTTTAAATTTTTCATGATTTTGTCAAGGGGTTAGTATGCAAAAATGGTAAAGAAATGCAAAAATTCGAAATTTCGAATATGAACAATTTTTTGATGCAGATTTCAAGTATGTTCAAATCCATTGACAAAACTGCAAAAAATTTTAAAATCGGATAATTTTTGGCCAAGTTATGGATGTTCAAAGTTTGGGCGGAGGTGAAATTTTGAAATTTACGGTCTTGTGGCACCGTTCTGCGCATTTTTGGCCATATCTCGGAAAATACTCATCAAAAACCCCTCAAAATACATCCATATCATTTGGAATAGAGATAGTTCAACATATTAAAATTTCATTAAAATCGGTTAAGTTTTCCACAACTTATGACACATCAAAGTAAAGAGGTGCCTAACTTTAAGGAAAATCCCATTTCTGGTCCCTTTTCAACACATTTTTGGCCATATCTCGGAAAGTACTTGTCAGAAACACCTCAAATAAAAACCAGAATGCTAGTTTTGAGTCCCAGAATCGATCTGTGTCAAAAAATTGGACTTACAAACTTTTTAAATTTCTCATGATTTTGTCAAGGGGTTAGTATGCAAAAATGGTAAAGAAATGCAAAAATTCGAAATTTCGAATATGAACAATTTTTTGATGCAGATTTCAAGTATGTTCAAATCCATTGACAAAACTGCAAAAATTTTTAAAATGGGATGATTTTTGGCCAAGTTTTGGCTGTTTAAAGTTTGCAAGGAGTTGAAAAGTTTGAAATTTTGGGAATACTTATCAGGAACACTTTAAATTCCAACAATTTAAGGGAGATACTTAAAGATTTTTAAACTTCATCAAAACCTTAAGCTTAAAAATGATCGGTTAAAGCTGAAAGAAAACTTATAAAATTGAAAATTAAGAATTTTTCATATTCACATAGTCAAAGTAGTTAAATATGCTACATATGGTAGTTTGGATTGAATTATTTTTTTTTAAAATTACAACTTCCGATTGGTCGACTTCTAAAGTTACCTTTGAAAGTTCTCTGAAAGTTGCCAGTATATAGTGCAGAGAAAGTTCCGACATATAAGAGAAGAATTCTACAAATTTCCAGCACATAAAACATTGAGATATCGTTAGCTGATTTGACCAGCAAATGCCACTGTTATTACCACAAACTTGCGCAACACGAATTCCCTTTCACCCTCTATTTGTCCAAGATTTCTTCTAGATTTAGCGATTACACTTGCCTAATGAGCTCCACATCCACACCGCTGGTCACGAACCCAGATACCGATGCAGATCATGTTAAAGGTGATGGAATGGGACTGGCTTGGCTCATCAGTGTCGAGGGCACGTCTCACGGCTTGGCACGTGTAAACGACACCCAAATTAGAGACAGATTATTTTATTATTCCTTGCGAGACTCATCATAGTCTGTCTGTATGTCGTCCGTCTTAGTCCGAAACTGTTGCTATCTCAGATGGCCAGTGGTATTCCAAGAAATGAGTTAAGCTCTAGGCTACCTTCTGGGTGTATTCGTTGGTCATTTGATAAGCTGAAGTGGCCTTATCACCGCAGCCAAATCGCAAAGCTTAAGAAGAAGAGAGATGAGCTGAAGCTGAAGCTGCAGGAGATACTGATGGTGGAGAAGAGATGGTGATGCTCGAGGTGGAGGTGGAAGATTGGTGCAGATGTGTTGGAGACATTGTCATGTAAATGTCGTGCTGCTAGTCAAAATCAATTTGAAACTTGGCGCCAGTTTAATGTGCCACAACAGGCCAAAAGCGCAGCATGTGCCACAACACAACACAACACCAGAGTTGTTGCATTCGATGACTGTCTCTCAGTTTCTCGGTTAATTAAGTTATAAAAATTATACTTTATGCATACGATTTGCATTTTTATTAGCGTCAAATGTAACATGCGGCGCATTGATTTATTGACACCCCTTGCCACAGTCTTCCCCCTTGCCCCACTTGCCAACTGTGGGCGTATATAAGCTATTAAGGCATAAAGTGACAAATGATCAGGTGTGACTTATGACATTTATCTAACTATCATATGGGATTCCATATTTATTTAAAATTTTTGTTTTTTTTTTTTTTGAGGGTCTATCAAAACATCTCTCTCTCACACATCTACAGTTTCAGTAAAAATTCTTACACATTTTGTTTGTTTTTTTCATTCTGTTTTTATTTTTTCATATTTTTCTCGTTATTTTTCTGTTAAGATTCACAATTCCTCTGATTTTGAGGTGCTGCAAAACCATAAAAACCGCAAGATCAGCAAAGAGATCAACCTGGCAACAATTGCCAGAGAAACATGCTGGAAAATCAGCAGCAAATTTATTTTAAACTGAGAAGGTTCTACAATAAAACTTTGTTTGGACTTGATGGAGATTTATTTACTTATTATTGTTATTATTGCTAATGTTTTCTTGTAAGCTTTATGAAGATTTACTCATTTAATTTATTATTTTTATTTTATTATTTTTTTATTATTTTTAATTTCGAGCTTAAAGCAGATTTATTAATTTCTTTTTCATTTCTAAATTTTATTATTTATTATTATTTTTTTTATAAACAAATTCTGTATACATTATATCTTTCTTTAGCTTTTTATTTATCTTTTGTTTTTGCTAGATAGCTTATTCTTCATTTGTGGCAGGTTTTGACATTTTTATAGCTTCAGCAATTACATATGTACATATATACATCCATATATACACACCTATATACATGCATACATACATATACATGCGTTGACGACATTTCGCGTTTTCTGCTTTAATGCTTTGCTGCACAGCTTCATAGTGCAATGCGCTGCAACGCGAGTGGGAGGGAGATAGCCATGGAGTTGGCTGACTGCACTTTCAAAATGGCGACTTTTGACATGCATATGTCAAAATTGATGGCACAACAACACGAGCGCAGAGAGAGAGAGACATTGAGTGGCTGGGAGTGGGAGACGAAAGAGAGACTTTGACTTCGGCAATGCGATGCGATGAGATGCGACCCGATTCGTGGCATGCTCGTGCCTTGCGTGCGTGCGTGCGTGCTTATCTCGGACGGACCCAACACGTTTTGTATTTAAACGTTTCGCAGCTTCCAATATTTTTTTGCGGAGGATTCTCCTGCTGCTGCTGCCGTTGGTGTTGGTGTTGGTGGTGGTGATGCTGCTGTTGTTGTGGCTGCTGTTGCCTGGAGTGGAACACCCATTTAACAAGTCAGTTGCAACGCACAAAACCATAAATATCGCCAATTTAACAGAGTCAACAGTATGGCACTCGCAACAGCAACCAGCAACAGGCATCGACTCCAGACTCAAACTTCAGCCGGGAAGACTTCGTCGCAGCTCGAACTGAACCGGGTCCATAATACACCTTGTCGTACACGATGCTTATCTCTCGGAATTTCTTGTGCGTGTCGCAGTGCCAAAAAACAACAACAACAACATTAAATGACACGCTGATGTAATTTAATAATACTCTATAAATATTTGGGATTAATTAAATTTTTATTTACTTCTGTTAAGTATACAGTATTATCAATATTTAAAGAATATTTATCAGAAAATTTTTTAAATATTTTTAAACTATTCAGAAAATTTTAAAATAATATTCCAAGTAGCTCAGCCCTTAGTCAACTTTACTATGTCAGTTGAAATTTTCTCAGTTAAAACTTGTGTTAAGCATATCATCATGATCAATATTTAAAAAATATTCTTTTTTAGAAAATTTTTGAAAAAATGTTTTTTTTTTGGAAAAAAATATATTTTTATTTCTAGGAACCTAAACTTTTACTCAAGTTTACTATTTCAGTACTACTTAACTTAACTTGCGTTAAGTATACCCCATTAAGAAATTTCATATTTTCAAGGATATTCAAAGGCTGTCGCTCGCTGTCCACTCCCTACCAGCATTAAGGAGGGGATCGGCCAGGGGGTTGGAAGTGTGCGGCTTGAGTCGTGCGTGAAAAATTAGCCGTGGAAATGCATGTTGAGCTTGTTGTTGTTCATGTTGTTGTTGTGGATGTTGTGGATGTTGTGGCCTGTCGCCATTTCTCGTGCTGCAGCTAATAAGCGCAACATGCTCATAAAATTTCGAAAGCTGCCACAGTCTGATTTTATTTCATTTTAAATTGTACACGCGCTTTAAACATTTCCACTTTTCTGTATAGAGTCAGTGGAGAGATGATGTCTACAATTTTTTCTGTGATATCAACATTAGTTTATAACTTCAAACTTAAACGGGAAGTTGATCGTGTTTGAACATGTTACATGCTTTGCATTTACATGCGTCATTAGCGATCGTTGTACAACGCAATCTTATGACAAATTATCAACAATGCCAAAGGGCATAAAAGTTGAAAAGGAAAAGTAGTAAAAGAGCGCTCGACTATAAAATACTCTGCGACTTGAACGCTCACAATAGAAAAATCCAGCTTTAAAAAACAAATCGACTTTAAAAGTGAAAAAAGTGGTTAGATTTTAATTATTTGTCCAGGATATCTTGATTTTTCTATTGATATTGATTCTGAATATAGATATCTTATGGGAACAGAAATGCCTGTTAAAGTGTATTCCCACCAGTTCAATATACCCTTTGTGCTGTCGTTCAAAGAGCACAGTGTCTAACAAGCTTTCTATTTCAATAAAGCTTGTCCCAATCTCAGCTTCATTCTTCCCAAGACCAATGAAAAGACAATAAGGCAAGAAGAAGAAGAAGTAGAGAGAGAGAGAGAGAGTAAAGCGTGCCCAGAGAGGCGAACTTTGAAAGCTACATACATGCATATGTACGCACATAAAGCTGAAGAGCTGCGTTAGCCCTTGTGTGTGCTTCATATAATTTTATACTTAATTTAAACTAATTTTAAAAATAAAAAAAATATGTTTTCTATCAAACTTAAAACTTAACATTTTTTTTGAATATTAAGAATAAAATATTTTTTTTTAATTTTTTATTTAATGTTTGTAGCTGGCCACACAAGGGTTAACATCAAAGTCTAACTAGCTGTAAACTTCCAACCTTTTACCTGTTTATTGATAGTTACATTCTTTTTCTTACTCAAGTGTTTGTGTGTATCTCTCACTCTCTCACTCTCTTCCTCGGTGTCTCTCTGTGTTTGCGATGCAGACGTGTTGCTTTTTATGTTGTTCATTTTTTTGACAATGAAAATTATTGTGATGTCGCACGTTTTGGTCGTGTAATTTAATTAAAATGATGTCGGAGCGTCCCGCGACCCGCATCAACTTTTTCTGGTCAGCATCGACCACCTTCATGGCACGCTTTCCATGAGGGTTTTCCCGGAATTTTTCCGACAAGCAGGTGACAAATGCGCTTTGTTCTCCGCCACTAACTATAGAAATTAGTTGATGATGCCAGCACTGGAAGAGGGAGTGCTGGGAAATGGGAATGGGAATGGAAAGAGGTTGGTGTATATGGCGGGCGGAAGATGAACAATCACAGCTGCCAAAGAGGACCTCAATGGAAGTCAAACAGAGCTCTTGACTTTGATGATATTTGCACGGCATAACAAAGAGACAGATAGTGAGAGTGAGAGTGAGAGAGGGAGAGGATGGCAAAGTCAATAATGTCACAAGTATAAGGATAAAGGATAAGGCAGGACTAAGCGGGGCGGAAGTGCAGTGGGAACAACAACAAACACAGCTGTTTGTTAGTTTTTGCTTAATAAACATAAAACGGGGAAATGGTTTTTCCTCCAACACTCCTCCCTCCCTCCCTCTCTCTCTCGCTCTCTCTTACCACTCTCTATTTTACTCTCTCTTTCAGTTTCTCTTTGCTTTGCTGCATTACCGTTTGAAGTGGAATAATGTATTGGCAGTTGATGTAATGCCACCAAGGAGTGTAGGCAGAGAGGGGGAAGGGGAGCGGTTGGAAAACTTATGCGGCTTCTGTTGAGCCTGTGAACCTGTTTGGCTTACAGAAACCATGAATGAACTGGAAGAGTCTTTTGACGTGGACGTGGACGTGAACGTGGACAGCATTGTCACTGTCAATATATAGAAATGCACTCAAGGTAACTTCCTACTTGCCACAGATCGTATTTCAACATAACCTCTTTTACTTTTCTTTTTACTGCTGCTCTCTTTCTCTTCTCTTTCCAACTGGCAGCTTATAGTACCCCACACACACATACATACGTACATATGTATGTACGTATGTATGTATGTACATGGTCATTGTTGGCCATCCCTGGGGGCGACAGTTAGCGGTCAACGATGTAAACAAAATGGCGTCAGCTGCCAGCAATGGTTGTGGGAATTTTCAATATTGATTGATTGAACGTCTCTGTGAAGTCCAAGAGCAGCGTGAACAGAGCTTTGTGAGCACGGAAGGGCATCGAAAGGGCTTCGATGGAGAGCATGGATGGGGAGCATTAAGAAACTTTGGGTCGGGCTATAGAAGTAGGAATTGAATGAGAAGAATATGAAAAATAAAATGCATATAAAATTATCAAAAATTTCAAAATAAAAATATATTTTTTTTGAAAAAAGAATCTTTTTAAATAACAAGTTATTGTTCTCAAAAAAAAAGAAAAGATGTTTGATATGTTTCTAAAATTTTTAAGATAGTAAATATATAAATAAATATGTTATAGTATTTTTTGTGAATTTGATAATTAAAAAAATATTGTTTCAAAATTTTGATATGTTCACAACACTGTCAGCTGCCTTCATAACTTTTAGCCATGGACAGCAGCTGTTCCGAAGCTCTAGAGGATTATGAGCAACAGCAGTTGCTTCCTTTAATGCGCCTCTCTCTCTTTCTCTCTCTGTGTGCTCTCCTTATTTCAAGATAAAAAAGTAAAAAAAATTGAGAGGCGTCAGTTGTTAATTGAGATCATGTTCTCTGTATGTATATATATATTTTTTAAACAGGATAGTAGGACTCTCATTGCCTTGCTTCTTAGATCTTCGTTGACTTCGGTGACATCTCCCCGGGGGCAGCGTTCAGCGATTGATGACAGCATTTGTTGTGACAAGCATTAACTAGCGGTTTCACACCCCCACTCTTACAGTTACCCCCCGTCTCCAACCCACACACCACTTAGCACATCCTAAAAATGAAAACAAATCGAATGACACCTAAAACGGAACAACATCCCCCATCAGGAAGATGGGAAGTTCCGTTCCCCTATGACAAGATACCCCCTCAAAAAAAAATATATATATATATATATTAATAAAATTAAATAATTATGTGAAACGCATTTCTGTTTAAGAAATATTTTTGGCCATAAATTATCGAATACGATAACCGTTCATATAGCTTTACTTCCCACAGGTTTTATGTTACCCACAACATTTTTATGCACCTTCTGTGTAATTGTAGCAAAGTTTTTAACAGAATTCGGGCATGATATTGGGGGAGACAAGGCAGTCCCCAACTCCCAGGTCCCAGGTCTCAGGTCCCAGTCCCAGTTTCGGGTGGGACCTGTGCATAGGGGAGTTGGGAGTACCCAGTACCGTACAGAGTCAAGAGATTGCCGGCCATGTTTGAATATGAGCTGGCAACATGTTTACATAAAGTGGACTTGGTTTACAATTAGCTCAAAAAACCGTAGAAATTTTGCTGAAACTGACAAAATAAAAAATAACGACAAAAAAATATAAATTGCATAAAATTTAAAATAATTGACAACAGTGTCAAGGCGAATTATGAATGCACTACAAAGATGATATTCGAAAAAATAAATAATATATATATTTTCAAAAATAATAATTATTAACAGATAAATTGTGACAGCAAATATAAAATAATAACAAGTATAGGCAAATAAATTAATAATAAAATAAAATATATAAAAACTAAAATAAAATAATAAATATTAACACATAACTAAAAACAAAACATAATATAATAAAAAATAATAAATAAATAATGACAGATAGATTAATAAAAAATGAAATATAATTTTATTATATTATAATAAATATTAACAGATAAACTTTCGAAAGCAAACATTATAAAATTTTAAAATAAATATTAAAACATAAATTTCCCAACAGAAAATTAAGAAACATTCAGAATATATATTTAATTATTATTTGACAAGTTAAATTTTAAACTTTTATATTTAAAAAAAATTTACATCATAAATATTAAAATATTTAAAAATATACATCACAAATATTAAAATATTTCTAATATTTTAGATTTTAGGCCAAGTATAATAATATTTAATAATTTTTTTTAATTTATTCCATTTCAGTTTTTAAATTAAAATTTAGATAAGGTTAAAAAAAGTTTTTATTTTTCAAATATACTTTATTTTACCTTCAATCATAATATGAAAGAAATTTAATTTCAAATAATAAATTAAATTAATAATATTTTTTTTTCAATTTTCCATCCATTAAAAATAATCTTTGAAAAGTATTAAGAATTCCAGTAAACCCTTCCCTTTTGAGGAATGCGCCACGCTGGCTGGTAACGGGATCAGGTGTCTCATTACTTTGCTGTGGCTCGTCTCTAATCCTCGGCATAGGGTCTGTAGCTGGTGATCTGACGTGCCACAATGTTGAGCACTTCCCGCGCCGGCAGATCTTGCTGATCCCGCACAATGGCCGTGATGCGAGCACACTCCTTCACATAGTTCTCCAGTTCCCGCTGATTGAGTCCAGAGCGACGTGCGGGATCCTTGGACTGCAGGGCCTGCAGGCACTGGCCGGTGGTGTGGGCCAGCTGGGATCTGGCTGGACTGAAGGTCTCATCCAGGTCGAAGAGTTCCAATGGAGGTGCAGGAGGTTCACTGAAGATGGGCGGAAAGGTGGCCAATTGCAGGGGAGGCAGAGGGATCTCGAATTGCGGTTTGATGATCCGCAGAGGTTCATAGTTGACATGCAGCTGTGCGTAGGTCTCGATGACATCCTTGAGCAGCCGATTGCTAAGGGAGCAGAGGGACATGTCGAACATTTGCTTGAAATCCGTGGGCAGTTCCGTGCCCATGGTATCGACTAGACACGCCTTGGGCATATCGGCGAGGAAGGCCAAGTCCGTGAAATGTTTGTTATCATTTAGCTGCCGGGGAAGATGGAAATTAATTTACCCAAGAAGGCGGAGAGATGTTTGAGAGAATTTCCTAACCTCCACATCGTTAAAGTCCAGATGGGTATAGGTAATGTTATTGGTGCCCAGGAGCTGTAGCATGTACTCCAGCATGGCATCGTTGGTCTTATCCTGCAGATACTTATCGTGGAATATGTAGCCCGAGCCCAAGGCCAATATCTTGCCACCCTTGGCATTGCTATAGTAACCGGCCAGGGGTCTGTTGAAGGGATAAACGACAGGACCCGTTGTCAGCAGTACGTTGGCCGGCTCAGAGACGTTGAGGGTGGCTCCATAGGGATACTGGAAATGGATCTTGTACTTCTCATCGCTGAAATCATAGTCCACCTTTTCGATGTCCAGTTTGAGGAGGTGTCGCCACATGGATTCGCAGACAACGCCACCGCCTATGATGCACTCCTTGGGATGGAAATTCTTGTAGTAATGTGGACGCACCACATTGTCGCTGTTGATATAGATGCCATACTGTTCCAGAAAGAAGTTGACATTGGTGTTGAACTCCTGCTCGCCACCCTCCCCTAGCAGCACCAGCAAACTGCCGCCCCATTGATCCACGTACTCCTTCAGCACCTCGAACTCATCCTCAGTGAAGCGATCCTGTGGTCCTGCAAGCACAAAGATCTTGGTACGTGCCAAGCGTTCCTTATGCAACTCAGTGTCGCTTCTACAAATTTTTCGATATTATTTAAAATATACAAATTTTTATTTTTAACATTTTTTTTACTGCTCCACGGTCCAATGTGCCTTCAGCTTGCGATGCAGCATTTTATAATTATCAGTAATTTGAAATCGTTCATTTTTCGATATATCAAAGCAAATTATTGGCTTATTCTGACTCATTTTATTAGTTTTAGTTAAAATATTTTAATTTTCAGTATCAACTAAGAATCGATGGACGCACTTTGGTTGCCAAGGAAACTAAAACCAAAACATTAAACAGCTGATAACTACAGTATGTTGTTTTCAATTTTATTAAATATTATATTTATTTGAATTTTCATTATTAATATTTCAATCGCATATTACTGTTATTATATCAAACAACTGTAATAAAATTATAATTTAAATTGTTAATATCCGTTACTCCTATTACCAGTTAATCGATATATTTACTCACTTTTGCATGTTGTCGGCCAGCCGCCACTTAAATGCCGATAGTTACAATCAGCTCCGATAAATACCAATTAATTGAACAATATAAAATATGTGCAATAAAAATAATTGTTTTTATTTAAATAATTAATTTTTATAAAATTTTTGTGTATGAATAATTTATTAACTGTTCCTCTTCGGATTATTTGGTATTAAACTATCGATGATTGGCACTACTAATTAATAATAGTTATCGGCATATCGACAAGCCGTCTCTCCCACTTACAAATCCATTCACTATATAGTATGTTTATTTTTATTGCAAAAGTGGTTTAACTAAGTCAACTCAGCAGCAGTAATAACAACATCGAGAGCTGTTTGATGGACGCATTAACGATAAGTAGCTGTTATCACTAATGCCTGCATTGGGTACGCGCATTAACGGACAAGAAAATATATGTATGTTTTTGTACTGAGATTTCTTTGATTATTGAACCTTCGACTGTTTGTTTCATTTCATTTTTTCAGAACTTGAACTTTGTTACCTACGCGCACAATTGTGTTGTATGTTAATGAGTAGCAAGAAAGCACAACTATAGCAGCAACACAAACACACAAAAAAACATACGATATTTCTGGATATTTGCTAACTAACATCCCAAGGTAATTTAATCAGGTAATTTGTAATACGATTGCGACAGCATCATCATCATCATCATCAATCGCATATCATTGAGCTGCTGTGTTGACTGTTAAATGCTAACTGCTATGTCATTATCGTTACGCTGAACAATGCCACAGAGGAGGAGGGGGTGGACTGGGCGGAGGGCAGTGATTAAGACTAATCAAGTTCAAAGCAGCGATTAAAAAGTTCAATCTAATTATTGGTTATGACTAACCGGGCAATTATACCTTCGTTTTAGACTAAGTAACCAACATGGCCGCCATTGAGGAACGTTTCCAGGCGGCTGTCAACGTGATCAAGGGTCTGCCCAAGAATGGACCCTATCAGCCCAGCACCAGCATGATGCTCAAGTTCTATGGCCTCTTCAAGCAGGCATCCGAGGGTGGCTGTACACAGAAGAAGCCGGCATTCTGGGATGTGGTGGGCAGAGCCAAGTGGGATGCCTGGAACAACAATCGGCATCTGAGCAAGGAGCAGGCGATGCAACGTTATGTGGAGAGTCTGCAGGAGATCATCGAGACGATGTCGTTCACGGAGAATGTGCAGAACTTTGTGGGCAGCCTGGATGGACTGACCAACATCAATCTGGATGAACTGGAGCTGGTGTCGCCCGGCATGCGGGAACTCGCCGAATCCCATCCCAACTCTCCATTCCATTCGCGGACGAATAGTCCCCAACATGGCAGCAGTTCCAATGTGGGCAACGTCTCCGATTCCACGAAATCAACAGAAGATGGCCTCACCAATGGCCACACGACACCACCAACACTAACCAATGGCTATGCCACCAAATCCAGCAATGGATATGACGACCTACACGATACGAGCATCACCAACAACAACAACAACTATACGGCCAACAGCAGTGTGGCGATTGTGGATCCCTCCGACGATGAATACGATGATCCGTACGATACGATGCTGCCACAGGAGCTGACCCAGGCCATCACCCACAATACGGACATGTTGCGGCAAATCCAGAGCACAATCGCGAGCATGAACAGCGACATGGCTGCAGTGCAGCAGCGGGTGCGCGGCATGGAGCAATCTCTGCTGGAGCTACGCAACGCACAAAAGTCCATGGCGAAATCGAGTCAAGGACGACGACAGACTGCGCCCAACTGGTGGCCCTTCAAGGAGATATCGCCGCTGTGGTTTGCGGTGCTGGTGCTGTGGCCATTCCTAGTCCGGCGAGTGGCACGATTGGTGGAGAGCAAACGACGCTGACAATGCAACCGGCACAAAGAGAGAGAGAGCGCCCGCAAGAGAGAGTGAATGAGAGCGAGCTTTTAGTTTAGCTTAATTGGTATGGTAGTTAAATTGTGTGTGAGTACATAAAAGTAAGTAGCTTTTACGCTCTCCCCTTTCCCCCCCTTTCACTTCTCGCTCCAAACTTTCTCTACGAACACGCGCTTTAGAGCTTTCACTTGCATTTGCATATGCATATGCTTTCAAAACTGGTTCTAACTGCTTACAGATATATATCGATATACATGCGATACATACATATGTATACAGTGAGCTCTCGGATATTGGGTATGGGATGGTGTATGAGGAAGAAGTGTATGATAAGAAGAGCTTTTATTTTAACTTGCTTTGCCTTTGAGCCTCGAATATGTTCTTGTGCAGAGTTGGCCTTATCTTAAATTTCTTCCACAGTTGCAATATTTTTATTTTATATATGAATATGTTATTGTATATTTATGTTCATTGTGTAAAAACATTCCCGCTTTTCCCTGCTCCCCTCAATTCGTTTAGTGCATAAGTTTTTGGAGAATTATTTTCGCCTCTTAAAGAAAAATCTGGAGACGCTTTTGCCTTTGTTCCAAAGCGTAGCCAGTTTGTTGAGCCGATATACATATACATACATATAGTATATATAGCTGCAAACGGGTTGTAAAACAAATATTTTTGTTATTATAATTGTAATTATAATTTTTGTAATAAAGAAAAAATCATTTGTCAATCACAATTTGTTTTGGCTGTCTGGAAATATAAGTATATTAAGAAAACGCACTCAATCTTGTGGTTGTGCTGTCAGACGCAAATAGCTCTTGCCCGATGGAACTTCAATAGTTTTGATGCCATTGGGGAACAGTTTGGGCACATCCTCAGCCGAGACGGTGGGCAGCACCATGCACTCCCCGCCTTGCTTCCAATCCACGGGCGTGGCCACGCTCTTCGTCTGCGTCAGTTTCAGGGAATCAATGACACGCAATATTTCACTACGATGTTGAACAATCCAAAATAAAAGCTCTGATTAAAATTAATCAAATTAACACCCACTCGAAATTGCGTCCAGTTGTAGCCGGATAAAGTATGGATAAACGCAGCTTCTTCTTCTCGTCGACAACGAAGACGGCGCGACATGTTAACGGTATTCCCTGGGCATTCAGCTCATCTTTGTCCAGCATATTAAGCTTCAATGCCAACTCACGCTTGTCGTCCGCAATGATTGGATAATCGAAGCTTGAAAGTTCTGCGAATATCGTAAGTAGAGAAAACGATGAAAAGCTTCTTAATATATGGCAACGAAACTTACTTGCATAGCTCTTGATGTCCTCGATCCAGGACTTGTGCGATTCTGCTGTATCACAGGACAAGGCAATTGGCTTCACGCCTCGCCTCTCGAACTCTGGAATCAATTGGGCGACTCGAGACAGCTCCGTGGTGCACACTGGAGTAAAATCCGCCGGGTGCGAGAAGAGTATGGCCCATTTATCGCCCATCCAGTTGTAGAAATCTATTTTGCCTTCATTGGTTTGGGCCTCGAAATTGGGAAATTCATCGCCAATATTTAATGCTTTGCCAGACATTTCCTGAGAAGTTTATGATGAAATTCTTAAATGCAATTGAATGGAATAGTCAAAAAATGCCGACTGTCAAGTTCAGCTGGGGAATATATCGATGCCAAACATTAATTGGCTGATATCGATATCATCGATGAATTGAAGATGATCAATATGTTACCGCCCAAATAAAACCATATAAATTAAGGAAAAAGTTTTTGCATTTTTACATGGTCAAGGTTTACAAAAAAGGAAAAACTTCTTTTTTTTTGAAATTTTAAACCTTTTTCAGACAAAAGTTATCAGCAACTGTCGATTAAGCATCATTTCAACTATCGAACTCGTAATGCAGTGACATCGATAAGCACATCCAAAAATATCGATAATAGAACAATCGGTTTAGTTTGTCATAACAGCAAGTCAACAGAAGTTTTTATAAAAATTAAGTGAACTAAAACCATATATTAATAGGAAATATGACAGATTTAAGTATAACCGGAACACAAATACAAATGCAGCCGCCGCCACCGGCAGCTGTTGTTACGGAGCCCTTCCGAGTAACAACAAATGCACCACAGATGATGGATGCCAACTTGACTCCTGGTCGAAAGAAACTCCAGAAGTGGCTGGGACGAGTCTTAAAAATTGTGATCACGGATGGTCGTGTGCTGGTGGGATTCTTTAACTGCACTGACCGCGATGCCAATATCGTGCTCTCCATGTGCGCCGAGTATCTGGTGGAAGGACAAGAACCCCGACTACTCGGGAATGTTATGGTGGCCAAAAAGCATATTGTGTCTCTGAACATTGATGAACCGGCACCCTCAGCAGCTGCAACGCAATGAAGCAGTGTTATTTATATTAAAATTAAATTATTTGTTTAACAATAATAACAAGAAGTGAAGTTAAAACTTAACTTTTAATTCAACATTTTGAAGTGAAAATAATATTTGGGTATAGGCTGCATGTTGCTGCTAAACTTAAATTGAAAGTCAATAAAATTACTAACAAAATTATTTCTGTTAATTTATACAATTTTTTCAAGTTTTCATTTATTTAAATATAACATAAATATTTGTAGAAGTATTATTTGCGAACAGCTGTTTCAGTTGCAGTATTTTTGGCGCGTGGTATTTTTTAGTACATTCTCAGGGCGACAATTGAATTGTTGAAAAGAACGAATTTGATTAATAATGTCGACTCAGCAACAGGCCAATTAATTGAATTGCTAGGAAATCAACACTCAATTGAGCACAATCAACGTTCGGAAATGGATTTGCTGGCGACATTCGTGAAGTCTTCAAATGGTGGCGCTGAGAAAAGCGACGCCACCAAGCTGCTATTCTGGAAACATGTCGAGTACATTGAGAATCATGGCAAACAGGAGGACGACTATGAGTATTGCATGACGGAGTTTCTGCGCATGTCCGGCATCTATTGGGGCGTCACTGCCTTGGATATCATGGGACAGCTGGATCGTCTCGATCGCAAGTCCATCATCGAGTTTGTCAAGCGCTGTCAGTGCCCCACCAGCGGTGGCTTCTCTCCCTGCGAGGGTCATGATCCCCACATGCTGTACACGCTGTCGGCCATACAGATCCTCTGTACGTATGATGCCCTCGACGAGATTGATACGGATGCCGTTGTGCGTTATGTTGTGGGTCTCCAGCAGCCTGATGGCAGCTTCTTTGGTGACAAATGGGGGGAGGTGGACACCAGATTCAGTTTCTGTGCTGTGGCAACGCTGACCTTGCTGAAGCGTATGGAGCAGACCATCGATGTGGAGAAGGCGGTGAAGTTTGTCATGTCATGCTGCAATCCAACTGATGGTGGCTTCGGCTCCAAACCAGGCGCTGAGTCACATGGAGGTGAGTCATCATGGCATAAAGATTCAAGGGCGAATCTCATTATGTTGAAATTGCAGGTCTGATCTACTGCTGTGTGGGTTTCCTGTCGCTCACACATCGTCTCCACTTGCTGGACGTGGACAAACTGGGCTGGTGGCTCTGCGAGCGCCAGCTGCCCTCGGGTGGTCTCAATGGTCGTCCCGAGAAACTGCCCGATGTCTGCTACTCGTGGTGGGTGCTCGCCTCGCTGACCATCATGGGTCGTCTGCATTGGATTAGCTCCGAGAAGCTGCAGCAGTTCATACTCTCCTGCCAGGACACCGAAACTGGCGGTTTCTCGGACCGCACAGGCAACATGCCCGACATATTCCATACGCTCTTCGGCATCGGAGGTCTCTCGCTGCTAGGAACTGCCGGACTCAAACCCATCAATCCGACGCTCTGCATGCCCCAGTACATCATAGACAGATTGGGCATAGAGCCGCAGCGTCTCAACCATGCGTAATCAGGGAATCATCGGATGATATGGAAAAGATGGAAAAGCTATAGCCAATGTTATATTTGAGTTAAATCCGAAAGGAATCACCCCCCAGAAGTAATCCTATTCTTTGCTTGTTATATGCATTTATACTATATTTGCAATATTAGAAATCCATATGTATATGATATATCCAGATATCTACTATATAATTATATCTATATTATATAGTCCCTACACTAAAAGTTTTGATAAGCAAAGCGTGTACAATTTTTGTATTAGAGATCAAATCAATAAAGACACTATTTTATTATGGCATGCGGATTAGGAGAGTTCCCAATAGGTACTATAAAATTTTGGATGGTTTTTTTTTAAATATCTATTTATATTAGAGATAATCTGATTGACAGATTTTTCGAAAATTTTGAATTTATTTTAAAACTGCACTCAGAGAAAACATATTTAAAATAAAATATATATAACAATATATAATAAATATTTTAAATAAAAAATAACTTATTAATAAATTTTCAAGTTTTATTTCTCAAAAAAATTTTTTAAAACTGCGAAACTTAAATAAATAAAAAGCAATTTGTAAATGGTTTTAACTAACATTTATTTATTATTTGCGAAATTAATTAAACTAATAAAGTTTGCAGATATATTAAGCGAGAATAATCAATTTTTTAAAAATTATACAATGTCAAATTTGAAAAAATATAGAAGATAGGAAAAACGTTGTATACAAATAAAATTGTTATATACAATAGGAAAGTTTCGTGGAGTGTTATACTAAGGATATAATATCTTGGAGAATGATTTAACATACTATTGCTATATAGTATTACGTACATAAAAAACGAATCACACAAATGGAATATACAAACTATAAAACTTTTAAGAATGTGAGTGTGTCTGTGTGTGTTTTTGTTAATGAAATTCTATTCAATTAAAGACAATTGAAATAAATGTTTGCCTCATAAAATGATTAACTTCAGCTATAATATTGTGAGAGTGTGTGTGGTTTTTTTTTTTGAGTGTAGTATACTTCGATGCACGTCTAAGGCACTCTAGAAATAATTTCAGCTAAGTATTTCCCCATATCGTCTATCGTCAAAAACAATTCTAATCAAATCGAAGCTCTAGGAATTATTCAATTTCTCTCCTTTGGTCAGCACGTTGTAGGCACAGCCCAGAGCCCAGGAGATCTCGTGGCCATCGATTTTCTTATAAAGCTACAAATTCAAAAAGGAAATAATAAATTTGAGGTCAAGGTTTTTTTTTTCGGTTAGGTTTAGAACCTACCTTAACTTTCTTGCTGTCGTTGAGACCGAAACCTTCGCGCAGCAGCACGGATATGAAGGTCAGATCGAAGCACATGAAGGGCTGCTCATCGTTGGGCGTCGCACAGATCTCCATGGCCTTCTTGCGGTACGCCTCCACGGTGGTCTCGCCACCAGCCGTTGGATCCACCAGACCCGACTCGATGGCACGCTCAAAGTAATAACTAAATGCCGCAACCGCATGTTGTTTGAGGGTGAAGGGTTTGGGCTTGACCAGTGGCATAACCTTGCTCTTGACCAGCTCCAGGCAGGCATCGAAGTCAACAACGGGCTGTTCCGCCGTGGATTTAATGTTCTCCTTGCCACTGACCTGGTACTTGACATTGCCGTAGGTCCAGGTGCGGTTGGCAATGATGGGATTCACGCAGACACTCTCCACGACGGTCTCCTCGGCACTGTAACCCTTGGTGAAGACGGCATGACGGGCGGCCATGAGACCCAAGCCCAGATAGCTGTGGGTGAAGACATTGATCTTCTTGTTGGAGGTGTCCACCTCATGCATGTACTTCTCGTAGACGGGCACCTGCTGGGGATCTGTGGGCGAGAAGGTCACCTGAGTGCTGCCGCCACCCAGGTCCAGGGCAGCTGCCTGATTCGTCTTGGAGAGACGGCCGAGCAGAAAGTTGACTGTGAACCAGCTGAAGATGCCCTCATCGGTGCCATCCATGATCTCGACGGCGTCCATGTCCACATTGAACTCGGACTTGGTGAACAGATCTCGCACAGCATTCAACAGATTCTCCGCCTTGCTGTGCGGCAACAAGCGAAGGCCCGCTGTGGCCTTCAGCACCAGCGGCGTGGACGACCAGTGCTCCTTGGGTATGAAGGCGCGCGCCTCGTCCAGCAGCAGCTTGATGGAGTGGGCGCCCTCGGCAGGATTGTCAGCGAAGGAACTGAGACCCGGTTTGCGCTCCTTGAAGAGCTCCTCGTACAGCACGAGCTTGTTGTCGATGAAGCTCCTATTGAACTTGTAGGCCAGGACACGGCTGCCCGTGGAACCGGCATCAATGATGGCGGCATACTGCACCTTGCTGTAGCCCAGCTTGGAGGCCAGGCGGGCGAGGTATGGACTGGCATTGTCCGAGACAAAGCCTGAAGTATCCACGTCCACATCATCATCGTCATCGTGTTGCGGTTGTTTGGTTGTGGCACGCGGCATGGGATGGCGGTGGTAGTGTTGGTGTTGGGAGGTGACATGTAACGGCACAGAAACAGTGGGAGAATCAAAGGATTTCGTTAATTTAGTCACACTCGGTTCGATTGCATCACTAGCAGAGTACTTGCGATACACACCAAAGACAAAGAGCAGCAGGATCACAGATATAATTAGACACAGAAATGATATTTTTAGGCCACTGGTGGCATTGCCACGTCCGTTTCCAGTTGCCGCTCCGGGGCTGCCCTTGCGGCGATTGGACTGTGACGGTCTCTCATCGCTGGCCAGCTGCATTGGGAGTATAGCAAAGTTGAAAAAGTTGTTAATTGTAGTACAAAAATTAAATGATTAAATGTGCGAATTTTGGGAAGGCAAATAACAGTACACATTGAAATATATGTATTTAAGTGTTACCAGCTTGTATTCGTATCGCATTTTGGGTTCCGTTTGTTGTGTCTATAAATAACCAGCATATTCTTTAAAACACATGTTGGCACTCTACGCGCTTCTTGCTGATATGCGTGCCTCTCATGCTCATTTATCTATTATATTTACTTATTTCGTTTTCTCCTCTTTTCTTTTTTGCATTCTCAACTTATCAGCAGTGAGGCGACGACACTGAGGAAATGTCAATTTTGTTGTTGTTGCGCTGTTCGCATTGTCAGCAGCTGACGAGGGCTGCACTGACATAACTATCGATAACTAGAACTACACGCAGGGCGGCAGCGCATTCATCAGCTAAGCTTTTAGCACATTTTTGAATATGTACTAAAAACATATATAGGCATTTTTTAGTTTTAAAAAAAGTTTCTATTTAATTAACTTACTATTTGCCGGCAATCAACAAAAGCGCCAGCTAATTAAATATTTATTGAATTCTAAACAAGTTCATTAAATGATGCAATAGTTTGATAGACGGTCTGAGGAACTGTCAACTCATGCTGATCAAGCGTACCCACCTATTGAAGGTTATCTAAAAATGTAGACCTTTTTAATGTTGAAAAGCTCTACAGATGTTTGATAAGATATATGTACGTATAATATTGGTAAATTTGTCTAAGTGCGCTTTTAGCTTAATTAAATATTGTCAGTGCAAACGAAATACCCATTTGCCGCATTTTATTTAAACAAATGTTTCCCCTCAACAAACTATAAACTAACCGAATTTTTCTCTAGCCCTTGCCAACCGCAATTATATTTCTTTTGTTTCTACTTAATTGGCGTGTTAAATACATTGTCAATGGCGTTAAGAGGTGGAAAATCTTTGCCAACTTAATACTGTATGTGTATTTCAACAGCTGTGGCGCCCACAAATCGATCCCCCAACAAAATCAATTGATAATTGCTACGTGACCCCCAAAGTGAATTTCATATTTAATCTCTGATAGCGGTAGTATGAGGTCTGAGTAACCCAACGGGGGTTGAATTCTCGATTATTTATGCACATTTGGTCGCGTAGCACGCTTATCACAGAACTATGTCTGGGTATGAATATACTATGCATGAAATATGAAATGAATTTCAGCAGAGTTTTCAGTATAATCTCTCACTTTTTCTCTCTCTCTCTCTCTCTCTCTCTCTCTCTCTCTCTACATATGTATATGCAAAGCGGCACCCACATGGGTTAAGGAACATGTTCCGACTTGCGACGTTGAACCTGTTTTAACCTACACAATAGATACCCCAACAGATAAAAAGAAATACTTTTCTAGTATCTATGAAGGTGTATCTAAATGTGTGTGTATCTGTATCAAGTGATTGTCTAGCTAAACAAATCGTAACGTCTCCTCGCATGCCAACAATTTATAATGACCTTATTTTTGGGTTACCCGGGGAAATGCAGGAGGAATGATGAACCCCATAAAATGTGCATGTGGAGGGAAATAAACCGGCCGGTCAAAAAACCACACATCATTTGAGCATAGTTAACTAATTATGAAAAAACCGGTTCCACTTGATATCATTTTGATAGGTAGAATTGTAAAATTTCTAATTTTCCTAAAAGAAAATGTCGAAAATTTGCTGGGAAGAGGAAATCTAAAAATAGTGAATATTCAAGTGAACTACAATTTTAACTGCTATCCTTAACAAAATCCCCTTTTCGATATATTTTTAGTACACATCCCTATCGGGGGGATTTGTTTCATCTCCTAACGGCACAGATTCGTTCAAATTGCGCTACGTCGGCAATCAATCAGGGTGTATAATTGAACTTTAAAATAAACTTGGCACAATGTGTATTCAGACAATTGTTGATTTGGTTTCCGTGTGTCATGAATGCGTGCCGAAATTAGCAATTTAGAAAAGAAAATGTCATTCAATTAGAATTTTCACCTTTCCACCTACCTTTCTCTTTCGCACATCGGTGGCTGACATTGCTTATTGCTTTCTTTTGTACTAGTTGTTGTAAATTTGAACTTTGAACTGTGTTAGCACATTCGTAACCACTTGGGGACTGCTTATTTATACGATATTGTCATTTACGCTTATTAACTACTTAAAAAACAAACGCAACAAGACACGCCGCGCACGAAATGGCGTACTAAATTCAACTAATCTGCGTGAACAGCTGTTGACATGTTTTAAGCGATTCCCAGTTGAGTATTATCGGACAATGGTCACCCTAATGTCAGCTGTGAAACTGACACTCAAAAGAAATATAATTTTTTCTCAAAAATATTTGACATTACACAAAGCAAATAAATAATACACACAAAATCTAATAAATTTTAAATAATTGGTAAATATTACATTTATAAATATTATATATTATAAAATTCAATGTGGTATTTTTCTTTAGCGCAACATCTGGTCGCACACTATTTTTGTTGCTCCCTTTTGATGCGTTATTCTTCGTACAAGAACACAGGTTTTTGCTGTGGAGCATACTCGGTCACACTGCAGTTAGTATCAAAACAAATGCCGATCGGAGAAGTTGCTCGCGTGTTTATGTCGCGCCGCGAGCGTAGTGTAAAATTTTAATTCTTTTTTTTTCGCTATTTTGCGGAAACACAGTTATATTAGCACAAACATATACAAAGCGCAGTTTTCTACAATTGATATTTTTATACACAAATTATAAATCTGGTATGGTCTTAAACAAATTAACAAAACGACGACGGGCCGTTAAAAAGTTTTCGTACATGTTTTTTGCCAAAGTATTTTCCGTCGCACGTAATATGAGAGAGAGAGAGAGAGAGAGTCTGTGTGTGTGTGTGAACGAGTATAAGTGTAAAACTTAGTGGGAATTAATAAATGCAAGCAGAATCGCATTAAAATACGCGTAAATGCATAAATTAAACGTAAGCTGCATAAGAACCGAACCAAAGTCGAATGTTAATTCACGCAAACGTAAAACAACTCATGAAAAAAAAATAACGCTGCAAAGCCAACAGCAAAATGTGTGTGTGTGTGTGTGTGTGTGTGTGTGTGTGTGTGTGTGTGCGTTTCATTGTGTATGTGTGACGACAACGGCGGCAAGAGCGCAATAAGATAAAATTGAAGGTTATTCTCTACAAAAACAAAAATAAAATAAAACAAGTGTACGTGTGTGTGTGTGTGAATGTATGTGTGTGAGAAAGAGTGTTCGTGAGAGAGGGAGAGTGCAAAGCGGAATACATCTGTATGTGTTTAGTGAGAGAGAGAGAGAGAGAGCGCACGCTCACTCAAAGAAAGCAGCGCACAAAAGCAAATGCTGAAAATGTCAATAAACTCTGCAAAGGTGAGGAAAAACGCAACGCAACAGACAGAAAGAGAGACAGTGAGAGAGTGAGAGAGAGAGCGCAGCAATTGTAGTGGTAGTGACAGCGCTGCCACTGCGCTGCTCTGCTGCCGTGTAAAATGAAACCTAGAGCAGCAGCAGCAAAGAAAGCAACCAACAAGCAAGTGCAAAAAAAAAAGAACAACCCACACACACACACATGCACACAGATATACAATTCCAGGCATACACATATACATACATGTAAACATGTATAAAGAAAGCGCACGTACATGTGATTCTTATTGGATGTAAAAGAAAAGAAAAGAAAGAAGAATATATTTCTGGTTTTTTGTTGCTTGCAGCAGCTTCCGCATTTGGCTGCGACTGCATCTGCCACAGCAACTTCAACAGTTGCCGTTTTGCAGCATTTTGTTTATTTACTTTTTGTCAATTTGCTGCTTCGACGCTCGTTAGCACACACACACACGCACACACACATACATACGTGAATGCTGAATGATTAATTTACCGTTAATAATTTACAGGTGGAAAGAATAAAGAATAAATTCAATTGAAAAGTTCGCGGCATACAAATGTGCAATAAATGTATAATTTATAATTATAATGCAAATATAATGATATAATCCATAACGTTATTGTGCAAATATTTTTTATAAAAAATAATCAATTTACAACCGCAACGACAACAACAACAACAACAAAGTTTACTTCAAAACCGATTGAAAATAAACAAGCAAAATTTCACAATAATAAGCCTAAATAAACAACAAAAATAAAAATAATAACAATAAGAAATTTTGGACTTGAGGAATATCAAACGAAATCTGATTAGACTGAAAACAAGGACAATTGGAATATTAGTAATTAAGATTTTGAATGGTAAGTGCCGTTTTCTTATCTAATCAGTATGTTATCGATAGATCGATAGACTGATCGTGGCATGCACTTTCGATAGGACAACTTGTTATGTGTTTATCGATAAGGACATGGTATATTAAAAATACTTCAAAGTTTTGGGATTTTATTGTGTCAATATACATATAGGATTTTTTAATATTATCGATAACTTGTCTTTCGTGTTTTGCTTCTTTAACTTTCTTGTGCACCCCCTTGAGCAGGTTTCCGCCCACTTATCGCACTACTTGCCACACCCACTTGAGCATTAACCGCAATATCCACCAGCAACATCAACAACAACACCAACAACAACATTTCCCCTCTCCACTTTGAATCCAATCAAAACAATTTAATTAACGCCCAATTGTAAGGGGGCGAGGGGCAGGGGCAGCGCGGAACGTTGGGAAATGTGAAGCAGAACCAAAATCGAAAAGCTAACAAGGCAAACCGAACTACAATGCTTTGAGCTGCGTGGATGACGAAGAGGATGAGGATGGAAATGGAGAGCGGGGACGAAGAGCACTTCACTTGAAGCAGTGAAATGTAACGGCGCCATTGGTCACTTGAACTACTTTCATATGGCGCTGCTGCCTCTCTCTCTCTCTCTTTGTCTTTCTCTATCGCTGTCTCTCTTTTGTGGCTGACTCATACCTTGAACGCTACGAACTGGGATTGGGATCTGGAGACCTCGGGTACTGCAATTGTGCAGCGGTTGTTTTTGGGCCCCAGAGGGCACCGGAAATTGTTTCCACAAACAGCTGATAGGGCGAAGGGGCGCAGGTGGGGATGTGCTCCAAAAGAGAGAGAGAGAGAGAGAGAGAGAGAGAATGAGTGGGAGAGAGAGAGAGAGAGAGAGGGTGGTGGTAAGAGAGGAAAGCATATCGGTTAAGAGTAGCTTTTAACGATTGCGGCCCGGGCACGTTTTGAACTCTACCACACACAATTCTGCTTCTTCGTCTTCGTCTTCTTCTACTGCTTCTTCTGCCGTTTTGTGTCGCGGCTTTCGCGTCTTTTACGTCTGCAGCTTGACCCAGAAAATAAAAGACAAAATATAATAAAAAAAAAAGAATAACAAAAGGCAAACAGTATCGAAGAACGTGGAAGTCTCTCGGTTTGCGCCGTAGGTGTATTGCTTTGTAATAATGATCATCAACATCATCATTATGATCATGATCATGATCAGAAATTTGAACGATGATGATGACGCTGCCATCACATAAACCATTTTAAATGTCGGCTCATTATTATTTTTTTGGCCTACGCGTAGAGTTGCGGTTTTAGTGTTTACTGCACGACTGACCCTGCGAATACCCTGTACATACTGTCAGAGAAGCATGATAAATGTTAATATATTTTTTTTTAATTTTTAAAAAACAATTTATGAAGCACTAATCTTGAATTCTTACTATTTATAGTTTACATAAAGTTTATGTTAACATTACAGGGTAACACGAAGCTTAAACTTACGCTACAAATACCCTGTAAATTTTATATATTTATGAAATATTTTTCAGAGCATTAATTTTAATTGTTCTCGCTTTTAAAATGTATTTTAAGCCTTTGCTTTTTTTACAGGGTATCCACTCAGGCGTGCATAGTTTGTCTTTTCTAGGTATAGAGTTTTACTTGTTCGTATCTGGGTTTATATGCGGTCTTTGCTTTTATCAGTCAGCGACAGCTTCCTCCTCGAGCTCCTCCCCCAATCTACCCCCTACCTCCTATATCTTCCCGTTGCGAAGGTTGTCGGCGAGTTTTGTAAGTTGATTGGCTCTGTGGCGGTCGATTACTGTCGTTTTGTGGCGGGTTGTTTTATTTTTTTTCCTTTTTTTTTTTGGCTTAACCCATTGGACACGTCCATTGCTTTGTTTATGTTCTTGAACTCTTTTTAAGTGTGTGGCTAAATGCGGCCTCAAATGTTAATTTACAGCTTTTGCTGTCATAACTTAGGCAGAAGTCAAAAAGGCCACAACAGAAGGAAAGCCGCAAGGCGATTGCAACTGTGTATGGGGCAAGCAATTGTAAAAGTTATCGATAATTGCCGAGATGATAAACCTTAAGCTCAAGATTGAGAACGGTATATTTTGTACCTTCACATCGTTAACCTGCCAAGGGACTAGAAGACAAAACGATTATAACTGTTTATAGGGAAAGTTTGGCTAAGACTTGAAAAGTTATCGATAAGTTTTTAGAGGATATATCTTGAGCTGAAGATTGAGAATGTCATATTTTGTATCTTCACATTGTTAACCTGCCTAGGGACTAGAAGACAAAACGATTATAACTGTTGATGGGGAAAGTTGGGCTAAGACTTGAAAAGTTATCGATAAGTTTTTAGAGGATATATCTTAAGCTCTAGATTGAGAATGGTATACTTTCCACTTCCCTATCACTGCCTCGGTTAAGCACTTAATAACTATCAATATTTCTTTAGCTCTATGTGGTGACTGTATATTGTTATCGATAACTTTCAAAAAGGTAAAATCCAAGCAGCTCCTAATTAAATATTATCTATGAATGTCATGTTAAAATGCATCTTGGTTTAACAACAACAAAAACAACATTTATAGTGTTTTTTTTTGTTTGTTTAGTTTGCCCATCTGTTGTTAACCGGTTTCTCGATATGTCCGCGAGGCATTCGTATGTATGGATGTCGGTATATCGGAGTATCGATTGTAACATGCTCTCTGGGCGCACTCTGACTGCTAATTAGCAGTTAACAATTGCAACATTGACCTCCTCCCATAATTCTTCAGCTGCCTCAATGTTGTTGCTGCTGCTGCTGCTGCGATCAACAAGCAACAACTTCTCTGCTTTGTTCTATTGTCTGTGGCAAGTGAAAGACAGAGAGACAGAGACAGAGAGAGAGAGAGAGAGAGAGAGGTAGATCAAAGCACAGAGATACAATAACATGGCAGCAGGTTTACCTTGTTGCAACCTCATCGAGCTGCAACATAGATGGAGAAGTAGCAGAGAGAAGTACTTTAGTGGTGGTAATAGTAGTAGAAGGAGAAGAAGAAGCAGCAGCAAATGGAAACTTGACTGAGTTGTTGTTGCTGCAACATTGTTGCCATTTGGCGGCTGCAACAGTTTTGTTGCTGTTGACTTTTGGCCAACATTGAATGCCTTTTTTTTTATCGTTTGTTGCCAGTTATTGTTGTTTTGTGGCTTTTTGTTAGATTTTTGTGCAACTGCAACTGCAACTGCAACTTTGGCAATTGCCATAACTGTTGCCGTTGCAGTTGCTGTTGTTGCGGCGCCGTGTTTCCATGGCCTATGTGTCTATACAAACATGATCGTTTTGGCCAATTTTTTGTGCAACAAAACAACGACATCGGCAACGGCTGCCGCCAGTTTGCCCGTTGGATGGCAGCTGTGGCAGCCGCCTCAGTTTGTTGCAAGTTGCTAAGCGAATGTTGTTCGGTTGTGCAACAATTGTCAATTGCAGTTGTTGCAACTGAACTTAACTTACTTCCATGTTCGAGCTAGAAAGCAATAGATAACTTTGAAAGATAAGCGGGAATTATGGCAAATATTTTTAAATAATTTCTTGAAAACTAAAAGAAAATTAAAAAAAAAAAAAAATTAAAAGTTATTAAAAGTAAATAAAAGAGTAGAGTTCTAAAAAATAAGATATTTTACTCTAAGAAATGTTAAAGAATAAATTATTTGTAAATGAATAATAACAGATAATATGTTATAATATAAGAGATCTCACAAAAAGATTTTTGAAAACAAACTAAAAGTTCTCTTTTAACCTTTTTAACTTTAAAGTCTCTTTGTTGCCGCTGAAACTTCAATCAAAAACCTTCTTTAATTGTCTAGACACACCCAATATCATAAAATTCAGCAAAGAATAGAAAATTTATAGAGAACTTCTCCAATGAAGAGCTTCAAATGAGTCAAGGTAATTAAACAGAATTTCGTTAATAAAACTTAATCCTAAGAGAAAGTTTACAATATAAATAAATTCAACAGTTGCGGTTGCCCTTTGAGGAATTCAAACATTTTAAGAAACAATTCAATTATTGTGCAGTTTGCATTATTTATAGTTAGTTTAATTTGTTGTGTTTATTTATAGAGCTGAAGGTCAGCTAATAAATCGCAAGGAGCCAAACAGGCAACAAGAATTAAATTTATGGCCATTAGCCATTTAATTTATGCAGAAAAAATATATAAATAAATAACAACAAGCTTAAGAAGAGGCAACGGCAAAGATGGAACAACCAGAGATCGATAAAAATCTCATCAAATTAAGCCAAAACGATAAAAATTGATTGGCCCACGGTGCTTCGATGTTGATGCTGCTGTTGCTGCCACTGCAGACAAAAGACAACAACAACAACAATAATAAAATAAAAAATAAAAACAAAGACTTACAGCAAACTAGTCGAAAGTCGCTGCGCCTCAATAAAAGTTTAAACATTTTATTAGAAGCTGTTTTCTAATGGCAAACGATTTGGGAATTTTAGAGATTTTCAAGCTGGAAATAGTGATGCTTAAGAAGTTGAAGGAAACAACTCCAAATAGATTGACACTACTACTCAGTGCTGCCATTTTAGCTATTTTATTGCTAGATATAGCAAATTTTTATAATTCAGAAGCTAGAACATTTACTAAACCACTATCAGCTGGAATACTAGCTATTTTTATTTTTCGTAAAAAATTATTCATTTTTGTGTTAGTTGAAGCTGACAATGATCAATATTTTCGAAATATCCGTATTATTTTAATAAAATTGGTTAGATTATTGATGATATTTTTAAATATTGTCAGAAATATTTTATATTTATAGCTTTTCCGCACAATTCACGAAAAAAAAACAAAGTTTTTAAATATTTAAAAAATTTGTCAAATTTAAATTTTATAAAGCTATTTCTACCAAGCTTTATTTTAGCTTTTTTTCTCGATAAATTCTGGCAACACTGCTACAACTCCCGCTCTCCTTTGCTTTACCTTCTCTCCTCATTCTGTGTGTTCGTTCTTTTGCTCTGCCTGGATGACTAATCACTTGAAAATTGCCGCCAGGGCAAAAAAAAACCATCGGAGAGTCTTGGGGTCTCTACACAGTCTACACAGTTTTGTTTGGCGTTTTTGATTTGGATTTTGCTTTTTGGTCCTCTTCTTGCTGCTTTGCTTGATTGGTTCCACTCCCTGCCCGAACATACACATACACATGCACAGTCTCATTCTCACACACATAGAAAACTCGCTAAGAAGAAACGTGTTTCTTCCTGTTTCAGGTTTGCATTTGCTTTGCTTTTGGGTCTCTCTCTCTCTCTCTTTTTCTCTCTTTGTTTGAGTGACGCTTCACATGACGCATTTGGGCTCCAATCTCGTGTTTGGCGCTTAGAAGGTTTATCGAATGGGGAAAGGGAGCGGGTAGGAGTGGGAAAAGTCGTTGAGAGTAGAACTGCAGTTAGATTCAAAACAAACAGCAAAATGCAGTTAACTCAAATAACACTTAACCTTCTTTGATTTCCATACATGTAGTTGTTTATTATTTTAAGAAAGCATTTATAAAAACCATCAATAGTTACAGTAGCTGAATTTCAATATAAATCTTATCAAATAATAAACAAATAACTTCGATAAACCAATTTCTTTGCAACGTTATCTATTCAACTTTCTTAAGTTACGGTTTGCAATGATTTTTGAATTTTGAGAGATCTCAGATATTTCTTTGGTACAAAGTGCCAATATCTAAAAAAATATCACAATTTAACCAAGTATTCAACGTTTTTAGATTTTAACTTACAAATAATATGACTATAGTAAGTCCATGCGGATTATTCTCAACTTCTTGAAGCATATTTACTATATTCATTTAGGATGTCTATTGAATTGTCCAATCAATGGGTATTATTTAAGTAAAGTCCAATAGTTGTTTGGGGAACAGGTGTTTATCAAGTGCCTATATGTACATACAATATGTTGACTTATCTGCCAAATATTTTGCCGATTAATTTTGTTTTGTGGCATATTCGTTGGCAGCCTTTTTCACAGCCAATTAGCGGCTACCAATGCTGTATATGCTACAAAACGTATCTCGATGAATGCCCCATCACGCGACCAGATCCACTATATATACATATATCAGTATGTATAGTATGTATGAAGATAAATCGAGCAGAATTATGAGTATATATATTATATTTATATTTGAGAGACTATTTGTTATGTAGAAAGCAATATAGAATTGCTGTCATGATTCATTTGTTAAACTCATTTGGCCAAAACGTGGCGAAATTTTTCATCGCCTATTACAGTGGATATTCCCACCATCTCCCGAGATACAATAACGAGTAACGATAGTGCAAGCGATACTTTAATCGATATTACAATCGCATAAATATTTATCGACCTCAATGTATTTGTTTATTGGACTTTGAGTTTGTCTTAGCGCAACTCAACTGTGCTTCTATAGAGTATATGCTGCCGATATACATATGTATATACATATATATATATATATATATATATATATATATATATATATATATATATATATATATATATATATATATATATATATATATATATATATATATATATATATATATATATATATATATATATATATATATATATATATATATATATATATATATCATATGTATGTTTGTATAATTACGTGTATATACTTCAAATATCGCCTCAAGGTCGTTGCTTTGCTTTCTATAGAATCGCAAAACACACACAGGGACACAGATACAGATACATACGTCGTGGTTCTTTGCTTGATTATTTCATGTGTGCGTATTTCCTGTTTGAAATGTGCTAATTTATTTTATGTACATTATTCTTCTTTTTTATTATTATTTTGGAAGCTTTTTTTTATATATACTCGATTGAGATTGTAGGTATGTATATATGTTCGTATACCGGCATTGTCAACCTGTCACATAATTTGAATTGACAAATTGATGTATTGCCGGATTGAACTGTCAGCTTATTATCATTTCTGACCTGAAGTAGGTCAATTGTCTAACTGTCATACACATTGTGTTCAATTTCGGTCTAATAGATACAAGGTTAACAAAGGTTACATAGAAGTTAAGTTCCACAGACAGACGAACCTTTTGTCTGTCTATTTATAGCCGTACAGTAAAAATTGTTAATCTCCAAGAGACCCCCACGTGTCTTGACTGAAGATTTGAAATTGCTTTTAGCAAATATACATACATACATTTATGATTCATAATGAGGCACAAGCATAACAAGGGAATTTTTTGGTTAATCAACTAGACAATGTCGATGATCTCAGGGAATGTTTACCCCCCTAGCCTAAAAATGCCAATAAAGATGCGTAGTTCCCAAATTAGAATTGCCGAAATTTTAATATTCCCTCAAAGATTTCTCAGCTCAACTTTCATAAATTTTGCTGTAATTTAACCTTGTTAAACATTAAGAAGAAGTTACCTTTATATTGGTTAACCTTACAATTTATTGAGACGGTTTTTGTCTAAATGAAATCAGTTCTGGTTCAAGTTTTTAAATCATCCTCACTCCAGGCTAAGGGTCTCTCAAGCTCCACTTATAAAACAGCGTTGGCATAATAAGCGACGCCTGGAAATATATGTTTTCTCAGGTCCTAAATTAAACGAATGTCCTTCAAAACGGGGGCAACACACACGCACACACATATATATGTATATACAACATTGAAACCGGCAGAACGACCGTAAAAAAAATGCAAAAAAAATGTAACGCAAAAAAATAAAACGCATTTTGGGTCTCCGCTTTAATCAAAACAAATCAAGTTTTTTAGCGGGGCAGTCGCAGTAACAAACGGAACGTGGCCATAAAACGTGCAACGAAACCATTTTGTACAAAAGTGTGGCCAGACAGACGATGATGATGACGGGATGGGATGGCCACGCAGTTGGAGTTGGCAACTTAAGGAGCGCTCTTCGAACATAATTTCAAGGATTTATGTCTTATTCAGCGTCTTTAAAAAGGAGTCAAATCCCAACGAATGGGGAACCATGGCTAAACTGAAAGCGCGGTTTGTTTTGATGTTAACATACTATTTATGCAGACACAGCGAATACTACCCTGAGATATGCAACCGTGCAACTTCTTTGTAAGCTCCCTAATGAGTCCCAATATATCGTATGCAATATGTATCGATTGTTAGCGCTGTAATTTGCATAAAGTGTAGCTAAAGCTTATTTCTGCAAAAGGAAATCTGGGTTTTAAAGTAATTAATTAATGTTTTTCGATACATAAAATACAGAAAATGAGTTGTTATCGATTGTTATCGTTATAATCATAGTAGTTTTGTATTCAAATAATGAAGTTATCGATATCGATATTCAGAATACCGCTCAACTATCACATCACTTTTCACGAATCCTATTTTACTATGAAATTATTTGAATCTCTATAATATTATCGATGTATGGATATGTATCGTTTGTTAACGCTGCATTTTGCACAAAATGTAGCTAAAACTTGTTGATGTAAATGGAAATTTGGGCCCGTAAGTAATTATATAAAGTCTTTCGATACGTAAAATACAGAAAAGGAGTTGATATCGATAGTTATCATTATAATCGTAATTAATTTTTATGAAAAATAATTAATTCAAGTTAATTGTATCACTTCGATGTTATCGATATATCGATTAGAGAACGGCTCTCGCAACTATCAATAAGTGTTCTTGAAACCTGTTATAAGAGAGATGTCAAAGCTTGGCTGGCGTTGTGCCATTGGCAGCAAATGACAATACTGACAGGCAACAACAACAATTTATAGAGACTGTGACAGTGGCTGCTGGCAGTACGCGCCCGCCCGGGAGGCAGGCGGCAGCAGCAACAACAAGTTGCAACAACATAACAAAAGGTAATAAAAACAACGTGAAGAATGGCAAACAGAGAAAAAAGATCATTGGACACATTTGCCAAGAAGACGGGCAATGGAAGATAAGCTGACTAACAACGAACAGCAAGAAGACGAAGAGGCAAGTAAATGATGAAGACACATGCAAAGAGCTAAACATAAAACATAAAATAAAGCCAGACAAAAGAAAGGCCAAATATGTTCAAACATTGTCAGCAGTGGCAGCGGCAGCGACGTCGATGGCAGCAGCAGCAGAAGCAGCGGCAAACGGCGACTTGTTGCCAAGACATAAAAATCCAAACAAAGCGTCAGAAGACGACGACGACGACGTCAACGACGTCGAAGAGGAAGCACAAGCAAAACTATGAAAAAAGTAAATAAAATAAAATACAACGAGAAGAAGAGGAAAGAAATGCGAGAAGAAGGAGCACAGAACGCAACACAGAATAAAAGTAACACGTCATCGTGACTGCGCGCTTCCCTCCCCCTCCATTGCCTTCTCCAACAACAGTGTCGACGCAGTTGCCAACGGCTCTGCCTGCCATCAACCCGTCTCTGTCTGTAGCACCAATGCCAAGAACAAGTTGTAAATGAGCGAAGAACGAGCAAGAAGAAGCAGCAAAAGCAGAAGCAACATACGAAGACTGGCCAGAAAGAAGAGGTCATTGGCGGCCATTGACTTTGTCTCGTTGATGACCTTGCCCCGAAAAATGGCGTAGCAAAGCAACAACAGAGGAAAGAAACATACAAGTACACACAAAAAAAAAATGAAAAAGAAATATAACCGAAACACAAAACTAAGAAGCAACAAAAATGAAAAGAACGAAGCAGCTGGAAATGCACTCGCAAAGACAAAACGGGCTGGGCAGACAACGAGAGAGTTTAGTTATAGAATCAGCCCGAGTGTAAGAGAGACACAGAAAAGAAGAGAGAGCGCACGGTTTTGTGAGAGGCAGAGAGTGGAGGCCTGATTGGAGGTGCGCGCGTGCAGCCAGTGACATTGCACTGCAGTAGCGGCAGCGGCAGCATTGCCCTCTCAGAATCGTTGGAGAAACTAAAACGGAACAAAGGACGAATGGAAGCGACAAAGAGACGGCGTAAAGGGACACAGACGGACAGCGTGACATGGGGAGAGACAGCGTTGGGCACAGGGCCAAGGCAAATGGAGCAATGACATTGGAATAGGGAGAGGACAGTTCACTGTAAATGTCTGCATATAAGCTGTAATTGGAGATGGGAGATTCACTGTGAAAGTTTCTTATGAGTATAATAACTAATACTCCATCTATAACGGACAATTAAACAAACAGTTTCAGGAAATCTCTTCAACTGTCATTACCAATTTTGATGATATTTATAGCTTTGGAAATGGTTTGTCAAAATCATGAAAAAGCGAAAAATTGTTGTCTTCAATGTTTTGATTATTTTTAGTTCAGAAACTCAAAAAAGCATTCTGCTTTTCATTTGAGGCGTTTTGGATGAGTACTTTTCGAGATAAACAAAAAATAATCGCTGAAATTCGCATTTTTCTAAAATTACTATTCTTAAAATTTTGAATTGCCATAACTTTGCCAAAAATCAACCAATTTTGATAAAATTTGTAGTTTTGGAAATGGTTTTTATATCAGTATAAATCTGCATTCAAATTTTCTGTAAATTCCTAATTTTTAATTTTTCAACTTTTTTGGCCATTTTTCATACTAACCCCTTGTCAAAATCATCAAAAATCGAAAAAAATTTCACTGCCATTTTTTGATTATTTTTGATTCTGGGACTCAAAACAAGCATTCTGCTTTTTATTTGAGGCGATTTGGATGAGTACTTTCCGAGATATGCCCAAAAATGTTCCCAATAATCGGTAAAATTCGCACTTCCCTGAAATTACTATTCTTCAAACTTTGAATTGCCATAACTTTGCCAAAAATCAACCAATTTTGATGAAATTTGTAGTTTTGGAAATGGTTTTTATATTAGTATTAATCTGCATTCAAATTTTCAGCAAATTCCCTATTTTAAATTTTTCAATTTTTTTTGCCATGTTTTCATACTAACCCCTTGTCAAAATCATCAAAAATCGAAAAATTTTTGACTTAAATTTTTTGATTAATTTTGAATCTAGGACTCAAAACAAGTATTCTGCTTTTTATTTGAGGCGATTTGGATGAGTACTTTTCGAGATATGCCCAAAATTGTGACCAATATTCGCTAAAATTCGCACTTCCCTGAAATTACTATTCTTCAAACTTTGAATTGCCATAACTTTGCTAAAAATCAACCAATTTTGATGAAATTTGTAGTTTTGGAAATGGTTTTTATATCAGTATAAATCTGCATTCAAATTTTCAGCAAATTCCCTATTTTAAATTTTTCAATTTTTTTTGCCATTTTTTCATAGTAACCCCTAAACAAAATCATAAAAAATCGAAAATTTTTTGACTTAAATTTTTTGATTATTTTTGAATCTGGGACTCAAAACAAGCATTCTGCTTTTTATTTGAGGCGATTTGTATGAGTACTTTTCGAGATATGCCCAAAAATGTGCCAAATAATCGCTAAAATTCGCACTTCCCTAAAATTACTACTCTTCAAACTCTGAATTGCCATAACTTTGCCAAAAATCATTCAATTTTGATGAAATTTGTGTTTTTGGAAATGGTTTTTATATCAGTATCAATCTGCATTCAAATTTTCTATAAATTATCAATTTTTAATTTTTCAACTTTTTTGGCCATTTTTTCATACTAACCCCTTGTCAAAATCATCAAAAATCGAAAAATTTTTGACTTAATTTTTTTGATTAATTTTGAATCTAGGACTCAAAACAAGTATTCTGCTTTTTATTTGAGGCGATTTGGATGAGTACTTTTCGAGATATGCCCAAAAATGTGACCAATATTCGCTAAAATTCGCACTTCCCTGAAATTACTATTCTTCAAACTTTGAATTGCCATAACTTTGCCAAA
Organism: Drosophila quadrilineata; assembly: GCA_018150725.1. NCBI lineage: Eukaryota > Metazoa > Arthropoda > Insecta > Diptera > Drosophilidae > Drosophila > Drosophila quadrilineata. The sequence goes on along the minus strand of JAECWN010000452.1, from coordinate 8,136,431 downwards.
AATCATTCAATTTTGATGAAATTTGTAGTTTTGAGAATGGTTTTTATATCAGTATAAATCTGCATTCAAATTTTCAGCGAATTCCCAATTTTTAATTTTTCAACTTTTTTGGCCATTTTTTCATACTAACCCCTTGTCAAAATCAACAAAAATCGAAAAATTTTTTGACTTCAATTTTTTGATTAATTTTGAATCTAGGACTCAAAACAAGCATTCTGCTCTTTGTTTCAGGTGATTTGGATGAGTACTTTTCGAGATATGCCCAAAAATGTGACCAATAATCGCTAAAATTCGCACTTCCCTGAAATTACTATTCTTCAAACTTTGAATTGCCATAACTTTGCCAAAAATCAACCAATTTTGATGAAATTTGTAGTTTTGGAAATGGTTTTTATATCAGTATAAATCTGCATTCAAATTTTCTATAAATTATCAATTTTTAATTTTTCAACTTTTTTGGCCATTTTTTCATACTAACCCCTTGTCAAAATCATCAAAAATCGAAAAATTTTTGACTTAATTTTTTTGATTAATTTTGAATCTAGGACTCAAAACAAGTATTCTGCTTTTTATTTGAGGCGATTTGGATGAGTACTTTTCGAGATATGCCCAAAATTGTGACCAATATTCGCTAAAATTCGCACTTCCCTGAAATTACTATTCTTCAAACTTTGAATTGCCATAACTTTGCCAAAAATCATTCAATTTTGATGAAATTTGTGTTTTTGGAAATGGTTTTTATATCAGTATCAATCTGCATTCAAATTTTCTATAAATTATCAATTTTTAATTTTTCAACTTTTTTGGCCATTTTTTCATACTAACCCCTTGTCAAAATCAACAAAAATCGAAAAATTTTTTGACTTCAATTTTTTGATTAATTTTGAATCTAGGACTCAAAACAAGCATTCTGCTCTTTGTTTCAGGTGATTTGGATGAGTACTTTTCGAGATATGCCCAAAAATGTGACCAATAATCGCTAAAATTCGCACTTCCCTGAAATTACTATTCTTCAAACTTTGAATTGCCATAACTTTGCCAAAAATCAACCAATTTTGATGAAATTTGTAGTTTTGGAAATGGTTTTTATATCAGTATCAATCTGCATTCAAATTTTCTATAAATTATCAATTTTTAATTTTTCAACTTTTTTTGGCCATTTTTTCATACTAACCCCTTGTCAAAATCATCAAAAATCGAAAAATTTTTGACTTAATTTTTTTGATTAATTTTGAATCTAGGACTCAAAACAAGTATTCTGCTTTTTATTTGAGGCGATTTGGATGAGTACTTTTCGAGATATGCCCAAAATTGTGACCAATATTCGCTAAAATTCGCACTTCCCTGAAATTACTATTCTTCAAACTTTGAATTGCCATAACTTTGCCAAAAATCATTCAATTTTGATGAAATTTGTGTTTTTGGAAATGGTTTTTATATCAGTATCAATCTGCATTCAAATTTTCTATAAATTATCAATTTTTAATTTTTCAACTTTTTTGGCCATTTTTTCATACTAACCCCTTGTCAAAATCATCAAAAATCGAAAAATTTTTGACTTAATTTTTTTGATTAATTTTGAATCTAGGACTCAAAACAAGTATTCTGCTTTTTATTTGAGGCGATTTGGATGAGTACTTTTCGAGATATGCCCAAAAATGTGACCAATATTCGCTAAAATTCGCACTTCCCTGAAATTACTATTCTTCAAACTTTGAATTGCCATAACTTTGCCAAAAATCATTCAATTTTGATGAAATTTGTAGTTTTGAGAATGGTTTTTATATCAGTATAAATCTGCATTCAAATTTTCAGCGAATTCCCAATTTTTAATTTTTCAACTTTTTTGGCCATTTTTTCATACTAACCCCTTGTCAAAATCAACAAAAATCGAAAAATTTTTTGACTTCAATTTTTTGATTAATTTTGAATCTGGGACTCAAAACAAGCATTCTGCTCTTTGTTTCAGGTGATTTGGATGAGTACTTTTCGAGATATGCCCAAAAATGTGACCAATAATCGCTAAAATTCGCACTTCCCTGAAATTACTATTCTTCAAACTTTGAATTGCCATAACTTTGCCAAAAATCAACCAATTTTGATGAAATTTGTAGTTTTGGAAATGGTTTTTATATCAGTATAAATCTGCATTCAAATTTTCTGTAAATTCCGAATTTTTAATTTTTCAACTTTTTTTGGCCATTTTTTATACTAATCCCTTGACAAAATCATAAAAATCGAAAAATTTTTGACTTAAATTTTTTGATTATTTTTTAATCTGGGACTCAGAACAAGCATTCTGCTTTTTATTTGAGGCGATTTGGATGAGTACTTCTCGAGATATGACCAAAAATATTCCAAATAGTCGCTAAAATTCGCACTTCCTTGAAATTACTACTCTTCAAACTTTGAACTGCCATAACTTTGCCAAAAATCAACCAATTTTGATGAAATTTGTAGTTTTGGAAATGGTTTTTATATCAGTATCAATCTGCATTCAAATTTTCTATAAATTCTCAATTTTTAATTTTTCGACTTTTTTAGCCATTTTTTCATGCTAAGCCCTTGCCAAAATCATAAAAATTTGAAAATTTTTTCACTGCCATTTTTTGATTATTTTTGATTCTGGGACTCAAAACAAGCATTCTGCTTTTTATTTGAGGTGATTTGGATGAGTACTTTTCGAGATATAGCCAAAAATGTGTCTGTGACCAAAATTCTAATTTTCCTAATAATCTTGATTTCTTAACTGTGAGGTGGCACAGTTTTGCCAAGTCTCAACCGAGTCCTTATTAGTTGAATGAAAATCATCAACTATATTATTTAATAAAATGTAATGTCAATTCTTAAGACGTTTCTTTTCATAGCTTTTGAATATTATTTCTAATGAAGACAAAAACTGAGCGATTGTTGTCGAGTTTGTATTGTCATGCCGAACAATTACAACAACTAATTCGTGTAATAAAAGTATGAATAGAAAAAAATAATAGTAATAATAAAAGTCTTACTGCTATTGTTATAGAAAAAATGAGGTCTAAAACCGCAAAAGTGCTTACCGAATAACAATTGGCCAAAGAGGCCATTCACTGCCAATGCCTTTTACATGATGAGCCGACAATCAGTATTGACTAACTGACTGACTGACTGACCGACTGAGTGATTGACGGATTGACGTTTGGAGAGTCACAAAAAAGTGCCATTAAGCCAAACTGCAATAGCTGCTGTCGCTGCTGATGAAGTTGAAGTTGCAAAGGGACACTGCACAGTGGTATGATTATTATTGAAAATTATTCAAATCTAAAAAAAAATTAGTTTTTTTTTTCAATTTATGGATTTTTTTTAAATAAATAAAAGAAAATATTAATTGCAAAGTTTGTAATAAAGTTACATATTTTTCTTAAATCACTGCCTGTACAAAAATTCTTTATTTTTTTTTTTAAATATTTTCAAAAAATAATTGATAAATTTATTTCATAATATTCTTACCGTATCTAACTATAATCTAAAATGATATCTAACTAAAAAATTTCCTCCTTTGAAAAATTGCAAATTCACAATATGTAATCAAGCACTTCATTCAGCAGGAAAAATATTTATATGGTGCTCATATTATTAATCTTTACAAGCTATGTTCTCACAAATGTATGTGTATGGCTACAGAATTGTTATTAAATATTAATTAACTGAAATTAAATTCCTAAGCCCCGCCATCGTCGATACGATTTCAACTTAATCTAGTAGCTACTTTGCTCATACTTTTTGATTAGTGTGTTTTGTCAGAAATTAATTTCAGCATTCAGGCAGGTAACTCGATTGTTAAGTGGCCGCAGAGGCCGCCCACCAACCATTGGCGAGACGCACTGCATCCATGGCGGCGGCGTATGAAGCCGTTGACTTCTTTTGCCATGTTTTTTCTGTTCTGTTGAAACCCGTTTGGCTGCTGGGTGGGCAGCTTGCAACTGGCAACTTGCAACTGGCTGCTTGCCGCTTAGTTGTTGTTTGTGGCAGTTGCAGTTGCAGTTGCAGTTGCAGTTGCCGCTGGCTCTTTGGTGCATTCTGCGTGCGTTTAATTAATATCAAGTTGTCTTCGTATAGACACACACACACATACACATGCATAAATTTATAGTTGTGTATACAGAGTTATAAAAAGGAAAAACGAATTACTCGCAAGTTGTTTTGGGACAAGGTTGTTGGCATATTCGCATTCTGCAGTTGCTCTTTGCTGTTGTTGCCCCCAAGTGCTGTGTGCGTGCTGGCATTCTTAACATCTCGTACCCACTTAACTTCCACTCAGCGATGGCGGCAAGTTGGTGAAACTGTTTGGCAGGTTGCACATTATTGTGTAATCGATAAACTGGAACATCGTGTCATTGAAGCAAGTCCACACTAAAAAAATAAAAAAACAGCCAACAAAATTTGGCAAATTTTATACGAATAATCGTTGGCAACATGAGAAATTGTTATTGGTATAGACAAATTTGTTATTGCAATTGAAATGACTATAATAAAATTTGTATCGATAGTAATAAACAAAAATAATAATAAAAACTATAAGATTATGAGATAATATTAGCATATTTCAAGCTAAGTTTAGTACGAGATTTGACAAGTGCTGCAATAGTTATGATTCTATGCAAATCTAACAATTTTTCGTCATTAAATATTATCTATAAATTAGATTTTTTTCAGAACTAACTTAAATTTCTTTTATTTCACTTCAATTCGCGGCGATGAATATCGATGATGGCAAGAATCGGATTTAATTATAATATACAAATTTTTGCAGAACTTTCTCATCTATCCGACGATTGGAAATATTTTTATAAATTTTGAAAATATCTATTCGTTTTAATTACATATGTATCGGCGATGAATATCGATGAAAGCAAGAGAAATACAAATTGATTGATGTATTTGGCGGCCGTTAGAAGTTTTATCTTTCATCTTTGATAAACTCTTTGAATATTTATTAGTTATTTTTGGGGCTATTTTCTCTTTTCAGTTTATTGCAGATAATACAAATTAACAAAGCTGGACAGAAAAATTCCGCATATATAGAATTATGGGAAACCTGAATTCGATAAGCTCATTTGAATAACATTTTTATTTTAATAATGAAGAATTTTTTTTTTCTTCGAAATTTTTTGTTTAGGAAATCAAAAATGATACGATTTCTAAACAAATCGAGGCGACTGCAATAATTTATAAATTTATTGTGTGTTTTTCTAAACGTTATAATTAATTTAATTAAATCGTTTCGAAACAAGTTTTCAAAACGAAATCCAATACGCTCCGAGGAGGTAAAGGGGGAGGGAAAACTTTAAAGAATTTGGCAAAACTGAGAAATTGTTTGCTGTCTCTCTGTTTGTCTGTCTGTCTGCTTTTGTTAAACAACAAAAGTGAAGTAAGAAGCAGAGTTTTTTTTTTTTAATTTTATTTATTTTATTATGAAGAACGTTGAAACGACCTTGAGCCGAGGACTGTCAACAACAAGAGGCGACAACCACAGCCACAGCAGCAGTTGAAGTTGAAATAAATTATAAATAAAATCAAGAAAGCTCTATATGGTCAACTTAATGGATTGCAAGGGGTGTGGGGGGAGGGTTTGAGGAGCGGAGGGACCACTGATAGCGTCAGTCTGTGACTGAGACTGGTTATCTTTTGTTGATATTGATAGTGGTTCCCACCATGACAGAGCGCGATTGTGCGGGGGCAGTTTTGGGTTGGACTTCGATAAAGCAATGAAAATACCGTTTACCATTTAGTTTACTTTAGTTTGAAGCACTACCTGTATTCTACAGGTTATAAAGTTCTCCGCCTCGGTTTCTCTCTTTCAGAGACTTTCAAGTGGGCTTTCTGGGAGTGCCTCCTCTTTCTCTCTCTCTCTCTCTCTCTGTATATATATTTCTGCCAATTTCTGTTAGCGAGTTCATAAAAAATGCAAAACGCAGTCGCAAGCGTAACATTTCCTGTTTTTGTCTTACGGTAAATTGCAATTGTTATGCAGACGCGGCTTGCAACTTTGCAACATTGCAACGCCCCGAAAAAAATGCGGGTTCTCTACTCCTAACCTCCTTCCCCCTTCCTTGCGAGCCGCTGTCGCGTCTTTAATTTGCACCATGATTGGCAACGTTGACAACATTTTTACACTGTGCACTTTCTGGCCTCAAATGTTACTGGGGTTTTGGTCTAAAAAACTTCTGCCATGGAATGGAAAAATTGAAGAAGTCTATGGATGATAATGTGAAATTAAAGAAATATTTGAAGAGCTGAAAAAAGTTAAAAGTATAAAAATTATAGAATAAAAGTAATAAAAAAATATATTGGGTGTACTTTAACAGATTATAAGCTGTACAAAACAGATAGATATTTTCAATGTAAAGCAAATTCTTAAAACAAGTGAGATTTTCAATTAATTGAAAAAAAAACAGATATGGAAAATAGACGTTAATTAGAAAACCGAGAATGTTTTCTGCTAAAACGTGACTTATAAATTGATTATTAACTTATAATAAATTAAATTTTTATTTTATTATATTTAAGATAAAAAATCTTCATTGATATTTTTAAAAATATAGTAATATTTGTTTAACTTTTTTTTTCAAAATGCACTGTATTGTTTTCAGTGTATTTATGGCAGTATTTATTGAATTCTTACAAATCGTACCGGTTATTTCTTTCTTTAGCTGTTTTTTTTTTATTTTTTTTTTATTTATTTTTTTTTTTTTTTGTTGCAAATCGTGGGCAAAGTAACCATGTCGATGTCGATATAGTGGCGACTAGACGTCGACGCACCTGTTGAAAATCAAGTTCTGCAGACGTCGCGTCGTTTCGCATAGAAGTGCTTGCCACACACACACACATACACAGATACATTATACATATACTCACATACATACATACATACATATGTATACAGTTGTGTGGCTGCAAATGGCAATAGGAAATTCTATGGGACGACCACGCAACTCCATCGCTCGTCTGGCTATGGATATTATGGCCATGTTGTGCTTGTCTAACCTGTTGGCTTTAACAAATATTTCTGCAGTGTTCAGTATTTTTTTTTCTCTAATTTTGTTTTTGTTTTTGTTGCGCTGCGTTTTGCAATTTGTTTGCCATTTTCCATTGGCAACTTCTGTTGCACATTATGCTAATGACGTGCCAGCTCTCAGCTCTCCACTGCGATTCAATCCGAGCCAAAAACTGAAACTGACATGGAGACACTCCACTCCACTTCCCTCCCCACCCCTCCACACCGCACACACAGAGCGCAGAGAAGCAAAGCAAAGCAGTAAAAGCAAAAGCAAAGCAAAACACGGCAAAAGCAAAGCACAACCCAGCATAACACATAGCACAGCACAGCTGCATGCTCCGATGATTAATCAAAACTCAACACACACACACATACACATATACAAATAGCACACACGGGTCGAACAGGCAAAAAAAGAGTAGTAGATGATAGACTAGGGATGCCCTGTAAGCAATTAGAATTCCATTTTCAAATTAGAGAAATTGTCTTTGAGGCTGATTTGAAATAGGATCACAAGCATTGAGAGAAACGCAAACATTTGGGGTCTTAATTTTAATAATATATCATTTACGTGATAAGTTTGAGAAGTTATAACTTTGCTAAACATAAACCGATTTTGAAAATTCTTTCATTTTCATCAGTGTTGATAATTACATGAATTGAAATGAAATTGATTGATTAGTTCAAAAAATTGACAATAAAAACACTTAGAAAGGCAAAAATTGTATTTCTCAGAAATCTGTAGATTTTCTGTATTTTTTCTCATTTATTTAGCAATAGCTTTGATTCTATTTTAAAACTGCATATTAAGTTTACATAATTTAAATAAAAAGTTTCCTAAAAGTACTTAGAAATGCAAAAGAAAAACACATTACCTTCCAAAAAACTATTTTCTGCATATTTTATTTATTTTTGTAAATATATTCTATTATCAATATTTATTTTTATTTATAAATTATTTTATCTAAAAAAAAAGTGTTTTAAAGGTCTATCAAACTCCAGGCAGTCGCTAAGTAAGGGGTATAAATATGTGGCCCGTTGCCAGGGCAATGTAATTGCAATTTGCAATTGTTGCATTGGGGCTCGGGCCTAAAACCTGACATGGTACATAGACATAGCCAGGCTTATGGGTGAACCCAAGCCTGTGCCTTTGTTTGCAATTGGCGAAAGGTGTTGGAGGTGCATTAGTCTGTGTTTATTACGAGTGCCTATGGATGTCTATGGGGTCTGAAACGTGTTAAAATACTAGACAGCCCCATTGCATTGCAATGCCACTCGCAATTGCACTTTTTGGCCAAGTTATGTAAGCTTCTGCAAATGGATTATGATGGCCAACTGACAGTCCGGCAACCAACTGGTAGGATAACATTGTATAATAATCCTTTTGATGTTACAGCCACATAATTGATATGTCAACCCAGTCAAGATCGATGAGGTCTGTCAGAATCACAGGAAATGCACAGAGAGGCTCATCAATCTCTAATGTTACTATTGGGGAATTTTAGGTGCGCCATTGGCATATACCCAATTTATTCATGGAGTATATTCAATGTTAGAGAGTAAAGTTTTCTCCATTTTTCAGTTATTTTCGTTGACTTTAACCTTTCAACGCCCATCAGATAATAACATTATCAACTTTCCCTAGTCATCCATTAGACGTTACTCCGTATACCAGCATGACGTGTTGTTGGACTCTTTTCCCCCATTGTTTCAACCCTTAATAATTGCTGGGGGTGTGGAGCACTACAAAGGGTCGCTATCTCCAATTAGAACGCCCTAGAAGACCCACGGCTATAAAACAGATAGAGAGAGAGAGAGAGTGATAAGGAGAGTGATAGAGAGAGAACTCCCTAGAAACGCTTTACGCTTTCATGTTACGCATAATTGAAACCAACTTCCCATTGAATGGGCACACAACTTCAGTTCTTGGGAACCGCAGGAGTAAAGCGCAAAACCCACCACCGCCCATCAACGCCATGAGCTCAAGTTTTGCAGCTCCAACCCCTAGCAACATTGATAGACGGGGCTTGTGGCCCACAAAACATGTCAATGTCATGAATATTATTGACATGGATTTGCACCAAAAAAAAAAAATGTGAAAAGAGAAAAAGAATCGACAATGAGCAGCCATTTTGTTAGGCGACTGCATATCCGTGGGGGGAAACAAAGCTCCCGGCGCTGCCAAAGAACACAGAAATGTGAAGGTCAACCCCTTTTTTTGTCTGCTGTCGTCAGGAGAGTTGCACGGCAAGAGTTGGAAGTTGCCTTTTCTGGCCTGTCAAAGTCACAGATAAAATCGATAAATGGCAGCAGACAGACAGTGAGACAGACACAAGGCAGCTCAGATCCGTAGCTCAAGGGGCACAGACACAGACCAACCCGATTCTCGGTCACTCCACGCCACTCCACATTCCTCTCACTCCCCCAATTCCTCTCAACTTCTAGCTTTGCTTTGGTATTTTGCCATTTTGGCTTATAACAGGGGCTTGTCAAGAGTGAACTCTTGTTATGCAGTTGCATGACCCGTTGAAAATACACTATGGATTTATCTAATTGCTATGCATTTTCAGTGTTGACTAATGACACGTATTTAATAAGTGTAATTAGATCATTGGCAGAAACTATGCGACTTGAGATAAGCCAGTAAAGGTGTGGAGCACAGGTTTTTTTTAGTATAAATTTGTGAATGGAATTTAGAGTTAGAATGTTGAAAATGTTAAATTGCTGAAAAAAAATGTGACAGAATTTCTATAAAAAGAAAATGTTTTTAAGAAAAATAATAATATAATATTATTCTTTTCTTTTATGAAAAAAATAACTTGATAATTTATTGATTATCAGAATGCATTTTAAGTAATAAATTGTTCAGTTATTTTTCTCAAAGAATTAAAATTCAGTGAATATTAATATTGAAACCACTTTTTTATTAACAAAGGCCATATTATATTTCTAAAATATATTTTCATAGATCCACAAAAACACTTCCGTCTATCTACTTGATATGGACCCCTTTTCATTACAAGGTACAGTGCTATCAGCAAGCATACACACACTCATGTTCGCTTGGCTGCATTTGTCGGGCTCCTCCACATATTAAAGACTTACCGTATACATAAATATGCATAGAACGAGTATTTTTCCCTAAATACAAAAAAAAAAATGAAAATATATAAAAACAAAACAAACTCACAAACTGCTGACCGGCCACTTTACTCACTCACTGTGCCGCTCTCGTTCCGTGCTCTATCTCTGTCTCGCAGCGCGATTGCTTGGTCAGCAGCAGCATATTCATAGCGTGCTCCCTCGCTCTCTCTCTCACTCTCTCTTTGGCTGGCTGTCTGCGTGTGTATGTGACCTCTCTGCACCCACACAACTTTACACAGATGAGAACTATTCTTGATTTGACTGCGCCGCGCCGGTGCCGCGCAACTGAACTCAGGGCTCGCTGCGATGCGGCGACGCTCGCTTCGCTCTTGATATCAACATTTTTGTTTATTTTCTTTTGTGCTACACATACACTCACCAACACATGCATAGAATGCGAAGCACACACCCCCGACTGTTGCTCTTTCTTCTGTTCTTGCTTTCGTCGCTTAACGCTCTCGCATGCGCTGCTTGCGCATGTGTTGCGTCTTTTGTATGTGTGTGTATGTATGTGTGAGCTGTGTGGTTGCTTCGTTTTCGTCGCTGCTTTCGTCGTCGTCGTCGTCGGCATTGTCGTCGCTGCGTCTTCTTCGTGGCTGCTTCGTTGTCTCGTGTTGTTGTTGTATGCAAGGTCGTTTGCGTACAAATTTCAACATTATTTGAAGGTCGTCCTTTGCCCATTCTGCGTTCGTTCGTTCGTCGCTCTCTCTCAATAGCGCTCTCTCGCTTCGCAGTTCTCTTTTAGTTTTCGTGACGCTGACGGTTGCCGTCTTGGCAACCACTTGGGTTGTTGTACCGGCTAAATAGCAGATGCAATTTCGTGAGCAAGCGAGACAGAGAGAGAGCGACAGCGCGCTGAAGAGAGTGAGAGCATGATAGGGTCAATTGCAGAGTGTCAAAAAAAGTGAAACGCATTTTTGCAATAACTCTTCTTATACATCCCTTTTGCTCACCACCCACCACCAGCCAATGTCACCCCACCCCCTCTGCTCAACAATCAATTGCCCTGCCTCACCCATACACAGTTTAAGGTTAATGTACCTTAAATTTTTATTATAATATTCCACATTGGCTTTTTGCTTTTGCGCCTCTTTCGTTCTCAGAGTCGTTGTCGTCGTCGTTGTTGGTGTTGTTGGTGTTGTGGGTCTGTCGGGTCGTTGACATTTTTCGGCTTTCGTCTCGCGCTATTGTTGTATTGTTGTTTTACGCTATTGTTCGTTCGTTCTTTCGTTGATAACAAGAAGTGTGTGTTCGTTCGTTTGTTGTCTCTCGCTGGACAGTGTGATGGCTGCCTCTACACATCCAACTCTATTATACACATGTGTGAGAGTATGTGAGGCGAGTGTGTGTGTGTGTGTGTGTGTGTGTGTGTGTGTGTGTGTGTGTGTGTGTGTGTGTGTGTGTGTGTAGGGCACATGTTGGAATTCAATTAGCATAACTTGACTCGACTCGAGTCGCCTCCGCTTTTGTCGAGCAGAGGCCAAGGTCGTTGGCTTGGCGAATATTCCAAAATAGCAGAGAAAGAGATATTCTAAAATTTATTTAAATAGTGGATTTGCTTAGGGAGAGAGGGAATTAATTATTGCTGATAGTGAGGCACGTGTTTAGTATTAATTTGAAATGGTTGCAAAATTTTCCAACACTAATCGTATACTTTTCCCCAAACAGATTTACAACACAAAATGGAACTGCATCAACGACATCTCTCAAATTTCTACAAGTTGCACAAATTAAATTAATTACGAATTTGAAATTAATTAAATTGCGCCCATTAATTGATAGCAATTTAATCGAAAAACAACTGATAGAGATTCCCTATTGGCATTTGGAGCATGCCAAACATGTCGAGCATCAAGACGGAGCAGAGCGTCTCGCCAGGCATCGTCACTGGTTCCGCCATCAGCAGCTATCAGCTGCCGGTCAACATGTCCACGCCCTCCTCCACACGGCATAATGTCTCCGTGACGAACATCAAGTGCGAGCTGGATGAGCTGCCGACCCCCAATGGCAACCTGGTGCCGGTCATAGCCAACTATAACAATCACAGCAATCATAATCACAACAACCACAACAATCACAACAATCATGGGAGTAGCCTGCGTATACCCTTGGTGGGTGTGTCAGGAGCGGGTACGGGGACGGGGATGGGGACGGGCAAAGAGGATGAGTCCGATTCGGAGGCTGAATTGGCCAACATTGAGAATCTTAAGGTGCGGCGACGAGCAGCCGATAAGAATGGACCACGACCCATGTCCTGGGAGGGAGAGCTCAGCGAACCCGAGACGGCGGTCGGCCTGGGCTCGTCAGGCGGGGATGAGGAGCTTATGGAAACAGAGACGATAATCAAGAGTGAGGCGAGCAGCAGTCAAGTGGTGACCATGTTGCAGCCCATCAAGACCGAGCTGGAACACATTGCCGGTGAATTGCAGCTACATCCCCATCAACAGCATCAGCATCAGCATCAACAGCAACTGCAACAGCAGCAGCAGCACCATCAACCGCATCATCAACAACAACAACAACAACAACCGCATCAACTGCAACCCATCAAACAAAAACTGAAGCTGGCGCCCACTCAGAGTGATCCCATTAATCTGAAATATGAGCCGACGTCATCCTCGTCGTCGTCGTCACTCTGCGATCGCAGCAAGTCCAGCAGCGGTGGCCATTTGCCATTGCTGCCCGCCAATCCCAGTCCAGATTCTGCCATACATTCCGTCTACACGCACAGCAGCCCCTCCCAGTCGCCGCTAACTTCACGGCACGCCCCCTATACGCCCTCGCTGAGCCGCAACAACAGCGATGCGTCGCACAGCAGCTGCTACAGCTACAGCTCCGAGTTCAGTCCCACCCACTCACCCATCCAGGCCCGACATGCTCCGCCCGGCGGCACGGGTTCCCTCTTCGCCGGCAGTGGCGGGACTGCCTCCAGCTATGCCAACGGTGCATCATCCCTGCATCATCATACTGTGCTGTATCGGCCACTGAATGTGGATGCGACGGCGTCGGCTGGCGGCGCACAGGAGGCGCAAAATCTCAGCATGGATGGCAGCGGTGGGGCGGGGTTGGATGGCAGTGGTGCTCTGCCCGCTTCGCCGGCAGGCATCTCACGCCAGCAGCTGATCAACTCGCCGTGTCCCATTTGCGGTGATAAAATCAGTGGCTTCCACTATGGCATCTTCTCCTGCGAATCGTGCAAGGGCTTCTTCAAGCGGACCGTACAGAACCGCAAGAACTATGTGTGTGTGCGCGGAGGTCCCTGCCAGGTGAGCATCTCCACCCGCAAGAAATGTCCTGCCTGTCGATTTGAGAAGTGCCTGCAAAAGGGCATGAAACTGGAGGCCATACGCGAGGATCGCACACGTGGCGGTCGCTCCACCTATCAATGCTCCTACACGTTGCCCAACTCGATGCTCAGTCCGCTGCTCAGTCCCGATCAGGCAGCAGCTGCAGTAGCAGCCGCCGCGGTTGTCAATCAACAACAGCAGCAGCAACAGCAGCAACATCATCAGCAACATCAACAACAGCAGCAACATCAGCGATTGCAGCAGCATCAATCACAACAGACTCAGCAGCAACACAGCTCAATCAATGGGTTTGGTAATGGCAATGGTTCCAATTCGTTGCCAGCTAGCCCCAGTCTGGGTGCATCAATCAAGACGGAGCATCCGGAGCCAATCAATCATCATCATCATCACACGACAAGAGCTTCAAGCATTCCAGCCCTGTTACAAGTAAGACTCTCAGATTGACTTGATTGAATCACATATTAATTACTTTCAATCATTCGCTTTTAGGAAATCATGGATGTTGAGCATCTCTGGCAATATACCGATGCCGAGCTGGCGCGCATCAATCAACCATTGTCCTCCTTTGCCAGCGGCGGCTCTTCGTCGAGTGCGGCGGGTGGCGCATCGGCGAACGCAACCCAACAGATGACCAATCCACTGCTGGCCAGTGCTGGTCTCTCCTCCAACGGCGAGAATGCCAATCCCGATCTGATTGCCCATCTGTGCAATGTGGCCGATCATCGACTCTACAAGATTGTCAAATGGTGCAAAAGTTTGCCGCTCTTCAAGAACATCTCGGTACGTAATTTAACTATTATCAATCAATAGTCAATTTGAAATTTATGATTGATTGATACTCTGGCAGATTGACGATCAGATATGCCTGCTCATCAACTCGTGGTGTGAACTGTTGCTCTTCTCCTGCTGTTTTCGTTCCATCGATACGCCCGGCGAAATCAAAATGTCACAGGGTAGAAAGATTACACTCGCCCAGGCTAAAACAAATGGCCTACAGGTAAGCTTAAGACTTTTCTTCAGATGTTATCGATAGTTTCGATTTTGGAGTATTATGAAAAATAGCGGTAACTTCAATTATAATCGATCGCTTCGATGTTTAAGTCAAATATATCGGTAGGCTTGAGATACTTCTTCAATTGTATCGATGCATTCGATATTAGAGCCTTACGCCAATTATTCGTAACACTTCTACGATTGTTATCGATAGTTTCAATATTGAAGTATTATCGACATATATGTATGCTCAATATACTTCTCCCATCGCTAGCTTGCTATTCTAAACTTAACCCAATAATATCGATATTTAATCGATATAAGCAAGTCACTAAACTAAACTTCTCTCTCTCTCTACCTAGGCCTGCATTGAACGTATGTTGAATCTGACTGATCACTTGCGTCGCTTGCGCGTGGATCGTTACGAATATGTTGCCATGAAGGTAATCGTGCTACTGCAGTCTGGTAAGTTATCGATACATATCGATATGCACGAAAATTCAACCAGCAGGGTTTTCAAACTATTTTTATGACTTTGCAGATACCACGGAACTGCATGAGGCGATCAAGGTACGTGAATGCCAGGAGAAGGCGCTGCAAGGATTGCAGGCATATACGTTGGCTCATTATCCGGACACGCCGTCCAAATTCGGTGAGCTGCTGTTGCGTATACCCGATCTGCAGCGAACGTGTCAGGTGAGATTATAATTATGCAACACCTGAAGGAATAGACTTCTTAAGAATTGTTTCTGAATTTTTAGTTGGGCAAGGAGATGCTGACGATCAAGACACGGGATGGTGCCGATTTCAATTTGCTGATGGAGCTGCTGAGGGGAGAGCATTGACAAATGGAAGGAGGATGCCGTGCCAGGGGCTAAGGGGCGTACAACTTTTATAATTACATATATAATTATACATACTTAGATATACATTTTGAGTAGTATTAGTAATATCTATGCCTAGTGTTAAGTGCTCTATGTGTAAGCTCTGAAAACATGTGCCTAAAATATGAACACACAGTCGCAGCAGCAGCAGCAGCGTTAGGAAAATTGGGGGGAAACCCACAGAGAAGAAAATTGCCAAATTTTTAAAAATGAGAGAGAATCCTTTGCCGACAGTTGCTGCTGTTGCTGGACTTGGGTTTATTAAATTATATAAAGTTTTTGCTATGTATATACATATATAAAACTCTATATATATAAATAATATATATATATACATACATATATGTATAGTGTAACTCTGAAGCACACATGGAAAATGAAAAGACTAAGAAATTTATTTAACTTTACAATTAAAACAATTGCAAAAATCAAATTCATATTTTTAGTTCAAGTAATTAACTAATATTAAACGTATATATTAAATGTAAGATGGAAGATGGAAGAACTTTAGCAGCTTATGTTTTTATATGCATATTTATACAAAACTAAATAAATATTATTAAAACGAATGTGAACAAAATGAATATTTTTAAATGAAATGCCAAAACCGTTTAATTGGTTTACATGAGAGCTGCTGGAATTTTCTAACTAATCATATATATATATATATATATATATATATATATATATATATATACATATATCATAAAAAAAGAAAGAAAAATCCATTTTTAAATGTTGTAGCATTTAGTTTTAGTGCAATTTCCCCACATACTTCTAGAAACAGTCTCTTAAACTAAACCAGAAACAACAGAAACTGAAACTGAAAAAAAGACCCCCAATTATATATAAATGAATTGAAATGAAAACTATTCCAGTGATGCTATTTGTTGCATATAAAAACATAAACAAATACAACGGCAAACTAACTAAAACTACATAAATCAAATTTATACTTTTCTGTCAACAAAACACAGCTGATCAGACCAGACATATATATATATAAGAATCCATATATATATATATTTATATATATATATATAACTGTAACTGTATTCGTATTTGAAATGTATTTTTTTAAAAAATTAATGTTATACATACAACATAATATTACTATATATGTATATCTATACACAAATATATAATTTGTTTTATTGTAATTTTTACTTAATAGCTGAAGCAAATCCTGTAACAGGATTTAAAACATTTGAATTACATACGTTTATAATTTCCGTCAACACTTAGATCTTTATTAATTAATATCTATGTAAATGGATATATATGTATATCTATATTTATGTAAATGTGTGTTTGTATGTTAACTGTAATACTTCCAGCCCCCACCAGCATACAACCACAACAACAACAAACAGCTACAACAAAATAATTCCATATATAAAATGTAAACTTATAAACTATAAACAATTGAATTGAATTGAATACTTGCTCAGCAAAGATGTAAACTTGGCCAAAAAAACAGTTCTAGCTGCTGTTTGCATTGGGCCAAAATGGAGTATAGTATGGATTCATATACTTCTACATACATATATACATAGTTAAATGTTAATTTAATGAAACAGCTCTAACTAAATATCAACATATACACAAATACAAATAGTTAAATGCAATTGTAAAATGAATATCAAACTAAATCAAAATTAATTTATACTATAGTTTTTTCTCACACCACAACCATCCACAAAAAAAAAAAAAAAAAATAAAAACACACACAAATCAAAATATAATCAAAGTGGCAATTTATTCAGAACAAGCATAAACAATTCCTTCTTCTTTTAAAAATTCAACTTATTAGAACTTATATTTGTCGAAACAGTGCGGATATTTTTCTACTTAAGTACTTGGCTTAAATAGTTTAAAGTTGCGCAACAAAATTTAATTCTTCCTTAAAAAAAAAAAATTGTATAAATTTTTATGTGTTGTTCTGTGCTTGTTTTTATTTTGTTGTTACTTTGGTTTGGGCGAAAGAAATAATAAAAACAAACTCATCCATAGTTAAAATTTAATTCTGTCATTTTAAGCATTATTGTAATATTTGAAATTCAACAATGGAACAACAATTAAATTAATTAATTGTCAATGCAATATTTTGTAATAAAACATTTTTCAAAAAAAAAACATATTACTTTAAGAAAATTTGTTTTTCTTCTTTTTCAAAATATTGATTTTAGAGTTTCCTCTCTCCGAGTTAAAGATGAATTTCCAATTTAATAAATTACTTATAAAAATGCGAGCTCAAAAAATTTGGCACAAAATTTATGCACATTTCACAGTAAGTTGACTGTCAGTTTAAGTGCTTGAAGTCAGAGATTCAGACTGAGAATATATATGTAACCATGATAAAGGACTCGGTAAGGACTCGTTTACAAATACAAATGGAAGTGATAAAATATTCCACACATGTTAACCAGATGAACACCATTTGATTAGCCTTGATTTATTGTCTTATGCATAGGATAAGTCCATGCATAACTGATGAATAACTAAGGGGAACTGATTGCATTGATGAAAGGCGACTAAAAGATACCCTATAAATATTTGATATTTTTATGGTAAGTGATATAAATGTCCTACTTTATTTATTAGCTATATAAATATATTTAAGTATGGGAAGTGATATAAATATCCTATTTTTTTTAGCTATAGACGACTAAACGATAAACTATAAAGTTTACCATACTTTTATGGGATGTAATATAAATATTACAGCTAATTTTTTTATATATATTTAAATATCTACGTATAAGAAGTGATAAAAATATCCATTTTTTTAACTATAAAAGGCTAAACTATACCCTATAAAGTTTTTTATATTTTTATAGGAAGTTGTACTAATTTCCTATTAAATTTTTTATATATCTTATAGAAAGTTAGATTAATTTCCTAATAAATTTTTTATATATGTCTTTTTTTATTAATAAATATCAACATATGGGAAGTGGGAAAATGTTACATATTTTTTTTAACAAACTCTATATTTCATAAATATAATTTATATATAATTTTTTACAATTTAAAAAGGCATTTCCAATAATTTGATATATTAGAAGACTCCCATTGAAATTCTAAGTAGATGCTGTAAATAGCAATAAGAATAGAAATTTATAAAATTAATGAATGAATTAATTATTATTATTAAAATTATTAAAATTTCAAATGTTCACCATAAGTTGTATTTACTGTACTCACACTTACATTGGCCATAACTTAAGTTGTTCATCGGCATAGCGCAGGAAGCGGTGTAGGCAGCGTTGTGGGGACTGTTGTAGGGTTCGGTGTAAGGACTGTTGTAAGGACCCGCGTACTGTCCTGTGTAGGGCATGGTGTAGGCTGCATAGGAGCTATTGCCGTTATTAGCTGGAAAGGACACACCATATGCTGCTGGACACTCCGGACTGTAGTAGGTTACTGGCAATGAGGTCTCATAAGGTTGCGGAGGCATGGAGTAACCTCCAGATTCGAAGGGAGCGGCAGCACTACGAAAAATATTTTAAAAATATATTTAAAAAATATATAATAAATAATATGTGAAAAAAAATAATAATATTTAGAGTTATTGAATAAAATTATTATATATTTTAATTTATATAATAGAAAAACTATTTTATTTAACAGACCATAGATCAATAATTTTCTTTAATAATGTTAGAGATTGCAAATAAAGCATTTGCGAATTTTACTCACCTAGGTGAGGAGGGACCCATCGGACCCATATCCGTACAGCAGGTCATGCAGTTGCCTCCTGCCAGGCAGGCCATGCAGTTGACGCTGCCGGAGCTGCCAGTGCAGGCGCCACAGGATTCACACTTGGGGAAGTGTTGGAAGTGGTTGCCTGGGGCATTTGGTCGGTAATCCGCGGAGTAGACGGTCTGTGTCTGGAATCGATCATCGCTGCAAACCTGAAACTGACCTGGTCTGTTAGTTGCAGTGGTGCAAGGATTACTCCGCCCGCTAGGACAATATTGTGAAGGACCAATCATCTCCAAGAACCTCTCCATGTTCGGACAATTGCCAGTGCAGGCACAACACTCGGGACTAGGAGCACAACAGGATGAGGGGATTGCTGGTAGGTCAGCAGAAGTAGGTGGCATTGGCATAGGATAGTAGGAGCGGGGCAGGTTGAGGGCTGGAGGGTTATACGAAAAGGGAGAAGGTTGGTAAATGGGCCGTGCAAAAGGATATGATACTGGCTGAAAAGAGTAGTGGGGATGAGCAGGAGAAGGAGGAGCTGCAGCTGGTCCAGAGATGCTATAAGTGGGCATTCCATGGGACAACTCTGGTGGAAATGAATGGAGAATAGGTTGACCCATTGGCACACCCTGTTTAGGCATGCCATGCTCAGTGCCGAGTTCCTTCATGGGATGTTGATGTTCATCCTTATTGGCATCAGTGCTGCCCTCCCGATACTGAGGCATCGCATCCATAAATTCGGGCATTTTGAACCCTGCTCCATCTTCCACAGATCTTGGCAATCTTCTGTTATGCGACTTCTCATGGCTCTCCTCCGACTCCTCCTCTGGTGCGCTGCTCTCTCTCACTCTCTTCCCCCTCTCAGCACGCTCCTTATCGAGGTGTTCCTCATAGTTGCTCTCCTTTTTTCTGAATGCCACGGCATGTGGTTGATAATCCCTTGGCCAACTTCCAGGACTATTGGCATATCTATCGTTTTTATTATATTTGTGATCATGTTCAAAATGATGGTCATCAGCTCCTCCAGCTCGATGCGGTGGCAGCTCTTGGCATTGGGAAAAGTTCGAGGACACGGAATATTGCAGTTGAGTTTTACAAGGATGCGGATTGAAGGACTGGTATTGTCTACAACTATAAACTGCATCCTGTGCCTGCATGCTATGCACGTCCTGCTGCTGAACATCCTGGAAAGCCTGTGTAGATGAGGAGTTGGAAGGATTTGAATGCCTCCCGCAGTAGTTGCAAGTAGCTTCAGCGGCATGCTGCTGCTGATGATAATAGGTTTTGGGCTGCCGCTTAGACATCGCTCCGGAAACCATGCGCATGTCGCCACTATAAAAAAAAATTTCAAAAAAAATTTCTAAATATTTTCAAATAATTTCAAAAAATTTCATAAAATATTCTCACTAGTTGTAAGCAGCTCCATAATAGTTTTGGAAATACTCCTCGGATGTGGCTTTAGATGGCAATGTGACCCGCACAGTTTCCTCATCCTCATCGATTTGCACCTCCCTAAAATCACTCTGAATTTCTATACCTCGGTCCATTTTAGCGGTGCTTGACTGTGCCTCAAGGTCATAGCAGTTGTGCATATAGTTTTTCAAAGTAGATGAACTTGAACTTTCTTGACAATGCACATTCTTATCATTCATATAAATATTACCGACATTATCCATTATATATTAATTTACTTAACCGATTTCCCATAGGGATAAAATCAAGGAATGCACCTTAAATTTTTAATTTTCCCTGCCAAAATTTTAAGTCCAAAATTCATATTTTTCGAAAATTTTAACTACAACGATTGCTTTGGGTTTGGGAAATTGCCACGTTGGATATATATATATATATATATATATTTTTAAATGAGATAATAAATCTCCTTGCAGGAAGTTTAGTTTAACAACCGAAAAAATATGTACTTGACATACAGATACCGTTACCATACGCACATTAGCCGTAGCTCGGAAAATCTCTTGAGCAGCCCAAAAGGCACAAAGAAATTTAATTTCCGTTCTCAGCAGCATTTTTTTTATTCTCGAGGTGTTACTTATCCCAAGGATGAGAGTTGTTGGTGTTCGTTGTCCTTGTGTTGTTTCTTTGAGCTGCATTTAAAAGTGGGTATATAAAATTTTTGCCTGCTTTTAGGCGACGTCTTTAAAACTTTACCTGACACCCAAAACACACACACACACACGCATGTACGCACTTATTTTCTCACTATGCGAATGTCAAACACTCTTAATGCACTTTTCTCAATGTTTCATTTTAAAACACAATTTTTGTTACAGATTCAAACTATAATCATTTTGAAGAGATTTCTTCGGTCTTTTAGATATATTTTCTAAACTAATGCTCCGAATAAACTTCGGTTATTTAAGATTATTAGGATGTCAGAAATCGATTCACGAAAAATAATAAAAATAGGTTCAATCTAGGGGAAGTTATGATTCTTCAAAGTTACGAAGAAATTCCTTATATACAAAAAAGCAATATTGAGTCAATTTTTTCACAATTTAGGTGATATTTTCTAAAATATGGCTCCAAATTCACTTCGGTAAAAAGTTTTATACCTATTTTGATGCCATAAATCGATTGGACACAAAAAAATTGCAAAAACAAAACTTTCATTTTTTTCACATACATATGCAAAAATGGCCAAAAATGGGCGAAAATTTCAAAGTGACATTTTGGAAAATTTTTTGTTACAGATTCAAACTATAGTCAAAACCGTTGATAAAACTGCAAAATTTTTGAAAATCGGTTGATTTTTGGCAAAGTTACGGCTGTTCAAAGTTTGGAAGAAGCCCCTTTTTTGAAATCGGCCTATTTGGAGAATATATTTTTGATCTTTTAGCTATATTTTCTAAAATAATGCTCCGAATCAACTTCGGTAAAGTGTTTTATGTTTATTAGGATGCCAGAAATTGATTTACGAAAAATATTAAGAATCGTATCAACTTAAGGGAAGTTATGATTCTTCAAAATTATGAAGAAATTCCATATATACCAAAAGGCAATATTGAGTCAATTTTTTCACAATTTTGGCGATATTTTCTAAAATATGGCTCCAAATTCACTTCGGTAAAAAGTTTTATACCTATTTTGATGCCAGAAATCGATTGGACACAAAAAAATTGCAAAAACAAAACTTTAATTTTTTTCACATTTTTGTAATGGGTAGGTATGCAAAAGTGGCCAAAATTGGGCGAAAATTTCAAAGTGACATTTTGGAAAATTTTTTGTTACAGATTCAAACTATAGTCAAAACCGTTGATAAAACTGCAAAATTTTTGAAAATCGGTTGATTTTTGGCCAAGTTACGGTTGTTCAAAGATTGGAAGAAACCCCCTTTTTTGAAATCGGCCTATTTGGAGAAGATATTTTTGATCTTTTAGCTATATTTTCTAAAATAATGTTCCGAATCAACTTCGGTAAAGTGTTTTATGTTTATTAGTATGCCAGAAATTGATTTACGAAAAATATTTAGAATCGTATCAACTTAAGGGAAGTTATGATTCTTCAAAATTACGAATAAATTCCATATATACCAAAAGGCAATATTGAGTCAATTTTTTCACAATTTTGGCGATATTTTTTAAAATATGGCTCCAAATTCACTTCGGTAAAAAGATTTATACTCATTTTGATGCCAGAAATCGATTGGACACAAAAAAATTGCAAAAACAAAACTTTCATTTTTTTCACATTTTTGTATGGGGTAGGTATGCAAAAATGGCCAAAAATGGGCGAAAATTCAAAGGTGACCCTATGAAAACATTTTTGTTGCAGATTCAAACTATATTCAAAACCATTGATAAAACTGCAAAAATTTTGAAAATCGGTTGATTTTTGGCCAAGTTACGGCTGTTCAAAGTTTGGAAGAAGCCCCCTTTTTTTAAATCGGCCTATTTGGAGAAGATATTTTTGATCTTTTAGCTATATTTTCTAAAATAATGCTCCGAATCAACTTCGGTAAAGTGTTTTATGTTTATTAGGATGCCAGAAATTGATTTACGAAAAATATTAAGAATCGTATCAACTTAAGGGAAGTTATGATTCTTCAAAATTACGAAGAAATTCCATACATACCAAAAGGCAATATTGAGTCAATTTTTTCACAATTTTGGCGATATTTTCTAAAATATGGCTCCAAATTCACTTCGGTAAAAAGTTTTATACCTATTTTGATGCCAGAAATCGATTGGACACAAAAAATTTCCAAAAACCAAACTTTCATTTTTTTTCACATTTTTGTAAGGGGTAGGTATGCAAAAATGGCCAAAATTGGGCGAAAATTTCAAAGTGACATTTTGGAAAATTTTTTGTTACAGATTCAAACTATAGTCAAAACCGTTGATAAAACTGCAAAATTTTTGAAAATCGGTTGATTTTTGGCCAAGTTACGGTTGTTCAAAGATTGGAAGAAACCCCCTCTTCTGAAATCGACCTGTTTTGAGAAGATATTTTTGATCTTTTAGCTATATTTTCTAAAATAATGCTCCGAATTAACTTCGGTAAAGTGTTTTATGTTTATTAGTATGCCAGAAATTGATTTACGAAAAATATTTAGAATCGTATCAACTTAAGGGAAGTTATGATTCTTCAAAATTACGAAGAAATTCCCTATATACCAAAAGGCAATATTGAGTCAATTTTTTCACAATTTTGGCGATATTTTTTAAAATATGGCTCCAAATTCACTTCGGTAAAAAGATTTATACTCATTTTGATGCCAGAAATCGATTGGACACAAACAAATTGCAAAAACCAAACTTTCATTTTTTTCACATTTTTGTAAGGGGTAGGTATGCAAAAATGGCCAAAAATGGGCGAAAATTTCAAAGTGACATTTTGAAAAATTTTTTGTTACAGATTCAAACTATATTCAAAACCATTGATGAAACTGCAAAAATTTTGAAAATCGGTTGATCTTTGGCAAAGTTACGGCTGTTCAAAGATTGGAAGAAACCCCCTCTTCTGAAATCGACCTGTTTTGAGAAGATTTCTTCGGTCTTTTAGCTATATTTTCTAAAATAATGCTCCGAATTAACTTTGGTAAAGTGTTTAATGTTTATTAGGATGCCAGAAATTGATTTACGAAAAATATTAAGAATCGTATCAACTTAAGGGAGGTTATGATTCTTCAAAGTTACGATGAAATTCCCTATATACCAAAAGGCAATATTGACTCACTTTTTTCCCAATTTAGGCGATATTTTCTAAAATATGGCTCTAAATTCACTTCGGTAAAAGTTTTATACCTATTTTGATGCCAGAAATCGATTGGACACAAAAAAATTGCAGAAACAAAACTTTCATTTTTTTCACATTTTTGTATGGGGTAGGTATGCAAAAATGGCCAAAAATGGGCGAAAATTCAAAGGTGACCCTATGAAAACATTTTTGTTGCAGATTCAAACTATATTCAAAACCATTGATAAAACTGCAAAAATTTTGAAAATCGGTTGATTTTTGGCCAAGTTACGGCTGTTCAAAGTTTGGAAGAAGCCCCCTTTTTTTAAATCGGCCTATTTGGAGAAGATATTTTTGATCTTTTAGCTATATTTTCTAAAATAATGCTCCGAATCAACTTCGGTAAAGTGTTTTATGTTTATTAGGATGCCAGAAATTGATTTACGAAAAATATTAAGAATCGTATCAACTTAAGGGAAGTTATGATTCTTCAAAATTACGAAGAAATTCCATACATACCAAAAGGCAATATTGAGTCAATTTTTTCACAATTTTGGCGATATTTTCTAAAATATGGCTCCAAATTCACTTCGGTAAAAAGTTGTATACCTATTTTGATGCCAGAAATCGATTGGACACAAAAAATTTCCAAAAACCAAACTTTCATTTTTTTTCACATTTTTGTAAGGGGTAGGTATGCAAAAATGGCCAAAAATGGACGAAAATATCAAAGTGACATTTTGGAAAAGTGTTTGTTACAGGTTCGAACTATATTTTGAAAATTTTGAAAATCGGTTGATTTTTGGCAAAGTTACGGCTGTTCAAAAATTTGAAGAAGACCCCATATTGAGAACGGCCTATTTTGAAGAGGTTTCTTCTTCTTTTAGCTATATCTTCTAAAATAATGCTCCGAGTCAACTTTTGTTTCAAGTTATGTTTTTTAATACATAAAAATCTTTTATGTGTAGAGTATTTCGCATTCGGACTGTTTGCAAGTAAAATTCAATTTTCACAGTTGTTTTCCAGTCAGGCTTATTAATTGCCAGCAGGTGTTTGTATTCGTGGGCCCCGAGTCTTTAATTGAATTTCCGGATTGCTTTTATGTGCATGGATGGAACCTTCTGTTGTTTAACGCCACATAATTTCACTGCGATTGAAAACAATTGTTTAGAGATCCCTAAATATGGGACCACATATAAACATATATATTATTGACGGCTTCAAATTGTTTAGTTGAGATACAACTGGAATTCACTTAGTACTTGTGGATACTTTAGTGTATTTGTTGGTAAGTTCGCTCTCTACACCTGTCCATCCATAGCCATATCTATATCCATATCCAGAGTCATTTCCATATCAATTTTATTTGATGTTCCCCAGAACCAGTTCATTATCGTCAGCAGCTTTTCAGTTGTTGGCAGAGCGAAGAAATTTGCATGCGATTGAAATGTTATCTTGGTAGGAAAAAAGTTTGCTGAGCGACTGATTGATTGATTGATGGCCTGCTTGCTAGGATGGTTGCCAGAGCAGCAAAGTTCCTGGGATGTGAACCGTTGTGGGGCGAGAGGGATGGCAGCGAGTCCCAAACTAATGATATATCAGCATGAACTTGAATTTGACGTTGCAAGTTGATGCTGTTGCTGTTGCTGCTATTATTATGTTCAATTAGACACTGAGGAATTTAAGACCATTTGATTGATGCTGTAATTACAAGCTGTGTCTAAAAGTGTTTGTATTGGTTAATGTTGCTTTTTTGTTTGTTTTGTTTGTGGCAGAACATAAACTAGTTGCTTATCTATGACGCAACATTGTTAATCAACATCTTTAAGTGCTATTTTGTTATAAATTGATACAAATGCAAGCAAACAAACTTTGAGAGTTGATTTAAACTTAACAGACTTTTTGTGAATGGCAGAAAACTGAAGTCTGGCAACACTGCTGCTAACCATAACAGTGTGTCATATGCCGATATATCCATTGTATATATTTAACAGTTGCACAATTGATGTATTAATCAATATTAGATTTTATTTTAGCAATTGTTTCATCTTAGTTTAAACTTATAATAAATTTATTATTAATGTATCGCTCTAAAGTGTCTGCCTACAGCATGTCAGCTGTTAACAACATTAGCATTAGCAGTAGCGCTAAAAAATACCAAATGATATGTAAGCGAGCGCCACCAACAGCTGTTAATGCAAAGTTTTCCAGCTAACAGCGTGCTGTTAGCAGTCTGTGAAGAACCTTTTAAACGTGCGGGTGGCTACGCGCGTGCCAATTAGAAATATCCAACAAAAAATTGGAAACTAACAATGAAATTTTCGCAAAAATAACACATAGAAAGCATAATAAAACTCAACAAAATCGTGCCAAGCAGTGTCTGTGTACAAGGTGTGTAAAACAAACGTAATGCGTATCCAAATATTTTTAGTGAATTACGAAAAAATGCATAAAAGGCAAAGCGCAATTACAGCAATAAAAACAAGTGTAACATGCGAGGCGTGCGGTCTGCCTACAAGTGTGTGTGTGTGTGTCGTGTGCGTGAGTGTTTGCTTTGAAGCAAGCCTTTGTGTGTGTGTGTGTTCTGTTAGCTGAATAAAACAACAATTGTGTGTTGCACTTTTTTTTATAGCTGCTGCCAAAAATCAGCTGTCTGCTATGTTATGCGCCTGCATGCTTGCCAGTATGTGTGTGTGTGTGTGTGTGCTGGTGTTGTGTTATACGAGATGGGGTGTGTCTGTGTGTGTGTGTAGTTATATGGGGCCAAGTTTCGCTGTGTTGTTGTTGCTGTTGTTGTCTTGTCGGTTCCTTTTTAGCATTTTGGTGTTAAAATTTTTGGAAGCCTAAAGTTCGTTTTCTATTTCTCTCGCCTACATTCTGCGCTTATCATAGCTGTTTTTGTATTATTTTTGTTCGTTTGCTTTTCAAAGCCAAAGCCACAAAACTTGTTTCATTTTATGTAGTTGATCTTGTTGTTGTTGTGGCGGTTGCTCTGACTGCTGCTGCTGTTATTGTTGTTGTTGTTGTACAACGCTGATGCGTTGTGAGGCGTGAGGCGTGATCGCCTTTTGTGTTTTTAATCTCGCAATTCATTCATGAGGCCCGCAGCCAACTTAGCAACAACAGCAGCAGCAACAACAACAATAATAACAGTAGCACCGTCAACAACAACAACAACAGCTACGTCGATCGTCTGCTCAATTTGGGCCGCGTTTTCTACACAAAATTTCTTTTATTTTCACCAAAAAAAAAAAAAAAAAAAAAAAAAATCCGAAAAAAAGAAGGAAGCAAAATATCAAACAAAAGCAAAATCAAAAGAAATCAAATTTCAAGCAGCAACAACATCAGCAAGAAGAAGAGTATATACGGTTACAGCAGTAGCGTCGCTGCCAAATTGCAGTCGCATTTTGCGCTGTTGTCGTTGTTCATATTATTGTTGTTGTTGTTGTTGTTGCTGTTTGTTTTTAGTTTAGTGAATGTGAATTTGTCAATTGTGAATGTGATGTAAGTTTTATATACATACATACATATATTTTAAAAAGTATTTTGGACGCCATTGTTAGGTCGATTGCGAATATTTATTATTTTGCTTCGTGATTTGCCTTCTTTCTTCTTCTTCTTCTTCTTCGACTGTAGTATTTTCATGTGTTTTTTTAGTTGATTTTTTGTTGTGCACAACAATAACAACAATTACGCTTACATATTATACCCTGTGCTCATTAGGTAAGTGGATATGCTCGCACTTGAAAACTAAAATCTGTTATTTCAAGACTATAAACAACAATATTAAATGCATATATTACTTTAAAAGTATTTTGTATGCATAAAATAAATTATTTAAAATCGTATACAAATTTCATAAGTTAAATTTTTGAAACTCTTTGTTATTTAGTTGTTGTTTTTTTTTATACTTTGAGCTTAAACGCTTTTTCATAAGTAAATTTCATATTATGTGGAAAATTTTCAACACATTTTGCCGACAACAAACAACTTTTCCAGCAGCGTTAACATGTATTTTACAATCGACTTTTCATGCTCGTTAGAGGCGCCTCCTGCTGTGTCCTGTGTTCTGCATATTAAACTTGCAACTTGTTTGTTGGAAAATTTATGGAAATTTGATTGTTTATAGCTGTAATAATTGTGGCAATCATTTTATTGGATTCACTTAAAAGTTCTCTTTAAGTTTTTCGACTTTTTCAAATACACACTTTTTTTTAGAGAATTTTCTGCCTGTCATAACTAATTTGTTTAGTAAATTGCTTAATATTCCGACATGTTCTCACATTTGTTAACAAATTTATGGCTGTTTAATAACTTGATTAATATCTCATAAAAACACATACATACATATGTATAACAAATATTGCTCAACAAATAATTTCTTGTTGCCTTTTAGCTACTATAATTTAATTTTATGCGTGTGAGAATATTTATAAATAGCAACTGACGTGCGACCAAAATAATCAAAATAAAAAAAAAAAAAATACTTTCTGTGATGAAAGCTGAAAGTTGAATTATATGACAGATGTTAAAAATAATTAGAAGAGAATTTCCTTCTTTTTTGTTTATAAAAAATTAGTTGGGATGTTAAATACAAAATTTGTTGCTTTTTTTTTGGAATAATAAAATATATTAACACAAATTGAAGTAAATATTTTATTTATTTAAATATGATATATGTATGTATATATTGTAAATTACAAAAGTATACATTATTTGTTGATAATATTAAAATATTTGTATAATGTCAATACAATTAATATTAAATATTTTCTTATGCAAGCAAAGATAAACTAATTATTTTATTTATTTGAACAATAATTAAATACAGAACTATGTGATGTTTGTTTCTAATATTACAATATTTAATACGAATTGAAATAAATTTTATATATTTGATTTATATATAAAATAGCTAAGGTGTTAAGCCAAAATTGGTTGTTTTTAATATTTGAAATATATGTATATAATATATATTAATTATTGTTTTTTACTATTAAATTAGTTAACAATTAAACTAAAAATGTATTTATTTGGTTTGGTTTCATTTACACAATCAAATCATGTGATGTTAAGGTCCATTAAAATGTACAAATTCTGCACTACTTAAATTTATAAAAAAAAAATGTATTTTAATTGTTTAAAAAATAGTTAAAAATCGAACTCCATAGTGGCTTTTTGTTATATGAAAATATTTGTGGAATATCTAAGTAGTTAATAGTATTAAGTTACAAGCAATTGCATAACTCTCTCTCTCTCTCTCTTATCACGTAGTATCTGTTTAACGTACTCAAAATATTTGTCTTCAATGTGGAATGTCAACTCACTGAAAGAGACAGAGTACACGGCAAGTGAAAGAGACAGAGACAGTGAAAGAGGGAGAGGGAGAGAGACGAAGGAACTGAGATGGCGTTGAGCAGATAAGCTGCCGGCATTCCCCTTCTCAGCTGGATGCCAGTCTGCCCAATAGGGGGAGGAGTTGGAAGGGGAGGGTGGGGTTGTAGGGATGTTAGGGGAACGCATTGCAGTATATGTATATATAGAGTATATAGTTGAGGTCCGATAAGCTTGACATAATTCTTCAACTTTGTTTGCAGATAAAACACAACAAATGCGCCAAACGGAAGTGGCAACTAAACGAAAATCATTCTTAACAATTGCTGAGCAACAATAATAAAATAAATGAAAATGCAGAACAAAAAACAGCAGTATTTAGCAGTATTTAAGATTATAAAACAATCTTAGAAATTCATGCAGTGTATCAATGGCAAATGCAATTTCGAAGGCTTAAAGTATCATTTGTTTAAATTAATTATTCAACTGCAAATGGCAGACGAGTTATCGCTGTAATTAATTAAAATACCAGACGCAAAAAATAAACAATTCCCCTCTGACCCAAAGACACAAAGTTGCTTGGTTACAATATTTTCTATTTTTTTTTTTTTTTTGAAACAGGCCACCAGCATATATGCATAATACATATGTATGTATACGTATACATATATATATACATACAGGAAAATATGTGTATATATTATTTACTTGCGCACATTTAACATTTGTACAACATTCTGTTTTTGTGCAAAAGGCGTCATGACAACAACAAAAGTAAAAAATTAAAAAAATGAAAAAAAGTGCTTAAAGGGGCGCGTGCCGTGTCAGGGTTCAGCAGGTCAAATACTGAGCAACTTTTGCCAGTTATTCTTGCGCGCTCCCCTAATCAACCCCTCACCCCCTCTCCCCACTTCACCCCTCCCTCACAGCTGTCTAAAAAACTTAACTGCCACATTAATTTCATTTTTTTTTCTTTGGGTTTTTTTGTTGCTGTACAACTTTTGCGTTTGTCTCATCGTTTTTTTTTTCTTTTCTCGCAGCTAATTTTTGATTATTATTGTTGTTGTTTATTTTTTTTTTTGTTAATTTTAATGTTTGTGCAATGTTTGGAATTTGAAGCGTTCCTTTTGCGCAGCTATTCGTGGAAAGAGTTTTTTAACAATTAAAGAACTTTTTTGTTATGAATTTTTTGTTTACCATAATTTACTTGGGCTTTAAAAAGTGTGTGTGCTGAAAATGCGGAAATATTCATTCATATTTTGTTGTTAGCTTCATATCTAGGGTATCAACGATATAATTATGCTAAATGTTTCACTTTGGCTAATTGCGGCAACTTTTCATTTTCGAAAACAAAACAACAACAACATCAACTAATTTTTCAGTGCCAAAATAACTTTAATTGGATTTGGCACCCTTTGATAATGAACTCTACAGTTACTCGTAACTCGTAACATATATACACACACACACACACACACAGATATATATACATACATATACTTACATAAATGAAACTCAATCAAGCGACATATAAAAGCTTCATGTAATTAACGAGCCCAGGCACGTTCATCGATCAAAGTCGTTGTCTCAAATCCCAAAACTGAAAACTGAAAACCGAAAACCCATACCCAAAAAAAAACAGATCCGCAACATAAACCAAGTACCAAAAAAGCACAGTTAACCTTGGCACAATTAATTAATTCTGAGGGGGGAACGGAAAAAAAAACTGAAATATAAAATAATGCAATTTACACTTGAATTAATCAGTGAAACAGTCGACCACAAATGTAAATGGAAATGTAAACCAAGTGAAGTTCAAGAAGTTCTAAATCAGCTGTCAACAAGGGTCGTGGGTCGTGCAGGAATATCTTCCACCCTATAGCCCATAAGGGCTGCTGGTCCTGGGCATTAGTTTACAGTTTTGTGGTTAACCGCAAATAACCATTTTGTGCATTTTGTTTTTCTCTCCTTTGCTCTGCTTTCGTTTCCGTTCGTTACGTTTCCGTTCGTTACACTTCCTTGCCCTAAACATAAAACTCGGCCATTTGTAAAAGTTAAGCTCGGACACATGTGTGTGTGTGTATGAGTGTGTGTGTGTGAGTGTAAATGTTTTGTTTGTATGTGTATTTTGGGTTATGAAAATGGCTGCTTAGCTGCTTCAGTTGTTTGATTCCTTCAGTCAATCATCGATAGAATTTCTGTTATCCTTTCTCCTCGTCTCTTTTTCTCCAAGCAAAGCTTGCGTTTTTACACTTTGTTGAATGTTAACAGAATTTTTTATTATAATTTTAAGATTCAATATAACTATAAATAGAACTTGCCAATCTATGAAATGCCTTTCGTTTTGGGAAAATATTTCATTTCCTTTAAGAAATTTGAAGCATTCATTTTTTTGGATTTTTTTTCCAGCTTCTTTTGCTGTCTTCACGTTGAGATTAATAAAAATTTGTATTTAATTTCTTGGAAAATTTTTAATTTCACCCCAAGGACTTTTTAAGCCAGCTATGCTCCGGCTGTCGCTGTGTTGTCTTTTGGGCTTCCTGTTTCTGATGGCCAAAAATGTCATGGCAACCACGAGCCGCAAAATGGAGAGAGTGGAAAAAAAATTGTTTGGGAAATGGAAATATTCTACTAACTTGTCTAACAATTAGGCACGCAACCTGTCCATGAGTCCGGGGTTCGTTTGCCGTTGGGTTCAGGCGGTCTCCGGGGCAGCTCTCTCTATGCCGTGTGAGATGTGCTGACACCTCCAAATGTGGCATGTGGGCGTGGTGAATGGGGGGGGGGGGCGTGGTGCACCTGAGGCAATGAGGGCTTCTGTTTATGCTTGATTGAATTGAAATAGCAAAGCCAAGGGGCACCAAAGAAACAGTGGGGGAGAGTTGCGGAATGAGAGAAATTTATAAAAAAAAGAGCATATTTCTATACTGAGGTTGATTCATAGGCCGAAAGCCTTAAAATCATAATTGTGTTGGCCTGAACTTGAGCTGCGTTCTTGAATAATTCTGCCAAAGTTGTGTTTAAAAATAACATTCTTTCATTTTTTTTTTTTTTTTCCTTTATTTTATTGATCTGAGCTGTCCACTTTGATTTGCTTAACACATTTTCATACTTGTGCCGTCAGTTTAGCTTCAGTTTTCTATAGACAAAGACTTAATCTCCCACAAATTCATCAGAATCTTGTCTGATGTTTTGTTCATTTGATCGTAAATTAGCATAAACCTTTTTGTATATATATATTTTAATCGCGTTTCTTGATCGCATATCGAGATGTCAGATTTCGTTAACCGCTCGCTTTTTTTACATTGTTGGTTCAATAACCCAACCGTGTCGCTAATTAATGAAATCATGCTAAATATACATATATATGCCCCCATGTAGACCAATTTTATCAGCAATATTTAAAGCTCATGCCATTGTCTGGCTTCGTTTAGCGATTTTTTAACTGCCCTCGGGGGTAACCGATTATTATTTAATGCCCTGTGCTGTGCATGCATGTTTATTGTTATTATCCCGTCGGCGACTACTGTTAAATATATATTAAATAATTTTAATATCTGCCTTAGATAAATCTTATTTCATTAGCAGATTGTCATTATTGTGACGGCAATTAGAAAACTTTGCTGATTAATTTGACTGTATTTTGGTAATTGTTTCTCCACAATAATAACTTGAACTCAATCTGTAGCATTGTTTGCATAATTTCAAATTAATTTATATTTATTTATATTTTTTTTTAATTTTTTTCCGACTCTGTTTCTAAATTCAAGTGGCATTAAATTTGTTAACTTAATGCCTCAGGGTTTTTTGGTTTTGTTTATCTTAGCCCGATTCTTTGCTGAGCTCCTTGTTCTCATCTTAAATGTTGGCTCTAATTTCATGGCTTATACTTTGTTTGCCGTTTCTTGGTTGTTTGCTAACCCATAACATCCTCCAGAAACTCATTCTCATCATTGCGATATTCACGCAAAACTCAACGAAGCATACAAATTGACTTCCGTTTCTCTGGCAGTTTCTGAAAACTTGGTATCTGACCAGTTAGACAGATTTGCCAGATTGCACTTGTTCTGCATCAGCTACTCACAGTTCAGTTCAGTTCTACTATATATAGTTATAGTTTTTGTGGAGTCCACCCCCTTCTCAACGAATCCCACCCCATATCAATGCAGACCTTTGGCTAATTATATTTATGGGGAATTCGTCGATAAAGTTTTTCCATGTCACGTAGTTTGTTCAAAAGTCATTATGGTAATGGCACCCCCGGAATATGCGGGCTACGTTTTCTATCATCAATAGTTGCTTCTTCTTCTGCGTCTTCTTCTTTTTACTAGGGGTAGTTTTTGAAAATGTGCTTAAATTGTGCTACGCTTTAGTTTGTCTTGACTATGTGCCCGCTGCTTATGTTAATTTCAATAGTTACTTGAAGTGGATAATTGAAATGTTTGAAATGTGGAATACATTTTTAAAATTAGACATATCAATATTTTAATATATATTCAAAGAAATTTGTTGAATATTTTTTTTTAACTCCAATTGAGTTTATTTTTCTTAACTTTTACAGACAGCGCTAAAGAAGCACCAGAAGCTGGACCTTTTTCTGTAGCATTTTTGGATAAGGTAAAACAATAAAAAATTATAAATAAATATATATATATATATATATATATATTGTTTTTTGTTATAAATATATTTTTACACCATATTACACCATTGGCCATAAAAAGTGCAGTGCAATTAAATGGCACACTATTTTATTAATTAAATCAGTTTTTTATGCAACATTTCATTGTATGACACTTTATATAAATTGCATTAATAGTTTGTCGGAAAAACGTTTAATAATTATTAATTATTTATAATATGACATTTATAATTATTATATAATTTTATTATTATTATAATTATTATTATTTACAATAACTTAATAAATTTATATACATTTATAAACTTGCTTTATTTTAATTTTTTAAGTAAAAATTTTCTTTTTTTTTTGTTGCTATCTCTTGCACACATTTTCCGATAGATTAATTGATTTAACTTGTTAGCTACTTTTTGTCGTGTTATCTATCAATCAGCGATAATTTGTTGGCAATTTATTAGCCACAAGCTGTCAATGATGACGATATACAGCCCCTGATTAGAACAAAAGCCAATTTCAATGGCGGCTAACAAGCAATAAGTGGTCTAAAAAGGCACTTTGCTAATTTCTAAAGAAAAAGAACTACAGGCTCTAGAAGAAGAAGAAGAAGACGAACAGCGGTAGCTGATGATTTTTTCATAGTCTACTTTTAGGCTAAGCCAGGCGCAATTAATCTTGCTGGCACTTGGAGACGACAACAACAGGCATAATAATGATGATGTCGTGCTTTGTTGTAATTAATATGCAAATGAAGGCATCGTCTACGGATCCCGAATATATATGCATATATATATACATAGCAGAAACTCAGACAAAGCGCAGTGCCGACGACGTCAAAAGGCATTTGCACAAATCATCGATGTTAAAGTGTCGACGAGTTAGGGAAACTCAGACCCGTCTCAGAGAAGAGGCTACAGAATTATAAGTCAGCTAATTGTTATGCAAGAGACTAAGGCAGACTAAGTTGAGTTCCAGACAGAGTCATTTGTTCGGGCCAACATGCAGTTGCCACTTTGTATATAATTTGTATATATAGAGAGGGGGTACAAAGTCCAAGCCAGGCTTGAGGAGCATGCAACGCGTTTAGGCCGCTATATAGGCCGCTATTGAGGGGAATTTAATTATAAATGAAATGGTTAGCTGCATTGAACCGAAAGCACGTGCTTGTTACCGTTTTCTGCTGTTTTTTGGCATACAGCCAGCATGCAGTCTGTCTCTTTTTTGTAGCTATACATATATCTGTCTCACTTTTTGGCTGACAGCAGCTAGACGAGACTCTCAAACTTGACATCGGCTCAGAACTTGGCCGGGGCA
The DNA here is from genome assembly GCA_018150725.1 of Drosophila quadrilineata. Lineage (NCBI taxonomy): Eukaryota > Metazoa > Arthropoda > Insecta > Diptera > Drosophilidae > Drosophila > Drosophila quadrilineata. Next base: position 8,100,875 of record JAECWN010000452.1, on the reverse strand, counting down.
TCTCAGACTGAGAAGGCAATGAGTTGCATGGGGCAAGGCTGCAAGGACAGGCAGCGAATACCACAAGCACACTTGGTCTCTCACTCTGACAGGCCTGCTGTCACACTCACATACACTAAGACACTTATGGCCACACACACACATGTTTGCCTTGGCCAAGTTTGAGGCTAAGGTTGAGCATCTGTGGAGCATCCTTTAAATGAATTTGTGCAAAATGCATTATAATTTTCAGCTGCACATACGTTTTTCTTCTTTGCTCTCTTGATTACTTAAAAGCTTTCTTTCACACAATATACTCTCATCTGTAGCTACTTATCGAAAGCAACTCTGCGTTGTTTTCTTTTTGTTCTGTGGCTATTCAAATCGATAGTTGAGCCTGCTGTGGTTTTTTCTTTTGGATTGTGGCTTTTTTTTTATTGATGTGCATACAAATTGCAGTTCGATTTTCCTTAAGACTTTTCGCAAATATTCAGACAGCTGTGTGGCCAAAACTTACGGATTTAGCTTAATGGACTGCAGAATTTCAGTGCATTATTTGCAGATAAATTTTCAGATTTTCGCATTCGATAGTTGTTTGCAGCTAATAAAGTTAATTTGTTTAGAATAGAACTGAAGATGATATTATTATGAAGAAAGTAAAGGCCATTATAGTGTAGACTCTAATCTGTTTCAATTGCTTTATAACACTAAAATATATAGGTCTGTCTGTTTTCTTTTTTAAAGAAATAAAACTACTTTTCTCTCAACTGTCAACTTTTTAAGTTATTTAACCTCTGAGCACCTCACTTCACTGTTTCTGGAAATTCTTGGTTACGATAGTATTAGTTACATAGTATTAGTTGTAATCTCAGAGATAGAGTCTAGATCAATAATATGCTCTAAAGTGTTTAGCATAATGTATCTTATCTTACTATAGATACCTTGTCTCCTTTTCAACTTTGTGCAAATTACCGAGTCTCCAAATGAATGCTAATCCTGCGCTTTGTAAACATTTGCTGAAGTGGAACTGAACTGGAGGTTCGAGGCATCCTCATCATTGGCAAACTAAGTGCGAGTATTTTTGGAGTATTTGTATTTTGTTATTTTTTTTTTGTTTTCTGAAATTTTGTCGCCAGTTGCGGGCCGCGTGCCCAATTTGGCAGCGAGTGCGAATGGGAGAAGCGAAACAAATTCTGGTCAAGGACTTGTGCGCCTCCTGCATGCTAATCCTTTTAAGCAGCTTTAGCAGCACCTACAATGCATAGGCACTCACATCTAGTATATATGGTGGTATATGCCACTATATAGTAACAGTTTTGTAGGTCTCTTGACTGTCGTCTCTTTCACTCACACTCTCTCTCTATCTCTGTCTCTTTTACACTTCTCATGGGCATAAATTAAGGCAAGAACAACACCAACGTACAGTGAGTATAGTTAGTGGAGAACAAGTTTTTGTGCGCAGCTGAAAAGTTCCTTTTTCCCCATTCCCGTCCTTCTGCTCCTCACAAGTTTTATTTGCGCTGTTTTTGTTTTTGGCATTGTTTTTTTTGGTTTATTGCTCTGTTGTTGTTGCTGTCTCTTTTACACGACACTCTCTGTGTCTCTCGCTGTCTCTCTGGGGACTGCAGTTTTCTTAACGATTTTCGTCGCGCAGGAAAACAAAAGGAGCTCGTAACTTACACATGCACATTTATTTTCATTTCCGCATTGTGCATGAGTTTTTCGCAATGTCTTTCACTTTCCGCAAACGCTTTTCACTTTTCACTTTTGTTACGTTTTTAATTTGCTGTCATATTGTCCATTCTGAAACCACAAAAACAACCCACACAATTTACAGAAATTCTAGCTCATGTCGAGACGCATTAAAAACCATATTCATATATGTATATGTATATAACTAGATGTGGGCGTGATAGGAGGCATGTTGTATCCAGGGAAACACACTGTCAACTTTTAATTAATTTTGCCAAAAAAAAAAATGAACAAAATAAAAATAAGTAAATAACGAGCTTAGGCTGAGAATATACGCCTCAACTAACTTGAATTTATGGACATTCTATTTTTAATTTTTGCCGAAAATAAATTCAGTGCGAAAAATGCTGAAAATACGCATTTTCCAGATTTTCTACATTTTCTACTTAAAATGTATGCAGTTTTGTTTGGAATTAGAGATTGAGTGTAGGTATGCCAAGTTTGTGAAAAAGAGACCCACTTCATTAGCTTAAGATGTCTGAGATACCGTTACCCAGTTAGTTAGACAGCTTCTTTGTTGAAGTATCTTGAGGTTGAGCACTCTCAACTGCTGCGTTTCTAACTTGTTTCCATTTAGCTTAAAAATAAACTTTTGATGGCTTCTTTGCTTTTCGACCTTATTTTGTGAAACTTTTTATTTGACAATTTTTTCTTTTTTTTGCATGTCATTAGATATTCTAAAACATAAGTTAAGTGACGGTATTTAGAAAAGCTTTTGCTTGAAGTGAAAGATTTTTGAAATCAATATGATAAAAAGAATAAATAAATACATAGTAATAGATAAAAATATGTAGTTGGGGTAAACAAATAAATAAAAAATATTAAATGATAAAGAGAAAAAAAAATGAATATTATTTTTTAAAAAAGTTAGTTTCACTTATAAATAATGAAGAAACATGAAAGTGAATATAATATTTTTAAAATGTTAGTTCCTCTTAAAATTAATTTACTTATTGTGCGTATGTTAAGCCTTGTTTTGTCTCAAAGTTACTAATTTTTTTAATACTTTTTTCAAAAATTCAACAAGCTCTTAATGCCTTTTTAAGGAGCTAAGCTTTATTTTAAATGCTGCTTAATTAAAATGTCCTGCTGTTTTGCGAGCTCTGTGGGGATTTGCAAACGCTTTTCTTTCTATACGTTTACTTAGCTGCTTCGTTATCCTGCCAAACACACACACACACACACACACACACATACACTCACATACACTCACTAATACACAGACAGATAGTTGAGCACGCATATCATTCGCTTGTTGTTATTGCGGGTTTTTTCTTAATCATTTTCTCTCTTTTCCGTGCTTTTGACTTCCAAGTTGAGTTTGGTTGTTTGTTGCTATTCTTCTTCTTCTCCATCTTCTTCTTCTTATTTCTGGGCTGTGGTTTTTGGCCAAATGATTTGGCCGATGTTTTCATGTCGATGTACACTGGCCTGCTGCAAGGTTACCCATGTACCCATTGTTATCCTAGTTTGCTTGTTTATTTTTTGTATTTTATTTTATTTTATTTGTTATTTTTTACTCTACTCTGTTTCCTCGTGAGGTTTATTTTATGCTCAGTTCAACTTTTATTTTATTTATTTTTTTTGGTTTCTTTAGTAATTGAACTTCTTTTTCGCTTTTGGACGTGCTTTACTTTTGAGCATTTCTTTTTATGTTTTTCAATAGTAATGATTGGAAATTGCTTGAAACCGAATGGGGATTATTTTGCTTCGCATTGAACTATGCTGAATGGTATCCTTAGATAAGGATGGGAAATTTTCAAACTTATGGCATGTGGTCCAAATAGAAACGCTCATCTCACAAAAAAAAATAGCGAAAATTGCAAAAGCATGAAAATTGAATTTCACATGTAATTAGAAAAGAAGAGAAAAAACGAATTGCAATTTGTGCGATTGGATTTATGAGAAAATTAATTAGAGTGGAGAAGATTTGCTGATAAACAACAAATTCTGTGAAACACAATGTGATTCACAACAAACATTTTAAAACTTGTACAATTCCTTCGCTTCATAAAGTAAAGTCATATGATCATTTGCAAACAATTCAGGCACACACTGTATATATAAATCTGAGCACATTTGAGATTTATGGTTTCTTTGCTTAACAAGCAACTCACAAAAAAAAGAAACAGAAAAAATATATTATAATGGAACATTATCAGATGTGTAAACACACAGGCACATATACTATATATATATGTATAGTAAAGTATCTCAGGTAATTGTAGCTGCAAAATATTTATGACCTTTGACTCAACCGTAAATCAGTGTCCAGTTTACAGCTGCTTAACACCATCATCAGGCCTCTAAGGAAAGGACTTGCAAAATAAGGTTGTATATATGTATGTATTATATATAGGTGTGATGTGGCACAAAATATCATTAAAAACAAATTGAGCACATTAATAATTATGAATTATGATTGTTAATAAAAAATGATGATGGCCATGGCGAGGGCGTGACTTTAAAAAACGATGCGTTGTAAAAGTATAAAAAAAAATAAAATATATATATTTCAAGTTGCAAATGGCGGCGAAATTTGGTGAAAACTCCTCTTTCCATCCGCATGCCAATTGTCAGCGTTGAGGGGGCTTTTTTTTGTTGGGGTTGCCTAGGAAAATATGGCAACATTTTGTGGGCACTTGCCACACAATTTTCAGTGCAGGCGTTGCGGCAAATATACATTTTCCCTTTGCTTCATTTTGTTGCATAACTTTTGGCGCTTAAAAATGCGGCAGACATCATAAATCAATTTATTGCTTTCAACATTCAGACAGCAGTCAGATAGAGGATGAGATTCCCATTGCACAGAGAGACAGAGATAGAGAGAGAGGGAGAAAGAGAGAGAGAGAGAGACAGAACATTCAATGGAAAAAAAACAAGACATCCTAGAGATGAAATGTGTTGCAAGCTGTGGATTATGACAGCATATGATATACATACATATGTATGTATGTATGTATGTATATATATATGTATGTATGTATGCATACAATCACATCTCACTTTGAGTGGTTTCTGTTGTTCGGGCTGCCATTGTTAACAGTGCTTACAAATATTATTAACCTCACCTCTGACATCTGCAAATCAAAGCGGACAAAAGCTGAGACACATGAAGTCAAGAAGCAACCGCATTACATCAGTTTTCTCACAGAAATGTTACAGTTTTCTTATGTTCTTTAATTTATTATTTTTATTTATTTATTTTTTCCAAATTTATCGATATCATAATTCTTTAATTGATACCAAATTATCATCAATAGATAATTTCATGTATGCTTTTATTTACTCTTATTAAATCCAAACTAAATTCACATGAAAAGTCTAATTTCTTAAAGCCTTAATTAATATTTCTGAATTCACATGAAATTTAAAATTTAATTTGATGTTTCATGATGTTTTCGTGGGCTTGAATGAGACTTTGTCTGGCATTTCCGTCAGATTTGTCAGTTCAGAAGCTGAAATGAGGCCGCCAATTGCACGTCACTTTTAACGTTAATCTGACAACGAGACGCCATTTTGTTCTTTTTTTTATTCATTTTTTTTTGGCATTTCCCGGAAATTTGACTACAATAATAAGAATCTGTGGGCATTACGTAGATTTTTCTGCTTAGCTTTGGTTTTTAGTGGGAAATTGGGGAATTTAAAAATGCTGAAGGGAATCCCATGAGAATAAAGAAAGAAATGTATATATTTATTTGACGAGGTGAACTGTTGATTGTTATGTCCTGTAAAACTGCCTTATCATATTCAGCATAAGATATCGTAATTATTAGTAAGATTGACAGTTCAATATGTTAAACACATGGTATATCTCCGTCTATCTAATTTTTTCCTTTTCTTTGTTAGTACACCTTTGAGTCGAATTGAAAAGTCTTTTTTCTGTGTGTTGATTTCAAAGCGTAACCAAAGCCATCAATACGCAATTTTTGAGAGACATCTGGAAGATTGAATGCAGTCTTTGAGTGAATCGATTCATCTCATCATCATCCCCTTTGTTATCCTTAGGGCTCATTCATTTCATTTTCGGCGTAGTCATTTTTTGACAGTTTGTAATACGAGTTTTAAATTGTGTATGTGTGTGAATCTGTCTGTGAATCTATCTGAATCATGTATTTCTCCAGCTTCCTCAATATTTATCAACATCATCAACATCATCATCATCATCTTCAGGTTTGTCTAACGTTTTCCATTTCATTGGATTTGACATAACTCACAAGTGTCTATGGCATTTCTTTTACTCCACTTTCATTGAGTTTCTGTTTTACTTTCAGCTTTCTTTCACTCCGTTTTCAGTTTCAGTTTCGGTTTCATTTCATTTTTATTCTCCATTTCAATTTCAATTTCGGTTAGCATGTCTCGTTGCGTTTGCATGGCCAATAGGTTTCAATCTCTTGATAAGTCTTAATGTGCCTAACGTGACGTATAATGTTGGTAATTATGTGCTAAATGATCTCGAACTCAAACTCAAATTCAGGTAATGTTGTATTACTTGCATGCATCATGGCTAAGAAAGTCGATTGGGAGTTGCCTTCGAAGGAGGACCTCTTTTTGATGGGGGAGGGAAAGGAGGGTTTGTTGAGGAACTGCCAATTGAATGATGCAGGCGGGTAATTATGCGTTACAAATATAGTAATGAGCTTAAAACGAGGTAATTATTTTACACTTTCTCTGCTAAAAGATTTATTTAAAGAATATGTTAAGCCAATTCTGGTTTTCTTTGGTAAATTTGAGCTCATTAATCTAAATTTTAAAATGCGATTTTCGCTAACATTCCATTCTAATTGAATATTAGAAAAATTTTAATAATAATTTGTATTCATTTAATTTTACTTCTAACAATTTCAACTTCATTTAGAGTAATTTAATGTATATAAATTATTTCTAAAAAATTAAATTAATTTTATATATATTATTCATTGCGTTAAAGTGATTTGAAAGGAAACCTAAAGGGACCTTTTGAACCTAAAAATCAATACTTTGCTTAAAGGCATTTCAAATCACTGAACAGTCTAAACTTTAGCCTGTTTTCAAAGTAAAAAGAAAAAACAAACCCCTTTAAATTTCAGTGCGGAAATCCCTGTTGAATATCTATTTTTGGTAGTTGGTTCAACTATTTGAAAGACACAGCGACCCTCTTCGCTTAATTAAAATTCAGTTTTATAATTTATGCGAAAATCTCAAAAATGTATTTGCCAGATACTTTGCCTTTTGGCCAAATAATATGCTAATGAAATTGATCAAATTAGCTTTATTTATTTTAAATTTTTTTTTAAAGATCTAACAAACATATGCAAATATACTCACCTGCCTATTTACCTCTCAGGCCCCGTTCCCCTCCGCATTCACAACCTTATTAGGGGAAGAAATTTATGCATATGTTTATCTCCATAGATACTTGAGCGCGTACTTAAGGCGGCATTTCCTTTGTATTCGTACTCAATTTGTCAAACAAAATGCTTGAGCCCGACTGATTGTCAGTCGCACACACATACACACACACAGATAATTGTGTATGTGTGCATATTATGGTTGCCTTGTTGATCTGTGGTGTATGTCGCCTCTTGACTGATTGACGCCAGAGGCGCGTGCATGCCTCGTGAGTCGTGAGTCAGTCGTGAGTGTCATTTTGGTCAAATTTACATACTCAGGCTGAGCTGTAAAGAAGTGCTTATTATTATTGCTATTATGTTTATTTGCATACCCTGTAATAAAAATAATACAAACATAAATGGAATGCCGCCTGTTTTCTAATGAAGTCATAAAACACATTTATATACCCATCTGGACTTTTATTATCCTCTGTAAAATTATGCATATCTTATTAAAAGAAACAAGCTTAATAATGCACAGCATCTACAAGTATATATACATATCTCTCTCTGTCTCTGATAAATTCGCATATAGTATTATTTATTTGTATATTTTTGCCAGTCATTCGATTCTTTTAAGTGATTGACTCAGTGTGAGTTCTCACAATTTGCCGAGTCTGGGTCTGCACTTGAATAGTCAAGTAATCGTTTGACATCTTTGTATCTTAACCTTTATGAGTGTGTTCGTGTTCACGTAATTCCCATATGACTGTCGGTTGTTAAACAACTTTTGTACAACTTTATTCACAGCAGACAATAAACTACTTATTTGCAATCATTCGATGCAATATAATTAGTAAGTCAAACAATCATCTCTTGCTTTGGAGTAGCTGTTGCTGTTTGCATTCCAATTCATAACATTTCGTTGGAAGGCTTCACAGTGTCTACTAATATTATGCTCTCGTCTTATTTGCCATTATTATGGTCAAGGTTATAGCGCATAAATGTAAACAACCATTAGGTATATATTTAGAAATTCCAGAAAATACATAAAATATTTATGAACACAATTGAAAGACTACAGGCGGGCATAATCAACTTGAGAGAGACTGTTTCTACTTTCCTTTCACTTCAATAATTTCCATTATATTCCTAAGTTTTTTTGTTTTTTTGCCAAATTGCCGTTTCTCGCCATAAATAATTGCAATAAAGAACTTTATGTATTTTTGATTGAATTGAATAATGAACTGATTGATATCAACATAAATTTATTCATAAAATTTATTTTTGAATTTAACATGTGAGAATGAATGAATGAATTTGAATATTTGATGAATGTGTCTGGGGCTGACAGTTTTGTTCAGTTATAATTAACTATTATTGACAATGTACATATGTCTGTAGTTTAACTTTTATCGTTATTTCTAATTATGATCAAGAGCTATCTATCAGCTGATCGAACAAACATAACATCATTATCTATTAATATGTTTGGAAGTTTGTTTTTTGCTTGACGGTTTCATGACACAGAAAACTCTCGAGGTTTTCTTGTGCCACCACAATGGGTAACTTCATTATGGGAATTATAAGACCCACTTTATTAAAAATAATATATATATATATATTATTTTATTTTTGTTGCAATTTTGTGCGCCTCGTTTGCTCGAAAAGGTGTCTGAAAATCATTCATGACTTTTTGTCTATGGATTTTTTGTAGCCCCTCTCTGTTGGCATATTAATTTTAAATTTTGTATGATTGTCGCGTTTCCCCCTTATTATTATTATTATTATTATTGTTATTATTGTTATTGGTATTATGTTCGGAATACACCCAAGTAAATTCTGTTCAATGTTGTGAATTGATTTAAATTGAAACCCAATTCAAATTCAATGTTATCTATGGCATAACCTTAACAGACATTACCGTGATTCACGCCTATATTTTATTTATCAGTATATTCCAATGACTTGCGGGATTTTCCCATTCCTTTTCATGGTAGGCATCGTTGTGAATATTTATAAAATTATATAGCGCGTCATCAATCAAATTTTGTTATAGAAATGCAATTTCATTTGTCTGTTGCAGCCACACCAAATTATTATAATATGGCTTTAATTTGCATATTTATTGACTCGATTCTGTCTACAATTTTGAAATGAATCATTTTTAAATTTTATCGCAGAACGGAAGCAATTTTGTGGAAATTTTTGTTATGAACAAACTAATTAGGTAAAGTAGCCTTTTGTTTATCTACAAAAAGATTAGTTAAGCATAATAAAGAGCTATGTGGCTATATGTTTGTAAATGCTGATAGTGCTTATACTTGGAAAAGATTTGGAGATATCTTGTGTTTATTTCAGCAACAAATTGGGAATTTTTCAAGATTTCAAAAAACGTTTAAAAAATTTCGCACAGTGAACTGAAATACTTTCAATTCGCTACTTGATACCTGAAAATTCGAGCTTTTCCAAGAGATTACCATGCTTATGAAGACCCTACAATATAATCTAGCGACATGTCGGCTATCAATACTCAAGAAACCCGTCAATGCCATGACGTTTTTTTACGTTACTGATAAGGGCAAGTTTATGAGGTGAAGAGCACTTGAGTTAATACAGTTAGCTATAAACAACTGTAAACAAGCCTTAACAGCTTGTAGATGACTTATCTGCAGTGATATGAGGGCAATTGAAATTTCCATTTCAATTAAAGAAAAAAATGTTACCTGTCTTAACATCTATAGTTTTTTTATTAGTATTTCTGGTCTTATTAACTGAAAAATGTCGTTAGCTATTAAAAAAATAATACTTACATTAAGAGTGTAATATTTTTCTTATACATATTTGTCAATATTATCTCTACACTTCTTTTACTTTCATTCATACTTCACAATAATTTTGATTATAATAAATTGTTGTTTTATACGCTTATTAAGCGCATTGATAAGATAATGAATTTTATGTCGCTGTTGCTTTCATTTAATATCTATATAATTATATTGCTGAGAGTGTGTACAGTTATCAGATATATTTCATATCTCATATGTAGAATATTTTTCTGTTGTAATTGTAGAACATGCGTAAAGAGAGAGTGTGTCGTTGAAATTTAAACGGTTGATAAAATGTCCACTTTGCCGCACAACGGCGACAACTGCAATTAAAAGTGCCACGCCCCATGGCAAAAGGACACAAGGTCCTTCCTGGGTTTCCCCAATCCTAGCAACAAATGTTGAATCAATTTACTTTTACTCACCCCAGAACTATTTATTTATTATTTTTATTTTATATTTTTTCTTTTTTCAATTTAATTATAATTTTTATATTTTTAATATTTAATATGAATAATTTAATTATTTTTAAATTTAATTTTAATTTTACACTTAATTTTAAATTTCTGTCGACTGTTTATAGTTGACATTAAATAAATAAATAAATAAATAAATAAATAACAAGCCACTTAATGAGTCGCTCAAATTGTCCTCAATTTCTTGGACAGCCACGCCCCCCACAGGGAGTCAATCCCGATAACCTTGCTTCCTATGACCACCGCCTGCTCCATTGAATGGGGTTTGACATTTGGTTAATGGACAGAAAGAGTAGAAGTTTGTATACTCTGCCAAAATCATAAAATATAACAACTTTTTATTTATGGTATATTTAAATAAATAAAAATATTAAAAATATACCAGAATTTCTTGTGTGATAATTTTTCCATAAAATGACTAGTGTTGAAAGTCTTTTGGAATGGAATTTAGAGTCAATAAAGTCGAAGTTTTTATACTCTTAAATATATACACTTATATTTATGGTATATTTAAATATAAATATACCAGAATTTAGTGAGAAATAGTTTTCTTATAAAATGAGAAACTCCCACTTTTAAGAGTGAATATATTAAAATTTTATCAGTTTTGTTTTTTTCATAAAATGACTAGTATTAAAAGTCCTTTAGAACAGAAGTTATAGTTAACAGAGTCGAAGTTTTTATACTCTACCAAAGTCATAAAATATATCAACTATTTTTTATGATATATTTCAATTAATTATACTATAAAAAATATACCAGAATTGCTACAGAAATTGTTTTCCCATAAAATCAGAAGCTCCCACTTCAAATAGTGTTAAAAGTCCCTTGGAATTGCGTTCAATTTTACAGGGTATTTTTCTAGTCAATGATGTGGTTATGGAGTCTGTTATTCTCACATCAAATGTGCATTAAGAACATGTTGATTGCTTTTTGCACAATCATATGGTAACTGTAACTGTTCAACTAAAAGTTTCCCATATGCGAATCGGTTTCCTTCTTCACACTGTTTGACTCCTTGCTCCTTAACAGTCAGTGAAGGAGAGAGAGAGAGTGAGAGAGGCGGTGAGAAGTGGAAGCGAGACAGCAAACAGACACAACCTGCATACACTTCAAGAGTAGCTTATTAATTTTGCAGTTGTCGTTGTGAGTGGGTCGAGTGGGACAAGTGGGTTGAGTGGGTCAGACTGTAGAGTATGATGTGTTGGGGGTAGAGTATGTAGTAGTCCGACTGGTTGAAAATTCAATTAATTTCAAATGCAATTTTAAGTGCACTTCTGTAAAGCGTTTCACTTAGTAGGCATTTCCGCTTTGCTGGGTTTGCAGCATCCGTTCGAGCTTCCAGTTTTTATTTCAAGCGAGGACCCTCTCTTCCCTTTTAAATGTGCCCCCGCATATCCAGCAAAAAATGTTGATTAATTATGCAAATTTTAATTAGCTGGGCAAGCGGTTTTCGGGCATACTTCCAATCTCATTTGACAATTCCATTTTCCTTGGCAAGTACTTTACATATTTGCGCAACTTATTTGCCCAATTGAGGCGTGGCATTATCTACGACCCTCCAAGGATCATAAGCGTGTATATGTGTGTGTGTGTGTGTGTGTCTGGGTTTGTGCCTCATTCAATTAGTGCAGTCCATGGGGAACTCTTTTGTGGCAGGCCATCGTCTATAATATATGTATGTATGTCTCAGTTGTCCAAGCGATTTATTGACGCATTTAATTAAAATTACATTATTTGCATGCGTCCAGTGTAGTCGTAGCTGCCCCAAAGGCAACACTTGCCCCAAACACAAATAGCTGTAATTTTGCGGAGGCAACTTCCATTAGACATGTACAAATAGACTGCCAACTGTGTCTGGATAAACTGATAGATATGGGCAAGTTGTGGGTTTACTTTGAGTTCACATGACAATAATATTATGTTAGTTGCATAATCTTATTTGCAAATTCTCTATGACAAAAAAAATCAAATATTTATTTAATAAAATATTTTCCATTTATTTGCAGGTAAGCTTTACAACCAAATACCCTCAGCTGCAGCTGAGTTACGTTTCCGTGTACATTCTGTAAGTAAACACAGTTGGCTAGGAACTGTTTAACCAATCTATAGGCTTGCACAGTGGTTCCCAGCCTGTGGGGATTTCCGACTGAAAAGACTTTTTAATTAAGGTCTCACAATAGGAAGAAAATTAGTCAAAGTGCTCATAGTATAGCAGGCTTAAAATCGCAAGCAACTTGCAGTCGATCGCATATCCTTTTATTGCCAAGTTGGCTAACCTGGCCAACTGTTTGTAGTTGCCAAAAAAATCAAAAAAAAAAGGGGCAGAGGGTTGCTAAAAAGAGCCCTTTGGCACAAGGTAAACAGTTTGGATTGCGGTCGGTCCGACATTTAGAGATACGAGTGCTCGTATCGAGCAACTCTTGTTGCAGCTCGGTGCTTGCCACAATGTGCTGCTCAATATATGCATGCCTGAAATCTAGGCTGGCGCTGCTCGATTTTATTGGGCTCAAGTCGTGCCACAATGCAACAACAGCAGCAGTAGCAGCAGCAGCAGCAGCAGCAGCAGCAGCAGCAGCAAAAAAGTAGGCAACAAAATTGCCATTTTGTTTGCAGTTGTTGCTGCTTCTTCTCCTTACGTCCTTTTGCCAAAACTAATAAATTTTGCATTGTGCTCGGCGTTGGGGCTCGAACACCACAGCTACTACCTGTGTTACCTGTGCCTTTGGGGCATGCCACGTGCTTGCAACGAGAGCAACCCAAGCTGAAGTGCAGCAGCAACTTTGGCACTGGATGACCCGGCGTATGCGCGTTATTTTATAGCAAATGTTTTATGTGCTTTTGGCAGTTACTGCCGATGTTGTCTTAAAACCCGAGCTGCACTTTAAGACCCCCTCCCAAAATAAGATTTAAGAACCTTAAACTCTATGGCCTTACTTAAACTTTAGCGCTGCTATACGATATATTGAGATCTTATTTAAGCCGACGAAATGATTTTTTATAACCGGAAATACTATTAACTAGACTTTCCAAGGAAGTTCCATAATACTTCCGCCCTGAAACACGTGCATACATCATTTCAGGTTTTTGTTCACCTCCGATGGCGACAAATCTTATTAGGGAGGGATTCCTGTTTATTTTTCTTCCATTTTTGCTTTCCTTCCTATTTGTTGTGTGTTCATAATTTCTAATCAAAGCCTTTTATGAGCATTTGTGACCAGCATCAACACCTTCACAGCTTCTCTATTTCTTGCCTCATCTCTACTTCCGCATCATTTTGCCGGATATTCGTATATTTATTCCCATGTACTTTACGTGCTTTTCATGAAGAAAAACTGTTTCTTAGGTGGAAGGGGGGGGGGCGGACAACAAAAGGAAATTGCATAAAATAAACTTTAAGGATTTACACATGATTACACCTGAATTTATTTTGCACATAGGGTTGATTTACTTGTTGTTGTTGTTGTTATTGTTGTGTGTCTCACATAGTTAGTTTACCATTTTATGACACGGCCAAAACTTTTGGAGTTCGACTTGTTTAGGGATGCGAGCAACGGAATCTGGAAGTTTTGTTAAGCAAAAAGGACATAAAACTAACAACAGCTGCCATAAAAGTCATACCAGCTGATGGGAGAACTGTGAGAGAATTGCAGAGAACAGTGACAGAAGTTTCTCTTTGAAGAATTTTTCACATGCCACATTAAATAATTCAAATTATTTAAATTTTGATTTTCAACTGGATTTTCATATCGTATTTTTGTTATATTCCTTTTTCCGTTGCATCATTCATTCTCTATGCTATATATTTTATTCGTTTTCTGCATTTTTGCATGCTAAAACAGAACAAGTGTTTGTTTTTAATATCTTCAGCATGAATATATTTATTCAGTATGCAAGCATTTTCACATGTTTTTCATGCATTTTCATGGCAATTACCATGTCACAGCTGTCGGAAAAATTTTACTTTATTTTTTGTATTATTCAAAATGCCAACGAGAAATGTTAAACTGTAATAAAATACTAGAATCAAATATAACTTAACTTATGATATCTGAAATCAGAGAGAGAGAGAGAGAGAGAGAGAGAGAGAGAGATTTAAGCTTAATGTACCATATGAGCAGTAAATATGAATACTTTTGGGAGACAGTGTGCTAGTAAAAGTAGATTTATGTTAACAGAATCATCAAGTTTCCAAATCTAATAAATAATAAGGCCAATAACATTAATGCAGGACAGTCGAGGCGCATACGGTGAGCGAGGGCAGCTCAAGAAGTTATTTTATTATAGAAGGGAAGTATATTACATATGTATATGAAATATTTATGTCATAAAAAAAGTTGAAGGAAATTTATATGCCACGCTAAGTTATGATAGTCATAAAAATGTATTTATCGTATACTCTTCGAAATACCCTCGCTTAGTATAACCACGACAGCAGCTTGCATAAATTTTATGCAAAAACCAATGCCTATTTATTGCATGGCAAGCACTTTGATAGTCTCACTGTACCGTTATGCGTAACATGACACGACCTATTGGCATATAGACATAAATACACAATCTACATATATCTCTATATCAATATATGTAGATATATGTATATATGGGTGTCTGTGTTTGCGCACAATATTGATTTGGAAATGAAATTGAGTTTATTCAATAAATCCAACAATTGTATTTGATGGCAATCATTAGGTTTCTGTTGCAGTGTTGCACATTATGATTTGACTGTATTTATGGTGTTGTGCAACACTTGACAAAAGTGACTTAAATGAATGCATTTGATTGTAATTGCATTTACTAATGGTAATTAATCTCATTTTGGAAGCTTATGAATTTCCAAAATATATCAATTTTCACACATTATTTTGCGGCTTTAATGGACTTAAATTTGAAACTGTTGCACTTTGCCTGTTTTCGGTACGTAATTTATATAACTTGCTGATTTATTATTGGGACTGGCCTAAGAGCATCTCGACACTCGTCCTCGTTTATTTACATAGAAATTTATGTCCTTTGACAAAAGTCAGACAACAATTTTACCCAACTCACAATTCACTCACTTGATACCCGTTTTATTCATTTAAAAAAAAAAACAAGAAAAAATGCTAAACCCATGGGACTTTCTTTCGACTGACTTGAAATATTCATGTAATTCCATGTTAAATATTTGCACAATGAAAATGAATAAACGAGTGTGCAAACTAACTGAAACTAAATGAAAACCCGGGCCAAAAGTGACAAAAGTCGGCGGCATTCCATTTCCAATTTTATCCCTACATATCATATGTGCGTATGCATAGTATGTCCTGTCAGTTTATTCCAACGAAATAAATACCCCACAATTTATCATCCCTCTCTCTTCTGTGGATCTGATGTTTGGCCTTTGAATTTATGCTTGTTTGTCACCAAGTTGCAATTACATATTATTTTTAGTTTAATTATGCGCTGCATAAATTATAACTTGCAGCTTTCACAGATGACAGAACTCCGTTTCCATTTTGCCCACATCCCATAAATTTGAAATGTCATCGAAATTTGTAATTAAAATGACATATTAATGGAATTTAATGAGTTCGATGTGCAGGCATCAATTAATTGACTTTTTTTGTGATACACTTTGCAAAGTGATTTTAACAAAATTTTACATCTCTGGCAAAGGTTTCAAATTAAATTATTTATCATAGAGTTAAAGGCATAAAGTACTAAATAAATATGTGTTTTATATGTGGGTCACAATGTTTTTAAATCAACGTTTGCAACTTTAAGATAAACAAGCTTCTACACTAAAATCAAATCTATATTCAAATTGACTTCAAATTTTTCTCTGTTTGAATATAAATTCAATAACTATCATTAAATGTATTTGTTGAATTTATGATATGTATTTGTGTCTAACAGCAAATTCAAAATTAATTGAATTCAAATTATTATTACGTTAGTATTGCTATCGTTATCTTTCGTTTATCATTCATTTACTAATTAATTGCTTTGTCAATTGATAAAGTCTATTAGCACAGAAATAACCTTTTGTGCAAACAAAGCTTATTATCACTTAAATATTGGATATTTGCAAATATGCATTCTCACATCATTTGTGTAAAATACTTTAATAACATATAAAAAAAGGTCCTCCGATGAGGCTAACAAATGCCAGTACTTAACTGATTTTGAATGGAGCGAAAATTTTCCTCAGACTAGACTCTTTCTCAGAAAGTAGGTTCTTCCAATCTTTAAACGGCCGTAATTTTGCCAAAAATCAACCGATTTTCAAAATTTTTGCAGTTTTATCAATGGTTTTGAATATAGTTTGAATCTAAAACAAAAAATTTTCCAAAATGTCACTTTGAAATTTTCGCCCATTTTTGGCCATTTTTGCATACCTACCCCTTACAAAAATGTGAAAAAAACGAAAGTTTTGTTTTTGCAATTTTTTTGTGTCCAATCGATTTCTGGCATCAAAATAGGTATACAACTTTTTACCGAAGTGAATTTGGAGCCATATTTTAGAAAATATCGCCTAAATTGTGAAAAAATTTACTCAATATTGCCTTTTGGTATATAAGGAATTTCTTCGTAATTTTGAAGAATCATAACTTCCCTTAAGTTGATACGATTCTTAATATTTTTCGTAAATCAATTTCTGGCATCCTAATAAACATTAAACACTTTACCAAAGTTAATTCGTAGCATTATTTTAGAAAATATAGCTAAAAGACCGAAGAAATCTTCTCAAAATAGGTCGATTTCAGAAGAGGGGGTTTCTTCTAAACTTTGAACAGCCGTAACTTTGCCAAAAATCAACCGATTTTCAAAATATTTGCAGTTTTATCAATGGTTTTGAATATAGTTTGAATCTAAAACAAATAAATTTCCAAAATGTCACTTTGAAATTTTCGCCCATTTTTGGCCATTTTTGCATACCTACCCCTTACAAAAATGTGAAAAAAATGAAAGTTTTGTTTTTGCAATTTTTTTGTGCCCAATCGATTTCTGGCATCAAAATAGGTATAAAACTTTTTACCGAAGTGAATTTGGAGCGATATTTTCGAAAATATCGCCTAAATTGTGAAAAAATTGACTCAATATTGCCTTTTTGTATATAAGGAATTTCTTCGTAATTTTGAAGAATCATAACTTCCCTTAAGTTGATACGATTCTTAATATTTTTCGTAAATCAATTTCTGGCATCCTAATAAACATTAAACACTTTACCAAAGTTAATTCGTAGCATTATTTTAGAAAATATAGCTAAAAGACCGAAGAAATCTTCTCAAAATAGGCCGATTTCAAAAAAGGGGCCTTTTTCCAATCATTGAACAGCCGTATCTTTGCCAAAAATCAACCAATTTTCAAAATTTTTGCAGTTTTATCAACGGTTTTGAATATAGTCTGAATCTAAAACAAAAAGTTTTCCAAAATGTCACTTTGAAATTTTCGCCCATTTTTGGCCATTTTTGCATACCTACCCCTTACAAAAATGTGAAAAAAATGAAAGTTTTGTTTTTGCAATTTTTTTCTGCCCAATCGATTTCTGGCATCAAAATAGGTATAAAACTTTTTACCGAAGTGAATTTGGAGCGATATTTTAGAAAATATCGCCTAAATTGTGAAAAAATTGACTCAATATTGCCTTTTTGTATATAAGGAATTTCTTCGTAATTTTGAAGAATCATAACTTCCCTTAAGTTGATACGATTCTTAATATTTTTCGTAAATCAATTTCAGGCATCCTAAAAAAAATAAAACACTTTACCAAAGTTAATTCGGAGCATTATTTTAGAAAATATAGCTAAAAGACCGAAGAAATCTTCTCAAAATAGGTCGATTTCAGAAGAGGGGGTTTCTTCCAAACTTTGAACAGCCGTAACTTTGCCAAAGATCAACCGATTTTCAAAATTTTTGCAGTTTTATCAACGGTTTTGAATATAGTTTGAATCTAAAACAAAAAATTTTCCAAAATGTAACTTTGAAATTTTCGCCCATTTTTGGCCATTTTTGCATACCTACCCCTTACAAAAATGTGAAAAAAACGAAAGTTTTGTTTTTGCAATTTTTTTGTGTCCAATCGATTTCTGGCATCAAAATAGGTATAAAACTTTTTACCGAAGTGAATTTGGAGCGATATTTTAGAAAATATCGCCTAAATTGTGAAAAAATTGACTCAATATTGCCTTTTTGTATATAAGGAATTTCTTCGTAATTTTGAAGAATCATAACTTCCCTTAAGTTGATACGATTCTTAATATTTTTCGTAAATCAATTTCTGGCATCTTAAAAAAAATAAAACACTTTACCAAAGTTAATTCGGAACATTATTTTAGAAAATATAGCTAAAAGACCGAAGAAATCTTCTCAAAATAGGTCGATTTCAGAAGAGGGGGTTTCTTCTAAACTTTGAACAGCCGTAACTTTGCCAAAAATCAACCGATTTTCAAAATTTTTGCAGTTTTATCAACGGTTTTGAATATAGTTTGAATCTAAAACAAAAAATTTTCCAAAATGTCACTTTGAAATTTTCGCCCATTTTTGGCCATTTTTGCATACCTACCCCTTACAATAATGTGAAAAAAATGAAAGTTTTGTTTTTGCAATTTTTTTGTGTCCAATCGATTTCTGGCATCAAAATAGGTATAAAACTTTTTACCGAAGTGAATTTGGAGCAATATTTTAGAAAATATCGCCTAAATTGTGAAAAAATTAACTCAATATTGCCTTTTTGTATATAAGGAATATCTTCGTAATTTTGATAAATCATAAGTTCCCCTAGACTGAACCGATTTTTATTATTTTTCGTGAATCGATTTCAGACATTCTAATAAACATAAAATACTTTACCAAAGTTGATTCGAAGCGTTAGTTTAGGTTTACTTTGTAATTTATTGTTGGCGCTTTAATAGATATTAAATACTTTAACTTGCGTTTTAAGTTATGTTCCACAATGTCGTATACTTTTGGTAACCTCCGAATAACAATTCAAGTTTTAAGTAGAGTTTACTGTATTTGATAATTGATGAAATTTATTTTTTGAGTTGCTTTAAGAAACATTATGTGAAGACTTTTTCTAAATTATAACGTTAAGTTTTGGGCTTTTCGCTTTTATAACTGCTATTCACAGATTTTAATAAGGTTGGCAAAACAACGCAAAATTATGCTGATAAAATTTAAGCACCGCAGGAGGCGGAAACGGAAATGCCGTAAATGGCTTTGAAAGCGCCCCCATGCGGGGCCCACACGTCGTATGAGTAACATTTAATATCATTTACTTTCAAAAAAAAATTGCCTTATTTTAACGCAGCAGCTTGTGGCAGCAAATGTTGCAAAGAGACGAAATTATGTGACACCATCCACACTGAGTCTTAAATGTTCATTGTCAATGGCAATGCCGTCCACAGTTGAAATTCCACATTGACTGTCGCGCGTCTCTTAAATGTGCTTTTAATTGCGTTTTATTGACAGCATTTAAATGACAATCAACGTGATTAATAATTGTATAATTTAATACTCTCTTGAATGCTCAAATGTCCATGCCAAGCTTAACAATCACTTTCTCTTCTCTCTCTGTCTATCTGTCTTTCTCTTTCTTTCTATATTGATCTCTGGAGTTGTTTACAAACTTAACAGACAGTTGATGTGGCTCGTTAAACAAACAGCTTTCTAATCGATTGACATTAATTGGATTTTTAGAATGTTTAAAGCATCCACAGTTTTCAAGTCTCTATGAACTTTAATTGACAATTTTTAGTTATCTTTGATAACTTTTGAAGTCTGGAAAGCAGCTCAGATTTCAGTTGAGGCTGAAACCGAATTGCATGTGAAGTTTGAAAACAAAGTTTCATATTTCATTTGGCAAATTGAGTTAACGTGGCTGTAAAGTTCTGGCATTTGACACGCAGTTTGGCTAAAACCTGTTAACTACCACAAACACACACAAACTCACACACATACACACATATGCACATGGCACAAGGCTGAAATATGCTGCCTTAGAAGCGTTTGAAAGAGAAGCGCCCAAAAAATGTAGCATACATTTTGGGGCAATGACAAATTTTTGTAGCAGAAGCACACACAGTTTTGTGGTAAATGACAACCGACAAGGCAAAATACTTTCAATGAGCACTTCCTGCACACACATACACACACTCAGCTACATATTCAGTTCATGTAGCGCACTTCCTTAGCAAGCTGTTGGTGACTTTATAAGAGAGAGACAGAGACGGAGGGAGAGTATGTCTCTGTTCGTGTGTCGCTAATAGATGTCGAGAGCTCTGCCAAATTTTTAACAACATGTAGCCACCCACACACATATGCCACACACACTCACACACACACATTTATTTTGAGCGTCAAAGAAGCACACTTGACTCCCTCACTCCCCCCTCTTTCTCTACTCTCTACTCTCTCTTTGCCTCTGTGGCCGCAAAGTAGCAAACCCCTTTTGAGTTGTTGGGGAAACAAATACCGTGGCCATTAATTTAGTTTAGTCCTAATTAAATTGCATACGTTACCATAAACACCACCTACATACACACACCCCCCCACACACACAAATACTCTCCCCACACACCCATAGAGCGTTGGCTCATTTATAAGCAGCTGGCAGCGCTGCCACGCCCATGCAAGGGATGGTGGCACGGAGGCGTTGAGTCCTTGAGGCCTTTTTTGTTGCTCAAAATTCCATGGCATGCACACAAAACTTCCTTTTGGCCAAATGCAAACTTTTTGAGCAGTTTTCCTTTTATTTTTGCTTTATAATAATATTTTTTTTGTTTTTTTTTTTTGCTGTTGCTTTGCTGTTTAGTTCTGCTTTGCTTTTACTTTTCCACACACACACACACACTAATACAACACTTTTTAGGCAAGTGTGTGTGTGTGTGTGTGTTTTTTTTTACTTTTCTTTGATACTACGTGTTTTGGGCGGAATACAAGAGTTTTAAATATTTAATGAGCTCATCCAGCGCCAGAAATATACATACGTATGAATGTGTGTATGTGTTGAAGGTTGTTGCAATTGTTGTAAGAGTTGTTGTTAGATTTGTTGTTGTTGTTGTTGAAGTTGATGTTTTTGTTGTTGTTATTGTTATTGTGCTGGACTGTCGCATTTGGCATTCATCTTCAGCCTTTCAGACAGTTGGCATTTTGGCAGTTGTCCTTTGGGTCTGTGCATTTCATATATATGTAGTTGAGAGAGACTTAGAGAGAAATGCAGAGAGAAAAACAGAGAGAGAGAGAGAGAGTGAGAGTAAGCTGCATTGCACACATCATATATAAAAGTTGGAGAGAATCCCTTACGGATTTACTATATACTAAAGTGCAGTTTATGATAAACAACTTTAACAACAGTTGACAGCTGTCCGAATTGTGGCTTTACACAAATCCCCCCCAGAAAAAAAAGTAATAATAATAGCTTTGAAATTTCCCAAATAATTAGTAGCATAAAATCCTCTGATAAATGATGTGTAATTAATTTGAAATTTTGTACTCTATATAAAGTATACTAAATATTTTGTTATTCAATTTTTAATGCTCTAAGTACTGAAGGATTGCTTTAAGTTGCCTTAAACAAAATTTAAAATGTTCTCAGAGTTGCTGAAACGTGAGCATACTTAAGAAACTACTCAAGTGCTTAAGTCGTATATTTTCCAGGACATACAAAATTTCGCAATCTTTTTGATTTATTTAACTTATGTTATGCACTCCAAGAGCTCTTAATGAGATTTCCTGGTCGTTTTGGATGCTTGGCAACACATTTTAATGGTGATATTCCTCAGCTGCATTTGCCACGCCCACGCATCAATACAAACATATATATACATAGTATATAGTGGTGTATATAGAGTTCATCCTCTGCTCACTCTTAACTGAATCTTATTATTCAGCGTTATTGCTCTTGACCCTATATAGATGCCAAACAGCCGCTTGTAGCTTCTGCGTTGTCCTGCCTTTTACCAAACAAATGACTTTGTTTGCTTACACACACACACAGGCACACACACACACCACGCCCATCTGGCAACAACAACAACCTATTGGACGCATACTCTGGCACTTGAAGAGTCAAGTGACAGCAGCGCAAACTGTGTCAGAGAGAATGAGAGAGAGAGAGAGAGGGGGATGGCAAGTTGGCCTGTCTGAGGCTCAGCTATGTGTGGATGTTGTCCTGTGCCGCTGGCTAAGGACCTCGGCAGGTCGTGAGAGTCGAGTGTGCATGGAGCTGAGAGAGAGAGAGCGAGAAAAATTCTCATGAATGAATGAAATTGCTGCACAATTTAAAAACTTCCGCATCAAGCGCCAACAACAATAACCACAACTAAAATGGCAACAACTTGGGAATACTATATATCCTCAACAGCCACCGAAATCCTCGAAATATATAGTATGCAGCTTCCCATTCCATTTACAATATATAAACTTATCTTTTTTGGTTTTGCATTTATTCTGTTTTTTTTCCAAACATTTTCTAGACACATATATATACATATATATATATATATATTTATTTTCTTTTGGTTGCATTTTGTGATATAGTATTTTTGTATATTGACAGTCAACGAATTTTTGCTAAACGGAAACTTCAACATATATGGAAAAGGAAATAAATTTTATGCGATATATTTATTTTAGATATTCTTTACTATCGAAATATCATAAAGTTCTTTCAGTTTAAACTCCAACTTAAACTTTTCATGATTTCAACTTAAACTCCACACGCAATATTTACTGAGAAGCTGTAATTGCTGTATGCATATTTCTCCATTTTGTAATTCGACTGAAATTCCTGTTCTCGACAGTATCCTTTTGACCTGAACTCATTTTGTGCGCCATGGGATGACTTAGCCTACATTTTGCACATGCAGCGAAAAGTGAACAGGGAATAGAGAGAAGCGAAAAGAAGAATTGTTGGTCATTTACAACTCTTGACAGGCGGGCGGACAACAGTTACTAACACTGTGAGAGCATGTCCTGTGGGTATCATTTATGCAGGATACTCATCTACAAGCGCATTTTTTCTATCTTATTTTTTTGCTGCAGCTTTCGCTTTGCTTAGCTCTTCGTTGGCTTTATGTTTCTTTTAGCGCATTAATTTTTGAACAGTGCAAATGTCCTGCGAAAAAAATAAAGAATAAAGAGAGTAGAGAGAAAGAGAAAAGAGTCTCGTCTGTAGTTGAGTTGAGTTGAGTTGAGCCAAGTTAAGTCTCGAGCACTTTCCACGCTCAACAATGTGCCAAATGCGTAGATTGCGGCAGCTGCACAAAACTTGCTGCATACGACAGGGCGCCAGGACTTTGTGAATGACAGTTGGGGACATTTGATATGCATTTTCAACTAAACGAGCTGCAAACATTGCGCACAGCATATTTAATAATTAGATTTATGAGCTGCTCTCAAACTACTTAAGACAGAAGTTATATCAAAGAAAAATATGCGTAAAAGAATTTCATTCCATTTTTAAGAACTAATTTATACACTTTTTGAGAAAATAAAAATTAATTTTTGTTTTATTTTTTTTATTTTCTTTGCAGAGCAATTTGTGACTCAAATAAGGTAAGTTTAATGAACCATTTGGGATTTAATAATTGAGGAATATTGCGGAAGTATCAATCCCTTGCAATCATTACAAATCTTTAATTGTCTCAAGTAGTCAGCCCTCATTTCGAACGTGGCTCTAATTAGGCAACGCTTTATTTGAATTTCAGCAGACAAAACTTCAAAGGCAGTCAAAGTATTTTCCCAACTCCTTAGGCTTCCTTAACTCCACTTCCCTTTTTGCTTGGCAACTGCCGCTGGAGGGCAGAGCAGGCAAATGACTCATTTAGTGCTGACAATGCGAGCTTCTTTGATTTATGAAAAGAGTGTTAAGGCGGAGAGTGAAGAGAACTAGGAATGGGGTTCATGAAGAGAGTGCAGAGGCACAGAGGAGGGGGATTGTGGGGTGTATAGCAGCTGGTGTGCGTGGTAAACTTCAGGCGCCGACAATTTGACAGGCAACATGTGGTAAAGTCAACTGTCAGCGACAACTCCTCAGACTGCCATCATGCCTCTTGCCTCCTGACACGACTATGCAAATAAAACAAATGCCGCAAAATGCAACCACCTAAGCTACACACACACACACACACACATACACACACACACCCATATATGTACATCTATAGATATGTATCTGTATATATTTACACACATGTGCAATAATGTTGCCATGTATTTGGTTATACAATTAGCTGAATGTGTTTATACAGTTTGCGCCGTTTGGCTAAATCTCATCGTCAGTTGCCGTTTTTGGCTTTGCGGTTGATGTCCTCGTTAATCTTTGTCTCGCGGGCCACCACAGCACAGCATATCACCTCATCTCCTCACACTTGCCTCATGGAATATGACAATTCATTTTGTTGTTGTTATTGTTGTTGTGCTTGATTGTTGTTTGTTGCTAATCTGGTTGCTGTCATTTTGATTAACCTTAATTATGCTGCCATTCGTTGTCATTCACAGTCAGTCAGACAGTGCCGCTGACCAAACAGCTACTGTTGCAGTTGCAGTTGCAGTTTCAGTTGCAACATGCTGTTGGCCGCACAATCACCTCACTCCGAAGTGTTGTTTAAATGAGAGTGACATTATTTGGCACACGTTTTCCATGGGCCGCCTGTCAACGTGTTCGTTGCTCTGCAAAATGCGACTATCATCATGGTTATTGCCAACACTGGCAACTCTGCCAGCAATATAAGCCAACACTGGACAAGTGCCTGTGCCTCTCTCGGCCTCTGGCAACATGTGTACTCTGTACACAAATTTGTTCACTTGTCTCCCTCTCTCTCTCTCTCTGTCTCTCCCTATCTCTGTCCCACTCTGCCTTTGGTGTCAATTGCAAATGAGTTTCTGGTGCAGATGCCAGAAGTGCGATAAAACAAACAAAATATGCTGGTCTATACATATGTGTTAATGCGACTCTCACATACCCTTTCTGTAGCAGACACAGGCTAAACCAGTTATACTGCAATTTCTTCATATTAGCTCCCTTTTAACTTTGAATTGCCATAACTTGACCAAATCTCAACCGAATTGAATTTTTGGCAATGTTTTTGTTGCCAGTTGGAATCTGCATCAATCTTTGTTCCATATTTGCCGTTTAAAATTTTTGTCTATTTTTCACCATTTTTGCACCTTGTCGAAACCATCAAAACCGAAAAAATTTTCGTCTCCAATTTTTTGGCTCAGATTGATTCTAGTACTCAAATCTAGCATTTTGCTTTTTATTTGAGGTGTTTCTGATGAGAATTTCCCGAGATATGGCCAAAAATGTGTTGAAATAGGACTAGAAACGGGATTTTCTTTTATATAACGTACTTCTGATTTTGGATATGCCATAACTCGAGCTAAACTTAACCGATTTTGATGAAAATTTGATATGTTGAAATGTCTCTATTCCAAATGTAATTGGTGTATTTTGAGATGTTTCTGATGAGTCTATTCCGAGATATGCCCGAACATGCGCTTGGAGGTTTTGTGACTTACAAGACAGTAGTATCGAGTAGTTGTTTAAATTTGTTGGGAATTATATGAGCGACGCTCAGCAAACAGTGTTAACTGTGAGCGAATGAGAGTAACACAGCAGAAAGGGACAGAGAATGGCACTTGCTGGCAACACACTTTGATATGCAAAACCAATTGCAGTTTAGTTCAAGTTTTGCCATTGCCTGTGCTCTTCGCTCTCACTCTCGCGCTCTCTCACTTTCTTTCTTTCCCTCTTTTGCTGTTTGCTCACACACCAATACTAGTATAGGTGCTGCCTACATGCTTCTCTTTTGCATTCACACCACTTTTTGCATATTACGTCTTGTTCTCGCTCTGGTCTCGGTTTCGTCGGCCAGACTCTTGCTTGACTGACTGACTGACTGTCTGTCTGACTGAATGGGTGACTGACTCACTGACTAGCTGGTTGACTAGTTGGCTGCCTGGGAGTGTGGTAAGTGCACATTAATTATGCTCAATGTAAGTTGAGTGTCAGCTTATGAGTACAATGTGTGTGCTGTGTATTTGTTGTTATTTGCTTTGCTCTATTTACTTGCCAATGACAGTGACTGCGAAAAGTATGTCGACCTCTCGCTAGCTGTCGGTCGCTCGCTCTGCCCACATGCGAGCAAAACTAGTTCTCATTTACTGAGCGAGCGAATTCACTTGACTTTGATCTCAATAAGTGCTAATTACTTGGTTTCGATTATGCATATAGAATTTCGCACAGTTGCCGTTGAAGTTGGACTTGGATGTGGATCTTAGGATGGGTTTCAGGATAAGGAGTTGGAGTCGAGGCGGTTGCAATGTCCATTTGGGCCCTGCGGAGGTTCTACAAAACTTTCACGTAGCTCATTTGTCAATGCAAAAATATTTTTCGTTTTTTGTCATCATGGATTTGCTGTTATTCTTGTTGTTGCCGATGTTGTTATTGGGACTTGGTGCCTGTCACGTTTTCAGTTTGTTTTGTTTTATTTGCTTTCCTCGGCTTCCTACATGGGCTTGGTTTGGTCTCGACTCTTGGGTTCAAAAATACGTATTCCTGCAGCTGCTGCTACTGCTGCTGCTGTTCTCTCCCCACATTTGCTTCTGTTGTTTTATTGTGTAAACTTTTTTGTTGTAATTTTTTATATTTTTTTTCTTTTGATTTTTTTTTTGCTTTTTGTTTTTTGCCAGCATTACGTTTTGTTTGCCAGTCAGCTTGAGGCTTGTCAATAAAGTTCTTGACACCTTTACTTCATTTGCTCAGATTTCTCTCGACATGACTTTAACTTTGCGTTCTGTGCGCGCCAGGGTTTGTATTTTCCTTTTTTTTTTTTTTTTTTTGTTGGTTTTCATTTTGTTTGTTGTATTTTTATTATTATTCTCTCTTAGCACATGCTATGCAAATTTCTCTCCTTTCTTTCATTTTCTTATTTATTTTGTTTATTGAATGACTCTTGCCAATACCCTTGTCTGGTGCATATTTAAATTCCAAAATGAGTTCTTCTAACAGGCGATTTCAATTGATTGAAATTTTAGATGCTTATTTGTTAAAGTAAATATAGTTTATTTCACATTTAATTTGCGAAATTCAACCAAAAAACAGTTTTAAAATATTTTAATTTAATTTTGCCGAATTATATTGAATATTAATTTAACAATTTTTTTTTAAATAATATCGTTATTATGAAGTATACGTCATGTCTGTCAGCATGAGGGCCGAAATTCAGAGTACTGTCTGTGGGCGTGATCATGGCAAACGCCCACTATGTTTTGCATAATGTCCGTTCATTTCAAGTAGCTAAAGAAATCTCAAAGAACTTGCCGAACTGAAAAGAAGTAAAGAAATCAAGATTTAATTTTTTTGTGGTTTTCAAGCGTGGTAATTAAATTCGTGATGTTGCGGGGTTTATTTTTAGCCAGGCTGAGCCCAGTTTATTTAGTTTTTTTTTTATTTCGGGGGAAATTATTGTTGAAGATGTTATTAAAAAGATAATGGCCTAAAAGAGACGCCAAGGTGCCGTCATAACCTTGAGAGATCAAGAGTTCAAGCAAAGACATGAAAATAAGCAAATAAGTCAACAACACAAAAGAAGTTCACAAAAAAAAAAAAATAAAAACGTTGGTAGGCAAGTAACACACACATACATATAAGCAAACAGTTGAAAGCAATTAACCGTATAACTATAAAACATATAGCCAAAGAATCCAAAGGTTTAATCGGTGGATGGGGGAAGGGGTACGGATTGCCGGGGAGCAGCTCAAAAGCCAGAGATGTCTCTTCTTCTGCCTCGGGGGCAACTTTTGTTTGCACAATTAAATTTCTGTATATATTGCAACAGAGGAAACAAACACAAAACAGAAACCGAAATAAAAGTGAGAAACATGCAACAGAGAGGGATGTTGTATCCAGAAAGAGAAGCAGCTAGTGTGGGTAAGAGATAGAGAGAGAGAGAGAGGGGGTAGGCATGTATTGTTGTAAAGGTCGTCTCTGCCTTTTGTTTGTTGAGGCATTCGCAATTAGTTGCAACAAATTGACGGCAATGATTTTACCATTGTTTTGTTATGGTTATTGTTGTTGTTTTTGTTGTTGTTGGCTTTCCTTTTCAGTCAGCAAATATGGTTGCAAGTTATATAACAATTATGAATATTAAACAATTTCTGTATCTCATTGTTTCTCTCTCTCTCTCTCTGGGAACACATTTAAATATTTGCTCTTTAGCAGCAAAAGAATAAATAATTTTTCCAACAAATTAAGTGATTCAGTTTAATGAAGAGGAAATGAGTTTAATTGAGTTGAGATTTTTTGAGGTTGCCAAGGATTAATGAAAATTAAAACAAAGTAATGTTCTAACTGAAAATTCTAGTGTAAAAATATGTTTTAAATTTGTGTAAAATGATGTTGACAATAATAAATAAAATATTAAAATCCCACTCTTTTATTTTTATTATTTTTTGAGAAAAATAAATTATAAATTTAACATATTTATTAATAATATAACAAAAATGTGAATCTTATTGTCATTATTTTTATTATATCTAAATGCATTTCAAAATTTATAAGGTAATTTTCTCAATAAAGAAAAAAATGCAAATATTTTATTAATTCATACATGACACTCGATTTCCCAGTTTTCTTATTAACATCTAATCTATTCCAAATGTTGTTAAGTTATCTAACGTATTTTGCTGTCAATTTTCCAAATGAAATGCTTTCCCAATTAATGTTTTGCTTGACAGGTTTTTTTTAGTTTAATATTGACATTTGAAAAGTGCAATTGAATCGAGAATCGAAGCTGGTCAAACTGGTTGTAGACTGTGTTCTAATTTGTAATTTAACTAAATGTATGTCTAATTGAGGCGACTTTCAACTTGAAATCAATCTGTAGATGTATCTGTATCTGTTGCTGCAAATGTATCTGTATCTGTATGTAGGCTGTCTGTGCATGAGCTCTGAACATGATTTAGTTTTTGAGATATGCGATTTTCGATTCGCTTTGGCATTTCATTTAGTTTTGCTTTACTGCATGCCTGCATATCAAGGATGTCTGTCTGTCTGTCTCTCCGTCTGTCTGTCTGTCTGTCGACAGTCTATAGATCTGTCGATCTGTCTGTTGAATCTATAGACAGTATTGTGCGTTATACGTATTTCTTGTATTTCTCGCATAGTTCTTTGCTGAATGCCTTCATGATCCCAGTGACGTGCAGTTATTTGCTGTTAAATCTCTGCTCTACCACAACGTGATGTTACACTTTTGAAACACAAAAAAAAATTTCAAAAAAAATATAAAAATGCAACTAAAAATAGCTGAAATGAAATGGAATTTCCTCAACACACATTTGCCATTTATCTAAATGAAAATATATTATATCAAAGAAAATTTAAAAAAAGCCACAAACAATAAATTAAATGTGAAACAAAATAATTTCAACTGTATAATATACATTTTACAAAATAGATGTCGTAAATTACTTGCTAGCAACGATTTCGAAATGAATTCATTTCTGCAATTGAATAATATATGATATTTAATATATTTAATAGAGGCACATAACACACACAGAGATCTGCTTGAATCAAGTTGCCTTTACGATTCTTTATTTTTTGCTAATTGCAATGAATTTTTATTTTTTTTCTGGGACTCGATACTTGAAATTGTGTTGTGGCAACCACAGCAGCAGTTCTAGAATTCGTATGCAGGCGTGTGTTTTCGAAGGAGGGGAGACTCTATGGGGAAGTCAAGTACTAGTATGGAGAAGCCAAGAAGCCACTGGCAGAAAACTCGTTTGCTTTTTCTGGACTCCAACTTGTATACATACATACATACATATATGTATGTGTATAGTTAAACTGCTCTTTTGTGGGCCAAGAAGCGGCGCCATTAATGACAGCCTCGCCAGTTGACCCCCGTCCATCCATTGGCATGCATTGCCAGTTTCGTGTGTACAACTCCTACCTGGCTATTTATAAGTATTTGAAGAGGCCAAGATAGAGGCAACGGCGTCATCATAGGTATTGGTATAGGTATAGGTATAGGTATAGGTATAGGTATAGGTATAGGTATAGGTATAGGTATAGGTATAGGTATAGGTATAGGTATAGGTATAGGTATAGGTATAGGGAGGCAAAGACCAGTCTAATGAGTATCCATTTAGGGTGTGCATTTTAAAAATACTCTGCAGTCGACACTTGGCCAGTGTCTGTTATTGCTAGTATCTCTGGATCTGGATGGTAATCGATATATACATATATGTATATAGTGTATAGTGGCATTGCAACGCTTGTCACGCGCGACAATTTCATCAGATAATAACCCTTGGCATGGCTAGGTTTAATCTATCCTGTCCACGGCATCCAACCACGGACTATCAACAGCTCAGCTGAGTGGGGAAAGGGCGGAAGAGAGGGGGAGGGGCAGAGTGGAGAAGATGCTACATTTTTGGCCTAAGTGGCCTTTTGCGTGTCGCTGACAGTGACTATCTAAACGATCTTTCATATCTCAGGCATATTCTTTTCCCACTCTTTATCTCTCCCTCTCTCTCTATCATTTTATTTTTTCTGCTAGAATATTGGCAACTCTTTCTAGTGACCCAAACCGCCTTTTTGCTGTTGGCACACTTGGTGGTTGTCCCTCTCTCTCTCTCTATTTTCTCTCTTTGTCTCTTTCTCTGTTGGCCAGCTTGTCTCCAGGTGAAATACCATGCACCCAATGAAGCAGAAACACGGTAGCCATGGTCAAGGCATTTTTCTTTTTTTCTTTTGCTACACTCGCTATAAAATTCTCTTCTTTTAATGGTGATTTATAGCTAACAAGGGGGCAATCAACTGACTTTTAATTCATATCAGATTTCGTAGCTATATCGTAGTGAATATATCTCTTTGCCACTTTAACTACAGATAGAGATAGATACAGATCCACTCGCTGATAAGTAATTTCAATGATGATTTATGACTTGTGTGTTTTTCATCCACATATCCAGTTTGCAGAGTATGGTGTAGTCTATCATCACTGGCAAGTTTCCCTGCTGAAATGTGACAATTCCTCTGCAGTTCTTGAAGTTTTCAGACCCTTTCCGGAGTGGAAGTGCACACATGTTGCACAGACTTCGTCGTTTTTAAATCAAAATGAATATGTCTCAGATCTTGAGCATAATTTTACTGTCTCCACATCATGACTGTTGCCCGCATAAATCAAATTCTATATGTGAAAAGTAATGTTGTGCTCATCTGTACTTAAGTACGGCTGGCAAATGCTTTTTAAAAATAAAAAATATTAAAAAAAATATGATCTTGGTTACGCAGGTGTTCCTGCCGCAAAAATCATTTTTATGGCTTCCAAATTGAGCTGTGATTTCTCTATTCTCTCCCCTCCACAACTTGATTGCAACTAATCGAAAAATATAGAATATAAAAATATGGCGGCATATCAAAATTATATTAAGTGCACAGTTTATGGTCTTTGAGTGCTGTTTTTATGACGCAACTCAATTTTCATAAGTTTTTATTTTTGTAAAGAAAACAGATACTGAGGAACTCTATTTGTCCACAGCAAATTGAAACTGTATTGAAAAATCATTTACCTAGTTCAAAGAATTGCCTCTAATGTGTAATTAGAATTTGTTGCCGTTAAGATTTATTGACTATATCGATACGAATTCCTTGTAAACATTTCCTAATATTTTTTTTCTGTATTTTTATTAGACCCACCTCTTAGAATTTTTACAACTTGCAATTAAAACTCAGTTGATTCCCAGTTCCTGGCGCAGTTTTAACTTGAGTTCCCCTCTAACTATTTATGGCGCTAACATGTCTTGTACTAGGAATTGTACTTCGTACATTGTGCTTATTTTGAAGAGACAAGCAACAACAACAACAACTACAACAACAACAACATTACAACAACACATTACATGACAACAACCTTGGCTTTGGTTGTAGCAACAACTTTTGTGGCTCTCTTTTGGCATTGCGTGTTGCGCATGCGCATTGCGTTGATGATTTTTTTTCAGCTACTTTTTTTAGCTTTTTTTTAAGCTTTTTTTCATATTTATTTTCAATTTTGTGTTCAGTGTCGACGTCTGCGCCGCCGGCTGCTAATGTTGCCCACTTCAATTTGCCATATTTATTTTACCTTTTTGCGTGTACGTTCATTGAACACACTGACTGACTGACTGACTGACTGATTGACAAACAGACAGACGGA
Organism: Drosophila quadrilineata; assembly: GCA_018150725.1. NCBI lineage: Eukaryota > Metazoa > Arthropoda > Insecta > Diptera > Drosophilidae > Drosophila > Drosophila quadrilineata. The sequence continues at coordinate 8,068,335 of JAECWN010000452.1, read as the reverse complement.
CGGACGGGTGGATGAACAGACAGACGGGCGGACAGACAGATGGACAGACTACCTGGCTAACTTGGCCCCTTTTGACTAGGCAGCTTTGAGCACAGATCACGAGTCCATTAAATATGGCATTAAGTTGTATTTTTAGAAATTACAACTAAATTTATTAGTTTTATTTATCATATATTGCAGACCAAGCATAAATATTTATGTGCTTAAGTTGCCTCAAATTGTTGAACATATGCAAGTTTTTCATTTTTAAACTTGAGCTTGTTTTTTCTTGGCATAATTTATGTTTTGTGTAATTACTTATTTTAGGCAAATGGTTAGTTTACTTAGTGAACCTTGAAGGTCTTTTAATCATTTGTGTTTTTTTATTTTTTTTTTTTTTTTTTTTTTTTTTTTTTTTTTTTTTGTTGGGGTTTTGGGTTAATGATGACGGCATCTAATGAGGAAGAAGCCTCCTCGGTGACCCTGACTGCGTCCGATAAGTTGATTGAAGTTGAGCTTGTGGTTGTTAATTGAGAACTTTGACTGATCATTTGTGTTTCTTATTTATTATTATTATTATATATAATTCTCTCTCTCTCTCTGTTCGTTATGCAAATCAGTTAAAACTTCAATTCAGTCGCATGCCACGTGATGCAATTGGAAAATCATTTTCTTCTGATTGTATATGCATATATATGCAATATATACAAGATTTTGTCAGCTGTGTTTGTTGAATAAATAAATTGTTTATAGTCTGGCACAAAACAATTGCTGGACTCAATGCTTAATTGAAAAGTTGTTTGTTGTTAATGCTGCTGCTGCTGCTTCTTCATTATTTTATTTATCATTTACTTAGCCAGTTTTTCTGGTGTTGAAGCTGCAGGGTGGAGTTGAGCAGTCTGTCTCCTTCACTCCTCGGAGGTGGCAAGTAGGTGCCTTGCCCTCCATAATAATTTATGCCTAGCATAAAACTAATTAAACAGCCTTGGCATGACGCTTCCATAGTTAACATTTTATTTTTATTTATTTTTTCTAATTTATAAATATTGATTAATTGTTATGATGTGGAATTTGTGTGTGTGTGCGTCATAAATTTGACTGTTCTTTAATAATCTTGAATATTGACAATTAATTTATATTTATTGCCTATTAAAGATTTAAATAAACTTCATTACAGCTGCGTGCAATATTAGTCACAGTTTATTTATCTTCATTCTATTTCTTTTTTTTTGATTTTAAATTTATTTTTGTTGCGGTTTTTCAAGCGAAACGAATTAACGTATATTTTTTTTAATGCTTTTGGCTGCTTTAAAAAATGTTGAGGAAGAAGAGTTCAGTCAGGTTTTAGTTGGGGTTTCTCACAGCTTAAACTCGAGTTTGTTGAAGAGTCCATTTCCCCCCTCAGGCATTGGTGAATTAAGAAGTCTATTTCATTAGCGGAATTGACCCACAACAATCAACATTCTGTAGAGAAACGAACATAAATGAGAAGCCAACTGAATGCGGCATGGAAGTGCTGCCACACACACACACAACTCAGCGCTCTTATCACATTTGCAACTTGCAGCATGCCACTCGGACATTTCACTGGGGAAACCCAACGCACACAATGCTTGCCACTAAATTGCTGAGAATAGAATAGAAGAGAAGTACGAAGAAGAGCGACGTCTGTATTGTGAGGGCGGAGCTGCCACATTGCGCTGATGCACTCGACTGTGAAATGAAAGTAGCTGGAGGAGACCGAGGAGACTGAGAAGTGGCTGGGGGAGACCCGAGAAGACTGGGGGAGACTTGGGAAGACAGACCGAAAACAATGCCAGGGAGATTTGTTAGACGAAAGTCAAGAAGTCTGCGGTTTATCTTTGAATTGCATGTGCCACAAAACAGTAACGTGTGGGGGGGGGGTTTGTTGCTGGAGAGGGGTCACAATGCAACGAGAAATTTCAATTTGTGGAAATTTCACTATCACATTTCCAGCAACTCGGCAAAACTTTTTGTTGTTGTCTTTCAGCTAGAAATTTATGGGCAACAAGTTAATTGTTTGTTTATTGTGCCTTACTTATGTAATTGCGAGTGGACAACAAGTTGAAATTGCCGCCAGACTTCTGACTTCAGACTTCTGATACTGGTTTCAAGGTAAGACAACCGTTGGAAGTTGCCACAGCTGCAGCTGACTGTGGCATATGCAACAACTCTGTCTAAGGCCAGTCTCCTTGGCCATAGTCTGATGCACACGCGGATTAGATGACAGATTAGTTAAATGCCCATGAAATGAGCAGCCGCCTTCCTACTTGGCTTTATGGCCATAATTATATATATATATATATATATATATATATATATATATATATATATATATATATATATATATATATATATATATATATATATATATAGTGCCTAGAGGAGGCACTACCAGGGCCTGAGATGAGAGATTCTGTAGTCTATGGGTTGCTAGGAGGCGTTGCCATAATGTCTTCATTTAATAATCAGGCGTAACAATTGCTCTGCCCCAAGTTGATGCAGCTTGCAACGCATGTAGCTGCCACTTATTAATAGGCGTTGTAATTGTCAGTTGCATGCAACTGATTAGCTGCTCTCCAGAGGTCAACTCTTAACTCTCCGGCAGTTCAGACTGCATTCGTGTTAATGGATTCGCATCCCAAACTCGTGTGAAACAAATATACTCCCACTTTAATAACATTTCAACATTTCGTGGAATATGAAGAATGCTAAATAATTCCCTAATTAAATATGCCAACTTCTTGCTCTTCTTCTCTGCAAACATACATATATAGCTCGTTAAGAACCCTTTGGCATATACTCAACTTTATTAATTTAGTCAACTCACTTTATGGCCATTAATTTAGTACGATGCTTTAGGCCCACTTCTTGTGGAGTGGAGATCTCTTCTTCGTTCCTCATGTCTGGAGCATTAACATTTTTACCATCTGGGAAATAGATCTAATCAAGAAAAGTGCGTGCCTCAATTGACGGGGATCAACAAATTATGGGAAACCTGAAGTCGATATAAAATTATTTAAATTAGAAAATCGTAATCGATTTTTAACTACTCTATAACATTGCTTTTCCAAGGATACTCCAGATAACAACTTGTCTAGTATTCGATTTGCTTTGTTATTCCTTTTCGCTGTAGAATTCAATCGATAGTCTCCTTAATAAATAAATACCCTTTAGCGTAATGAGAGCGTACTTATTATAATGACATTAGTTCCATTTGTTGGTCAATATACATTTCGCAACACCCACACTAACTTAACTCAGTCATTAAACAAATTGTCGGGGTTGTGGGCCGTGAATGAAAATAGTTCTTATCCGCTTGGAGAACCGCAAGGCACGTAGGCCGTGGCATGGGAAACCTCTGGAATACGTTGCAAATTGTTGAAATTGTGCCGCAATGTTTGTGAAACTGATCGAAATGGCAATTTTGCGGCACTTCTACCAGCGACGTGGCAAGTGGTAGTGGCAAGTATGATAGTTGCACACTCTCTTGACGAGACTCACGCATGCCATGCTCATTGTGTGTGTGTGTGTGTGTGTGTGTGTGGACTGTAAATTAGAACTCCTCCTCCTCTTTTGAGGGGGAGCTGGAGCTAGCGGAGTATTGGCAACGGTTATGATTTCTGCCAATTGTTGCTTTTGCTGTTGTTGCAGTTGCAGTTGCAATTGTGGCAGCTTCAATTACGTGTCTCAGGCAGAAATTCTCTCACTCTCTTGCACTCTTCTGCGATAATTCATCGGGCAACTCGTGAGTCAACAATTAAGGCCTTTATTATGGTTATTTAAGAGCAGCGTGAAATGTTGATCAATTCGAATACGAAAATTGAAAAATCTCAGAAATCTGCGCAAGAAGTATCGTCATTAAATTCCGCAGTCAATTGTGGCATTCAATGTGAGAATATTTATAGGCATATATTTTTTTTATTTGTTTCCACTTCATTGGTTTTTGTTGGCCAATTTTATCTGCTCGAATCCTAGCTGATAGGATTAACACTTGGATACTCAACTCGCATTTCACAAAGCAAAACAGGACACAAGAAAATTGCAAACAACAGATAAGGAGAAAGAGAGAACAGAAGAAACACAACCAAAATACATACATAAAACTTGCCACATTTACTTTTCAGATGTTGTTGAAAATCCTTTTTCCCTTCAAATACATGTTTCCCTTTTTTGGTTACCCTGAAATCCTTTCGCAGTCGAAATCCCCACAGAACATAAACAGGATAAACAATGTGCACAAAATGCAAGACAAATATTGTACAACAATAACAATGTTTTAGCACGATTTTCCATTTTGTGATTTGCTTACGACTATTTTCTTTCGATTTGCTCTATATATATATATAGACATATTCTTCATCAGATCTGAGCATGAGAAATGCAAATGCTTTCAGCAAAGTTCAGAGTTCATTATGGAAACATTATAGCACAACTTTACTACCACTTTTAATACCAAACAATATATCAAGTATACGCTGCAATCTTTAAGAGAAACTTTGACGCCTTTTTGTCAGAGACAGAGAGAGAAGATGAGTGAATGAAAGAGAGAAAGAGAGAGAGAAAGAGCGAGAGAGAGAGAGAGTAATAGAGAGAGGGAAGTCAACAGCTTGTAAGTTGGACAGGCAATTGAAAAGTTTAAGTTAAAATCGAAGTTGAAGTAGAAGTAGAGGGAATATTCATAAGCTACTCATTTATTCGACATGCTTAAAGTAATTTTCACTGTTTTCATTACGATTCAAAGGATGCCAAAGGAAGGACGATATTCCTGCTCTGACCGACAACAAGTGATATTGAAAGCGGTCATTAAATGAAATGGCCCAAAATTTCTGTTGGCTGAGTTAACTTAACATTTTATGCCTCGGCGAGTTTTCGACCAAATATATATATATATATATTTATATATATATATTGCAGTCTGACTGACAGTCAGGATACGTATAGCGTAAGGATGTGTTGAAGGAAGTGGCTCAAACAGCGAAATTTTGCGCGCATTTTGCACGTGTTGTTGCCATTTACCTTCTGCATAAATAAATAAACATATAACTGCCGAGCATGTGTGTGTGTGTGTGTGTGTGTGGGTGTTTGTGTGTGTGTGTGTGGGCCACTTTGAGTGCTTGACGTTGTTAACTTTTAGCGGCATTGCCTTGTCTCTTTGTTGACTGCCTGAGTAGAAGCTTCGCTCCTTGTAGCATGTCCTTTGGTCCTTTTGGCTGCTTGGTCTCTTTCTTGTCATCCGCAATGTAAACGCAGTCAATTTATCTCTCATATTATATGCACATTGCGTGTACTTCCGTTCCTTAAATTGTTTTCAGCACTTTAAGCAAGTATTTCTCGAAATCGTGTCCTAAGTCGCATTTAATGTTGATTGAAAAGCAAAAAACAAAACAATAGAATACAGTATATTCCGAGAAGCAGTGATGAATTTAAAGAAATTGGAAAGAATATAAAACACAGATTTATAAAAATAATAATAATATAAATAATCCCATTTATGTGTTCTCGCTATTATTTTATATGAATATCTTAAAAGTTTATTAATTACCATTCAATCTGTCACCTTAAACGGCAACTTTATTGGTTATATACGAACTTTACTCATGTTATTTTTAAAAATAATTTATTTGCTTATTTCTGATTAATAATTTAAATTTTGTTCTTATAAAAATTGTATAATTCTGAAATTGCATTTAATTCTTGATTAAACATAATTTTATTCGACTAATAATTTTAGTTGACTTAAATGAATAAATTATGCTTGTCTAACATATTAAGTCTGTAATTAGCGCACTAATGTCTGTTATTTTCCACTGCAAAGTAAATGTTAATGTATTTTTGCTCTTTATTATTTACAGGTATGTAGAGCAAAGACCTTGACCATTGTGCTATGTTATTGGAAGTATGTCTATATACGTATGTATAAATGTGAGTAAACAACATGGGCGACAAAATATTCATTAGACTGAAGTGTAACTTAAGTGCAACCGGGAAATGTTTACATAAGCATATCGGGAGTATCATTCACCCAGCGACTAACTGACTAACTATCTCTCTTTCTACATATATGTATTTCTGTCGTTTACAAATGCAAATGGTATCGAGTGTCGTATTTCGTATATCGTATACCGATTACGTCACGAGACAATAACCAATCAATTAATGGCCAAATCACATAATGCATGTAAACGATAATGAAAATGGCATTTGCAAACGCGACCACACGCAACAACAACAACAACAACAGCAACAGAATTCCAACAACAACAATAACTTGCCTATAGAGATGCACTTGCAATGTAACCCAAGGCCAGGGGTAGAAAAACGCTCTTAATTAATGAAATTAAGGTGGGGGAAAATTGCGAGACGGTGCTTTACGATATTGCCAGGCTCCTCTATATCGTAACGCGTGTGGAAGAGTGAGCACTCTCTCTATCTCTCTCTTTCCGCTGCTCTCCCAGGTTGTTGTTTTTGCTGTTGTTGTGCCCGCTTATGGCACAATAAAATCGATTATAATCGCACCTGTCCCATCAGCTCTTTAACAACAACAACAAAACACCTTTCATATGGGGCGCAGTGGGCGTGTCGCCCAGTTACTACCACATATACCGGCATGTTCGATGACTGCCTCCATCCACTCATTATGCGCATTAATGTCGCATTTGAGCTGTGCAGCCCTGGCACCGACAACAATAGGCTTGGTTTGACCTACAGCTCACAGAGCCACGCTTAGCGCTCCCTGCAAAGCTCATTTATGTAACCCACCAAAAACATAAAAAAAACCTACCGAAATTCTATTCAACATTTGCTGGCACTATCTAAGCGCGCGTTCATCATTTTCTTCTGCTTTCCCTTTTTCCTGCTGGGCAAATTTATCGGTTTTCGCGAGCATTACTTCATCATTTTGAGCTGCTTCAACTACCGGTCTTTGGCAGACTTTGCGTGTTACATTTGTGCCTGCAAATAGGCAGCTAAAATAATAAATAAAATAGCACCAAAAAAAAAACAACATGACTGAGCAGACTGCATAGAATTAAAGCTGTCTGGGTCTGTACATAACTACGATTGGGTTTCGGATTGAGACTGGGGAATAAACTAGACACCTACAACGTTTCTTCACATGGCGTGTTTGTTTGCTTTTCGCTTTTTATTTTTGCTGCTACTTTTTTTTTTTTTTGCCCATTGGCGTGTTCAGTTTTTCTTTCTCTCTCATTAGTGCCAATGCACCCGTCTAGAATGGAGAATCGAGAATTGAGAATCGCCTAATGCCCCAACGTTCTAAATGTATGCTACTATGAGGTCAAAAACAATCGATTTTCATTTCGTTTTTCTTTTGTTGGACTTTTTCTTTTCTTTGGCCTGCTTCGATTTTTCTTGGCAGCTCTTTTGTTATTGGCTCACGTGCTGCATTTGCATTTTCTTCCCGCCTCTCCTAACTCTTTTCAAATATGTATGCTTGTCACACGTGGCGTATACGCAATTTGAACTCTGCCTGACGCCCCCTAGGAGTTTACTAATCATATTTTGTAATTAGCTGCGTAGTGGCAACTTCCGTTGGGAATTTATTGTACTTTAACAAGTATATGAAAGTTTTAAATTCGGCAATTTTAAATTGGCCAATTGATTACTGGCATTAAAATTAAAAATATTTTAGAAAATATGGCCTCAATACTGAAAAAATGCTCAAAAAACAGCATTTTGAGCAAAAAATGAAATCTTCCTCATCTTTGAGAAACCATAACTTCTCGACAACTCAGTCGATTTTCATTTTCTTTGCATTTCTGGATACGGTTTTCATCATATTTTAAATCGGTAACAAATGTTCTAACATGTTTTGAAAAATATGGCAAGCAAAGTGAAAAATGTAATAAACTTGATTTTTGGTACAAAAAATTGAGACTTTTGCAACTTTGAGAAGCCATAACTTAGATAAAAATCAACATATATTCAAAATTTTTACATTTCTGTCAATGGTTTTGATCATATTTTGAATCTACATCAAAATTTTTTCCATACTGTCAGTTTAAATTTTTAACCCATTTTTGCATACTAAGCCCTTGCAAAAATGTGAAAAAAGTAAAAGTTTTTAAAATCGCACTTTTTTGTGGCCAATGGATTTCTGGCATCGAAATGATAATAAAAAACCTTACCGCACTTGATTTGGACCAATATATTAGAAAATATGGCCTCAATACTGAAAAAATGGTCAAAAAACAGCTTTTTGAGCAAAAAATGAAATCTTCCTCATCTTTGAGAAACCATAACTTTTCCTCAACTCAGACGATTTTCATTTTCTTTGCATTTCTGGATACGGTTTTCATCATATTTTAAATCGGTAACAAATGTTCTTACATGTTTTCAAAAATAGAGCAAGAAAAGTGAATAATTGTAATAAACCTGATTTTTGGTACAAAAAATTGAGACTTTTGCAACTTTGTGAAGCCATAACTTAGCCAAAAATCAGCGGATTTTCAAAATTTTTCCATTTCTGTCAATGCTTTTGATCATATTTTGAATCTACATCAAAAATTTTTCCATACCGACAGTTTTAAATTTTGAACCATTTTTTGCCATTTTTGCATACTAACCCCTTGCAAAAATGTGAAAAAATTGAAAGTTTTTAAAATCGTAGTTTTTTGTGGCCAATGGATTTCTGGCATCGAAATAAGTATAAAAAACCTTACCGCACTTGATTTGGACCAATATATTAGAAAATATGGCCTCAATACTGAAAAAATGGTCAAAAAACAGCTTTTTGAGCAAAAAATTAAATCTTCCTCATCTTTGAGAAACCATAACTTTTCCTCAACTCAGCCGATTTTCATTTTCTTTGCATTTCTGGATACGGTTTTCATCATATTTTAAATCGGTACCAAATGTTCTAACATGTTTTGAAAAATATGGCAAGCAAAGTGAAAAATGTAATAAACTTGATTTTTGGTACAAAAAATTGAGACTTTTGCAACTTTGTGAAGCCATAACTTAGCCAAAAATCAACGGATTTTCAAAATTTTTGCATTTCTGTCAATGGTTTTGATCATATTTTGAATCTACATCAAAAATTTTTCCATACCGACAGTTTTAAATTTTGACCCATTTTTTGCCATTTTTGCATACTAACCCCTTGCAAAAATGTGAAAAAAGTAAAAGTTTTTAAAATCGCACTTTTTTGTGGCCAATGGATTTCTGGCATCGAAATGATAATAAAAAACCTTACCGCACTTGATTTGGACCAATATTTTAGAAAATATGGCCTCAATACTACAAAAATGGTCAAAAAACAGCTTTTTGAGCAAAAAATTAAATCTTCCTCATCTTTGAGAAACCATAACTTTTCCACAATTCAGCCGATTTTCATTTTCTTTGCATTTCTGGATACGGTTTTCATCATATTTTAAATCGGTACCAAATGTTCTAACATGTTTTGAAAAATATGGCAAGCAAAGTGAAAAATGTAATAAACTTGATTTTTGGTACAAAAAATTGAGACTTTTGCAACTTTGTGAAGCCATAACTTAGCCAAAAATCAGCGGATTTTCAAAATTTTTGCATTTCTGTCAATGGTTTTGATCATATTTTGAATCTACATCAAAAAATTTTCCATACCGACAGTTTGAAATTTTGACCCATTTTTTGCCATTTTTGCATACTAACCCCTTGCAAAAATGTGAAAAAATTTAAAGTTTTTAAAATCGTAATTTTTTGTGGCCAATTGATTTCTGGCATCGAAATGAGTATAAAAAACCTTACCTCACTTGATTTGGACCAATATTTTAGAAAATATGGCCTCAATACTGAAAAAATGGTCAAAAAAAAGTTTTTCGTCATCAGGAAACTCTAATAACATGAAGTTTTTTGTGTGTGTCTTTAATAAAAATCTATATTTTATATAGTATAGATCTTAGGCAGTCGCTGGCAGTTTAATTCAATAATTTCGTGACGAAAGTAATTATATATTTTTGTGGTCACAATAATTTCCATTGCCTGCATTCCTCCTGGTAGTTCCTTACTCTCGAGGGGGGTGTGTGGTGGGCAGGTAAATTTGTATATCTCTGGCAGCCAATCGGCATAAAATATATATGTTAAAGTTAATTAGGTCTACTTCCTGAAACATCACACTCTCACGCATGTTGAAATGGACATTTTGTATTTGAAAGTACTGAATATTTTGTTGGACTTCAATTTAATTCTGGAATTGTTTATTTTTATAGTTTCTCAGTCACAAATTTTATGATTCTGCTCTAAATATAGTTTTATGGGTCAGTGGACTCCATTATTTATAACATTGAACTGACCATTGACTTGTCTAAGGATATATATTGCCTCAAAGAATTATCTCTAATAGTCACGTATTTGCTTTCCCAAGCAATTACTTTCAGTAATAAAGTTGTTTCTTAATCAAACACATACTTCATTCAACTAACTGCAGACACATCCTGCTTGAATATATCTATATTTTTCGTTGAATTTAAACAATTTTAGCAAATTGATTGATTTAATAATTGCCGTTCTATATACCAAAGTTTCAACTTAGATCAGGTTGAGTTTGGGAAACAGTTTAGCCACCGTTTTGCGGCTTACATTTTTGAATTATGTATTATAGCCTGGCCAAGGAGTTGGCTAAAAGACGTTAGCGGTTAACATTGGCTAAGGTGCCGTTAGGCAACTTGGCGCGATGTGAAGTCGGGATGGTATCGAGTGTATAGTAAATAAAAGTTTTATGATGTGGCATAAATCTTCCGGGGCAGACATGTCAGGCCACCTATGAAACAAAAAGCCACGCCCAAAACCACAGACAAGAATACCTGTATACCTGAGTGTGTGTGTGTGTGTGTGTTAGCCCATTAAACAGTTGTAACTCATGTTGCTGCCATTTCCGCTGTCTAAACAAATGAACCAATATAAATTCAATATTTTATGAGTATGTTTTCCGTTCAGTTCCATTCTATTCTCTTTTTCGCTCTCCTCCTCTCTCTGTCTCTGTCTCTTTGTTTTTGTTCCTTCATTCGGAGTGCAAACAATGGACATTCATCAATTACTCGACACTGTTGGCATATTTCGTTCTTTGAGCCATTAGTTTGTTGGAAATGTGTCGCTAATGTGTCTATAAGGTGTCCAGTATCAACACCATCCCAATTCCGATCCCAATCCCATTTCTTCCCAAGACCTATTTATAGCGCCCATTAGATGGTCAACGTGCCTAAGTATCATCATTAAAGATACATAAGACATGTGGGGTATCTTGGCTTTTTGCCGGACGATTTGCGGTCATTTTGATATTTATTAATGTCCAATTATCGATAATTATCTACTGTTTATCTACGATATTTAATGTTGTACGCATTGCGATAGAAACGCGCCTTGTTTGCGGAGGAATGACGTCCATGTATACCCAAGTAGTGTCCATTAAATATTGCTCAATGTTGGCATATGAAATATATTTCGCATTATTATCCTTGAACTCTATATACTTTATAATGTAGCTCTATATACTTCATGAATCATTTTAACGTTGAGTTGTTCCTCAACAGTTTTCAAGTTCATTTTAAATGCAATCAATTATAAATACTTGACTAATTATCAACTAATAACTTAGGTTCAGTTGTGAATCGTATATTTGTGAAGATCTGTTGGGAAACTGGTTTATCTAAATATAGCAATTGGCTTAGGGCAAGTTGTATTATTTATTTGATTCTATTTGTAGCTGCAGTAATACATTTTCATTTAGAAGGCAAACTTTTCAGACTTTTCACCGTACGCCCATAGATTTATTTTCCACATGGCTACAACGAATATGACTTCGAATACATTGTGTTCCTCTGAAATTGCCGACTTCTGGCGGCCAAATAAGAGATGCAGGTCCAGGTCCAGGTCCAGCTTGTTGCTCCCTTAGCTTGACTTGGCTTTGGCTCAAAGTCATTTAGCATTGTGCAAACAATTTGCTGCGTTTCATGTTACGACTTTTCCAACATCATAACAACAACAGCAACAACAACAACCAGAAAGCCAAGAGTTGAAGGCAGCAAACAGATGATGATGGCCACGACCAGCGATGACGTCCCCATCCCCATCTCCACCTCCATCCCCCTCCCCCTTACTGTTGAGGATGAAAAAAAAACGAAGAAAGATAGAAAATTCATCGAAGAAATGCCAAACTGCAATTGACTTGCATGACCATAAAAATTAAGTTATATACACCAAAGCAGAGTCCCATATAGCCATAGACAACCAAAGGGGGTGGTGGAGGGGAAAACTGAAGCACAGTCTGAAGCGCAAAAATAAAGTCGAGTGAAATTGCTGCTGTAATATATTTTAATAGCGTGGAGCACTCGAGAAGAGGCCGGAAAAGCTTGAACTCGCCTTTTTTTTATTATTGTTTATTGTTGTTGTAGTTGTTGTTGTTATTGTTGTTGGTTCAGCTTCTGACTGTGTTGACGACTGGCGGCTGGTGGTCAGTAACAACATAACATAACATACAATAACACAAAGTCGACTCGGTTGGCAACAGAGCAAACAAACTGTGTTGACCAGACCTTTTGGCCAACGAAAAATGCTCAAAGCTGCAATTACCAATCTGCTCTTTGCCTTATTATGTCTAATTAGATTGCGCTGCCTGTTGGTTATATTGGAATGTTTTTTATTGTTAGTTGTTAGTTTGCCGTTTCTTTTCGCTTCGTTTCGTTTCTTTCCGCCATTTCTCGATTGAGTTTTTGACGAAAATCGATGCTCAAAGTGGGGTTAATTGAAGTTGGCACAGAGCAAATATAATCTGCAGGTATCAGAGATCTTCTGTGATGTAGTAATCAGTTATGGAATATATTTTCGACTGAAAAATTATATTTAAATATTGTTTAATCAATATAATATTTTTCAGCATTTTTGTTTAAGGCTTATGAGTCTCCATTAATGAAATGCCAAAGTTAAATTTTTATCGATTCGTGAATATTTCTATAAAATTAATTTCGAGCCCCAATACATGTAACCTGTTTTTATAGCCAAATTGAGATTAAGAAAGAAGCCATATTATGTATTCATATTTCAAGTGGATAACCCATAACTCATCAGTCAATGTCGCTGTTGCCAGCCACACTTTTTTTGACAACATTAAGCCAAAGAATTCTTCTTCTTCCATTGGTTAAAAAATTAAAAAGAAATCATGGCAAACATACATATGTATGTATGTATGTATGTATATGTCCCGTTGTATAGTGTAGTACTTGAGGGGCAATGTTTTTGACTTGCCAATTGCCAAATTGAAAACTCATAAAAATTCTCACGTTTTGCTCCAAATTTCTGTATTTGCAACTGAGTGTGTGCGTGAGTCTAGAACGAAAGCTTTTATATTTTGCATATTCACTTGAGTAGAGCGTAAGGAAGGAGAGCGGGAGTAGTGGAGGGGCGAGAGCTGCTATCGAGTCAGGCTGGCCGAGAGTGGGACCATAAAAGTGACGCCAGCGTTAAGAACCCGCCAAACAACCCACTGAACGAACACTAGAAGTGCCAGCCATTGAACTCTGCACACGATTATTAAGATGGCAAATGTGACCATAAAAGAGAGGAACTCCAACTCAAACTCCAACTCCAACTCGAACTGAAACTCAAGCTGAAACCTCAACTTCAACTCCATCACCATCAGCAAGTCCAACTTCAAGTCCAAGACCAACTGGGGCCACAAATTCATGCTCGAAACACAAACCAGAGAAGACTTGTTGCGCCAAAGATTTTTATCAAATTGGCCGGCGGGTAATGCGAAGCTTGACGAGATACTCATTCTTATACTATGTTCATATATACATATATACATACATATGCTCATTTTGATTCAGATGCTGAGCTGATGCTGATTTCATCTGTGGGTTTCCTTTCCTGTGCGTGTGGCGACTTGACTTGCGGCAATTGACTTGATTTGCCCGCTGGCTATGCAAATTTATCAACACAATATCCCGAGTCTCAAGACTCCAGGCCCAATCCCATACTGGGACCACTGTCCCACAAACACAGAAAAACCGGTGGCACTTTTATTTAAAACTGAAACTTCATCTTAGATATGAAAAAAGAAAGAGTAGAAGAATCTCTGCCACTTGCTCCCTTCCGACACCCTCATTTGCCAGTACTCATCAGTCAGCCTAGTGCAATGAACTTGAAACATCTCGCAGTTTTCGCTATAATCCATCAAATGAGTTGACGGTGTCGTTGGGTTCCTAGAGAGTCGAAGGGCAGAGCCACCGAGAAGACCGAAGTCGGAGGGTTGCCAATGACGCGTGTAAGATACTTGTGCGCGTGTGCCCTCCAGGGGAGCTCCTAATGAATGGGGCAGCTCTCTTCAACTGAAAAGCAACTGTAGAATTTGTATTCTCCATTCTTTATCTTTTTCAATTTATTTTTTTATTTTTAATTTTTGTTTTATTGTTTGTGCACAACAAATAAGAAATGAATCAATTCGCATAGTGTTTCCTTAGTGCCCACCGCAGATAGACTTTAATTGTTTTCTCATTAGTTGTTTGGAAAGTGTCAGTTTTATGTATTGTCATATTTGTTTATTTATGGCTAAAGATATTTTCTCAATGATTTATATATTCGACACAAATTTCAGTTCGAAAATGATATGCGCTGCGTGCTCAAAGTGTTGGCAATTAAAAATATGTTAACTGCTGTTCACACTTTGTGTAAATTATTCTCCAAGGTGTCTTATAAGCAAAGAAGCTGATATATGTTTCAAAAACTGACAGTTTACATAGAGAAAATGGCAATTTCAGACACTATCTCGGGTAATCGTCATCGGAAACACCTCAAAATACTTCGATTTCATTTGTCATAGAGATATGTCCACATACTAAAATTTCATCAGAGTCGCTTGATTTTTGGTAAAGTTGTGGCATATCAAAGTTTAGAGGTTGCTTCTTTTAAGGAAAATCCCATTTCTGCTCTTTTTCCAACACATTTTTCGTCATATCCCGGAAAATACACATCAGAAACACCTCAAATAAAAAGCAGAATGCTAGTTTCGAGTCTCAGAATTGATAACAGTCAAAAAATTGCACTTGGAAATTTTTACATTTTTGATGATTTTGACAAGGGGTTAGTATGCAAAAATAGTAAAAGATATGCTAAAATTAGAAATTTCGAATATGAGCAAATTTTTGATGCAGGTTTAATATAAGTCCAAATCCATTGACAATACTGCAAAAATTATGAAAATCGGATGATTTTTGGCAAAGTTATGGCTGTTCAAAGTAATGAAGTAAGCGAAATGTTGTTTTTTTTGACAATTTTAAGCACAGTTATATATAAAACCTGGGTACAGGGTGTCTTATAGTCGGCTCTGTGTGTTGCCATGCTTCCATTACAAAAACGACCATCCTCACTACTGTGCCTTAAGGGTGTTACGTAATTAATGTGGGAAACTTAACTAATTGTAGTTGTTAATTAAATGTTTGCCATGAAAAACAAGAATGTAAAAAGTCTGCCGAAAGGAACAGCAGCAAATTAAAGTAAAACAACAGGTAACACAGCTAATTTCGCGTTTCCTGCTCTGGGGAATTCTTCATAATTTTTTTTTTTTTTTTTTCGTT
Source organism: Drosophila quadrilineata (assembly GCA_018150725.1). NCBI lineage: Eukaryota > Metazoa > Arthropoda > Insecta > Diptera > Drosophilidae > Drosophila > Drosophila quadrilineata. The sequence goes on along the minus strand of JAECWN010000452.1, from coordinate 8,052,766 downwards.
TATTTATTTTTTTTGGTCCACTCTGACTAATGTTGATGACATCCCATATCGTACGTACATTGGTTGCGACCCCAAAAGTCATTGCACTCCCGTTTTGGGGGGCACACAATATAAAATGAGACACGAAAGTGCAAAACTCGTTTTGCACTTGACGAGAGTGATAATTAATCAGGCGTGTTCCGAATTCCGAATCCACCAAAAGTGGAATAGAAAATTTCAATGTGGAATAGGAAGATAATTTAATTATTTTGTAGACATAATATCCAAACTAGAAGAATGAGAAATACGTAAATCCATCGTCGGAAGTTGATAAGCTAAGCTAATAGAAAAACATCTACTATAACATAATATTCTGGGGATATCAGCAAGTGCCGCATTTCTTATGACGCACGATAAGGGAACACAATGCAAATAGCGTGGAGACAGAACCTAAAAGAACAGTTACGCGCCACACATCCAACAGTCTGTGTGAGAACGCCCGCCTACGCGCAACAACAGTCTGTCGAGGAGAGACGTTCTGATAATGGATATGGATACGAGAAAAGTCTATGTTAATTAACGAGAAACGAGAAAATAATCGTACTACAAAAGTGATTGTGAATTCCTCATGTGAAGTAGTTAACGTCGTCATATGTAGATAGTGTCGCCAGTTTAGAGTCTCTCTCTGATATAAATAACAAGAAAAGTGATTTCTGACAGTGACTTTCAAGTGATTCAAGTTTAAATTTACGTATAGTATGTGTAATAATCAATTTTAATTATAGACAATTTCAACAATAATTGTTTAGGAAATGTTTTCCAACACTTTTCTGGTAACCTATGCATACTTTTGTGGGGCAATTTATTTTTTGGTGAAGAAGCTGCTGATGTTGGTTTGCTTTCCCTTCGGCGTCTCCTTAACACCTTTGCCAGCTGCTGGCGGAGATTTCTTCTTTGTGGCTGCCGCAGATTTGGAACTCGCTGCAGTTCCAGCTGCTGTGGGCGATGTCTTCTTCTTGGACGGTGCCGGTTTCTTCTTTATAAGAGTCACAACAAAGCCATCATCATCCAGAAGAGTTTGATTTGCATTCGTCTCCACCTCCATGGGCTCCTCCTTGACCTCCTCCTCCTGTTTCGGCTTTTGCTCTGATGACTTCTTTTGCGGCTGCTCGTCATCATCAGAGTCCGATATGCGACGACGTTTGCTGCTCGCTGACTTTGCTTTTCCCACTGCCCCTGCCTCGTCTGACTCGTCCCCAGAATCCACAATCTTTCGTCGCAACTTATCTAATTTTTCCTCCTCATCGGAGGAGGAGGACTCGCTCTCAACTTCAAATAGTTGAGTGGAGGTGTTGCCAGCAGGCGATTCTTTTTTCACGCTTCCCGTGGGCGACTTCTTAGACGTGGGCTGCTTCTTCAAGAAGCTGTCCATGCTGCCAGCTGCTGGTTTGTTAACTGCAGCTGCTTTCGTCTCTTTGGCGGCAGGAGCTGCCGCACTGAAGAAACTGTTGATGCTGCCCTTCTTGGCTGGTGGTGCCGCCGACTTTGCCTTGCCCTTCTGCTCGCTGGGTGATGTCTTCTTTTGCTGATCAGTAGGTGACGGCGTCTTTACTGCCTTACTGCCAGAAGCTTGGGGCGGTTCCTCTTTGATGGCAGCGGGTTTAATGGTCTCCACCTTACCGTTAGAGGGCTTGCTAGTTCCATTGGTCATCGGGACTTTTGTAGTGGCGGTGGCAGTGGTGGTGGCACCTGCCCGCTGCTCCAGCTTGGCCAACTTCACCTCCACGTGCTGCATGGGCTTGAATATGGGCGCAGCTGTTTTGGAGCCACCAGCAATCTCCACGGAATACAGTTGCGATTGCGAGTTCTCCAATTTGCTGAGCCATTCGTTCAACTTACTCTCACCTTGCACAATCGTATACAATTCGCCGCCGCCATTCCCAACAATGCCATGCACGTAAAAACGTTTCTCGTACTTGTTGGCTTTGATGCGTTCCTGCTCTTTGATGTGCGCCTCCAGCAACTCGTGAGCTTCCTTATATGTTAATTTGTACTCTTCCAGCAAATCACTGACCAGCACACGTCTATCGAAATCGATTAGGCAATCATCAAGCGCCTGTTGTAGAGACATTTTAGTCTACCAGTGAAATTACTAGTTAAACCAAAATTTCACAAACACAAATCGAAATCGACAACAAAATAAAAAAAAAAGAAAAACGCGCAAAATGCCGGCCACAAACAGCTGTTTGCGAATACTCAAAGTGAACTCTTATGGTGATGGGCAATAACTTAACAGAACAGCGCTAACATACATATTAACAGACTATCGTTTGAAAGCACTGCTGTTAACTATCGCACAAGTAACATGGGAATGTTAGCGCGTCAGCGTGAATGGCAAATGAGTTTACTACACAGCCAGAATAATAGATGGCGCTTTAGAGTATAACGTACTTTACGTAATTCAAATCTTTGAATATTGGCTATTATATTTATAATATTATTTAATTGCAGTTTCAATATGCGCTTTGAGCCGCTGGGTCAGAAAATGTTCACACGCCGTAATTGGCTGTTGCGTTGCAGCATACTCATCAACGTGGCCGTGCTACTTTACATTGGCAGCCATGTCATGATTGGGGGCGGCAACAATTTCACCAGTGCCGGAGGATTCCTGCTGCAGGAGCAACAGCAGCAACAGCCAGCGGCATCCGCTTTGCAAGCTGCAACTGTATTATCACAGCAGCAGCCCACCCCGAAAAATATTAATGTAAGTTAAATCTAATTTAAATTATTATTAAAACTGGTTAAAAATTATACTTCCGCTTTAGTCGGAGGTGTCCTACGTGGATGAGAAGCAGCTGTCCGTGGCGGGGACAGGCAATGGCAACTCCGAGCCTGCGGCAGCTGCGGCGCCTCCACCTGCCGCCGTCAGTGATAGTGGCGGCTTGTCGGATATCGCTGGCCAAGTGATTGGCAACATAGGAGTTCCCGGCAGCAGCAGTGTGGCCACGGAACTGAACAACACACAGTCCGACGCCTACATCGTCACGGGCGATGAGAAGGAGCTGGACGAGCGGGTGAGAACACTGCTCAATTGCTACGAGCACGACTACAACCAGCAGACGCTGCAGCGTGGCGATTTCTGGGTGCTCCAGAACTATGTGCGGGCGGATCATGGCGAGCTGAAGTGCCATGAGTCCATCACCTACACGACGCATGCGGATTACACCTTCCTGGATAATCTGGTGCCACTGCTCGAACGGTAAGCAGCTGCAATCCTCTCCAGAATTAGAAGTCTCATTTTTTGCGAATCTTCACTTGCAGCTGGAATGCTCCGATTAGCATAGCGATGCATGCTCCCGGCACCGACTTCCAGCCCACTCTTGACTCCATCAAGTATCTGCGAGATTGTGTGCCCGGCAACCACCTGGTGCGCGCCTTTGCCACCTTCCATGTGTACTTTGGCACCAAGCACATACCCAAAACTGTGCCCAAGGCACAGGATGCCCTCAAGACCGGCTACAACTGTTCTCTGCCAGCGCCATACTTCAATGTCAGCTCCGGGCATCTATACAAGGCACAGAAGAAGCTGCTGTATCCGGTGAATGTGGGTCGAAATATTGCTCGGGACGCGGCCCTCACACACTTCATACTCGCCTCGGATATTGAGCTGTATCCCAATCCCGGATTGGTTAAGAAATTCCTCGAGATGATTGCTCGCAATGAGCAATATCTGCGACGGAAGGCACCCAGGTGAGAAGTTGATCAATGAAAACTGTTATATAACTGTTATACTCTTATACTGTTGTACAACTGTTATACTGTTGCACAATTGTTATACTGTTGCACAACTGTTATACTGCTGCACAACTGTTATACTTGGTCCAACTGTAATACTGTTATACAACTGGTATACTTTTATACAACTGTTATACTGGTGTACAACTGTTATACCTGGTTCAACTGTAATACTGTCATACAACTGGTATACTGTTATACAACTGCTATACTTTAATACAAATGTTATAATGCAACTGTTATACTTCTTCCACAGAGTATTCCCACTCAGTATTTTCGAGGTGGATGAGAATTCACCAGTGCCGCACGATAAGACGGAACTGCAGGAGTTCCTGCGGAATGGCAAGGCCATACCCTTCCATAAGCGCGTCTGCGCCAGTTGCCATGGAGTGCCCAAGTCCAAGGAGTGGATGGCGGCGAATGAAACGGACGAGCTGAGCGTGTTCCACATAGGCAAACGCACAGGATACTATGTGCACTGGGAGCCCATCTACATTGGCACCCATGCGGATCCGCACTACGATGAGCGGCTCAGCTGGGAGGGCAAGAGCGACAAGATGACGCAGGTAAGCAAACTGTTATACAAAAGATATATGTGAGATGAGATTACCTAACGCGGACCTCTTGAACAGGGTTACTCGTTGTGTGTGCTGGACTACGAGTTCCACATACTGGACAATGCGTTCCTGGTGCACAAGCCCGGCATCAAAGTGCTGAAAAAGGATAATCGGCGGGCGATGCTGGCGGGCAAAACGAATCAGCTGATACGCAAGATCATATATCCGGAGCTGAAGATCATGTACGGCATGCGCAAAGGATGTGCAATATAGTAACTAATTCTGCAGCCCCTCTGAGCGAAGGCTCTACTGAAAAGACTACGGCAACTGCAACTGAAGTTGAAACTGAAAAGGAAACAGAAAGAGAAACCGAAACAGAAAAAGTATGAGAAAGACAGACAACAACAGCAACTACAACTATTTGCAATGCTATAGAGATGGGGTTACTCCAACCCGGAATGAATCCCTCACATTACGGATTAACCACAAACTACCATAACTATCTATGCTAGATCCTTCCTTATGGCATTGCCAGCACACTGCAAGTGGGCGGCATTTTATAAAGTTAGTTAGTACGAACTTAGTATTAGTCAGTTAGTTAGTTAGTTAGTTAGCTTAGGGATAGTAGCATTATTCAAACATATAGAACACGGAGTTCAGATCGGGGGGGTGTTTTTATTTTTTCTACTCTATGCGAATCGAAGCCTTCGGGAGCACGGCTTAAGTACGTTAAACGTAGTTAGTTGTTGTTTATGAAACGTATTACAATTATTTTGTTTGTTTCAATTCTCAATTGCTGCATTATCGAGTTATCGTTTATCGTTATCGTTAATCGTTTATCGTTTAATCAGCAGCTGCCATACAGATTAGATACAGATACAGATACGATTACGATTACGAATCGGCAGCAACTAAGTTGAGTTCGAAAGTCGTCTTGGCTTAGGATTGAAATTTGTGTGTATTCATAATCAGTCATTAAACAATTATGAATTTAGTTGAATATTTTTAGTTATGATAATTTAATTTATTTTAATTTAGTTAGCGCTCGCATCAGATATCCATCAGATACTCAAATCAGGCAACATTTTCTCCCAACATTTTCAACCAACTTTTGTATACCCAGACCCCATTGAAAGGGGAGGGATAGAGACAGAGACATAGAAAGAGATAGACAATGATAGGAGTGAGTGAGAGAGCATATTTGAGATACTAACACACACACACACACTAGAAACAGTCTAACCATTTTGAGTCTGCAAATAGATAATATACATAACATAATATAATAATTGAACAAGAAAGAATTGAAAGTCGAAAATGGGATTGAAAACGATAACTACAGCCGCTATAAAGTAAATGTTTAAATGCTTTAGACTTGGGGGAATTATATTAATTAGAATGCTGAATTGACTCGATAAGAAATACTTATAGTATATAGTATCTAATATATAGTACATAAAAAGGAAGCGAGTGCAAGTTAATTAGCAATTACAATTATACAAACAAATAAAAAAAACAACACCTTGAGAATGAAGTTCAAGTTGAAGTCTACAAATTAAACAATTTAACAATTTGAATGGAGGATTACGTTTGAAACCATAAATGCGTAAATGCAAACCGTGATATTTGTACTAGTAAAGGCGACATTGAAGCTGAGTTTGAGAATTAATTAATTAATATTAATTATTACAACATAAGCATTAACAATTAATCGATATGAAAACTAAAGACGTACGTCGAAACAACAAGATTAAAATCAAATCAAATATATGCATTAAACTAGTTTTGTATATGTTTTTTTTTAGTGTTGAACTTAAAGTCAAACTTGTGCACATATAAATGTTAAAAACATAATGAGAACTCTAGACGGAACAATACATGCTATATAAATTAAATTACAAATGAAAGAAAACAATTATACATATATACATATAAATTTATACGACGCTTTTTTCGAGCTATAGATTTGTTGGAATTGTTGTATACATTTAGAATTGTAGCTAGATGCTGACGGGAATTCAAACAATGTCTGATAATCTAGCTTAAGATGCATCAAGATTGTTGTTAAATCTAATGTTTAAATGAAATTCTGATTGGAGAGTGTCTTGGGAACAACATGCAACATTTGGTGTTTTTGTATTTATCGTACTCTTGTCTATATATCTGTAGGTCCTCAATTGACAGTGATTCTTCAATTTGCTAAAATGAGAAAATTAAAATAATAATTATAGTTTCACAAGAAATCAAATACAACTTCAATTAGCCAGACTTTAAAGATATCATCATCAAAATCGAATTCGCTGTTGAGGACTAAACTTAGCTTAACAAAATTACATAAATCCAACAAGAAATACAGTTACGAAGTAGCATTAAAAAATTACTAATAAAATTTATAAAAAAAAAAACAACTTATTGATAAAGTATTAAAGTGCCTTAGAAAATTATAAAAGAGAAAAATAAAATAAATGATAAAAATGAAAACTTGAGAAAATTGCGATTTTGAGTTATTTTCATGTATATCTATGACAACAACAAATCTCAAACACCTTTCGTTGTGTTGGCTTAGCGGCGTTTTTGTTTAGGCCAAAATTGTTTAAGAAATGACAAATTATTTTTGTATGTAAATAATTATTGTACACTTGTGTATTGTACCATATAAACAATGAGCTATTTCCATGTGTATATATGAATATCTCTATAAAAATGGATGAGTATTTAAACAAACATATTATTTACTGATTTACTTAAACAGAAAGAAAACAAAACAAAAAAAAAAAAAAAAACAATGTTATTTTATATACACAACTCTGCAGTTAGTCGAAGTCATGTCCTATTGAATGAGTCTTCTTATAGCTAGCCTGCCAATTTTATTTTTACAACTATACTTATTAAACCATAAATATGTATATCGAATTAATTAATGTTTACCTTGATTAGGCCATAATTAACATAAATACGTACTGTAAACTTAGGCCTCCTCCTCATTTTGAGCCCAGCATTTGATCTTTCGTTTATATGTATGATATATTGTATAGTTTACTGTGCGACAATTGCTGAGCAAAGGACTATTAGCTGAAGGATAAACATGAGAAATATATGATATATATATATAGATATACATTAAGCCTACGAATTGTAAAAATAAAGACAACAATTGCATATGGATCACAAATACTGCCTTGATTATTCTCTGGGGGTAAAATTTATACATATTTTCCAATACCATCATCACTTCAATCATTTTTATAAATTTTGATCCAAGGAACATGTTGAGTTTTTCAACTGAATTTCTTGCAGACAATTTGTCTGAATCTGATGAAAAATCCCCCCCGTATAGCTGCTGACGTTGAGAGCTGACTTCAAGATCAGCTTTTAATCGAGTTGAGGCGAGTAGATATCGAAGACAATGGTGTTGCCCCGCACTTGGTACAGCCTTAGGCCTGCGCATGGGCGCAGCTCGTCCCCGTCCTTGACTTTAAGAGTTGTCTTGGTTTCATATACATACCTACATACATACGTATAGAATCTGGTTTTTTTGGGGATTACTGGTTTAACAGCATGAAAATAAAAGTGACAAAAGTGCGGCGATGGCATTTTAGCATTTGCTTAACATAAATTAAAACACACACAATTTTTGATTAATACTGAGATATTGTTCAAATAACTTGTTGCTCTCATCTCAAAACTGAGAGAAACTGAGTCATCTCTCACATTTACTAGAAACTGCCGTATCCCTCGCACATCACATCACAGCACATGGTTTGCTGTTGTTGTTGTTGTTTTTGTTGCTGTTATGCGATTTGGTTATTTATTAACATGTTTGCTTTTTATTGCAACAGCAGCAGCAACAGCAACAGCAACAGCACCAGAAATCGAGTCAACAAAAGTTGTCGCTGTCTCTCACACAACACGTAACAAATGTAGAAGAATATCAACAGCCTCTGCCTCCGCCACCACCTACGTCAGCGTCGTCACCATATGCTCATCAGTTGCCGCTGCTGACGTCGCTGCTGCCATTGCTGTTGTCGTTGCTGTTGCCGTTGCTGTTGCTGTTGCCATTTTACCAGTTAAGATCTGCGTCTCACATCTATCGCGAAACAGTTGAAATTGTTAGCCCGTTGCCTGCACATCGCGTTCGCTTTCCGTCGCTAAACTAAACGTACGTAGTGCCGAAGGACACTACATCCCAAGGATAATCGAATACTATCGATATGGCTAAAATTATAATCAGTGCAATCGTGTGCTTAGCCATGTTTGGCTCAATGGGTTAGTAACAAATCTACACTTCATATAACAGACAATTGAAATCGAATGCAAATTTCATAAGCGAAACGAAAGACTTAGGCAACGAACTTGTGCGCATCTTATAGTATTCAAATTGGTTGTGGGTACAGTTTAAACGCATTTCGTTGTGCCTCATTAATATAATGTATTCTAAACTAAAATTTAATAAACATAAATGTGAGAGACCTTTAATAAAAAAAAAATTATTTTTTAAAAAAATCTGGTTAACGCAACGGACTCAATTTGAATTAAAAAAAATTGCAAACTGCAAGCAAATTGGATACCTATTTTCATATGCTACTCCAATTTTAACTGCACTTAATAAATTTAGTATTTTAAATATATTTTGTTCATATCTTATATTTTCTGAAAACTGCTAAAAATTTAAAAATTTCATAATTTTATATATTCAAAGAAAACTTACTTAAATATTACCTAAAATTATACTTTAAGTAGTATGTTTTCCAAACCTTTTAGATTGTATATATAATATTTTTTATTAATTACTTAAGAAATATATTTCAATAATTAGTGTGTAGCTGTTGAGATAAAGAAATATATGTACATAAGTGGAATTGTTAGAAAATAGGAAGTCATACTGAAATGTGATGTGATAATAACTATGCATTTTTATATCATATTTGACATTTAAAAAACAAACTGGTTCCAAAATTATTTTTAGCATATATAGATGTTCTCCTTTAATTAATAGACCTGTTCATGGCATTGTTCATGTTTTAATTGAATATAATATGCAAATGAAGTAGATTTTTGGAAATTTTTCACAGCCGCTGCTGGCAAAACGTTTAACCAGATTTGAGATTTGAGATTTCAGAGCTCTGATCTCACGATCTCTCAATCACAACACAATAGTAATTACATCAATTAGGGGCGCCACAATTAAAATTTCAAGCTGAGGGACGAAAGTGAATCTCACGACTTCAGAGAAAAAAAATTTAAAAAAAAAATTGTGCCGCAACTTCTTCAATTATCCAAGAAGACATATATAATACAATTCATCAAGCAACGTCATCGTGGAGTTGGGGAACTACCTGATGGTATCCACTATACATAATTTCCCAACAAATACCAGGAAACAAAAGATGATCGAAAAAAGTGCAACTAATGAGCGCAAACAATAACTTTGGGCAATAACTTTTTGCCAGATGTATAGTAAACATTTCCGCATACTGTAAACAACTGCAGCTCAATTAACACGATTCGGATGAATTCAGCAATCCAGCATGGATTTAGCGAGTGTCTTCTTCAGATTTCAAGGTCACACCACACAGCTCTTTCAAAATGAATTCACACATAAATTAATACTTGGACACCAAAATCAATATTACATAACATTTAGCTGCGGTTGCTGTTGCGGTTGTTGTTGCTGTTGCTCACTACTTGACAGTCAAGAAATTGAAAACCCGTTTCTCGATCTGGCCAAGGCACATATGTACTATAGTCTGCTTCTTCTTCTGCTTCTGTTTCTGTTTCCATTTCTTGCCCTGGCTTCATGTTAACCTCAATCAGAAATCGGTGATTGACGATGCGTGCCCAGCTGGTTGATATGACCTTTGAGAGCTGAGCTTTTGCATTCAGCATCGTTTTTTATTATTATTTGTCTTCTTCTTTTTTAATCTCCCCATTGAAAACTGTTGATAATGTCCATTTGTGGCGCATTGAAATGAATGAGAGGGGGAATTACACTGCAGATAAAAGTGAACGTTCAGCACGTTGTGTGGGAAAATATTGAACAAACACTAGCTTTGAAAAAAGTTTTAATAAATTTAAATTGAATTTTAAATATTTTTTAAAATACGTAATTAACCCATTAAAATTTTGAATAGCAAATATTTCCTTTTATGGAACTCCATAAATCATATCAAATGACTGAAGTGTGCCGAGAGTCTCGTCTCTCGTTTTTATTTTTTGAAGTTTGTTTTTTGCTGGAGATGATTGGCATTCCAAGACATAATGAGCGCCCACATGGGTTCAACAAACGGGGTGTGTAAACACACGTAACACAAGCAAAACTCGTTAAAAAAAAAAATTTAAAAAAAAAAAATCAAAAAAATGTCTCCAAGTTTGACACGCCCTTAAGACCTAGACATAATTATTATGTAAAACAGACGTTGTCAATTAGCCCAGAGATGTTGGCCAAGACGAGACTTGTCTGCAAATATCTATATGCAAATAACATGGAAACATTTACTTAACATATTTATTTATATATATGTATATGAATAGTAAAAAGCGTTTTTGTTTACAATCTGCGGACCATGACTCGGGCATGGGTGTATGGAGCAGGAGGTTTGAAGACCACCTCACCTTCTTCATTCTTGTAGTCCGCATAGGCCATGGAGTAGACACACTCCATTCCCACGGACTGCATCAGTTTAGCCGCATAGTAGCTGGTGCAGCAGGCAGCTATCAATGGGAATCCTTTCGCATGTCCTGCCTCCATTAATGCCTTGGTTAGACGAACACCCAGTCCCCTGCCCCTCATCGACTCAATCACAGTGATGATGTGCAAATCAAGCAGCTGGGACACATTGTAGCGCTCGTGCAGATTCGCTTCGGTTTCCATCATCGCCAGAAACATCGAAATGCGTCCAGATGCCCTCTCCCTGAACTGCTTCACATCGTCGGCAACCTGAACTCCTGCCAGTATGAAACCCACAATTTGATTGTCCTGCTCAGCAACCAGACTGTGTCCTTGCTCAATCAACTGGTAGTTGTGATCATTTTGTCCCTCTTTATGGGGTATCTTGAAGCCTGTATAGACACAGAGAGGCTCCCCCGTTGAGAAGCTCTCATCTAGAAGCCTAATAACTTCTTGATGATCCGCAACTGTCATTGAACGTATGATAATTCCGTCCTCCGATGTGCCCGCCATGATGTGTCAAATAGAACTGTTTTGTTTCTCTCAGCTTATTTTTTTATGCTCATTATCAGAGGGAAGAGTTCATATACATATACATATGTATATGATACATATATAGCAGAGAGAGTTGACATTGTTAATCGAGAGAAGAGCGTCAAAAGCTTACTCTGACTCTGACTCAGCAAGTTGGAAGCGATAAGCTGTGATATTTGCAGAGGCTTCTTAATTAATACACTTTAATCCAAGGGCATATTAACTATTTGAGCAAGGTTAGCAAGACTTCTAGGGAGATACACTAAGCTGCCCAAATTTAAGCATAATAATTTGAATATTTTATTTAAAATATTTTTGAATACCAAATGTTTTTGCATATCAATATTTTTTCAATCAGCATTAAAATAATATATATTAAACAAGTTTTTATGTTAGTAAATATAAGTCTAGCCTATCGACCAGCAGTGTATATTATAGAGTATTAATAGGGCGACTAGAAGAACATTTTAAAGCTACAGTTGTGAACCACAATCTCTATCTTTCTCTCTTTCTCTTTCACGTTCTCTCTCTCTCTCTCTCTCTCTCTCTCCTTTGTTGTTTTACCTCTCTCTCTCTCTCTATATTTATTGCTGTTATTGCCCTAGACCGTAGTATAGGTTCTTATCTCTAAAAGCTTAGATAAGACGCTTACTCTACTATGTTATGTGCAGAGAGTAAATAAAAACCTGCTGACTTCACTGTCTTATAGAATATTTAATACCCTGCAGTTAAGCGTATAGCATTCATAGCCTAATCATTAATTTATCTCATTATAAACCTCTTATTTAAGTCGACGCGCCGTAAACTTGTTGATCATACGTTTGATCAGTTTAAGATTTCAAAAGTTCTAAGCTAAAATGAGAAAAAAAAAACAAAAAAAATCCCCGCGAACATCAGAAACCATCATAAATCATTAGAGGTAAGCGCGAACCGAGCCCTATCCTAGCCCTATTAACCCCAACCTATCCGCCTCTTTTGCAGCCCTAGCAGCAGGTGGCGCCTGTCGCGAGGCCAACGGCACTGCGCCCGTTTCCGGCTCCTGTGATGCCTACATCGAGTGCAGGAACGGCGTGGCCGAGGAGAAACTCTGCCCGGATGGTCTGCTGTACAATGAGAAGTCCACTGGATATCCCTGTGGATATCCCATCGATGTGGAGTGCACACAGCCATCTGCTCGTCTGCAGGCTGCCCAGCCCACCGATGATTGTCCCCATCAGTTTGGATACTATCGCATGGGAGATTCCAAGCACTGCGGTCAGTTCATGAACTGTGCGGCTGGACGTGGATTTGTGTTCGATTGCCCCGAGGGTCTGGCCTGGAATCCTGCCACCTACAAGTGCGATTGGCCCGATCAGGTTGAGGATTGTGATGCCGAGGCTTTCCTTGGCTTCCGTTGTCCAGCACCAGTGGCAAAGGATCCCCAATTGGGCGAACAGGAGGAGGACTACACATTCCATCCGTCGAAGGACAATTGCCAGGTTTACTTCATCTGCATTGAGGGACGCCCACGTCGCATTGGCTGTGACGAGAGTCAGGCCTTCAACCAGGAGCTGAATCAGTGCGACGAAATCGAGAATGTGCCCAACTGCAGCAACGACATCAGGGCCAAGGGAGCCGAGATCAAGGCGGCACGTGCTGCGGCCAGGGCTGCACGCAAGGGTCACTAAGCTAAACGGATGGGGGGATTCAACAGTTTTTTACTGGGAACATTTTGGAATATGCAAAAGCACGCAAAGAGTTGCTCGAGTTCTCTAGTCTGTAGTTAATGGGTGCCAATTGAAGTGCCAATTTATTGTATAATTTTTCCTTCTCGTCAAAATAAAAATTATCAACAAAAACAAAACAAAACAGAAATTTTTTACAAGTCAAGTTTTGTGTCTTAAGTCTTTCGTTTTGGGCTATGAAAATTTATGGTGAAAATGTTTATTAATTGTAGAGTTTAATTCTCTTGCAGCTCTTGCCTCTCCCGAGTGCCTTATCCCAAACGGAAGGTTTGCCACAGGTGACCAGTGTGATGCCTACATAGAATGCCAGGACGATGTGCCTGTTCACAAACTCTGCCCAGATGGTAAGTAATCCTCACAGCTTAATATATCTCATGTCATAATATATCTCCTTTAATTGATGTTTAATGTTACTTAGGTCTGCTCTTCCATCAACGCACCAAGGCAACCGGTGAGTGCACCTATGCCCCCTACTCCACCTGCAAGGAGCGCACCCGCCTCCAGCCAGCCAACGGCACCGCTGAGTGTCCTCGCCAGTTCGGCTTCTATTTGAATGGCGATTCCACGAAATGCGGCGTGTACCGCAACTGTGCCCACGGTGTGGCCTCGATGACCAAGTGCCCCGAAGGATTGGCCTTCAACGAGGAGACCTACCAGTGTGATTGGCCCGATCTAGTGAGCAGCTGCAATGCTGAGGCCTATCTGAACTTCAACTGCCCCGCACCCGAACTTGTGGATGGTGTTGTCCCTGAGGTCGATGTCAGTCCCGAGGGAGAGCTGCGCTACTATCGCCATCCCCAGACCTGTAAGAAATACTTTGTCTGCGTGAATGGTCATCCACGTCTCTACAACTGCGGCAAGTATCTGGCCTTCAACTCGGAGACGAAGCTCTGCGATTTCTACAACAAGGTGCCCGAGTGCTATGCCCTGCTGAAGGAGAAGCAGAAGTTGAAGGCGGAGCGCAAGCCCCTCGAGTAAAGGATGCGGCTTTTAATCGTCGGTTAATCTCGTAGAGGCTGCCCAGGAGGGGCTACCGATTGTAAATTCTTTCTACTCATAGTATTTACAATTTGTGCAATTTAATTTCTTTTGTAAATACCTGTAATTTTATGCGTATTCCTTAATAAATATAAATTACAACAGTATAAAACTGTAAGTTGTATGTTAATGTATGTTATGTCATACATATTTTGATGACAGAAAACCAAATTCAATTCAAATTCATATTTTTCGACTTTTTGACAAAGACTAAAGTTTGGAGCTGGTAGCGGGTACTTGCCAGACTCTATCAAAGGCTTGAGTTTCGATTTCGAATCTTTAAATATACCAGGCGAACAGAAATCAGCAGCAAGTAACTTCTTGTGAATGTGATTTGCGCAATAAACAAACTCCTTAAAAGTATGCTACAATAATAATTATGGACTTGCATAATGCCAGCTTAAAAGTATGTTGAACTTTCTTTCTACAGAATTTTCAGTTGCATTCTACTGATTTCTGTTCGCCTGGTATCTCCAGCGAAATTTCGTTTAAATTTCGATTGATTTCAAGACCTGCCACAGACATGATAACAATATATAAGAAATTTCCCATCTGTATGTTGTATGGTCAGTAATAGACGGGGTTGTAAGATTTAAATTTTATTTTTATCATTTGTGGAGTTGGTTTAGTTAGTTAGTTTTCATTTGCTTGGCTTACTCGTATTATTTGTGTTATTTTTAATATTAGTTCTTGGTAGATTAATTAGAGTTGTATCGATTTTACATGTGACTCTGACTGCCAACAATTTTCATTTTCATTTCCACACTTTTTAAATGTTTCTCTCAATTTGCTGTTTTATACATTATCGACTTTTAATTACCTGCATATTTTCTGCTTGTTAAAACAATTCCAGTTTAGGGAAGAAATTCCAATAAAAAAAACGAATAATTTAGTGTTGTTTTCGTTTTTGGAAATAATTTTAAGCTCGAATTTGTTGTTAAAAACATTGCTGAGTTAACACTAAACAACTAATTAATTAATTTCATTTATTATTCAATTTTAATCAATTTCTTTTGGAGATGCTTAAACTAAACGAAGACTTCCTCTTCTCTTATCTCTTTTAGTTGCTTTCTATTTTTTTTTTTAGAAGTTTTTCTTTTTTGGCTATAAAAATTAAGTTACGTTTTTTACGTTTGCTTTTTGAACTTTTGCACTATTTTTTCTGCATCTGTGTGTGTGTGTGTGTAAGTGTGTGTATGTATGTGTGTATTTTAAAATTACAACAAATAATGAATATTTAAGATTAAGTATTTCGCTTTTCATTAGAGATTATTTTATTCACTTTTCATTTAGTTATACGTTTGCATTTCTTATCTTTTCTTTTCTTTACTTATCTTTCGTTTCATTTTGTTTCGATTTGTTTGTGGTGCTTGGCTAAGGCGACTTTTGTTTGGTTGTTTTGTTTCACTTTGTGTTTTACATTTTGCAATATATGTTCAACATTTGTTGATTTGTCTGTTGTCCGTTGTCTGTTTGTCTGCTGTTTTGTTTTTGGTTTCTTGCTGATATTTCCCCGTTAACATTATACATGAAAATCAGTAATTTGCATTTTGAACATGAAAAGAAAACATAAAGATTGCGACACAACAAACAAATAAAGAAAAAGAAAATACAGAAAAATTGTAAACAGTTCGAAAATCAAATTGTTTATAATGACTTACAGAAAATAATTGTCCTTTTTAGTGGCTTAAAAATTTATGCTAGAAATTCGGCTATTAAAATTATTTAAGTTCATATCATACCTCAAAGATTCGCTTGAGAAAAAGTTTTACATATTTCGTTTTCCGTATTCTTAAGTATTTTAATTTTTGGTTTTTGCTTTAGTTTTGCATTTTTTTTTCATTTCATTTAACATATTCAGTCTTTGAGCGTTTAACATAAATAAATTAATTAAATTAATTTATTTAAATTGCATTACAAAATGTATCCAAGTATT
Source organism: Drosophila quadrilineata (assembly GCA_018150725.1). Classification (NCBI taxonomy): domain Eukaryota; kingdom Metazoa; phylum Arthropoda; class Insecta; order Diptera; family Drosophilidae; genus Drosophila; species Drosophila quadrilineata. The sequence continues at coordinate 8,036,536 of JAECWN010000452.1, read as the reverse complement.
CCTTGTTCGCTGCCTGTAAATAATTTCGAGTTCTATTGCATTTATGTGGAAATTTCTCATTGTCTGCCTCACGTTGCGTTTGTCATTTAAAATTTATAGCCAAAATTTTAGTTTATCTCGCGACCGACGATCGTTAATCGTTATTGATCGTGATCGATGAAAATTTGGAAAAAATTTTATAATCCTTAGTCAAAGTTGGTTGTGTTAGCCAAAGTTTTGCTTGCTCCATTTCAATTATCAATTATGTTTCTTAACTTAATGCTAGTTTCTTGGGTTTCTCATTTATACATTTAATTAGTAATAATTATATATATATTCGCTCTCCTTTTTTCATGCGCTTCTGTCTCTCCTCATAAACTGCTTATTTTTCTCATGATTTTCTAAGTTTAAAAACTTCTATCTTGGACGTACCATTTAATCCGTTTCTCTGCGTTTTTCATTATTCAAAATGGTTTGCTTAAATTTAGTTAAACATTATTATACTCGTGAGTAAGTATAGTATATAGTAAATATATAAAATTTTGTGTCTAAATTCAGTTGTTTTTAGGAGTTTTCATCATTTCTCAAAGTCAAACAAGATTTTTGGCCTCGAACATAAAACTCTCCAGAGTTCCCATTAGAAATTATTTTCTTGTTTTCCCTTTCGAATTCATATATATATTTCTTATTTTTTTTTTTGGAAATTGTTTTCTTCGTACTTTTGGGTGGGGCTTACGTTTATCATATGCTATATCTCATTGTTTATCGAACATTCTCTGCCAACATAAAAATTTGTTGTCAAATATGTTTTACTTTTGTTACGCTTAAGGTTTTTGAAGGTGATTTTTCTTACTGTATGTAGAACCGGTCTCTTGTGTTTTCTTTCTGATAAGGCAACTGCTTTTGTTACTGAATTTGTAATATCTTCTTTTGTTGATTTCTTTTATATATTTTCGTTTGGTTTTTTCTCGTTTTTTGAATTTTTACAGTGTGATTTGGATTGGAACTGCATTTTGAGTTGGTTTTTTTTGTTTAATTAATTTTGCTATTTCAACGGAAGATTATGACAATTGTTTTAAAGCATATCATAAGCAGCCAGAAAGTGTTCTCATTTTTGTTTGGACTCCTAAAAACAACGAAACATTATATATTTTTGCTGTGCCTTAAGTTATAATTTAATTGGAAATTTTTCTTTTAATTTATCAGTATCCTAGACATTTGATTTCATCTTAATTTTCGATTCCGTAATATGTATAATTTTATAGTTTTTATTCATCAAGTTATTTTTTTGCCATTAAATTTTGCAAAACTTTTAATTTTGTTGTCGCCAGTTTCGCGTTTATCGAAATCAAATTATATGGTAATTAGTGCATAATTTTGTGGCCTAAATTTAATGCAGTTTTCAATGCGCACAATACATGATCTCCTTGGCTTACTATATTCCCATGGATTCGTGTATATATCTATGCATAGTTGTGACATGCTTCTGTTGATGTTAGAATTATATTTAATAAAAATATATATATATAAAGATTAATATTTTATAAACGAATAAAATATCGAAAATTGGTTAAGGAAAATGATTGTTGTTTTATTAAGAATTCAAATATAAATGATGAGAAACTTAACATATTAATTATAAAATTCAAAACACAATAAGAAATCAAATTATTTAATCAATAAAATATTTTTCAAAATGGAAAACTGTATTGAAAATGATATACTAAGTAAATCTAATGTGTTTGGCCTCTCATTGTTGTTGTTGGCATTAATGGAACTTTCGCTTTTTACCGCCACGTTTCTTGCCCTTGCCACGTGACTTGGCCAATTTGCGTTTTTTGCTAACACCATCTCCACGCAGCGCTGACTCGCGGTTAATCTCGCCCAGAATTTCATCACCCAGAGTACCTATTGAAAGTACAAGTAGTTAGTTGATTGTTCTGATAGGGGATTATTTGGAATGGAATTACCCAACGTGGTGAGTTTGCGCTGACGATGCTTCTCAGCTTTAGTGACAGGCAGACGCATCAAGTAGTCCTCCTCGTACTCCGTCTTCTCCTTCTGTGCCTGTGACAGCATCTGTTGAGCTCTTGAGCCCGACGACAGCTCAGTGGGCGCATCCAGATACTCTTCCTTCAGATCTTGCAGCATAGATGAACTAAAAACAGATATTGAGTAGATTATTAATTATGATTGTTCTTGTTTATTATTTTTATATTATTAATCATTTTATTTTGTTATAATTAATTGTAATTTGTTTATTTATTAATAATCATTGCTTTATTTAAATATTTATAAATTGTAAACCTCAGCCGCGTCGTGGTAAACTATTATTGCTACTAGCTGTACTTATATCAAGCACAGCATAAACTTGTTGCGAATTATAAGCGCAAGTTGAAATTGATCCCTTGCAAATTTACAATAAAAGTTTTCGACTTACGTGATGGCGCGCTTCTTGGCACGATCCATAGCCTTCTTCTCCTTGTCCGCATCACGTTCATCGCCATCGTAATAGACGGGCTTAATACGTGGCGGCACATAAACTCCTGATTTGCCAGCAGTGGCTGCCTTTCGCGGCTTTTTCGCGCCGCCAGCCTCATCCTCCTCATCATCGTCCTCATCGCTATCACTGTCAGCTGCGGCGTCATCATCATCAACATCGTTATCATGACCATTGGCATCCTCATCGGCACCAGCAGCACTCAGCATATTTTCGGGATTCGGTTTATAGAGTATGGGGTCTGTGCTGCTGGTGACGCCTGTGGTGGCTGTCTTGACCAGTTTGTCAATCTGATAGCGCAGCTTATAGTCTATGGGCCGAATCTTTTCCAGCACTGTGCGTATCTCAATCAAACGTTCAATCGATGGATCCCCCTCAATGGTTTCGCCGGAGCATTTGCGCAGCACAACATATGTCAAGTTGATCAAATAGTCGAGCAGCATGTGATACTTGACCTCCAGAAAACTGAGGCCATACTCTGTGCTCAGTTCACCGCGCTTCACACGCTGCAACATGCCCTCGACCAGATCTGTCACTTGCTTCACATTGCTGTTCATCTCGCCCAGGAGCTGGATGGCCTGCGGTATATCCTGCTGGCCCTGCACCTCACAATCATAGTCGAGTGCCTGCAACAAAGTCAGATGAAAATCGAAATTAAATAAATATTGAAAAAAATACTAAAGTAGATAAATTTCACAAAAACAATTTACAATTTTAAGATTTCTTTAAGCTGTTTAAGGATTCTTCTAAGGATTCAGATATACCTTTACAATCAGTCCCATTTTGTGCAAGGATGTTGCTGCTCAACAAATGATACTTTTTGACCTTTCACTAAAATAATACTAATCGCAACTATTTGGTTTTCAGCCATGTTGCAGCTGCATGGACTTAACATATGCACAGCCATTTCTATATACATATGTATCATATATATATTATGTTATGTACATTATGTATATATATATATATATAGGAGAGCCTAACTAATTATGTTGGTATTTTTGAAATCAAAACTAAGCCTTTGGCCAATGGCCAGCAATTGTGTTAGTTCTGTCTCGTTTGCTCTACAGCTGTTTGCTTTTTATATTATATTGACCATCATCATCATCATCATCATCATCATGGTCATCATCCTGGTCATCATCGTTGTTAGCATCATTATCATATTTAACAAATTCGCACAGTGCAGGAAATTAAATTCGCTATGAAAATATACAAATGAGTTTAGTGCTATATGAGATGTCATAAACAGAGGCAACCTGCATGGATACATTCCTCACTTTCCAAATTGTGGCATGCAACGCCGCCTATTTCATTCATTTTGCATGCTGCAACCGCAGACTACATATACACAGAGTGATGTAGTGTGTGTGTGTGTGTGTGTGCGACACCGCACAACTCATTTGCATATTTTATTGGTTGCCATTTAATTATTTGCATTTTACAGAAATTTTTGGCCACCGCACCAGGGACCACTCATAGCTACCCCTCACACACATTCACACCTTCACACACTCACACACACACACACATACTGCTGTATAACGACTGTTGAGACTGCCTTTTGACCGCCGCAACTTATGCTGCATTTATTTTCAATTAATATTAATAAAGCAGCGAAAGAAAAATACGGGATGATGGCGAAAAGGGGGCAGTTTACAATATGGGCGTTTTTCATTTTACATATTAATTGCAAATTGTAAAATATATATATATATATAGAATTTATTTTTTTTTTGTGAAAATAATATAATTCTCGCTGCCATATAATTTGTTATTCGGTTTTCCGCAAAAATGTCATTCGGGGATTATGCATACAAAATGTGATTAAAAATGCGAAACATAATGGAAAATCTATAAAAACAAATTAGAAGCAAACAATAAAAATTATTTGTTTATGCATACATGTTGTACATTGCATAATTATCATTTTTCATTTTCAAAAAATATACCCTCTCCTCCCCCTGACCACACCCTTGGATGCAACGTTGTCTGCATATTTTTGTAATGTTCGACGCTGCAATTTATATAAATAATTATATTGATAGCAATTTTTGAGTGCTTTTGTTTGCGGCCTGCCCCATGTTCCTGTTAATTTATGCATTTTTGGCAAATTTGCATATTATTATTAGAAAATTAATTTAATTGCATTTCGTGCATAGACACGACATAGCAACAAAGTGCTCTCCAAATGCAGCAGTGTCCAACCAAAATTGAAACCATGATCGGCATCGGATGGGTTTTTGTTGGGTTCGTCGATGGAAATGAAATAAATTGAAATGCAAATTATCTGGCAAATGTTTTATAAATTCGCACAAAAGGTAGGTACAGTCGCGTCAAAGTGTTGCAATGAAGTAGTGGTTTCTATAATTGAGAGATATAATAATAGAAATAAATTTTAAAATAAAATTAAACTCGATGCTTCTCGATATGTCTATAAATGCAAGACAAATTATATTGGATATCAAATAATTTATTCACAAAGAATTAAGAAATTAAATTTTTAAATATTATCAGAGATGAGATTAATTTTAAATATAAAGGAAGATATAATGGTGAAATTTATTTAAAATTAATATTTCAATAAACTTTATCTTGGCAAATAAAAATAATGGTCATTAAATAATTTGTTAGTAAGAAACAATAAATTCAAAGTTTGTAATATGCTCAGAACTGAAGTAAATCATAAGTATAAAGGAGGATATCTGTTAAATATATATACAAATAATATCATTGATAATACATATAATACTATAAGACAACATAAATCAAATGTAAATTGTTTTTAAATAAAACTTCATCGGGATATATGCAGAATCCGTGTTTATAAGCTGATTTCAACTGTAGTAAATCTCTCTCTCTCTATCTCTATCTCTATTTCTATCTCTTATTCAGTGCCTTATCAGTGGACCCACAGAGGACATAGCCTATTTTGATGGGTTATATCATTGTTCGATTCGGACCAACAATGGGGCGTTATAAGTCGGGCAATATGAGTTTCGCCATTAAGCCTGCGCGACATGCACTTGTTTGGCGAAGTGTGTTAACTGGCGGGCGTGGGGGTTTAGGGAATATCAAAATTGAAGGGGAATCGATTGGGGTAGACTGAGGGGTTGGTTGAAGAGGGTGAGGCAAAAAACGCGTTAAATAAAATACGCGCATATTTTTGGCGACAGCCAATGCAAAAACAGGGCCTGGCAGCTTGGCAACAGCAATAAACAACAAAACAGCATAATAACAACAATAACAACAACAATGACAGGGAAGGGAATGGAAGGGAAGGAGTACAACAGCCCATATGCAACATATGATGGCAACGAGCTTGCAACTGCCACAAAAGCAAACCGCAATTCCGCCTGCATGCGTACAACAGCAATAACAACAACAGGAGTTTCTGCAACTGCCAAAGGCAATTTACAACAAAATGGCAAACTAGCCAATACATACAGCATACAGACAACCACATGTCTGCCACCCCAAAACCCCCTTTCCACCAGCCCTTGCCCCTGCCCCTACCCCAGCCCCTACCCCTGCACGCTCCACTTTGCCAAAATCATTTAAAATTCGTAGAGCTTTTTTGTTGTTGAATTTAGTAAATGCAACGATTGCAAAAACACGTCGTCGAATTGTTGTCGTTGTTGTTGTTGTTGTGGCGCTGCATTTGCATTAACGGTTATTTGGCAAATGCATTTTATGTGCAGCAGCCACACCCAACGCCCCTAAACATAGGCAACGCATTTTATTCAATCGAATGCAGCTTCTCCCTCTCTCCCTTTCTCTCTCTCACTCTATCTCTGTATCATGGTTAGTGTATAGCCATCTCAGTCACTCGTTTAGTTTCGCTGTGGAATAAAATATAAATTGCAATTTCAGTCTGTCTGCCACGCAGGTTATGAAAGTGTGACCCCTTCCCCGCCCAATGCAAATACATTTGCCAACATTTAATGACAGCACTTGATGCTGCAGCAGCAGTTGTTGCCACACTCTGCCCCTTTACCACCATCCGCCATGTGGTGCAGCATTTTGCAATTGCAAAACGCACATTTCTAATATGTATATGGTTTTTTTTTTTTTTTTTTTTTTTGGTTTTCCATTGGCGATTTTTGCAATTCGTCTAGAATTAACAACATAAATAAATGACGCGCATGTTGCGCATTGCGATAATTGCACAAAAACCATTGCATATTTATAGGCTTCGCATATGACATTTTTCACTGTGTATGTATGTATATGGAAAATGGCATTAAATATATACAGCAAAGCATATAGAATGCCCAAACTGTACATAAAATGTAAATATGTTTTGTTGAGAAATATAATATATTTTTTGAGAGCAAATGAAATTTATATTTATCATACCTTATTTATTTTCTCAACATTGCAAATATGTAAAATAATTGTAAAACATACAAAAATAATAAAAGTAAATTTAATAAAATAAAATCAAAATTAACAAAAATAAATAATAAATATGTAAAATTAAAATTAAAAATAAAAGTGTTTTTATTAAAATATAATAAATTAATGGTAAATTTTTGATTTGACAGTTGATTGATTTAAATACAAAAAAATACATTCCACAAAATTTGTCAGATATGTTGTTCATTTCTTAAAAGCTGCAACTTTGACTTTCTTTTTATGTTGATTTCGGCAAATTTCATCTCACTCTCCAGCTAACCGCAATCTGTGGCGTTTTCAGCCAAGTTTGGCCCATAAATGAACTACTTTGCTGTTGACCAGTGTAAATATGAACTATCCCTTTGATTCGTTGAATCTCTTTCTGCCTTACAGAATATACGAGTATATGATACAGTTTCAAAGCAGTTGGACTGTTAGTTGCAATAGGCTACCGTTAATCCGTGTTAGTCGATAGGGGGCAAAAAAAAAAATGTAGAGGAAGATTTCACTTTTCGATGTGGCAGGTAGCCAAAGGGGCATGCAACCCAAAGGGACCACTTGTTTCAATTATAAAACTACAAATTGTGCACCATTTGAGGCGAGTGGCAGTCAGAAGCCACAGCAAGGGCTCCAAAAGTGGCAGCGATGTGTCACCCTCCGAGATCATACGATGGATGATGTGCAGGGGAGGTGCATATACGATATATCGGGTGGCTGTGATTTCGACGGCGGGGGGAGTTGAATCCAATGGGGTAGGCAGAACTACAACACGACGGCCATTAGAAATCGATTGACATAACTCAAAAATTGTGCAAATTAACGTAAAACCAGCGAACCAGCGACAATATGGGCGGGGCTCTTGATGGCTAAGTGAAATACGGAGAGGAGTGAGTAAGTGGGGGGGGTGAAGGGGAGTAAGAGGCGGCAGGACGAGTAGTTGGAGAGTAAGGGCAACCCAACTCGACAGCCTGTAAATAACGAGGCAACATCCTGCCACCGTCCGAAATATGACCTGCCAACGGAGACACATACCTACATATGTAACTGTACGTATATTTATAACTGTGTAGTGTGTGTGTGTGTGTTTGTGAGGAGTGTGGGGAGTATTCTAACAACGAGTACGAGTATGTTTGGCGGCCTCGCTGCCTCATGTAGAAATACGCGCGACTGTTGCAAACCGCAGCCAGACCAAAGTCCATTCTCCCTCCCACTCAGCCACGCCCCGCACCCTTTTGATCCCCACACCCCTTCTCCCAAACTAGCCACCTCCGTAGACCAGCACAAAGTGAAGCTCAAATTTATGCAGCGTTTCGTGCAACGTGTCGTTGCGGTTGTTGTTGCTGCTGTTGTTGACGTCGTTGCCATTGCATTGCCAATAACCAAAATATTGATTAGAGTTTATAGGCAGCTCCCACCGCAACGATGTTGACTCTCTAATAAAACGCAGCCGCCACCAAACAGAGAGAGAGAGAGAGAGAGAGAGAGAGTCGAAAACTCAAAATCTACAAATCTCCACGAAAACTACTTTCAAATCATATTCGCAAATGTTTCTGGGAATAGCGTCAGAATATTGAAAATCTTTTTAATTTTTAACAGTTTCTGTGTTGATTTAAAATTGTTGTATATTTATATATTTATTAGGATTTATATTTCAAATTTATTTAATTTATATAGTTTTAAATATCGAAAATTTTTTATACTGGCAGTAATTTTGGCGATTTCGCCTTGTGGAATTCCCCTTTTCTGCCACCCAGCACACCTCACTCTCATAATTATAACTTCACCGTCGCGTTGGCGGCTGACAGAGAGAAATTGTTGACATTTGGCGCTGTTTATGTCATATTATTTGTTGGAATTTTAGGGGCAGCTTTTGGCGGGGAGTTCTAATATTTTTTTTTTGTTTCTGGTGGTGGTGGTGGTGCTTTTAGGTGCGCAATGCACGGAAATGAAACTTTTGTGGTAGAGCGAATTGCAAATGGTGGAAATACATACATGTATTTATATGTGGTAGCCAAGGTAGTATGTATGTATGTATGTGTGCATATATAAATTTATATACATGGGCATGTATTTGGTATATTATGTACAAGTTGCAAATATAATTGCATATTTTATGGCGCTCTGCATATCGCAAACATCGCACTTTTCTGCCTCAATTGGCATTTTGGCAATTTTCAATTCTGTTTTCGTTTGGTTTGCTGATTCGATTTCATTTATTTCCCTCTCCTGTTGTTTTTCATTTTGTTTACTCTGACATAAAACAGAATCCAACATGGGGGCCATTATTTATTTAAATAATTGGCTTACCATAAAAAATAATTATAAAATACACCGAATTGTATCTGCAAACAAAAGTGTGCATGTGCAACGAGTGAATATTTGAAATGAATTGGCAAGAGGGTGGGCAAGTGGAATAGGGGGTGCTGCTAAGGGTGAAAAGCGCGCCGAACAAAAGCTTATTGAATTAATAAATAGCAAATGGATATGCGGGCATATTGAGAGTTTAGAACCGCAATTCAAAGCAGAAAATGGGCTTTTTATACAATCAAGAATTCTTTTTTTTATGAAAGGGCATATCAGAGGAGGCGTCTGCAGAATTCATGAATTCAACTATAGGTATGAGAATTGTTTAATAAAAAATTGTCATACAAACTTTAAGAAAGTTTGCTCCTGATATGTTTAATAAATTCAAGTATAATTTTAAATGTTAAATATAAATGAATATTTGTAAATCAATTAAAGGCACAAATCATGCTTCAAGCAGAGAAATCTTTTTATATTATAGAGTTTAAGTCCACAGAAAAAATACTTAGACAGAAGAGCGAATAAACAGAAAGCGACATGTTGAGAAAACAACAAAACAGAGAGCACAACAAACACGAAAAATAAAGTGAACTCCATTCCGAAACAAAAAAAAAAAAATATGTGCAAAAATTATGAGAGTACGAGTTACGAGGCGTTGAGCAGGAATTGCAAAAAATGAGAAGACGGATTCGTCGTAGGCAGATAAACTGACAGCAGGACTGTTATTCCGTTAGACACACACACACACACACACACACACACACACACACTCACATGCATAGCAAACACTTGGCAATTGTTTATACATATGAACGATGTTGCGCATACGCCGCGTACATTTTCTTTCGTTTTTTTGGCTTTTTTTCGCGTTGCCCTTTTCATTTATTCCGCTACAAAGTGGCTAACAAGAGAAACAACAATAACAACAACAACAACAACAACAGTTACTACACCAAACAGACAAACAAACAAAGTGTCAAAGGGACGCACACACATTTGTAGGCGTCGTTGGGCGTCACTTTCGCAAAAGCAATTTTCATTAACAAAAGGGGCGCATTCATCAGAGTGGGCGTGGCGCAAAGGGTTAAGGACGTGTGAACACAAATGCAAAGAGCAAGCGGGCGCGGAAAATATAACGGCTCAAACACGAAATAAACATCGTTAAAAAATATTGAAAGTAAACGCCATTAAATGGGAGCAGCAGCTAAAAAATAAAATTGTATAATGTAAATGGGGGATAAAAAAATGCCAAAGTGAAGTAATTTAATGGAATTTGGCATTTTTTATATATTGGGTAATTTAATTATTAAACGATAATCTGAATTTATTTATGAAAACTCAACTAAATAATTGCTGCTGCTTTCATAAAAACTAATTTTTTTCTACGGGGGTTTCTCTTTTCTCTTTCATTCTCTTACTTTATATTTCTCTCTCTTACTCTCTCTCTCTCTCTCTCTCTCTCTCTCTCTTTCTCTGATGTTCTATTTGTTTGCCTTTTCTGCTTTATACATGGAGAACTATTTTTTCAATTGCGGAAAATGCTGAAGCATTTATGCATTTTTTAATTCAATTTTTTTGCGTTGAGCATGTATTTTCAATGTAGTTTTCATATAATTTTTATATATTTTTTTTTTCAGCAGATTTCTCATAAATGAAATCTATTTAATGCGAATTGATGGTTGAATTTGCAGATATATGTATAAATAATATATTATAAGTGTTAGATAAGTTAAGGGAAAGGCCTTTTGATAAGCATGTGATCAAGTTTCTCGAATGATTCCCGACTTTAACTTCAGCAGACTCAATTAAAAAACGATTCTTTTTTTTTTGCCAAGACTATTCTATACCATATAGCCTGGTAGCTATAGAATTAGAATCAATACAGGGAAAAACTCATCAACTGCGGAGACAGTGCAGTAGTGGGTGCCTACTATATATGCTTTTCATCTCGGTTTTCATATGCAGAATGTCAGAATTCTGTAATATTTAAAAATGCAAACGGGCCACGGGCTCATGCAAAACTAACAACAAACATCGATGGAAAAAAAAATGCAGCTGTATACGACAGATACCAAATGTACAAAAGATATAAAAACTGTGAAGACTATACTATATACATATGTATGTATATGTACGTATAGAAAGAGTATGGGGTGGAGAGTGATGGGGAATTGAGTGAAGAGTGGCAAAAAATACATCGGTATGAAATATTGCCAATCAGAAATGAAACCGAAAATAAATCGATTGTTTCAACAAAAACGCACCCAGTGTTTGTGAGGCTGCAAAAACACGAGGCGAACGGCGACAGAGTTGCAGCCAAAATAACAACAACAACAAGATAACGAGGACATGGACAACATCATGATGAGAGAGACTGACTGACTGACTGAGAGAGAGAGAGAGAGAGAGAGAGACAGGGACCCATGTTGCTCGGCTTTTTGGCGACACTATTCGAACTCGGCTCAGCGTTCGCCAAAAATGTTGCGTTACGCGGACAAAAAAAAAAACAAAGGAGAGCGATGCGGCAGCAACAACCGGCGGCAATTGGGGATAACGGCTGAAGGGTTAAGGACCATAGGCGAGGCAGGTAGGTGGGTGGGTGGATAGCGAAAAAGCCGCACGTTGTTGCACGGCTGACTCGTTGCACGCTGAGTGATTGCCAGCGTCTGCCTGCGTGGCTGCAAATTGAAAGGGAGTTGGGAGGGAGCGTCGAGAGAATCGAGAATCGAGAGAACTGAACTGAACTGGCCAAGCCAGAAAATGCGGGGCCTCCCGGGCCTCCTGGTTGTCGTTGCTGCTGCTGCTGCTGCTGCTCCTGGGCATCCTCGCGGGCAGAACAAGTGCGCTGAGTGCTTGCCATGGGTGCAGAGGGGACGAGGTGGTGGGGAGTTTGGCATGTGCTATCCAACTGACGGAACAGAAGGGAGAACACGTTGCATTTCCATGTGCGGAGCATAATTGGACACTGCCCATCGTTTTCACATATATGTTGCCTCATGTATGTGTCTGATTGTCTGCATGTATATGTGTGTGATAGAGAAAGAGCGAGATAGAGAGAGAAAGAGAGAGCAAGAGAGATTGGCCGACAGTCGAATTGAATGGCAGCTACAATTCCGGTTACCTTTTTTCTTCAACTTTTTTTTTTTAGCATAGGCTGCGCCTGTATGGAGCATCCTTTTGCATATTGATGACGATGATGACGATGTAGCTATCGCTCTGTTTATCCTACCCTCTCCACACAACCAATTCTCTCTCTCTCTCACGCTCTGTTGCTTTTTCTCCCATTTCCCTTTATTTTTTAGGCTTTCCAACTTGTCTTTATCCCCACACTCTGCTAGTTATTATTAAGCCTCTCCCCGTCTCTTAGCCAAAGGTCCTCTGCCCAGGATATAAATGGCTCTTTAATGCATCCAACATGGAACTGGGCCACATTGAAAGCACAATAGAAACTCGCTTTAAGTGCATTGCCAGTGAAATCAACTGTGCTCAAATGTTTATAACGACGGAGTGAAAATGAAACACAGTCTGAATTCCCTTAAGTACACTTCAGATACAAAAAGACGAGCATACTTTTCGGGGCCAACTCAGACTGTTGAAGGTGAAAACTTAATTCACACTAGAAAACCACAATTAAAGAATTGCAAAATATATGAATACATATTTTTTATCAAGAAAAATTCTTTGAATTTATCTATCTGTAAGTTCATATTTTTTATTGTACCTGTCGCATAAATATTCTTTCTCTGTCTATCTTTTTTATTTTGTGCCATAATCCAAATGAAGTGCCCATCAGATTCAGTTGCCATTCGGTATTCACATCCAACGCGACTGTTCACCTGCATATAACCTCGAACCTCCTCCTGTCGCTATCAACTGTATTTCGCGATGCTATCGGTATACATACAACGTTATATGTATATAACTCTGAATAACTGTCCAACCCGTTCATATTTTTATACATTTTTTCAGAGATATTTCGCCATATTCTGGGTGTGTTCGCTTTTGTCGTCGTGTTCAAAAATTATTTATAAAATACACACAAAACACAATTGTATATACAATAAATGCACAAATGAAAAACCTGAACAGCAACAACAACAAGAACAACAATAATATTAATGGAAAAGGACATGGAGCGAGTTGGGAGAAGCGTCCACATAAATTTACGTGCCAATAAAATAAACAAGCGTCGAGTTTTTGGAGAGTATCCAGTTGAAATGCCAAACAACAAGCTAGGACACATAGCTGAGGGCTACTATCGGGATTGGGATTGGGATTGGCATAGAGTTGGGATTGGGTTTGGGGTGGTCTAGAATTGTCCAATGTATTGTAGATGGGGTTTGCATTTAGTAGTAGGCGGTACAGGAAGAGCGACAGCGACAGACATACTCGCACACACACAAATTTTCATACAAATAAACAAACACACACACACACATACTCACATAAACATACACATACACATATACTAACAAACATACTGTCACTTCATGCATGCATAAATCGCGAGAATTTTTCACGTTGGCCGCGTTGATTGTATGGCAAAAATAACCACGTTTGGTGGCTGTTTGTTGTTCCAGGATGTTGCAAGTAGATTGTAGCGGATATGGGTGCCAGCAGGGGAAAGGGGTGGTGCGACACAGCGCAGACACATTGTCACAAAAGCAACAAATGCGACGAGCATTTTATATAAATTTTAAATACAATTTGCTATTGAGCAGCCCCTCGCGACAACAGCATCGAAAAGCACACCACGATGAGGAAAGAGTCAGTGTATTTATTCTAGAGTAGGAATTAGACAGCCTCCCATCAGTTGAGTAATTGGATATGTGAATTGTTTATATATCGCGACTCCACATTTGGTCTACAAAATACATACACACTAAAGGGAAACATTTTCTGTGGTAATCCTTCGCTAGAATCATGGTCTACGATAAATTTTAAAATATTGTACAACAGAAAATCTTTCTAATTTGTATTTATATAATTTTAATTGATTGAAAACAACGAAAGATTCGGTAAAAGTTTGCTTTTTAAAATCAAAATATATCCTCTATAAGGAAATTGCGTATTTGGGGTACATTTTTCAAATTTTTGGACATATTTTCTAAAATAAGGCTCCAAATTCACTTTGATAAAAAATTTTATATCTATTTTGATGACAGAAATCGATTGGGCACAAAAAATTCCAAAAACAAAACTTTCGATTTTTTCACATTTTTATAAGGGGTAGGTATGCAAAAACGGTCAAAAATGGGCGAAAATTTAAAACTGACACCATGGATAAATTTTTGTTACAGTTTCAAACTATAATCAAAACCATTGACAAAACTGCAAAAATTTTCAAAATCGGATGATTTTTGACGAAGTTACGGCTGTTCAAAGATTTGAAGAAGACCCTTTGTTTCAGAATGGCCTTTTTTGAGGAGACATCTTCGGTCTTTTAGCTATATTTTCTAAAATAATTATCCGAATCTACTTCTGTAAAGTGTTATTTATTTGTTAGGATGTCAGACAGAACTTGTAGAAAAATAATAAAAATCGGATGCAATTTAACGATGTTGATACTACTTTAAAGTAACGAAGAAAATCTCTGTATACAAAATATCTATGTTTAGTATATTTTGGCCATATTTTCTAAAATATTGGACCAAATTCACTTTGGTAAAAAATTTTATGACTATTTTGATGACAGAAATCGATTGGGCACAAAAAATTCCAAAAACAAAACTTTCGATTTTTTTCATATTTTTATAAGGGGTAAGTATGCAAAAACGGTCAAAAATGGGCGAAAATTTAAAACTGACACCATGGATAAATTTTTGTTACAGTTTCAAACTATAATCAAAACCATTGACAAAACTGCAAAAATTTTCAAAATCGGATGATTTTTGACGAAGTTACGGCTGTTCAAAGATTTGAAGAAGACCCTTTGTTTCAGAATGGCCTTTTTTGAGGATACATCTTCGGTCTTTTAGCTATATTTTCTAAAATAATTATCCGAATCTACTTCTGTAAAGTGTTATTTATTTGTTAGGATGTCAGACAGAACTTGTAGAAAAATAATAAAAATCGGATGCAATTTAACGATGTTGATGCTACTTTAAAGTAACGAAGAAAATCTCTGTATACAAAATATCTATGTTTAGTATATTTTGGCCATATTTTCTAAAATATTGGACCAAATTCACTTTGGTAAAAAATTTTATGACTATTTTGATGACAGAAATCGATTAGGCACAAAAAATTCCAAAAACAAAACTTTCGATTTTTTTCATATTTTTATAAGGGGTAAGTATGCAAAAACGGTCAAAAATGGGCGAAAATTTAAAACTGACACCATGGATAAATTTTTGTTACAGTTTCAAACTATAATCAAAACCATTGACAAAACTGCAAAAATTTTCAAAATCGGATGATTTTTGACGAAGTTACGGCTGTTCAAAGATTTGAAGAAGACCCTTTGTTTCAGAATGGCCTTTTTTGAGGAGACATCTTCGGTCTTTTAGCTATATTTTCTAAAATAATTATCCGAATCTACTTCTGTAAAGTGTTATTTATTTATTAGGATGCCAGAAAGAACTTGTCGAAAAATAATAAAAATCGGATGCAAATTAACTAAGTTATGCTACTTTAAAGTTACGAAGAAAATCTCTGTATACAAAATATCGATGTTTTGTAAATTATGGCCATATTTTCTAAAATATTGGACCAAATTCACTTTGGTGAAAAATTTTATATCTATTTTGATGCCAGAAATCGATTGGGCACAAAAAATTCCAAAAACAAAACTTTCGTTTTTTTCACATTTTTATAAGGGGTAGGTATGCAAAAACGGTCAAAAATGGGCGAAAATTTAAAACTGACACCATTGATAAATTTTTGATACAGTTTCAAACTATAATCAAAACCATTGACAAAACTGCAAAAATTTTCAAAATCGTATGATTTTTGACGAAGTTACGGCTGTTCAAAGATTGAAAGAAGACCCCTTGTTTCAGAATGGCCTTTTTTGAGGAGACATCTTCGGTCTTTTAGCTATATTTTCTAAAATATTTATCCGAATCTAGTTCTGTAAAGTGTTATTTAATTATTAGGATGCCAGAAAGAACTTGTCGAAAAATAATAAACATCGGATGCAAATTAACTAATGTATGCTACTTTAAAGTTACGAAGAAAATCTCTATATACAAAATGTCGATATTTAGTCAAATTTGGCCATATTTTCTAAAATATTGGACCAAATTCACTTTGGTAAAAAATTTTATGACCATTTTGATGCCAGAAATCGATTGGGCACAAAAAATTCCAAAAACAAAACTTTCGTTTTTTTCACATTTTTATAAGGGGTAGGTATGCAAAAACGGTCAAAAATGGGCGAAAATTTAAAACTGACACCATGGATAAATTTTTGATACAGTTTCAAACTATAATCAAAACCATTGACAAAACTGCAAAAATTTTCAAAATCGTATGATTTTTGACGAAGTTACGGCTGTTCAAAGATTGGAAGAAGACCCCTTGTTTCAGAATGGCCTTTTTTGAGGAGACATCTTCGGTCTTTTAGCTATATTTTCTAAAATATTTATCCGAATCTAGTTCTGTAAAGTGTTATTTATTTATTAGGATGCCAGAAAGAACTTGTCGAAAAATAATAAAAATCGGATGCAAATTAACTAAGTTATGCTACTTTAAAGTTACGAAGAAAATCTCTGTATACAAAATATCGATGTTTTGTAAATTATGGCCATATTTTCTAAAATATTGGACCAAATTCACTTTGGTGAAAAATTTTATATCTATTTTGATGCCAGAAATCGATTGGGCACAAAAAATTCCAAAAACAAAACTTTCGTTTTTTTCACATTTTTATAAGGGGTAGGTATGCAAAAACGGTCAAAAATGGGCGAAAATTTAAAACTGACACCATTGATAAATTTTTGATACAGTTTCAAACTATAATCAAAACCATTGACAAAACTGCAAAAATTTTCAAAATCGTATGATTTTTGACGAAGTTACGGCTGTTCAAAGATTGAAAGAAGACCCCTTGTTTCAGAATGGCCTTTTTTGAGGAGACATCTTCGGTCTTTTAGCTATATTTTCTAAAATATTTATCCGAATCTAGTTCTGTAAAGTGTTATTTAATTATTAGGATGCCAGAAAGAACTTGTCGAAAAATAATAAACATCGGATGCAAATTAACTAATGTATGCTACTTTAAAGTTACGAAGAAAATCTCTATATACAAAATGTCGATATTTAGTCAAATTTGGCCATATTTTCTAAAATATTGGACCAAATTCACTTTGGTAAAAAATTTTATGACTATTTTGATGCCAGAAATCGATTGGGCACAAAAAATTCCAAAAACAAAACTTTCGTTTTTTTCACATTTTTATAAGGGGTAGGTATGCAAAAACGGTCAAAAATGGGCGAAAATTTAAAACTGACACCATGGATAAATTTTTGATACAGTTTCAAACTATAATCAAAACCATTGACAAAACTGCAAAAATTTTCAAAATCGTATGATTTTTGACGAAGTTACGGCTGTTCAAAGATTGGAAGAAGACCCCTTGTTTCAGAATGGCCTTTTTTGAGGAGACATCTTCGGTCTTTTAGCTATATTTTCTAAAATATTTATCCGAATCTAGTTCTGTAAAGTGTTATTTATTTATTAGGATGCCAGAAAGAACTTGTCGAAAAATAATAAAAATCGGATGCAAATTAACGAAGTTATGCTACTTTAAAGTTACAAAGAAAATCTCTGTATACAAAATATCGATGTTTTGTAAATTATGGCCATATTTTCTAAAATATTGGACCAAATTCACTTTGGTAAAAAATTTTATGACTATTTTGATGCCAGAAATCGATTGGGCACAAAAAATTCCAAAAACAAAACTTTCGTTTTTTCACATTTTTATAAGGTATGCAAAAACGGTCAAAAATGGGCGAAAATTTAAAACTGACACCATGGATAAATTTTTGTTACAGTTTCAAACTATAATCAAAACCATTGACAAAACTGCAAAAACTTTCAAAATCGGATGATTTTTGACGAAGTTACGGCTGTTTAAAGATTTGAAGAAGACCCTTTCTTTCAGAATGGCCTCTTTTGAGGAGACATCTTCGGTATTTTAGCTATATTTTCTAAAACATTTATCCGAATCTACTTCTGTAAATTGTTTTTTTTATATATGAGGATGCTAGAAATCGATTAGCGAAAAATAATAAAAGTCGGATAAAATTTAAGGATGTGATGCTAGTTTAAATTTACGAAAAAAAAAAAACATTATATGTAAAAATACAATATTAAGTCAATTTAGGGCATAGTTTCTACAATATTCAATGTCGGATGATTTTCGGTAAAGTTATGACTGTTTCAAATTTCATAGGAAGTCATATATTAATTCAAATTTAGAAATAATTCTCTCCATTTAAATTTCGAAATAATAGTCAATTCAAAAAAATTTTAATTAGCTGCGGTACCCCATGAGTTACGCAACTGGTGGAGGTCTCCGCATGTCAACACTCCAGCCAAATGTACTTAGCAACAGTTAACCCTCTTCACAACCTCAATCAGGTAGCTGCAACATGTTAAATGTTGCGTAAATCCACTCAGGCATGCTCCAGTCAAAGCCATCGGGCTCGTTATGAAGTGTCCGCTTCCCCAAATAGGACACTTCTCTGGCCACAGGAACTGCTGTCTAATCTATTAATGCCCACATGAGCAATATTAACCGAAACCAAGGCAAAAAACAAAAAAAAAAAAAAAAAAATAGAACCTGTCTGGTACATGGGCTAATGGGGGGCTCGAGTACTTTGAGTGATGAATGCAGTTTTAGATTTTCAGCAGCAAATATAAATCCAACAAAAAAGAAGGAAAAGAATAAAGAACAAAGCAGACCGTAAACGCCTCGATGTGAGCTGCTGATAAATTTCATAAATTAAATAGACGGTTGCTCGCTGGGCATATATCCGTAAAATTGCGGACAAACCCTTTGCAGTTGAAATCTCATTAGAATTTCAACGCGATCAGACAATGCGCCAACTCCATGATGATTATGCTGATGAGCACCAGGATGATGATAGAGTTAGGGATGAGTAGAACAAGCGGAAACCCTGTTGATGAAATGGATTTTTATCCAAAAACAGGACACACTGCACAACAGAGAGTGAGAGTGAGACAGAAGAATTATGGAGAAAGAAAAATTGAAAGACAAAAAAAAAAAAAAACAGTCATAATAGAAAACGAAACAGGAAAACCCATGGCAAAAACGTCAACAGCAACTGAGAAGAGAAACGAGAAGAATAAAAATGCAGAAAAAATCACAACATCAGCAAAAGTGGAAACCTTTCCCCCAACTCCATCCGCATGCATGTGTATGAGGGTGACGGTCCACGGCGCGTAAAAAATGCAAATCCCAAGTCAAAGCTTAGAGCCGTTGCTCGGAACGTGGCAACCAGGCAACATACGAGTACTCCTCCCATCCCTGACTCCTTTCGTCATGAAGCCATGCAGCAACCTCACATATATGAGTAATGGTAGTAAAAAATACAGCGTAGTATAGGAAAAAGACAAAAATATATATATGTACATAAAAAAAAAAAAAAAATACGGGGGAAAAATGCTACGCAGGAATGGAATTTGAAAACGTATGTCCTGGCATAATGCAACGAGCCCTGGCCAGGAACCAGTTGACCGGGCCTGGACAGTTGTGTATGGTATGTTGGCAGGAGGAAAATTCAATAAAAACCTCGCTGAAGCAGCACGAGATAGACAACACTCATGCTCTGACCCTCTCTTTCTATTAGTATCTCTCTCGCTCTCTGTCAGTTTAGAAAAAATAGAGTATCCTGCAATTGGGGCTTGAGTTGTGTGTGTGCGGGTATGTGTGGGAGTGTGTGAGTTTTTGAGTGGGTGTGGCGCCATCGGATCAATGACGAAAGTGCGTTGAAGTGTAGTGCAAACAATGGCGAAAAGGCATAAGCAAATGGATATACATATGCGGAGTATCCTTATATCAAATCTGTTTGCCCGCCAACTTTTTACTCCTATTTCTACTCCACTTTCGAAATTCCTATTTGCACTTTTACTTGTACAAATATTTGCAGAAATAATACTCTCTAGAATTATTTTGGTATTGTTGAATCAAATCAAAATTCTATTATAAAATGAACATACATCTCGGAAAACAAGCTAATATTCCCCATTACTCTATCCTCTAGTACCTTTAAAGGCAGGTCCATGGGGAACTGGAGTTAATGCCACCTCCTTCCACTCGGTCAAAACTAAGCTCAACTGCTACCTATGGATATATCCCAGCAGATGTCAGTTTTCATTGCCATTATGGGCTGATTAAAAGACGCTGTGTCCGTCGAGTATGGAGCATGGTATACGGTTGGATTCCATGTCTCTCCAAGCACCTGGCGTGGGTCAGGTGGAGAATCATTCGAGTGGCCACTCAAAATGACAACGACAAGAACAACACGTAACCATTAGCCTTAGTGGCGGCTGGTCCTAGCAACTTGCCCGTAGGAGTTGAGCACGCACCAGGACCACTAAACAGCCGTCAAAATCATTGCCATTAAGCTGGGAAGAGGCAACAGGAGCAGCTACAACAACGGCAACGACATCAAGTGACCAAAAACAACAATGAAAAGACGACACAGAGTCATCGCCATCGTCATCCTCCTGTCCAGCTGCGGCGGTCAACTGTCCGCCTTAACCCGTCAACCACATAACCAGGACCAGAGTTGAGAGTGCGCGGAAAAAAAAGCAGAGCAGAGAATCCGCAGTGGAGACTGGGCATGGTTGGTGCTGGAGAGTGCCTGACGCTCGAGCTCAAGTAGCTTGTGTGCCATTTTTAGTATTTTTTTGTTTTTTCGTTTGGTTATCCTTGTTGTCCTTGCTGTCCTCGCTGATGCTGTTATTGTTGTTGTCTTTTGTGCCGAGAACTTTGCTCTATTTCCGCCATCGTCTGTCTGGATGTTTTAGCGGTTCGTTAGCGGTGGGTGGAGCTGGAACTGCAGCTTGGACGTCGGATCAGTTGAATGGCCCAGCCAGGGTATGGGAATGCTGGGAAGGGCAGTGGAATGGAGGCGATTGCAAGAGGCGAGTGTCGCTGTCAGTTGCTTTATGGGCAAAAACTGCTCGCAGCTCGCGTCGACATCCTGTGCTCCTTTGTGCCGGCATTTTGCATGCAAAGCGAAAATGTTGTCGCTGTTTAATGTCAAACCGTTGACTTTTTCTTCTTCTTCTACTGCTTCTGGTGTCTTGTGCATTTTTTTTTGTTGTGCTCCCCTCACTTGTTATTATTGTTGTTGTTGTTGTTGGCATCCAAACACCATTGTTGATGACCCGCGGAACGGAAGCAGAACTTCAAATTGTACCCTAACTTCCACTTGAATACTTTCCTTGTTTGCCGCCGTCTAACTGCAGACATTTTCATGCCCATTGCGTATTGGCCATTTCCACGCCCACTCCCATATCAACGCCCACTGACCACCAGCAGCCATCAGCCATCATCTGCCCCTTATCCAAGTGGTGTCTGTCTCAGTTTGATGCGCTGTCTTGATGGATTTGTCTGGCTAAGTGTCGGTTCGCTGGCTTAGGGCAATTGGAATGAGATTTGCATGGACTACAGATTGAAAAAGGGGAACATGGGCGAGTTATGTGCTCTCGCAGACATTGAAGGGGAACTTGAAGTTGCCACACTACAAATTTAAGTTTAAGAATGATTTGTATATTTAAAGAAATAGTGAAATTTAGAATAAAAATCAGAATAAATATTTATTTAATTTAGAACTCAAATAATTCTATAAAATTCAAATATTTTCATTTCAGCAAAAATCTTGGTTAATTGCTGAGTGGGGATATGTAGACTGCAAAAATGGGGAACAAACATGGGACAAATGACATGCTCAAATGGCTCAAATGTTGTTGTTGTTTGCAATCATATTATATTTATGCAATGTTTGCATCTCGTTCTGCTCTGTTTCGTCAGCTTCAACCCGCAACAGACCGTCAACCCCCCATCAAGATTTTTTTATATGATTTTTACAAACTGCGCAAACAAAGCGAAAGCGAAGAGAGAGAATATATTGGGGGGAAGGAGTTTAGGGAGGTTGCAGATGGAATTTGTGACCGCTCTTGGCAGGACTAATGCTCGTTTGGGTTAATCAAGGCTCGAGATTTTAAATTTTATTTATCATTTGGGGTTTTTCATTTTTTTCCTTCTTTTTTGAGCATTTGTTGGCTGTTTATTTGGTTTATTTATTTTGTGGGCTAAGCATATCGCAGGACGTTCCTCCTGCCACAAATAAATTGCATATTTTGCAACGGGACACTTTTTATTTTTCGTCTGTTGTTTAAATATGTAAGATATAGAGAGGTGTGCGAGGTGTTATATATACACACACACTCACACACATACATACATATGCATATGTAATATATGTATGCACATAGTATATCATTGCGAGTGTTCGGATTCAGCTCAGACTCCAGAAAACCGCTTCAACTTTATTATTACATTTTTTATGTGTATTTATTTATTTTTATTTTTTATTTTGTCGGGCGAGGGTTTAACACTGTATGTGTGTATGTGTGTGTGTGAGTGTGTAACGCCCTTTTTTCGGACAGTGCATTTTTAATATAATTTTTGCAGTGCGCTCTCCTCCCCCCGCCTCTCTTGCCAGCCTCAGTTGCCGCGGCCACAATTTGTTTTTTTTTTTTGAGATTTTTATTTTGGTTGCGTTGCTTTTTAACTACCCCTCCTCTCCATTCCCCTCCGCCAGTTGTCGTCCGCCCATCAGGCGGGCTGCCAGCAACCTTGTTTGCAATGGGCGTGTATATATTTTTCCATATATGAATGCCATGCCAAATCCTGGGGGTTGGTTGCCGCCCATTGGCAACTGTCCGGTTTGCAGGTGGCCTCGCTGCATATGCGAAATGTTCTCTCGATGCTTTGTTTTTTATGATGCCTCTCTGTTTTTTTACATTTTCTGGCTGGGAGCAGGAGTGGAAAATTTAAAGTGGAGTATGAGCGTAATAAGCGGGTGGCATTGTCACGCGTACATGTCGAAATGAGTTAAGTTGGGGGGGACCAGGGATAGGGTTGGAGTTCCGCAACAAACAGGAAAAATACTTTTTGCCATATAAGCAAAAAGTATTTTTTTAATGAATTTTTATGCTGGCTGGAGTATTGTTTTTTAGTGTTTTTTAATTAATTAAAAATATATTTAAAATGCATAATATTTTAATTGAAATGGAGAAGAGTTGAGCAGGTGGAGTGCAGACAGCCAAAGCAAGGATAATACTAAGAGCACTCGACACTCCACAGTGGCATCACTTGAACCCGCACACATGCTTCCAGGATAACAACAGTGAAGAATCATATCCAAATTTAATTCGATTTTCAACATGTGCATGAAAGTTGGTGTCCAAAATTAATTGAAGTTTTATATTTTTTTCATTACTTAATATCACAATTTTATTAATCTCAAATATATATTTATATAAATTTTTCCACTTCACTTAACTACAATATATGGCTGCTCCTCTGTTGGGCAATCGAAACGTTCGAAAGGTTCCAGAAATTGAGTGGATCTGGGTTTCTCTGCATCTGGCAACATCATGCTATTCCATAAGGCATTGGCAAACATAGCATCGGCCATCTGACTGAAGTGGAAACAATCATGGGACACTATGCGCCAATCGATGCTACCATCAGGATTCTTCGGTGATGATAGTCTCGTAACAACTGGATGGACAATGATGGCGAAATCCTCACGTCGAAATTCAGGCAGTTGGGCCACAGCCACATCCACCTGTTGCCACTTCATGATGAGCTCTTGGTGATGTCTCCTTTGCTCTTTGGTCAGACGATCGCTAATTACACAACTGCAGGAGATACGATGCACCATAAAACAGGTGTTATTCAGTGGAGTCATGTCTCTCAAGAAGGCTTCAACATTTGGAGCCACAATCAGATTGATGAGTAGTCGCGGCACATTGTCACGTAGCATGCGGAGGGCCTTCTTCAGATCTCCTTCGTGCTGATCGAGCAGCGCCTGTGGATTCTTCCAGTGGCATATATCGGCGCAGAGATCATTGCTGCCCAGAAACAGTGTCAGAAGTTTCCAATGGTTCTGCATATCCACATGTGGATCACGTCGCATTCGATCGATAAGAACACGCACTTGAAAGAACAGATCACGTGACACCGACGACGGTTCGGCGACATTTAGACGAGACTTTCGCTGATTGGCAACCAGACTGTTGTCTGTGGCATAGCCATAGAGCTGAGGATTGAAGACCTTCATTATATTGGGCAACGTGAGGAACGAACGCCAATCCCCAAATCCACCGCCCGAGAACGCCAGGCCACGATACTCGTTCATCAAGTCCAAAGGTTGCATTGACAACAGTCCATTGCCTGCGGAAAGGGAATCCCCAATGGCAGATATCACATCGATGTCTCCAGGCCTCAATTTATCCACAGTTGTTGGCCGTGTCGGAGATCGAGTGTTGTTCAGTTGACAAGGAAACGGCAAATGAGATGGATAAACAGGCTGCGCCTTTCCTTCTTTTCTGTTAAACTCGAGTAGAGATTTGAAATTTCTGAGAGCACTCTCCAAAGATGATTGGCGAGCTTCAAGATAAACTTGGCGTAGTTCTCGATCTAAATTTGTGTATAGGGGTACATTGTGATTGAAAACGGTTCCTTGATGGAATGTCTGATATTTTACTCCTAGGTTCGACAGAAGGTTATTCGATTGATTCTCCAAATGATTTCGACGAACTTGAGCCGCGATTGGGGTTAGAAAAACCAACACAGATAATGCCAAAAATAGGCTAACTAAATATGACATGTTGGAATTTTAGTATATTCGTAAAATTTGTAATCCTTGTTTTTAAATCCAGATCAAATCCGAAACTACAGTAGACTTGTTAACACGCTTTCAGTCGAAACGTAACTGATGAATGAACTGAACCTTAGACAACAATGAAAGCTCGCCGATCTTGTGCTCAATAAAAAGTAACTTAATTAACATACCCGGCTTTAAATTATACAAAAGTCTGTTGATCTATGAACCTGTGTTTGAAACAATACAGATTGAAAGCTTATGAATAAATCAAAAAGAGCTTTCGTCTATGAGTAAAGTGGAAAGATAAAAGATCGAAGCACAATTAGATCGAAACATTTAATAACGATATTATTGAATCTCTCGATATTATCATGTGGGTCTAACAATCAGATATGGTTGATCATTTGTTGGGCAGCGGAAGCTTTCCAGTGGATAGATAAGTTTACTGGGTCTGGGTTTCTCTGCATCTGGTAGCATCATGCTGTTCCACAAGGCATTCGAGATCATGGCATGCGCTAACTGACTGAAGTGGAAACAATCGTGGGCCAGTGTCCGCCAATCCACTCGACCATCTGGAAGTCGGTTTGTTGTCAGATTCGCAATAACGGGATGGGCAATGATGGCGAAGTCCTCACGCTGAAACTCGGGCAATCTTGCCACTGCCATGTCCACCTCCTGCCACCATAAAATGATCTCTTGAAGTTGCCGCCGTTGAGCTTTCGACAGATGATCTTTTGTGAGGCAGGCACAGCTAAAGTGATGCCACATGTAGCATGTGTTACTCGTGTATGTCGTGTGTTTCATGAAGAGTGGAATGTTCGGAGCGACAATCAGATTGATGACTAGGCGAGGCACATTGTCACGTAGCAGACGGAAGGCCTTTTGTAGATCTTTTGCATGCTGATTGATTACCGCTTGTGGGTCCTTCCAATGACATATATCTGAGCAGAGATCATTGCTGCCCACAAAAACTGTCAACAGTTTCCAATGTCTCTCCATATTCACTTTATTATCTCGGCGCATCAGATCAATCATAAGACAAGATCTCGTGACAAAATCATCGGCTCAGGAATGCTGAGACGCGACATTCGATGATTGACAACCAGTGTATTTGCAATGGCATATCCATACAGCTGTGGATTGAACACTTTGAATATATTGGGTAGCGTTAGATATGTTCGCCAGTCTTCCATTCCGCCTCCTGAGAATGCCATGCCACGAAATTCATTTAGAAACTCCCATGCATTGGTTGACAACATTCCACTGCCAGCCGAAAGAGAATCTCCCATGGCAGAGATGATATCGATGTCTCCGGGTCGCAGTCGTTCAACAGATGTGGGTGGTGTCGGAGATCGAGTATTATTTAGGGGACAAGGAAATGACATATCTGTAGGATAAGCGGGCTGCATTTTTCCTTCTTGTCTGTTGATTTTTAAAATAGTATCGATATTTTTTAGGGCTCTTTCCAAGGATATACGTCGCATTCCAATAAATAAATGCCGCAGCTCGCGATCTATATTCGTGTATAATGGGATATCCTGGTTAAGAACTTGACTCTGATTGAATATCTCAGTTTCTATTCCCAAACGGGCAATAAATTCATCCGAATAATTTTTTAAACGACTGCGACTAACTTGACCATTTATGGATATTATCAGAGTAAACAGAAATAATGTGGGTACGCAGTTGATCATATTTGATATTTTGAGAATTCTTAAATATATTATTATATATATATATGTGACTAGAATCTGTTAATTTTGATTATCACAAAAGACTTCTTTACTCGCTTACAGCCAAAAGGCAACTGATATTCATCTGATTGTTATTTTATCAACAGACCCTCAAACTAAACTTAATTTTTGTTTGCCAATTTTAGGCTTTTGATGCTAAATCACTTCATTAACATTATGTTAAAGAATACCTTGAAAGAGCGGCAAACATTTATTTTGCTACTGAACTTGACAGGCAAAGTAGAATGTTTGCTGCTGTGAATAAATGTTTATGAATAATTTAAATTTAAGTTTGAATGAGAAATTTTTATAATAAATTCGTTATTGAAAAAAATATTGTTTATTTTATGAAATATTTTAAATTGGTTTAACTTAGTTACTGTCAAGAAATACATGGATTCCACAGCTTGACTTCAACGACCAGGCAACATTATTTAAGAAATATAATTAAAATATAATATTAATATAAAATATCATTTTTTTAATTTAAAAAAAAGGTGCTAGCTTTAATTTGATGATGAATTTGATAAATCTAGAACCTGGGACATCAACTAAGCATGAAAGGCATTAAAGTAGATCTGAATGACGCCCAGATATATAATGGGGTTAAGTGTTTGACAAACTCTGTCTGTGAACTCATATTATGAACTATGAATGCTTGTTTCAATTTGTTTTACAATAAAACTAATATCTTAATTGCACTTCATATCTTGAGCTAAACAACTTTACTCCCTGGACCAAATGAAGATCAGTTGTGCCCACACAGCAACCTCAGTTTATATGCAGATGACCTCAAACTATAATAATTCACAATACTTTCTAAAATGTCTATAGTTCGTTTTAATTAAACTTAAACTTATTGATTTAAATCACAAGATGAAATCTCCATCACCCAACCTCCGGCTAATATATACAAAATATCCTTGAAATGACTCCTGTTTCATAAGGAGGGTCTCACGACAAGATATGGCTGCTCCTCGGTTGGACACCGGAAGTATTTCAGAGGCTTCAAAAGTCGACTTGGTCTGGGTCTCTTTGCCTCTGGCAACATCATGCTGTTCCACAATAGATTCGCCATCATGGCATTGGCCACCTGACTGAAATGGAAGCAGTCGTGGGCAAAAACCCGCCAATCGACACTTCCATCCGGAAATCTGGGTGTTGTCATCTTGGTCATAAATGGGTGAGCAATGATGGCGAAGTCCTCACGCTGGAACTCTGGCAATCTTGCCACAGCCATGTCCACCTCTTGCCACCTCAAAATGATCTCTTGACGCTGCTGACGTTGGGCTTTCGTCAGCCGATCGCTTACCAGGCAACTGCATGCGATTCGATGCAACATATAGCAGGAGCTGGCCAAGTGATTCATGTCCTTCATGATGGACACAATGTTTGGTGCCACAATCAGATTAATGACCAGACGAGGCACATTGTCACGTAGCATGCGGAAGGCCTTTTGCAGATCTTTTGCATGTTGATTGATTACCGCTTGAGGGTCCTTCCAGAGGCATATGTCCGAGCAGAGGTCATTGTTGCCAACATAGACAGTGAGGAGTTTCCAATGCTTCTCCATATCCACTTTCGGATCGTGTCTCATCAAATCGATGAGAACCCGCGCTTGATACACTAAATCACGTGACATTATCATGGGTTCGGCAATGTGCAGATGTGATTTCTGATGATTGACAACCAGGGTGTTGGCGGTGGCATATCCATAGAGATCAGGATTGAACACTTTCAGTATGTTGGGCAGCGTTATGTAAGTACGCCAATCCTCCATTCCACCTCCCGAAAATGCGATACCTCGAAACTCGTTGAGCATGTCCCAACCGCTGGTTGATAGAATAGCATTTCCCGCCGATAGAGAATCTCCTATTGCAGATATGATATCAATATCTCCAGGTCGCAATCTTTCCACTGATGTGGGTAGTGTCGGTGATCGTGTGTTGTTTAGTAAACAAGGAAACGGCATGTCGGCAGGATATATTGGCTGCATTTTTCCTTCTTGTCTGTTAATTTTCACAATCGTGTCTAAATTTTTCAGGGCATTGCCGAGGGTAGTAATGCGTGTATCTATGAAGACCTCTCGCAATTCCTTATCGATATCCGTATATTGGGGTACATCAGACCGGAAGTTGTTTCGTGGATGAAAAGTCTGGGCCTGTAGTCCAACATTGTCAATAATTTTATAGGAACGATTCTCCGGAGGACTGCGATCCGAACGTGACCGAGACGGACCTTTCGTTGAGGTTGCCGAAACGACAACAAAGAGAGCAAATATTACGTGGATGATGTTTGACATTGTGAAATAATCTTCAATTTATTGGAACTTAATACCGATCATATTAATAACTTTAGGGACTAATAACTAAGGACTAGACGTATCCTTTTAGTAAATCAAACACACGAACACTTCAAGCGACTTCTTAACGCGTTCTCCGCCGAATTGCAAATGAGACTTATATGTTGTATGAAATGCCGCTATGAATGGAACCTCAAACAAACACTCGGAATTCGTTGTCGCCGATCTCTACTCATTATGCCACCAGCAGTTCTCGAGAATTTGACTCAAATACGAGTACTTGCGTTGACCGAGACATTAACAACCATTAAAATAAACAACGCAACTGAGACAGTGTCCGAGAGACAAGTAGACAGATGTGCCCCAGGTCGGACCCAACATGAGTAAGTGGCGTTGGGTTCAAAGATATTTTCGAAAACTATATTACCCGAAATCCAAAACAAAATAATTACCTTGGAGCAGCCGCAAAACAATGATGCTACTACAACATGACAGGCACTGTATAATGGTTTTATATAAATTTAAAAAAATATATATAAATAAATAAATTAAATTGTTGAAAAATAAATTGGAGCTACAGAGGCGTAGACTTTGTATACTTTTGCAAACACGTGAAAATTTTACAACTAATTTGGGGAATCACAACGAAAAGTCTTAAAATAAACATATTTAGAAATTGTATATTTTCCAGCCAAGCAAAGTACAAGTCTAGAAGTAAAGTCATAAGGTCTGTCCTCTTAGAGTAAATATACTTTAAAAAGAGGAAGTTGAGCTGTCAACAAACACACATCATATAATGCCTTTATGAATATCCAAAGAAAAGTGTGTTATATAACTTAAAAAATTGTGGAATCAATAGACAAAAATGCCTAAAGAAATGTGGATCCCTTTCGATATCTGCGCCTATGACCATAGGTTACCATAGGTTTTTAGTTCTCCTTACAGACGCTGTATCTGAAAGCCAAGCACAGTAAATATTTGCACATTAAGCCCAAATGAGTTTGCTTTGAGTTGTTCCAAGCCACTTTAAAATGTTAATAGCTAATTGTTTGTTTAGATGTTTGTTAAATGGATTGAAATCTTAAAACCTAAGTGCAAAAAAAAAAAAAAATATTGTTTTCATTATTTTTGATCTTATATTGTATATATTTGTACTTGATGTGGGTTATTGCCCATAGCAGGTAATCCGAAATAAATTATTACAATACGATCTAAAAATACGTCAACTTGACTCACAAAGGCGTGCCATGAAGGTTGCAGACACACTCAAAAATGGGCGTGATCGAAACTTTAATGATATTCCACAGACTTCGTTTCCGTATTACTCTGTTTGCACTAAATAAATTTTGAAAAAATAAGTGAAACATCGCACCAAACTTGAGTTTTGGGCACTGCTTCAAGCGGTGTCGGCATTTGGACAATAGCAAACTCAGAAAAGAAGAGTTGCTCTTCTGCATTGCTTGCCCTCTGGGCAACGATACACCCCTCTCACCGCGCGCGAGCTCGTACAAGAGGGGGTAGAGTCCGAGACGCTTATCAGCAAAGTGAACCGATTGTAAACAACTAAAATAACTTGGAACACCACTTACAATAACAACTCGTACCAATAATATGGATATGGTAAATTCCTCTGACACCTCGCTTAGCAATAAGCAGGCTGTGCACGAGGAAATGTACCGTATAACTGGCAAAAAGTCTGCTGAATTACTCTCTGAGATCCGGCTAGAGACGCAGAGATCACTGATAGCCTGCCAACGCTATACTGCTGCAACAAAATCAGCCAACACCTCTACCGAAGTTGCATCCACCAGCGCTGCTGCTAGCCAATGCATACTATCGCCTACTGCAAACAGTAGCCCATATGCTACTCACACTAATGCTCCTCAGTGCTCCTCCAACATTACAATCTCTAGAGCCACAGCCGCTTCCAGACTGCTTGCTGCACAAGCCACAAAAACGATAAAAAGAAAGAGAGGTAAGCCTCTCCATAATGCTATCAGTGCCAAGCGCGTGGACGTCAAGCCAGCTCGACGCCCGAGCTCCAGCATGAGCCAGGTATTAAACTCTAGCAATAGATTTGCTACTCTTGATATGGATATAGATGGTAATGAAGAAGTCATTCCTGAAGATATTGCCGAACCATGCTCTGATGTTACTGGGCCTGCGGCAGATAACAGCGATCCTATTGCGACTGCTGATAGCAACCAGCTCAAAGGCTCCCCGAAGCCACCTCAAATAGTCACCGATGTTGATAACCTAAATGATCTCTTAGAAATTATACAGGAGGTAGCTAATCTAGATAATGCTCTGATTAAGGTCAATCAAGGAAGCACTGTTCGTATTCTTCCTAAGGATAGTGACACATATAGAGCAATCGTGAGCCGATTAGAGGACATTGGCTTGCAATTCCACACATATCAAATGAAAACAGAAAAACCGCATAGAATAGTAGTAAGGGACCTACATCATAGTACCCTAAATCCTGACATCATTGCAGGCTTCAAATCAATTGGCTTCGAAGTATTACACATCCATAACCCGTACTCTAGAATCAACAGGGATGAAAAGCTTAACATATTTTTCATTAATATTAAGCCGTGCACAAATATAAATGAAATATACCAGGTCCGGACTCTCTGCAGACAGAGAGTGCGAATCGAAAGAATGCGTAAAGCTACAGAAATTGCGCAATGTCTGAGATGCCAAGAATATGGCCACACAGCCAGATACTGCCGTCGCAAACCTAACTGTGCAAGATGTGGAGAAGACCATAATACAAAAGACTGTATGCGGGCACCAGATGATCCGCCCACTTGCTTCCACTGTGGAGAAAGCCATATGTCCAGCTATAAGGGATGTGAACGGTACCAGCAGCTTCTTAAACGCTCTAGGGGGCCTGGGCAGAGAGCTAATAATCCATTTAGGGAGAACAGAGGGTCTGCAAATCAGCAAGCTACCTTTCGTCCTGCAGCTTCAGCCGCAGCCGTAGTCTCGACCCCAGCTTTTACGGACTCACAACAATTTCCTCTACTGCAACATGGGCGTACCAGACGGGATAAGAATCAACATCTATCGCAGCAATCACTGCAGGAAACGCAGATAAGTCTCAGAAGCTCCTACGCTGCTATAGCCAAAGGTAGCGCAAGCAGAACTGTAGCCACAGAGAAACTGGATATTCAGACACTATTACAACAGCAACAACAACAATTCCAGGAGTGGCAAAATCAGCTTCAGCAGCAGCAGCAACAGCAATTCCTTCTATGGTTACAGCAGCAACAGCAAGAACAGAAACTACAGAAGCAAATTGATAGCCAAAGGTTAGAGAAGCTTGAAAGAATTGTGTCAGAGATGGCCACAAAAATTAGTCAGCTGACTGGGGCCCAGCTCCAGGACAAAGCTTCTGCCTCGCAATGAACCAGTTAAAGGTCCTTATCTGGAATGTCAATGGCATTTCAGGGAAAGCCAAGGATGTCGAACTTTTCGCTCACAACAATAACATTGATATCCTTCTTCTGACAGAAACCAGGCTAAACCGGGGTACTATTGCAAAAGTTTACGGTTATGCGGTCTACCCAGCCTACAGACCATCGGCCAACAATCGCAGCGGCGGTGGAGCAGCAGTTCTGGTGAGAAACTCCCTTCGCCACTTCCCTCAGAGAGTTATTGAGACGAGAGATATTCAGTTGGCTACAGTGAAGGTTACCACAGAACTGGGTGACATGGTATTCAGCGCTATTTACTGCTCTCCAAGGAACAGAATTGAGGAAAGGCAATTCGCAAGCTTACTCCGGGCCTGTGGTCAAAGGTATTTGATTGGTGGAGATTGGAATGCACGGCACTGGCTGTGGGGTGATATATATAATTCACGTAGGGGAAGTGAACTCGCTGCAGCAATAGCCACCACGGAAGCCAAGATCCTGGCTACGGGGTCACCCACCAGATACCCTTATGTGCCCAGCCATACACCAACTTGCATCGACTTCGCTATATATCATGGCATACCCGATACCATAACTCGAATTCATGACAGTTGGGACCTAGACTCAGACCATCTAGCGTTAATTGTTACATTAGGTGCAGCTGGAACGAACGTCGACCCAAAGCCTCGCCTCATTTCTCACCGCACTGATATCGAGCTGTTTAGGCACCACCTAGATAGAGCCTTTCAGAATAATATGGCACTGGAATCCGCGGACGATATTGACCAGGCAGTCGAGGACTTGAATAACGAAATATCCAGGGCTGCTGCAGCTGCAACTCCCAATACGCAGCCGACAGCACCAGCCCCTTATGGCATCTTACTAACAAGAGAGGTCAAAGAAATGCTTGCAGCTAAGAGGCGACTCCGAAGGCGAGCGATCCGTACGCAAGATCCCTGGGATCGACTCCAGTGGAACCGGGCGGCGAAACAGTTACGAGGCATGCTACAAGAACTAAGAAGCGACTTCTTCGAGCAAAAACTAGCATCAATGGACTACACAGCTGATGCCAACTACTCCCTGTGGAAGTGTACCAAGTCCCTAAAGAGGCAGCCATTTCGGCAAGTCCCTGTCCGCTGCTCAGGAGGACGCCCAGCCAAAAATGAGGAGGAGCAAGCGAATGTTTTTGCCCAACACCTGGAGGCTCGCTTCACCGAGTATGACTTTGCCACAGTGGCACAGATCAGGGAGACCCTAACCAGCCTTGAGATGCCGTTACAGATGTCTCCACCAATCCAACCAATCTCCGTGGACGAAATAGGTGAGGTAATTGCTAACTTGCCGCGTAACAAGGCGCCCGGACTCGACAGAATTTGCCACAACACCTTGAAGGCTCTTCCGCATAGTGCGTTGCTACGAACTGAGGCCATTTTCAACGCTATGCTAACATTGCAGCATTTTCCGAAGCAGTGGAAGATGGCGGCGATTATTATGATTCACAAACCGGGAAAAAAAGGAGGACGATCCGGAATCCTATCGCCCTATCAGCCTGCTGCCTTCTCTTTCAAAGGTCTGGGAGAGGATACTTGCACAGAGACTACAAAAAACAATAGAGCAGCATAACATTATACCGGATCACCAATTTGGATTTCGTACAGGCCATGGCACCATTGAGCAGGTACACAGGCTGGTTAGGCACATTCTGCAGGCTTACGACCAACGGGACTACTGCAATGCGGTCTTTATCGACATGCAACAGGCATTCGACAGGGTATGGCACGATGGCCTTCTCTATAAAATAAAAAACTACCTGCCTGCACCTTACTTTGGACTCCTGAGGTCATATTTAACAGGACGGGAATTCAAAGTAATGGTAAGAAATGCCTACTCTACCCCACGCCAAATGAGAGCAGGAGTCCCGCAAGGTAGTGTCTTGGGGCCGCTGCTCTACTCGCTGTACACCGCCGACATCCCGACCCCTAGCGCAGCCCACATGGACGAGCCTTGGAAGGCCTTGATAGCCACATATGCTGATGACATCGCTGTCATGTACAACTGCGAATGCCGACGTGAGGCTGCGCATGGTCTCCAGCAGTATCTCAACTCGTTAGCAGCTTGGTGCAGGAGGTGGAATCTGAAGATTAACCCAGCCAAAACAACTAACCCCTGCTTCACACTGAAGCAATTATGGTCTACTACCCCCGAGCTGAGGCTTGAGGGCGTATTACTAGAGCAGCCCCCACAAGCCAAATATCTTGGCATCACGCTCGACAAACGCCTCACATTTGGAGCACACATCTCAGCAACTATAAAAAAGTGTGGGCAGAGGATGCAGCAACTGCGATGGCTGATACATAAAAAAAGCTCGCTCAATCTGCGAGCCAAGAGGGCAGTCTATGCGCACTGCATCTTGCCGATCTGGCTCTACGGGGTGCAGATTTGGGGCATCGCTGCGAAGTCGAGATACAAGCGTATCCAGACAATGCAGAATCGCGCCTTGCGACATATAACTGGTTGTCCCTGGTACGTTCGTGGCTCCACCTTGCATAGAGACCTAAATCTGCATACCGTAGAGGAGCAGATAAACAGGCATACCAGTAGATACGGCGACAGGCTGGAGAGGCACCGCAGTTTGTTGGCACGGCAACTACTCCCTGCCAGGCCTCTCAGGAGGCTGGAAAGACCCGGCTTTGCCAAGACGCTGGGGAGGCGACAATAATTTAGTTTAATTCCTTTGTACATACATACATATATAAATCAATCCTCTTGTCTTCAGCAAGGGGTTAGGTGTTAAGTAGTTGTAATTGTATAGTTATGGTACGTTTTGTTGTACCGGTTCTATATTTAATAAACAAAGTTTTCCAAAAACTCTGTTTGCACTTTCCGCTAAATGAAGATGCTTCATTATTTCTGGGAAGGGAATGTCAAGTAGTCTGAATTTAAGGATAAAGAAACTAATTACAGAACAATCCTGTGAGATTTAAAATTCTAGGTTTCCAGATCTCCATGCAGAGGACTTTCATAAATTTTACCAAGTAATATATCTCCTCAACTAGATATACACACTTATCAGTTGGCAAACATAAATTGTGGTATACTTTTAGGCATTATTCCAATAAGATCATGCAAAATAAGTTTAATATATAAAACATGAGATAGTCAAGTGTTGAAATTGTTTACTTTAGTTGAACATTCCAATCCAATTATAATCTCACGATGAGCTGCACATGTCTAACATTTTGCCAGCAAATTAAACTCAATTAAATAAACGCAATTTTATGCAGCAAATAAATTGACCAGTCTACATATAATGTAACTTCATTCCATTACAACTAATTGAAGTTTATTAAGCAGTGGTCTGACTGGCAACATTGTTGATAGAGTTTATATTTGGTTTAAGCTTTGAAGAGATGTTGCGCTATCATTTAACGCAACATGATGATTCCCAATTGGAATTTACATGTCCACTCTAATTGATTTTCATTAGCCTACAGCTGTTGCTAGGCCAGCTTAAAAAAGAGAGAAAAAACGAGAGAACTCCCCAAAGCTCTGATTGAAGAGAGTAGTACAGCTAAGAGCGTGAAACTTTGAATAGGGTTGTCAGGTGTGCCAAAAATAAAACTCACTTACTAATTGATATAAGGTGTGAGTTTTGCAGCGATTAATTAGCGCCTTCATAAATGTGAGTTAATGAAATATAATTTGCAGAAAATTTTAATTGATTTGAAGGGTGAAGCCTTGTTATTTTATTTATTTACTTTTTTGTTGATAACACGAAGAAGTAGAAAATACTCATACCTCTTGACAAATATTTATATAAAACCCATTACAAAACCATAAATAGATCACAGTAATTTAATTACTTCAACCTTGAACCGTGTTGACAAACTAACAAATTAAAACAGAAATCAAAACAAAAAAACATAAATAAATATTTTTGAGCAGATAACATAAAAAACACAGCTTAATTTGACAATTAAAAACATATTTAGCAACAATTTATAATTATAGCTTAATTATTGCATTTATAGTAAATAGATTTCCAAACACGAATAGAACGTGTTAAATAAAATTGACGAATTTGCAGAGATAAGAGGAATACATGAAATATTGCAACTTAAATGGCAATTTGGCATCAACGCTAACTGTAATTAAGTTCCCTTAATTATTATTATTATTCATATTGTTTATACTGCAGTTACATTAATACGACAAGCACAACAAACCCATCAAATGTTACAAAACTATATAACCTCGCTGCAATTGCCACGACCATAAAAGAGCACAACCGAGAGAGAGAGAGAGAGAGAACAGCATGAAAAGAGACAGATAGATTAAGAGAGAAAGAGAGAGGGTAGACAGAGAGTATGAGCTTGAGAGAGCTAATATAGTTTGAAGAGCGCACAGTTGCATTTTCATAAGTTCATATTTTGTTTATGCTGAAGTTTCAGCAATTAAACATTAATGAGCAATTCAACGATGATGAACGACTGATGAATACTCTATATGACAAGTGTACTATATAATTATTTTAAGTATGAATAGCAATAACTTGAGCAATATAACAAATAATTATTTATATATACAAATATATATATTATATATCTATATTCATAACTATATATTGCCTGTGCCTTAAAACGTTACATTATCATTCACACCTGATTTTCTCAACTGCGTGAAATTCTGCGATATACCGGTTTTATTTTGGGGCAGGGCATTTCACAGGCCCTACAGAGCGGGCCTGTGGTAGTGCAAAGGCGGGCTAGTTAATCATTGCACAACTCAAAATACAAAAAAAAAAAAAAATCATAAAAATACTTTGCGACATTTCGGCTGTTGGCGCTCAAAAATTACAAGTCTGTCTGACTAAACGTGGCTATTTATTTGCTGGTCAGCAGATCAATAAGCCAAGCCAAGCCAAGCTAGGTGGAGGCAAGTGAAGGGCAGGGCAGGGCAGGGCTGGGCGAAGGGAAGGGAAGGGGAAGCGACTGTTGAGCCGATGCGTTCAACATACTTTAAGTGGGTTAACCATACAAGTTGTTGACTGCCCCTCTCTCTGATAACAGCGTGCAAACTTAAGCAGCTGGCAGAGGTAGTAG
This sequence comes from Drosophila quadrilineata, assembly GCA_018150725.1. NCBI lineage: Eukaryota > Metazoa > Arthropoda > Insecta > Diptera > Drosophilidae > Drosophila > Drosophila quadrilineata. The sequence goes on along the minus strand of JAECWN010000452.1, from coordinate 7,998,920 downwards.
CAGAGGCGATGGCAGAGGCGGTGGCAGCGATGCTGGCGCGGCACAGTCCATGCCAAGCGTTGGCACTTGCGCAGTCGCCAAGTCGCGTCAAGGTCGCCGCTATTGTAAAAGAAAGCGCCAGCGTTGGCCTTGAACACGAAGCAAACGAACAGACGATTAAAGCCAAGCTCTTCCAGCAGATGTTTGGCTAAAAGATGTAGAAAAATAAGTGATGCTGGCGTGAAGAAATGAATGCAGAAATCATGCTCAGTGCTCTCGATTCGAGTGTTGTTGCTCTCATTTCTTCTCTCTTTATTTATTTATTTATTTATTTTTTTTCAAATTTTTTGTTTGTTTTTGTTTTGCATGTTTCATGTTCGGTGAGTGTTTTGCCCTATTTTGCATAGAAATTAATGTTTAAACTATCGCAACACGCATTCGCCGCATAAACTTTATGCTTGAGTAAGACAATGGGGCCCGGTCGAAGTTTACAATATTTATATAGTATGTATATCTATGTATGCGTCGCACCAATTTATTTTGCAAACTTGTGCAATAAAATTAAGAAAGAAAATAAAAGAAACCCGCCAAAACACGACGCCGCAAGCATCTCTTCAAAATGTCTACAAACATTCACAAAAAAAAAAAAAATGGCGAGAAAAAGCAAATCCGAGACTGACAGAGAGTTGTGAAAAACTTGGCGTTAAATGGGAAGCAAATGGGTTAATTGGAAAGCGCAGTTCCAAATAGGCCAAAGTTCAACTAACACTCAAACGCAAATCAATGGGAGCATATTGAAACACGTGACCACGAGGAAAAGTATCTGTTAATGCATTGCTTGCTGCATTAATTCAGATTTATTTTAGATGATATAGAATTTCAATTAATCTTTTATATGGTATTAGCGTGCACTGCATCAATGGATAATTAGCAATAATCTGAGCAGGTAAGTTAAAACTTATATTAATAAATAAAATGCAACTTGTACTACTTCTGTATGCCATTTATATATAATAATAGACACGTTATAATTGTTGTTTAATTACGAGTTCAACAAGTTCCTTTATAATAAACTATATGGTGGGACCTAATAAGGTATCCAGCTCCAAAGCAATTCTAACTATCTAACTATTCACATACCAGGAGCTGCTTTCAAAACTTGCTCATGTCTATTAGCAATTATTTGCATTGCTTAATTATGGACTCTACACTTTTCGCTAAAAGCTGTCTAAGCTCTTAAGTCCGCTTGAAAATCAATAATTCTGTTTAATTTCTGGGTACACTGTCTTTAATGCAATATTTAATCAATGCAAAGTCATGAAGTAATAAACTCTAGTACTCATATATACACAACATATACTGTTATCAAATGTTAATTAGCATGTCTGTAATACTCAAGTACTTTCTAGTATGATATTCCTCTGAAATCTGAAAGGTGTTTGCATGCCACAAAATGATTCAATTTAATAGAAATTGCGTGATGGAGAAAATTCTCATTCGAACCGCCAGTTAAGTAAATGAGTTGTAATTTGGTTGACAATTACTTGCCATAAGTTCTTACCAACAAAGTTGTCTTTAAGTGACGTGTTTGCTCTGAGGAGCATACAATTGAATTTCGAACTTGGCAATAAAATAATTATCTAAGCATGACTGCCATAATATTGAAATTGCAGACAATTCTATTTTGGGGATAATGTTACTCCGGCAATGAGTCCATATTTATCAACTTTAATGTGCACTTCTCTCAATCAGTCAGAATCTAAATAATGTTATAGAACATTCACATACCTGCAACGAAACAAACACAAATAATTGAATCAGTTAGATTGATATATATATATATATATTAAATAATAATATTTAAAATTATATGAAATTGAATATAATGCTATTCGCATGTACATTAAACATTTTTCGGTAATATATTGAAACATGTGTATAAAAATAATAATGCTTGTCAGTAAATTGATTTATTGCGATCTATCTTATGTGATTTTTTGAAGCTACACATCGACAACAACAACAACAACAACAAAAAATATCGCATTTTAATGAACTTTTTGTTTCGAGTCTCTTTCGCCGCAAAAGCGTCGCCAAAGCGCTGCGAAAGCTACAAGTCCAAGCTGAAGTTTCATTTCATTTCATTTTAATTTTATTTTTCTTTGCGGCACAACGAGCTTGCGAGCGGCCCAACGACGCCGCTCAGCGTTCAGTCGACGAACGGAGCTTGGCCGCGACACTTGGGGTAAGCGGAACGGTGGATAGCCAACGAAATATATACATATGCAGCGCGAAGCCGCCAAACTTGGTAGACGAAGTCGGCGAAGAGCACTAAAGTAAAATACAACTCAAAAAAAAAAAAAATAATAAAAAGCAACTACACAAAAGAAGAAGAAGAAAATTGCAACACACAGCACAGCAAGTGCGCGGGCTCAAGGAGAAGTTGGTTAGAAGAGCGACATACGGTACGAGTAAAAAGGCAACACGTTGAAACATATTAATTAATAATAAGTGAATAAGCAAAAAAAAAAAACTATAAGAACTGAGAGTGTGTGTGTGTGAGTGTCAAAGAAAAAGTGCATGTGGTGAGCCTTGAAAAGTGTCCAAAAGATGCCAGCAAACAATTTCCGCATTTCCAAAAATTAGTCAATGCATTTTCATGGCAACTAAAAACGATTTTCTTACCAAAATATTATAAAATCAAATGTAACTATATGTTGATCAAACAACGTAAAACGAAAGACTTAAGACACAAACTTGCGTGGAGTGTGGCGCGTGTGCTCAATATGCATGAAGCAGCTGTTGCAAGTGAAGTGCTCCCCTAATACACATGTGTGTGTGTGTGTGTGTGTGTGTGTGATGTGAGTGTGTTTTATTGACCAAAACAAATAAAGAAAAGCCAAGTAAAGATGGCACGAAAATAAAGGTGGCCAAAAAAGACGCAACAGATGTGAGCAACGAACAAAAATAGTGAAGAAGTTATTCAAAAATGTTTCGGTTTGTTACCAACAAAGTGCAATAAAAATACTATATGTTGTTAACTAAAAGACAAATAAAACACACACACACACACACATCAAGTGAAACAATGAAAACGACAGCAACATTTTTTTTTTTTTTTATTTCTTATTTGGGGCGCCCCATGCTACTGTTAACTGTCTTCTTTCGGCTGTTAACTGTCGTCTTTCTGTTTGTTTTTCCCTCCCCAAATAACATTTCGAAAAAAGAGCGTATAGCACAAGTAGATGGACACACACAAGCACACATCTGATTGTATGTGTGTGTGTGTTGATATGAATATGGGGAATGGCATGTTGGAGGGAGGAGGAGTGAGCCAGCTCAGCAAAAGCTGGACGGGATTGGGCAATGCAAAATATTGCAACATAGTACAATGACTACCATGTCTACACCTTGTTTTGTTTTTTCTTTGCATTTTTACTCCCAGTGAGCTTCGACTTGAGCTGGAACAAACGCAAACAGACATAATCAAGATATTCATTCGCCTGAATATTAGGAGTTGGCAATTGAATTGACTCTGAGCGATCAGTTAATAGACTCGGGAAAATCCACAGTTTCCCCTGGCTAAAAGAGTTTCCCATTTTCCGTTTTGGTTGCAATTTGAAAGTCTTCACTGTGTAACCCACTTTATGCCCAAGTAAGACGATCATCTACCTACGATTAACATATATATATATATATAATATATAACCGCAGATGATTTGGATTATGTATCATGACTTTTCACTTGTGCCAAAGGTTGTGCATAAATAAATGGGGTAAAAGGCGACCACACAACAAACATGTAACAAATGTTCAGCCGAAATGACACACAAAAGCAAAACTAAAAAAGGAAATTAAATTACAAAAAAATAAATAAATAAGGCAAAATAAAGAAAAGATTAAGGAAAATGCAAAAGCGTATAGCACAAATTATAATCAAAGAAAGAAAGAAAATTGCATATGCCCGCAATGAGACAACAGAAATTGCGAAAAGTTGGACGAGATATATCCAATGAAATCATTCACAGTTAGATTGCGAAAAGCGGCATTAAAAATATCGATAATTAAAAAATGTATTGAAATTATATTCCTATTAAAATGTGAGAATTTTAATAATTTAAAAACTATTTTTTTTTGGCTTTTTTTAATGTTGGAAAATCCTAAAATTATGTGAATATTTTGATATAATTATTATTTTTTTTTTTTTTGATTAAAATGAGGGATTTGAAATAAATTATTTAGACATAATTCTCTTTAAAAAATTAGAAATGCAAGTATTTATTAATATTATATTAATCGACATAAATAGTTCAATATTAAGAAAGCAAATGAAAAACTTTATATAAAAAATACTAGTTATAAAAAATACATATTTTTATTATTAAGAAGTTAGGAGAAAATCGCCTAAATTACCTTTGTAATTAACAAATAAATATGTAAATAAATCAAGTTACTGCAATTGTTGCAAATGGCACTTTAAGCATGTAAATGCCACATTTGAATCAAATGTAAATGATGCAAACAATGCAGACTCCCAACGAACTGCTGTTGCTGTTGCTGGTGTTGCAGCTTGGCCGAAATGATTGTTGTTGCATTATATAAGAAGTGGCCATGCCACAAAATCGAAGCTGCAGACAGAGCGAGAGAAAAGTGCGGCCAGCTTGGTAACGGGCTGCTGCTGCTGTTGCTGTTGCTGTTGGTGGTGACAAGCGAGAAGGAAGCAACTGTCGAGCATTGGCAACGATTCACGAGCTTAGTTGGTGCGGCAGCAACATGTTGTTGCACGAACTAAATACCCACTAACACTGCAACAAGCCGCAATTCAACATTTTGCGAATCATTGCACAGTTAAATAAGCCGTTAAGCAAGGTGTCGCTGTCTGTAACTGTTGTTGTTGCGTTCGTGGGCGTGGCAGTTCAAGTTCTTGCCGCAGCTGCCTTCAGCAGTGCAGGGCAGGGCGGGGCAGGGCAGGGCAGGGCAGGGCAGGGCAGGCAACAGCACAAAGTGAGGGCGGCGCTGTTCATTATGCGATTTGGCGGGGAGTCCTTCGAAGCGGGTGCAAGCATTGCAAAAGATTTGCAAAAATTGCAAATTAAAAACGCTGCAACAACAACAACAACAACACCAACAAACTACAACAACAACAAACAGCAACAATAACGTGTTTATACATAGACCAAACAATTTTTTGGAACAAGCGTGATGGCAAATGACGTTACGAAGTCACACGATACGATGCGGGGCGTTGCGACGTTTACGTTTATGTCGCTGCCAACGGCGACGGCGACGCCGTCTTCGACGTCGACTGCGACGACGACTGCAGCGTCCGCTAACCAGTTGGCAACCTTGGCGTTGTTTTGTTTTTGGCGCTGCGCTTTTCGTTTATTTTGTTGTTGATTATTTTGGGTTTTTTTTTTGTCTTTTCTTTATTCATTATAAATTTTTTTGTGCATACACTCGCATGGGGTATAATCAGTTGAACAGTGCATTAAAGGGGCACAGGGGGCATATTCGTAATTTGAGGAAATCCATTTCGAAATCAGCTCAACTAGAAGTTTATTGAACAGTACTTCAAAATTATATTGCTAGCGTATCTGGAATGCGCCTACTAGTGTCATTAACTAAACATTGCTACTTGTTTCTATTTGTATTTGCAACAGAAATTACACAAAATGAAAAAAAAGCAAATATTGTTGTCTTTACTGACTCACAATTTTACACGGATTTTTGTTGGTAACCGCCTTTTGGGTTAAAAGCTTAGCGAAAAAAATTCGAAAATTAAATTGTTGTCCTTTGCGTCATCAGGCATAATGTTAAGCAAACAGCAACAGCAGCAGCAAGAGTAACAACAACAGATACCTCAATTTATGACCACGAATATGTGTTACTAACCTTACTCAAGTTTTTTGGGCAAGCTTTTATTTTTTTTACATTTTTTTTAATTTTATTTTTTATGTCGGCGAATGCGTATGCCTGTCTGCTTAAATGTGTGTTTTTTGACTTTCGAACGTTTTATGGTGTTTTTGCTGTTATTGCCATAATGTCAGCTTGTTATTGTTGTTATTTCTAGTTAGCCGGCTCATTTGATTATGTATCTAAGAGATGCCATGATATCAGATATAAGAGAGTTGTCTCTATAGTAGTAGCGTCTACGTCTCAGTGCAGATTTGTCAGTGTGTATTTGTATTTCTGTTGAACAACATGAGCTGGCAACTTAAGTAGGTCAAAGACTGACAACGAGGTCATTGATTTTCGAACAGGAGTTGCCAATAGTCGTAATACAACACAATGCAAATTGCTAATTAATTATATGGCAAGGATTGACAAAAAGATATGTATATACAAAAATATATATATATGCGGTAGGTAATTATGGTAAATATTAATTGAATTTTGCATACGTGATAGATCAAAACATAATTTCGACATTATATTTGATTATGGTCTAGAAAATGTCTGCTCTCTGTTAACTTGCTGTTAAAGTCATGTCAGCTATTAACAGCGCTGTCAACACTCTGTTAAAATAATGTGTAATTCAAAAAAATAAGCAATTTTCAGATAATGCACCACAAATCTATATATATTTATTAATAATATTATTTTTTGTTAATAAATGCATTTAATTTTATTTTTTGATAAATATTTCATACTAAATAATTGTTAGAATCTACAACACATGCCAAAATTAATGAATTTTCGCTAATTGCATACGTGACATACATAAAAATATTAAATAATTAATTTTTTCAAATATTAAGTATTTTTCGAAATTCTGAACTTTGTATACGGTTTATCAGAAAGTCGTCAACAATTCAAGAGCTGAGCCCTTAAAGGCCCTTCTCTGCTCGAGACCTTTCTAATTAAGCGTGTTTACCAACGCTTTTCACAGCTCCATTCACACAACACTTTGATTTGTTTATTCTGAGTGCATTTTCTTGACGTTGATCTATGATGCATACACAGGAATTCGGATACACACAGATACACTTACACATGTATGTATGTATATGTGCATGCATAAATTTGTATAGGTATATAGTTAACATTGTTATTCAAGACGCTTTGTCTTCTTATTTGATTTTTCCGTATTGTCATTGCTTGAGTGCCCCACGTTCTGAGCACTTTTTGTTTTTCTGTTTTTGATTTTTGTAATTTACATTCGCCGACATGCATAAATAATGTAAGTAAAGTGAAATTTTGTTTCAACAATATCACTTCCCATCGGTCATACATGTATCTATATCTCAATTTGTCCGTGTATCTGTATCTCTATCTGCAGTTGTATATGCCAAAATATGCTGAGCTCAGAATTTAACTTGACTTCGGTTTGTCAAGTGTTGTCAAAAGCGCACTTTTTGCATTTATTCAGCTTAAATTGCAATGACCTATTGGGGCTAAACACTCGAAGGTTCTTTTGCGATACCTCGTTAAGTTGTTTAACAGCCAATTCTTGTTGGTAAATAAACCCATGTAAACAAGACCTTCAAATTGCCAAATGAGGTTTACAGACAGTCAACATGAACATGTTTATGTAATGTATTTATAGCTCAATATAAAATGCTGATAGAAGCTTCAATTGATTCTTAATAATTTCTTAAAGTTCTTGACATTTCCAGTAAAGTTCAAAGTCGATACTGAATCATCAGTAAACTCCAGCTTAAATTAAAAAAAAAGTATCTTCCATTTCATTTAATGACTTCGTTTGAATTGAAGTAAAATGGTCACATCATCTTCGATCTGAAGTTGAGTCTGATGCAAAGGTTAATTAAGCCCTCAACGCTTGGGAATTACGAATAATTATAATCGGCAAAAGTTCCACAAGTTTTTTGCACTGACTATTGATGAAATGGAATGTGAAGTGGGTGAAGTTGCTCTGACACTTGATGGATACACGTTTATCCAATCAAAATGGGGGAGGGGTCAGCGAACTCAAAGACGCGGATCTAACAACTGATTAGTATAATTTTCACTTTCAGAAATATCAGAAATTTATGGAAGTCATGATGTATGCCTAGAATTAACGACACTGCTTATGCTTTGAGTTCCGATTCTTAGTTATTTATTTAATTATTTTTCAAATGTATTTTTTTTTTTATAATATTATTATTATATTTTTTTAAATTTTTTTTGGTAGCTTGGGCGCTTTGTGTGCCTTGGCACGTGTCCGTCATAAAGCAGCGCCAATCAATAAAATACATAACCGTATAAAGATTTATTGACGCAAGTGATTACTCGATACCTCTATACACATCATCATATTCTTTTCGATCGCACAGGCATCTATACCACATTAGCAACGTCAGACACAGCCACAGAAAGAGACAGCGTACCGTGCAAAAGATATAGAGAGAGAGTCGAGTGAGGGAGAGAGAAGGTACACACACATTCACACAAGATGGCTGCGGTGGAAGTGCGGAATGGCTATAAGTATTATGGCTCCAAATCGAATCCCAAGATTGTGCTTAACCAGCTCAACATGAACGTCATGCGTGGCTCGATGTGAGTTGCATTTATAATATGATTTTCAGAATTTTCACATATTTCGATTGAAAACCCCCTTCCCCATTCATAGCTATGGCCTCTTGGGTGCCTCGGGTTGTGGCAAGACCACATTGCTCTCCTGCATTGTGGGTCAACGTCGTCTCAATGGCGGTGAGGTCTCGGTACTCGGTGCTAAGCCTGGCGAACCTGGCAGCGGAGTGCCAGGATCACGAGTGGGCTTCATGCCACAGGAAATCGCTTTGGTCGAGGAGATGACCGTTAAGGAGACCATATTCTACTTTGGCCGCATCTACGGTCTTACAGATGAGAAAATCCGTGAAAAGTTCAAACTACTCAAGGAGCTCCTACAGCTGCCGCCGGCACGACAAATGATCAAGGAATGCAGCGGCGGACAGCAGCGAAGATTGTCCTTTGCCTGCGCCATGATACACGATCCCGAGCTGTTGATACTCGATGAACCCACTGTGGGACTTGATCCCATGTTACGCGAAAAGTGAGTTATGATTTACGATATGATGATTCCTATCAACTACTTATATGAGTACTTTTTAGAATCTGGGAGTTTCTGGTGGAGACCACCAAGAATAGCAAACTGGCTGTGATTATCACTACACATTACATTGAGGAGGCCAAGCAGGCGAATTGCGTAGGTCTAACTAAGGATTAGAATACAAATTAGAGATATCTATCTATTGGGGTTCCCTTACAGATCGGTCTTATGCGTAATGGAGTGCTGTTGGCCGAGGATACGCCCACCAATATCATGATTAAGTTCGGCACACAGTCCATTGAGGATGCCTTTCTCATACTGAGCCAGCGGCAGGGCAATGAGGACGACCTGGCCCAGATCATGGATCACAATCGAAACCAGGCCCTGCCTGTTGCCGTGTTGCCAACCGAGGTGATTGATGTCCACGAACCTACAGCTGAGAAGCCCCCCATTCACTATGAGGAACCAGAGCCGCACAACGAGAACCGCAAAAAGGTGCTCTTCACAACAAAAGGTCGCATCAAGGCACTGATGACCAAGAACTTTGTGCAACTGTTCAGGCAACCCTCGTAAGTGACTATTATGGAAAATTGATGGTAGTTAACTAAACATGTTTTACTTTTTAGTGGCATCATTTTCATGCTGCTGTTCCCCATCATACAGTTAACATGCTTCTATCTGGCCATCGGCAAAACCCCAACAAATCTGGAGCTGGGGGTGTTCTCTGGCGAAGTGGACAGTTACAGCGAGTGCTTTGATGATAATCTTAGGACCGTTTACCAGGCCAACGATAGCTGTCACTTTAATAAGCTGTCGTGTCGATATATCAGGGAACTGGGTGACGATGTGGCGACGAGGAAGTATTATGCCACCGAAGCAGCTGCCCTCGAGGATGCGAAACGTGCAGTAACCGTGGGCTACATTTATTTTGCGCAGAATTTCAGCGATTCTGTTGCCGAACTAATTGAGGATGGCATCCATGCCAGCGATGGGTCCGTGGACAATGCCGAGCTCAGTGTACATATCGACATGACGGGTGAGTTGATGATGTAACCACTTTAGTAAGTTCCCTTAGTGTAACTTACTCCCAATTGCAGATCAACAAGTTGCCTTTTTTATGCAGCGCAAACTACGCGATAAGTTTAGCAATTTCATGAACAATGTTGTCCAGGAGTGCAATGTATCCGCTGCGCTAGTGAAGCTACCTGTGCAGTTCCAGGATCCCATCTTTGGCAGCATGGACAGCGAGTTCCAGCAGTACTGTGCTCCCGGTGTGGTCATGACGTGAGTTACACACAGGGAATACATGAATTTCCAACAATTTCCAACAATACCTCTCCGTCTTGATCTCTGCTCCTGCAGCATGGTCTTCTTCTTGGCCACTTTGATGACGGCGGCTGTATTCATCTCGGAGCGCATGGATGGTATCTGGGATCGTACTCTGCTGGCTGGCGTTTCAGCCACTGAGATGCTCTGGGCACATCTGCTCACCCAGCTGATAATTATGACTCTGCAATCGTTTGAGGTCATCATGTACATTGGCATCGTCTTCGATACCTACAACAATGGCGACACAGGAACTCTAATAGGACTCTTAACTCTGACAGCCTTCTGTGGCATGTTGTTTGGTATGAGAACAAATTTTGAATCGCAATTTATGGTATTCTTAGAAAATTTCCTTTGAATAACATTTAATTCAACTGCCAGGTCTGTTCATCTCTGTGTTCTGCAAGTCCCATACGGAGGCCAATTTTGTGGCCACAGGTGCATTCTATCCCATGATCATACTCTGCGGTAAGTCCAGAAATATGACATCATCTGTCGGATATTTATATGATGTTCTCTTGCAGGTCTGCTGTGGCCCTTGGAGAGCATGCCCAGCTTCTTGCAGGATCTGGTGATGGTGCTGCCCTTCACCATACCCTCCATATCGGCCCGGAATGTCATCGAGAAGGGCTGGAGCATTAACCACGAAAAGGTCTATAACGGTTTCATCGTTATGGCCGCCTGGACCATAATATTCTTTGTGCTTTGTCTGATTGGGATTCGACGCAAGGCGTAGTCAGTTATGTATATATGTATAAACATATATATATTTGGACATTACTGGGGGTCCTTTTAAGCGAAATAGTGTATTAAAATAATCCAATAGGCGATTTTATATATGTATGTATGTATATTATATATGTATTGTCATAGTGTCTATATAATTTAATAATTAATATCGGAAGCATATCACTCGCATGTCACAGACTCTCATCAACATTAAAACCACATTGTTATATAGTTTAGAATGAAATGAATAGGGTCTAAAGGGTATCTCACAAATATTTATACAAAACATTCATCGACAAGACATATTTCAAAATTTCTGTTCTTCTTCTCTCTTCCCATATTTTTGCTACGATACGAACCTCTGTAAATATCCCAATCAGCAAAAGAAAAAAAAAACAATTTTTACGCTGATTATAATTATAAATGATTTTGTTTAAGCATTTTATCACAGATATTTTAAGCCGTTGATCTAAATTGTAAATTCTTGTAAACAGTTTTTAAACCAACCAAAAACAATTCAAATAAATATCTGCTACGCATTATAAAAAATAAAATACAACAATTTTCCATTCACATCAATGAAATAGATACTAAAGTGAGTAAAAGTGTGAAAACAAATTCAAATTAATGTCAACAAGTTTCGTATTTCGCAAAACTTAAATATAAAATGCGAATTCGAGAGCAAAACTAAAGCGAAAGTTCTTCCACCCCTAATATGTATATATATATGTATATGTATGTATATACACATTCTACATAAACATACATATATAAATATCTGAGAATCTGTAAGTGTGTGAGTGTGGGGCCAAGGACAAGGACACGTTCACGACGATGACGTGGACGCTGAAGAGGAAGTCGAGAACGTGGCAAAGTTGCTGACACACTTCGGGCTTGGAAGCCATGTAGCTAGACAGCATGTCTACCCGGTTGGCTGCCCTCCAACTGCACCCGCCTCCTCCCGCCACCTCCTGCTGAATCTGGCAGACAGTATCTGCCGGTGTCTACCAACAGACATTTTTATTACAAAACTTTATCTTTGCCAAATACGAAAACGACGACGACGATGACGAAGAGAAGCGTAGAAAGAGGCAAACTCTCGGCACACGGTGGACGAGTTTGGAGGTGGTGTGCGGTGTTGTGTTGGGGAGAATGGGGTTTAGTGGGTTTTGTAGCTCAGGCTAAGCTGCCGCTTGACATTTATATAAGTTGCATAAAATGTGCAGTGGATAAAATAAAACCAAAAGGAAATGAAAATGAAAAGTTTTCGCACAGAATTTGTGCCAGAGTGTGCGTGAAAATTGCCACAGAACTTGTTGCTCCGTGGAAAGCAGGAAAATTATGAAATCATTGAAATATTTTTAAAGGAATATTCTTATGCAATATATGCGTGCAGGAATGGAAATACAAAAGAAAGGGAAAACAGAAAGCTTAAAAAAAAACTGTTATTATCTTCTGAATTGAATTAAATATCTAAATATTAATATTGAATTAAAAATCAATAATTTTATTCTGAATTCAAGGAAATATTTAACCAAAAAATTTAAAAGTAAATCTTAAAATTTATGCACAAGTTTTTACTCACATTGTAAGCATATTTTGTTTTCAAATTAAATTTCTTAAAGTCTAAACCAATTTCAACACATCAAATGAAAACGATTCTTCTTTAAGTCAATTGAAATTACGTATACGCCCCATTCCTTGCAGACATTTTTGTTATACAGTGTGAAAATTTAAATCGAATATAGCAACTAACATATGAAGAGGCAGACAAAGTGAAGTGGGGGCAGAGGACGTCAACAGTTAGTTAGATGCAACAAATACTTATATATAGTATATATTCAGACGAGTAATAGGTCAAGTCGCCTGGGTGTAGGCCACAAAAGTTTTTGAGTGTCTGCAATAAAAACATTTGCCGACCAGTCTGGTGTCCTTCACAGACAGGCAAACATTCTCTTCCTCCCGAGCACCCAGATATCCCAAGTCTGTCTCCTCGTATGTGTTGAGTGTTGTGGCAACACCTCATACACACACACACACACTGAAACACACACATGTTGTGTGTACATCTATGGCTATGGGCAAAGTTTTGTTACAACTTTTGCTCAATTTAATATACACATATGCATAGTATATAAAATGTTATTCTGGGTGCTTTTAAAATTTTTGGAATTTGACCTTCAAAACAATTGCAAAAACCAAAAAAAAAAAACACACACACAGAAAGAAGTATGTATATTAGTGTGTCAGGTGTGTGTATGTGTTTGAGAACTGCTCTTATATTTTATATGTAAATTTAATGAAGGTAAAACTGTTTTGTTTGAATTTCGTCTTTGCCTTCAGCCCATGATTGTGTGTGTGTGTGTGTGTGTGAGTGTCCTTGTGTGTATCTGTGGCAGCTTTGTTGTTTGCTTTTGTGTGGATGCCACTTTTGGGGGCAACTTTAACGAGAATTCTCACAGAGTAAATCTAAGCTATACGCCAGCAGACAAAAGGATGTCAGAAAGTTAAGCAAATTCACAACAAACGAAACAAAAGGACGAATGCAATATGTTGCTTGCTTTTGTTTCAATTGTTGCACATTTGGGCGGCAAATGAGCAGAGGGATAGTAACCTACTAAAAACAGTTAACCGATAAGATTTAAGAAAGTATACTTGCTGATCCAGCAAGTAACTCTGAGATTTTGTTAATTCTAATTTGAGAACTTAATGGACTCACATAAAACTATAATAGAGAAAGTATAGCGGAATTCCATCAGGAATGTTATACAGAGGTATAAAACATAATGGGGTCCAAACAAAACGCAACAATTGCAGAGAAGAGATATGCATATAATGTTAAACGGGAGAGAGAGAGAGAGAGAAAACACTAACAGAAAAATCCAAAAACGTGAATTGATTTGAAAGGCGCTCATCCAAAATGGCCAAGCAATCAATGAAGGACGAGGATGCAGGAGTCCAACTCAAGCACTCATATCGAAATGAGAAACGAACTTGGATATCAAAATGGACATGGCCAGAGAGAGAAATATGTATGCAGTGTGTAGTATGTGGGAAGATGGCAGAGACTTTTGCATTTCATTGACCCTTTAAATGGCCAAGATGGACAGCAGCTCGCACACACACACAAACACAACATGCATCATATGTATGCTACTTATACATATGCAAGTATACATTTGTAGATACACAAATACAGACACATACTATCTCACTAATAGCAGCTGGCTGTCATGTCAGTTGGGCAAAAGTGGTGAAAAATTTGATTTGGGAGTTTATTCAATTTGCTTCATGTTTGCATGCAAGTGTATGAGTGCATGTTGTCGTTGTTGCCTAAGAAAATGGGCAGAGAGAGTGAGGAGAGAGAGAGAGTGAGAGGACATGCGAGAGAGCAGCCATCGAGAGAGAGAAGAGAGTGTGGGTTGAGAGCGGGCTCCAATATAATACAATCAGTATTGGGCTGCAGCTCGATACGCATTCAATGCTACTGCGTTCGCATTTGAGGTAAAAACGAAGCTCAAGCTGAAACAGAAGCAGCGGCTGAGCAGAGGCAGAGCAGAGCAGCAGCGAAAGCTACCGTTTCCTGTACGCACACGCACACACACACACACACATATATAGATGTTTGTATATAAACATAGTATATTCGTCTGAGACTGACTCTCTCTTTCACCCATACAGCTGCATTCGCTGCCCATATGCAAGCGGCATTTTATGTATAGGCTCGTCACTCTCTCTCTCTCTCTATCTGTCTCTTCGTTCTCGTTCTCCTTCATTCCCAACTGTTTCGCTCACTCCCAGCGCTGTTTATACAAATTTCACATGCTCTCTGTGCCTCTATGTACAGCAACAGCAGCAGTAGCATATGTATGTGAGTGTGTGCGTACGTGTGTGTGTGGTGGGGGCAGCACAGTGGGGAATAGGGAGAGAGAGGCTGGCGGACAGGGTCGACTGAGCATACATGCGTTTGGCCTTTTGCCTGGCACACATAACTACCGGACTGCGTCAGTTGCGACGGCAACAGCAACGGCTGCAGTGGAAGTGGCAGCAGCGGCGTCAGCGACAGCGTCGCGTTTCGTTCACTTTTTGCTGATTGGACTTGCACAGTGGGCTGAAATGGATTGCAAATGAAGTCTAAACAATATTCACATGGTGAAATCAACCCATTCGGACCAAATTTGGATTTGAGGTGTATCTGATGTACTTCCGTAGATATGGTCAAAAATGTGTTAAAACTAGACAAAAATTCGAACTTGATTAAAATTAGTGCCGTTTTCAACTTTGAATTGCCATAACTCTGCCAAAAATTAACCGATTTTGATGAAATTTTCATTTTTGAAAATGGCTTTGATATTAGTTTAGTTCTGCATTCAAAATATATCTAAATTCGCCATTTTAAATTTTTCAAAATTTTTTACCAGATTTTCATACTAACCCCTTGACAAAATCAAAAAAAATCGAAAAATTTTTAACCCCGATTTTTTGACTCTAATCGATTCTAGAACTCATAACTGGCATTTTGCTTTTTATTTGAGGAGTTTCTGATGAGTACTTCTCGAGATATGGTCAAAAATGTGTAAAAACATGACTAAAATTCGCACTACTTTAAAATCAGTGCTTTTTGCAACTTTGAACTGCCAAAACTCTGCCAAAAATTAACCGATTTTGATGAAATTTTCATTTTTGAAAATGGTTTTGATATTAGTCTAAGTCTGCATTCAAAATATATCTAAATTCGCCATTTTAAATTTTTCAAAATTTTTTCACTAGTTTTGCATACTAACCACTTGACAAAATAAAAAAAAAATCGAAAAATTTTTAACCCCGACTTTTTGACTCTAATCGATTCTAGAACTTATAACTGGCATTTTGCTTTTTATTTGAGGAGTTTCTAATGAGTACTTCTCGAGATATGGTCAAAAATGTGTAAAAACATGACTAAAATTCGCACTACTTTAAAATCAGTGCTTTTTGCAACTTTGAACTGCCATAACTCTGCCAAAAATTAACCGATTTTGATGAAATTTTCATTTTTGAAAATGGTTTTGATATTAGTTTAATTCTGCATTCAAAATTTATCTAAATTCGCCATTTTAAATTTTTCAAAATTTTTTGACCAGTTTTGCATACTAACCCCTTGACAAAATCAAAAAAAAATCGAAAAAATTTTAACCGCGATTTTTTGACTCTAATCGATTCTAGAACTCATAAGTGGCATTTTGCTTTTTATTTGAGGAGTTTCTGATGAGTACTTCTCGAGATATGGTCAAAAATGTGTTAAAGCATGACTTATTTTCGCACTTCTTTAAAATCAGTCCCTTTTTCAACTTTGAACTGCCATAACTATATGATATTAAACATTTTTAGTTAATTATAAACATCCCTTTTGGAATTTTCCAATTTTTTCATAAGTGGTGACACTGTGCACAAAGGCAATGCAAAAATTGCAGCAGCCGAATGACAACAACACAAATAAGGAAAACCAAAGCAACAACAACAATGAAACATCGAAACAGAGAGCAGCGAGAGAGACAGAGATATTGATAGAGTGAGAGAGAGATGGAGGTGGTGGCAAGTCGCCGCTTTCGAAGAGTCGCGGCGGTGGAAAAAAGCCGTGGCAGAGCCACTGTGGAGGCAAATAGGCTGCTGTCGCACACCAGCAATCGAGGGAAGCGGTGTGTCGGGGGGAGTGGTGTTGGGGTGGTCCACGCAATGCATGTGCGAGACACGCGGCACGCACCAATACCAGCAAAAATGGACGCACAATATACGGATGGATACATGGGAGGCACAGCACGGCACAGAATTGGGAAGTGGGCCGAGTTGATGCTGGGGGAATTGGTTGCTAGGCACTCGAGAGAGGGCAACGGAGTGGGTGATCTGCCACACACAAAAAAAAAAACACAATGGACAAGCACTAAAATGCAGCCAGAATGAAATGTGCACAACACACACACACACACACAAACACAGACACGCGCACAGTTGCATATGAGGAGGATATATACGAGAGCATCGTTGGGACTATGTATTGCCATCGAGCAGGCACCTCTTATTGCTCTTTCACTCTTGCCGATTCACTCTCCTTCTCTCTCTGTCTCTTTCATTTGATGGCTTTCTCTGTCGTGCATACGGGTGTGTTATGGACGGCCTTTTGGGCCGACTCGCTTGTTTACCAATTTATTTTGCGCACAAAACGAAACACGGAAAATGCATGAGGCCCAAAAAGAGCGTGGAGAAAATGGAAAAAGCAAAGCAACGATGGACGCAATGGATAACCACAGTCACAGGACTCGGGCACTGCCAGGATATGGGGCCAAAGCTACCAAACTACATATACAGCAACAGCAAATCTACAAACGGCAACAGAACCAAAGCAAACCAACAACAAAAATGGGAGAGAAAAAGAAAAAATTGCCGAAATTTCAGTTCGATTTTTGGTCCATAACGCTGAATAGGTTTCAGTTTGCTATCTGAGAAGCCCTCTCGCTCACTGTCTCTATGCATCTCGCTCAGTCATTCTCTCTCTCTGTGTTTTCTGTATTTTCGCTGTTGTCCCTCCCTCACCCTGTCTTATCTCTGTTATTCGTTCGTTTTCATTCTGCGGCTCTTTCACTAGTTTTTTCTGCTTCCTGTTTTCCACTTTGTGCGTAGATTTTCCTTTGCCAACGTTTTTTTCTCAACTCAGAGCTTTTCCTATAGTATTTTTTCTATATCGCGTATGAACGGGAAATTCTTCTTCTTATTGAGTACAGAGAGAGAGAGAGAGAGAGAGAGGGGCTTGAAGTCGTAGTACTACGCTAGACACATTGTTAGTTAGTTGACGTAGTATGCAGCTGCAAAAAGTCGCCGTAGAAAAGTCGGTATACGGCGTAAAAATGTGGCACAAAGGACACGACAACGATGTCTGAAAGCCAACAAGGAAACAGCGAGCAAAAGAATGACGAGAAGGAAAGACAAAATAGAAGGAGATAACATCCAACTAGATAACAATATAGAATCAGTTTGTTGTGCAACAAATAAAGTTGCTCCAAAGATACGAAACTTCATTGAGAAGTATATAATATTTATGTATTCTTGATTATTGATATTTTAGTTATGCAATTGACCTTGATTGAGTTTATTAACATTTTACAAAACACTACATATTCACTCACCAAAATGCAGCACAAATTGCAATCAATAAGATTTGCTTCAGACAAACGCAGAGAAGTAGACTATACTTTTTGCAAAGTGCAAATGGGTGTGTGTCTCTGCTATGAAGAATATTGGCATAAATTCAATAAATTCCCACATATAAAATGAATGCATGAAAGTGAAACAGTTGATAAATATATATATTTTAGTAAATTGCGTGTAATCAAAGTTAACTCTGACTTCAGCTTTGAAATCACACTTTAGAGTTATATGTCCAGACAAGACCTGTAAATAGACTGATTATTTATACTAATAATTTGATACTCAGAATAGTAACCATGAAACAAACGTTTTATATTATTTTTCAACTAATACTGGCCGGCTGGAGTAACGGTTTCTTCATTTACAAATCAGATGAGCAGTCAGCCAAGTTCTTGGAGAAGGATAAGACTCACGAAGAGGATTCCTTGACCTCAATACAATCCTACTACCATAGAAATTGTTTAAGAACCTATTGCTGGGTGGAGGAACCTCGCGGTCTCCTCAACATATTCCAAACCAGATATCTAGAGTTAACTATGCCGCCAAATGCGGATTCCAAGCACTACAAGGCGGAGACAGCAAAGGGTATTCAAGAGGCATACTCACAGGGCAAGGACACCGGCGAGTTCAGACTGTTGAGTCCCAGGAATAAGCATACTCATCGCATAACGGTTCCATCCTATTCGAATTTCTGCTATGGCATCTATACTGTTCAAGCTTACAAGGTAACCTTGAGGCAACATCGCTGCTCCATGGGTAATCTGATTAGTTTCATTTCCGGACTCGTAATCTGGTACTCGGCAAGATTTTTGGCTAAATCCAAAATATGCACCTTTTGCATAGCTGTTTTGGGTGAATTTATTGCCCTGTTTTCGGTGGTTTCTGTGGCGCTCCTCCTGGCTGGAGATAACAAGCTAAACAATCTACCTTTGGCCACTAATGTCAAGCTTATGCTAGAAAATAATATCATGTTTGTGGTTTTGATATTGATATTGAATGCTGCTCTATTCTACAAGTACTCTCAACGTTATCATGACGTAGTCTCAAAGTTTATTTTGGAGCCGTTTCAGTTTCGTGTGTTGAGAATAATCTCTTATTTTCTATTATATATCTCCACACATTTGGGAATCTATATTGCGGCATTTCTATTTTCACTGCCCGAGATGATTACACTCGTACATTGGCTGGTATCGTTTTCGAAGAGATTTTTCAACTACAATCGAAGTTTCGAAAATGTTTTAAACACCCACCTAGGATGGCAGCAGTTGATTTCAAAACTTGATCAATTCACATGCAGATATCAAAAGATGTCAGAGGAACCACATGATCCCGAAGCTGAAGACAGTGTACTAATGGAAAGTCTAAGACTCCTTGAACATTGTGCAGAAACTGATATTCTATATAGGAATCCAAGATATCTGGAATCTTCGCGTGGTTTGATGTAGTCGCCACGGCAAAACTAAATGCATTTGTTAATTGAAAACTAAGAGCAGCAATTGGGCATCATAATCATTCCAAACACATACAGAGAGGAAGAATCGAAAATTGCCTTGGGGCATGCAACAAAATGAATTGAATTGAGACGAGCAACAACAACAACAACAACAACTACAATTCAAGTTTCAATTTGATAGACACGTGAATGGAGGACGACTCAACGTTGATATTTGATTAAGAGAGAAGAGACTTTTGGCACACAAATTTAAGCAGACTTTTTACTTTATAAGGCAACAGCACTGTCCAAGCAAATAGTCATCAATTTGTGTTCAATAATGTAATAATCAATCTATTTTAAATAAATTCAGAAATTAATTTCAGAGAAATTGCTTTTCTGCTTAAAGAAATCTTTAAATACCCTTTTAGAGGATATTTTACTGAAAATTGTCTATCAAATTATGAGTCCTTTAACTTGACTCAATACTCCATGCGTTGATTATAATGTGGACGTGGTATTCAAAAGGATATGCAGGAGGTATAGGAAACTGCTTAAAAGTTCGTGAATAGCGCTGCAAATATGAGTTTTGGGGGGAGAAAAGGAGGTTCAGTTGTTATACCATTTATACACTGACATAGGCCTATTACTCCGTTGCACACACCCACCCACACACACACACACACACACCCACACCTACACACACATAGGGTTGCCATTAACAACAGTCAGAAATGGCAACAAAGTTCAGTCAAACATCAGAGAAACGAACGTTCGAGAGAAACAGCCGCAAATGCAACCTCTTCATGCCACCAAACGAGGCAAAATGCAAATGTCCTTTGACATCACGGTGTGCCTGTGTGTGTGCATGTATGTATATGTGCGTGTGCATGTGCGTATGGATGTGGACAGTTGCAACAACGACAACGCAAAACGCATTTCAAATCGAAAAGTGGAACTTCAAGCTTTTGGCGGGAGCATGTAGACGGCTGTCAAGAGAGTTTTTAGTTTATCCAATACCCTATAAAAAATATTTACATAGAGTAGCAACAATATTCAAGAAGCGAAAATTATTTGCAATTTAAATTCTCATTATTTTTTTCTTTTTAAATTAATGCTTGAAAAGTGCAGTTGTTTTTAGAAAGTAAAGAGATCAACTTAAAAATTAATAAATTAATATTTAAAAAAACTTTATTATAATTTTTTTGTATTTCTTTTTTAATATTATTTTCGTTTTCAGTGTTGTTTTCACATATATGACAGCTCGTAAAGTTACCATGCAAAGTAATAGAGATCCGATTGAAAAATTTATAAATTTTTGCAAAATAACATTCTTTTAAATACGCCTGGCAAGTTGAATATTTATTTTAATTAATATTACAGGGTATTTAGCCGCCTTTCTCATGCAGCCTCAAACAGCTTTTATTCATTCTTTTCGGCTGCAGTTTCCTCTCCTATCGATGGTGGTTGGAAAATTGACTAAATGCAACGTTTCGAGTTCATTAGGGGGGAACCCCCCCTAAGCCAGTCGACTCATACACATATAGAGGCAACACACACACACACACACACACTCACGGTCAGCCAAATGGGCCAATTTATCCCAGTCCAAATTGTGCTGCGTTGTTCGTCCTGTCGTGCTCTGGTTTGGCCGTATCCCAGCCGAAGTCCTTGTCCAATTGGGTTTTTCTATGCGCACATATTTTTCTGTATTGCCGCTGCCACGTTTGCCTACTTGCCACACGGTTTTGGTGGTTGTTGTTGCTTCCCGTTTGGGACAGTAGAGAGTGGCTTTGGTTAGGGGGGGATAGGGCAAAATCGAACAGTTAGCGGGGTGGTTGTCGAAACTGCATTTCCACCTCTTGCCCACATTTTGTTCATGTTTTCTTCTTCTTCTACTTTTTTTTAATTTTTGCTGCTGTCCCGTGTTGGGATTTCTCATCTTCGGGGGGTTGCAAGTTGATCTTACATGTGTTGTTGTTGTTGTTGTTGCAACAAAGTTACGTCAAAGGTCAGGAAACGGGCGTACTTTTTCCCAGGGGGTGAAAAGTGAAAATATTGAAAAGTTTCCGAGCCTGACGAAGTTGAGAGTTTCGAGAGACTTTTTTTGCGTGTTCTTGAAGGTTTGACTTTTAAGGATTTGGTGTCATAGCATTGAATAAAATACTTGAGGATATTCAAGAGAAAATACTTTAAGAAAAATGAAAAACCGAATTCGGTATTCCAAGTATATTGGAAAACAAGTTTTCGATAAATATATTACAAAATTGAAGTTTATTTGTAAGTTAAAAATATCCGAAGGGGAGAGAAGTTCATTTATTCTAGAAGTGTAATTCTCTATGGCAAAGTAAAAGAAATTAAATATCGAAACGAAAAAATAAACATAAATATGTAAGATTTTTTTTTTTAAATTTCATAGAATATGTTTATTCATCAGAAGATGAATTAGTCAGAATTTAATGTGAATTATCTAAAATTTGAATAATATTTAACTTATTCATTTTATTTTAATTTATTTATTTCACTGTAAGGAATTGAATTGTAATTAACTAACCTGCACCATTTTGTTGTCTAGTGCTGTTAATCCAAAGACAGTAAGATGTTGACGCCGGCAGAGACGTCGACAGCGCGCTCAAAAACAAAATGTAAAAACAGCAGCAGCAACAACAATAAAACGTATATTGTGCGAATATCGGAGAACAGCACGTGTTAATTCCACTTTTTGGTTTTGTTTCGCTATGTAAATTCAATTTGATTGTGTTTTTTCATTCATTTGCACTCGTTTCGCGTTTTTGCGTTTTGTGGTTTTGTATTTACAGTTAAGTGGAATATTAAAATGCACTATGCAGTTCACGACATGAATTGAAATGCAATGTAAGTAGCGATGTTGGCGGTGCGAACTATGCAATGGATTTTTGTTGTTGTTGCTAGAGTTAAATTATTATTATTATTGTTATGTTTATTGTGTTGTGTGTGCACTTTACGTTGATTAATTTTGTGCGTGGGACAACGACGCGTTATTTGTTAGATTTACATCCGTAAATACCGAACAACGAACCGCACGCAACAAGAACATAGAGAACAATGTTATGTTATCGGAGTGATGCACGTGCGGCAAACCCACTGATTCACAGAATAAACCTGAACTTGTTCGATGGAACCACTGCGTGAACTTGAGCATTAACAGCAGCGCTAGAGTTTCAGAAAAATCTTAAAAATCGATTGCAGTTGCAATTAAAAATCTCACGCTTCATTGAAAATATAATATTCATATTTATTTTATATCGCAATCAATATAAAATTAAGCGAAATATATTATGCTAGTTCGGAACAGCTGCTCTGTTAAGGGCCTAACGCAAGCTGTGTATGCTAACGCACATCTGTGCTCCACTTGCTGTTAACATAACAGCAGCAACATATGATTCGTCGGCTATGTCCAATCTACTTTCTCCGTTATACAACACTGACACAAAACAGTCAAAACGTTTTGTTTTTAATTTTACGAGAATTTTTAGTAGTTTTAATGAACTGTAATTATGTCCGACAACGAGTACGAACGTTTTGAAATCACGGACTATGATCTCGATAACGAGTTTAATATAAATCGGCCACGCCGACGTCAAACCAAGCATCAGCAAATCTATGGTAAGTAAATATTCCCAGTGTCCATCAAAAAATTTTTAAAATTTTCCAAAATATTCTAGGCATTTGGGCGGACGACAGCGATAATGACAGTGAAGGAGAGGGCGGTGGTCGGCGTGGACGACGTGGACTGGGAGGTGGTGGCAGTGGCAAGTCAAAGGATTACACGGCCCCGGTTAATTTCGTGGCCGGAGGAGTTCAACAGGCGGGCAAAAAGACGAAGAAGAAGCAGGAGGAGAAGGCGGGAAGTGACGGAGATGATGACGATGCCAGCGAGGGGGGGGATAGCGACGAGGCGCGTCCTTCGTTTGGCCGCAAGCAGCCACAGTTAATGGGCAACAGCGATGAGAACAGCTCCGATAGTTCTGCCGAGGCCGAAGAGAAATCCCGGCCAGCAATGGAATCACGAAACACGGCCGGGTTACGCCACAAGTCGCATATACCCAGCAGCAGAAATGTTGGCGCGTGGGAGCAGCACACTCGGGGCATTGGCGCCAAGTTGCTCCTGCAGATGGGCTACGAACCCGGCAAAGGTCTGGGCAAGGATCTGCAGGGCATCTCCCAGCCAGTGCAGGCGCATGTGCGCAAAGGACGTGGCGCCATTGGTGCCTACGGTCCTGAGACGGCGGCCAGTGTGGGTGGTGCAGGTCAGACCAAGCCCCAGAAAATTGAGGAAGGCACCAGGGAGGGCAAGGAGCAGAAGGAGCAGCAGAACAAGTGGCGCAAGGACAAGTCCAGCAAGCGATATTACTACAAGAGCGTGGAGGAGGTCATTGCCAAGGGCAAGAAATCCGACCACTTGCTCTCCGAGAAGCTGAGCAAGCGTCTGGGCAATGTGCCCGTCATTGACATGACGGGTCCGGAGCGGAGAGTGCTCAGCGGGTACCATGCGCTTGCCCAGAATAAAATTGTGCCCGAGGAGACACTATACGATGCCCAGACCGTTGATGAGAAGGGCGACAAACCCACGCCCGTCAGCGTCTTCAGCATGCCCGAGTTGACGCACAACCTCCAGCTGTTGGTCAGCCAATGTGAGCAGGAGATCATTGCCATTGACAAGACGGAGCACGAATGCTCCGATCGCCAGCTGGCGCTGGAGCACGAACAGAAGCAGCTGCTGGAGCTGGTTCAACTGGAGCGTGATCATATGGACACGCTGGAGGGCGCACTCTGCCGTGTCGATCAGCTCAGTGAGAATCCCGATCTGACCATTGCCCAGGCTGAGAAGCTATTCCTGGAGCTGCAGCATGACTTCGCAGCGGAGTACAAGGAATTCGGCTTGGCAGATCTTGCGGCGGGTGTGATTGCTCCGCTGCTCAAGCGGGAGCTGGGAGATTGGCAGCCGTTGGAGCAGCCAACTCAGCCGCTGCAGTTGATCAAGCGTTGGCGTGGCATCCTTCAGCAAGATGAACTGCCCGAACAGCAATCCCGGAACGTCTTCGATCCGTATTCCTCGCTCATCTGGGCCGGAGTGATGCCCTCCTTTAGAGCCTGCTCGGCCAGCTGGCAACCCAAGGAGCATGCCTCAATGGCGGCACTCTTAGACGCCTGGGCACCATTGCTGCCCACTTGGGTGTTGGACTCGGTGCTGGAGCAGCTAGTGCTGCCTCGACTCACCACTGGCGTTGCCGAGTGGGATCCCTTGACCGACACTGTGCCCATACACAGTTGGATACTGCCCTGGCACGGCATCTTAGGAGCCAAGCTGGAGGAATCCATCTATCCACAGATACGTAGCAAACTGGGCGTGGCACTGCAGGCGTGGTCACCACAGGATCGATCCGCGCGTGCCATGCTCACACCCTGGAAATCTGCCTTTGGCGAGGAGCAACTGGCCCAGTTCCTGCTCCGCCATATCATACCCAAGTTGCAGATTGTCCTTGGCGAGTTTATCATCAATCCGCTCCAGCAGAATCTGGAGTTGTGGCATCAGGTGTGGGAATGGCATGAACTGATACCCCCACCACACATGGCACAGCTGCTGGACAAGCACTTCTTTCCACGTTGGATGCAGGTCCTGGTCATTTGGCTGAATCAGTCCCCCGATTATACGGAAATCTCCCGTTGGTATGCCGGCTGGAAGAGCATGTTCAGCGAGGCGATCCTTCGCGAACCCTGCATCAAGGAGCATCTGCGTCGCGCTCTCGAGATGCTGCATCGTGCCACGGATGCCGTACTCCAACCGGGACCGGGACTGGCACCCCCTCCACCCATGCCACCCACGCCAGCTCCTGTATTGCTCACACCTGTCATGCTTATGGATGTGGTGCAACCTGCTCAACTGGAGTTCAAGGAACTCGTCTCCCAGAAATGTGCCGAACTGGGCATCCTTTTTGCGCCGTTGCCCGGTCGCAGGGAATTGGGCAAGCAGGTGAGTTGGAAACCTTTGTTGAGGATAATCTTGGAGATTCGGATTTTAATGGGGGGCTTCTCTTTCCAGATATATCGGGTGGGCAAACTCTTCTGCTATATAGACCGCAATGTCTGCATGGTGAGCGACAGCAGCTTCAGCAATTGGCAGCCTGTGGCGGTAAATACCCTCATCGAGAGGTCACAAACCGGCATCGTTTGAGGATAACCTTGCTATATCTAGGATATCAAAATACTAAAAAGAAGAAGCCTGAAGCTTTAGCTATTTTTTAAATAATATTCGAGTTAGAAAAAAAATTCAATTTCAAAATCAGAAATAATAAAATTAAATTATTTGAGGAATTTCTTTAAATTTTAAGTGTACGCACATAAGTTTATTAATAAATACATTTCCAAAAAAGTATATATATTTATATTTCAGTAATTTTAACTCTTATCTTATCCAAGATATGAATCAAAATGATAATATAGAAAAATAGTAAATCTGAATAATACTAAAAAAAAATTTCTACTCTTTCATTTTCGAAATGATTTTTGCCGAGCTTCATAATTCACATTTTCATTCCATTCATAAATTATTCCATTGATTTGTAAACTAATTAGCTAATTTGATTCCAAAATATATCTTCCCCAACACATATGTAAGTATAATATTATTTCATTCCCATATTTTAGCATTATTTTTTGGAAATTATCAAATGAAAACGGAAGCCAGAAATGTGTTTAGAGTGAGAACGTTGAAAACACAATGGGCAGCAAAAACATATTTTTGGATTATTATATATACTATTTTTAATTATCGCTTGGGGAAATCCAGTGGAACCTTTGGAACGCTCGGCAAGAGAGAGTCTTACGTATATCTCCATTTATTAAATTAATGTTTATCGCTGAGTTCAAAGATAAGCTATATATGATATAAAGAAAGCCGTGAAACCCAAAATATATACGATATACCAACTATATATAGGCCAACAATAAGTATCATACTTACACCTGTTGAAAACTAAATTGGAACAGCGATAATTCTCAAGATAATGTATACTTAACACATCGATTTACCATATCTGATCAAATACTATACGGTCTCAAGTATTACCAATACTTGTTATCTGAAATCTATACATGGCAATATTATGAACAATTATAGGAAAACAAATGATTATGACCACTGTTAATTACTCCAGATTGACGCACAGTCCATCCTCAGGCATTCACGTCTAATCGGACGAGTTTCGTTTATCGCATCCAAAACTTTTTAGGGTTTACTTTCGACCCCCATATTCGTTCGTTGCCTTCAGTTGACCGACATCGCTTGGCGCCGCCAGACGGATATTCTGCGGTTCGGAAAATTCTGAAAAATTTGAGAAATTGTAAAGATTGTTTATGTGAAGTGTAGATTGCATAAAATATCAATATTATAAATTATTGTTTATTCAATATTGGGATATATATATAGAGACTTGTAAATGATATCCAAAATTTTTCAAATATTTTTGAATTTATAAGAAACTTTTCGTGTTCGGTTTTAAATTTCACTTTCCAATTTTCAACATTGAATTTCTCAATCATATTGTTGCTTGATACGGAATTCGGTTCTAATCGGGAGTGTATAAACCAATAATAAAGCAAATTTGATTAGTAATTAACACAACCTATCAGGAATAATATTCCAATTGCGTTTATTTCGCCTTCTATTGTGAATTGTGAATTCAATAGTATTATTTATCGATGGCACCCATAAATTAGTTACGGCTCCTAAATGGACGTCATAATACATTCTCATAAGTTCCACGGAGTATTAATGTAGTTTTTTTGTGGTTCTTTTTATCAGTTGAACATTTGTGTGCCGTGTTAAAGCACGTAATTTGTATTCTCTTACCAGGAGGTAATGGGACACCTATCCAATTGGGAGTTATCATTAAGACTGTGACTGTTGACCGAATAAACATAATGTATCTGTGCCATTGAATAACATTCAGATCAAGTTGAAAGTATCTACAGTCATGTCCGTCATAGTGATAAACAAGAGAAGTCTGCGAATTTCTTCGCTACTCGTGCTCGGGTTTCTCGCTGCGATGCTGTTGCTCTGCAATTTGCAAGAAGTTCGAAAACTGCAGGTCACACCGAAACCGGAGAGAATCGTATCGAAATCGGAGTTAGAGAGTAGTTTTTATTATGCGGAGGTAACTCCGACCACCACTGAGGCTCCCAGATTATATACCCAACGCACTCGAGATCTGCAGGAGCTGCTCAGATGCCGTAATCGTCCCCTAAAGTTGGAGAAGCTACAACATGGCGATTACTGGGTGGTCAAAAATCTGGTCATAGGTCGGGAAAGTCGCCGCATGGGATGTGCCGAGTCCATAACCTACACCACAAATGGCGATTTCACGTTCTTCGATAATCTGGAAATGGTTACTCAACGGTTTGTATTCTTAATTTTATAATAAATACCCTATTTTTTAGCTATCATTGAAACCTATAGTCAGGAAAGTTTGTTCCGTTTGCTGTTAAAAACTGTTTATTTAAAAAAAAAAAAACGAAATTTAAATATCATGTGTGGAAATCCCGTCATAAAAGTCTTAGCACGAGCACTTTTTATCACAAGATGTAAGCATCTTGTCAGATTTCAGCATCATATATTGCAACGATTGCAACTTGAAGACTGCTCAACTAGAAGATATCTTAAGAATTTTGCAAGCAAATCATTTTATTTTAATTTTAATTTTTGGATTTGAAGTCTTATATGCCATATGTAGATAAGTGCCAAAAATTGTTATCTCTAGTTTCAAAGAGTTATGATTTTATTGACAGAGTTTATCACGCTCAAGAAAATATTCCACAAAATATATAGTATATGCCCAAAATCTATGTTATCGTATTTCCCTTGGAACATGTCTTGAATAGT
Organism: Drosophila quadrilineata; assembly: GCA_018150725.1. Classification (NCBI taxonomy): domain Eukaryota; kingdom Metazoa; phylum Arthropoda; class Insecta; order Diptera; family Drosophilidae; genus Drosophila; species Drosophila quadrilineata. The sequence continues at coordinate 7,970,363 of JAECWN010000452.1, read as the reverse complement.
CTATTCAAAATTCAAGATAATTTTTCAACAAGAGTTATTTCTTAATGACTATAGCAGCACAATATAATTATGGTGGGTACATATATGCTCTATATATATATTTTATCTTTGAGTTATCGAGTTCGAATAGGTCCAGAAGTAATCACCAGACTGCTCAAATAAATGCGGTTACCATATTTTTTTTTATAGAATTTCCTATAGTTTTCTATCGAAAGCATCTTATCAATCTAAAAATGCTAATTGTTTGATTGATAGCGGAACGATTTAACTGAAATTATTTGAAATTCAATATTGGAATTTGAAGTAGATTTTGAAAATGCAATTAAATAATCAATCAACCGATATAAAACATATACTCTTCGAAGCAACTGTCATAACCAAATAAACAAAATATAAACCTATACTATAAAAAATTATATTTTTTTTGAAATCAAAACAATTTTTTAAAAATGTTGATAAATTATCCCACATTAATTTTTAAGTGTCTGCTTATACCATTTTGGAAGTATCCAAGACGTCTATTTCTGATCCTAATACTATTTGGAGTCACTGTGCTCCTCACACTATTTTGGCATCAGATTGGGAACGGAGAATATGTGGGAATCGCACCAGATCGGGGTTCATATTTTCTATATAGATATCAACGTAATACAGAATTACGCAAGTTGATCAAGTGTCAGAATCGGGAACTCAAATGGAAATCATATGATTCAAAATCATACAGATATGTTATATTAAAAAATAAATTTATGGGTACACGAAGTAAGCACATGGGATGCAGTGAGTCCATAACATACATAATAAGTGGGAACAAATCAAATCTCAAGTATTTAGAGAAGTTAGTGAAGCGGTGAGAGAATACTATATAATAAATATATATATATATATTTTTTTTAATTTTCACTATAATATTTTCTTTGATCCCTCCTTTCAGCTGGCTGGGACCCGTTAGCTTTGCCATACACACTCCTGGCTATGATCTGAAATCCACGCTGGACGCCATACAGTATGTGAGGAACTGCTTGCCGGGCAGTCAATTGATACGAGACTATGTCAGTTTCCACATCTACTTCTCCACGGAGCACATGCCAGAGTATGTGCCGTATGACCAGGAGGAGACCTTGGAGTGGCCATACCAATGCACTTCGGCAGACGGGGATCTCCTGTCGCCCCCCTACATACAGAACCGCAGTGAAATGTACAAGGTGCAGGCCAATCTAACGTATCCCATAAATGTGGGTCGGAATATAGCTCGACAGGCGGTGAATACGCACTTTGTGTTTGCCTGCGATATAGAACTGTATCCCAGTTTGGGGTTCATAGATCAGTTTCTGGATATGGTTTACCGGAACAACAGTGTGTTGGCTCTCAATCCGTTACAACCTCGCCGGGTTTATCCATTGCCTGTATTCGAGATCTATGCGGATGAAGAGGTGCCCAATGATAAAATCGAACTGATGAAGTTGTACAAAAAGAATCGGGCTATACTCTTTCATGCCAAGGTCTGCACGAATTGTCATAAGGTTCCCGGGTATATGCAGTGGATAAATAGAGCTCCAAATACTACCGATAAACTGGAGTTGTTTAGCATGACCTTGCGGCAGGGCAGCTTCAGGTACTGGGAACCCTTCTATGTCAGCGACAACAAGGAGCCCTTCTTCGATGAGCGGGTCACCTGGGAGGGACAGTCCAATAAACGCATACAGGTGTGTTAGCTCTGAAAATATATCAAATAATTTTTAAAAATTTTTAAATAATATTTTTAGGGCTACGCTATGTGCCTACAGGGCTACGAGTATCATGTGCTGCATCCCGCCTTTCTGGTGCATAGTCCTGGCGTGAAGATGACCTCTAGGAAGAATACGACACGCGCCATATACGCCAAAGAGATGTCGAGATTCATCAAGTCCAAAATCGAGCCCGAGTATAGAATCCTCTATGGCGTCAATAAGAACTGCACAACGTGATTCCAAGGACGACTCAATTTTTATGCCGATTGCCGTGCAATCAAAGTGATATTCCTTTTAGATATTAACAGATTCTAGTACAATTGTCCGAGAACAATATAATTATATATAGTTGCAATAAACAAGTCGAATTTAATTGTGAATTGAATTTTTAGGGGTTCTGTTTAGGCTATGTTTAGATTCCTTTGAACACTTTGAGGTGATAATCAGGATAATGAATCCAAATTGAATCTATAATGAGTGTTTGAAAAATATTAAGTAAATAAATTTAATATATAACTAAACTTGAGATTGGTCTTAAAATATATTAATTTTATGAATTCAAAATAAAATTTCTCTCTTGCTTCAAAGCTTTATTTTTTTTCATCGATCTGGCAACGCCTCAAAAATAAACTTAATGGAAGCGATGTGTCTGGTAACAAAAAGCTTTTATTGTTTCTTCTACAACCCGCCAGATGGCGCTGCTTGCGGTTTGATTTCAACAAAATCAGTTAGGAGAGTTTGTATACACAATTTTATATATTTTATTTCTATTATATATACTTAGTTCATTATGAATTTGCGACTATAATCCACCTTCCAAGCATTGTGAGTTATTACGTCTGGCAAAAGCTCTTGACTTTGGAAATACTTATGCATTTCCTGCGCATCCAAGGCATCATCAGAGGTAGTCCCATGACTATCACTATGCCACCATTTTAAGGACATCTTTGGCATCACATATATGATAGCAGGCAGTTTCCTTGATTGTTCTGATAGGTTCACCAGTTGAGCTTTCGGGTTCAAAGGATCCTTGCCATAAAGTTGCTGATAGCGTGGACTTGTCACCAGCCTCACAATTTGCTCGAATGCCACTAAAGCAACAAAATCATACGCCACAAGAACTAAAAAAATATAATACATATACTAACAGTAGATCCATCTCTTTTCTATATACAAACTGGCATAGAATGTGGCACAAATAGTTAAGAAAATCAAATTGATGAGGCTGAGAAAATGACGTAGAATTCTGAGGAATAGTATGAGAAGTGTAACGACTTCCACAAGATACGAGAATTCGAATATAATCAGCGGTATAATAAAGTTTTTCTTGATCTAGAAATATCATATGAATATATATAACCGGAAATAATTTGGAATTATAGATACTCGCTTTATAGGCGCCATAGATGGAAAACGAACATGATGTTATATGACCGATGCTATATATCTCTAGAAGTGTAGAAATCACTTGAGGGTCTGTAAGTAAAATGGAAATAACTGGCAGATATAATTGCTAGAAAATTCTTAGCTTCACTTACATGTCTCCATCCATAAAATGGTATCCCTAACCAGATAGTAACTGGCCCTATAACTCAAATTGATGTCAAGACTTAAAATCACATTGAGCATAAACCCCAATCCATATGTAGACACCACATATATGATCACAATGCTCTTAAACTGCAAGTAATAAAGATACAATTAAAACTAAGTAAGTTTTGGAAAATATAATTTTTAAAGTAAAAAAAAAACTTTCATGTCATACTAGAAAGGAAAAAAAATAGATATATTCGAAACTATTGCCAGTTTTGAAAGTTATCGATAAATATCGACCAAAGCAACAGCGCTGATTATAAGTACGCCCAGGCGAACTGAAGCGCAGAAGAAATAGGACTCCATGAGGACCATGCTGACGGATAACTGAGCGTAACATGAGCTCAGGATAACCGTCGAAGCAACGTAACGAACTCCACGCGGCTATCCTGGCGTATGAGTAATATTCCCCCATTCACGTTGCATTATAGTCATATATGAATATAGTATAATATATAGATGGATATCTGCGAAACAAGTTTTTGTCATTTATGACACCCCCCACTCCTCTTTGACTGTGGGTATCGTTGTGCTTCTCGACATTTACAGGATTTTTACTGGCCGTAGTTATAGTCCTGCTTTCGGAACAGATACTTCTACGTTTTGAATTATACGAGACGATTAAATATAATCGAGCATTAAATATGTTGTTCATGGAAAGTTATCTGTGCTATTGTTCAGTGCGTTTGGGAGTTATGTTAGTCGCCGGATTGAGGATAGTAAGGAGTTCTCCATCATTTCAGAGCTTCCCAAGAATATTAATTGAATATCCATCCATCTGCTTTAGATCATGAATATTGCTCTGAGCATTGTTCTCTTTGTTAGGAAAATGCAAATATTCGATGAACTCATCAATTTACTGAAACAGGATACGCAGTACAAAAACAGCAAAGGTCCTTCATTCGATTCCAAGGTCCTGAATTGGATTCAATACTGTAAGTAAGCAATCTATAGAATGTCCGACTTCAATTATTATATACATATAATAACTATTTATCTATATATATATGATATTGAATTGTCAAAATTCAGCTCCTGAAAATGTGCTGCTCCTTCTTCAAATACTCTGCTATACACATATTGCGGCGGCTATTATAGGTATATATGGAGCTATAAAGGTATTATATTGAGTAATCATAAAATATATTTCATAAGAAATTGAAATGATAAATGAATATAGATAATATTTGAGAAATTAGAAATGATGTGACCATTTAAACATTAGCTATAAGTAAAATACGGATTATTTGGAAATTTTAGGGACAATTTTGGTATAATTTTAGCCATATCTCGGAAAATAATCATCGGAATCACCTCAAATGAAACGCAGAATTCTTGTTTTGATTCTAGATATCGATTGGAGTAAAAAAATCGGGATGGAAATTTTTTCGGTTTTTGATGATATTACCAAATATGGGCAACTAAAATGAAAAATTTTAAAACCGCAAAAATGACTCAACTTTTGAATTAGAATTAAAGTAGGATCATAAACATAAACGGAAAATCAAATTTTATGAAAATCGGGCGAAATTTGGTAAAGTTATGGCTGTTCGAAGTTTGTACCGAAGATTACTTGGGGTTTCTGGGTAGTGGGAGGAAAAGTTGGGATATTTTGGCTATATCTCGGGAACCCTTTGCCGAAATCTATTCAAATAAACTTTATTATTAAAATTGAATAAGTCGTGAGATGCCACAAAAATTTCATTAAAATCGTTCGGGTATTTTCTAAGTTACAGCCCCTTAAATTAAGGTCTGTGAATTACACAAATTTTTACGAATTTCATAACCTATAATTGTATAATTATAGCCATATCTCGAGAAATATTCATCGGAATCACTTCAAATAAAAAGCAGAATGCTTGTCTTGTTCATAGAAGTCGATTGGAGTAAAAAAATAGGGATCAAAAATTTTTCAGATTTTGATGATATTGCCAAGCTGCTTTTATGAAAATATGGGCAAAAAGTTGTAAAATTTCAAAACTCCTAAAATGAATCAATTTTTTATGCAGAACTAAAGTAGGATCATTACCATAGGCGGGAAATCAAATTTCATGAAAATCGGATGAAATTTGGAAAAGTTGTGGCTCTTCGAAGTTTAGGCAGAAGTTTACTTGGGAATTCTGGGTATTATGAGGTGAAAGTTGGAATATTTCTGGTTGGAATATGTTTCGTGGCTATAGGGAGAGTTATCTTCTTACAAAGTTAAGATTTACATAGTCGATTTAAAATCTTTATGATATTTTATATCTTTATTTTTTATACCTATTTTATCAAGTTACATAAATGGCTGTTGGTTCCACTTGCCGTATTTGAGTTGGGATTCTTCCTGGGTATAACTTTTGGACACATCATCCTCATGATTATTCTGAAGAAACACATTAATCTGGGATTGTTAATTGTACTGACTCTAATAGGTAGCTCCTACTGTCGTAAGTAAATTATTCCGATTTAATTTAATAATAATTTATTTGTTAATTTGTTTTGATTTCTTAGTGTTTGCTGGTTATAATTGCGTGACATGCATTGCCATGTTCCAAATCATTGTGCTGGTCAAGAGCACCAAATACCGTCAGCTATATGGAGAGGATCCATTTCATCCATTGCCCCTCAGGCGTCCTCATGGTGGCTACGGTTCTGTTCAACAGCTTCGAGTGCTAAGCGTACCTGGGGACATGGACATTGACGAACAGAAGCGATTGGCCAAGTTGGGCCTCTGGCCAAATAGACAACCTCAGGTGATATCCGTGATTCCAGTGCAGGCACCAGCTGTTCACCTGAAATGGTGGCAACAACAAGCGCTGGACAGGGATGATGATCCGCTGCAGGACTCGGCTGTGCGGCATAATTGGCAACGTAATGAACTAATACAGGGTGCCGGCGGGGAAGTGGAAAGGAAGAATGCACTGAACCGGCGATATGCGGAGGCGCAGCTATACAGATGGCACTAGATACTCTCGGATGGAGAGCAAATTATATTATAGAAATCGCATATTATTTTTAATAATTTAAAAAAATGTATTATAATTAAAAAGATAAATATTTTCTTCAAATTTAAATTCAATGAAATTTATTCAATTGCGAATCCAACAAAATATTAAAAATAAAAATATTAAATTATTTAAGATATTTTTCTATTTTTATCACGTAATAATCTTAATGAAATTAAATAAGTACAAAGAGCTGCAAATACGATTCATTATGACTTGGATGAACAACTTCAAAACTGAATAAGAAATAAATTTGATCAAAGGAGTTGGAATTTGTTGGTGGGGAAACCAATACGAGAGTATTAAAAAACAGCTATTAAACTGTGGTACAAAAGGACTACTTATAAAAAAAGTATAGTTCTTTATCAACTTTTAAGTTATTCAATAAAAGTTCGATCCAAGTAGAAACAGAGACTGAGAAAGAGATGAAGAGTTGAAGATAAAAAAAGAAGAAAAGGAGAGCTTAACAGTTGCGGACACCTCTTAACACTATCCCTATACATCCCAACTAGCTGGTTGAACTCTTCCCTATCCTTTGGCCATAGTCCTTTTACATGTTTTTCATCCTCTTGCCGGTTTTTGGGGGCACTTTGCATAAACGGCAGTACAGATTATGCAACTGTCTGGGATTGTCAAGCGTCGAGTCGACAACACGCTGCAGCACACTTTGCATATCCTGGACAGGATGAGGTGGCAGCAGGGGATGGGGATGCCTTACAAATGCTTTTTGCTATTTGCAATCGCAGTCAAATGCACAGCGCTCCGATAAAAAATGAAATAAAATGAAAAAAAAAATAAAGAAGTTGCAGAAAAATAAGTGGAGAGAAAACTTTCTGGACTGCAATTGTGGAGATGCCAAACGAAAAATCAAAGTGTCTAACAATTGTCCTTGCCACTTGGCGACTGGTGCAATGATGCAACAAAGAGACACACAGTAGCTGACTATCTAAGGCCGAGGAGAGCGATAAGGAGGAGGGGAGTAGAGGGTCCGTTTCCCAGACGATACAGTCAATTTCATTGTCTGTTCTCCAAATGCATTTAATACACATGCTTCATATCAAGGGGATTCCCCTGGGTCTCTCTCCCTCTCTCTCTCTCTCTCTCTCTATGGTTGTCGTCGACAGCTGCAGAGTTGCCAACTTGCTGCACTAATTTAATTAAAACTTTTCTGACCAAAAATAAAATACAATCAGTCGGTCAGTCATTGGGGCATTCAGAACTAGGCCATCCTGATATCCTGCCGGCCAACAGTTACAACTATTTATAATTTGCCTTTGCTGCTCTTGCTCCTTAGGATATTTGCATTCCCATTCCTTATGCATAATGGAGTTGGCAGTGTATAAATAAAATCGAGTTAATTATTTATTAGCTCGATTGCTGTTTGAAATTATTTATTTTGAATAAATGCTGGATAATTCATTCATATTTTATTGAACTTCTGTTGACATTTACTATCAATTGGAATTTCGAGAATTCTTTGGCAATTTTATTAACTTTATTTTTAAATAATTTTGAACTATTTAAAATGTTTACAAATATTGAAATTCTTATAGTTTATAACTACTAAAAAAATAATAAATTTAAAGAAAGATCTCTAGATTTTTCAAAATTTACTTTTAAAACTGAAAATTGAATTTTTATAAAAATATTATTTTTTTTTGTCGTGGGTCTAATCATATGGCTTTGTAATATATTAGCTCAAAATTTAATTTTATATGCCATCCCGCTGCAATCTAATTTATTTGTCTGCATACTATACATATTTTATTTCACTACCGCCCCCCATATTTTTGGATTTCAATAATCATATCATGAACGTAATCGCTGCAATCAAAAGGCATTAGTGCATGGCATCGTCAGTTTGTTAGTGTCAGTTTCAACTTCCTTTTCTAGAATTTCTTTTTCTTTTTTGATTTTTTTTTTCTATATTTTTTCTGGTCTATTTGTAGAGCATGGGATGGGTATAGTACACACGTAAGAGCTCTACGTGTCGTTGATTATCTGTCGGTGCTTAGCAGCGGATTAGGTTGCCAAAAAAGAAGCGAGTCGAGCCTTGGCAACAGACTCAACACACGGACAAGTCCTGCTATGCCTGTGCATCCTTGGCACGTGGCGGAGTGTGACGCACATACACCTTGGGCACAACAAGTGGATGGCAGTAGATGGAACTCGTAAGTTGAATGTGTGTCTCTATATATATATATATATATATATATAAGAATGCGAGCGAAGTCAAGTTTACAATACCTGGCAGTAGGTTAAGAAATGTCCTGCAACCCTTGAGAGTTTCCTTCTTCATGTCCTGGCATCGCTCTAATTCGATGTGCGTGTGAATGCATTTCCTGAACGAATTTCACAAGTTCACAACGATGGCTTGTAGGTTATTAAATAAGCTTAAATTTAATTTAAATTTCTATTAAACTGAATTAAATTATATTTTTTGAATTGCAGGTTATTTACATACATTTTTTTTTAAATTTTTATATTGTTAAATGTGGAGTAAATATGAAAAGAAAAAAAAAAAATTTTAGTAAAATACAAAATAAATTAATACTGTTCGTTAATAAACGATTTTGAATTTTATTAAAATTTTTATTTACCTGAATTAAATTATATTCAGAAATTCCGTTTTAATAATATATATTTATCAACGAAATAACTGAATTAAAAAAATACTCTTAACGAAGTAAATATTTACTAATATAAATTTAATAAATTATCTAAAAAATTGTGGTAAAATACAAAATTAATAAGTGAATTTGAATTTAATGAACATTTTTATTTACCTATTTTAAATTTTATTCAGAAATGCAGTTTATTAATATATATTTATCAACGAAAAACATGAAATTAAAAAATAATCATAATAAAGTAAATATTAAAAGAAATTTAATAAATTATCTAAAGAAACTTAATTATATTTGAAAGCAGTAAAAACATCCCTTTCTATTTTGACCTTTACACACTTTACATTTATTTAAAATATGCTTTTAAGTAAACAATGAAATTGTTACAACGTTTTGAATTCCTCTTACATATCATATTCCTTATGCGCTTAAGTTTAGTTAAATTAGTTGACCCGATCCCAAGGACGTAATTATATTATATAGAATAGATATATATATATATATGCAAGTATATACTTTTGGAGTGGAGTGCAATGGGAGAACTTCTCAAATGGTGGGCAGATGATGCTCGGTGCGATGGAGCATCGTTGCATTCTTGTTCAACGGCTGTAGCTTCACATAGTCCTGATGGGCATGATGATGATGGTGATGCTGAGTGCTCGGCAGCAGCGGCAATGAGGTGTTTGAAGTCTGTACATAACGGGAATGAATGATTAACAGGGATTGCAGAAAGAGGATGATCTCTGGGATCTGGGATTACCTTTGATTTATCACGCGCTGCGGCAATGGCAGCTGCTTGTGCCGCACCAGTTTGGAGCTGCTGTGAGGCTGTGGCAAGCATGAATTGCTGTGAGGCAAGCTGCTGTTGCCGCAGTGTGGCTGCCTCAAGGCTGCTGACGTGCTCCTGTTCGCGCTGCTTGGCAATGTAGTCATCAAAGTAGGAGTGCTTGATCAGCTTATCGCAGGACCAACGCTTGGCCGGATCCTTGTCCAGGCACTTCTTCAGCACATCGATTGTCAGCGGATTCTGCAATGCCTTCGCTGGCATTTTATCCTCCAGCGGTTCGAGGGTCGGCGGCACCGGCAACGTAATCCCCTTGAAGTACTCGTTCTGTCCGAAGATTTGTATGTGTCGTGGCAGCAAGTCACCCAGCGTTTTACGTATCAGATACAGCTGATCCACATCACTCCTTCCCGGCCACAATGCCTCGCCGCGCACCAACTCCGCAAAGAGACAGCCAATGGCCCAGACATCCACCGGCGTGCCATACTGTGTGTCTCCTACGAGGAGCTCGGGAGCCCGATACCAACGTGTTGCCACGTAATCTGTGTAGTTCTCGCCCGGACTCAGCATACGGGCAAATCCAAAGTCACAGAGCTTCACCTGACCCTGTGCCGTCAGCAATATGTTCTCCGGTTTGATGTCCCGATGCAGGCAGCCCTGCTTGTGGCAATAGGCCACTCCCAGCAGCGTCTGATAGCAGATCTGTTTGGTCAGTGGCTCCGGGCAGCCTTGCGGGTGACGTTCCAGTTCGTGCAGCACCGTCAGCTCACAGAACTCAAAGACCAGATGCAGGCGACGCTTTCGACGAAACACTTCCAGCAACGACACCAAATTCGGATGCTTTAAATTCTATTAAAAATACATTTTTATTGAAATTTATGAGAACTGATTTTTTTTAATTGTACCGAAATTATTTTTGGAAATTTAATTCTTTACTTTTATTTTAAATCAATTTAAAAATTTATTTTAAAAGTAAAATGTTTAAAAAAAAATATAATTTTAACTAAAATAAATATGTTATAATAAATATGGTAGAACAAAAATAAAAAATTTAAAAAATTATATTAAATACATATTTCTTGACATTTATTTAAGTTAAGTCAAAAATAAAAAATAAATATTTTTTTTTTAATTTTTCTACATATGTATAAAAAAATGAAAAAATATTTGAATTAAAAAATGATATTCGAGGTACCTTGAGCAGCCTTATCTCTCGCAGTGCAATTTTCCTTATGGCCGGATCATCCTCGGATTCGACAAATCTCTTAACAGCGACCAGGGCTCCCGTTTCTCGATCTCGACATTTGTAGACAACGCCATAGGAGCCCTCGCCCAGTCGACTGAGCTTCTCATAACGATCCATTTTGCTGCTACCTTGTGGTCTGCAACATATTCACAATATTATTAAAATACTTGACAAAAAAAAAAACAAATTAAATAATATTGTGAAATGATTGAAACATCGATAGTTAGTTGTGGATTGAATTGGATTACCTTAGACTCAAACACTGACCACGTTTGATGTTTGCACGACGCATTGCTTTGCATTGAGCACATAGAATGTTTATGATGTTTGCATTTGATTGACACGAACACATGAGAGTTTCTCACAATCACATACATACGATGTGCGCATACATGGATGCTCAGAACAATTAAGTACAGATATATGACTTTTTTTTATTTTTGCTATATGGCAAATGATGGTGATTTGATTTATATACAGATTTTGCTTATCGAGAATTTATTTGTTGTTTGTCCGAAAGTTGATTTCTGATCGTATTAGTTGTGTTAGTTTTTGGATGGGTTTCTTTATCGTATTGTTTGTTGCAACGAAAACAAATGAGATTGGAAAAGTTTTCATGAGTTAATTCAATGGCAGTGATTGTTAAAGTATATGTGGTAAAGCTAAACACAATTAAAACAATTAACAGCATATTAATAACGATAAAAAATTAAGATAAAAAAAATATATATTAAAAAAAGTGTTGCGGAAGTATTTCAGCTATTTTTGAAAATTCTAAATTTTTTAAGAAAAAATTTATTTTTAATTTTATAAATTTAATTTGAAATATGTTTTTCCAAAATTTTACACCACTTCTGAGTTTCAATATGCTTACATGTAATATCATACATAATCTGGAAATAATTATTTCTGATTTGGAATATTCATGCCTCCCGAATTCCACAGCTAATAACCAACTCCCTAGAGATGTAATATTCCAGAAAATATCCCTTTGTCAGCCAACATTTTCTGTATCCAAATTGGTAGCAATATTCCAGCAAGCCTTTCAGCCCTATTATCTATCGGCCCCAACATGATTTTCTTGCATCTCTTTTCAACACGAGGTCCACTCTCATTATGTCTACTTCTCTCTCACTCTATAGTAATCATAAAAATCAATATGGCTGAAACGTTTAATAGAACACCCCGTAAAGCTGAGACTCGACTTCAGTCCTCCAAATGCAAAGGCTAAAATCGATTTTCTGGCCACGAGGGCTTTAATGCGTGTCCTTTTCAGTCAAAATGGCGTTTTTATGTATATATGAAAATTATACAATTTTGCAGCTGATTTCATATGATTGATAAGCTCAAAAAGCAGAAACTGTTTGCTCATTTCAATGTCAGCTTGAGGTAACTGAACTCTACCAATGGAAAGGGGATATAGTCCTTAGGTACTATACATGTTTGCGGGTCATAAACATGGAGAATGCAATTAAATTAAATATTTGTGTATGTGCGGGGGGTATGAGGGGAGACAAGGTCTCAGTGCAAATGGAATCGAAAAATATAGAAAACTCGAAAACAAACAAAGCACACAGAGGAAGCTAGGGAATTTTGCTGGATAGATGAACTTACCTATTCGGTATCCATCTGGCTAGGATTTGTCGTATTTGCCACTATTTTGTATATTGGGGAGAAGGATATTTTAGGATGCAGAGAGTGCGACATGTTGGCATGATTAAATATACAAATGGAAATTTAAAAGCATGTTTAGCATGAGAATGAAGAAGCACAGTAGATTATCAACTGGATTTTGGAATAGATGAGGCACTTCTACTACTTGCATACACACCATGCGCTAAATAAGCCGCAACTCGAAAACTTCGCGATCAATATGCTAAATACTTAAGAGGAATCGTCGTCAGACGTTTGACGATTGACGATTGACGATTGAGGATTGACGATAGACGGTGTTTGTTTGACTGACAACCAACGACTGAGTACGATTTCCCGGACTTGTGTCCGTCCGTCTATTCAACCACTATTGTCGTCCGACACCGAGGGACCCGAGAGCCAATGTCATAGCAATGCGACCAAAGTTAACAAAGCAAAAACCACAACAAAAGCAAACCATGCGCACTGCTCTGAACTTTTTCAAGAAGTTTCATGTTCCATGTAGTCGCTTCCCAACTCCACTTCCACCCCTCGTACCACTACCCTTACTCCTATTTCACCCACCCCTTTCTCGCTCTCTCTCAGTCGCTCAACGGCACAACGCGTCGACTACCGGAAAGTATTTGAGGCGTAGTTTTTTGCCTTTTCCTTCATTCTTCTTCCTCTTCATTCTATGTTTTTCCTTTTTTTCCTTTTTTTGAGGTTACCTGTTAGTTTCTGACTTAACGGGAATTTGTGGGCGTTTGCGCCCCGTCGCCTTTTAAACTGTGTTACAAAGGAACTCCTGAGGTGCAGCCCCCATTGAGAATGACTCTGGAGTAGGAGGAGAAGCAGGAGCAGGAGCAGGATCTGGTGCTGGTGCTGGGGGTAACCCCACAATAAAGTATAACTAGGGAAGACATACAAACTGGTGCAGCAGTGCAATCAGCATATCTGGGAGCTTCCTCAGACTACTCCAGAAGGAGTGGAGGTGGTTTACAATACCAATTTATGATGATTTATTAATGTTGGGTATTTGGGAGCGCAATTATGGGTGCTAGACGAGGAGATATTGTGGCTTCAAACTTGTCATAATGATTACAAAGTTGCCGTTTTAATTGATAAATAAATGGTTGATGAAGTGTAATTACAATGAAGCTCAAATAATTTTGAATTAATGACTAGAGTTGATTGCAGAGACTGATTGTAAAGATACTAAATATAGTTTAACTATATTTAGATAGAAGGTAGTGTAATGAAAGAAGATGACTGTTAAAATTTAATAAAAAAAAAATAGTAGAAAAAAATAAATAATATATTTTTATATATATTAAAATAACATATTTATATTTTATAATTTAACAAATTTGATAAATTTGACACAAATAAATTTTAAAGTAAATAAAATATATACATAAGCAAAAAAAGAAAAAAAATAAAATCATTTCTTTACTGAAATTTATTGAGAAATGATCAACGAATGGAATCATTTTAAGTTAATTTTCTTCAACTATTTTGATATGTTTTCAGTTAAAATCTAGAAACATATTCTTAAATAAGAACTTGTTTCTTTTTCTTAGTATTTTTTACTCAAATAATATAGTATATTGTACTATATAGATTGTCTTATTTCGTGTATAAGGTCTTACCTTCGCAGCGAAAACAGTTTGGATATTTCAAACATTTTCATGGTGAATGTTATAATTTCGTTGTTGTTTTATTGCTTTATCACCTTTATAACTTTAATGGCAATACAAACAACTGTAAGAATGACAGTGGCAGCAACCACGACAACGATAAGGATAGCGATAACGGTAAAAGGCAAAAGCGTCACCCGGAACGACGCCAACGCTGTTGCCAAATAAAATGGAGCACGAGACGATGTCGAGACGCCAACAGCCGGCAAACGACTGACTGAAGTTTGCTTTTGGCCAGGAACTTGGCAGTGCTGGCACTACAAAAGTGGCCAACAACGAGCCGCCTGGCCAACAATATGGCTCAGTTACGGGGCTCCAAAATGGCCGCTCGACTCGATTGCATCTGCACGGACATTGCACATACGCCACGTTGGACATTGGCGTTTCCGGTTTTGTTTTTTGTTGTTATTCGCTTTGCTTTTGTTTTTTGTGTTCGGGTTGCGTGCTGCATTAAACATGCATTAAAAATACTCAAAAATGCATTGAAGTCCAAGCAAAGGTGGCCACTCCGAAATGAATTACAGATTATTGTCACGCATACCCACAGAGTTCAAAAAGAGGGGCAGACAAGTCCAATACAGAAACTATCTAATAGTGTTTCGTTTGTACCTCGTTAATTGCGATACTTTTTATACTCTGTACTGTTACTTATACTGTTTCACTTTATGAATATTGGTGTGAGAGGACGGCCTTTGACCTTTTTCTTTTGGCCAACTTTGGGCTTAGCAAAAGCAATTCGCGCAGCTCAATTTACATAATAATACCCTGGAGTTGACCAGTGTCTCTCCCTCTCCCTCTTTCTCTATTTTTACCAGCATTTATTTACAAAAGGCATTTATTTTGATTATTTCACATTCTTCATGTAATTGTAGTTGTTTTCATGCCTCTTAATTACATTCTTTACGCCTAGAAGTTAAGCATAGAGGCCTATCCCTGTTTGCATAGTTCCTCAAATTCTTCATTGGACGTGTTCAGCTTTTTTTTTGTTATTTTTGTTGTTGTTGTGGCCTTT
The DNA here is from genome assembly GCA_018150725.1 of Drosophila quadrilineata. Taxonomy (NCBI): domain Eukaryota; kingdom Metazoa; phylum Arthropoda; class Insecta; order Diptera; family Drosophilidae; genus Drosophila; species Drosophila quadrilineata. The sequence goes on along the minus strand of JAECWN010000452.1, from coordinate 7,955,055 downwards.
GTTTGCCTTTCATTTTTGGGGTTCAATAGTCAGCACTCAACGGGGGTGTTGAACTTTTTTTTTTTTGGTCAAGTGACCAGCCAAGAAGAACCCATTGTATGGCTATGAAAAGCGCGGAAATTGGCAGATGATTCGATTGTGAAGTCAGCTCCATTCTGATTCAGGAAACTGGATTTAAAGTGTTTTAACAACTTTATGATTTAAAGAGGAGTAAGAAAATGTTGGGAATGTGTTTTTGTTATTGTTATTCTTTACAAAAATTTTGTATAGAAATTGTGCATACTGTAAATTCTTTCTTCAGAAAAATGTTCAACTCGAAATGACCTTTTTCAAGCTGTTCTATTGGCAACTATTGCTGGCATAATAATAGCCATCCCTTGGTAAAACATCAATTCTATTTGTGTTGAACGGAAAATAGAAATAATGTGAACTTAAAGTTTTATTTGAATTTTCGCAAAGTAATGCAAAAGGGCAACAAAGAGTGTTGAAATGCGGCAACGTTGCATTGTGTAAACATAGGAAAAATAGGGAATTGAGCTGGGCATGACTTTAGTTTAGTTGTTGATGTTCAGTTGCTGGCCTTGCTGGGCGCAGTGTGCCATAAATAACAAGCTATTAATGCCAAAAGTGCAGCGTATACACGCACAGGTGCAAAAACTATAGCATACTTACGAGCGCTGCAGACAATATGGCATGCGTTGCGTAGCTTGTGGCAGAAAGGCCAAGGCCGTGTTGCCGAGAAACTGCTGCAAATGTCATTGGGCGATTGTTTGGTGCAAAAGTTTTTTGTGCCATTTTTCACTTTCAGTTTGCTTGCCACAAAACAACAAAAAAGGAAAAGTTAACGTAGCTAATTACGAGTTGAGTCGAGTTGAGCTTCAGTTTTGGCCGCAAGAGGCGAAAGTTTTGTGCGATATTCGAACTATGACCTACGACCTGAAAGCAGCTGAGGATTTGCCACATACCTGCGCTGCCTGTCATCTACTGCTGGCTCATTGCACACCTGTATCTTTTGTATAAGGCGATAGAGAAACGATTCCTGAAACGCTTGCTGCAGATAATAATTCTGGAACATTTCACAGTCGCGATGCCAAATGACGTTTGCACTGCTTCAGCGCTGAATTTAGACTACGGCCAGTTGTGAGTCTATCTATTTTATCGATAAATGCTTTAAAATGCATTGGACATGATGCATATTTAATGCACAACTTGCAATTTTTTCCACATTCCCCCAACACACACACTATCTCTTTCTCTCTCTCTCTCTGTTCCTTTCTCTTTGGCGATTGTTTGACTGTGATGTGTTTCGTGTTGGCAGCAGAGTCGCCAAGTCCTTACACCTCCTTTCTCACTCTCTCCGCTCTGTTCAGCTCATTTGAGTTATTCTTTTTTTGTTTTCGTATTATTTACGTTTTTGCTTCAGTCTTTTTTTGGGGTCAGTAAACAGCTGCTACAGTTAGGTGTAGCCGGAAAAGGGGGGGCCGCATGCAAATGAATCAGGCTGCCAAAGTAGCTGCACCAGAGGGCGAGAGTACGAGGAGAGTAGGAGAGTGAGAACGAGAGCGAGAGTTGCGATGGCAGTCAAAAAGATTCAAGGAAAACACGGCACATGCAATATGAAGCTCATGAATGTCCAAAGCAACAGCAACACCAACAGCAACAGCAAAAGCCAGGCTAAAAGGGGTACAGGTACAAGTAAAGTGGTAATACATGTGAGAAGAGAAGAGACGTGATGATGGAGCCAATATAACGAAAATTCCGTTTTACCTCAGGCAGCACTTTAAATTGCTTTGCATGCCATAACAAAACTAAAAAAAAAAAAAACTCCATGTGGAATAAAACAGCAAGTGGATGAGATGCAATATTCTTATAATTATATCAAAACATAATTGAAAATGTTTTACTTCTAAATTTAATATAATTATGTTTAACAGAGAGTACTGCAATTTAAAAACTAATTCATAAATTAATAATTAATTAAGTTTACCCTAATGTGCAAAAATTTCACAACAATTTCTATAATTTATTATGAAGATACAATTTGTATTCAAAAAAATGTTACAATATGCCATTAATTATAAATCAATTGATTGTTGCAATAAATAAGAATACAAATTGTGTTGTATTAATTGAATATCCATTTAATTGATATATTACATGTTCTCAATAATTAAATAGATATTAACCGCATCAAAATTACATTCTCCCATTAGGGAACTTTATCAATTTGGCAATCAATAAATAATTTAAAAAAAAAACGTTGTCAATCTGTGGTATGAGTTTGTTCGTTTTACTGACAACAAAATGAGCCACATGAAAACCAACAAACCGAAACTATTAACCAACCAACTAACGGAAATCCCCTCTAACTGACAGACCCCCCCCCAACCACCCTCCCTGTGTCGATCCCACCAATAAACGGTTCAACCAAGCCGCATTCGCAAAAAAATCTGCAATCAAATTGAAATTCAATCAAAAGGAATATGGGAGAACAAAAAAAAATAATAAAAAAAAGACGTACACAGACATCAAATTGCATTGATATGCGACCATCGCTTTGTTAGACTTTTTTGTTTGGTTTCATTGCCCGGATCCGGCAGACGTTGAATGGAGTGGAGAAAGGATCTCTCAAACCTGAAGACCGGCAACGACTGACAGCCAGACAAACAGTTCCAAAAGAATATTGCATACTTATTGGCAGCGGCAGTGGCAGTGGCGGAGGAAGAGGAAGAGGATGAGGATGTGGAAAGTACAGAGATATAGAAGAGAGCACCAGCAGCGGATGATTTAGCGGTTTTTAATGCTTCTTCCTTTTGGCTGGATACATGTCAACGCCATTTGCGCGTCTGCATGGAAAATGCGGGTGGAAATATGGAAAATATTCGTCAGCGAGCTTTACTAACTGCAAAAACAAAATAAAATGCTGTTGCCTCTGCGATTGTCTGATGGAAATCATTTTGCATTCATCCCCCCTAACGAGCACTCGAATAATGCCATCCACCAAATATTTGTTGTAATTTTAAGCTAGTTATAAGAAACTTATACTGATTGTCTTTGATTTTTGAGCATTACTTCTTATTCAACTAATGCCAATTTATTCTTTTTTTTTAGCAGCTGCATATGTTGAGACTTTTTTTTTAAATAAAATCAAAGTTGTAATAGATATTCATTTAGAAAATTGTAAAGAATAGAAATTTCTAATAAAAAAATTTCAAATAAAAATTGTATTCTAATTCTTATACACAGAGGAGGCAAAGGTAAAATTTTAATTAAAATTTTTTTAAATTTAAATTAAAATTAATTAAAATTTTTTTTTCAATATTTTTTAGGTTAATCTCTGGTAATATATCTATTTTTAATTTTTTTTTTTTTTAGTTTAATATATTTAATAAGTGAAGAATCTGTACAGCTTTGAGTACTTTAACATCACATGGTTAGATCAATTCTACAATTCTTACAATCAATTCTTTATGACGATTACATATATTCACTGACCAAATAATGTTATTTGGTCAGTGATATATTGATGTGTTTTTAGAATTGTGTTGTAGTATAGAGTATATAGTATATCTATTTTTAATAGATAAAAATATACTTTAATATATTCATTTACATTTGAATTTAATTTAAAATAAAAAATACATTGTATAAGCTTCTTAAAGATATTCAACTTTTTTCACTACACTGCACTGCAATACAAAATCTTTAAAAATAAATAGAAAAAAGTTGTTTACGACAGTGTCAAAGAACTTTTGGCCAAGGTAAGGTTATATCAAAGGTTATAGCCAAACAAAATCAGGGTCTTTTTAACCGCAGTGGAAATAATCTACGCGCCAATCTTGAACTTGCCAAAGACAAGTTCAAGCCGAATCTGAAAACAAACCTGTTAAAAACTCGATGAATGCACAGCAATGCGTAATGCTCCAAAACTTTGTGTTTAATTAACACTAATTGAAGAGTTTGGAGATATTTAGAGGGAACTTACCTTCTAGGCAGAAGTGGAAGATGATTGCCAAACAGCCATAAACGCTTCTCTCCAAACCATTTGTCCATAGACCCTTCTTGGAATACTTTGTGTATATATGTTTATTTTTATTTTATTTATTATTTTTTGAATTCAATTACATTTAATTATTGGTAAACTAAAATCACTTTATTTTCAGAGTTGGAGCTTTCAAAAATTTGTTGCTGAATTATTCACTCACGATTTTAATTGTTAATTACGCGGCATTGTTGTGCGTCCGTTCGTTGAGCAATGTTAATAAAGTTTGTTTATATTACGCCGGAGTCGTAACCGTAGCCGGAATTTAGTGTGCGGCATTGAAAACGCCGCACAACAATAACACTCGGATGGGGTCTGGGGTTTGTTGGGGTGTCTCCGCCGGTTGACATTGGCAACGCTTCGTACTTTTCACTGGGGGTTGCTTTTGTTGTTCTTCTTGTTGTTGTAGTTGTTGTTGCTGTATTTAAGTTATTAATAGTGTTGTTATAGTTGTACTAGTTTGGCTGGTGTTGTTTGTGTTTTGCGTTGTCAATCCATTGTCATTAAAAACAAACAACAACAAATATGTTACCAAACATGTGCACCGAAACTTTATGATTTGATTTCGCGTTGCCCAGCAAATTATATTCAGAATATTCATAATAATCATTTTATGACCCACAACAGCGGTGAGAGGTGCCATATGCCACATGCCACATGCCATGTGCCACATATCCACAATTGTCAATAGTTAAAATGAGTCCAAATATTCATATAATATTATCTCCATATGTAGACATTTATTTGGGCATTTTTTGGGGCCATTTGTAAATATTTTATGAGTCTGGTCATCTGTCCGAATGGCCTTTTGTATGAAACTGATTATTTATTTGACATCATTTTTGGAAGAGATGTCATCATCAAGGTCACACATGATGTAATTATTGGCAAGGTTACGTACATATATATAATTTCATTTTTCTAATTGCGCCTTGACATAATTTAGAAATGACATTTAATGCAGCAATATTCTGTTCATTTCGAAAGCATATCAATTTATTTTAAAATTTAATTTAACTTTCATTTAACAAGAACAAATTTAATAAAATAAAATATTTTCTAAATTTCATTAAAGTTTCTTTTAATTAGCAAAAATAAAAAGAAATTGTATATATTATTATTAAAAAAAATAAATAGTAATTTAACTATTTATGTGAAATTTCGGCATAGCTCTGTTATTATAATATATAATGAACATAAGAAGTGCTTCAAAGATATTCAAGAAATCTTAGATATTTCACACACATGTAAATAACTTAGTTTACCGCTAAAAGCTCTTAACATTGTTACTAATTTCAAGTTTCTCGTGCATAAAAGAGAGTTAAGAGCTTTATTTCTGTTTAAGTCTGGCAACTCCGTTTACAGCGCTGTTAACTTGTAACAACTGCTAACCTTAAATGCTAATAACATTTTTCAACTTTACCGGCTAAAATAATGCAACACAAAGTCAGATAAACAAACTCACACACACACATGTATATAGTATGCTATATAGGACGCTTTTATGGGAAATGCCGGTGTCATCATCAAGAAAAAAGTGAGATAAATATAAAATTCTGAAATACAAGACTTGACAAGAAGAAGAAGAATAAGAACAACAACAACAACTATCGTAACATTTTGTAGCTTTACATCTCAACCGATTTGTTGTATATTTTCTTTTTAGCGATTTTCTCACTTTGTTTTTTTCACTTTACTTCACAGCGTTTTTTCGTTTCACTTTTGTCTCTGCATTTAAAGGCTTTGTTTCCGTCGATGTTTTGCTGCCACATATGTGTTAGGTGTCCCAGAAGAGAAATGGCACAAGGCAGATAACCTTTAGGAGCTGCTCGTATGCTAAAACTAAATAATGACAGCTAAAAAGCAGCTAAAGGATACGTAAAAAGACAGCTAACGGCAAGCTTGTGCTTCCTCTTGGCTTCGTCTCGCTGCAAGCAGGCATGCCACACATATGCATAGCAATGCAAGTTGCTTAGACAACAACAGCAGCAGCAACAACAACAGCAACAACAACAACAATAACGGCAACAGCTGCTGTCTCGCTCTGGCAATGCGGCAAGTGGTTGCCAGGACAACTGACAAACGACGACAACTTGTAACCAAAATAAATGCAAATTTCACAGTCCCTCTCATTCTCTGTCTGTCGCTCTCTCTTTTTCTTTCTTTTTCTCTCTACCTCGCTCTCTCTCGCCCACAAACTCTCTCTTTTATGTTACTCTCTTACAAATGAGGGGAGCAATTGTTCTCATGTGAAACTAATTTTGTATACCCTGTACAAAATGTAATTATCATAATAATAAGGAATTTCAGAAAGAAAATATTAAAAAAAATATATTAAAAACAATTTGTGTGATACATATTAACTATTTTATATAAACTATTTTCTGTTAAGTTTTTTTGAACACAGGAGAGATTACTGCTAAGTTTGCTTAGATTTATCGCAGATCCTCCTTTATTGTTTCATAAAGGAGTAACTGAAGAATCTGTCAAATTTATTAAATACCTTTACATTACCTAGAAAGAGATTGAAATTAAAACGAAGGTCAATACAAAAAAAAAAAATATTAAAATAAATTCTGAAATTTAAAATATAAATTAATAAAATAAAAAATATAAACATAAATTATTAAATATAAATTTTATATATATATTTTAATTCTCAGTTTATCAGATTTTTTCAGCTAAATTTCCTATCGCTTATTGTTGATTTTCACCTTATTTTGAATTTATAATTTTATAAACTTTATAAAGTTCTTAAGAATCTTTCGTTATCTCCTAGGGTATATCTTAGTCGTAATTTCTGTAAATCGCTTGTTATGATTATCTCTTTATTCTCTTAAAGTCTGCACACCGTCACACACACACACACACACACACACACACACACATACACATACACGTTACATGGCAGCGCGCAAGCAGCTTAAACTTTTCCTTTTTGTGCTGCATACTTTGTGGCGTTCCATGCTCCTTCCTCTCCACAGCGTTGCCTTTGGCTTGGATGGTGACAGCGGGAAAGGGTGGGCGGCAGTATTAACACCTGTTTGTGCTGCTGCACATTTCTACGTTAAATTTTCAAGCCCTCAATTTATTGTATTTGTTTACAAGGTTTTTGCGTGCACAATTGTGCGTTTCTCGCTGCAACTTATTGCCACTGTGAATTGGGCAGCAATGTGGTTGCAACAGAGGGGACTGACGGGGGTGGCTGATAGTGGGGTTGCTGGTAACTGAGAACGTTGAGCATTTGGCTGTGGGGCTTAAGTGAAAATAATGTCATAGAGATAATGCGAAAATGGAAAGTGTACGGTCGCTTAAACGTGGCTAAGCATATCCAACAATTCGCACAAGTTGTGGCCAAAAAGAGTTGCCATTTCATTTGCATTAAAGTTTTGCTGCTGCCACTCAACGTGGCCAAGAGCACAGAAGCCACTCGAGCTCTAACTTTAATATATTGTGGAAATTCCACAAACTGCAAATACACAATATAAACAAACTTATGAAGAGTTAACACTTCGTTTACTTTCGCTTCAGTTGCATCTTGGCGATAAATAAGTCGACGCGACTTGGCCAAAAGAAAAAGTAGCCGCAGAGACTTGAAGTGAAAGTTGTACATAAATGGACAAATTCGAGAACAATAATTGTATAAGGTAGAAAATGGGAAATTTTTGTAGAAATTTATATATAGTAATATTTTAAATATACCCAGATTTAATTTTAAAATTTTTATTTCAATCATTGAATTTTTATATAGTAAACTCTTAAATATATGTAAATATATATTTTTTGTATTTCAATAATTGTATTTTTAATTGTATTATATGACAATATTGAAAAATCCAACGTTTTGTTCGGATTCGGAATGGAAAACATGATTGATATTTTTATTTTTTTTTTGTAATAAGTTTCTTAAAATCCCTTGTGAATAAAATCAAAAGTCAATACCGAGTATGACGGTAACATGCCTGATTATTGTTATTATTTATTTTAATATTATTTTAATTTAATTTATTATTATTTATTAATTTATTATTATTTGAATTTCTATGATTTATGATTTTTATAATTAAAGTGTCGCAGCTTTTCAGCATAGTAAACATTTGCAGAGGAGCCTTCTGAAGTTCACTTATAGACAGAACTTTCCCTCTCTCTTTCTCTGTTCTTATGTCGCTCTCTTTCTCTGGGTTCTCAGTTTGCAATCGATGACTTTGTGTCGGGGCACAGGTAACATAATCTAACTAAAGTTTATACATGCCTTTATTGTGCCACCTCAACAATAATACCACAAGCAACCAAAGAAAACACAACCAGCGGAACCTTGTGAAATACAAACAACAACAACAACAACAACCACGAGGGATGGAGAAACAGCAGCCGCAGCTGCAACAAAAAATGGCGTCAAAACTTTCACTGGTGGCAAGAGTATGCGTGGCATGAGCACGATGTACTCTACTATATATTCATCTATATACTTGAGGTGCATACAACAACCTTGCAGAAAGTTCCATAACAAAATTTATGCGTGTAACTGGGCGTATGAAAATACCAACAACAATACCAACAACAGCAACAACAACAACAACAATGTGGCTGTTGCAAGTTTTAAATAAATTTCTAAATACTCGAGTCGACTCGATGTTTTGGGCTCTCTGACGATCGCAGCTAAACGAGCCAAAGTTTAAAGGGCAACAATTTTCAAAAAAAAAAAAAGAAAAAAAACGGAGAAATAAATGAAAGGCAAGCAAAAAGGTCTCAACTTTTGAGTCCTGGCAATGAGCTGCTTGGAGTGTGTGCGCGTGTGTGTGTGTGGGACGGCAACACTTTTGACTTTTGTGGTGTGGCAAAGTTTCCTTGGCATCTCTGTCTCTCTCCTGCTTGGCTTTGGCCGGGGCAAGTTCTCAGCTCAACTTGACTCAACTTAGCTCGATACCGCGCAATGTTGGCCCAAGAATTTATGTTAATAACTTTTCGCTGTTTTTCTTTCCATCAAATGTGTATCTGTGTTGGTATGTGTGAGTGTGTTGGTATGTGTGAGTGTGGGTGTGCCGATAATGGCATTGATAGCGCTGTAAATATTGTACACACGAAACTTGCCTCATCTTAAGTTCTACTACCTGGCCATGTATAATATTTATTCCATGATTTATTGTGTAAACACTGGCTGAAGCTTTGATAAAGCTCATTTATGTTGTTACCAAGAACAATGAAAGTTGAGTTAAGTTAATATATTTGCCTTTGAAGCTTTCCTTTAGGTTAGGGAAGTGCTTTTAGTTTGTTGGTAACCGTTTTGGTAGGAAAACTTAACAATCTAAAGAGCTTTAAGGGAAATTTGTTAACAGTGTTTGAAGGGAAATTTCGTTAAGTACATTTTTTGTTAAATTAAAATATTTAAATTTATCTATATTTTTGTAAATAACTTTATTTAAATTTATTTTTGAAATGCATATATTTTCCATAATGATAATTTATTAAATTTGTATAATTTTATTTTTATGCATTTAAAGTAAATTTTTAAATATTTTTAAAATGTATTTGTCCATATTCATAAATTTTAAAAATGTTGTATTTTTATTTGTTATAGTAGTATATTTATTACATAAATATATTTATAGTTATTTATATTTTATATACATATTATTCTACATATACACTTATTCGAAAATGTCTTTATTTATTCATAATAATAATTCTTTAAATTTCTATATTTTTATTGATATCTGTTAACTTTCCACTTTTATCTACTCACAAATTGTGCGAATACTAATCCTTTAATTAAGCATATTACTTTACAATCGGCATCTCTCCCTATTTCTCTATCTCGCTCTCTATATTTCTCTTTCTCTCTTTTCCTCTTTGCTCAAATATTAGGCCTAAGTAGTTTATCAGTTGATTGCCGTGTGGCAAATCCCTTTATGCAATTACAATTCAATTGAGTTGCTTAAATATTTATCAAACGCAAACACAAGCTGCTTAAGAGCTACCTTAAAATACTCACTTCACACTCTGGCTTAACAATTTTTGGCTTTTGGCATTAACAATGTTCTTGGGAATATATACTCCTTCACACACACACACTCACACGCAGTGAGAGAGAGAGAGACAGAGAGAGAGAGAGGGAGTTTGAAGCCAGTAGGCAATTCATGGCCGTTGACCGAGGCAATTAATGCAAAATTCCGCATACGCCCCGTAGGCCCAAATGGCAACGTGCTCCGCAGACAATGCGTCTCACTTGTTATCCAACTGCACGTCTGTCTGTCTGTCTGTCTGTCTGTCAACTCTTGGCGTGGGAATGATGTCTGGATGGGCTTGCTTACTCGTTAGCATGCAGCATGACCACAGATATTTGCATAGCCATGGGCAGTGGCCAGAGGCAGTTGCAACTGCAACTGGGGCCAATATGGCAGTCAACTGGTATGGACGCTTATGTTTTGATAGCCATGTAATTTCCGCCCATAAACAGAGCCCACTTTACATTTCAGCTCACAATGTGTCAGGCAGAGGAAGATTCATTGAATATGCCACTTGAAACATAGTTTTGTTAAGCAGACTCTAATGAGTTTTCAGCTCGATACCGACAAGAATAATTGGATTAGGCTGTTTACCAAATTAAATATTTAGCTTTACCTGAGAAATACAGATTTTGCTTACGAAGGTATATATTATTAAAAACTGATTTATTTTCGAATAACTCCGAGATTCTCTGTCTACGCCTTCAATCTTTGCACACGCAGTCGGACTCCTTTGGCAGGACGCATTATGAAATTCGTAGAATCAAAGGGCATTTCTTTGGACTCTCCAGTTGGCAAACTGAACTGAAACGCGCTGAGCAGTGTAATCAGTCCCACCTTAACCTGCATTCGACCAAATCTCAAACCTATGCAGTTTCTGGGTCCATCGCCAAAGCCCAGAAATGCGGTCGGATGACGTTGTAGGACTGCCTCGGGTTCGAATCTCTCCGGTTGGAACTTCTTGGGCTCTGGATATATCTCGGGATCGTGATGTATGGCATATATGGGTATAAATACTTTAGTACCACGCTCAATAGTAATATCATTGTCACGTGAGGTTTCATTATCCTGCGGCAGCTGATAGTCCTCCAAGGCAACACGTGTCAGTGCCGAGAGTGCAGGATACATGCGAAGAGTCTCTGTAAACAATTAGATTAGATCTGAGAATTACTTTATCTATCATTTAAGATTAGAGCCAGCCAGTCTGTTAGGTTAGTTTTATTACTTAATGAATGATAAGCAGAAACGTTTAACAGTCTGATTTATTTTCTCTTAAAAGATACGGCGCAAAAGTTGCGTAACTCACCGCTGACAACTTGATCCAAGTAGGTCATTTCCATCATGGCCTCATAGGTCAGTTTCCCATGTTTTTGGAGAACCCTCTGAATTTCAGATCTCACCTTCTGCTGAATTGACTCGTTCTTGGCCAGCTCAAAGAGGCAGAAGCTCATGTTGCTGGAACTGGTCTCAAAACCAGCAACGAAGAAGACATAAACCTGAGCCGCCATTTGTTCAATGGTCAACCCCTTGCGACCTTCGTCCGCATTTCGCAGTTCAAGCAGAAGGTCCATGAAATCGTTTCTCTTGATATTTTCACGCTCTCTTAACTCCACAGTTTCTCGCACGATATTGATGAAGAAGCCAATGTGGTTTGTTGAGAACGTACTTAATTTGATGGGTAATTTTTTTAGAAGGTTCGAATAGTTTGCCTTAAACAGATTCCAGCGAACATTACGTTCACTGCCTTCAAAGAGTCTCCTTGCCGTACCTCGAAACTCGTCTTGAGGATTCTTTAGACTATTGCACTCAATACCAAAGGCACAACTGCCAATGACATCGACGGTATAACGTCCCAAGAGATCGTGTAAATCCAAAATGGCACCTGCTCCTCCTACGGCCCCAACATCCTTTTGGAATGTCTCCTCCAGCTGTGTGGCCACATCTGTAACTCTGCTGAACATATACTTGATCTTTCCGCTAGTGAAAGTGGGAGATAGTTTTGTTCTCAGTGATCTCCATTCATCGCCATGCAGACGGAAGAGGTGTCCCAGAAGTGGATTCGATTTAACATCGGGGGGATCCGATCTATTTGCAAAGTTATTAAAGTCCTTGATCAGTATACGTTTGGCCAGATCCAGATCCAAGATCAAAAGTATGGGGCGGGTGAATATATAGGTTCCTGCCACTCGATATTTCCCCTTGAAGGCATCGTAGGTCTCCTGCAGAAATTCGCTGAGGTGAAGTGACTTCAGCTTTGATATATGGCCAAATACAAAATGAGGACGTAACTGTTGTACTCCTTGTGTTTCCCAGTAACTGTAGCACTGTCTCAAATAGCTAAATATCAATGTGATCAGCAGGGAAAACAGAATCGTGACCAGTCCCATAGCCGCCAAGAGTTGTGATCACAGCACCGATCAAAAATTAACTGAAGAATATGAATCAAGATAAGATCTTATATATTTTTTAGATAGTTGTTATGTATGAGATATGTATTTTATTTATGTTAGAGATAAGCTAAGTGATAAGATTTGAATTTGAAACTTATCTTGTAGTTCCTTTATTGTTGATTAAATTTTGACAAACTCATAAAATATTTTTAAAAAGTGTGTTAGTAACAAAAAAAAAATACATATATATAAATTTAACTGAGTTTTAAAATTGCATAATTTTTTTAAAAATTTTATTTTGTGTTAAATTTGTAATTCATTTTATTTAGAATTTTTGATATTCGATCAATTCAGCCTCCCGTTGATTTAATCTCAATTAACCCCTGCTGTGCTCAACCTCAACTTCACAGTAAAATTTGAAATACTTTTTGACTGCAACATGCTGTTTGGTGCTCTCCTCTCCCCACACTTTATGCCGAATAATTTTCAACACATATGCTGCAAATTTCCACATCAAAATTGAGCTCGAGAAAGTGAGGAGTGTTGAAGGGGGGGGAGAGAGGCATGTTCGTATTTTGGGGAAAAGTTTCAACAGCCTGCCAAAGCCAATGCCTAAAAACCTAAACTGTGCTCCGGTTTTTAGTTTTGCAAATTGCTTAACGCAATCTCCCTCAATCACTTGCCCCCCATCCCCTCACCTATTTGGTGTGTGTGGGGAGGGGAGGGTGCAAGTAAGGCTCAGTTGACTGTGCCCCTAACTACTTTTGATTACTGCCACAGCTCGACAATGCAACTACAACGACTACAACTAAAGCGAAATTCCACACCACTTCACTACACTTTACTCCAATCCAATTCAATCCACTCCTCGAACGGAACTCATCGCAGGCACAGCCCAAACGGAGGCAGTCGAGCATAACTTTTACTCTATTGACTGCAGTCCCTACGTCTCCTCTTGTAACCTCCCTTCCTCTACCTCTTGGGTTCGTCTATGATATGCTTCAATGTCTGCAGCTCGATTGCTTCAAACATGCTGAAAGTTGGTTCGTTCTTTTGCTGGTGGGTTGCTTTATGCCATGCATTGATTAAATTTGACTTAAATTGCATTAACTGTATTCACACACACACGCACACACACACACACATGTACATATCTATATACTCTGCTGTTCAACTTTGTTCCTATTGTTTCAAATTGGATTTTGTAGCAACAACAACAATCGCTTTTTTCAACCACTTCCCACTCCCCTCCCCGCATTTCCAACCTACACTTGTTGACATTCAGAATGGGCAAGAAAACCAAAGGAATCAAGTTGCCAAAACCTATTTGTTTATTTATTGCACTAATTGAGAACTCTCTGTGTGTGAATTCCTTCTGCCACCTACACAATTGCCTTCTCACTTTTGTGATACACTTGATGTTGAATGGAGCTGGAAATTGATACAATTGTTTGGCAATTGAAATCAAATAAACACGATTAAATTATAGCAATACAAACACACACACTTGGTTAGACGAAAAGGACTCCTTGAGTAGTTAACCTAGATAGTTTGAAAAAAAATCTATAATATTTACATGGCAATTTTTGAAGTCAATCGATTTGGGGTATTTAAAGTGACATATAAAAATTTTAACAAAATATTTCGGTTGAGTATATTTAGAGATATGGCCAAAAATGTGAAAATGGAAAACCTAAAAAATTTCAAAAAGTACAATAAATCTTCTTCTTACTTAAAACTTTCACAACTTAAATTTTTTTTAAGATTTCTGTAAGGAAACCCCATTTCAAGTTTTTGACTGACTCTTTCAATATGAATTAAGAATTTAATTTCCTAATACATGCGCATTCCACATTTATAATGCCTCAAGTGCAAGTTTTGCCATATTTCTATTCTATCATATGTTGTATGTTGTTCTGCTGCCATTGCCATGGAGGCATCAAAATTGCATTTCCAGATTATGTTTAGTTTTAGCCCGAGTCTCAGTCGTATTACTCATGTGTCTCTGCTGCCTGCCTAGTCATCAAATGGCATTAAATTTGTTTTGTGGCTAAAACATAAACCACAAAAACTTAGTTGAGTGCGAAAGAAAGAGAGTGACTAACTGAGTCAGAGAGAGAGAGAGAGAGACAGAGAGCAGAAGATAGAGAGATACATATGATATGAGTATGGAGAGTGCTTTGTAATGTTGCTCGTAACGAAATGTGTGTATGTGTGGAATATGCCTCAATCTTTTTGCTTAAAACTTTTGTCTACGTTTCTATGAAGATCTTGTGGTTGTTGTTACCGCTTTTCTTGCTGCTGTTGTTGTTGTTGTTGTTGTTTTTGGTGTCATAGTATTGCGTTTCTCTGGTTGCATAACATGCCACACACATTAGGAAATGTTAAAGTGACATAAAAACAGCGACAACAATGTGACACCTGTTTTTTACTCCATGTTGCATATGAGTATGTGTGTGTGTCACACATATGTGAGTGTACGTATATGTGTGTGTGTGTGTGTGTTTATGTTGGTAGCGCATTTAGTGACATTTATGTGCAGCGTGGCGTTTTATTTGCAGCTCAATGCACAGCAGAAATTGCTTACGAAGTGTGCCATGAGTTGCACTTGTTGTTCCGCCTTATAAATGTGTTGAACTTACACTTGAAAAAATTTTGTACACACTTATGATTGAGAAAAATAATGTACATAATGATAACATGTATATAACAAATAATTGCAAGTAACTTGATATATTTTAAAGTATTTAGAATGCACAATAATATATACAGAGAATTTATTTTGTTTATTTCTCAAATTTATGTAATTTATTTTTAATATACAAACCAACTTTTAATAAGTTCCCAGGAGATTGTTTTTGAAGATGTTATGTTAACTATAGAATTTAAGACATGAATAAATTAATATATATATAAATATTTTTATAAATATTTAAAAATTATGTATATATATTTTATATTATTAAAGTATAATACTTATATTCAAAGTCAATTGAAACTGTTTTCAAATGAAAACTACTATGAAAGTTTCTCTCTGTGTATTATTGTGAATCTTGAACTGTGCTTTAGCTCTATCGGACATATGTATGTATATATTTCACATATAGTATATAAATACATACTCCACACATACATATATATTTTTATATACAAGTATGTGTGTCTGTATGTGGAAATTCCTTTCCTAGTTCTTGTGCTGGCTTCATTTTTATGCCACTGTCAACTTCGTGTTGCGCTGCCCGCGCAATATCTGTATATTGTATGTGAATATGTGTGTGTGGTTGTGTGTGGGTGTGGGTGTGTGGCATGCTATGAAGTCGCATAAAATTTTACAGGTTTTTATTAAAATGTGTCAGAGTGGCAAGTGCGAAAAGAAAGTTGGGGTTCAGCTCGCTGCATGCGGGCTAACTATGTGTATTACTTGCACTTTTGTGCAAAGTGTGCTGATTAAAGTTTCCTCTAAAAGGAAAATCGCCATGAAAAATGCATAGAAAACTTTGCACATTACACGGCATCGGAATGAAGAGCGCTGGTGGCCCAACGAATGCCCTCCTCAGTGCCAATGAGACATAATCATTATGCAATAATTAGCACGTACTAAGCCACAAATACTCAACAGGGAGAACTTTGCAAGGGAGAGATAGACAGAGTGTGAGAGGGGGAAGGGAGAGTGTGAGGGACAATTGGTTTACTGACGATTCTCATTTTGTCGCACCAAGACTCTTCCAGACAGATGGTCGTAAGCTGCTCGAATCAAGTTGTAAGCAGTGTTGGTGGGCGTGGCCCGGATATCTCGGTAGGGCAAGCGTAAAAGCAGCTAATAATGTAAACAACTTACAGAGGGGAGAAAAAATAAAAGAAGCAGAGAATGAGAGAGTGGGAGAGAAGCAGAGAGTCTCGAGGGGAGGCTTAAACCTGTGACCAAGGCTTGGGTGTCAAGGGTGTTTACTTGTTAAGTCCTTCATTACGTGTATTTCTTATGTTTTTGTTGCTGTTTTTGTTTGTTATTGTTATTGTCCATCTGCTGCTGGTCCTGGTCTTCGTCTTGGTCTTCGTCCTGGTCCTGGCAGCTCTGGTCAGGCGTATAATTATGACAATTGCTGTTGTGTTTATGCGCCTCGTTGATTTCCGAGGTGGCAACCCAAAGGCGACATCTGATGAGCTCTCAAATGGGCAGAGTCAACGATGCAAGAAAATAACAATAAATCAAGCAAGAATCTCTCTCTCTCTCTCTCTCGTTGACTCACAATAGTTGTGCCTATATACAAAGATATACAAATAAATAGTTTAATAATATCAAATTAAATCATAGTCTTGTTCATCTTCATATAATATTAATTTTAAGTCTTCTAAAATAAAATAAAATTTTTTTGTTTGTTGGTAGTAAACAGCTCATTGTTATTCGCAAAACAGAACAATTTGCAGCAGACTTTTAATCAGTTTTACTTTGCTGTACATGGCGTATACTTAATATATATGCACAGCATATTGCGCATACGCCACCGCATTTAAATGCCAACCTTACTGCTGGCAATTTGTGGTGCAGACTAAGTGCAATTTAGTTAATTTAGCACTTGATTAACTTTTGAAATAGCGAAAATACAGAAAAAACTACAGACTCAGACCAAGAGAGAGGGGGGCGAGAATGAAATGAGAGGAAAAAGGAAAATAAAAACCACCCGCACTTCAGCAAAGGCAATTGAAATGTGCATTGAGGCCACAGTGCCTGTCGGAAAAACTCGAACTCAACTAGAATTTTTATACTTTATTTTGTTGCCTTGTTTTTTGTGTTTAGCGAGTACTTTTTATAACTAGCTTGAAAAAGTTTTAAGCAGCGCCACTGTTTGTTAAATGTTGGTTGTTGTTCCCATCTCCTTGTTTGTTGCTGGTGTCAGAGTTGGCGCTGCTCTTCTCTCTCAACTTGTTTGTATGTGGTCAACATTGCCAAGCAGTGAACAAAAAAAAATGAAGGAAATTATATAGTAGAAGTGGGTTGATTGAGTGGGTCGAAAATAATAGAAATTACGCGTTAACCGTACGAAAATTTGATAATAATATGAGGCGTGTTGTCTTGAAACTACGAGGTGTCAAGCGAATCGAAGAAAATTAGGTCTAACTGCGACAAAAAAACCTTAATGTATAGAAAGGGTTTGGCCATATTTTCTAATATATTGGACCAAATTCACTTCGGTAAAATTTTTTTTAATCTATTTTGATGACAGAAATCGATTGGGCACAAAAAATTCCAAAAGCAAAACTTTCGAATTTGTTACATTTTTATAAGGGGTAAGTATGCAAAAACGGTCAAAAATGGGCGAAAATTTAAAACTGACACCATTGATAAATTTTTGATACAGATTCAAACTATAATCAAAACCATGGACAAAACTGCAAAAATTTTCAAAATCGGATGATTTTTGACGAAGCTACGGCTGATCAAAGATTGGAAGTAGACCCTTTCTTTCAGAATGGCCTCTTTTGAGGAAACATCTTCGGTCTTTAAGCTATATTTTCTAAAATATTTATCCGAAACTAGTTCTGTAAAGGGTTATTTATTAATTAGGATGCCAGAAAGAACTTGTAAAAAAATAATAAAAATCGGATGTAAATTAACAAAGTGATGCTACTTTAAAGTTACGAAGAAAATCTCTGTATACAAAATATCGATGTTTTGTAAATTTTGGCCATATTTTTTAAAATATAGAACCAAATTCACTTTGGTAAAAAATTTTATGACTATTTTGATAACAGAAATCGATTGGGCACAAAAAATTCCAATAACAAAACTTTCGATTTTTTTCACATTTTTATAAGGGGTAAGTATGCAAAAACGGTCAAAAATGGGCGAAAATTTAAAACTGACACCATTGATAAATTTTTGATACAGATTCAAACTATAATCAAAACCATGGACAAAACTGCAAAAATTTTCAAAATCGGATGATTTTTGACGAAGCTACGGCTGATCAAAGATTGGAAGAAGACCCTTTCTTTCAGAATGGCCTCTTTTGAGGAAACATCTTCGGTCTTTTAGCTATATTTTCTAAAATATATATCCGAATCTAGTTCTGTAAAGTGTTATTTATTTATTAGGATGCCAGAAAGAACTTTGTAAAAAATAATAAAAATCGGATGCAAATTAACTAAGTTATGCTACTTTAAAGTTACGAAGAAAATCTCTGTATACAAAATAGCGATGTTTTGTAAATTTTGGCCATATTTTCTAAAATATAGGACCAAATTCACTTTGGTAAAAAATTTTATGACTATTTTGATAACAGAAATCGATTGGGCACAAAAAATTCCAAAAACAAAACTTTCGATTTTTTTCACATTTTTATAAGGGGTAAGTATGCAAAAACGGTCAAAAATGGGCGAAAATTTAAAACTGAAACCATTGATAAATTTTTGATACAGATTCAAACTATAATCAAAACCATGGACAAAACTGCAAAAATTTTCAAAATCGGATGATTTTTGACGAAGCTACGGCTGATCAAAGATTGGAAGAAGACCCTTTCTTTCAGAATGGCCTCTTTTGAGGAAACATCTTCGGTCTTTTAGCTATATTTTCTAAAATATATATCCGAATCTAGTTCTGTAAAGTGTTATTTATTTATTAGGATGCCATAAAGAACTTGTACAAAAAATAATAAAAATCGGATGCAATTTAACGATGTTGATGCTACTTTAAAGTAACGAAGAAAATCTCTGTCTACAAAATATCAATGTTTTGTAAATTTTGGCCATATTTTCTAAAATATTGGACCAAATTCACTTTGGTAAAAAATTTTATGACTATTTTGATGACAGAAATCGATTGGGCACAAAAAATTCCAAAAACAAAACTTTCTTTTTTTTTCACATTTTTATAAGAGGTAAGTATGCAAAAACGGTCAAAAATGGGCGAAAATTTAAAACTGACACCATTGATAAATGTTTGATACAGATTCAAACTATAATCAAAACCATGGACAAAACTGCAAAAATTTTCAAAATCGAATGATTTTTGACGAAGCTACGGCTGATCAAAGATTGGAAGAAGACCCTTTCTTTCAGAATGGCCTCTTTTGAGGAAACATCTTCGGTCTTTTAGCTATATTTTCTAAAATATATATCCGAATCTAGTTCTGTAAAATGTTATTTATTTATTAGGATGCCAGAAAGAACTTGTCGAAAAATAATAAAAATCGGATGCAAATTAACGAATTTATGCTACTTTAAGGTTACGAAGAAAATCTCTGTATACAAAATATCGATGTTTTGTAAATTTTGGCCATATTTTCTAAAATATAGGACCAAATTCAATTTGGTAAAAAATTTTATGACTATTTTGATGACAGAAATCGATTGGGCACAAAAAATTCCAAAAACAAAACTTTCGATTTTTTTCACATTTTTATAAGGGGTAAGTATGCAAAAACGGTCAAAAATGGGCGAAAATTTAAAACTGACACCATTGATAAATTTTTGATACAGATTCAAACTATAATGAAAACCATGGACAAAACTGAAAAAATTTTCAAAATCGGATGATTTTTGACGAAGCTACGGCTGATCAAAGATTGGAAGAAGACCCTTTCTTTCAGAATGGCCTCTTTTGAGGAAACATCATCGGTCTTTTAGCTATATTTTCTAAAATATATATCCGAATCTAGTTCTGTAAAGTGTTATTTATTTATTAGGATGCCAGAAAGAACTTGTAAAAAAATAATAAAAATCGGATGCAAATTAACTAAGTTATGCTACTTTAAAGTTACGCAGAAAATCTCTGTATACAAAATAGCGATGTTTTGTAAATTTTGGCCATATTTTCTAAAATATTGGACCAAATTCACTTTGGTAAAAAATTTTATGACTATTTTGATGACAGAAATCGATTGGGCACAAAAAATTCCAAAAACAAAACTTTCTTTTTTTTCACATATTTATAAGGGGTAAGTATGCAAAAACGGTCAAAAATGGGCGAAAATTTAAAACTGACACCATTGATAAATTTTTGATACAGATTCAAACTATAATCAAAACCATTGACAAAACTGCAAACATTTTCAAAATCGGATGATTTTTGACGAAGCTACGGCTGATCAAAGATTGGAAGAAGACCCTTTCTTTCAGAATGGCCTCTTTTGAGGAAACATATTCGGTCTTTTAGCTACATTTCCTAAAATATATATCCGAATCTAGTTCTGTAAAGTGTTATTTATTTATTAGGATGCCAGAAAGAACTTGTAAAAAAATAATTAAAATCGGAATCAAATTAACTAAGTAATGCTACTTTAAAGTTACGAAGAAAATCTCTGTACACAAAATATCGATGTTTTGTAAATTTTGGCCATATTTTCTAAAATATAGGACCAAATTCACTTTGGTAAAAAATTTTATGACTATTTTGATAACAGAAATCGATTGGGCACAAAAAATTCCAATAACAAAACTTTCGATTTTTTTCACATTTTTATAAGGGGTAAGTATGCAAAAACGGTCAAAAATGGGCGAAAATTTAAAACTGACACCATTGATAAATTTTTGATACAGATTCAAACTATAATCAAAACCATGGACAAAACTGCAAAAATTTTCAAAATCGGATGATTTTTGACGAAGCTACGGCTGATCAAAGATTGGAAGTAGACCCTTTCTTTCAGAATGGCCTCTTTTGAGGAAACATCTTCGGTCTTTAAGCTATATTTCTAAAATATATATCCGAAACTAGTTCTGTAAAATGTTATTTATTTATTAGGATGCCAGAAAGAACTTGTAAAAAAATAATAAAAATCGGATGTAAATTAACTAAGTAATGCTACTTTAAAGTTACGAAGAAAATCTCTGTACACAAAATATCGATGTTTTGTAAATTTTGGCCATATTTTCTAAAATATAGGACCAAATTCACTTTGGTAAAAAATTTTATGACTTTTTTGATAACAGAAATCGATTGGGCACAAAAAATTCCAATAACAAAACTTTCGATTTTTTTCACATTTTTATAAGGGGTAAGTATGCAAAAACGGTCAAAAATGGGCGAAAATTTAAAACTGACACCATTGATAAATTTTTGATACAGATTCAAACTATAATCAAAACCATTGACAAAACTGCAAAAATTTTCAAAATCGGATGATTTTTGACGAAGCTACGGCTGATCAAAGATTGGAAGTAGACCCTTTCTTTCAGAATGGCCTCTTTTGAGGAAACATCTTCGGTCTTTTAGCTATATTTTTTAAAAAAATTTATCCGAATCTACTTCTGTAAAGTGATTTTAATTTATTAGGATGCCCGAAACGAATTAGCGGAAAATGATTAGAATCGGGTAAATTTGAAGTTATGAATAAATAGGCGAAGTGGAGTCATTGGGCTTAAACCATTCCAAATTGAAAACTTTATATCATTTTACTTTTTACAATGGAATGACATAATTTTGGATATTTGCTCGAATGAATAATTCATTATAATGTAATGTTTATTGTAAGATGGATATAACATATATGTAGTTATCTATAGCGTATGTATGCCTGCAGTCAAGTTTGGCAGGATGAAGACAATGGCTTTTCCTGTTCTCCGCTGCCAAAACAAATTTCCGATGTTGTTTGCCAACTTTCTCCACACATACAACCACTCGAACTCTTTTCAATAAGATGTGTGCAATACTCAAGAAATAAATATAAAAACATAAATAAAATGTTGACGCGTCCCCCATCATTCCTTTCCGTCTGAAGCACTCTCACTCTGGACCCGATAAACGGAATACAATATAAAATATGGTAAATAAATATGGGAAATGCTTTTTGGTTTGCGGCTTCTTGACACATTTAAGGATAGGCCGCTGTATGGTAGAGAGGAGGTAGAGAGGGAAGTTTGTTGGCGCCTTTTGCCTTGGATTTGCATTTAGTAATTGAATTTTGTTTTGCAATTTATTTGTAACTCTCCACATGCCAAGACCAACATACGAACACAATGCCGAATCTATATTTATATTTATAAAGACTTGATGTAAACAATAACAAAAGACGGTCAAGTAATTTCTCATACCGGAAGCCCCATAAATATTTTATTTACATGAGTTCAGTTGGAAATTAAAATGTTTACACCTGATTGATAACAGATTTTCAAAAATAAAATCAATCTTAAGAATGAAATTCTGTTTAAATTCATGCTAAGAGAATACCTGAAGAGGCATATTCCATTGGTGAGTAAGCGCCATGACTTGCTCGATACTGAGGAGTTTTATTATGGCCAGCAGAGCAAGACATAAAAGTAAACACGTCCTTACAGTCCTTACAGCCGGAGCTCGTTTTAAGTGTCTGTAACTCATCCAGGACACGCAGTGCAGGCCGTTCGTTTTGTTAGCTCGTTGCACTTTTCAAAACGTGTTGCAATTTGTGTTAAAAGCAGTTCGTTTTTATAGTATTCCCTCGACACATGCACACATCTCCTCAAAGGATATTGAAAGTTGATTTTTACGATAATGCGGAGGAGAAGAAGTTGACGTGGGTCAACTGTATGTTGGGGCAGCTCGTTAAACCGGCTCCCTTCCTCCCCATCTCAAGGAGTGGCTGCAGCGACTACTTTAAACTCCATTAAGTCATATTTACGGCGTAAGTTTATAAGGATATCAGATCAGCAAAAAGTGTTAAAGCCATCCTTAGCTATTCCAAACGAAACGAACGAAACCAACACAGAAAAAAAGAATATAAAAGAATAGAAAGGATAATAAAAAGTTGCCGCAGCTCATGATAATAAAACGTACAATGCTCGCGGCACGTGCTGCATGAGATGGACACGCAATGCTGCCTGGACACGAACCAAGGACTCGCCACGCTTACTTCCATCTGCCTGTTGACATTCCATCGTTCTTGGCGTATATCTTGTTTAGTTTCTCTTCACTTTTTTACCCTCTCTAGTTACTTTCGATTTTTTGTTCTTTTTTTAGTGTTTGCTTCTCCAAATAGATTTGGAGCAATGTATGTGAAACGCCCGCAGCAATTTGTTGCTGAATGATGTGTGAAGGGCATAAAAATTCTCAGCATGCAATTGGGGTGTATAGCGGCAGAGGGGGATGCGGGGGTGGATGTTGATAAACTAGACAACGGGGTACAACAAATAGCCAGTACTGTCATCGCTGATAAACGTGTTGATAGCTCATAATAAGCAGACGCTATCAACGCCAGCAAATACTTGAAAGCAGAAAGCGAATAAATTCACAGAAATTTAAAATTTTAAATTTATAATTTGCTCGTAAATTTAACGATTACAGATAGATTTAAACAGAAAATAATGATTTAAGTTTGGGGAATTGAAAATAAGTGATATTAATGAATAATATGGCTTTATGACATTAGAATATTTTAAATGAAACTATCGTTAATTTTTTTTAAATTACGTATATTTAGAATGATATATAAAAGCTAAGAAAAAGAGCTTGAAAATTTTGTGAAAAGTTTTCTTGAATAATATTAACATACTTGTGGTTGTCATAACAGAATTTCATATATCAGTTTGATTATATTTGCACATAAATAAATTAAAATATCAGGAAAAATGGAATAATTTTGCAATTTGATTTTCAATTATTTGTTGACACTTTGCAAGTCAAATGGCAGCCCAAAATAAATGTTAATTTTATTAAATATACATGCATTTATATATACACTATATATACTACTTGTACTTTCTTGTGCACTTTCCAATTTAAACTCAGACCCAAGTTGCAATGTCTTGTTTACACGCAGACAAACTTTTGCACATATCTTCCTCTCTCTTACTAACAGACTAGCCCTCTCTCTCTCTCTCTCTCTCCCTCTCGCTTTCTCTTTTTGAAAGTTATCTTCTCTTCTTCGTCATGGGCTACGTCTTCATGCATTTTTGCACTTTGTGGGCAGACAAGGCGTATGAATAATTAAATATGCAAACTCACACACACACGCAGCTTTTCTTAGGCTCTTACAGTGTGTGTGTGTGTGTGTGCATGTTAAAGATTGAGTGAGCGAGAGGGGGAGAGAGAGGGAGAGGTGAGTTGGTAGTAAGACCTTCTTAGATCTTCACATACTTGACGCAACCGCACATTGTTTTTATGCTCAACGACTTTTTGTTTTAATGCCTTTGCCGCCTACGGGCTTTGTTTGTTTTTTTGTGGAAGCCTTTTTCATTATTTCATCATTTGCATTTCTCATTTGTTGGCTGCATACACCTATCCCTACTCTCCCCTTCCCCTGTTCCCTATATTTCGATGTCTTTTCACGCAAACTACATCATTTGCAGCTGAAAACTGGCACCAAAAATTTTATGCTAAAACTGTCAGTAAATTAATCGCAACTTTAAGCGATTTTTAATTATTGAATTAATTTTAACACAATCAAGTCAAGTTAATAGTATTATCGGTCTAGTTGAAGAGGATTTTTTGGTGGTTTGTGAAGTTCAGATATATCAGAAATGCAGAAAATTATGAAAAATTATACTACAATCATAATTTATAATTAACTTAATTATTGTTTAATAAATGCCTGATTTTAAATTAATTAAAATACTCTAAAAGTACAAAAAAAAAAACATTTTAAATTTATGTTACCTAATTTTTTTAGTACTCTTCCATGCTTTTGAGGATTTTTCTATATATTAGGAATATCCTTTCCTCGGCTCATATAAGGGAAATAGCGAGATTTCCTCTCTTACACTTTCTGCCCCTCTCTTCAATCTGAAAACTGCGCTAATCCAATAAAGTACATTTTTTTTTGTCAACTGTGCATTAATTTTGATAAAACTTCCGCTTTATGTGGATTATTTTTAAATAAAAGGCATAATAAATGCAGATCGTATATAGACGGGATGGCCATAAAAATGGCTGTGTTCACCTGGCATTTGGCATTTCATCTAATTGCTGGCATTGTGTGCTTTCGAATCCTTTTGTGTTGTTAACGTGTGTGTAAGAGGGAGTGTGTGTGTGTGTGCGAAGGAGTGTGTGTGGGCCGATTGCTTTGTATGCCGAGCGCAGCATTCAAAATTTGCACAACAAAATCTCCATAATAAAAATGAAGAAGCAAACGACGAATGAAAATAGGGGGCAGCGAGAAAAATGAAAATAAACGATTTTTAAGAGTACATAGTATGCAAATAAAGCTCGAAGAAAGAAAAACGAATCCCTAACAAGATTTTGCACCCTCAAAGGCAAAGGGCAAGCTCAGAGACCGGCTACGTGTTTGGCGTCAAAATGGCCAGAGAAAAAATCTAAATATATATAAATATATATGTAAATATGTATATGTAACAACAACACGAGTAACTTCTGCAGAAAAGGCTACAGGGGAAATGTGAAAATGGGGGGCCGATGAAGGGGGAACTTGGAAAAATTAAGGAAAAATGCGTCGCTCAGCGTTAATATTAACTTTTCTGCTCAGTTTCCTTTGCTCTAAACTTTCACAAAAGTTACGCGCCGCCCATTTTTTATGCTTTGTATTTACCTCTCCCTACCTCCTCTCCCCATCCCCTAACCGAACAAAAGCAGAGCAAAGAAGGAATGAGAGATAAAGTAACGGTAGAGACAATGCGCTCATAAGAACGAGTAAATGGGCAAATGTTTTCTTTTTGTTCTGTTACCAATTTTCTGTTTATTTTGCTGGTCATGCATAAAATATTAAATTATTAGTTGTAAAGAGCAGCCAGCTCTGGGTTCGAATACCCTGTAAAAAGCACACCAAACAGAATCAGGGTATCTGCGACCATCAATTACATAAGTTTTAATTTAATTTTACATTTATTTTTTAATCATCTATTATGGCAAAATAAATCATATGAAAAATATTTTTAAAATATGGTATAAATACAGGGTATCTGACAGTCGGAATATATATGTTGTAAGCTGCTGTGAGTTGTTTTTACAAAGTTCATGCTGTTGTTGTACGAAATTCGCTTTGTATGCAACCGCAAATAAATTAATGGAATTTTGTGGTATTTTTATTTTTTTTTTTTTTTTTTTTTGTTAAAGAGGCTATGCGGTGAATATTCAAAAGCTTTTTGTAAATAATATTGTGAAACACAAAAGTGGAATATAATTTAAGCAGCTTATAAATGTAAATGATGTGTCAAAAGTAGTCGATTATTTAGGAAAGTGGCTAATTATGCTGGTTAACTAAGTACTATTGAAGTAGGATAATTATATCTGTACTTAATAATAATTAATTTATTTAGCAAAATGTGTACAAAAATTATAATAATTATGATTTTAATTGAATTTTTTACGTAGTTACTGCTAATCGTGGTTCTTTGACTGTTTTTAATGCCAGGATAAATGAAAACCGATGCCAAAACTAGAGATGCAATTGTCCGAAACTAATGGCATTAAAAAGAGACTGAAATTGAAAAAAATATAAGAAAAAAAAGTTGGAAACTAAGAAATCTAGCAAATACAATGCCAAATCCAGAGCAGCCAGACAATTTGATTAAGTGCCAATAGCGACTGAAGATTCATAGTCCACTTCGATATCGAAGTTCATCTCTAGATCTTGTGGTTTTCTGGTTTCTTTTGTCGATAGTCCAATGCCAAGGCCTTGGATTCTTTTAGTCCTGCAGGCGTTTACAATGGACGAGTTGCCATGTAATACAATTGAATGATAGAAAATAATACATTAAATTAATTTTCAAAGTTAGTGATGAAACTATGCTTATTATCAGAGATTGTCTTAAATTCCTTGAGACACTATTCACACTATGATATTCATTGCCGCCATCATCAGCGTGGCAAGCACTCAATAGATTGTTGCAAGCGCCAAGTTGCAAGTCCCATTGCCTGCCCCATCGGCGTCATCAGCCTCTCTGGTGTCATTAATCATTTGGTTACAATCTTTCCATTATCCTGGGCGACCAAATAGCTGTCACATTTTATTTAAAACGCGACTTTGCATACCAAAGCTAAGGTAATTGCAATTTTCCACGGACTTTTATCACAGCTTGCTTTCACTTTGCATTCCTTTGCATCCTCAAATGTCCTTGCAGCTGCGGCATCCTTCGCTGTTCCGCTTCTTCTTTTTAATTAGACCAATATGAGTTGTCGACATAAATTTGTGCAAGGAATTTTGTTGGCATTTTGTAAGTTCAGTTTGTGGAATATTCTGAATACATTCTTATTTTTACTTTTTTGCCACTCCACAAAATTTAGCGACCATTTATGATTAACATTGGGCAAACATGCAATGTTCGCTGTCATTAGGACTGCAGGACTTGTCGAGTTCCGCCAACCATCCCCCCAAGGACTTTCAGATATTATACCGGCATGCCAATGCCTATTTCGCGATGGTTTTCCACACCATTTTCCGGCTGCCTGTCTGGGGAACATTTGTCATTTTTCCCCACTGACAAGCCAAGCCATGCACATTGGCAAATAGTTAGCCTATTTTTCTTATATTTCTTCCCATACCATGGCATGTCTTTTTTTCTGGTTGCTTTCGTTTCTTTTTCATTCCCATTTATAAACGTAGGTGTGAAATTATAAATTTGCTGAGAATTTATGAGACTATTTTGCAGTTAACACTAGGCAACTACTTATTGCCATTCCCATCACTAGCAGCTGCCATTTTCTTTAAGCCAACAGCACAGGAATTGCAAGGAATGACAAGTATGATGTCTACATTAATAAAATCTTGAAAGGCATGGAGTATCCGCATTTATATGGAACACATATCATTGATTTCCTAGAAGATGTCAGAACTAAATTTAAGCTAATTAAAAAATAAATAAAACTAAAATTTATTAAAATAAAAAAAAGTAAATAAATTAATTCAGGACTGAAAAAATTAACGAATTATAAAATTAATAAATTTATTAAATCAGGTTTACAATTTGTAATAAATTAATATATTAAAAAAATTAGCATTTTTATTATTTTCTAATATGATGTTAAAACTTAATTTAAGTTCATTAGCAAATTAAAATTTTATCAAATTAAAAATTTATAAATAGTAATTTTTATAAATTGCAATAATAAATACATAATATAAAATATACATATATATTCTTAAAAAATTTACATATAAAATTTAGTAATTATATTATATTGCAGCTTATTAAAGTATCTGAAATCTGTGTTATAATCAAATGGCCATGAACCTCTATTATTATAGTTAATTGATTGCAACAAATTGTTAATGCAGCTTATCGGATTATTTGCAATATGAATATATTTTAATTAATTGAATGAAATACAAACAAATAAAGCTGTTTGCACAAATGCTATTGATTAATTGCTCAATATTTAGTGAAGTGCGGAAATCATTGCACTCAGTATACAAAATTAACAATCTCACTTAATAAACTCATTGATATAAACATAAATTTTTTAACCGAATAGGAACTTTATATAATTTTTTTTTTAATTTATAAAGAACTAAGTTTATAATGCTTGGAATTTTTTAGAAATTTCATTGTGAAAGTTATTGTTTAACTTCAAAATGTTGGGATATGAAAATTGAAGGAAAACAAAATATGAAAATTATGAGTGAAAATGCGAAAAGAACAAATTTATTTAATGAAAAGTTGTTGTCATTTGTGCGAAACAATTTGGAGTTGATTATATGGCTTTAATCATGGTACTGTGAACAGTTAACATAACTTAATTCAAATTAGTTAGTTGGCATAATTAATGACTAAACAAATGGAGTTTATCATGCACAAATTAGTTGCTGCTCATTGTCGTCATCATGAAATAACGCATTATGAACTAGGACACAACTTGTTTCCTCTTTATGGAAAACATTTCAAATGTGCATGAATCTGATTAAAATCGTTCGCATTTATGGCATATTACACAATTTTGCATAAATTTAATAACAAATAGAGAGAGAGAGAGAGTAATGTGAATCATATAGTATACTGATAATTGGTTCCGGTAATTGGAATTTCACAGCCAATTGAAAACAATTACTTAACATTCTGCGGATGATACTCAACTTGAGAGACTCGAAAAGAGGGGTACGAGAGCCAAAAATGTGGCCATGTTTTTGGGCCCGAAAGAACAAGAGCTACAAGAACATTCGTCTTTGAGGTCAAAAGCTGACATAATTGGCCTTTGAGCTGTCCGAGTGTAAAAGTTTCACCTGGCCAACACGTAGGCAAAACTCTCGAGACGCACTTAATTAATTAATGTTCATTACGAAACTGTAACTGTAACTGTAACTGCTACTGTAACTGTAAATGTAACTGTAACTCGAGGCAACACTTCGGACACAAATCAAATGCTCTCTGATTGCCCCACGAAAATGAAAGTCCGAGTCCTCTTCTCACACAACGTGCTGGAGGAAGTTTCGCCTCAATGTGAAATCTTTTTCAAACTCATTAGGTAACAGCCTCTCCCAGAGATCTCACAGAAATCAGACATTGTTAATAATGGTTAATTACGTGTTTAATTATGCATGAGCAGCCCCGCACCCCCTCCGATAGTCTCGTCCTTTTCCGGCCAGCTTTTCTTGAGCCTGCGCCCGAAGGGACGAAGAGGCAACAACGGAAGTTGACGCTCAAACTCTCGTTAATAAATTATGTAAATTGTAGGCGCAACAATCTCTGGCTGTGGAAAAATGGAAATTTATGCATGGAACTGAGCAGAAGGACTCTGGAGGTGGTCCTAATGGCTCTGCCAAGTGTCTTAAGCTCAAACGGAAGTCAACTCGAACTCAAAGCAGTTATGACTGTCCTCCCCGACTTTGATTAAATTAGATGCAAATTAACATTCATTATTAAAATGCGCTACTTAAAGTGCCACAAACACAGAACCAACAACATCAGGTATCCATATAAGAGTGTGTTAATTAATATAACATTATGAATATTTGTTGAAGCTATATTTTATCTTTTTTTTTGCAATTTTTAGGTGACCCACTGCGTATACGTAATATCAATATAACTTGATTTTCTGTTTATCAACACGGTCTATATAAAGTTAATTGATTGGAAAAGAATTTAATATCAAATAAGCACAAAGTTTCAGACTTGTTTTCACAAAACTTTCAAAGTCGAACTTAAAAAACTTTCAGTTTCAACGCAAAATTCTTTCAAGTTCAACTTCAGCTGCCATATTACTGCAATTGAATTTTTGTCAAACTGTATGTGCTGTAATCTGAAACAAAATATATGAATAATATCCCTATGCATGACATTCTACTGCAAATAATAATCAAAAGTTCAACCAAGTTTCTACATATATTTTTAATTACAAAAGTTTCGGCAACTTAAATTTAACTTGCATTCCTTTTCGCTTTCATTTTATTTTTCATGGTTTTCTTTTGCGGACAGCAAGTAAAACATAAACTTGATGAAATGTCTGAAAAGCGAAAGTAAAAATGTTTTCGCATAGATAAACTGCAACCAAATTGAAGGCGAAACTGCATCAGAGTGCAAGGAAAAGTTTTCTATATTTTTTACATAAATTTGAAAACTACTGTATTAAGGCGCTGGCATTAGACTCTCAAACGGACTATGTTTGGGATAGGAAAGTTACTGAAGGAGTTTATAAAAAGTTGTCGAATTGTGTTGAATTTTGCTCAAGTTGCCAGCAACTTTTTGCTCCCACTGTCTCGAAATGGAAAGTGTGTGGATTGCAACCACAATTAATGGTAAGTGTTAACCGGAAAGTTTGCTGATGGCCAAGCTCAGTTTAACACCTCATCTGGATCATCATCAGGCAGTCATTGGAAGTCATCAGGGACAGTGACAGGGCTGTAAAATTGCGCTTTCAAAACTGACAATATGTCCAGGACATGGTGAAGGGACTCGCCAGCGTAAAGCTGTCCTGGGGCCAACGTCAACGATAACTCGCAATCGTCCTGGTAAATTGGAATATCCGACTCTCGCCTGCTGGATTGTTGGACTGTTGGTTGAAATCAAATAACAAATGATTGTCCATAGGGTCAGGGATTGGAGTTCTCTGCTACTCTGACTGTGATTGGGACAGCGACTGATGAGTGCCAGCCACGCGAGAAAATCAAATGAAAATCCATTCTTCTTCTTCTTTTGCCACCCCTTTTCCACCTCTTTTCATTTTTACACTTTTTTTGTGTCATTCGAGAGGATTTATTATGTGGATAGTTGCTTTGGTGCGAAGTGTTTGCATTGCATTTCCATACGTTGAAACTCTTGCATAATAATATATACATATATATAAAATCTATTCATATATTTTCAATTGTTATTTGACTTAACTAAAAATTAACTTAACGCTCAGCTGAGTATTATAAAATTCAATTTAGCTCATGCAAGGTGCGAAAATACAATAATTCAGCTTATATTTTATTGAAAATTTTCATACTTCTTAAACAAATTTATAAACTGTTGGAAAATATTCGAAATGTAATTGTCCTGAACAAGAACTTAATCAAGATTTACTTTGTTCTTCAAATACTCGTGTTGTAATATATTTTATTATGATTCTAAAATTAATGATAATTCTGAGACATATCCTTAAGTAGCCATTAAAATACAACTGATAAAAAGGAACAGAAAATTAAAAAATAAATTTATAAAAATTTAAAATTTTTTAATTTATTTGCATTTATATTTATATTTAATAAACTTAATACTGCCACTCTCACGTCTAAAGCATTTTGCAATTAACGTAGAACTTTTGCTTTTAATATGCCAACCATAACTTGACATTAGCGTGAAAAAAGAGTTCGCAAACAGATTTCACCGCTGCTGTAAACGGGATAAACGCCGCGAAGTGAGAAAGAGAATACCATAGAAAGAGAGAGAGAGAGGAAAAGAGAAAGAGAGAGCAAGTTGAGATGGGAGGCAAAACCTTATTCAATATGCAGTGGACCATGCACTGGTCTCATCCATATCACTGACATGTGCTATGCTCCTGCTAATTTAATTAAAATCAACTTAAAGCTGGCGGGGGGTAGGGGATGCCAGGCAGGCAGGCAGGCAGACTGGGAATAGCGGTCAGGAGGTGTTCAGCATGCAGCAGGCGGCATGCAACATCCGTTTGCCTTTTCCCCAGGCCAATTTGTTACGCTTTTAATTTGTTAATTCATTTGCCAGCTACAGAGTAGCTGGGCGTGTTTCTGGTTGGAGGGCAGTATATAGCATAAGTGTACATATATGTGTTGTGCTCTTCGCTTTGTGGCAGCAACTGCAACAAGTGCACACTCTCACACACACACAGACACACACTCTCATATACACACCCATACATATACACGGAGTGTCGCTTACCCCGTATTTGATTTCGTTTGTTTCAAATGCTTTCACTTTTCTATTTACTCGTTTTTCCACCTCTGCCCTTTCTCTCTCCCTCCCTCACTCTCTCTGTTTCTCTGGCAAGAAAAATGGCGAAACGTTGTTTATTTGTTCAGCTAATAGCAGTCCACACACATACACATACTCGCACACACTCACACACACACATACGCAGCACCTGTAAGCGTTTTAAATTTAATACTGCCTACTTTCTGGCGCCTCGTGTGTTAATATAAACATTTCGCTGCATTTTCACACGTAGATATAAAGATATTTTCTTTATTTTTCTCGCTGTGTGTTTTTATGTGGCTTCACAATACGCGTAATAAATTTTATATATTTTGATAGTCGCATTTTTTTGATATATTAAGCGCATAAACTGCCAGAGCACATAATCAGCAGAGCCAAACACGTTGTTTGCCGCAGACTCCTTCCAAGGATGATGGTCTCTTTCTCGTTTCCTTTTCTACTGCATAGCCCATAAATTGTTTCAACCTTTTGCAATTTACCCCACTGTTGAGACAGAACATCTCCCTCAGCTCCTCTCTTTCAAACTCGTTTCTCCTCTATTTTATGCGCATGAAAATATTTGTATTTGAATATTTTACTTGACTTAAAAATCTCTTTACATTTTTTGTGGTTTCTAACAAGTGTTTAAACTATTATAAAATAAGAAAATGATTCTTGAAATATATTTGTATAATTCAGAAGAGCATTTCAAAGTCGCTGTACTTCCTTAAAGATTTTCAATATTTTAAATTAAATTTTATTTGCTGCATACGGCAGGACGCCAGCTTTAGACACCATGTGGCATGCAACATAATTTTTTATTTGTCTTGAGCAGACAGCAGCCACAGGACGCTCAGCAGGCGTTAAATCTTGGTTTGCCTATACCCTGTAAATAAATAAAAAAAACATACAGTGTGTAACAAACTCAACTGCTGCTGCTTGTAGAAATCTGTCTTCGGGGTATCTTTGAGTCAATTCAGTGTAATTTGTGGGTTGCTTAATAAGTCAACAGTCAGTCAGAGCTAAGTTTTGGCTTTAACATTTTAATGCTGCTTCAAGCAGTTCGCAGGACGACAGATCCTTCCATTTGGCTGTGAAAATGCCAGAAATGCTTCGCATGGCAAATCAAATTCCGACTAATGGATAAGCAGTCAGTTCTACATGTGGTTTCGGCGAATGTATGTATTTCGAGTATAGAACACAAATGACAGGATGATACTCTCCTGCTCTCCTGGCCATCCTGGCCAGGAATACACTTCTATTGAATGCTTAGCCATGACATGGCAGCTATCTGCACAAAAGCCACAAACAATTGACCCGCTGCAGACAATTTCTCAAATGGATGGTTGCATTGCATTTATAAGAACCACATCTCTATATGTATTCTGTGTTTTTCCTCTTATTTTACCAATTGATATTTTTATTTCACTTCTATTTGTCAGTGGGTCTGTGAACTATCATATTTTTGTTTTTGTGTTGCAGACAGAAATGTTTTGTGATTTTGTGAGCATCAAAATTTTATACAGTTTATGTCTTTAGATTT
The DNA here is from genome assembly GCA_018150725.1 of Drosophila quadrilineata. Lineage (NCBI taxonomy): Eukaryota > Metazoa > Arthropoda > Insecta > Diptera > Drosophilidae > Drosophila > Drosophila quadrilineata. The sequence continues at coordinate 7,920,846 of JAECWN010000452.1, read as the reverse complement.
ACAGATTATTTTCATTGTTTTTGTAGCCATTTTATAGATAGTTCAAATCAGTTTCTAGAGAGTTTCAAGTGATACTTCTTTAAACAAGAGATTACAAAATTATTATAAGCATTTTTATTTTTCTATATTCTAGTTCATAATATATTTTTTTTAATATTTGTGGATCTATCTTACATAAAATAAAAAAAAAAATTTTATTTTCAAATTTTATTTTTAGCAAGACAATGAACAATTTCGACTTCTTCACATATTGCCAATGTTTTTGCGATATTATACTTTGATTTTCCCAATGCCTTTAATCGGCTTATTTCTACCTCAAAGTGAGTCCAGACAATTGACTTGTTTACCAGAGAAATAGAGGCCAAGTTACGGGCAAAAGTAGAAACCAATACAAATGATTAATGTGCGCTGTGTCAGCTTGAAAATATGTGCCTGGTCTGTGACAGTGGGCGTGGTTATTGCAACATGGTGGCAAAGGGAATGTGAAAGGGGAGAGGGGAAAAGTTGTCTAACTTATGCTGATTATAGTCAACATTGCCCGCAAGTTATTATCAAATGTCTCCCATGAGTAATATATATTTACGAACTAAACAAATCCAGCAGCAAAAAAACAACAACAGTTTTATGAATGAATGGAGGGAGGGGGTGTAGGAGGCGGATCAGGGCTGAGGAGGGATGTTCTCTTGGCCTCGGGGGCGTTGCAGCGTTTAATACAATAATCGAATTTTCATAGTGAGAGTCGATGGGAAATGTGAAACCTAGTTTCTTGATCCTTGTTCCTTGTTCCTGTTTAAGCCTTTGTGGCACTAATGTTCTAGAGGAACACGCCCACTTTATTGTTGTTGTTGTTGCTGTTGTGTGTGTGTTTTTTTGAACGTGAAGTTAGCAGAAAACTGCCGTTAAATGACCTTGTTAATCATGCTTACTATATGTTCATGTTCATGTTTGCTCGTGTGCGTGATTTATGCTTATTTATATTTTATTTACTTCCACAGTATGTATGTATTTATGAAAGGAGCAGGCATAAGAGAAGAGCAGCTTTGGCCAGTGACTTGCCATGTTTTTGCCTCTGGGCTTCCCCATTTTCAGTTATGACCCGGTCAAGAGGGCATGACAATATTTATATCAACTACATTGTTCATGTCCACACTCTCTTTTCCACCCCCAACTCAACTCAACTCCGAGTGGAATTTCTCTACAAACTATGATCTGTTAATTCTCAGCTCTCAAGTGACAATTGTTATATGTATTTGCTAATTAATTGTGGTGATTGAAGTACCACAGATTCTCTATTGAACTTGAAGTTGCACTTCATTATCGTTGGCATTCATTGTCATTGTCGCTCTAAGGACATCATCTCAATCAAAATCGCGTTCAATTCCGCACTCAATTGCTTCAACTCTGTGATGTCTGCGGTTTTGTTCGATGGTTTTCCTTGTTGATTATTTCTGCTGACCAAGTGAGCGAAATGAACTCAATCAGATTTTCGCATTCAACTTTCTGGCTTTCAGATGTTGTCGGTTTTTTTTTTATGCTATTTGGCTTTTGAGCTTTGCAGCATTTAGCTGTTGCTGATGTTGCACTTAATAAACGCAATTAATCCAATTAAAATGTCATGTCTCATTAATGCGCATTAAACGGGCGAATGTTGTGCAATTAAATAAATGCACTTAAAGCGACATCTGAATGCCCAATGTAAGGCCAAAGAGAGCACGGCATTAACTCTCTGCCACCGCAACATACATATGCACACACACAGAGTTGAGTGGGAGGGGGGAGGTGCTGTGTGTGGCATGCAACTGTTGTGTGGGGCAAGTCCAATGAGCTTGCAAATTAACACGCAGCGATGAACATCAATGAACAATTAACGTTTGTTCAAGCAGCTCGACATCATATCATATTCACCTCACACTCACTCTTTCTCTCTCTATCTCTATCTGTGTCTCTGTCTCTGACTATGTTGCACTTCAGTGATGTTAACATAATCGTCAGTGTCAACGCGTCGTCATTTCGCCTTTGGCAACAGCTAATTAAATGTGGCAATGTTGCAAACCGAAACACGCACATATTCACATATCCATAATCAGCAGCAGTAGCATCATCATCATCATCACCATCATCATCATTATCAAATTGCAATGTGCGCTGAAAAATATGCAACGTTCAATTAATAAGTTTCATTTCGTATATCCTTCTTGCATCAATTGGCAGTATGTATAAATTAATTGCTTTCTGCTGGCTTGCTTGTGGTTGTTGCATGCCACTTGGCTTGCAGCAGTAGCTGCAACTACAACTGCAACACGGCACACACCGAGCTGAGTTCCGCTCTTAATCGATGCACCTTCGCTTTACAATTAAATAAAATATTTAATGAACTTTTCCAACTGAAGTTTATCGTGCGTTCACGGGCTTTTCAATATTTATAAAGTGAAAAGCAACTCGGTTCACATTTCAATTAAATGCAGAGGAAATATTTTTAAGCATTATACACCTATGTTGCATACATAAGTAAGTAGTAAAGAGCGTATATAAACCTGTTTAAGTCGAGGTTCTATTTATAGAGTTATTTTCGCCTTCATCTATCGAGTTTGCTAATTAAATTCTTAAAAACTATTTCCAAATGATAATCAAATAATTTTACTTAAAATAATGATCTTTCATTTGTAATATCCCAGCAACTTCCGAGTTCATTAGTGGAGTGCTTCATTCCTGCCACACAGTTCATAAAATTGTGAGTATCCGTAAATGATAGCATACTTTGTTGGGCAAGATGGTGGCCTGTCTTGCCTTCACTTGACTTGTTTATGCTTTTGTGGCCACGACTGTGGCCTCATCAACAACTCGATGCCGGCCAAGCTGCAGTTTACTTCCTTCTGCTTTTTCTGGTTTCGTCCTTTCACTCCTGCACGTGATGCGGTCGCGTTGTTTGTCAAATTATTGTACTACGAAATTGTCAATTTGCAAATGTCGGAAGTGAAGAAAATCGTATAATTTTTTATTGTCACCTCAAATGTTTGGCTGTCGCCCGGTTTGATTGTTTGTACCTATTTTCCATTTTCTGAGACTCTGCGCCTTCACATTTTCCTGTTGATTTTCCAGCTGCATGAATTTATATGGGAACCGCAAGTTTTTTAATTAGCTGTCGCACAATTTCTTGGCATTTCAACTTGCCGCAGCTTCAGAGCCATTGTCATCAACATTCCAATTTTCCTCATCATCATCATCGTCATCGTCAACTTCAGCCTGTGTTGGTGTCGCTGTCGCTGTCTCAGCAACATCGTCATAGTCATGAATATTGTTGAATTTTGTGGGCGTGGCTAGAGGCTTTTGTCTCCTACTCCCTATCTGTGTCGTATTCGTAGGCGACTCTTGACTGGCGCTTCGAGTGCTAATTGCATTTTGTGCTCTGTTTTTCGTACTGATTTTGAACTTTGAGGTTTTTGTGCCATAAATGCAATTAGCACAAAGTTTTTCCATGAAAATGTTAATGGGGTTTTGTTGTTATTGTACTCCTCGCATCCTCCATCCCCTCCCTCCCTCTTTCAACCAAAGTTAAACACTTTTAAAGTAAAACTGAGCGTATCTCTTAATTGAATTAAATTTATATCATGGTCCCAGTCATGGTCTATCCTTTTATTGGACTGAACTCTGACCCGTATAGTGGAGTAGCCCAAAATGTATATTGAATGTATTTTATACACACACATACACTCACACACTCACACAGAAAGAGCGAGAGATTCTCTCTCTAGAGATGGACATGCTGTGTGGACAAATATTTGTAAAACGTGTTCATCATCCTGTTGACAAGGTCGTTTACAATATAAATTCACTAAACTAAATGTTTTTATTGGATTTAACTTGTTTATGCCGTTGCAAGGTCAAAGGGGTTACAAAGGGGCAGGTATTGTCTCTTCAAAACTCTGTTGATTGAGGATGTTGTGCGTAGGTGTATATTCAGTTCAACATACACAAAATCACAGCCTAGAGAATTTTAGGGGAAGTTCAATCTACTGAAAGGGTTTCGTGAAATATTTATCAGTATTATTATTTTAAATGTATTTATGATTTATCTGTTTGAAAACTTATTTAAAAAAATTGAATTTAGGGTAAAATTAATTGGCAAATTACTGAAAATATCAAATAGTAATAAATAGAATTATTATTCGGTTCATATCACTTAAAACTCTGAAATAATCTTCTAATAATAGTAAAATTTTCATAGAAACATAATATATACTATTTAAATGTATAATATTATATATAATTTCTCTGTCATTCCCTTTGTCATAATTTTTATTTATTATCTTTAGATAGACAAATTGTAAATTATAAAAAAATATAAAAGAACTATTTAAATTACGTTGAAATTAAAATAATTTATAATTATAATCCCGAGAACTGAAATTTTGAAATGATAAGAGGATTAACAGCGAAGAGAAGCAGCTTAGACATCCTCATATTAGGTCAGATAGTACCCAAGTGAGAAGAACTATTGAGCTCAATCACCTTGTTATCATATACCGTGTACTCTTTGAAGATTCACAAAAAAAGGTATTACAAGCTTGTATGCACGTATGTATTGGTTGGGAGAAGAAGATGCCGAAAATATAAAGTATATATATTTCGTCATAAAAAAGTCCTTTGAGCCCCGTCCATCCGACTGTTAAGAGAAATGTAGGCAATGGGCATCTTCATGTCGTATACTCCCACACATACCGTTTTAACCTGCTTCAGATGGGTTTTAGCACTCAATCGAGCAGAGCCACAAGTTTGTTTGCCTCATTCAGCTCAATCACAGATCAAATAGCCAAGAAAAAGGAAAACGAAATGGATGAGCGGATGAGTTGAGCTGAGCTGAGAAAGGCAAAGAAAAGCGTGGAGAGTCGGAGAGTTGGAACAGCAGTGAGCAAACAATTTGAACTACGTTTCAACCTTTGTACGGCAAATAAGTCGGAGTCGCTGCAGGAGCCGGAATCGCAGTCAGACACAATTGCTGCGCCAGGATGAAGTTCGGGCAGGCAACACACAGAGTGAAGGAGATAAAATGCAGAGGTGAAAAGAGGCCAAAAGTACCTGGCAATATAAATTGCCCCCAGGTAAACTGAGTACATGGGAGTTGAAGAGGAGAGTGGGTTAATATGTTGGCTTGTTGGATTGTTGGGGATCGTCTTCGCCTTTTGTTTTTTTGCTTGCAAAAATTTTCAAAATCAGAGCCACAGCAAATTGCAAATTGAACTAGCACTTGGAGAACAAAGAGAGAAAAAAATCTGAATATGAGGCAAATGCATATGCATAACTTGGCCCAGTCTCTATCTCTCTCTCTCTCTCTCTCTCTAACACTCTATGACTCTCTCTTTCACTTCAATGCTGTGGAGTAGTGCAGTTGAGCTAATGCAATTTGATGTGCGCCTTTGATTTCCCAATTGGATTTGCCATATAATTCAAAAGGCACTCTCGGCTTAAATTGAGCCGTACTCAATGTAAAATGGCAGCAATCGAGTTGATAAACCATTCGATGAACTCTGAACTCTATCTAACACCGACTCCAACTGCCCCTCACACTTACACTCCACCCTCTCTCTTCTGAATTGAATTGACTGGAAAGGTGTTGCCATTTCAACAAATGCCATCAATTTTGCCCATATATGATTGAAAGAACTGTCAGACAGACTGACAGCTAAACAAAGCGCAGTCAGGCGAACGAACGGAGAACATCATGTGGCATGTGGCATGTGGCATGCAGCATGTGCCATTGTGCCACGCATTGCCAGACATGAATAAATTACTAAATAAATACCATAAATATATATTTCATATATTTTTAGTTGTTGACACTCTGTTGCCTGGCAAACAAAACAAAACCGATAAAATATCGATACACATAATATATAATATTTGTTCACAGCTGCAGACAGACTTAAGAACTCTCACTCAGTGTTGCCTTCACCTTTACTCAGCATAATTAACTTCATCTCTCGGTTCAATCAACTTTCGCTTTTCGCTTTCTCAAGTGTTTGAAAATTTATTGAGCTCACTGTGTGCACCTGTATACACACACACACACACACACAGAGTTCCTCACATGCATTTGCCGAATGTAATTAGTTTGGCATCTTGTGAGTCGGGGAAATTTGCATTTGCATGTCTGAAAGCGCTTTATTGCAACTTTGAGGCAAGTGGCAACATCAATGGCAACAGCATTTTCAAAGCGAGTACTTAATTAACAGTGCACAAACTGTTGAAACAATTCGATTAGCTATACCATTATCAAAGTTCATTTCGAAGTTATGTTCAGGGATTCCATTTAAGCTAAGAAGCCTCAAAACTATTGCCTACTTTTGAGCTGAACTCAGAAATGAATATGACAGAACCTTAGTAGAAATCGCAGGCAATTATTTTCTATTTACTAAAAAAAAACTTTGAAAAATAATTTTGCAGTCTATATTTATTATTGAATGGAATATATATTCAATTTATAAATATGTAAAAATATTTAAGATAACCAGAACCCTCTTGTAAGAAAATATTCCTTAAATTGAGTCAGCTTTCTTAAATTCAAAAAATAATATTTAAGTATTATTGGCGTGCCTCAAAGTCTAGCCATATGCCACCTTGCAGCGATACTGTAAATTCTGAGGGTTCATATTGATTGTCGCTGCGGGTTTTAGGATTGACTCCAATATTGTATTTGGTTATTAGCTCCACAACAACCGCTTTTATCTGCATAACCGCAAACTTCATGCCTATTAAAAGACAAAAAAATTAATAAAATATGGAGTATAAATGAAAAAGTTAAACTTACCTAAACATATGCGTGGCCCATCTCCAAACGGCATAAAAATGCCGCGATCCTTATAGGATTTAATATCCTCGAGTTGTAAAAAGCGTTCAGGCTTATAAGCTGTGGGATTGGGGAAATTCTCCTCATCCATCATGTAGCAGTAGTGAGGCACAACAATGGGAGTACCGCGTTCCACGGTTATATTGTTGCCAGTCTTGTTCGGTAATTCGATGGTTTGGGTGCATAATTTGTTCGTCATGAAGCCAGGTGGAAACAGACGTATGGATTCTGTTAACAGTGTACATTTTCCATAAGTTCAGAAACAGTATTATAAATGTTGAATATTTACCCATCACACAGGCTTCCAGATAGGGTAGTTCAGTCAGTTGATCGAAATCGATCAGTCCGTCTTTATTCAAATGTTGGTTCAGCTCGTCACGGAGTCGCTGTTGCACCTCCTCATCCCTAGCCAGCAGCATTAAGAGGTGACTCAGGACTCCGGCAGTAGTTTCGAAGCCATCCAAAATGAAGGTCATGGTATGCGCGGTCATCTGACGAGTGCTGAGATTCTTCTTCTTTGCCAGTTGTACTATATGATCGAGGAAATCGTTACGTTCAAATTTCTTATCGCCTGCCATTTGGGCGTGACGAGTATCGATGGCTTGTTGCATGAGATCAATGAAGAATTTCTCAGTTTCGGCGCTCAGGAAACGCAATTTCAAAATGTATCGCAGTACTGGGAATGTGGTGATTAGTAAAAAGTTGATCAAAAATATTTGGGGTTGTTCGAAGGCGGCTTTTATGCGACCCATAATGGGCGAGGGATTGTCAGAGAAACTATCTGCCTTAAGGCCCAACACACAGTCCGTGACCATCTCAGAGGTAAACCTCAGACACATCTATAAGAATAATGCGATTATTATATATGTGAAATATTTTATATATATCACTTACATCTTTGGCATCAATGCCCTCAGGTCTCGCCAATTTCATTTGCTTGTTTAACCATTGGCTTAGTTTACGACAGAGATTATTGGTAACCGGATAAACTGCTTTGATCTATGAGGAAATACCGAAAAGTATTAACCAAGTTATCTATAATTAAATTGGAGACTTTGATGCCTACCCGACTCTGGGATAACCCTGGAGTGACTTCAGCTCTTCTTTCTTTCCATAAGTCTCCAGCCAGCGAGAACGGGTTGTTAGCAAACATATAGTCGTCTTTTTCATTCACAATAGCGGAGACATCGTTGTCATGGAAATACTTGAAATCGGAGACGAACATACGTTTCGCCAACTCGGTGCTAAGCACCAGTAACTGGGGGTTCCTCGTGTTATAAATACCCACAGCATCATATTTGTTTTTGTATTGACTGTGAGAGATGTGGCACATTGAAGTATTTGTGGAACTAATTCACTTAGGATAACTTACTTGTAAATATTGTCAAGATCGTGTATCATGTGCTGCTTGCCCGACATCAGATTTGGATAATTTCCAGCAATTATTGTCGGTTTTGGGCCGGGTACACCTCTCTTTCTCCAATGATTAAAGTTCCATGTCATCAAAACATAGAATAGTCCAGCAACAAACAGCGCCAATGCTATCGTAACCTCCCACATGGTTGTTCTCTTTCTGCCTAGGGCAATACTTTTAAACTGTATAAAATAGTATAGTCGCTCTTCTAGCAGTATTTATCGGTAATTGGTTTGCCGGCATTGAGAGATTGGAGAGCTTTTAGAAACACAGATTAGATAAGATCAATATAAAATTATCACGTGTAATAGCCAATGTTAGGCTATAATCTGATAATCTCTAATGGAAAACCCAATTAAATATAATCAATACAATTCATTGATGATTTTACAGAGCATGTTGAAATACGATATTTCATAATGTTATGCTTTGCATACACAGAGAGCTTTGAAAGCTCATTGTTGCTCTCAGTAACAGTAACGAATAAGCGATACTCTCTTAAAAATATGTTAGCCGTCTTGTGTAATTATTTGGCATTAGTTAAGATAAGATCGAGAAATTGTAAATTTTATAACTTGTAATATTTGTTTGATTTTACAATTGAATCCATTTATAATAATTATAGAGTATAATATAAATGCACTTATCATAGAAAAAACATTTCGTTTCTCTCATTTCTCTCTGTTTTCATTTATTTATAATCAATTTATATATAAACAAAAAAAGCTTACTTAGCAGTTTGGCGTGTAGTGCGAATGAGATACACTGATCTGTTAGTGTGTAAGAGGGAGTGAGCAATATCAACAATGATACTCAAAAACTATTAACAAAACATAAACAAAGCAAATTCACCCTGTTTTCGTTCTCAACTAATGGGGAGAATGAAATATAATTAATTGAAGTGCATTTAGTCGCTGATAACTTTTATTCGCAAAAAAAGAATAATTCATAAACAAATAAAAATACATAACACGAAATAAATATATAAAACATTTGAACTATACGTAAAATACGTCAAATTTTTCAACCTAGTAAAAATTGATTAACTTTACAATTTAAATTTGAAGTTAGACATTTTCTATTAAATTCTTAGAAAAATATTTTTCAAATTTATCAGATTTATCTATCGTCAATAAAACAAGCAGCATAGTAATTTCTTTTTGAATGTTCATTTTATTATACGAAATATAAGCTTAAGTTAGACTTAAGGTATTAAATTACATTTTTAATTGCGAGGTTTAAAGTCCAACCAAATACCGCCTTTTAAAACGGGAAGGAATGAAGTGGGATCCAATAAATTATCCTTGCGTGTCTTGGGATTAACATGGATATCATATTTTGTCAATAATTCAACAGCTACGGCCTTGATCTGGGCCAAAGCAAAGCGCATTCCTAATTAGAGAAAACATTCAACACAATTATATAAAAAATTATATTAAAAATGATATAAATGTAACCCACCTATGCAAATCCGAGGACCATCACCGAATCCCATGAACACACCACGATCCCGATACATTTTAGTCGCATCTGGCTGAACGAATCTATCCGGTTGGAATTCTTCTGGATTGGGGAAAATATCCTCATCATTCATGTATGAAAAGTGGGGAACAATGACGGTGGTTCCTTTCTCCACTGTAAAATTATCGCCATTCTTATTTGGCAGCTCTATGGGTTCAGTGCATATCTTGTTGGACATAAAGGCAGGTGGAAAGATACGAATAGTTTCTATAAAAAAAAATACAAGCCTTGATTAATGTACAAATATTTATATAATAATTTTACTTTTTACCTTGAACACAGGCATCCAAGAAGGGCAACTCGTTAAGTTGATCAAAGTCAATGAAACCCTTATCATTTAAGTGATCCTTGATTTCCTGCCTCAGACGATCTTGTTCCTTTTCATTACGTCCCAGTAACAATAACAGGAAACTCAATACAGCGGCAGTAGTTTCAAATCCATCGATGAGGAAGGTCATCGTATGAGCTGTCAGTTCACGATTGTCCAGATTACGTTTCTTACCCAACTGGAGAATGTAGTCCAAGAAATCGACACGTTGAAATTTTTCATCCGCCGCCATCTGAGCTTTTCGAGCATCTATGGCAGTGATCATGAGGTTCACAAAGAATTTCTCCATAGCAGGAGAAATGAAGCGTAGAGAAATTAAATGTCGAAGACTGGGGAATGTGCTTACAATGATGAAGTATATCACGAAGGTAAATGGCTGATTAATAAGATTCTTAATATGATTAATAATGGGTGATGGTTTATCCGAAAAGCTTTCTGCATTCAATCCCAACACACAATCCGTAACCATTTCGCAAGTGAACCGAAGACCCAACTGAAATAAAAAAAAAGGATTCAAATAACTCCCAAAAAAATACCATTTTTAAATATTTACATCTTTGCCTTCGACTCCATCTTTAGTTCCAATGCGAATCTGTTTCTGAATCCAATCAGATAGCTTACTGCAAACTTCATTGGTCACAGGATACACAGACTTAATCTGCAATGCGAAAGTGACAGAAGTCCTCAATAAAAAGTAACTTTTAAATACTTACGCGACTCTGAGTCATGCCAGGGGTCACATCAGCGCGTCGTTGTTTCCACTTTTCACCCACAAGTGCGAAGGGATTGTTGCCAAAAAGAAAATCGTTCTTTTCCTTTATTATGAGGGAGATTTCATTGTCGTGGAAGTGCTTAAAGTCGGAGACGTGCACCCTACGGGCCAAATCCGGACTGAGGACCAGTAACTGAGGAGCTCTGGCACCAAATATGCCTACGGCGTCATACTTATTTTTATATTTTCTGCAGGAAATCGAAGATTATTGCGAATCCTTGCAGAATATAAAAACTTGAACTCACTTGTAGATATCATTGATGTCGTAGATCGCATGACGTTTCAGGTTATACAAGTGGGGATAGTTGCCCGTAAAGAGACTGGGTTTAGGACCAGGCACTCGTCTCTTCTTCCAGTAGTCGAAATTCCATGTCATCAGAACATAGAATAAAAATACCAAAAGAAGACCCAAGCTCAAAGTTATCAAAAACATTTTGCTATGTTAATCTGTCCACAATTGAGGAAAGACTGATGTTTTGAAGTTGTTTGTCCACTTTTATGGTTTGCAGCTCTCCGATCAAGAAAGCTTTTCCGAGAGCAAAGTTCTCTCTCGTCGTTATTTCACAAAATTTCAAAAATGTTTAGCGGCTCTCGCTTCTGATGTCGATAACCAGTATCAGTGGTGGGTTGAAGCTTTTAAACATAAGTGACCGAAGATCTAATCTACATTGGCAGTCAGTTGGTAAGAGCGAGAGATCTATATAAACAATGATGAGCTAAAGTTCGAAAAAAAAAATGTTAACAAAACCAGTTCTCCATATTCTCGATTAGGCCTATCGAACCTATATACACACAAATAATGTTAGCGAATTGCGATAAGCAAAGTTGAAGTGCATTTTTCTGTTGATAACAATTCTATATTAAGTAGTACTTATCAATATTTCGTCACGTTATAAATATTAAATACCGCAGAAACAAAGACGAGAACATGCTGACCTCTGTTAAATAGCCGCTGTTAACAGTTACATCTCTTTCTCTCTTTGTTGGTCTCTCTCTCCTTCTGTTACGTACCTTTACCTGCAGAGCAATACTTCTATTCAACCTTTACTCTGCACATATGTAGATAATACCATCATTATTGTAAATGAAGTTAAACTTGTTGAATTCTTTCCATTTTAAACAAAGAAACTCATGGATAATCTGAGAAATTGCATTATTTAATAAAAACATAGAATACAGAGAGTATAATTTGAATTGAATTTTAACAATTTATTTACGGGCTGTCAGATCCAACCAAATGCCACCCTGCAAGGTGGTAAGAAATGCTGTGGGTTCCAAGAGATTATCCTTGCGTGTCTTGGGATTAACATGGATATCGTATTTTGTCAATAACTCAACAACTACGGCCTTGATCTGGGCCAAAGCAAAGCGCATGCCTAATCAGAGAACACATTCAACACAATTATATAAAAAATTATATTAAAAATGATATAAATGTAACCCACCTATGCAAATCCGAGGACCATCACCGAATCCCATGAAGACACCGCGTTCGCGATACATTTTAGCGGCATCTGGCTGAACGAATCTATCCGGCTGGAATTCCTCTGGATTAGGAAAGTGCTCCTCATCCATCATGTAGCTATAGTGGGGCACAACAACTGTCGTTCCTTTCTCCACCGTGAAATTGTCTCCATTCTTATTTGGCAACTCGATATTCTCAGTGCATATCTTGTTGGACATAAAGGCAGGTGGAAAGATACGGATAGATTCTACGGATAAATTATTAACATATAACCAAAATGTGTGAATGAGAAATTCTATGTGATTTCACCTTGAACACAGGCATCTATGTAGGGCAGCTCATTCAGTTTCTCAAAGTCAACGAATCCGCGATCATTTAGATTAGTCTCGATCTCCTCCCTGAGACGCTGTTGTTCCTTCTGATTGCGAGCCAGCAACAAGAGCAGATGACTTAAAACACTGGCAGTAGTTTCAAATCCATCCAAGAGGAAGGTCATCGTATGAGCTGTTAGGTCACGGTTGTCCAAATTGCGTTTCTTAGCCAACTGGAGCATATAGTCCAAGAAATCGACACGCTCGAACTGTTTTCCCGCCGACAGCTGAGCTCGACGAGCATCGACTGCACTGCCCATGAGTTCGATGAAGAACTTTTCCATCTTAAGTGGCACGAACCGCAACTTAAAGATGTGACGAAGTGACGGAACTGTGCTAACAATGATGAAGTACAACATAAAGGTCCAAGATTGAGAAAAAAGATTTTTGATGTGTCCCAAAATAGGTGTCGGATTGTCCGAGAAACTTTCTGCTTTCAGACCCAACACACAGTCCGTAACCATTTCAGAAGTGAATCGAAGACTCATCTGACAGGAATAAGTATATAAAATTCAGAACGTTCATGCATTACATAACCAAAACTCACATCCTTAGCATCGATGCCATCCTTAGGTCCCAGTCTAATCTGTTTCTTAACCCAATCGGATAGCTTTTGGCAAACCTCATTGGTTACGGGATACACAGCCTTGATCTGAATATTAAATAGGTAAAGTATCGGAGACCGATAATAAAAACAGTTTCCTATACTTACACGACTTTGGGTTAAGCCAGGGGTCACATCGGCTCGACGTTCCTTCCACTTTTCTCCCACTAGGGAGAAGGGATTGTTGGCAAATATAAAGTCAGACTTATCGTCCACCATTAAGGCTATTTCATTGTCATGGAAGGACTTGAAATCGGTTACAAATACGCGACGAGCCAAGTCAGGGCTAACAATCAACAGCTGAGGAGCTCTGGCGCCATAAACGCCCACCGCATCATAGTTACCCTTATATTTCCTAAATACAATTAAGATTAGTTTAAACACTTGATTGCTTATGTAACTGCAACCTACCTGTAAATATCATCTAAGTCATAGACCATATGCCGTTTCATGGTATACATATGCGGATAGTTTCCGGTGAAAAGCCTGGGCTTGGGTCCCGGCACTCTCTTCTTCTTCCAGTATGCAAAGTTCCATGTCATGAAGACATAGAATAATCCAACAGCGAACAGACCCAAGGTCACAGTAACCCCCAGCATTTTGTTGAGCGTAGAGCGAGCAACAATTCCAGACTGACGGAGGTTCAACAATTGTTTGACGACTTATATTCGTTCCATCCGATCGAGCAGAGAGTATAGCAGAGAATATATACTGTAAATTTCATCACTCTCCAACCGTTTGTATTAGTATTGTATGCGGGTTGTGATAAGATTAATTAGCAGTAAAATGAAATTATATACACTTTTCAGTTGTTTACAATGCTTTCTCTTTCTTGCACTTGTCGATAATATTTTATTTAATTATTTTAGATTAGATTAACTAATTGTCGATAACTGTCCATGCTGCTGAAAATACCCCAACAATATTGTAACAACTTACCAAATTTTGAAATATGAATGATTTTTAGATGTGTATAAGAGACCTTATTGGGCTATGAACATCTATAGGGTATTGTGCCCTCTCAATTGCCTCAATTGTCTCTCATTTCTAATGGAATAAATTTATTAATTTGTATTTACGGAAATTTAAAAGAGAGCATAGGTACAGCAAGTGAGTTAGACAGAGATATTGAGCAAGTTGTGCGAAAAGGAGACAGATATGTGCATGAATTGAAATATGGGTTGGGAATATAAATAAGTTAAAGCTTAGCTTGAGGTCTCTATAAAAGGCAATTTATAGTCGTGGACTGCTGGATGACTAAGCGTTCTATGAGATAATTCAAGGTAATAGCTTTATAAAATTGATTATAGTAAAATAAAATGTTGATATGTGTTGCTATCTCAAAGTTAAAGTTCACTTTTAAAGCTATCATCTTCAGTTACTATAATAAGCAGAGAAGCTGTAAAGACAATTTAAGAGCATTGATCCGACCTTATTTCATTCCACAATTTATTGAAAATTATGCGACAAAGTATCTGTGCCATGTCAACCTTTCAATAGCCCAGCAACGGAATTTATGGTCAGTGTTGCAGTGGCAACTCGAGTCGAGTCGAGTGGAGTCAGGATTCCTCGGGTGACCTCCGGTGTCTGCCACAATGCAGTTCTTGGGGCGACACATTTGTCATGTGTTTGTGGCCGGGCTTATTAAACGGCTTTTAAGCCAACTCAACTCAAGCACAATAACTACTTTCAATAGCCACTAGATTTATGTCAGTGGCCAGAAAAGTGAAGCAGAAGTTGCAGCAAATTATGCGGCATTTTAAGATGCTATCAGAAATGGCTAAATAAAATATATAAATATATAGACAGATCCTTAAGAGTTGCAACTATTTCGTAGAGTTATAAAAGTATCTCAATAACACTTAATTACTTTGGTAAGCCAAAGCATATAACACTTAATCTATTTGGGCTGAAAATTATAGTTTATATGCATAAGTGACCCAAAGCCAACAACACTATCAACACAGTCGAACCCTTGTGTAGAAAATTCGAAATTTATGAGCCAGCTCACTTAGCCTGGTCAAAACGAGGAGGCAAAAAAAGGAAAAAAATATAAACATATATATGTAACATAAATAAAGAAAGGAGGACTAAAAGCTGTTTATGTGTTTCGAACGTGTCTAACTGTTTACACGCATCTCCCACATTTGTAACCCCGCATATGTATGTGTGTGTGTGTGTGTGTGTTGCCAAATTAAGTTGTTGGTCATGTTAAATTGTCATTGTGTTGCGGAGAATGTGAAAGTGAAAGACCTCCCCTTCGAAAATGAGAGTGCCCAAATGTGACCTTGGTTAAGCCGCTTCAAAGAACCTGCACAGGACGATAACAGGCAAGAGTAATTAGAAGGGAGAGCCGCACAGAAATATCCTATGCATAATTAAGCAGCAAATTAAACATTATCTGGCCCACACAGCTCAGCTCAGCTCACAAAGGACACATGATAAAATATTAATAACAATTAATAGGCAACAAGTGGACCGCTCCAACAAATGTTTTGTCCTGCGCTTACAACAACCTTCCACCCGGGGGACATTTCATCATCTTAATGTGGCGTCTACTTCTGACAGCGACAAGCACCTAACTTGATTTGGGTGCGTGTCCTGGGGCCAAGCAGCCTAGGATGCTTCTTCTTGCAGGACACCAGTGTCACTTGTAGAGTCTGACAAGTCACATAAGTTCTCCTTGCCACGGTCTGTGGAACCTTCGAATTGAACTAGATAGCCTCAGGTGTTATTTAATACCTTCACTGATTGAAAGCGTCAAATGAAAATAATCCATTTCAAAAGAGAATGATGTTAAATTAAAGAGAGATTATAGATATAACCTATCGAATATCCGCGGTTATTCTGTTAATGGCATCGTTATCAGTGTATGTTATAACAATGTTTATACATAAATTATCACAATGTTATTTTACTGTTAATAATACGCTTTCAATAGTACATTCCAAACAATTTATATAGATTTTGAAAAATTTGATTTTCTACAAATATTGTTGTAATATTTTAATTAAATATTAAAATAGATAAAGAAAACTTATAGAGTCTATAAGAGCGGTTATAAATTGAACCTACCGATGAACCGCGGTTATTCTGTTAATGGCATCGTTATCAGTGTATGTTATAACAATGTTTATACATAGATTATCACAATGTTATTTTACTGTTAATTATTTGCATTCAATAGTATGTCCCATAAATTTATATAGATTTTTAGAATTTTAATTTAAATATTTTTATTAGTTATCAAAACAGACAACTAATTAAATTTGTATAATATTTATTTATGTATAATATTATTGAATTCCTTAATTTATAGTATTTGGAAAATTACAAAATATTTTTTTTTTATATTTTCAATATTTTGAAATTAAATAGCAGTTAATAACATTTAATAACAATGAATTTTATTATTTGTTGAAATTTCTAATTAATTATTATAATATGAGATAATGAAAACCTCCAAGTGTCTCAAGCAGCCCGCCACGCTGAATAGCATTTGCTTTGGGAATACTTCCAGCACACCGATTCTCCCACGCCCACACCCAGAGCCACACCCACCCCACCACCTGCCAGTCTGCCTATAGTCATAATCACGGCAATTAGCAATTATGGCTTCCCCCCGCATGCCTTTTGCTTTCACACCTGCCTGCCTGGGCAACGTCCTGGCTCTTATCCCTTTTAATTAGATGCCGCCAAAAGGCAAATTCCAAGCTCAAGCAGCGAGTCAAGAGTGTGGACTATCTCTCCCTGCCCCGCACTGGGTGGCCAGATTCCTCCACATCCCACCAACTGACTTCTGTTCGCCTTTTAGGATCCAGCTTTAAATCCATTCCTGTGGCACAGCAGAGTCGGTTTGAATTCTGAGACGGCAGCTGCTTCTCTGTTGGTTGCCTGCGAGTTTTCTGTCCCTTTCAAATATTCATTTTAATTATTACGAATATTATTCTCGAAATTCAAGCAAGTGGCAACTTTCCCGAGTTCCCAAGTCACACCGAACCGCCCTCAATCGTGGGCGGGGTCGAGGCATAAGACAATGCCAGCTGTTACCCAGACATTTTTTGTGTCCTTGCCAATTGCCACTCCCACTGCACCTGTTCTACCCTTTCCTTGAAGTTTACAGCTGTATGTGTGTGTTTGAGAGTTATCATATTTCACGCCTATTAGCATTTTAATTTAATTAACATTTATGGCGACAATTTGTACGTTGGCAGGCGTGGAAAAGCGCGATAACTTGAACATCTCTTACACAATTTTTTTTTATTTTATTTCTTTTCCGCTGCACATTGCAGAGCCATGATAAAGGACACTCGAAGGCACGATTTGTGTTGTGACAATTTAAAGGACACTTTATGGGTTTTCAAAGGTCTGACAATAAATAGATTTATGTGTAGATTCTCAATGAAATGAACTACAATTCGCATGAAAGCAGCTCTTTAAATTGTACTTGGTTAAAGCGCATTTTTAAATGCCACTTAAAGGAGCTTTAAACAGCTTTAGTCAATACCAAAAAAAAAATAGAAATACGATAAGAGAAATCGTGGATATGTTTACCTTTGAGGGTTCTACTATTAGAAAAGTTGAGTGCAACTTCATTGCAGGTCTATGGTATTCCAAAGAAATTCAACGAGAGAGAATGATATTAGTAACTGACGCCGGAAATAATTTCACGTAACTATTTGCACGTAATGCCAGACAGCCGATGAGCCAGAGGGGGACAGTGAAAAATAGACAGAGAGAGGGAGAGAAAGAGAGTGTGGTAGCTGCTCTGGCAGTTTACGCCCACTTCTCTTTTAGATTTATGGGCGCGCCCTTAGACAGTCCAACATGTGCCCGGCAATTTGAGCTGGAAATTACATCCGCCTTGGACTGCCGCCTTCCCCAATCCCCGTTCCAAGTACAAGTCCGACTCCAACTCCGACTCCAGGCACTGTCTGACATGGCGTGGCCTAAAGTTCAGTCAGCCAGAGGGCAATACTTTAAAGCTATCCGGTGGTTGCACTTTAATCTGTGACTTGATCGTAGCCAAATGTTTGCCTGTTAAAACATTTCCGTTGCCGTTGCAATTTTAATAACTTCATTAAAATCATTTGCTTCAATGCATCAAGCCGCAAAGTCAACGTGGAACAGTTCAATATGCAACAGCCACAATCATATTTATATGTATGTATATATGTATCATCAGTTAACTATCAATCAATTTAATATGCCACTCCATATTGTTGTTGTCTGGCAATAATCGGGTTTAACCTTCAATTCACTTTACATTACAAAAAAAATGAAAAAAAAAATATAAAAAAATATTAAATAATATTGGTAATAATACAGCATTTGTTAGATGAGTTCTTCAACAATTACAGTTGACTGATTGCGAAAATAACTGATGCAATCTGAATAATTTTGACGAATATCAATATATGTTAATAAATACAAAATTGTTTACAGTGTACTAATTAAAGTTGTTTCCGCCAATAAATTATATTTTCAACTTTATGATATTTCTTCTGAGAATACTGAGATTTCTTTGACTTTTTAAATTCTTCTAAATCGATTCAAGATATATGTTTTTCAATCGAATTTATTATAGAGCTGTAGCTTGTAGCTCGGCATTGACCGGAGAAATAAATAACAAACAATCAAGATTGTCTGCTCCTCTGGCTGAAACAAGAAAAACAAATTTACAAATTAAATCAGAGAGTTTTCCAGACAGAACACTAGAAATGCATTATCAAATAAACCAGAAAAACACACACACATACATTCACATATCTATGCACATATACATATATATGTGGTATGCAACTTGTTGTGCTTGTGATTGTGAATGTTTTCCTATGCGGTCAATCAAAATAAATTTTCCAGTCAACTGGCAATGCCACAAAACTGCTGCAATTTCCAAGCCAATTTTCAATTTCCACATTTTAATTATGCAAATACCCAAAGCCAAATGCTCGTTGTAGATAACTTCAATTAGCTTTTGGCCAGCTTGAATTAATTGAACTTGTTTTAAGCCAAAAACCCAATGACAATGGCAATCACAGCTACTTGGATTTTCTGATTAGGACACGATGTTGTGGTGAAAAACCAGAGTGTGAAAAGTGTTTGATTTACAGTTGCAACTCAGATTGATTAAATGTTAAATCAAATTGAATTGATTAAATATTGTGTAATCCAAATCCTGTTTGGGCTGCAAATACAATTAATAAATTGACAATACTTTCGATTTCGAGTCCTCATTAATTTAATGATGTCTATATATATTTATTTGGTTCTCTGAGTTTTAGGTTGCTATTATTTGCACTTCAAATACACATAATTATTGCCGAAAATCAACCGCAAATTTGTAATCCCAACTAATATCTTATGTAATCAAAATATTTACAAAGCATCGGAACGCGCCAATGGCAAAACATAAATGCGTTTAATTGTTTGCCGAACAAAGCAAACCAAAAGCAATTCCAGCTCCACACTCCACACGATACGGATAACATATAGTATGCACTATATATAGATACCATATACATATGCATTTATATATGGATTTGGGTAGTGGGCATACTTGGGTAATTTTGACCGTAATGAAATTTGTATAAAACCACAAATGCAATATGAAAATAATTGCAGCATGGATTTTGGTTTCGATTTGATTTTTGTTGATGTTGTCGATGTAGGCGATGTTGTCGTCTATGCATATTACATAAAATGCTCACTAAATTGTTTTACATATTTCATTTCAATTGGCATTTAATTGTATTGTCATTGCAATGCAACGAGATTAAACTTAAACTCTTCATTTAATTCGAGACTTGCCTGCAATTTAGTACAGTTTCCCAAGCACCACAAAAAGTTCAACACACCAACAGATGCCATCTCCCTCACACCTGTTTGTAGACACCCACGCTTTTAGTCTACCACTCTCTCTCTCTCTCTCTCTCCCACTTTACCAGTAAGCTCATTCACGCTCATTCTCATTTATTCTCTTCGCTTGTTGTTGTCGCTTTTGTTGTAATAAACATGAAAGAAGCGTGCGAAGGAGAGAGAGCGAAAAAAGCACAAGCACTCAAAGTGAATAATAGAAATAGAAAATGCACGACTGCAAAATACTTTAATGCATCTACTGAAGTGGTTGATGGGCAGTCTTGTAAGTTGTTATTCCTCATTTCATAATTGCATTGACTACAGGGTATTCAACAAGCATAAAGAAAAGATGCAACTTACCGAACAAATGTGCGATTTGCAGTAGCGTCAAAGCAAAGTATGAACTTGGCCACTAAGTCTAACAATTTAAGTAATTAATATGACTCTGATTTCTACAACATTTTACTTAGCTATAAGTATTGAGCTGATTAAATGTTTATGGTCAAACATTTGCATATAAATACGTAAATCAAATCGATACTCTAGGCAAGCATGCATTCTTGTCTAATTTCATACTCTACGCAAGCATGCATTGTTGTCTAATTTCATATGTTTGAAAGTAAAATTAGATAGTTTATATCTGTATGCTTTCCATTTGGTAAAATACTTTTTATAGTAATACTTTGAGCTAATTTATGTAATTCAAATAATTATAAAATTATTTATGAAACTCAGATTATTTAAATGGCAAGTACAGCAGTTGCTAATTGTCTTCATGCCTCTCTTTGCATACCATTTGCATTACGTTTGATGACGATGAATATGATACTCACTAAGGACACACACACGAAGGCATACACATATACTAAATACATACATATGTACGTGGGCTGAAGAGGCAAGAGCCACTCCCCCTAGTCTAGCCTTCGATGTGAAAAACTTTGCTTATGCATAAATTTACGTTGCTGGAAAATTGAAATGTTTAAAAGAGCATGAAAATGTTGTTCCAACTTTCAAGTTATGCCTGGCAAAACTTTTACTCAAACAGAAAACAAACAAGACGAAAAGTAGAATGCGGAACACAAAATGTGAATAATCCTATATGAACATTTATATTAAATTAATGGAATAGCATAACATCATAGGTAAAGTGACTGAATCTCTATGAATATCCTATGCCCAGTAGTAGACCACCAATGAAAGCGATTATGAATCGAAAAATGCTCTTAACAACTTTTATGACCTGTTCAAAGGGATTCCCAAAAAATCTGTCAGGACCTCTTTCGCCCACAGGCATTTCCGATTTCGTCGAATCATCAAGTCCGAATTTCTTAATTAAGTCCCATCCAGATATTTTTATAATTTGTGATTGAACTAATAGCTCAATCACCAAGATGGATGCCCCACCAATAACACTAAGGACCTTGAATACCCTCTCTAGGCAATACGATAAACCGAATCCACTTCCAGCACCCAGAGCAATTTGAATATAAGGCGAAAGGTTGCAAAATCCATGAACAGCTAAAAAAAGTTAAGATTATTTAATCTAATGAATTATTAAGAATAATATCTACCAGATTTAATAATTTCCATAATACCAGAAAAACATTAAAATTTTATAAATAATTTTGAATGACAGAAGTGTTTTTTATTGAAAGCGAACTCCACGACTTCTACTCCAACTCCAGATCGAGAATAATTTTTCCAGTTTTACTTTGTTCCTGGCAATTGATTGCCAGACCGTAAAATGACTGCCCCATCAGCTAAGTGCGATTGTGAATAGGGAGGTCCTGGCTGCAAGATACCCTATTATAAATATATCAGTGGGATGAAAAAATAAAGAAAATAAAATAATATAATGCAACATTTTATTTACGATTGCAGAGAAACAGTCGAACAAAATTCTTTGAAAAGTTGTTTAAAACTTATTTGTGCATTGCCATTGTTCGTAGGGTAGTAAAAACATCAAAGGTAATGTATTCCCCTCAGTGAAGTGTGTGGCATTTATGAGCTTTTTATTTATATTCCATTTCAAGGAATTGTTCCACAAATAAAACATCCCATAATCCCAATCCCCACATCAGTACTTCATTTCCCTGAACTAAAACTTAAATAAATTAAATAAAAATAAATATTTCTGCCAATCCATATTAATTTGGCTAACTGTAGGTGGAGAGCAATTGAAATATGAATAAATTCTGTTCATAAATATTTCGAAAATAAACTAAATAACTTGAATTTTGTTTATGATTTTTTTTTAATGCTGGTCATTGTAGTTATTATAATATTTTTTGTCCAACTAAAATATTGTTGATTGAATTATTCATTTTTAACTTGTTGCTTATAAATTGTGCTAATAAATAATAGATGAAATTACAATCTGTGAACTGCGCAATTAATATTATTATATATGTAAAGTGATTTAGTATTTTTTTTTTTTATAAATTTTCAGCTTAAAGTTGTGCATTATTTATTGAATTCGAAAAAATGAGAAAGAATTTTTCGGGCAAATTGTTCAACACGTCCAAATGGAAAATAGCTGAAAATAGCCGCCGGGTTGTGTACAATTGGAATTGTTGTGTTCTTGTGAATTCAATTTTATTTAATTTATTGTTCAATTATCAAACAAGGGTACCCCTCACATATAAACTCACACTCTCTCTCTCTTTTAAATTGAGGTGTTTGGCTTTTATCGTAGGTTGGCAATCCAATTAACAAAAAGCACGAAAATCGCTGCAAAATAAGTGTATGAAATGTGTGAAAAGTGAAATTTTTTCAAATAATTTTTACATAGAAAATTCTGGAGAAGCTCTCTAATAGTTAAAGTGAAAATTTTAAATCGTATGCCCCATATATGATACATATGCGTAGCTACACATTGGAAATAAACATTTAAGTAATTCCCTTGACAATTTCTATGTAAACGCTGAAAACTGTCTTCCACCACTTGCCTCTTCTGCCTTAAAATATGCATATATCGAATGCCATTCAAGTTGACCATAAAAGACGCAAACGAGTTGCAAGCACTTGAGGAATAAAGGGGATAGGGGGAGGGAAACGTTGGGGCATCAATGCAATACGTGTTTGGCATGTGGCAGCGTTGCAACTGTGGATTTTTGCAGCTTCACTTTGATTTTATGGCCATAGTTTAATGGAACATTTTTTGAAGTACGTGTGACTTGCCAAGGACGCAGCAGGACCTCTTGCACTGCCAAGTGCTTGACAGGACTTTAACTGAAAAATATAAATATTAAACATGCACAATGTATGCAGAGTCAAAATCCAAATCAAACTCAGATTGACGCATAAACAAATGTCAAAATCTGTTCAAATTGAATTCAAGTCAAGCTGAAAATAATTTTACATTTAAATATTCATAAACAACTTCGGAAGAGCCTCAAATTGTTTAATTAGTGTGGCATGCTTGACATTTAATTAATTCGTTGCAGTTTTGGCAATCCCATTAAAAAGCGTAAATCAAGTGCAAATGATTTCAAACAGAACTACCCTGAAAATGACTGACTTTCAGCCAAATACCCCCCGCACACACTCTGCGGTACTCTATGCAGCTGTGTGAGTATGGAGATGTCTGTCAGAGAAGGGGTTAAA
Source organism: Drosophila quadrilineata (assembly GCA_018150725.1). Taxonomy (NCBI): domain Eukaryota; kingdom Metazoa; phylum Arthropoda; class Insecta; order Diptera; family Drosophilidae; genus Drosophila; species Drosophila quadrilineata. Next base: position 7,897,060 of record JAECWN010000452.1, on the reverse strand, counting down.
TTAATGTTCCGAAACAGACAAACCATTTAAGCCAACAGAGAGAACTGACTCTACACTGCGCTACCCAGAACCAAAACAGACCACAACACACTCTTCATCACTTGCAACATCTACCAATTCCCCTCTCTTCCATGTGGTCCGACTAGCTTTCTCTTTCCCTCTATCTATGTCTGTCTCTGTGTCTGTCTGACTGTCTGTCTGTCTGTCGGCCTGTTGTCAGTCTGGTTGGGGTGCAGCTCTAGAACTTACCGCAGTTAATTTGTTGTACAAACCCGCACACAAATAAAGCAGTCAGCACACAAAACAGCTGCAGAAATCGTTTGCTTTGAGTCAACATGCAACTCTTTATACTCACACACACACACACACACTCACACACACTCATAGATGTGTGCCCGTGGCGCCTCCTGCGATTGCAAGCTGACTGACTGTATAAACTGACTGACTGTTTTCAAATTTACAGCACGTCAACAGGCATCCTGGACGAATGATTCCATTGCGTCCAGTTGGAGTCAACCACAAAGCATTAACAAAAGCTTAGAATATGCTAAGAATTGGATTTACTAAGCTCATATGGCATATTACGTATACGCCATGTTAGACTTTGCAAATTTTAAAATGGTATGCTATATATATCAGGACTAATTCCCATCAAATAAATGTTATATAATTATCTCCAAAAAATGATATGCCAATATTAATGAGGAGGCAAAGCTTATTAAAAATATAAAGTATACGCCATGTTAGACATGACAACTCCATAAATGATATGCTGTATATATTAAGACTATTTACAATTAAAAAATATGCTTTGATTATCAGAGAAGCAAAAAACACAAAATATGTTCAAATGTAAGCTCATTATAAACATTACACATACGACATGTTGAACACTACATTTATTCAAATCAATTCATATTTGACTTAAATTAATGCTCATCCACAAACCACTTCAATATATATTTACATACCTACACATTTCAATAATTTTTCAAACATAAAGTAATTAAGTCTGAATAGCTTATTTAATTATGACTACCCATATTTATGAATAAATATGTTTAGTAAATGTCTTCGAGAGAATTGAAGTAATTTGGCAGCTTGAATCGCACTTCGATGGATTCCATTTGCACATTTCACATGTTAAATTAAATAGCAGAGAAATTATGGATGGCATCTTAACAAATACATACAGACATTGTTGCCTTTGGCAACACACACATTGAATTCATTTCCATTCAAACATAGAGGGCAGCCCACGATATAGACATTCATTCAGTTAAATTTTGTGGTTAACCAAAATGTTCGAAATTTGAATTATGGCATAGAGAGCAGAGCGAGAGAAACACGCAACTCTAAACACGAATAAATCAAATGTGGATACAATAACAAAAGATTACACAAGACCATCAAATTATGTACATATTCAAATAATTTAATAAATGGTAATCATTGTGGCTATTTAATTAGATATATACTGAGTATCTGTTGGCCAAAGGAACCACAGCAACCGATCTGTGAATTTCCTCGAAATTATTATTATTGAATCGGCTTTGAATTTGAACTAATCACTTGCCATCAATATGCTCAACTTTGTGAGCCATATTTTCACACACTAATTCTGGCCAAAAGCAACCTCTTAATTGTGGTCGTAATGCAATAAGTTTTCTAGTGAAATTCGATGTGGTTCAGTTCAGTAATGTCTAGCTGTAGGAAAGGCAACTCCTTTCTCAATTAGCTTGCGTTCTCATCTATTTTATCCACTTCACACGTAGTCGGTGGGAGTCAGTTTCATTGTGGACCTTGAGCCTCTTAAATTATGCAAAATGGCAAATTGCTATGGCAACTATTCTGGACATGCAACTGTTTCAGTTCCATTTGCACTTGCCACACCACCTCCTACACCACCACCACCCCTCCATCGACTCTACTACTTGCTATTTTTGCCTTGAAATTTTTATAAGTTGTGCGTGATGTTGACGACGACTCTGATGAAAATTAGTGCGACACGCACAACACTCGAATGTTGCTCAACTCTAAATACCCTGTAGGAAAGTATTTAGTTGGGTATATCTGAAATTCAAGATTGATGATTTTCACTTGGAAAAAAATTTCAAAATATTCAAGTCAATTTTTAATATTTTTTTCAAAATCATATAAACTTTCCATTATTCAAGGATATCTTCATATTTTCCCATTTTGAACACTACAGCTTATGGCTGTTGTCATTGTTGTTGCTGTTGATTCTCGTTTTGCATAAATGCATGTCGAGTTTCTGGCATTTCTGCTTTTTTTTTTTGGGTGCCATTGCGACTTTTACGGAATTTTTATGCATTTGCTACGTGACTTTCTGCTTCCAGAAAGATGCCCAAATTGTTTTGGCCAAGTGTTTAATAAATAAAATATACGACAAAAGGTTTACGCAAAACTTCTCCTTTATGACCAAGTTAAGCAAATGCAGGCGGATGAAAATGGATGAATAAATTCAAATGACCCTCTTTGTAAACTCAATTCGACATTTTTTATGATGATTTTCAATAATTTATAATAATAAAAAAATTTAAAAAACTGAATTACTAATTGAAATGTTATAAGTGTCATTCAAGGTATTTAAATATGGCTTAATTTTTGAAAAGCAAAATAAAAATAATAAAATTGGAATAAAATTAGAATAAAATTTATCGAAGTTACGTTAGTTTAAAGTTATTAAGAAAATCTCAATATACAAAATTTCGATAATTTGTTAATTTTGGCCATATTTTCTAAAATATTGGACCAAATTCACTTTGGTAAAACATTTTATACCTATTTTGATAACAGAAATCGATTGGGTCAAAAAAATTCCAACAAACAAAACTTCCGATTTTTTCACATTTTTATAAGGGGTAAGTATGCAAAAACGGTCAAAAATGGGCGAAAATTTAAAACTGACACCATTGATACATTTTTGATACAGATTCAAACTATAATCAAAACCATTGACAAAACTGCAAAAACTTTCAAAATCGGATGATTTTTGACGAATTAACGGCTATTTAAAGATTGGAAGAAGACCCTTTCTTTCAGAATGGCCTTTTTTGATGAGACATCTTCGGTCTTTTAGCTATATTTTCTAAAGTATTTATCCGAATCTACTTCTGTAAAGTGTTATTTATTTATTAGGATGCCATAAAGAACTTGTACAAAAAATAATAAAAATCGGATGCAATTTAACGATGTTGATGCTACTTTAAAGTAACGAAGAAAATCTCTGTCTACAAAATATCAATGTTTTGTAAATTTTGGCCATATTTTCTAAAATATTGGACCAAATTCACTTTGGTAAAAAATTTTATGACTATTTTGATGACAGAAATCGATTGGGCACAAAAAATTCCAAAAACAAAACTTTAGATTTTTTCACATTTTTATAAGGGGAAAGTATGCAAAAACGGTCAAAAATGGGCGAAAATTTAAACTGACACCATTGATAAATTTTTGATACAGATTCAAACTATAATCAAAACCATTGACAAAACTGCAAAAACTTTCAAAATCGGATGATTTTTGACGAATTAACGGCTATTTAAAGATTGGAAGAAGACCCTTTCTTTCAGAATGGCCTTTTTTGAGGAGACATCTTCGGTCTTTTAGCTATATTTTCTAAAGTATTTATCCGAATCTACTTCTGTAAAGTGATATTAATTTATTAGGATGCCAAAAAGAACTTGTAGGAAAATAATAAAAATCGGATGCAATTTAACGAAGTTATGCTACTTTAAAGTAACGAAGAAAATCTCTGTATACAAAATATCGATGTTTAGTAAATTTTGGCAATATTTTCTAAAATATTGGACCAAATTCACTTTGGTAAAAAATTTTATGACTATTTTGATGACAGAAGTCGATTGGGCACAAAAAGTTCCAAAAACAAAACTTTCGATTTTTTTCACATTTTTATAAGGGGTAAGTATGTAAAATGGCCAAAAATGGGCGAAAATTTAAAACTGACACCATTGATAAATTTTTGATACAGATTCAAACTATAATCAAAACTATTGACAAAACTGCAAAAATTTTCAAAATCGGATGATTTTTGGCGAAGTTACGGCTATTTAAAGATTGGAAGAAGACCCTTTGTTTCAGAATGGCCTCTTTTGAGGAGACATCTTTGGTCTTTTAGCTATATTTTCTAAAATATTTATCCGAATCTACTTCTGTAAAGTGATTTTCATTTATTAGGATGCCAGAAAGAACTTATAGAAAAATAATAAAAATCGGATGCAATTTAACGAAGTTATGCTACTTTAAAGTAACGAAGAAAATCTCTGTATACAAAATATCGATGTTTAGTAAATTTTGGCCATATTTTCTAAAATATTGGACCAAATTCACTTTGGTAAAAAATTTTATGACTATTTTGATGGCAGAAATCGATTGGGCACAAAAAATTCCAAAAACAAAACTTTCGATTTTTTTCACATTTTTATAAGGGGTAAGTATGTAAAATGGCCAAAAATGGGCGAAAATTTAAAACTGACACCATTGATATATTTTTGATACAGATTCAAACTATAATCAAAACTATTGACAAAACTGCAAAAATTTTCAAAATCGGATGATTTTTGACGAAGTTACGGCTATTTAAAGATTGGAAGAAGATCCTTTCTTTCAGAATGGCCTGTTTGGAGGAGACTTCTTCGGTCTTTTAGCTATATTTCCTAAACTTTTCCTCCGAATCTACTTCTGTAAAGTGATTTTCATTTATTAGGATGCCAGAAAGAACTTATAGAAAAATAATAAAAATCGGATGCAATTTAACGAAGTTATGCTACTTTAAAGTAACGAAGAAAATCTCTGTATACAAAATATCGATGTTTAGTAAATTTTGGCCATATTTTCTAAAATATTGGACCAAATTCACTTTGGTAAAAAATTTTATGACTATTTTGATGGCAGAAATCGATTGGGCACAAAAAATTCCAAAAACAAAACTTTCGATTTTTTTCACATTTTTATAAGGGGTAAGTATGTAAATGGCCAAAACTGTGCGAAAATTTAAAACTGACACCATTGATAAATTTTTGATACAGATTTAAACTATAATCAAAACTATTGACAAAACTGCAAAAACTTTCAAAATCGGATGATTTTTGGCGAAGTTACGGCTATTTAAAGATTGGAAGAAGACCCTTTCTTTCAGAATGGCCTTTTTTGAGGAGACATCTTCGGTTTTTTAGCTATATTTTCTAAAGTATTTATCCGAATCTACTTCTGTAAAGTGTTATTTATTTATTAGGATGCCAGAAAGAACTTATAGAAAAATAATAAAAATCGGTTGCAATTTAACGAAGTTATGCTACTTTAAAGTTACGAAGAAAATCTCTCTATACAAAATATCGATGTTTAGTAATTTTTGGCCATATTTTCTAAAATATTGGACCAAATTCACTTTGGTAAAAAATTGTATGACTATTTTGATGACAGAAATCGATTGGGCACAGAAAATTCCAAAAACAAAACTTTCGATTTTTTCACATTTTTATAAGGGGTAAGTATGCAAAAACGGTCAAAAATGGGCGAAAATTTAAAACTGACACCATTGATAAATTTTTGATACAGATTCAAACTATAATCAAAACCATTGACAAAACTGCAAAAACTTTCAAAATCGTATGATTTTTGACGAAGTTACGGCTATTTAAAGATTGGAAGAAGACCCTTTCTTTCAGAATGGCCTGTTTGGAGGAGACTTCTTCGGTCTTTTAGCTATATTTCCTAAACTTTTCATCCGAATCTACTTCTGTAAAGTGTTATTTATTTATAGACATGTCAGAAAGAACATAATAAAAATCGGATGCAATTTAACGAAGTTATGCTACTTTAAAGTAACGAAGAAAATCTCTCTATACAAAATATCGATGTTTAGTAATTTTTGGCCATATTTTCTAAAATATTGGACCAAATTCACTTTGGTAAAAAATTTTATGACTATTTTGATGACAGAAATCGATTGGGCACAAAAAATTCCAAAAACAAAACTTTTGATTTTTTCACATTTTTATAAGGGGTAAGTATGCAAAAACGGTCAAAAATGGGCGAAAATTTAAAACTGACACCATGGATAAATTTTTCATTCAGATTCAAACTATAATCAAAACCATTGACAAAAGTGCAAAAACTTTCAAAATCGGATGATTTTTGACAAAGTTACGGCTGTTTAAAGATTTGAAAGAAGTCCCATTTTTGACAATGGCCTGTTTTAAGGAAATAGAATAAAAATCAATCGGTTTAAATTTTTACTGGCTTTTTATTAATTGCTGATATATTTTAGTAGTCATTAAACACCCTTTAAAATATTAAATTTACTCATTTTTGAAATAAAGTCTCATTGCTACTTATTAATATATGTAGATATCTCAGACTCTTAGCTATTCGCAGGAATACGGTTATATGTGTTTATGTGTGGTTGTGTCTTTGTGTGCTTTTGGCAATTTGAAAGCAATTTCAATCAGCTGATTTTACCACCTGCTGAGGGAGCTGCAGTTGGCATGGCGACGATGCTTAATTAACAGCAATTGGCAACGAAATCAAAACAGCGAGAGCTAAACAAAAGTCCCAGGGCATCAAAATTGGTTATGGGCAATGGGTGGATGTGACTGATGGTCATAGATCTATCCCATGGCAATCACATTAAAATTGTGATTAATGTGCTGCAGGCAAGTTGACAGCTCCCTCTCTTCCTCTCTCCCTCTCTCTCTCTCTCTCTCTGTCTAGCTGCTGTTTTCAGTCTCTGTTTGGTGGATCTGTTTTGGCCATGTCCTGTGGCCTATCTGGTTCACAGCTGCATTAGAATGCAGCTCACTCATTGTTGGATTCTATTAACACGCTGTGAACAGCCTGTCAGCCCTCTCCCCTCTCCCCTCCCGTCACCCATCCCCCCACCCCCACCCACCAACAGCTACCATGACAATTGTTGTAAGTGGGCCTGCGCTTTGCCCGCGACACTTTTCTCACGCCTTGTTGTTGTGTGCTTTTTGGTGTCCTTCTTTCTCAGCTTCTGTATTCTTGCAACACATGTCGCCACTTAATGCGCCAAGTGCATACACAATGAGAGCAACATTCTGTGTAACATATGTACATACATATAAGGATATGCTTTTCTGTGTGTGTGTGTGTGTTGGGAAGAGCCTTGAGGCCAAACAAGTGGCAACATCTCAGCGGCTGCAGCTCTCCAAAATGTTGTAAATATGTAAAGTGTGTTGTGTACAAAAAACAAATCTTCACAACAACACTTGACTTTAATCCGTATATAAATTGTTGTCAAAAATCTCTTAAGATAATTGTATTATAATTTCCACTGAATTCGATTTCAAATGAATTTCGCTTCCGATTTAAAGCGTTAATTCAATTTGAAATCAGTTGATGAACTTGTTGTTTGTCTTTGCCTTGTTTAACAACTGGATAATTAAGCTGCTTCCTCGATTGAACGTTTATATTGCCCCAACACTCGGCCGAAGTCAATGCAAATAAAAAAAAAGGATACCCCAGGGCATATCCCATCAATTACGCGTCAAGCAATCAGTGGCGATTGTTTGACCTACTATATCATTATACAGTTGCTGTTGATACTATTTAAAAGGTTGACTTCCATTGCAGCATTTAAGCCGTTAATGCTGCAGAGTATTAACGTGATTGCAACAAATTTAAATGCTGTAAACACAATTAATTGAGTTGCTGCAGTTGTGGAAAATTATCTCTGCTTCGAATTTTCCTAGTTTTGTGGGCTCAACTCTCGTGTAAATTGCATGCATATCATGGCTTAAAGAACTGAAATCGTTCCATAAACTGGCTCTGTGTATCAGTTTTGTATTACCAGACACAACAACAGTTCAGGAAATTAGAAACGGCCACTTGATGAGCCCATATGGGCTGGAAAAAAAAAATCACACTGGCATCACTCGTCCTCGTTCTCGTCCTCGTCCTGCTGCCCCAAAGCAAAACGAATGCAATGGCTTGCATTTCCGGTCTGTAGTCTGATCTGCCTGTTTGCCATGTTCCCCAAAAAAAGAGAGATAGATACAGAGAGAGAGGTAGAAGTAGAAGTCGTGTGAAAGAGACCCACTCTAGTTAAATGAAATCTATGCCGTATGCAGTCTATTTGGATTTGGCAAACACATTTTGACTGCCGTTTCCGTTTATGAATTGCCAACAGTTGTGAGGTGTCGGTGGCAAAGAGTGGCAGCCAAAGGGGCCAAAGGACACACAACAAATTTCAGACTGTTTATCTGCTGTTGATTTCACCAGATGACAGATGACAGAATGAGACACATTTATGCTTAACCAGACATGGGAACAGAAGAGTTACAGTTTAGTTAGAGCCTCGCTTTTGCCATAAAACCTGAAATTCAATTACAGCCAAGAGTTTGTCAGCCAAAACTGACTGACGACGACAATGGGGCGCCTAGCAGCAGGGGTAGCACATAAAAAGATTGAACAATATATAAATATATATTTTTTTTTGTTTTTTTTTTTAGGTACAAACACGGCAACGCCCCAGACGAAACTGCAGTTGAACAAGGAACGAACACTCTGGTAACACCAACAAAGACAACAGGGAACAGTTGCTCCACATGTTGTCCTGGCTCTGGCCACAATCCTAGACTTTCGACTCTGCCAAAAGGCAATATGTTTATGGCAAAAGTTCAAAGACTTTTGCCGCGTTTTGTTTGTCTTTTGACGGGGTGCAAATTGAAATTGAATTCCATTTTTATTATTCCCCGTACCAGAGGTGCGATGCCATATCGTATACATATTTGATATCACGCAAAAAAGTACCAAAAAGTGTCAGTTTTTGTCATTTCCCTCAAAATTAGTCAACTACTAATTTTAAAGTGCCATAACTTGAGCAAAATTCAACCGATTTTGATGAAATTTGAAATTTTTTTCAATTGTTTTGATCCCAAATCAATTCTGCATCAAAAATATTTCCAAATTGGCCATTTGCAATTTTCGTTAAATCTTGTCAAACCTTGTCAAAATAATCGAAATTTTTAAAAATTTTCGACCAAAGTTTTCTGGCTCCAAAACGATATTAATACTCAAAACTGGCATTCTGTTTTATATTTGATGTGTTTCCGATGAGTATTTCTCGAGATATGGTCAAAAATGGGTTAAAATGCCACTTCATAATTTTAATTTGAACTATCCTCATGTCTTAACCGATTCTTGTGATATATGATTGTCAGATAATATCCCTAATCTTAGGTGTTTCTGTTAACTGATCGAAAAGATTCAAGAGAGAGAAAATGTCAGAATATCACTGGTCCATGGAATTATCTAGGTGGGAAAACCGATTTAATGTTTGCCACTTGTCTTCCTATTTTATTTGTGGTGTTAAGAAGGCTTTGCCACCTTCCTGTTCTCTCATGCAGAACCAACACAATGCACTCCACACAGTCAGGACATTGAGAGCAAACACAAAAGTGTCGGGCAACAGCAACAGAGAAAAGTAACATAAAAAACATTTGCAGGAAACGCGCCTGAAATATTTTTTTGGCCACATAAATCATAACAAGGGCAATATGTAAAATTGTATATGTGCAGCATGCGGCACGATTGCGACGCATGTTGTTGCAGTTTGGTAAAAAGTCAAAATCGAATTCATATATCGTGTTCTATATAAATCTAACAAGCTGCTTTTAAGCAGTCATTTTTTTACAATACCGTAAATCCAATATTTGCCATTTGGATGAAAATGCTTTAAATCTATATTTCATTATTAAAGCTAAGCGATGTTTTAAAGGAAAAAAGGAATTTACATAAATATTAATTAAACATTGGAAAAGAAAATATTTAATAATAATAATATTTAAAATTATCTTAAAAATCAATCTTAAATCGGGGGTTTATATGGAAATTATGATTTAAAATTACCAAAATAATTCTTAAATTCTCATCAATCGTTGAATTCGGTTGAATTTTTGAAGAGTTGTGTTTGATATGGTACTTTTGGTAGGAGATATAAATATTATGTCATATTCAACGACACTTGATGCGGCCTTTTTCGTAATTAAGTGGCACTGTCGTTGCTAGAGCGGTTCTTGTTGTTGTTGTTGTTGCATGCAACAAGATGACACTGTAGCATCATTAAGACAGGCGTTTGCATCTCTCTAGATTGTCGTCATCATCGTCGTTTTAACAGCCACTTGAACATCACACGAAATTGCATGCAATTTGCGCAACAACTGAGGCTCAAGATGCAACATGCCAAAAGCAAGAGATGCAACAGCAGCAACATTAGCCACAGCCAACAGAAGCTGAAGATGCAAGTAAACGCGTCGGAAAAGCCTCAAGCCTCAAGCAAATGCTTAGCAGAGTTGTTCTTCTCGACTATGTGGGGCATGCAACCAGCTTGGTGGCGGTTTTCGTGGCTGGCTGATGATGCGCCGCAAGCTGCCACCAAGCAAAAGCTGATGATGAGCTCAGCTCGTTAAGATGATGCTTGTTTTGCCAAGGCAACGCCAGGTTGCCACATCAAGTGCTCGGCTCGGCGTTGCATGTTTTGGCAAAAACACCTAGGCGCGAGGCCACTCAAGTGGCCACCGAAGCCGCAGCCGCAGTCGCAACCGCAGCTTAAGCCCCACCCCAACCACAATTCCATCCAATCCATAAGAACCACCCTGAGGAGAATACAAATCCCCAGCATAAATGTCAAAAAGTTAAACAGCAACAGCAACTGCATAAAAGTCAAGTGCAGTCCCTTTTTTATCCTTTATGCTTGCACAACATGCCACAATTAGAGTCCACTACATCGTCTCTGTGCCACATATTTTACAACTTACAAAAAGAAAAAACCCCAGAATGCAACTTGAAATGACAACAAGTGGTTAACAACGGCAACTGTGACAAAACACAACTAATGTGGACATGTGTAACTGTCTTCCCCTAGAGGAAATGGACTATTGTGGTGAAAAATTGCTGAGGAAAATAGTGCAAAAAATATATAATAAAAAATATAAAAATATAAATATAATTAAAGGAAAAAAAAAATAAAATTTTATTTCAAATTGGAATCAAAATAGTAAGAGACACTAATGAAAAAAAAATATTTTATCAAAATGAGTGTCAAAATAAATTAAAGAAAATTCTAAATAAATTTTAATAAATAACATTTAAAGATCAAAATTTAAATATAAATAATTTGAATAGCGAATAAATACAAAAAATATTTAAGAAATGTAAATAATGCGATCCCTCTCGAAGTTTACCATCAATATAATATAAAAAATGCATACAAAAGTAAATTAAATAAGGAAATAATTTAAAAAATTTTGAAATAGAAAAATATATATTCTGCTGTAACACAAAATCTGCGTTTATTAACATTTATTATATAATCTTAATATTTAAAATTTTTGGCTGTTTGAATACTTGTGTAACTGTGTTACCTCGATAAAATGGCGAAAATGTTGAGCATAATATTTCCCTTTTCATGAAAGTGTTTTTTGTGTGTATTTGGATTACATGCCGAGACCGCCCATTCCTCCCATTCCTCCCATGCCGCCCATACCGCCCAAGCCACCCATGCCAGCAGCACCCAGAGGATTGGCGTCCTCCATGGGCAACTCGGTAACCACAGCCTCTGCGGTGGTCAGCAGCGATGCCACGCCGGCAGCATCAATGATGGCCGTGCGCACCACCTTGGTGGGATCGATGATGCCACGTTCGATCATGTTGCCGTATTCACCTTTGAGGGCATCGTAGCCATAGTCGCCGTCCAGTATCTCAACCTTGGCCACCACCATGGGTCCATCAACACCGGCATTCTTGGCAATGGTCAGGCAGGGCATGCGCATGGCACGCTGGATGATCTCGATGCCCAAGTTCTGATCTTCGTTGCTGGCCTTGAGGTCGTTCAGCTTGGGAATGCAGCGGAGGAGAGCGGTGCCACCGCCGGGCACAATACCCTCTTCGATGGCAGCTCGAGTGGCATTCAGGGCATCATTGACACGATCCTTCTTCTCGTTGACCTCAACATCGCTGGATCCTCCCACGCGTAGCAGAGCCACCCCCGAAGTCAATTTGGCAAGTCTTTCCTGAAACTTCTCCTTTTCATAGCTCGATTTGGTCTCCTTGATGGCATCACGCAGGTTATCGATGCGCTTTTGGATCATCTCCTTTTGGCCTTGGCCCTTGAGCAGCATGGTGTCGTCCTTGGTGACCACAATCTCGCCGACACGTCCGAGATCGCTTAGTTTCACATCTTCTAAGCGCACCAGATTCGCATCATCTCCAAAAACGATGCCTCCCGAGGCGATGGCCATATCAGCGATGATCTCCTTGCGATTATCCCCAAATCCCGGTGCCTTCACGGCACAGACCTGGAGGCCGACCTTCAATCGATTGACAACCATCGTGCTGAGTGCCTCGCCCTCCACATCCTCGGCAATGATGATCAAAGGCTTGCGCTGGGCATTGGCCATTTCCAGGACTGGCACAATGCTGGCTGCCGTTTTGATTTTCTTTTCACAAAAGAGGACGAGTGCATCCTGGAACTCAGCCTTGGCACCCTTGGCCGTATTAATGAAGTAGGGAGAAATGTAACCTCTGTCAAATTTCATGCCCTCAATGACCTCTAGTTCATCCTCCAAGGTTTTGCCATCCTTGACGGTAATGACGCCATCACGTCCTACCTTCTTGATCGCCTTGCTGATCAATTGACCCACGGACTTATCGCCGTTGGCCGATATTGTTGCCACCTGAGCAATTTCCTCGGATGTGCTCACTGGCCGAGACATTTTCTTCAGATTGTCCTTGACGGTTTCGACGGCCATCATAACACCACGCCGTATCTCAACGGGATTGGCACCCCGGGAAATCTTATCGAAGCCCTCCTTCGCAATGGCACGTGCCAAGACAGTGGCTGTGGTGGTGCCATCGCCAGCCTCCTCGTTGGTATTGTTGGCCACATCCTGGACTAGCTTGGCTCCGATATTCATGAATTTATCCTTCAAGGCAATCGCCTTGGCCACAGTAACACCATCCTTGGTGATTTTCGGTGATCCCCAACTCTGCTCAATGATCACATTGCGACCCTTGGGTCCCATTGTGACAGCCACGGCATCGGCAAGGACATCCACGCCCTGGAGCATCATAGCTCTCACCTCCGGTCCGAACTTCACATCCTTGGCATAAGTCCTGCCACTCAGGCCAAGAAATTTACTGCTCAGCGAGGGTTTCGTTATAAAACGCAGCATTTTGAACTTTTTAATTGTAACTCAAGAAGATAAGAGGAAATTATGTATAATTTTTTTTTTGGATTTCTGTAATATTCAAAACTTGACTTGAGCTTGTTTCTCTTAACACAGAATGTGGAATAGAATCAGATTAATTCATTTTAAAATTAAGCCTAATTCTCAAAGAGATTTCAAAGCCTGCCTTGATTCCCAAAATTTATCCTATCTACAACTATCATAATAGCAATAGTAAATTAAAGTCATATTGTTAAGAAACATAGTCAATTTTATATTTTGATTAATTATTTATAAAATATTCCCTAAAACCTTAGACTATATTATAGTTCTCTTTTATAGTTCTCTACACACCTTGCGTTAATTATGTAACAACAATCATGACACCATTTAAGTAAATAAACAAAAATTAAAAATCATTTACAAATATAATTCAATAAGTTTATATTAAATTTATTGAATATATTGTCGTTAATTTAATTTCTGCACTCGCAGTCTGACTCCATTAACAGGTCTGATAATGATATTATTGTCATCAAAATTGATCTCCTTAGACTCTCCGGGTTCCAAACTGAACTGGAAGGCATTCAGCAATGTTATCAATCCCACCTTCACCTGCATGCGAGCAAATCTCAATCCTATACAATTCCTTGGCCCATCACCAAAGCCAAGAAAAGACAGGGAATGTCTTTTTAAAACAGCCTCAGGTTCAAATCTCTCCGGACGGAACTTTTTGGGTTCCGGATATATCTCGGGATCATTATGAATGGCACTTGTTGGAATATAAACTTTTGTGCCGCTTTCAATGACTATATCTTTGCCCTCCTGTTGAATTTTGTAATCCTCCAAGGCTACTCGAGTCAGAGCAGCACCGGCTGGATACATGCGAAGAGTCTCTAAAATATTTTTGATTATTCCAATATATCCATTAATACAATTTACTGAAAGATCTTAGAATATTTGGATTTATATTACAGTATCATATATTATTATTGGTTTATGAATTGGTGTTTTATATGATTAATGATTTTTTGTTTTATCGTTATATGATTTGATGATTAAGATTGATAAGAAATACTCCGAGTCCGCAAAAAATTTATTATTTAATTTTATCTAGCAAAATCTGAGTACTTCTCGAGATCTTATCATATAGTCATAAAAGCCCTTCAAGGTTTACAGCTCACCTGAAACTACTTGATCTAAGTAGGGCATTTCCATCATTGCCTCATATGTAAGTTTCCCGTGTTTATGAAGAGCGTTTCGGATTTCGTTTCTCACCTTACACTGAATATCGTCGTTTTTGGCCAGTTCAAAGAGGCAGTAACTCATATTACTGGAGCTAGTCTCGAATCCCCCTATGAAGAACACGAATACCTGGGCTGCCATTTGTTCCATAGTTAGAGCTATCTTTCCATCTTCCTGTGAGTTACGTAACCCCAGGAGGAGATCCATGAAATCGTTCCTCTTGATATTCTCCCGTTCTCTCCGTTGCACTGTCTCTCGAACAATATTTACGAAGAAACCAACGTGATCTTGAGCAAATGATGACAACTTGAATGGAATCTTCTTTATTAAATTGGGATAATTAAATTTAAATAGAGTCCACTTCACAGGCCGTTTATTTTCCACAAAAAGTTGCCTAGCCATAACTCGAAACTCAGCTTGGGGGTCCTTGAGACTATTAGATTTAATTCCGAAGGCACAACTTCCGATTACATCGGCAGAATATCTCCCCAAGAGATCGTGCATCTCCACAACAGCACCTTCTTCATTCTTTGATTTTATTTCACTTCTTAAGGTTTCCTCCAACTGTTCAGCCACATTTGTCACTGTGCAGAACATATACTTTATTTTTCCACTGGTAAATGTCGGAGTTAACTTATTCCTCAGTGATCTCCACTCATCGCCGTGAATATTGAATAGATGTCCCAACAGCGGATTATCTTTACAATCTGGGGGATCTGATCGATTCGGGAAGTTATTGAAGTCTTTGATCAGTATATGTTTAGCGATATCCAGGTCCAATATCATGAGTATAGGACGGGTGTATATATATGTTCCTGCCACTCGACATTTGCCCTTGAAGGCATCGTAGGTCTCCTGCAGCAAAGGGAGACAGTGCAATGTTGTCATTTTGAAGAAGTGTCCAAAAAGGAAGTGAGGTCGCAGCTGTTGTATTCCACGTACTTCCCAGTAACTGTAGGACTTTTTCAGGTAATCCAATATCCAGGTTATCAGCAAGGAGATTGCAAGCAAAGGAATCCACATTGTTGCCACGATTGTGTGAGACGAGCGATTAAAAGTGAACTGGAAGATTTGATGGAAGGCAAGATCTTATATAGTGCTGGGAATGTTCAGATAAGAGAATCGTTTATGACTATTGTTACTAATGGCGATAAGACAAAGATTTTATATCCAATTGTTAATGCCTGATATGAAGCTTACTGATTGACAGTATTTCAATTAGTGGTAGACATGCAAAAATTTTTGAAATTTATTTAGATATTTATTAGATTTTTTGATATTGTCACTCAGATTAACAATTTTGAATTCGCAGTCTGACTTTTGGGTTCTGGATGTATGTTGGGATCACGAGATTATATCTTTTCCCTCCTTCAAGGTTACTCGAGTCAGAGCAGCACCGGCTGGGAACATGCGGTCTCTGAAATGTTTTATCAAATTTTGATTAGTCCAATATAACCAATAATATACTTAAAATCTGATTATATTTGAATTTATATAACACTATCCTATAATTTTATTGGATAATGAACCTGTGTTTTAAATGATTAATGATTTTTTTATTAGTCGTTATATGTTTTCAATATTAACATTGATAAGAAATACTCAGTGACAGCAAAAAATGTATTATTTAATTTTATCTAGCAAAATCTGAGTACTTCTCGAGATCTTATCATATAGTCATAAAAGACCTTCAAGATTTACAACTCACCTGAAACTACTTGATCTAAGTAGGGCATTTTCATCATTGCCCCCAATAAATCCAATGTGATCTTGCCCAAATATTGACAACATGAAGGGATTAAAATGGGATAATTTTCCTCAAGTTTCCTAGCCATAATTCGGAACTGAACTTGCGGGTCTTCCAGACTATTACATTTAATTCTAAAGGCACAACTTCCGATTACATCGACAGCATATCTCCCTGTCACCCGTCCAAGTAGGAAGTGAGGAGTTATCTGTTGAATTCCACATACTTTCCAGTAGCTGAAGATTTTCTGAAATAATCTAGAATTCAGGTCATTAGAAAGATAAATCCATGCAGAAAAATCCACATTTTTTGTGACAATTTTCGCAAGTCGTCATTGGTTGTGAGTAATTAAATTAATTAATTACTAAACAAACAATATTTGTTTAAATAATAAGAATGAAATGAAAGAACATTGAATATTATAATCAATCTAATAATTTAAACACAATGCTTGATGTTGGTGTTGTTATTGCCGATGTCAGTGTTGTTGTTATTTGCAGCGTTGTTGTTGTTGGTGGTGATGGTGGCAGCGGCATGCGGCATGTGGCAACAAATTTTTGCTGAGCCAACAGCTGTCTGACACTTTGCAGGTAATTAAAAGACAAATATTGGCAATGGGTTTTCACCAAACAGCAGCTTGAGGGAGACCTGAGTGGGTGGCAAGGAGCGTCTCCCTCTCCCTGTCGCCCTCCTCACCCACATTGAGGCCATTTTGCAATTTAAATTTTCATGAACAAGTGCCGCCATTTGTCGCTGTCGCCATCGCCATCGCCATCGCCATCGTCGTCGTTGTCGGTGTCCTTGTAGTCGTTGTTCTCTAGTTGCTCGTGTCGTTCGGAAGGGGGAACCTCCTTACCGCGACGAATCCTTAACAGTTTTCAATTTGCCTGGCCGCTTGTAAGCGCAGCTGACAGCGCCTAGAGTACAAAAACATTGCAACTGAGCAGATATCAAGTAATACCCCTCTCCCAAAAAACAGGGGGAGGAACAGAGTGGGAGCTCGGGTTGAACGCGATTTGCTTTTCATGATATTACACGGACTTGTCGTCGCACATTTTTACGACTATTTAAATGGGTTTCTGCTTTTCATGTGCAACAACAACAAATTCACAGGTGGAGCTTAGACCCTAGAAAGACAGTGACTGGATAACCCAGTATCTGACAGTTGATATAATACCAAGGGTTCCGAGTTCTATGGGCGACTGCAAACCGCTTAAGCATGATTACAGGGATTATAATGAAAGCTAAATTTATGTATGCCTTAAAAATACTATCTAAAAAAATTAAGTAATTTTTAGTATTTTTTACAAATATATGTAAATCTTGTACATTTCCATATTTTTATTATTTTATTCCACTGTTCATCTGTAACATTCTCTGGGCACAATCTCATCAGTATTCAGAACACATTTTGCTAATTGGAATTATCATTTAAAATGACCAACAAAAGTGCTTAATTATGAATTGCCTGAATTCTCTTTCTTAGTCCTTCGGCCTGTGCCCAAAGGACCTCAGGAGTGTCAGTCGGCCCTATCAATTTCAGTTACCATCCCCGCTTTTGGCCAACTGATGCATCTTATTCAATTACAATGTCTCAAATTAGCAGACATTAATATAAGCAGCGGTCGCTCTTCTCAGTTGTGGAAAGTGAAGGAGAAAAAATGGAAGAGAGAGCTAAGGAAGAACAATGCGAGAGACTCCACGCATCATTAGCAAAATGGCGTCGAAATTATAGAAATTACCAGACGGTAAATGAGGCGCATTTATTTGAATGTAATCCATTATGAAATCGCATAATGAAGAGATTAGCACGCATACGAGCCGCAATTAATAAATGACCTTCTCCTTGAGGAAAAAATAGAAAAAAGAAACAACAGAAAGGACATGCCTGGACAGTCCCGAACAAACGATAGCCGCAGAGTAAAGGCCAAGTCCAAGTTGTTGGCCTGTCTGAAAGGAAAAAAACAGACTTGTGTTGGCTCTTTGCGTGTCGGCCAAAAGAAATCTAATAAATTAGGACAACGGCAATCATTAGTTTTGGATGCCACGCATATGACGCACAAGTATAAATCAGTTCAACAATCCTTGCGGCAACCCGAACAAGGAAGACCCCAAACCGGATACAAGTCGAAGCTATAAGAGGGCTCTTTCTTGCCTGTAGACAATGGGTTTGGCTTTAAATAATGCCTTAATTGTGATTCGAAAGTCCAGAAATTCCAATAAAGCAGCTGGCCGCTTATTAACCCATTGATGCACAGCTTTTAATAGCTTTATTCAAAGTTTGCCTGAAACACTTTGCACTTCATTAAACTTGCCGAACATGGGCTCGAAATGAGCCAAAAGGGTAAAGGAATCCTTGTATTGTCGTGGTCATGTCTTGGCCTCATTCTCATCGATAATTAACCACAGTAATGTTGGCTAACAATGGCAACGTGCTGCCAACTTAAACGTTCAAGGCATCCGCACAAATTATAATTAAAAAAAATGTGCCACAGCTTTCACTTCAAGTGAAAGTCGCAGTCGGTGTTGAAGTGAAAGTAAATAAAATTTTGAGGATTTTGTGGCCGAACCACATCATTATAAAGGCTGCATCGATAGCGTTAGCCCAAAGGTGAAAGCAAAATGAATAGATAAAGTAAATTGTTGGCCAAAGTAATTACAATGAATAGCTAATGATTTAAAAAGGTCCCTGAGAAGAAAGACAACAATGAGGAGAATTGAATCGAATTACATTGAAGGCTCAACACAAAAGAAAATTCTTAATTAGATGAGTGACAGAGGGACACTTTAAATAGTGTGTATTAAAAATATAGAAAGTATGTCAAAATACAGAAGAGTATGTAAAGCATCTAAATTTTTTAAATGACATTCAAATAATTTAAGGATCTCGAAAACTGAAAAACAATTGTAACCCCCGCAAGTCGCATTCTCCAGTATAGGCAAAGACTCGTAAAGGGTTCCAAGGGCTTCAGGGGGTCCCAAAGCTAAGGTCTTAATTTGAGCAAACTTTAAATGCAGTTTTGTAATAATAGTCAAAACTAAGAGATTCCGGTATTAATCTTGAAAATTGGTTGAAATTTGAAAAAATTATGGCAGATTGAGGAATTGGGACCCATAAAAATGATATTTTGCTCTTTAGTAAAGGGCTTTAGGGGTGTCCAAAATGATGGTCTTAATTTGGACAATCTTTGAATGCAGTTTTGTATTACTAGTCAAAAATAGGAAATTCCGATATCAAACTCGGAAATCGGTTGAAGTTTGACAAAGCTTTAGTAGTTTGATGTTTCATAAAATTGTGTTATGGAGTATTTTTTCATTCAAAATTTTCTCTAAATTTAATATAGTTTGCAATATGGGACTGGAAAAATATGTTTGTATATTTAAAACAACTCCACTCGACACGCTTGAATTTGCAACTCCTACACATGCTTCGCACACGTGTGACTTTTTGTTTACCTCTCCTCACCTTATTCTCTGTTTCAGTTTCTCTCTGCCTCTTTTTCTCTCTGCCTTTTTTTCTCTCTCTTCGACTCACAGCTTCGTTCCCCCGACGTTGCAAACAAATTTCGGTCATGCAACTGCTTTTGGCCCCACCAATTGGTCCACGCTTAACCACGAGGCGGCTGTTTGCTGCGGTTTCGTTTCGGGTGCCCCAAAATGGTTGCAGGGTGGGTGTGGGGTAAGGTGAAGCTGCGTCCACCCGGTTACCCCCATGGTATGGCAACTGTGGCACCTTTTCAGCCATTGCTCGCACAATTCGCAACTCGCTGCCTGCCGCCTGTTACTTGCCACTTGCCACTTGCCACTTGCCGCTTGCCACTTGCCGCAGTGCTTTTTGCAGTTGGCTGCACATTTTGATTAGCCGTCGGCTACGCTGCCCTTGCTGTGGTTTGGTTTTTAACATTTGCCGACACCCCCTCACACACACACTCACACACGACTGTCTGCTTTTCTCATATATGTGAGCCGGAAGCGTATTATAAAGGGCATTTCCGGTATTTAGTTTGTCCCTTTTTTTGTTGTTAAGGAATTTGATGCTTTAATACTGTTTTTCTTATGCAGAATATTGCGCATACGCCTTGGAGTACGCGACTGTCGAAGTATTAAGTGCGCATAAGAAATGAATTGAAAAGTCTAGAGTTGATCAAAAACTTTTCACAATCAAAATTAAGCTGTCTCTATATATAATTTATGGGTATGTGTGTGAGAAAGAGAGTTTGTAAAAAAAACAAGTTAAAACTTTAAGTTGCAGCTTGTCTAAGGCAATCATAAGCAAACAGAGCCAGATTTTGGGGAGAATCAGAGAGATATAGAGACAGGAAGGGAGAGTGAGAGATTTGACACAAAGCCAATATACGCTTGAAAAAACTTTGTTTGGCCTTTCGGGCTAAAGTTGTTAGTAACCCACTCGATGTGGATGTCGATGTGGATGTCGGCGACTGTCTAAAAAGTGTTTTAGGTTAAGCGAGAACTTTACGCCAAACGCTTTTTGACGGTCATTTTAATAAATTGAAAAGTGGAAAATGTGGCAAAAATGGCAAATCGATAAGGACACAGCCTTCCTCTGACCACCCCATCCTTGAGACAACACTCAGAAAGACAGAAAGAAAGTTTTCTGTGCAGTCTCATAAAATGTGTTTACAGGCTTATAAATAAGGTATCTGCGACTCGAGCATATCCATTCTCTGACCCTCTACTTTTGGGTTTGGTGTTAACGATTTGTTTTGCTTATAAACAAAGACTAAGGAGAGCAGAAAAACTTTCGCTTCCTGCGCTGAGAATCAGAAAGAAAGTTTTTTTTTGTTGTCCTCTATATAATGCCATATCTTATGCATGTCAAGGGCTAAACTAAACAAATCTGCCCGACATGCCATCATGACAAAAGTTTTTACATTTTTATTGAGTTTGCTTTGTAATTTAAATTGTTTATGTTACCCCTTCCCCACCCAGCCATTTCCGGTAGTATTGGAGGAGTAACCCAACTTGTTGACATGACAGCATAACAATATACCTATATAAATCTATAGTACATATGGCATTTAATCTCTTTAGCTGACTTTCAATCAATCGCATCAATGTTCATTGTGGCGTCTAACAAATTGTACGCATCGCTGCTCACATCCAGCCGAAGTATCCCTGAAAACTTAGAAAGGCACAGCCTTGATCAGCAGGATGACGACGAGAAGGGGCGGTGGGGGGGGAGGGTATATAGTATGTTGTGGTTTTAGATTGCCATGAAAAAGCAATATAAACGTACAAATACTGATGTGTACTATACATTAAATCAAACAACTCACAGCCTTCCAGGGGAAGAGAGAGGGGCAGGAAGGGTGTATAACAACAGCTTGTCATTGCTCCTTGATAACAGCAAACAACATTTCTCTTTTCAATTTAGCACAAAGACAACGTTTACAGCCTCAGCATCAACACGAGCACGAGTACGGGGCGTATACGCAATGTGTGTGTTGAGCAAGTGATACGAAACAGGACTCCACAACCACAACAAATTGAATCATATGCTAAATGTTCTTATCAATTGGTTTTCCCTCTTTACACCGACTCTTTACAAATACAAGGGCATGAAGTATAAAGCAGACTGTAAAATACTCTGTGAAAAGGGGAAAATGGAGAAATTCAATTTCCAATACTTTCATTTTGACTTTGATTCGCACTGCAATCCTTGAGTTCACTTTCAACTCCTACGCTCTGTCATATTTTTTCTCACTCACATAAATCATTCAGATCCTTTCACAACTCAGTTTACCATATATATTTTTTTTATTTTGCATCTCTTACAATCCAGATATATCGTTTTGTAATTTACTTATTAATTGTTTTTGCAGTTGATTCATGCCACAAAGCGATAACAAGTCCACAAAGCCTTGCCACTTGACTGCTTACATGTGCAGGCTAAATGCCTCTCCATTTACTTATGCAACATTCACACATACTCACACATTCCGCAAATTGTTCTGCATATATGTGTGTGTGTGTGTGTGTGTGTGAGTGTGTGAGTGTTTGTGCACAGCTTGAATAACAGCATAATTCATTTTGTCACTTGTATCTGCTCGTTATTAAATTGTTTTGTGTGGCAACTCTTAACCTTGCCCCACTCACTCGACGCACTCCAACTCTTTTTGCTCGAGTCTGAGAAATTTATGCAAATTATAATACGTAAATGTGCAAGTTATGCTGTGGCACAATAAACACGAAATGTGCACCATGCCAGGCATGTTGCAACAAAAGAAAACTGAAGACAGCCCAGAGACAATGCCAACATTAACTCGGCTCGACACGGCTTGCCTTGGCTTTCCCTCTCTCTTTATCTCTCTGTCTCTTACTCTCTTACTCTCTTTCTCTTTCCCTGTGTCTCTCGCTGTACGAAATTCTGGCAGGATAGATGTCCTTGCTGTCGCCTGGCATAATTGCGAATGCTGTATATATGTCTATTTGTCGGACGGCAACATATGCTGAGGCATTGCAACTCCCAAGGCACTCAACTCGACTCAACTTGGGCACAATTGCCACACACACACACACACACACACACACACTCACAATCGTAATTGCAACAGTTGCACACTGCGTATGATAATATCCTTTGTCTGCGCCCAGCGGCGGCTGCAAGTGCCTCTGTGGCATTTACAAAACACTACAGTTAATTGTTATGACTTTGGGTTCTTATTTTATAATTTCTTCAAACAAATTGCATTTGTCATTATCAGACAAATAATTAGCGGATTAGATTTATAATTATTTAGCATAATTTATAATTTTATAAAAATTTTATTTCCTTTAATTCGGCGTAAAACAAATATTTTTGCTAATAATAATAATCATAAAAAAAAATAAATAAATTTTTTAAGACTGTTTAAATAAATTTATATACTTATTAAAATAACAAGAAGTCTTTTTTGAAGAAAGCCGATAGAATTAAAAAATATATATATGTTAAATTTTAAACTTAATTTTTTCTTGTTTTGAATACTAAAGCTGTCGTTTGGTTTCACTCACACAATCTCATCATGTGATGTAAGGGTCCTTTAAACTGTACAGTATCTTCACTTATAAAATTTAGTTAAAAATAATCTATATATATATTAAAGTTGAAATTATTAATGAGTTAATTTATTTCAGTAAGTCTTCAGTCTTCAGTTTGAGTTACGAATTTTTTAATATAAACATTGTTACGATCACCATCGAATCAATGTCATTGTCATATCCTTAAAATATCATAAATATTTATAGCTCATTTCTAGAGTATATCCAGCAACAAGTCAATCAACTGAGTCTCTTTAAGACCGAGTCTAGATTTAATGGATTCAAATTGGAATAATCCATTGGCTGGCAGCCAAACAGTTGCCAGTCGGAAGCCATTTCAACGTTTATGAATAATTTCTTTTTTTTTCATAATATACACATATTTCTATATATATACAGAGCAGTATGAAAATGCATAAATTGAAACTGAAACTTGAACTTTATGCAGCTAATTGAAAGCAGGCAATTGGCATGGCATAAAAAGTACTGGAGTGGAGAAGAGAGTGCTAAAAAATGGCGAGTTCTGAAATTTGATAGATGACCGGGTCAAATACTATATATGATACTATACGATAAGTTATACGGTGCCAACAATATATTTTTTTTTTTTTGGCCATTTATGCAGAGCATAAAATTCAATTTCATTTGGCAAGAGTAAAAAATAAAAATGAAATCAAAAAATATACCATATTAAAATGCATAAAAACATTACATATCTGTGGGCGTTGATGCAGTGGCAGTAATATTCTGAATGGCCAATTTTGGCACAAGAACAATTTGAAGAGCAATTTTGGGGGCAGTCGGGACTCTGACAATTAACACTGATGACGGGAGGAGTCTGGCCGTGACTCTGGCGGGATTCATCGATAGATTAACGTAAATGTCGAGAAATGTCGAGTCAATCAAAGTGTCTGTGCAAATTGCAGACTGCACTTGATTTAACCTGAAAACCCCAGAGGCTTTAAATGGGATTTGAACTTATAGTGTATATAGTTCATTTATTTTTAGTTATCAGTGCTGCTTTTGTGGAAATGCATCCCAATTTTCCCCTCAAGTTTTTCTTCTTCTGCTGGAAAATGCGCATTTCAGGGAGTCTAGAAAATGGATGTTGCCTTCGGGGCATACCTTTACCTTTTTGGTCTATTCTGGGCAACGGGATTTATGCTCAATAAGTTACTCAAATCACGTTCAGCAAATGCTTACAAAATGTTACTACAAATTTTTTATGCACGATGCAAATCTTTTATTGACAGCACGTTTCACTTGTAGACACGCGTTTTGTGCACATGTTTTACAACTCTCTCTCACTCTGATGTCAGTATGAACATATTTAAAAAAAAATATAATAAAAAATAAAACATATTTATATATGAAAATCAAAAAAAAAAAAGTAGAACCAGTTCAACATGAAAACGAATTGCGAAATATGCATTGGCAACAAATATGGGTTAGCAAATTTAATTGATTTCAATACAGAATGCATTGTCAGGAAATTAGAGCAATTGTTTGGCATTTATTCCAATGTTTGATACAGTTTGAATATCAAATTTATATATCTATTTTGTAAATAAAATTGCCTTAATTCTGTATAAAATGGAGCACAGAAAAATAAAAGCTAAAAAGTGAGAGAACAAAAATTCTCCAAAAATTATGATTCGACAAATATGCTGCATTTTTAAATGTCCGTACTTGAGATATTTTAACATTTATGTGTAGAATATAAAAACTGAACTCGGAGAGTATTTCTGCTTCTCCATAATAAATTTTTTTATGATTTTCTGGCATCAAATCACACAGCTGCATTTAATTGAAAAACATAAGCATCCATACGACATGAATGATATATCATATCATCTTTTCTCACATACAAATATATGTACATTGGTATCCTAAAAACTCACATAATGTTCATATATATATAAATATATTTATTTATATATATACATTAGTGTGTGCGAATGGGCATTTTGATTGAATTCATGTGAAATGTTTGTTTGCTCGTAACGTGGCAATAGAAAATGCATAAATGCTGCATTGCTGCAGGTGAATGGCCATGTTCAATTTATTGATTGATTGATGGATTGATGGATTGATTGATTGCCTGTTGCAGGCCACGTTCCACGTTGCCTTTTGGCACATTTTTTGTTAAGCACTTCAGTTGTGTTTTTCTTTATGGCAAAAACTCGTAATAAACGCAGCCATACTCATGTAATTACAATTAATTTTCATTTGTGCCAAATTGCCGTTAAGACTGAGGTACTCAAAGGACTGTTCAAGGATGTTATGGGGGGGGGGGGTGTTTATGGCTTCAGCAAATCTGGTCTGCCCTTAATCATAAAATATATATAAAAAATATTAAAAGAAACAACAAAGTACAAGCACTTGCCAGACGAAAGAATAATTCTGGGAACAATCTTGTAAGGGTCAAAGGCTTAGCGAGAAATATGATTTGAAGGATGAGCTTAAAGGACACAGTGAGGTTAACGGAGCTTAAAGAGCTTACTAATTTATGCAAATATGGGTAAGCAGAACTACTTTAAAAAAGTTTAATTTAATTTGAAATTATAACAATTTTTGTTTTCTCTATTTAAATCAGATTTGATTGCAACTGGAAGTTCAGGTCAAGTGGACAAGTTCAATACCAAATATCATAATCTAGTGCAAATAAATAACTCTCTCTCTCTACATTTTTGTCTATTTTTTACTCATTTCAATTTGTGTTTGCAAAGCCAATACAAAAGCCACACACAAATCCTCTTTTAGTTGCTGAAAACTAAAAAAAAAATATATTATGGGTTCACCATGAATTTTATTGGCATAACAAGGAGATTATTGTGCTTCACGGATTAATGCACTAAATGCCACTCAGCGTGCGAAAACATAAACAATAAACAATAAATTTTTGGATATGAGAAACGAGTCAGATATATATATATATATATAAATATATATTTTATGTGGGAAACAAATGCCATTAAACAAATATTTACGCTGACGTTTTTATATCAGTTCAATATAACGTAGCTGTGAAAGAAAACTATAAAAATTGGTCGACTCTGAGATACCCTAGTTTGGAAACATAGTAACGATAGTCCTTCAGAGTACCCCCATTTTCTCATGGAATATAGAGTACAATTGTTGGAAAAATTATTGTTGAATTCCATCAAAGTTTTTACATCACATGAATGCTTGGGTGTTGTACGATTGTGGCTCACTGTAGCGTTAAATTCAATTTGTCATTTGTTTGCAATATGCGTAATTTTGATTAGTTTTGTGGCAATTCAACTATTTCAATTGATGTGGATGTAGATTTTTCAAGCTTAATTAAAATAATTGCTAAAAATAGCCAAACTTATCGTAGTTCAATTAATGATACATATTTTCAGTTACTCCAAGCGCAGTTTGTATTTGGTTTCTGCGATGAGTGTCTCTTAAAGTGAATTTGCCACAAATGAAGTTAGCATACACAGCTTGCCACACACACCCATAGTGTGTGCAACATGCACTTTGCACACAATTTGCAACGCGGACTGACTTTTGCAACTGATTTCGTTTCGGCCAGGTGTTGGCCTGAAGCGTTAGACATATAGCTTAGCCATGGCCGGTGCTGCTCTCGTTATAATTAGTTTGGCTGCATTTTCATGCTACGTGCCTCGCAGTCAAACATGTGTGGCAGCTGCAACGTTTTGTGGCAGCGCCCAGCTCAACCCCCACATTCTTAATCAAAATTGCACTCACTGCATTTCTGCCCAGCTAATGAAACTGCTGCCAAAACGAACAACTCCATTAGCTTGGCCAAAACACAGCGAGAGGCTTAACTTGATGGCGGACTCAAAATTATTGCAAACTTTTCAGCGCTGACCCGAAACTCGCTCCAATTAAAGTACTTTATGCAGTTAAAGGATATGTAAAACACATTCCTGGGGATACTGAGATCCTAAAGCATGAATTTCCTATTTTCGCATTTTCTTTGTGTATTTGTTAAGCGCCTTAAAGCAGCAACTATCGCACTTTTCTCAACACTTCCAGCTCAAGTTGCAATCTCATTCTCTATTCCCCTTGCACTCTATTTCTCTCTCTCTCTCTCTATCTCTCTTTCTGTCTCTTTCATTCAGTCTATCTATCTTTGGCACATACTGTAACTCTTGCCTTCCTTTCTGGCTGTCGGTTAGCGCTGTTTTTCATCACCCGCTGGGCATTTTGGCTGCCTTATTAAGTTGGCGCCTTGACGGCAGCTGAAACCTGCACCCTTTGGACGAACTTTTTGCATGCCAATGATATTATATATTCGCTTTTTCCGTATTTTCACCTTTTTTTCTATGCTTTCTCTCATGCTTTTTCAACTTTTCTCTTTGGCTGTTCTCCACTTTGATGGTATTTCGCGTCATCATCATTGCAACTTCATTGTCAAAGTTGTGTGCGTCGCGAGAGAAGCGTAAAAGTGCTTCGGAAATTCACAGAAACAAGAAAAAGAAGAAATCCCAACAAATGTCGGAGAATGTAAAAATAAAGAAAATACCAAAAATAAAGAGAAAAAGTGCAGTTGGGTAAATAGCATAAGAAAACGACGGCCTGGCTCCGGCTGTGGTCTTACAGTTAAGCGCTAATTATATGTAAATAGATCGGATCTAAGGCAGCCCCCTTTGCTGAAGGTGCACGATAATTGGCCCTCATGTTGACAACGAGATAAGTGACAAAACTTGCAACAATTGAAAATGATGCTGCGCAGCTAGAAAATCGTTTAAACAAACTGTTGAAGTAGGCAATAAACTTGACGGCCGAGAAAGGGAAAAAGGATTCCTGATTGCCGCTGACGAGACTCGGTGAAAACTTTTGGGAATTTATTCGATGTGGATGAAGAATTGTAAAAAGTGTTTTCTTACATAGTATTTGTATATTCCCTTGAACCTCATTTAGATTTAAGTTTGTTAATCGAGTTGGTGATTGTCTCAAAGTCAAGGATACACTCGAAAGAAGGATGCAACCAGTTAAGCAACGCCTAAATGTAGGCAACGAAGGAATTTATTAGCTGGGCGTTTAATGAAATGCGACTGCAATTAGGCAAGAGGACTCTGCATAAATTCCTGTGCATTTAAGTCATTAGAGCCCCCAAAAATTTCATTACACTCTTGTTGTGCGTGTTCCCAGAGCTCCATTCAAAATTTTCCAACGAAAAACTTCCCACAAAAAATAAAAGAAAAGAACAAAAAATAGTTAAAGAGAGATGGCAGAGAAAGCATCGCACAAAATGACAAAATGAAAGCGGAAGGTGGCAGGGCCAGTAACATGAGAACTCTGCTAAAGCATCTATACAGACAGTTAGAGATAGATACGAGAGAAAGAGAGGGGTAAGGGACATATGAGGGACAGAAACCAACACGTAGAAAACGCATAAACATTCTTGCTTAAGTGAGTTTGTACATAAATTTTCCAGCTTGAGTTGCAGTATGAGTTGAAGAGGGGGCGGGAGTAGCAGAAGGAGGCGCCCAGTACGAAAACACAAAAAATATATATTTGACTATTTGGTTAGTTCTGTTTGAGGGTTTTTTGGTATAGTTTCGTTTTCGTTTTTTGGGTTATGGTTACGATTTCGGTTTCGGTTTCATTTGTGTTTGCCACAGAAATACACTCCTAAGAACACACTCAAAAAATGTACAGAAAAATGTACTACAAATTGTAACCCATGTTATATACAAATTGCACTCATTGTCAAATTCTCAATAAAACGACACAATTCGAATTCCCCCGTTGAATGCATTCGGCAAGTGCTGCAATTATATTCAACGAAAAACTTTCATAATCTGCAAGTCACAAAGTCCAATGGGAATCGACAGCAGTAACCTTTGAGGAACCCCACTAAGGTCTATTGCTTTTTTTGCGGACCCACAATTTAAGAGAGCACTTGTAAAGAGCACCACAACTAAAGAGCGCGAGAGCGCGTGCCATATGTCATCTATGTGTGAGTGCCTGTGTGTGTGTGTGTGAGTGTGTGTGTAAGTATAGTACTCTAAAACACATCACTGACCTACATTAAGAGGAAATTTATTTATGCCGGCTGCCAAATTGGTTCCCCAATGCGTTGGCAGTTCCCTTATGACTATGACGGATATCGTTGAGTTGTGTTGCCATTGTTGTTGTGTGTTTTTTTTTTTTTTGTTTTCATTTTACAACATTTTGTTGGTGCTTTGTTGATTTCTTGTTGTTAGTCATTGGCTCTAATAATAATGGTTTGTAATTTGCATAAATAATGTTTGATTTCTGCATTGATGTTGTCCGCACTATGTGTACTTCCTTCCCTCTCTACACAATGTGTGCGGTAAATTTAAAATGATTGAGCGTTTGCTTTTATTGGTGCCAATTTTGATGGACTCAATTTACCTGATAAATTGTAATATTTGAATGAGGTGTAAAGTTACAATTTAATTGATAAATCTTTCAGAAAATTACTTTTAATTTTGAAGTTGTTTGAATTTTTTTAATTTTTTTCTGAATTAATTACCATATCAACTTATTTATTGTATATAAATATTTAATAATTTCAATATAATTTAGTTTTAATATTTTGTTTATAGAAATTGCACTCAAAAGACACCAACTTTGTCAGAGTTCTCGGGTACAGCATCTTAACAGCGAACTGTTAAATTTAACAGAGCGGTACTCTACCGCTGTTAAGTGCGCCAACATCTCATAGACCGAATCTCTTTGACATTTGTGCTCTTTACTCCAATAGCACACACACACATTACTTCGCTGGAGCTTGTTGGCGGCAACTTCGTCATTCGCTTCAAATTACGAAGTTCGTGATATTCTCTCTCGGCTTCGGCAGCCGATTGCATTGGGAACGAATCGTAAACGAATCGTAGCGAAACGAAGCTTAGCGGCGTGAACAGCGACGACTTCAACGGGAACTTTTTGGTGTAATCAGTGCGTGCTGCTAACTAAATTAGTTTAGTATGATTTTAGTGCGCAACGTTGACGGACGCGCGTTCTTACGCTTAAGATAAGCCAAAAAATCGACAACGACAACGACGCGCTCGTCGCCCGCTTCTATAATTGTTATGTTATTCTACTTGTGAACAGTGAAAACTTTGCTTTTATTCAATTTACCGTGTTTGTGAAATTCCCATATGAAGTATACGCCGGTTTTACAAATTGTGCGTATTATAAAATGTAACACCAAATAAACCACTGTACGTAAGCCTAGAAGGAAAGCTGAGATATAGAAATATCAAACATTTAAAAATGTGAATATTAAAAATTCATAAACAGTGAGAGAACAGAAAATTTCATGGAGAACTTGCCGCGTCAGCTTGAATTTCGTGCTCCATCTTTCACACGACGTTAAACGGGAGTTACTTGAAACTTCATTTGCTTCTCGTTGGCGTCGTTCTCCCATTGGTTTCCTTTTTCCCGTTCCGTGCTGAAACTTAGACGAGATACTGCATCCGTTGGCTGTTTACTTTTGCAACTGCAACTCAAGTTGGCAATGTTGCCGCTGCTACTGCTACTGCTGCTGCTGCTGCTGCTGCTGCTGTTGATTGCGTTTTGGGGTGTCCATTGGAGCGTGTCTCATTATGGTCGATAGTTCTTCCTCCCCATCAGTAGCTGCCTCTTCATTATCATTGTTCTTCTTGAGACTCAAAAACCATTGCCTACTTTATTGCGCATTGCACTGAAGTTATGTAATGACTGAGTTGTTTCCGTTCTTTGCGTCACTTGCCTAATTAAACTATAAATTTTTTTGGTTTCACTGACAAAGTCAAGCAAATTGATTTTTCAGCAACATTACGATTTTATGTTACATTTTTGTATTTGAAATTATGTGGATCTCAAGTGCTTTGAAGTAATGTGCTCCAAGTAATATTCAAAATCAGAATATCTTAAAAACTGTGCAAATGTTTTAAAATATAAAACAAATCAAGCAAAATACTATGGCAAGAACATCGTGCAAGATCTTTCAGTGTCTTTTGGTAGGCGAGAAATTTACTGGAAAAACAACTTTTATGAATCTTCTAATGTCAGGCGGATTTATAGAGAAATATTACGCCACTCAAGATATGGTAAAATATGAATTGGATTTCTATACATCACATGGACGAGTTTGTTTTACAATTTGGGAAACAAGCTCATTTAAGAACTTATCCGATTTTAAATTCGATTGTATTATTATTTTTGCGGATTGTTCATCGACTCGATCCTTTGACAGTATCTTCCAATGGAAAGATCAACTACATCGAAAATTTAAATCAACTCCAGCTGTCTTGTGTGGAAATAAGGCTGATCTCTGTCCACATGTAGCAGAGATTTATGAGCGGTTATATTCGATCATTTACTGCGAGATGACTTTCGTAACAACCTCAATGAAATCCCATCTTAACTATGAACAACCCTTTCTTCATCTCTGTCGTGCTCTTCTCTCCGATCCTTGCTTAACATTTGTGCCCATGAATGCTATATACCCCGAAACCCAATCATGTGCCAAGTGTACGGAAGAGGAGTATATTGAAATGAAATTGCAACCACTGCCAGATACTGACGCTGAATAAAAATAATAAAATAACATTCAATTGTTGATCATATCTAATCTGATATCTAACGAGAATCGCTTTGACTTCAACTTGGGCTGTTGCTATAATTTTGCTACGCACTGTAAACAATGCTAATGAATAGCTGACGAGTTTTTGCTAAACTAACAAATCGAACACTGGTTAGCTTTAGCCAGCCGCAGATACACTCGCACACACACTCACACACACACTCGCACACCCGTTAGCCGCAGAGGAATGGAATGCATCGATTGCCATGCACATGCCATAAAACCAACATGAAATTTGCCGCATCCACTGAGCAGCCCTCGCTCTTGGCATCTCCATTCAATAAGTAAGATAAAATATGCGAAAACACACACACACACACACACACACACACACACACACACACACACACACACACACACCTATATAAACGAATATACGAATATGTTCAATGCCGTTGGCATTTGTGTGCGTGCGTTCCCAATATGTATTTTATGCTTTTTGTGTGGTTTGGTCAGTGGGTCGCTGTGTGGGTCGAGTGGATGGTGAAGAGCATGAGAGGGGGTGTATGAGGGGTGTCCGCTAATTAGGCAATATGCACTCGATTGTGTTATAATCATTAAAAGCGGAAAATTCATGGCTACCTCATGCTGAACTGCCTCTCGCAGCATTCGGGTTGCATTTTTATTATTGCATAGTTTTGGGCGCACACACTTCTACGATCGGAACATCCACTGAAATTTGAAACCACCAAATTGAAATCACTTCAAACACTTGTTATGCGATTTGGTTGTTTTGGTAAATTCGTTTTGAAATTTATTTAGAATTTATTGAAGATTTTCAAAAACCGACAATGGTATAAATCGACGATAATTTAATAGGTCAAATTTATGAAGATTGATTTTCAAAATTATTTTCACAACATAATATATTATAATATATTTTAAACATTTCCTTTTATTCATGGTATACTATAAATTCCATAATTTGCGATTTAACCATTTTTTGTTATTAAATAAATTATGAAAGTAACCAGAAAATGAAAAGGATTTCTAAGGAAATTCGTAGAAACAGGGATGGAGTGTCTTTCCGGTCCGTCACGTAGTCAAAGTTAAAGTCAAAACTTTTCGTTTGGGCATGGAAAACCAACAGGAAACGGAAGTAAAACGAAAGCAAACACGTGTTGGGGCAAAATCTTTGCTGCAACAATGTAAACACTTGCCTTCAAACCGACAGCACACAGCCACACACACAAACATAGAGAAAGATACACACACACACACAACACTCCTCTTATTGCATATGTAAACCCGTTTGTAAGCTGGCCAATTTTTTATGTATTTATGCATTTCGTCCTCTTATATAAAAGCACCGTACACTCTTCACCATATACCCCTCATTGTCCTGCTGAGAAACTGCTCCGCGTTGCAATAACAAACGCACGCCCTCCTGCCACGCCCAGCCCTCCTTTTGTAGGTTAATCAAATGCAAGACGAAAGAATGAGGAAGAAATTGCAATACGCGTTTTTAGTCTGCGCAAAGGGGAAAGGAAGAATCCGACGACAATGGACTGCCAGGGGGGTGGCGATGAAACGTAAGGGGGGGGGGGTTGGCTAGTTAGTGTGCGCGGGTGTCATGTTGTTGTGTGCGTGTTATATTAAAGAAAAAATGTTGCAGCTGAGGAAGGCAGCGAAAGATGCAGCTGCAGCTGTAACTGAAGCCGAAGCAGGAGCAGAATACAAAAGGCAACTGACAGCTGACGTGAAGTCATGTACTTTAAGGATATGGGCAAAGGATATGAACAGGCGAGATGAGCAGCAGATAAACATTTGGTAAACTTAATTTGCTTGACAGTCGTGAAAGATGTAAGATAAATTAATAAAAATAATCATAGTAATTCATCAAAAGTTATCTCTTTCAAATGAGAAACAATACTTAAAACATATAAATTATAATATTAATTATATGGAAAATTATATATATTACTTTGAAAATATATTTAAAAAAAGCCAGTAATATTTAGAGTTAAAAATAAATGAGAGAAATTCACTTTAAGTTATAAATACAAAAATTAAAAAAAATATATATATTTATATATAACTGATACATCTCTGAAATCTCGAGAGTATGAAACAGGATATTAAAAAAAATATAGTATATATTGAAGTAATGATCTTAACTGTAACCCAAGTTAGTCCATAAATTGTCAGCTGCATTTTTGACAGCAGAATCCGAGTGAATTGAGATACCACCATTTAAGCCAAATAGCTGCACACATTGCCAGACAATGTTTATGGCCAAGAGCTATTTGGCTTAATTTTTGGCGCTTTATTCATATTATGGGCGACAGCCAGAAATATGCAGTAGACACATGAAGGAGCAGTTTCGGCAAAGTGGAGAAGGCGTAGAGGAGTCAGGCAGCATGTGGCAGGTGGCATGTGGCAGGCAGCGATGCTTGTAGGTGACATAAAACAAGCCTCTATGTGACAAGTGTGGCACGGTGTTGTTGTTGCTCAGTTGTTGGTGCATTTGGAGACACGCAAGCGAGAAATGGTGGAGAAGCGAAGGAATGTGAAAGGCATGCGGCAAGGCATGAATAAGTAAGGTGAAAAGAACGAAAACAAAACATCGCGTGAGAAATGAAAAAATGTCAAGTAAACAATGCAAGTGAAAGAGAGAAACTAAAGGGGAAGAGAAGCTATCACAGAGAAATGCGATGGAGAGATAGAGAGTGAAAGAGGCACTAAGTGAGAGGTGCAATCATTTGTTATTTGTTCATTTCCGAAATAAGCGAAGGAATGCCGGAATTGGTGCAGGATTAGCGCCAGGCGATTGACAGTTGAAATCATTGTCCGCCATTTTGTTTTGGACCGTCGCGCTGTTGCCACATTTCATTGTTTGTCATTTAACGATTGACAGTTGGTGATAGAGGGAAACAAAAAAAAAACAAAAACAAATAACAACAGAAAGACAACAAACGGAAAGCGGAGTAATGTAATGAAACAAAACGCAACCTGAGCAAAAACAAAAGCAGAGCACAAAAGTCAAACAATAAGCACAGCAAAATGAAAGAGACAAAGCTGTCCCCAAATAAAACAATAACATTAACAGTTACAACAACATTGAGAACAAACTGAGGAAAAGCGAAATGAAATTGAGAATGAGAATGTTAATGATGGACACGAATTCGCACAAAAAAAGGTGTCAACTGCTTAGCCAAAATTGACGCCAGTTTCGTTTGCCACTCCCCCGTTCCTCACACATTTGCCATTGACATAAGATTTTTGTCATGCTATGACTATGACTATGACTATCCACTGTCGCTCTTCAGCTATTTATCATTATGACATTGGCTTGGCTTTCGGGCTGATTTGCCTGGGGAGGCGACATCTGTGCCCTGGGCTGTCCCTAAGCTCTTAATCAAAGCTCTGTGCCACAATGTTTTCCATGGCAAAGCTCATCTTGGGAATACTTCTAGCTGCGAAAGAGTATCCACTTACATCTTTCAATCTCACTCCCCACACCCCACTCCCTTCCCAACTCTAGTACAACTTGAGCAGGCTTTGTTAGACTGTCTCATGGTTATCCTTGGCTTTGCTTTTCAATTCAACTGGAAAAGTTGCTCAGAGCTGAGCTGGCAAATTTCTTGTATGCATTTTCCCATTTAATGAAATATTTTTGTTGAACATGAATAATTGAAATAATTTCAATTGTTTGAAGAATATTTTCTATAATTTTTTAATTAAATAATTTGAATATATTTGAGGCATATATACGAAAAATATAGTTAATTTCTCTTTATATTTGTACAGCATACTGTTCTTAAAAAACTAGATAAAAAAAAGAAAAATAATATAGGGAAAGGCAGATCAAAAGAATCTGTCAGCATGGATAAACCACGCCCGATAATCATTTCACATTTACTCAATTACGCCCATAAATGTCAGAGCTCTTGGGGATTGGGGACTTGGGCTTGGGTTCGTTGTATAGTAGATTTCGCTAGGAGTTCATGGGGCCACGTTACGGGCAACTGGTCGGTTAAGCCAATTTATTAAATAAAAAACCATTTGTCACATTTTATTCAAGTTTTGAGCGTGGACATTTTGTGTATTGTTGGTATCATGGTCCTTGTTAGTGTTGTTGTTGGTGGTGGTGGTGTGCGTGGCCTGTTGTTATCTTTATGACATTTCCAGCGAGCAATGAAACAGAAACCCCAAAACCCATAAAAGACAAAACACAAGCAGCACAAGCTGGCCAAAAAGGAATTGCCCGGACAAAAGGTCAGACTGACATTTTTCTTCATTAATTTCACCTGGTCAACTGATAAAAAAAAATAAAAGCCAAACGACGACAGCAGCGATGATCATAAAAGTAATATGTAATAACCAGATAATAACAATGACAAGAAAACCTTTTTTTCTCCAACGGTTCCTGCCCTTTTCCTTCGACCACTCTAACATATTGTGTTCTGTTTTTGGGCCCAGAAACAGATAGAGAGATTCCGATTCATAGAAATTTTCAGCTGTTGTTAAGACCTAGTTGAAGTTGGCAGGAGCAACGAATTCAGTCGAATAAGCAGAGACAATGGACACGAAGACGTGGCCAACCGCAATTAGTTGATTGCAGTCAGGCTCAACTCCATCAAAGATTGTAAGTGCTTTCAATTTCATAGCTGTCCAAGTCAAAAACAATTGTTCCCCTCTCTCCCTCTCTTTCGATCTCTCTCTCTCTCTCTTTCCATTTCTTTTGGTTTCATTCGCACAGTCTATAAGCTATTTTGCTGCTGCTCTCGACGGAAATTAAACTTGTCCAAAAGTTTAAATGCCTTTCTGCCGCTTCCCGTTATACTTGCATTTCGCTTGACTTTTGTTCTCAAGTTGCGACTGCCTCTTAACATGGTATATACCAGACCGTACATCCCCTTCACCCACCCCCTCACAATACCCCTACCACAGCGCTGTCATACATAGTTTCCATTTTGGCCACCATTTATTGTGTGTGTATGTGTTCGTTCTGCGAGTTTTCTAATTTGTTCGCTTCAAGCAATTAAACGTTGCATCCGTTTTCATGGCAAACCTATCTGTCTCTTTCTCTCTATGTCTGTATCTATCTCTATCTCTGTCTGTTTTCATAGTTGGACTAGTTGATATGCATTTGCGGCTGCTTTTGTGACAAATGAAGCATGTCAAGTGGTTCCCCGTTTGTCGACGCAACTCAGACTCAAGTGTTGACCGTCACATCTCCTCTCTCGCTCCAAATCTCTCTATCTATCTCGGTCTGGCGTGGGCTTGACGGCAAATGCAAATAACTGTGATTAGTTGTATGTTATATTCACTTGAAAATACGAGTGTAAGCAGTTAATTATGCCATAATTGGAACTTATTCCCAGTAAACACAACCACTCAAGACGACAGTCGTCAAGGTTACCAGCGACTTGCGTAGGTAAACTAGTTGAATATGAAATGAACTTGAGACGCAAAGTAGCAAAACTTTTCATACTCACTCTATGTGCACACATTCACACACATTAACATGAGCACTCAAAACTTGGGAGTGAGTTATGCACATGTTATAAATAATAAACTGAAATTTAATAATGCCCCGATGAAAACTTAATGATAATCACGAAAAAAATACTGCCACAGTAATAATGTATGAGTAAAAAGCAAATAAAAAAATATATGTAAAAAATATAAATAACATTATATTGTGTTCTGTTTTATTTTGCAGTCTGTTGGGAAGGCGAGAAGAGAACTGCAGCACGCCTGCAGTTATGCAATGGAAAATTTATTTCCCTACTCAGCCAAGGGCTGAACAAATTGTTTCGCGTAAATATTTAACAGTCGCAATGAATTGCATTCCCGGCTATTGAAAGTAAAAGCTCCACAGAAGAAAAGACAAAAAAAAAACTAAAGAAAACTCTATATAATATACATTTATTTTTCTATAGACGAGCAAAACAAATAAACAAAACTGGCAAGTGCCAGTCAACGCATAAACATTGTCAAAAGCATTACAAAAACAGAGTCAGAAACAGAAACAGAGACAAATACGACAAGCGCAATATAAATAAATACTGAGGCAGAAAAAAAAAAATTGAGGAGCAAAGTGTAGGAAAAACGCATAAACAAATAAAATGAAACTTAAAATATTTCCGCTGACAGCGGATGCAATGTTGGCGCAGCGTCGGCGCCGCGTAATGAAATTGCAACGGAAACATAAAATGCCGGAAATATGCTCATGGCTAATTGTTGCCGCTGCCGCAGCATCGGCCACTTGGCTGACCCTCTCCCGATCCCTGGCCGCAGCCCAGGATGACGACGACAGCGAAATGCATCAGCATCATATGGATTTGATGCACCAGCAGCAGCATACGGATTTCATAATTGGCGAATCGGAGGAACGAGATCACATTGCCCATCATTTGGGTAAGTACATAGTTATATAGGTTCATAATTTCAATATTGTAAAATAGTTGTCAATATATCAGCAATTTCACATTCACCATTTTGATGCTTACGGTATGAAAATCGGAGAAAATTTTAAACATTATGGCATTGAAAGTTCGGAGGGTGCCCCAAAATGGAATTGTGGAGTAAAATTTCAACTTCCATTGAGTGAAATGATTGATTTGGTGATTTCGACTCCGATCGATTAGAAATTTCAACACCATCATTTTGGTGGGTAAATTTTGAAATTTGGATGATTTTTGACAAAGTTATGGCATTTTGAAGTTTAGAAGAAGTGCACAAGATGGAGTTTCTGACTGAAAATTCAACTTCTGTGGGGTGAAATTTTCGAATATGAGATTTTGATACCGATCGATCAGATATTTCAACACCATCATTTTGGTGGGTAAATTTTGAAATTTGGATGATTTTTGAGAAAGTAATGGCATTTTGAAGTTTAGAAGGGGTGCACAAGATGGAGTTTCTGATTGAAAATTCAACTTCTGTGGGGTGAAATTTTCGAATATGAGATTTTGGTACCGATCAATCAGAAATTTCAACACCATCATTTTGGTGGGTAAATTTTGAAATTTGGATGATTTTTGAGAAAGTTATGGCATTTTGAAGTTTAGAAGGGGTGCACAAGATGAAGTTTCTGACTGAAAATTAAACTTCTGTGGGGTGAAATTTTCGAATATGAGATTTTGGTACCGATCGATCAGAAATTTCAACACCATCATTTTGGTGGGTAAATTTTGAAATTTGGATGATTTTTGAAGTTTAGAAGGGGTGCACAAGATGGAGTCTCTGACTGAAAATTCAACTTCTGTGGGGTGAAATTCTCGAATATGAGATTTTGGTACCGATCAATCAGAAATTTCAACACCATCATTTTGGTGGGTAAATTTTGAAATTTGGATGATTTTTGAGAAAGTTATGGCATTTTGAAGTTTAGAAGGGGTGCACAAGATGGAGTTTCTGACTGAAAATTCAACTTCTGTGGGGTGAAATTTTCGAATATGAGATTTTGGTACCGATCGATCAGAAATTTCAACACCATCATTTTGGTGGGTAAATTTTGAAATTTGGATGATTTTTGAAGTTTAGAAGGGGTGCACAAGATGGAGTTTCTGACTGAAAATTCAACTTCTGTGGGGTCAAATTTTCGAATATGAGATTTTGGTACCGATCGATCAGAAATTTCAACACCATCATTTTGGTGGGTAAATTTTGAAATTTGGATGATTTTTGAGAAAGTTATGGCATTTTGAAGTTTAGAAGGGGTGCACAAGATGGAGTTTCTGACTGAAAATTCAACTTCTGTGGGGTGAAATTCTCGAATATGAGATTTAGGTACCGATCGATCAGAAATTTCAACACCATCATTTTGGTGGGTAAATTTTGAAATTTGAATGATTTTTGAGAAAGTAATGGCATTTTGAAGTTTAGAAGGGGTGCACAAGATGGAGTTTCTGACTGAAAATTCAACTTCTGTGAGGTGAAATTTTCGAATATGAGATTTTGGTACCGATCGATCAGAAATTTTAACACCATCATTTTAGTGGGTAAATTTTAAAATTTGGATGATTTTTGAGAAAGTTATGGCATTTTGAAGTTTAGAAGGGGTGCACAAGATGGAGTTTCTGACTGAAAATTCAACTTCTGTGGGGTCAAATTTTCGAATATGAGATTTTGGTACCGATCGATCAGAAATTTCAACACCATCATTTTGGTGGGTAAATTTTGAAATTTGGATGATTTTTGAGAAAGTTATGGCATTTTGAAGTTTAGAAGGGGTGCACAAGATGGAGTTTCTGACTGAAAATTCAACTTCTGTGGGGTGAAATTCTCGAATATGAGATTTAGGTACCGATCGATCAGAAATTTCAACACCATCATTTTGGTGGGTAAATTTTGAAATTTGAATGATTTTTGAGAAAGTAATGGCATTTTGAAGTTTAGAAGGGGTGCACAAGATGGAGTTTCTGACTGAAAATTCAACTTCTGTGAGGTGAAATTTTCGAATATGAGATTTTGGTACCGATCGATCAGAAATTTTAACACCATCATTTTAGTGGGTAAATTTTAAAATTTGGATGATTTTTGAGAAAGTTATGGCATTTTGAAGTTTAGAAGGGGTGCACAAGATGGAGTTTCTGACTGAAAATTCAACTTCTGTGGGGTCAAATTTTCGAATATGAGATTTTGGTACCGATCGATCAGAAATTTCAACACCATCATTTTGGTGGGTAAATTTTGAAATTTGGATGATTTTTGAGAAAGTTACGGCATTTTGAAGTTTAGAAGGGGTGCACAAGATGGAGTTCTAACTGAAAATTCAACTTCTGTGGGGTAAAATTTTCGAATATGAGATTTTGGTACCGATCGATCAGAAATTTCAACACCATCATTTTGGTGGGTAAATTTTGAAATTTGGATGATTTTTGAGAAAGTTATGGCATTTTGAAGTTTAGAAGGGGTGCACAAGATGGAGTTTCTGACTGAAAATTCAACTTCTGTGAGGTGAAATTTTCGAATATGAGATTTTGGTACCGATCGATCAGAAATTTTAACACCATCATTTTGGTGGGTAAATTTTAAAATTTGGATGATTTTTGAGAAAGTTATGGCATTTTGAAGTTTAGAAGGGGTGCACAAGATGGAGTTTCTGACTGAAAATTCAACTTCTGTGGGGTCAAATTTTCGAATATGAGATTTTGGTACCGATCGATCAGAAATTTCAACACCATCATTTTGGTGGGTAAATTTTGAAATTTGGATGATTTTTGAGAAAGTTATGGCATTTTGAAGTTTAGAAGGGGTGCACAAGATGGAGTTTCTGACTGAAAATTCAACTTCAGTGGGGTGAAATTCTCGAATATGAGATTTAGGTACCGATCGATCAGAAATTTCAACACCATCATTTTGGTGGGTAAATTTTGAAATTTGGATGATTTTTGAGAAAGTAATGGCATTTTGAAGTTTAGAAGGGGTGCACAAGATGGAGTTTCTGACTGAAAATTCAACTTCTGTGAGGTGAAATTTTCGAATATGAGATTTTGGTACCGATCGATCAGAAATTTTAACACCATCATTTTGGTGGGTAAATTTTGAAATTTGGATGATTTTTGAGAAAGTTATGGCATTTTGAAGTTTAGAAGGGGTGCACAAGATGGAGTTTCTGACTGAAAATTCAACTTCTGTGGGGTCAAATTTTCGAATATGAGATTTTGGTACCGATCGATCAGAAATTTCAACACCATCATTTTGGTGGGTAAATTTTGAAATTTGGATGATTTTTGAGAAAGTTACGGCATTTTGAAGTTTAGAAGGGGTGCGCAAGATGGAGTTCTGACTGAAAATTCAACTTCTGTGGGGTAAAATTTTCGAATATGAGATTTTGGTACCGATCGATCAGAAATTTCAACACCATCATTTTGGTGGGTAAATTTTGAAATTTGGATGATTTTTGAGATAGTTATGGCATTTTGAAGTTTAGAAGGGGTGCACAAGATGGAGTCTCTGACTGAAAATTCAACTTCTGTGGGGTGAAATTCTCGAATATGAGATTTAGGTACCGATCGATCAGAAATTTCTACACCATCATTTTGGTGGGTAAATTTTGAAATTTGGATGATTTTTGAGAAATTTATGGCATTTTGAAGTTTAGAAGGGGTGCACAAGATGGAGTTTCTGACTGAAAATTCAACTTCTGTGGGGTGAAATTTTCGAATATGAGATTTTGGTACCGATCGATCAGAAATTTCAACACCATCATTTTGGTGGGTAAATTTTGAAATTTGGATGATTTTTGAGAAAGTTACGGCATTTTGAAGTTTAGAAGGGGTGCACAAGATGGAGTTCTGACTGAAAATTCAACTTCTGTGGGGTAAAATTTTCGAATATGAGATTTTGGTACCGATCGATCAGAAATTTCAACACCATCATTTTGGTGGGTAAATTTTGAAATTTGGATGATTTTGAGATAGTTATGGCATTTTGAAGTTTAGAAGGGGTGCACAAGATGGAGTTTCTGACTGAAAATTCAACTTCTGTGGGGTGAAATTCTCGAAAATGAGATTTAGGTACCGATCGATCAGAAATTTCAACACCATCATTTTGGTGGGTAAATTTTGAAATTTGGATGATTTTTGAGAAAGTTATGGCATTTTGAAGTTTAGAAGGGGTGCACAAGATGGAGTTTCTGACTGAAAATTCAACTTCTGTGGGGTGAAATTTTCGAATATGAGATTTTGGTACCGATC
Source organism: Drosophila quadrilineata (assembly GCA_018150725.1). Classification (NCBI taxonomy): domain Eukaryota; kingdom Metazoa; phylum Arthropoda; class Insecta; order Diptera; family Drosophilidae; genus Drosophila; species Drosophila quadrilineata. The sequence goes on along the minus strand of JAECWN010000452.1, from coordinate 7,854,547 downwards.
GATCAGAAATTTCAACACCATCATTTTGGTGGGTAAATTTTGAAATTTGGATGATTTTTGAGAAAGTTATGGCATTGTGAAGTTTAGAAGGGGTGCACAAGATGGAGTTTCTGACCGAAAATTCAACTTCTGTGGGGTCAAATTTTCGAATATGAGATTTTGGTACCGATCGATCAGAAATTTCAACACCATCATTTTGGTGGGTAAATTTTGAAATTTGGATGATTTTTGAGAAAGTTATGGCATTTTGAAGTTTAGAAGGGGTGCACAAGATGGAGTTTCTGACTGAAAATTCAACTTCTGTGGGATGAAATTTTCGAATATGAGATTTTGGTACCGATCGATCAGAATTTTCAACACCATCATTTTGGTGGGTAAATTTTGAAATTTGGATGATTTTTGAGAAATTTATGGCATTTTGAAGTTTAGAAGGGGTGCACAAGATGGAGTTTCTGAATGAAAATTCAACTTCTGTGGGGTCAAATTTTCGAATATGAGATTTTGGTACCGATCGATCAGAAATTTCAACACCATCATTTTGGTGGGTAAATTTTGAAATTTGGATGATTTTTGAGATAGTTATGGCATTTTGAAGTTTAGAAGGGGTGCATAAGATGGAGTTTCTGACTGAAAATTCAACTTCTGTGGGGTCAAATTTTCGAATATGAGATTTTGGTACCGATCGATCAGAAATTTCAACACCATCATTTTGGTGGGTAAATTTTGAAATTTGGATGATTTTTGAGAAAGTTATGGCATTTTGAAGTTTAGAGGGGTCTACAAGCTGGAATTTCTGACTGAAATTTTAAGTTCTGTGGGGTGAAAATTTCGTATATGAGATTTTGGTACCAATCGATCAGAAATTTAAATACCTGGATTTTGGTGGGTAAATTTTGAAAAATGGATGATTTTTAACAAAGTTATGGCTTTTCGAAGTTTGGCTGGTGCCACAAAATGGGATTTTTGGGTAAAATTTTAAATTTTGATTTTTATTTTCATTTTTGAAAAAGTTTTAGCTATTATTTTTATTTTCTAAAGGGCACAGGGTATAAGACATATACAAGAAACTTAAGATGATATAGATTTTTGAGAGTTGCAAAATTCAGTGTCACTTTCTTGAGTTTCTGTCAACCTTTGATACGCATTGCAGGCAAAGCGAAGTAAACAGCGAAAGACAGCTGAAGAAGGAATAGACTGAGAAAGAGAGGGAGAGAGGGGGAGAGAAAGCGAGAAAGTGATAGCAGTGTCATGCTCTATTTGCTTTTCCTCTTGCTTTTGCTTTTGCTCAGCGCAAGGTCAACTTGGCGTGGTTGCCAAGTGCTAGCAAACTTTTCAGTATCTGCCTGTCCAACTATATCTCTCTGCATCTCTCTCTTTCTCTGGCAGTATTGCCTTCTCTCTCTGATTGTGAGTTGGTGTCACTTGAGTGGAATTATGTGACTGACTGACTGTGGCATAGTGTCAAATCCCAAAAACCAGTTTGCCTCATTGCTCATGCCCTCTCACTCACTCACATTACCTCCGTCTCACTCACTCACCCACTCAGTGACTGGGTTGGCAGTTGGAAGCACGTGCTTCGTTGGCTTTAGTGGCCGTTTAGGTGCTGGTGGCAGACTTAAGCAGTTCACAGCATAATTAAAGCGCCCACATGGCGTATGCGTATTCTGCCTGAAATTCGAATTGTGGCTGCCTTCTTGACTGTCTGCCCAATATGTAACCCAATACAAACACACTCATACACACTCATACTCATACACACATGAAACCACACTCAGTACACAAGAGTCAACCCATGGGCAAACTAGAGCCATGTTTGTGGCCACTTAAGTTTTCTTTGTGCATGACTTGTGGGCAGCCACTGTAGCCGTTGTCCCTTTTTGGGGTTTGGGGCGGCTCAACAAGTGGACAACAGTTGACATTGTTCAACAATGTTGAAGCGCTCAAAATCCATGTATCCATATACATGTATGTGTGTGTGTGTCTACTTAGGCTACAACAAGTGATTGACACTCTGATTGATGGCGCTTAGGGTCGCTGGGATCGTTGTGCCATTGGGACGCTTTTTGGGTTTATGACTTGACATCTTGCCCAAGATTTTCATTTTCATTCACATAGGCAATGCACTGAATTTTAAGCAAAAGTCCTCCCAGATTCCCTTTTTGTAGCTTCAGCTTCAAATTTATGACAAATTCATTGCACATTTGTGTGACATTTAAAGCATTCGCGAGCTTTAAATATTTTAGAAAGGTTGTTATATGTTTGCTCATTTAATTCTCCATAGGATATTAGGTATTTAATTTCAATTTATAATTTCTGTGATTTTATTTCATTTGGATTTGGCTCAACTTTTGAGCTCAAATCCCGGCAGCATCTCTGCGTCTGTCATTTTAATCACGTAGTGAAAAGTTTTCCACTAATAAACCGCTTTTGTAGTAGATTTTTGCAGAGTTTTCGCAATGCATTTCCATCACTTTCACATACGTGAGCCAAATGAAATTTCTTGCTATGATTCCGTTTAACTGTTTTTGATGTGCATTTCACCATTTATTTTTTTTGCCAGCCAGCCACGCCCCTTGTCCACACTGCCAGAGTAAGATAAAGGGCGGGAGTGGAGAAGAGATATATGTATATTCCCAATGCACGTAGACCCCATAAAACATTACCCATTGCCAACCTCATCCTTTAGCTGCAATTGTTTGACAATTTTTCAACAATTTCCCAACTGACTGCAAAATTGCTCTCCCCCTCCTCCCATTTCACGTCATTCTTTTATAGTATGCCCCACTATATGTATGTGTGTGCATCTTTCACACGCTTTGCGTTGCCTCTAAAAAGTATGCAACACTTTTTGCCTTTCTCGTTTTGTTTTTTCGCTTTACATTGTTTAGCGCATTGCATGGTTGGCGGAACGGGGCGGATGAGTAACGGCGGGGAACGGGGAAGGGCCAACGAACAACGCTCAACGAGGAGGAAAAACAGAGCAAAAAGAATGGCAATCACAGCCTCTGCTGTGGTGTTCTTATTGTTGTTGCTATTGCTGTAATTTGTTTTTTATTTTCGTAGCTTTTGTTTTGTTTGGTTTTTGTCTCGTGTTCTCTTTGTTTCGTTGTTGGATTTTTGCGCCTTTGGCTCTTGGCGAATGTTTGTTTTTAACATCATTTCACGTTGGGTTCGTTTGTTACGTTTGTTACTCTCGTTTGAAGTCGCCTTTGTAGTTTTGTTTTACACAAATTTAATTTGCCATCACTTTGCATCTGACCTATGCCCTCGGCCACGAGCTGCAGGCATCAGCATGAGTATCTGTCTGTCTTTGAATTTATTATGAAGCAGCAGCCGTCCTTAGGCTAATTTGCCGACATCTGCCAGCTCAATTACCCAACATAAAAATGAACAAGTTTCGGCCAAGTTGCCTGACAACTACTAGATGATAAACTTATCGGTCGAATGCATACTGGGGTCACACCTACAAGCTGTTAGCCTCTGACACATGACACTGCAACGCAATGGGAATGCAAAAAGTGCTTCGACTTTTAGCACTAAATATCTGGATTTGCAAATTTGAAAGTTACACTCTCTGTTGGCCAACTCAACCAGGCCAGGCCAAATGCTAAATGCTAAATGCAGGGCCATAAAAGTTGTCTGGCCAATAACTGACAGCCTGCAACATGAGTGTTGCCGATGCTGCCCCAAAAGTCAACTCATAGTCTCACTAAGTTCCAGAGTGTTGCACGCATCACTTCCTCTCCATTCTCTCCTTATCCCTTTTTCCCTTATTTCTGTCACTTTTATTTCGCACTCTTTCTCTTTATTTCCGCAATCTTTCTGCTCACGTACTCAGCAAACTTGAAGTTTTACAATCATTTTGGCCCAGTGCGAGTTGTTGTTGCTTTTGCTGCTCTTGACCAACTTGGCCCGCACAAAGTTGGCCCTAAATGCAGCCAAAGCTCAGGCCACGCCAAGGTGTTTAAAGAGATTGATGAGTTGCAGATTAAGTGAATAAAACGCTTCAACTCGCATTTGATAAGCTCAATCAGGATATTCCCAAGAACTATGCTCATATATCAGAGCTCCCAAATGCATGCTAACTACTCCAATAACTATTATATTTTATGATCCTTTATTACCTCAATTTTCAACTGCTAAAATAAATTTTTTTAGTTAGCATCTTGATATACTTAACCTAAACTACTTGTGGTATTGTTTCCTTTTAGAAAATGTATTTCATTTCGAAATTTTATCTATTTACAAATTATTTAAGTTATTATTCAAAAACTTAAATTTAGTTATCTGAAATAGAATTTGCTGTCAGTTGATTTTAACTGAGATTATTTTTAATATTTCACTGTCAACAATATATAAATCATTTCTGCTAAACTACTGCAGAATATGTTCAACATTTACTTTGTAATTCCGCAAATAGAATAGAAAAGTTAACTTATTTGCCATGAAATGCAATTATAAATGAATAAAGGAAATGCGCAAATATTAGTGCAATTATTACCGCAATTTGTGGGCTTTCTCCTACTTTCACATTCACTGTAAATGCCTGAAGCTTCTGCGTTAAATGTACGTGAGCGGAAAGCAAGTGTAATAATTGCCAAAGGACACACAGGACTACTGTGTGCAGTGTACACTAGCCAACAAATTACTAAGAGTAAATTTTAGCAAAATTAAATTAAACTAAAGACATTAAAATCAATAAAATTGTAAGATTGAGTGAATTTAATGGGCAGACTTCTCTTGATTTTAACTGAATTATTTTAATTTTAATGCACAATTCCCAATCAAATTTAAAATTCAAGAAGCATTGCCAAAATTAGAATAACAATTTCTAAATAAAGTATATATTATCATAAATTTTTTCACACAGAATTTACTTGGTGAAGACAGCCCAATTTGCAGTTGAGGGAAGAATTTGTCGAAATTTGTCGTAATTATAATCATTAGCAGGGAAAGAACAACAAATCGTAGACAAATTTGCGCAGCTTTAAGGCTGTGAGCTGTTGACACCTACTTGCCTAAGGGCCAAGTACGAGTGGAAGGACGTGGAGTATCCGAATCCGTATCCGTAAACGTCTTGCTAGCCGTGTCCGGGTGCTAAGCTGACTGTTGAGAGTTGGCCAGGGTAATGGCAGTGTCGTCTGTCTGCAATTTTTGGCTAATAAATCATTGAGAGCTGACACGAAAATTGGCTTAAATGCGTTAGCATTATGGCCAAAATCAACAGCAGACGTCCAGGCGTCTCTCTCTCTCGGCCTCTTCCTACTGCCCCTACAATCCCAACCAATGGGAGCCAATGGGAATTCTATGCTGAACTAGCCAGGACTGCGATGAGATATGATATGGTGGGATGTCTGTCGCAGCAGGTGCGTCGCTTCTCAAAAGCATCCCAGGCAGATGTGGAGGCGCCACAGGATGCGTAAATTAAAATGTTCGTCTACTTAGCACGAAACAGGAAAAGAAGCTACAGTTTTTCTTAGACAACTTTATTGTTTTTGTTGCAACATTTTTCTTCCTTTTTTTTTTTCTTTGTTGGTCTCTTACATGTTTATGCTGCCACTTTGACTCCTGCCACATTCATTCTCATTCTGATTCTCATTTGTTTGCGTTTTGTTTTGCCTTTCGATATACTTTCGTGGCAGCTGAAAGGGACCTACGCGAAAGAGGCTCTCCGAAATTTTAAAGCATATTTCTTGGCGCGCTGCCGCAAGTAAAATGGCATAATAAATAAATCTACTTTGAATTAGCGCCATTTACTTTACATTTATTTTTGCTGCCGTGCAATTTATGGCCTTCAATGTCTCAAAGATCTCCCTCAAGCATCCTCGCCCACAATCGCGCCCACTTTCCTTTTCCCTTGTTATTGTTGTGTGTCTTCGGCGCGTGCTTTTTGGCTAATGAAGTTTTGAGGTTCTTAAGACCCACGCCACAACAACTCAGCCAGAGTAGAGAAAAAAAGGTGAGTGCAATCAAGTGGCAAACAAAAATGGCTCAATTTGAAGAAGTATGCTCATAAGCATTTCGGTTGTTTAATGATAGGGAAATGAAAGATGGCCAATTCCGAGAAATGTATTCCTGCAACATTATTCATGAGTTCAATATCAAAATCATAATCAGAGTCAAAGCAATGCCCACAATTATTTATAAATTTACTACAAATGATATTGGCTGGTTAATTTGGGACTGTTGGCGTTAAAGTTGATTTAGCCACATTTACATACCAATTTCTTGCTCAATCGTCACTTGCCGTTGACGTCTCTCTGCTGGCGAATGCTATTGATTTTCGCCTTCATTTATTTGTTGGCCACCTTGGCACATATACAAACAAATTTGTTTGTATTTTTTTCTTTCGTTTTTGCCTAGTTTGTCGGGATACGATGACAGCTCTAGAATGAAGTTATTTATAAGCGTAAAGACCTTGGACTGTAACCGGTGCGTGCAGACAGACTGTCAATAGGGCAAATGAATTGGAATTTTGGCTTTACTTCGGCCAGATCCAATATTGAATTTAGAAAAACAAAAAAATAAAACGGAGACAGAATGAAACGCAAATGGCAACAACATTGACATAAGACACACACACACACACATTTACACATATACACAGAAGACAAGAAAATGCGAGAGCTGCTTGAAGTGAATGAATGACGAGAGGGCAAAAATGAAACAAATTTTCAATTAATTCTCATGCTCTGCAAATTCGGGCAGAGTTTGCATTTTAATAAACGCCAAACACATGCTAACTGCTCAGCAACAGTGAGGTGGTACATCAAAAGAGTGGGGAGGAGAGGAGTGGAGTATGAGGAAATGGGTCTGCATGTATTTGCAATTGCAGTGACTTTGTGAAAATGTCACAGCTGGCTGCTAGGGCACAAATACATTTTGTGGCTGCAACAACGACGCACAGAAGTATGCAATAAATTCGATTTCACCAGCATTGCATTGGGCTTGGGTTTGAAATTGGGATTGAGAATGGGATAGGGATTGGGGTTGGGATTGTGATTGGGCTTGTGCTGTCAGCATCGCAAAAGGGCTGAAATGGGGTTCAGTTGGAGATGTAGTTGGCGCTGAAGCTACCAAACATCAAATGCAGTAAAAAGCAAAATCCCTTGTTGATGCTGAAGTTAGGCAACAACTTTGCGCTCGAGTTGCCAGCACAGGCTGTTTGTAATATTTTGTGTTGCATTGTTGCAAATGCCACCCAGACCCTCTGCTTCAGTTGGCTGTCATATTGCCATGGCAGTGGGGCTGTCTGGCTGGCTTGTGGCTCATGTGGAAGGCACAGGAAATGCATTCAAAGAGGCCACAAATGTTGCCAGCGAATGTTACGTGCCATCTCAACCAGACAAGAGAACGAGTTGTGCAACTTTCATTTTTCCACAATTCTTTTTTTTACATTTTCCCTTCTATTCTTTCTGTGGACAACTTCTTTTACGATTTCTTACTGCATCGAGAACGAATGACGTGATTTGCAGGCAAGTCGACGTGACCGTGAAAATAGGTTAGATAATAATCAAAAAATGGAAAAAAAAACAAGAAAAGTTTATCGAAAAGCGTCAACTACATTGAATACAAATAAAAATCTGACTGACAGTTTTTGGCAAAGTGTTGCACTTTAGATTGTAAATTGATGGGTTTGCAAGACTTCTTGAAAACGTAAACTTAACTATATTAAACTGTTCTCAGCTCTAAATTTCCTGACATCTATTCTGTAATTTAAGTCCATTGATTGCTGCTTTAATGGGTACTCTATGATGTTTGCCTGTGAATCGCATGAAACTAATTTAATGCTCCATAATTCCGCAAATAATCGGTAAACATTAATTGCATTGCCAGCTCATTTATGGCTTCGATGCCAAATTCTAAACAGAACATAAATCCGTTTACTCATTTAGCCATTTCGCTGCATTTAGTAAATATTTTATGACGCGTGTATTGCATTACATGTCTGGGGGATATTGCAGGTAACTTCCATCCCCTTGATGGTTCCATTATTGATTTCAATGGCGGAACCTGCCACAGACTACTACTACTACAGGGAAGAAGGCAGACTGCTGCACAAAAGTCAAATTTGCACATTTTGTGCAAGTTCATTTTGTTGGTTGGATAGAAATTACAAGCTGCTCGTAAAGAAGCCCCTTGAACAAATGCGCTAAAATATGGGGGGAACAAATAATTTTGGTAGGAGAGAGGAGGGAGATATTGCGTGGGTTTCCTGAATTTCAACAGAATTCCCTGACAACCTGCTGTGTGCGTGTTGCGTGTGGTTTTTGTGTAGGTTTCCCAGGTATTCTGCTGCGGATGCTGTTTATCTGTTTATATGCTCACCACAAATTGAATTTGGAGCCGAGCTAACTTGGCTAAAATTAACTACCTAATATCGGTGAATGTAACTGTCTCTTCCCTTTATTGTTCTCTCTTTTTGGCTTCCATCAATCGCACGTGAAGCGGAAATGCAAAATCACGAGGAGCTGCTGGAGGATATTCGCGAGGATACGGCCATCAATGCCATACCAGACAAAGGTAAGACAATACCTCTCTATAACAGATTTTTCACATATTCCCACACTGAGCAAAAGTTTCTCGAAAATTTTGAGTACTTTAGCCATGACATAATCCACATAATTAAAATTATTTAAAAATGAAATAATTGAAACGAAATGTATGCTTATTAAAATTGTAGTGCAAATAGTGATTAGCTATTTATGACTAATATTTATGGCTCTTTGAACATTTTAATTTAATTTCGAAACACGTCTAATGCATAATGAATTTTAATCTCTGCTAAAAACAGTTATTCTAATTAAACAAATTAATGGAAAATGGTAAAAAAAAATGTATAAATTTATTGCGGCATTTTTAGGAATATTTAAGATGATTTACAAAAATATTTGTTTAGTTTTTTTTTACCATAAATTGTAGCAAGATTTTTAGGTAAGGGTATCTGCTGTTCGTTGTGGTCAATTAGACCACTGCTGACGTGTACTCGTGCTCGTATCGTTTTACTTATCCCTGGTGTCACGTGCTCATTTCTTGCCCCCCCCAACAGCAGCTTTGCCACTGACAGTGGCAACTGCCACGAAGTGTTGCCATTAAGTCAGTGGCTGCCTCAACTTGTTGTTGTTTATGTTGTAGTTGTTGTTGTCTGTCTTCAGTTACTGAGAACTGTCGCAGCATTTTTTCTCGCTTTTAAATTTTATTTATTGTAAATTGTATTTGAAACGTGCTGAGGTTCCATTTCTGCCATACTCTACCCCAAAAAAAAAAAAAAAATGGAAGAGATGTTTTTATATATATGAACTGAGTTGCATGTGTGTGTGTCGTGCAACTTAATAGAGTTGTTTAGCATTTAAATAGCGCCATTTGCTGACTGACGTCGTCGTCGTCGTCCTCGTGTTATTGTTGTTGTTGTTGTTGCTGTGCTTATTAAGCTGAAATGTCGCGTCGACTCGACTCGAGTTGAGTTGACTTAATAAAGTGAGCTTAAAGTTAAATTTGACAGAGAGGCGGAAATGCGCCTAGTGAGCTTATGGCAGGCAGTCCTCTGAGTCACTTTGCGATAACCCGAATTGCCGCCAGCATAATTGTATTTTATAATGGAAATAAAAACTAATATCATATGAGTGGCTGACTGGCTGAAAAGGACACACACTTTTTACAGCATTCAGGCTCGGATTATGATCAACACCATTTAAATGTATTTATTTAGCGCTTTATCGCTGGGGCATGACAATTACAAATGTGGGCTAAGCTCGAGTCTTGCAGGAGCAGCTAAGCCAGTTGAGATCCACAAATAATTTAGTGGCGTAGACGAGGCACTCGTCTAACAAATAGCCCAAAATGCGTATAAAGGGGCGGGCTGAAAAACGATTTGGTTTATGCTCATATATCATAAACATTATGTTAAGTATAGAGAACGAGGGAGAGTCGCAGAGGATACGCAATAAATCCACTCAACGCACAAGACATATGCACATTAAATCCTAATTTCATGTGCCCATAAATCCACTAAACAATCACACCCAAGACCCAGGACCCACGACTCAGCCGAATGATGTGCCACAAACAAAATATGTTACGAATTTGCGAATTTGCAAATATTTACACACGAACGCGCGGCAAAGTATGCTATAAAAATACACGCAATGTGTTGAGTGAAGTGTGGATCCAAGACAGAGCATAACAGGGACAGAGAGGAGAGGGACAGTGAGGTCGCATCGTGTTGAGTTGGTAGGACAGGCCCTCAGATATCAATATAAAGGAAACCAAATCAAATGAGTTGGCAAAAGGCAACCTAACAACAACAGCAGCAGCAACATGGCCGAACAAAGAGGAAACACAGATTAAGCCTGTCGAGTGAGAGAAAGCAAAGACTGAGAGCAGGTAAGGGGTGGCAGAGAGAGGGGGTGGAGTGAGCAGAGGGGAACGCTGTGCCAGGCCAGGGCAGTCTGTGGCAAATTTTTATTGACGCGTCGGGAACTGGGTAATCGAGCTTATTAACAGGCACAACGGCGACATTGAAGCGTTGTCATTGCCTACAAAGAGGCACTTGGTTGCCCACTCTTCCACACTCCCCCCACTCTCTCTCTACCACGCACTCCCTCCCTCCATTTCGCTGTCTCATTCACTCCCGCCATTATTATTATCTAGTCAAGCATACTTCACGGCGCGCAGCAAAACACAGTGTCTAGTCGAAGATAAGATGCTCTTGGCGAGTGAACATGGTTTATAGCCTTTTCTTTCAAAACAAACTTTGTTTGGAAAGTAAACAAATACACATACAAACTCACCTCAAATAAAGTATGTGAGACATTTTTAAATACTTTTCAGACAAGCGGATAATATGCAAGTGCTTAAATTAGTGGAATCTGCACGATTTCTTTGATTCGGCATGCCCCTTGCCAGTTTAAAGCGTATAATAAGCGGCGTAGAACGTGATGTTTAGTCGTAGATTAGCCGACAATCAGCAACATGACAACACACAACACACAGATACACCCACACAAAGCAAAGAGCTAAACAAACACACAAAGTTTGCCGTCATTGTCGAGCAATATACACTTTCGCGCCGTTTACCCCTTGCAAGTGAGATTTACAGCCACATCAATAGGCTGCCAACAGAAACAAAAAAAAAACAAAAAAAAAACAATGAGTTGAAGAAGCAGCGAAAGAATCACATACTTCCCCCCTCATATTTCTGCTCTTCCTCTCTCTTTGCTTATCACATTGTTTACGCATTTTGAGTACAAGATTGTTATGTGTTGATTTGCTTTAACTGACGCGTGCCCCGCATATACTATGCTGAGAAACCAACGCCAGTCGACGGAGTTTGTTTTCCTTTTTTGTTTTTATACATTGTTGAGGTCTCCTTGGCATGGCAGCGACACAAAACACAAACAAATACCCACACACACACACACATATATATATATATACAAGTACACTTATAGGCGCCATTTGTGGCTGTTGGGTTGAATTTTAAAGCCTCCATGGCGATAACCACAAATCTGTTGCATACTTGCGGGCGCGGCCTTAAAGTCAACCCGCGCATAACACGCATCGTTGGGCTTGTGATTGACTGAATGACTGACTGATTGACTGGCCGTAGGAAAGGATAAGGCAATTAAATGAAATTGCCATTGCAATTTAGCTTAAGGATATCTAAAATTTATAATGAGGAAATGTTTAAAGCTCAATAGATATTAAAGAACCATAATAATCTGAATTTGGCATTTTTTAATTTAAATTAATCATTTTATATCAATTTACTTTATCTAAGATATTAGAGCCCTTTATGACATAATTCGTTTTCGACAATATTCACTAATTAATTGGTTTCATTTCGAGATGGATTAGTCTTATCTAGTCAAAAGGAATTGTAGAGGTTTCACTATGCAATGTGTATGCGCAACACTCGCTATTCACCTTGGATTAGATAAGACCATTATGCTATACAACACTCCTTAAAAACACTTTTCTCTATTCACAGATCTGCCCAAATTTGGGGAACTTTTACAGAACGTCACTGTGCCCGTCAGTCGGGAGGCTGTGCTCCAGTGCGTTGTCGACAACCTGCAAACGTATAAGGTAAGTTTGCTTTCGGCCCATGAGTCACTGAGAGATGTAGGCACTGTTTGCGAATGCGGAATCGTGCTAGTTGTAGTACTAGTTTTTTTGGCAATCAGTGTAACAATTAGTAGGGGAAAACACCTATCGCCAGGTGTCGCTCGTAATGGGTCATGGCTCGCGGCAGCTGCTGGGTTGTCAGTCCAAACAGTTTACACTTCATCAAATGGAACGTGGCAGCATTTTAGGCAGTCGCACCCTGAAGAACCCTTTGCGTGAGGTCTCGTTAAACGCATAATGCGTGCGCCATTTATGCTGACCCTTTTGCTTTTCCTTTCACTTGATTTTTTTTTTCACTTTTCTTTTTTTTCGGTTCATTGTTTTGCTTGCCATATGGGTTTCTAGTTGGGGTCCTAGGCACGTTTCGAGCCCCTTAGGCGTCACTTTGATTTCGTGACCCGCCGCTCCAGCCATACAACGCACAAATGGTCAGCAATGAATTGCCGAAACGTAAATAGCAAACGGATGGCCACAAATTTCTGTTAGTCAGCTTTTAGGCTGAACTACTCAATGGTCCTGGATAAGGTAAATGGACTTCAGGACATGTAAAAGCGCACGCAACAAATTGATAATCTCTTTCGCTTCGGTTTTGGGGTCTCCATCAGTTGCTGTATCCTCTACCTCCCAACCCTTCCAAATGATGATATCGTTTGCACGGCAGCGCCCAAATGTGGTAATTGTGCTCCAAATCATATTTTTTTCTTATTTTTATTTTAAATTCTGAATCATGGGTATTCTTGTTGTTGCTTTTTAGCAAACAAATCGAAAGGCAGGTTGTTGCTGTTTGTTGTATTCCAATAAGAACAAACATCAGTAACTTACCTTAAGATCTGAAAGCTCATGGAATGATCAAAACACTTGAAAAATAGTTTCACTTGAATTGGTAATTGCGATCAAATTAATATTTTTTTTTATTTATTTTTACTTTTGTAATTTTGAATTAATTAATTATTTCATAGTTTTCTAGTTGTTGCTTTTAAACAAATAAATCGAAAGGCAAGGAGTTGCTGTTTGTTGCACTGTAATAAAAAACAAACATCAAGAACTTACCTTAAGACTTAAAAGCTCATTGAAGGAAGAAAACACTTATAAAAAAAGGTATCACTTCAACTCATTTCACTTCAATACACTCACTTATTTCTTTATTTTTATTTTATGAAAAATTTCAAGCATTACTCAAAGTATGATATTTAATTGCAAACTATACTATGAGAAATACTCAAAACTCGCCATAAATGATGACAGCTCTTTAATTTTGTATATTCACAAAACTCTATATATATATATATATATATATATATATATCCATGACTGGCCCATATTAGGATTATACATACTATATATAATACCGGTAGCTGCCTCTTTGAAAATTTCCAGTTTGGCACCTTTTGAGGCAAATTGTCGGCCGCCTTTTAGGCGACATTATGTGTCTTTTGGCTAATAAATGAGTTTGGGCCACGCTAGCTTAACATTAATATTGTGGCTAAATCGTTGAACGTTTTAGTTTTACAATATCCCCATTTACCGCTGAAAGTGTATTTTGTTCACTCCTCTCACTTTCTTCCCTGTACTACTTATAATATATATACATCCCATTTCTTTCACATTTCTTCACAATTTTTGTTGCTTTTTGTTGCAGATTGCGTGGCTACGTGTCGATACACAGACTATTTTAACGATACAAAATCACGTCATAACAAAAAATCATCGCATGAGTATTACTCACGCCGAGAAACGTGCTTGGATCCTGCGTATACGTGATGTCAAGGAGTCGGACAAGGGCTGGTACTGTATTCCAAAAATACCACAAGTGGATGTCAACACCTTGACTTGTGTTTATAATTAAGTTTCGGATTTGATATTTTATGAATTTCATCAACTTTCAAAGTGCATCCTTTCTTTATTTTTAACCTATTTTCCAGTTTATTTGTTACATGTTTTGTGCATACTTTTTATTTTATTTTTATTTTATTTTTACAGCCTTTAGAAAATTTGAATTCAGCCTGTTGTGCCATTTTACAATCATAAAATAACGCCACGCACGCTCCCTATCGTTTGAAATTTTGTTTTGGTTTAGGATTTCTGTTTTACAACATATGTAAGCTCTAGGTATATAGTGTATATATAGTATATAAGTATATCGAGAACAATCTAACATGAAACTGTTTACAACTGGCAGGTACATGTGCCAAATAAACACGGATCCCATGAAGAGTCAAGTCGGTTATCTGGATGTTGTCGGTGAGTATAGTACAGAATAAGAAACCCATAAACATATATCGATGATTTACGATTATGAACTGTAAACTTCAAGTGCAGAAAATGCAATTTGTAAGGACATGAAGAAAGCCAGAATACTTATAAATAAAATCAAAATTCTAAATGCTTTTTTTGCATAAGGAGGTGCTGAAATAGCTCTTCAATTGCCAGAGTCGATAATGAAGTGTAATTTCTGTTAAAGTGTGTGGTTGAAAGAGTCGATCAATTATTATACTCTATTCTCTGATAGTTTTTTTATTTGCCAGCTTTTATTTTTGTAAATTGCACTAATTGCTCGGGCAAGTGTGCGAGTGAGTGGAAAACTGGAAAAGTGTAAAAGTGTAAAAGTGGGCCAGTTTCAGTTGCAGTTGGGATTGAAATTGGGACTCTCAGAGTGGAGCGCAAAGTTGTGTGGAACTTCTAACAACTCACGATTGAGTCTAATTGCAATGGCTGCCGACTGCATTTTGTTGAATTTTGTTGAGTTAAGTTGAGTTGAGTTGAGTGGGCGTGGCATGGCTTTGTTGTTTGCCCATCGTTTGTTAAACTATTGGCTAATTGAGTTGAGTTGCCTGGGCAGCTCTTAAAGCCTCAACTCACATTTAAAGCGAATGCGAGTCCTTATTTTTCACTTAGCTGGCACCACATTAGTTGCTGTTGCTGTTGTTGTTTTTTTGTAACCTGAATGAAACAATGAACAGTTAGAGAGCAGCAGGTAATGAAACAATTTACATGCTACGTGCTATCTGCCTCTCACCACTTCCTGTTCCCCTCACCCAACACTATCTCTTTGGCTGCCTACGCCGCTGTCTATATATGTCCATTTCCATATCCGCTTCCATGTCCATGTCCGTGTTCGTGTCCATGTGCCCACGTTAATTATTCAGCTGGCGTACAGAAAACCTCAGAGGAGACAAGCCCAGACTCGTTTCACAGTCTACAGACTACAGTCTGATTTTAAATGAATATGCCGCCCTCCACGCGACTGTAACTGTATGTGAGCTCAGCTTTGGGGCTTGGGGTTGGGTTTTTGGGTTTCGGGTGCACTGGGATTGGGGTTTTCGGTTGGCCATGGTTCCGGCTTGGGAGGATTCCCATTTCCAACCCAAAAACCGAAACAAAAAAAAAAACCGCGGCATTTTCCTAGGCTCGTAAGTAACCACTTTGGTTGATTGTGTTTTCATTGATGTCGAAATTCATTACACTCTATATCTACACTGCAACAACTTTCGTCAGCAGCCCAAAAACACGCACAAACTTTACATTTCAGCCAAATTTGTCTCATTTTCTGACAGTGTAAAATGCTTAGCACTCAAAT
This sequence comes from Drosophila quadrilineata, assembly GCA_018150725.1. Taxonomy (NCBI): domain Eukaryota; kingdom Metazoa; phylum Arthropoda; class Insecta; order Diptera; family Drosophilidae; genus Drosophila; species Drosophila quadrilineata. The sequence goes on along the minus strand of JAECWN010000452.1, from coordinate 7,838,844 downwards.
GAACTAAGTCCATGGGACAAAATACGAAACCATTTTAAATCAACGCGCGGCTTTTGCTGCCACTGACAAAGTGAGAGCTCTTCTCCCTCATTTTCTCTATCTCTCTTATCCACTTTTACTCAGTCCTACTCTGTTGCATGTAGCTAGAAAACACTCTCACACACAACACACTCTTCAGATATCTCTAGCGACACATTGTAGTCATCATCAGCAGAGCTTCCATCACAAAATCATTGTTTATTTAGCAGCGACACTGGGAAATATTGGAGAAATTCAAGAGAATTGCGAGTGAGACAAAGTTGAGGAAGGTAAAGAAATGGGAGAACTATTAAATATTGTATACCAACAAATTGCAGTTCTTTAAAAACTACATAAATATCTTTGAAAATATAAGACTATTAGGATATCTATCATCTTTCAGACTTTCACACAAAAATGGATCAAAGTTATTTGTTGAATATCAAATTTTGCAATTTTTTTTAGTCCGCGAGATGAAAGCGTTTTCGTTCAATTGGAAGTACAATTTAATTGAATTTATTTTCCACACCAAAATCATACTTTCCCACACAGACATACACTGAAAGTCTATAAATCTAAAATTTGAATTTTTCATATTTTTAAGCTGCCGACAAATCGACTCATGTATTATTGGCCTTGCCTCCAAAAAGCCAATGGAAATCAAATAAAACTGCATAACTGAAAGAAAATCGCGAAATATATTTATGAAAAGAATCAAAGAAGGAAAGAGAGAGAGAGTGAGCGAGTGAATGGGAGGGTAATTCAGAGTGAGATAGCGAATGTCATAAACCATACGGCTTAGCATGGACAATAAGCAAAATATCAATTGGGAATATATATATGATACTATATATACTATGGTATAAATAATATTTGAAATGAATTATTCAATGCCTCGCTGGTTTTCAATACACAAACACAAATACGGAATCAACAAAAAAAAATACACACACAGAAACCGAAGCAAAAACAAAATACATAAAAACTTTAACTGTATCAACAAAATTTATATATGATATATATATAGAAATGAAAGCAAAAAGAAACTAAAATTGACGCGAATGCCACCGAAAATGTGTCCACAATTTTTATGGATGAGAAATTTGTTGTCCATTTTCGGTCAGCTTTTGATCTATGGCATTGAGGGTGTGATGTCCGTTGCTTTATGGTGCATATGGTTGTCTGTCTGTCTGTCTGTCTGTCTGTCTGTGGGAGTGAAAGTGTCCATTTTGGAAGAGGCAGAGATGGGGCAGGCAAAGCTCTGAAAGTATCAAAATGGCGCCGAGTCTGGATTTGTTGACTCAATGCGCGGTCCAAAATGGCTGAAAAATGGCATTTTAATGCAGCGAATTTAGAGCTCAAGTCTGAGAAACGAACTGGATAAACCGCGAATCGATATCAGCACTAAACTTGCCACATCAATTTTGCAGACTAATATAAAACAATCTGTTCAAGAATGAGTGGTTTTCAATTTTTAATTTTACAAATTTTATTTTTGCAAAAAACTTTGTTATTCATCCAGCCCACACAAAATATAATACAATTTTATAATATTAGTACCCGGTTATCTTAATTTCCATTTGCATGAGTTAAGCACATTTGAAATTAATTTTTATCTCTCATCATTTCAGTTCATTTCATAACTTATCACCCACTGAGCACAGCGATAAAAAACCTTTACCCCGACGGTGCACGTGGCGTGTGCCGCCTCCTTTGCCACAGCACCTCCTTAACCCATCCCTTTGGTCCTTGTGCTCTGTGTTAGTCCTGCCCCAGTCGTATTGTGGTAAGACTGCCTTTTGGGGCTTTTGTGATATGGCTGAGCCATTACTTGGCAAGTTAACAGCCTACTCAACTCAAACTCAACTTGACTCGATTCCTGTGAACTCGGTTTGTACAACATGACGTATACGCAACGTGTTACATGCCCTGTGTAATGTGGTGTGTGCACTGAGCAAAGTGGAGTAAAAAGCAAAAGTACATTTTGTAGAACATGCCCATCATTGTTGACACGTCGACTTTTAACTTTCAATGTGTTTCAATATGTGCGTCAGAACTGAGCCTATGTTTGCTCTCTTCGTCTCCTCCTCGTCGTGTTTCTTCAACACAAACTCAAGTGGGTCTTTTGGCCATTAAACGTGTGCCAATCGGCCATATCAAAAAAACAACCAACGTACACACAAAACAGAATCCATTCCATGGAAAGCAATCACTATGGTGAATGCTGTTAATAATTCCTTGGAAACTGTCATTCTTAAATAAATTGCCAAATTGCTGTCAGGTTTCTCTAACTCACATTTTTGTTTACAGGTTCATCATTTGCGGCATGGCAGAATTTAAGTGAAAATAAAGGAAACTTTTTTAAATGCTCTAGTTATTAAATGCACATTTCGTTTGACAGAGATGAGAAACTGGGGAGCGTTCATTCATTAAGTGGTCCCTTTCCATGTACATTTCTCTCTCTTTCTCTCTGTGTGTCTATATTTTCTCCACTGCTCAGTCTCCTTCCCTTTTGGGCAAACTGAAAAATTGTCAAGCGTAAAATTATAATTAATTGCCCAGTAACACCAGAGACGGGCAGGCACAGAGCACAGCACACAGCCCCAACTCCAGGTTCAGCTCCAGCTCCAGCTCCAGCTCCAGCTCCAGAGCTGCTCCCAGTTCCCAGGTCCAGGTCCAGTTTGTAGCCTGTCTCTGTGTTGTCTGTTAGCTGGCAGATTGCTCGTTACATGTACAAAATGTCAAAAAATGTGAAGAACCGGCATGCGGCCGTGTCCTTGCTGAATGTACTGCATAGGACATAAAGACTTTACATTATTTCGTTTGTATTACAAGTATGTCCCATATACATACTTGTGTGTAAATATGAATGTTTCGGAAGTTGAATGTGTGAACAAACTTGTTGAAGCACATACCACAAGCTTGTTACTTTAATTGGTATAAAACTTTACTCAATTTGCAATCAGTTTAGCTTTGTTAGATGATAAATTACATAAAATATTTATAAAATGTGTAGAATCAATTAAAGCCTTAAATATTTAAAATATTTATTTACACAAAACCAAAGAAAAAAATACTGTATAAATTGCTATTCCAGCATTGAGTTCAAAATCAATTATAAACTTAACAACATTTATTTTTACAAAAAAAAATAAAATATAAATATAAATAAAATGATTTTTCTATGCTCTCTTTTCTTATTTGCATGTCATGTGGAATGCCGACCAAAACTATCTACAAACCAACCAACAATGTCATTCGCAACAACCATAACAATGCCATTGCCAACTGGTAACTGGCAACTGGCAACTGGTGACACCTGGCGAACAATTCGCGAACCTCATTTCATTGTGTTTGCATCGCATCGTTGCACGGCCCACGCGTCGTATGAATAATATGCCGCTTGTAACTGTTGCCATAACTATGTTTACGTGTCTCTCCATCTTTCTCTACGACAATCTATCTCGCTTTATCCATTTGTATGCGCAGTGCCGCCCGACATTCTGGACTATCCCACCAGCACGGACATGGTCATAAGAGAGGGTTCAAACGTAACCCTTAAATGCGCTGCAACGGGTTCCCCGACGCCGACGATAACCTGGCGGCGCGAAGGTGGTGAACTGATACCATTGCCCAGCGGGGCTGAGGGTAAGTGCATGCATCTGACTGTATATATGTATATACATATCTGAAGTGTATGTGTGTGTGTGTGCTTGAGTGTGAACGGTTTGCTGTTTGCATGACAAATGGCTGCCGGTGAGGGGTATGGGGTGTGGGGAGCGAAAGCGCAAAAGGGCCAAAGGGGCATCATGGATTCTGTGGGCGAGTATGTAAATTATTTGCAACAATGTCGAAGTCAAACAATGCGTGTTTGTCCAGCATTAAATTTAGTGAGCGCGTTTTAAAGTGGCTCTCCCCTCGCAATTCTTATAATTAAGTTGAACAGACGCCATAACCGATCCAATAATATACAACTGCCAGACTATAATTTACTTCAAATGGAAATGTTCGCAGTTCGTGACTGACCTTCATGGCGAGGTGTGCTAATTACACTAATAAAGTGCACAAAGACTCTTATCGCCATCAACTCCACAATCAATGGTAAATAAAATTATAAAACTAAAACATTGCGAGCTGTAATATCCGAAATTGCGATTTATACAGAAATCGATTCTAAGTCAAATTTGTTGTTCATTTTTGATTTAGACATATTTTCTAAAATGTAGCTCCGAATCAAATCCGGTAAAAACTGTTATGTCTATTATGTTGCCAGAAACCGACTGACCAAAAAATAATTTAATTTTAAAAATATCGATTTTTACAAGGTTGGGATCTGTACAATTGGCCAAAATTTTCTAAAATTTGAAATTGTCACTTTTAACATATTTTTAATTCTAATCCAAGTTATAATCAAAATCAATGCAAAAATTGGTAAATTTTTACAGACCGGTTGATTTTGAGGCTGTTAAAAGTTGATGATGTGCCAATAAACTTGCAATTATAGCATATTATATAAAAAAAATTGTGTTTAATTGAGAATTGTGATTGACAGTTTAAGGAAGTTTGACAGGTAATCAGATACTTCATATAGAGCTGATATACGAGTGATTTTATTGAAGCGAAGGAATGTTATGGCTGTGCCAATGTTGCCATGGGACTATTGCAGGTGCATTTCTTGACAGTGTACCTGGAATTTCAGATTCAAATCCAGGTTTGCAAATTCCAAAACGACTGTGGCTTTTGCCTGCTGTCAGTTGCCCTGCCTAATGAAACATTCATTACGTTTTTACTACATGACCAAGTGCAGTTGCAGACCAACTGAGTGTTGGTGCACTGACTTTAAGTTTCATTTTGCCTTATTGAAACGTGGGCTTCCTCTACGAAACACAAATACATACTGAGAGAGGGAGACTGTCAAGTTGGTATTAAAACGCCACATGAAGTAAAGGATTCGGAATTTTGATTGAGGAACCTGCTGTCAAAATTGGCAATTTCTCATTGAATATACTCAATATCTGACTGTGTCATAAGTCTGCACTGCTTAGCCAAAGAAATGAATGCCAAATGAGTATGAATATGTGGATAGGGTACTCTGAATATTTTTACATGTTAGTCTCAAGTAAAAATTTTGCTGAATGTTTAAAACATTAGCTGGAGAATCAGAGCAAAGTTTGTGAGAATGTTTTGTGTGCTAATTATTATTTATTTAACAAATTTGTTTGATATGCTAATTATATGTACGCCTTCCTTATGTTTACAGCCATCGCATACAATGGCTCCTTTCTGACCATTGCCAAAGTGAATCGCCTGAATATGGGCGCCTATCTCTGCATTGCCTCCAATGGCATCCCGCCAACAGTCAGCAAGCGTGTCATGCTCATTGTGCATTGTAAGTATGCGGGATTGGGTGCATTTATAGCTGGGGATTGGGGAGTGGCAGCTGGAACTGATTCTTGGGCCATATCAATTTTGCATATTTAAATATTTATAGTACTGCGCCAGGGCATCGCATGGACCCCATTGCTCTCTTCTCTCGTTCTCTTCCTGCTGGTGCCGGTGGCGTATGAGCAATGTCGACAACTGGAGCCAGAGCGACACACACAAAGCACCACTTAAAGTCCACACCGCACTCCCAGAACTCCTCGCACTATGTTTGCCTGCCTTGTTTGTCTCTTGTCTGTGTCTGGCTGTGTGACTGCTGCATACTTTTAGGTGCCATGCATAAAGTAAATAATTAAGTGTGCCCCTAGTTAGCATTTTTAGCACAGTTTTGCTACCCCCCTCCCTCACACTCTTGTGGTGCTTCTCCTTCGCTCTCTCCATCTGCTAATTAAATATAAATTTAAGTTGCCTAACAATTTGCCGAGCAAGTTTATTGCCAGCTGCGCCATAAAGTATGCTACATTCAGAATTTGCTGCAGATCGCTGCAGATTTGCGGTTCAACATTCATGCATTTCGGCCAAGTTATTTAACTGAGCTTAACAGCAGCAGATACAACGCTTAAATCGGGCATATTTACTCTGCGGTTTTTCAATAAAAATTAAAAAGCAATTAGTTGCACAAATAAAAGGCGAACCGCAACAAAATCGCATTGCCAAAGCGAAACAATAACAAATGGAATTTTATATGAATTGCGCATTACGTGAAAATAGTTGTTCCATTTATATGTATATATTGGAATATGTTTGTGCTTTCTTTTGCCATTCAACACATGCCAAAGTGCGTGGTATGCTATTCATTTAAGACACATACCTGAACTGTCATTACAATTACATTCCTCCATTAAATGTCGCTTCTCTTTCCCCATTGATACGACGCTTATTGAATGCAACTTTCTCTGGCTTTTCTCTCCATCTGTTCGCAGTTCCGCCAATGATTTGGATACAAAATCAATTAGTTGGCGCCGCGTTGGCACAGAATATTTCCCTGGAATGCCAATCGGAGGCGTATCCCAAGTCCATTAATTATTGGATAAAGAATGATACAATTATAGTGTCGGGTAAGTCACACATTTAGTTAATTCTATTTTTAACTTACGTTTAATTAAAGTTTTAAACTACTACACTTTAAATACCATCATGTCATATTGAACGAGCACAAAATTCATCTAAATGTAATTAATTTGAGGCACTGTTGGAATATTCTTTGATTGCTCTCTCAAACCCTTAGGCACAAATTCAACTTAATTTGCTGGGGGACCATTAAAAAAGCTGACCAACCATTCACTCAAGCATCTGTCCATTCACTCAAACGCCCACTCATCTTGCACGGCAAATGAACTGCACGGCAAAAATACCAGAAAATACCAGAAATACTAGAAAGAAAAAAAAATGCAGTCAACTGCGGACGTAGCATACTCAAAACCACAGACTGCAACTGGTCCCCTCTTAGGGTCCCCCTCTTCGTAGGTTCTTGCAGGCCTTTGGCTGGCTAAGAGCCCAGCGAAAAAGTCACAGACACGCAGACAGTTTTTTTTTTCTATCGTAGTTTTCCGCTTTTTCCACTGCAATCTTTTTTTTTTAGCTCCTGTTGTTTTCTGGTTGCGCTGTGACATAAAATGGAAAAAGTGATTGAAAATGACCTCAAGTCAAAAGCAGTTTCAGTCGCCAGCAACTGTCGTGCAGTTCGCTTTCAGTTCTGAGTTCTTAATGGAGTTTCCATTTTTTTTCGAATTTTCTTTCGACCCAATGCAGTGCGTTGAATTTTCATAAGTACATAAAAGGGTTGCCAGCTCTCAAAAAAAAAAGCTTATAAGTGGAAGAAGTGCAAAGTTTAAGCAGCTTATGAATTGGATTTCAAGTATAACTTTAAAACTGTGTTAGATACTGCCTAAGAAAACTGTTGAAGAACAATCTCACAATTGATTTATATTTTGCAGTTAGTTGATTTGAACCTTGGCCACATTTCAATTATTCAAATGAAGAGCACTGGGAAATCTCAGTCTGAGTTCAAGGCTTTAATCCATTTGAAAAGTATTTGACTAAACTAATCAGTCGCTTAGCTGACTTGCATAACAATTACCTGACTTTTAGCCAGCTGCTAAAATGGCAACTAACAACTGGCAACTGAAAACTGGAAGTTGCCTTTTGCTTCCCAAAAATGGGAAAAAGACAAACACAAGCCAAATCTGTAGCTAAATCTGAAGCTGAAACTGAAGCTTAGTGCAAACTACTAAATCTAACCGACATCAAACGTAAATCATTTCCCAAAGCAGACTCCATGGGGTAGCTGGCACAGAAATGGCTTTTGTATAAATTAAAATGAAACATTTGATATTGGGCAAGTAGAAGGCAGGAGTAGGTTTTAGCCCAAGATGACAACAAGTTCTCAGGTAAAAGTTGATTTTTCTTTATTTTCTCTATTTTTTTTTTCTCGTTAAGCCAAATTACTTTGGCCGAGGACAAGGCCAGAGAAAGGACAACGAGCTCACAAAATACATGCATGCTGAGCTCAAATTGAAAGAAGGAAGAAGTGGTTGAAGGAAAATTGAGTTGAGTAGAGGGAGTAGCAAATGAATTTGAACAGACTGTTGACTCGACAGTTCTAAATACGAGTGACTGAATGACTAACTGACTGACTGAGTGCAGTTCCAGGAAAACGGGTTAAATTTCATTGCGGTTATATATGAGTCTCCCACACACACACACACACACATGAACACACATCATGTAGACAGAGCAATTACTAAACGTGTTTATCTCACTCTCCATCTCTATTCAACTTCTTCTAAATGTCTGTTGCCCTCTTTATTCCACACAGGTGAACGGTTTCTGCCCGAAACCTTTGAATCTGGCTATAAAGTAACAATGCGTCTGACCATCGTTGACGTTGACATCTCGGACTTTGGGGCATATCGTTGTGTGGCCAAGAACTCGCTCGGCGACACAGATGGTGCTATCAAATTGTATCGTAAGTATTGCCAGTAATAATGTCATTCCATAGCATACCTAACAACATTCATTACAATAACCATAAAGCTAAATGTAACTCGAATTGTGTCTGTGTCCAACTGCAACTTGAACTACGAGTAATCGTAACTCGAACGTACCTCGTCTATAGTATGTAACAATGGTCATAAGTCAGACTGGGAGGCACTGGTAGTTACAAGTGGGGTATTCGAGGGGGAGGTACCACAACTATTTGCCTAACTGTAGCATTTAATTAATTTAGGCCAATGGCAGAGGCACAAAACAATGTGCATAATAAATACCCACAGCATTTACCCACAACTTTTGTGCCCACTGTTGAGCCAGGTTAATGGGGTGGGCGTGGGTCAGGCCAAAGGACACAGGACATGGAGTAAAGGGTAAAGTTTGCTGGTGCAAAGTGTGGGTGCCTGATTGATTTACGAGCATGCCAAGTCAATGATATACATAAGCCCGGTCATTATCATATGTTTGTGAGTATTAGGCTATAGACAAATCATTCTCGATACTGAGTAGGGGAAGGGTTCTTCTATGATTTGAATGGAAGTGTATTATATACACGAAATACAGTAAGCAACATATTGAAAGTGAACTATCAATTGAAATTGAATTTCTCTCCCTTTTTAACTCATTTTAATTATTTCTGGATATATTCCTGCTATTCCTATAGACATACCCCAAACAACGACCATCACAACAATGGCACCCACTGTATCCATCAACACAGTGCCGGTATCCATTGTGAAGCACAATAAAGGTAAGCCCAATTAATTCTTAGATAGATATACTCAACTGATATACGCAACTCTGTGTTATTCAATAGATCAACGCTACAGCAGCAACAGCAATTCGAATAATCCCTACAACAGCAATCAGCACTATATCAACGGCAACAGCAAATCGCAACGCAACAAGGATAAGGCCACCGATCAGTCCTCGTCCCGCTTGAAGACGATTTACATGGATGCCACATCGAGCTTATTGAATTCACAGGATCATCACACGCTGTCCACATCTCGTGGCAGGGATCATCACCAGCAGCAACAGCAGCAGCACCAGCAGCATCAACAGCAGCAACAACATCATCAGCAGCCGCAGCTCTATGGTGAGTGAAGAGTAAGAGAAGGGAGAGAGGGGAAAACAATTCTCTGGGGAATATGCTTAATGCTGGACAAGAGTGAGCTACTTAACGCAACGAAAGGACACTTGAAGATGTTTTCTACCCTTCGGCTAATATTTTTATTGGCTGTTGAAGCTTCTCATGACACAGCAGACTATAAATATTTGGCCATTTATTTTATGTTTATGACAAATCATAACGACTTTGGCTCGGCTTAAGGGCTTCTGCTTCTGCTTCTCCTCTTTTGCCTCCGGGCTCTGGGCTCAGAGTTTGCTGTCGACACTTGTTAGATACAGTTATAGACTTCGACACAGACACAGACACAGATACAGATACTTTGGCTCACAGCTCAAGAAAAATATTTTGCCAAAGCATATGGCAACCATTCGCTATCTGTTCGTCTGTCTGTCTGTCTGTCTGTCAATCTGTCCAGCTGTCAATGAATATATGACTTTCTAGCATGCAATTTTATATACTTGTGTATAAGTATGTGTGTGTGTCCTGAGGCAGTTATCTGTAGAAGGGATTGACCCTGTCTCGCTTCCCTCGCCCTTCCCACTTCTCTCGAAGTCGACTTTGGCGCAGTCTCTTGGCAAGAGTATCTTGTGTTATGTGTTGCTAATGTGGCTCATCATAATGTACAATCAACATAAATAATGATGCCACTAAATCCCATTATTTGCCATAAATCTACTCAAGAAATGTTATCCTCGAGGTGTCAGCGCAATAAATAAAATTCAACATAATTTTCTCATTGATGAAGTATATCAAGCGAAATGTATTCAAAACTGATTATATTTTGGAAAATAATTACACCGAAATTCCTTAAACTTTATACATTTCCTCAACACTTTTCTCTATCCTCTTTTCTCTCTTTCAATTATTTTATTAAAATCAAAGTGTCGCCACATTGAATATTTTGAGAGCGCGCCTTGCCAATCAATAAACATAAAATTTTATCCAACTTCCCCAGTTGAGTTGCTTGGCCACGCTGGCACTTTGCTTACAATCGATGACAATATCCATATCCATATCCTAGAACTGTTCCCGAGCAGTGGGTTAAGAGGGGGGAGTTGTCGAGGGCAACGCATAAAACTTTAGAGGCGCCTGACGCTAGTGGAAAATTTGTGCATACGCGTTTGACTAAAATAAAATGCACTTGAATGCAGCGACAGAATCAAATCGAACAAATTGAATATGAGAGGAGTGGAGGTCGTTTTGAGAAACAGAGGACAGCTCTAAAGGGGTTAGAGACGAGAAACAGAGGGAGAGAGTGAGAGAGTGAGAAGACTCTATTCCCAAGCAGCGCTGAGCGTACTATAAAAATGGCAGACAAATTGCACACAAGGCGTTAAGGCGAAGAATGAGCTTCTAACCCAACTCCGAGAATGCAACCCTAAACCCTCAACCCTCAACCCCTAACCATCAGCCCTTCGCCCGCAACTTGCCTTGTAAGACGCCCTCAACCCGCAGCTACAACAATTTTTGGCAAACGACAGCAAAAATGTTGCGTAGTCGTTGTCATTGTCGTAGTCGTTGTCGTTGTCGTTGCAAGAAATGTTGAGGGTCTTCTTGGCCAGCAGCTGGCAATTGGGGAGAATGGAATCGGGGGTGTCTTGAGAGATTGAGCGGCTGTTACCCTTGGTAATGGCGGGAATGGTGCTGCAATGACGACAACTTTCAAGCCTGGCATGCGATGTCGTAAGCGCTGCGTTTACACTTAGATTTATTACCTGCTAGATGTTGCACATATCGTGCAACACAGCAAGCCAGAATCACAGACAGTTTGTGTGAAAGAGAGGGGTAGCGTATAAGAGCAGGATAGAAAGTTAGTTGGTGGCAAGCAACCATGACGATGGCGACTGGCATGGAAAGCTGCTGGGAATAGCTGTGGATAGATTGTGAATGGCAATGGGCGTCTCTCTTATCGCTGAGTTTTGCATATGTCGCGACTGTTTTTTAACGCCATGACTCCCTCTCTTTCTCGATGTATCTCTGTCTCTATCTGCCGCTGCCAAAAGTTGAAATGCAAAACTAGAGGCGGCAAATGAGAGAACTGTGCATTATAAAATGCCACGCCTTCGATTGTCGACATATTATTGAAAATGCAAATCTTATTTTCAATTAATTGTTGATTTTTTACATTAAATTAATTACATTAAATTTAATTTAATTATTGTATATAGATAAATATATGTATTTTGTGAGGTATTATCGAAAATGAATTACGAGTAGGTCCTTGATCTATATAAAGTATATATAGAAAGTAATATTTTTTTAAAATAGAATCTCATTTCCTTTCCATAGTTATTTTGTTGAGAAATTGAAAAATCGGATGGCAACTTACAATTTGAAGTACTTTAATCTTAATGTCAGTTGAACACGTAGTAAATTATAATAAGCAAATATGTGTAGTTGAAATGAAAGTGATTGCAAATTGCAATTACAATTGAAGGAGAGTGTGTGTGTGTGTGTATGTGTGGGTGTGTATGTGGGTGTGCACTTAAGCTGTCGCTGAAATGTTGCAATCAACCGCAGAGAAAGCAGTAGGAAAGTTGAGCTGCCTCAGCAGTTGTTTCAGCATAGCAGCCGTGGCAGCTTTCGTTTTTAATTTTGTTCGGCCAGCGGTTCAACAATATGACGCAAATTACAAGGAAATGAAATAAAAAGGAATGCAACAGCCGCAGGATATGCGAGTGTCCACAAAACGCAAGGACATTCCAGTATTTTGAGGCTCTGAGACTGGGACTTACTTCATGATGATTGCTGGCATTCAGCCTTGCACAATAATTTGCTTATAATTTGCCAGAAGCCCCCCTCTCAGCAACATCGTCTCCATCTCCTGCTGCACAGACAATAACTTGCCATCAGTGGCAGCATGAAAAATGATAAAGTAAATGAAATGCAACAGACAACAGACTGTCGACTGTCGACTTGGGACTGAGGACTGAGGACTGAAGAGTGTGGAGTGTGGACAATACAAATGGCATCGCGTGCCTTTAGCTTTTTTACAGTTTGAAGCCGCCAAGTGCTTAACTGTTTCTGCCACATGGCGTTAAATGCATTGCCACAAACACCAGCACAAACAGAATACGGCAATAAAACTGCAAAATGTAACGCATACGCCGCGTTCGCCACTCAAGTGAGTCTCAAGTGCCGCCGTCTGTGTTGCAAGGGCTGCCAGCGCTCTTTGCTCTTCCCTCTTTCCTCATCCTTATCGGCTTTTAAGTGCAACAGGCGCAACAACTGAGGTGTGAATTGCCTCAACTGGCAGCCGCGGGGCATGCCCCCCAACCGAGTGTCAATTTAAAGTGCGCTAATGGAGCGCAACGAAACTCTTCTCGAAATCGAATTCATTCGCAAAAAAAAAAGGAAAAACTATAAAAATAAGAGGGAAAAATTATAGATAAAATGTATATTAAATATATGGTAGCCCACTTTAGGTCTCTTCAAAAATTTTGAAGACCATGTGTATCTATTTGATGGCCTGTCAGAATCAATAACACTCAACTGCGAGCCCATATTTGATATGGCCACGAATGGACTGCAACTGGAGCTGTCATTTATTTCTATTAGCTCACGAGTCTCGGGCTGTTTGACTTTGATTGGACCCCCGGGGGGTATGTGGAGAATTATGCAGAAATTACTTAAAGTTTAGTTTCAAGTAGTTGGCAGCCTATAAAAACGCTCCCTCTCTCTCTATATATATCTCAATAGCCGGCAGCGTTTTTCTTTCAGTTTTTCCATTTTCTTCGTTTGCTGTTTCTTTATGGTTAAGCGCTTTAAAGACACCGCTGGGACAAACACAAACACACACAAGCTCACACGCATAAACACATGCTCAAGCGTCAATAAAAATCAGCCAGACACACTCACCCACATCAACACACACCCACACACACACATCCATACACATTCCCACACATCTATAGAGAGATTAGGGGGACCCACAGACACCAATGTAGAGCAGGACAAACACGTTGCCAGCGACTCAGACTGGCGTGAGACTTGTTCTTGCTGAGAATGAGAATGAGAGTGTGACTGTGTGTGTGTGTGATTGTGGGTGATAGTATTGGTGTTCGTGGTAGTGTTAGTGTTAGTGTGTGGGGGGTGGGGGCTTTTCACACATGGAAATGTTTGCAGACGGCAGCAAAACAAGCCGGCAAAATGAAAGGGGTTGAGTTGGTGTGGCGAGGGAAGGACACGTCGAAGAAAGTGGCGAGAAAGGCAGGTTAGGAAAAGCAGCTTATAGAAAAATAAAAGCCAAAAGACATACAAATAAATTTTGGACCCGGTGGAAAGCAATTTGCGCATTTCCGTTGTAAAAATAAAAGGGTTCCTCGTTAAAAACAAAACGAACCAAAAATGAAATACAAATAAAAACAAGAAGGAAACAGAAGGAAGCAAGAAAATACGAACTCTCGCATACGAAATCGATTCAAATATTTCAATATTATGACAAACTTGAATAAATGCAATGAACTTACCAACTGCCCGAGGTTTGTCTATCGAGAAGGCTCAGCCAGGATTCTATCTGTCTGTCTCTCTGTAGAGTAAAGTGGGGGAGCAGCTGTTGGCCATAAAATAAGAGCTTTAAGGCCAATTAATTGCAGACTGCAAACAGCTTGACTTATAAACTTAGAGATGTGTGTAAAACAGAAATTCAACTGAGAAAAGAAAATATTTAGCTTACACTTAGAGAGCTCAGAATAATAACAATCACAGAATACACGAAAATTGCACAAAATATATATTTTAAAAAAATGGTGATAGTATTTCTTTATTATTGAAATGAAAGTCAATAATATAGTATATGGCAATATAAACTTTCAGCAAATTTATATTTAAATTCGACAAGTATACTTTTCACTAAATTTTAAAGTGCAAGTTCCAAGACGAATTGGCAATCGACAGGGAACACCACACAACTCCAAACAATGTTCCTAATAACCAAAGGATGCCTATAGCAAAACAGAAACACGATACAGATCCGAAATCCGAGAGAGGAGTATGCATGTCCTTCCGTTGCTTCCGACACCCAATGGCTACCCGCTACATTTGTAACTGCAACACACAAGCAAATGTCCAATGAAACAGATTGCCAGGAAGACAAACAAACAAACAAACAAACAATAAGAAAAAAACGAAATCGGAATATAAAAAAACTGCACGATAAATTGATGGCAAAAACAATACACAGCCTCTCCTCGCCCTCGTTTCCAAACAACCCCACAGAGATAGCCCAATCCTGGGAAATGTTTTTTTTTTCCCTTAAGTTTTTTTTTTCCTTTATTTGGAGTGCATGTCGTGGCGCAAGGGTTTAACGCACTTAAGCAATAAAAATCGAAACAATTTTCGATGCTGCCAAAGTGAAATTGAAACAAAATGCCAACTGAGAAAATACTTTCGATTTTGCCCCAAAACGGAAAAGCTGTACAAGTGAGAATGTTATAAATAAGTGGAGCACAGTCGGCAAATATAGCCAAAGTTGTGTCCTTTTACTGCATGCAATACTTTCCCTTCATCCCCATCCCTGTCTCTCCATTTCTTGCTCTCCGACTGTGGTCCCCGTTGACAAACTGTTTGGTTTTGTGTCCTGTTGTCCTGCGTCCTTCGTGCTATATATTTTTGCTTGACTGTATTTCGTATTGGCACTGGCTACAAATGACTGGCCATAAACGCATCCTGTCTATTGTTTATGCTCGCTGGCGTGTGGCAAGCGCATAATTGAAAAAGGACATTCGATTGGCAGCAATATGGCGGCCAGAGTTATGAAAAGGGCACATCATAAAAGCCATGCACGTAAAATAAAGGAATATGGCTTTTGATTAAGTAGCTGTATCTGTAACTGTAACAGTCACAGTCCCAGGACCTGTCATACAATAATAATCGTATCTATGAATTCCAATCGAAATAATGCAATTGTTTTTATAACTTTCCCCTCTCTTCTCACTTCTTTCAGGTCCTGATCACGGTACCACTTACAAAAATGTTCCCCTGAAGCATGATGCCAAATCGTTGACCGACGAAATGGATCGCATGCAGGACCTCAAAAGCGGAGCCATCCCCCTCAATTACCCACGATTACTATCTGCCACCGCCGCTTTGGGGCTAGCTCTATATATGGGGGCGTGGCGGGTCTAATCACTCCACAGATGCCCGATTTGTGTGTGATTTGTACAGCAAAAAGCAAAATTTAGTTATACTGAGCATATAGTTAGCCCGTAAGCAATAATATCACACATCGATCAATCTGAAAAATAAAAAGATGAAATGAAAAATAAATTATTTATAGAAACTGTTAAAATTAATATTTAAATGTAAAATTAGTGTGTAATTTGGAAATGAGTTTGTGTAAAAAGTTGTTGTTGCTAAGGATTCATGTATAGCGCCCTAAGCTGCAAGTGGTTTATCGGATTCTGTCCACACTCATACATACATATAATACTAATACACACACATGTAAACACACACACACACTCAGTGCTGCAAAAATAAAGACAACGGAAATACAAAGTATTAGCATGTAAAACATAAGTATGCAAATACAAAATATATAAATGTGTCTCTTTAATTTTAGGACTATCAACCGTTTGTATATGACACAAGTGAAGAGACAACAAAGGTTATAAATAATAAAAAAAATTATAAATTACCATGGCAACTAAATTTAAATTTAGCTTTAAGTGATCATATTCATTTATTATCCGATTTGATTTTTTGCTTTGTTTTCTTTGCACTGCCCATGTTTATGAAACGAACCGAAAACATTTATTTACAAATAGTAAATAACTAAAAGTAAACCTTCATATTAATGTAACTTTGATTTAACAAAATGTAATAATAAAATGCCGTCTTAAATTATTTCAAGAATATGCCAAAATGAATTTTTATTAAATATTGTTAGAAATTAAGCCACAATTTCTTAATTTACGATTAATTTAAATATATATGCAAAATAGGTAGATCTATATGAGAAGAAATAACTGAATCTCAATTCTATCGTCTTAAATTTCTTAGAATTTTTTATGCCATATTTATTTGCCGGCGGCGTATAATGTCCACTGAATCACAAAATATATGCGAGAATGCCGCATTCTCGAGCAACTTTACTACGTCAAACAGTTTGTTTATTTTTACCCATCAAATTTTTAGCGCCATCGACCCACATGACAGCACTTTTTTATGGAAAAGTAAACGTACAAAAAAAAATAAAAACAAAATTGTGAAAGAAGCGTTTGCGACTTTATAATTTAATTTTAAAAAGCGCAGCGCAACTGCAAAATAAAACGCAACACAAAAATGTGCAAAAAAAGAGGACAATGGAAATCATAATTATTAAAATAAATTAAATGTCTGCTGTTGCCCTCATAAAGTCGCGGGCGGCCAATTAAAACCACGTCCACCATGGCTACTTTTTCTCTCCGACATCTAAGTGTATGTCCGAGCGAAACAAAAGAGCTGTGAGCATAAATTGACCAACGAGAAGTTACCACGTAACTGGGATAAATCTAAAACTCATATACTCACCTCACAATTGCCAATTGAAATTTTGTGGGATTTTTAAACGCAATCACTTTATGCAGTTACCTTTAAATCATTCCATTTGAACGTATTCCAAATCCAATCAATTATCGTCTAGTTAATAGCCAATATACCCCTTAGGCCATGTGGTGTGGAACATCGTAAAAATTGCTGCCACGGCAATTTGGTTGCATTTTCACACGCGTTGCGCCGCAAGTGAAAAAAATGCACAGAAATTGGCATGTGTGTGTGAGTGTGTGAAGCTATGCAATCATCCAGAGCAGACCACACTACCATATGTAGTGACCCCCATCTCACAGCTAGATATACTTGAACTATAGTCCACACAAAGGGCAAGTTAATAAAGCCAACAGTGGATGTGCCGCGTGTCCAGAATGAAGAGAAAAATCCTTGGAACCTAACCAGACGCGGCCATAGACCGCACATACACTTTCTCACACATCCACACACAAACATTCACACACAATCATACACACACACACACACACACACACACACACACACACACACACACACACACACACACACACACACACTCAAACACATGGCAATGAGCTGGTGTATGTTTGCACATGGAGACAGTTCCCTGAAGGCAAAAGAACTGACAACCGACTGAGCCCAAAATGTGTGGAAACCACGAAAGCAGCTTTCGATTCAGCCCCAGAAAGTAGACCACATTTTTTGTCAGACTTCAATTGTTGTTCCTCGCTCTTTTTGCTGAACTTTAACTTGAACATTAATTTTAAATTTATGGGACAAGCAGAAAGCAATCTCAAGTCTGCCTCTTTAGGTCTCGCCAGGTGCTTCATTCTGTTGAAAACATTTTACAGCAAAGTTGACAGTTTTTTTTTATGTTATATTTATTATTTAATCGTGTTATTGATAACGTCAATTTGCATTGTAATCAAATATGGCCAGGGCAATTCGTTATTGTATATTCTCACAGTGGGAGTAACACTTGTGGGCGTCATTTAATGTGTATGACATTGATCAGTTTAATGAGGTGCTCTGCAATTAATATTAACATTAATTATTTGACAGACTGGTTAATATGCTCAGAGCAATATTAATATATGAACTGCCATTGCTGACGCTGACAAATTTGATGAGTTCAACTGGATAGCTCAGCATCAACGTCATTTAATTATTAACAACAATAATTAATATGTGTCCTATAACAAACAAAGGTAGAATTCAAGTTCTTATACGTTCTGATTCAAAACCTAATTCACCACAGTAACCGACAATGGTGAAATAAAAAATTGAAAATGTGCTTCCTTACAGAATGGTCCTCTCAAAAAGCTTTGGATGAGAACTTGGCTAACGGTAATCAAAATTGTAAGTATCGGAAAGCTTTTTCGAAAGCTTTCGAAAAACAATAGTTTTGTGCTTGAAAATAACGGCACAAAATACACAGAAACATTTTTTAAGCAATTTTCTTGAAGTATTTCATATATTTTTGAAGATAGATTTTCAAAAATTAAAAAAAAAAATAGTAAACTGGTATTAAAGGTATACCCCATTTTTTTTCTTTAGAAAATATCGACATCGCTTATCTAAGACTTTTAACTTAATTTTCATATCTGCAATTAAGTCATAATATGTTTTCAAATACTTAGATTTTTATATCGCTTGATGTGATTAGAGAATGTTCCAATGCATTGATTACCAAAATTAGTAGTAATTGAGAATTAAAATTTCTTTAAATTATTCAGGCTTCTTTTATCATAGCGATAACTGTCTGATAAACCTCAGAACTTGCTGAGCTTAGGCAATTTTTTATCAGTTCTGTCTCAAATTATTGATTGATTTGCAGCCTGATTGACGATAACTCGTGTCGCAGTAAATTAAAATAAATAAAAAATCTCGAAAAAACATAAAAATATTAATAGTGCTGCCTAGACATTTCCCGTTGAAATTGTAGAATATTCGCATCAAGCGCAAACGGTGAGGATTTGCAATGTTAGCTAAAATTTCATTGAAATGCACCCATTTGATTGTCGATTGAAAGTGTGACCAAAAATTTATGGGAACCGCAAGAGACTGACACTGTCCAACATCGACATCGACAGCTACACTAATGAACAATAAACACTTCCAGGCAGTAAATTACACATCAAATTCAAAAACATAAACATCAACATCCCCTTAGCAAAAGTGAGATAAGTGAAGGGTGTCTGTAGTAAGACCTTTGATTAACTGTCCCTAAATAACTTTAAAAACTATGAAAATAGCACAATTGAATTCTAAAGTAGCAGATAATATATTATCTACATGATATCAAACATATCTCCAGTATACTTCTGAGATTCATAAATTTTGAATATGAAGATTAAGTTAATTGTGTTTGCGTGAGATATATTAAAGCAAACAGTCTCAATAAAAGTAGTCCAAAGTAGATTCTCAGTTTCTTCTCACAATGTGACTCACTCAATATTGACGCAGATGTTTTAAGAAACCCTTAGACAAGTGTCTTATCTGTCAATGGCATATATATGTATATATGAAAGAATATATGATATTTTGAACTTTAAACCTAGTCTTGAAGTATTTACATTCTTGTAACGAACATTACTCTGATTCTGCATTTTGCATAGTCATGACTGGTTGCGAGATCTGCTAATTATTAAGTTAAGCAACTAAGATTTTACGGGAGTGCAATGTCTACGTTTTATCAGAATCGGTATCGGTATCACAGCTCATATAATATAACGCTGAATATCACTAGATGGAAAGCTATATAAGATCGAGTTCAGCCCACAGATTTCAGTTTCGTTTTACAATTGGTTCTAGTTGCACAAGAATACAATGGGACTTCTGCTGATTGTGATCTCATTGTTGATTATATGGATACTAGGATATCTGCGACGCAGCTATAACTACTGGGAGGATCGAGGAGTCCAACAGCTGCGTCCTCATTTCATATTTGGTCATGTTCTCAAATTGAATACACTGCATCCAACGCAATTGCTGCAGGAGACCTATGATGCCTTCAAGGGAAAATTTCGAGTAGCGGGAACCTATGTTTTCACTTGTCCCAAACTGGTAGTCATGGATCTGGATATTGTCAAGACTATACTGATAAAGGACTTTAACAAGTTTCCAAATCGATCGGATCCTCCCAATGTAAAGCGGAATCCACTTGCGGGTCATCTCTTTAATCTACATGGCGACGAATGGAAAGCACTTAGATCGAAATTGTCACCCACATTCACCAGTGGAAAAATTAAGTATATGTTCAGCACAGTCGCTGATGTGGCCACGAAGCTCGAGGAGACCTTTCAACGGGATGTGGGTCCCGTTGGAGGACCAGGCGCTATTCTGGAAGTACATGATCTGCTGGGACGTTATACGGTCGATGTCATTGGCAGCTGTGCCTTTGGCATTGAGTGCAATAGTCTGAAGGATCCTCAAGCTCAGTTTCGTGTTCGGGCTAGACACATATTTGATGGTGCCAAACGTAACATTCGTCTATCGCTTTTTATGTTGAACTATCCCAAATTAGCTGAGATATTGCCTTCAATTGGAAATATTATTGGTAGGGAGCATATCGGTTTTTTCGTGAATCTTGTGCGGGAAACGGTTCAACTTAGGGAACGTGAGAATATCAAGAGAAACGATTTCATGGATCTGTTACTAGATCTCAAAAGTTCGGAGCATAGTCAGGGATTAACAATGGAACAATTGGCAGCACAGGTCTTTGTGTTCTTCATAGCCGGTTTTGAGACCAGCTCCAGCAACATGAGCTACTGCCTCTTTGAGTTGGCCAAAAATGAACATGTCCAAAGTAAACTTAGAGAAGAAATTAAGAGTATTCTTCAGAAACATGGAAAACTGACCTACGAGGCTATGATGGAAATGTGCTACTTAGATCAAACAGTATCAGGTATGTTACCTTATCAGTCTGCTATTATAAATATCTTTTATTACAATTCATAAAGAATGTTATCAAACGAATTTTTGGAGATTTTGAATTTTTATCAATTTATATCACCATAAAAATAATCAATCAGAGTTATTACAGACCAATCAGTTCTTCGTTTTAAACCAGTAAAGAAATCATCTAATCAGCAAACAAAAATCATATATAGTAATAAAACAAATTTGGTTCTTAAATAAGATTTCTTTATATTTCTACAGAAACTCTACGCAAGTACCCCGCACTAACATCACTGACACGAGTCGCTTTGGAGGACTACAGACTACCTCAAGACGATAAGAGTTCCCCCGATAATGGAATTCTAATTGAACGCGGCACCAAAATACACATACCAGTTCGGGCTATACATTATGATCCAGAGATCTATCCGGAACCATATGAATTTCAGCCAGAACGTTTCGAACCTGCAGTTGCCTTGCAACGTCACCCAATGTCCTTCCTGGGCTTCGGAGATGGACCCAGGAACTGCATTGGCCTCAGATTCGGTCGCATGCAGGTTAAGATAGGACTGATCACATTACTAAACGCCTTTCAGTTCAGTCTGGCACCTGGAGAGCCCAAAGAGGTGGCTATCAGCAAAAAGAACTTCATTATGATGCCAGACAAAGGAATCAGACTGCGTGTGCAACGTCTGTAGACTAAACAAGACAAGATTGGGTTGCCAAGACGCGACAAATGTAAATAAATAAATAAATAAATAAGTTTCAATAAATAATAGGGCAGGTTTCTTAGATATCGCGGCTTGATCGTATCATTTTCCCCTATCGAATGTTCTATGTGTATTAAAAAGTCAGCAAAAAATCCAATCAAATTCACGCATTTGGCGGTCGATTGAAAGACAGACAATAAATTTATGGGCGCCGCAAACCGACACCGACTCCAACACCAGAGCACAAACAGCGTCAGGCATTAAATCACACATCCAAGTAGGGGAAGTGGAAAAGACGAGGAGGAAGAGGTAGATAGATGGGGGAGGGAGATGTCATCGATGGATCGCTTTGGGCTACAAAGAAGCCGAGCCTCTTAAATATCCTGTAACTCTTTTAAGGCTCAATCTCAATATTTTTCTAATATCACGAAGTATTAAACACACTCACTTTTTGAACTATCGAAAACATATATAAAGAGTATATGTGTATGTATGTGTCCTTGTGTGTGCATGCGGTTCATATTAATCCAAACATTTACAATATTTTGCTAATTAGCAGAAACCGTGTGAATAATGAATGCACTTGATGTGACACATCAGACCATAGACATAGAGACCAGAGAGGGTGAGTGAGTGGGTGGAGTATTGAAGAATATGCCACATTGCTGCTACTGTGGTCATTGCTGGTGGAGCCTGCCCACTGTGGGTGGGTTGGTGGGTGTCATATAAAATTTATGGCTGCTTTCGGTTCGCCAGCAACTGCCCAACGAAGCTCAGGATGCAACTCAGGCTGCTCTCGGCATTTGCTGATTTTAGCGATTAGTTAAGGAACCCGGCAGAGGAGGAACCCACTAATGAGGAGTGTGGTGGGGAACACCACAGTGGTGGAGTATATGAGTAGCTCGACACAAGGTAACTCCGGTTGCACTGTGTGTACATATGTATATGTGCTTGTGTGTTTTCACATAAACAGCAAAGCTTAAATATTGTTGAGCACAACATTAATCAATATCAGACCTGCATGTGGTCACCACATCAGGCTCGACGAAAGGCTGACAACAGGATATTCCAACTATATATACATATGCAGGTACATATATATTTACAATATGCTAACATACATAACTACAACACATTTAACAAGTCAAATCCGTTAATTATGCAACTACAAATGACGAAAGCAAGATAAGAAATCTATAAGCACAACACAATCACAAAATTGTTTACTACAAATGAATAAAATTATACGATTCTTATAGTAAAATAAATATAAGTACCTTTAAATTCATATTCACAAATAATTTAATTTTTTTTAATATTAAATATTTGCAATTTATGAAATATATTCAACTTTTAAACTTATAAATTCTTTATTATCATTTAAATTTATGTCTATGTTTCCAAACTATCACAGCTTTTAAAAAAAATGTAGAGTTTTTCACAACTTCACAATCCAAGCATAGAAATTGTACTGATCGTTGACGCAAAATTGTGTTCACTATTATACCCACTGGTAGGAAGTATATCTATGAGATACATATACAGTTAAGCCGAAGGCATCTATTAACAAATGTTTGAGAAACGAAGAAGAATATAAGAGACAGTTTTAAGCCCGACTCTTAAAAGTACGCAATGCAAAAAGCTGATTATGCAAAAGAGTCAGGCAAATGAAGAGAGCATCAATTCTCTTTGACAGTGTCTGCAATTTGTTGTGAATTGACGTTATTCTCGCAAATTAATCATTGCTACGAATAACTGTAATCATTTAATTATCTGAATAAATATTCCCCAATTATCCAAATAGGCCATACTGAAAAAATTGAGCATCTTCCAATCTTTAAACATCCGTTTGAATCTGTAACAAAAATTTATCCATATTGTCACTTTTAAATTTTCGCCCATTTTTGCCCATTTAACATAAAAATGTAAAATAATCGAAAGTTTTGTTTTTGTAATTTTTTGTGCCCAATCGATTTCTGCCATCAAAATAGGTATTAAATGTTTTACCAAAGTGAATTTGGTCCAATATTTTAGGAAATAAGGCCAAAATTGAATAAATTTCTAAACTTTGTGTATAGAGATTTTCTTCGTAACTTCAAAGTAGCATAACTTCGTTAAATTGCATTCGATTATTATTATATTTCTATAAGTTCTTTCTGGCATCCTAATAAATTATAATCACTTTACAGAAGTAGATTCGGATAAATATTTTAAAAAATATAGCTAAAAAACCGAAGATGTCTCCTCAAAAGAGGCCATTCTGAAACAAAGGGTCTTCTTTCAATCTTTGAACAGCCGTAACTTCGTCAAAAATCATCCGATTTGGAAAGTTTTTGCAGTTTTGTCAATGGTTTTGATTATAGTCTGAATCTGTATCAAAAATTTATCCATATTGTCACTTTTAAATTTTCGTCCATTTTTGGCCATTTTTACATACTTACCCCTTATAAAAAAGTGAAAAAATCGAAAGTTTTGTTTTTTGGAATTTTTTGGGCCCAATAGATTTCTGCCATCAAACTAGGTATAAAATGTTTTACCAAAGTGAATTTAGTCCAATATTCTAGGAAATATATCCAGAATTCACTAAACATCGATATTTTGTATATAGAGATTTTCTTCGTAACTTCAAAGTAGCATAACTTCGTTAAATTGCATCCGATTTTTATTACTTTTCTATAAGTTCTTTCTGGCATCCTAATAAATGAAAATCACTTTACAGAAGTAGATTCGGATAAATATTTTAAAAAATATAGCTAAAAAACCGAAGATGTCTCCTCAAAAGAGGCCATTCTGAAACAAAGGGTCTTCTTCCAATCTTTGAACAGCCGTAACTTCGTCAAAAATCATCCGATTTGGAAAGTTTTTGCAGTTTTGTCAATGGTTTTGATTATAGTCTGAATCTGTATCAAAAATTTATCCATATTGTCACTTTTAAATTTTCGACCATTTTTGGCCATTTTTACATACTTACCCCTTATAAAAATGTGAAAAAATCGAAAGTTTAGTTTTTTGGAATTTTTCGTGCCCAATAGATTTCTGCCATCAAAATAGGTATAAAATGTTTTACCATAGTGAATTTGGACCAATATTTTAGAAAATATGTCCAGAATTGACTAAACATCGATATTTTGTATATAGAGATTTTCTTCGTAACTTTAAAGTAGCATAACTTCGTTAAATTGCATTCGATTATTATTATTTTTCTATAAGTTCTTTCTGGCATCCTAATAAATGATAATCACTTTACAGAAGTAGATTCGGATAAATATTTTAAAAAATATAGCTAAAAACCCGAAGATGTCTCCTCAAAAGAGGCCATTCTGAAACAAAGGGTCTTCTTCCAATCTTTGAACAGCCGTAACTTCGTCAAAAATCATCCGATTTGGAAAGTTTTCACAGTTTTGTCAATGGTTTTGATTATAGTCTGAATCTGTATCAAAAATTTATCCAAAATGTCACTTTTAAAGTTTCCCCCTTTTTTACCGTTTTTGCATACTTACCCCTTATAAAAAAGTGAAAAAATCGAAAGTTTTGTTTTTTGTAATTTTTTGTGCCCAATCGATTTCTGCCATCAAAATAGGTATTAAATGTTTTACCAAAGTGAATTTGGTCCAATATTTTAGGAAATATGGCCAAAATTGACTAAATTTCTAAACTTTGTGTATAGAGATTTTCTTCGTAACTTCAAAGTAGCATAACTTCGTTAAATTGCATACGATTTTTATTACTTTTCTATAAGTTCTTTCTGGCATCCTAATAAATGAAAATCACTTTACAGAAGTAGATTCGGATAAATATTTTAAAAAATATAGCTAAAAAACCGAAGATGTCTCCTCAAAAGAGGCCATTCTGAAACAAAGGGTCTTCTTCCAATCTTTGAACAGCCGTAACTTCGTCAAAAATCATCCGATTTGGAAAGTTTTTGCAGTTTTGTCAATGGTTTTGATTATAGTCTGAATCTGTATCAAAAATTTATCCATATTGTCACTTTTAAATTTTCGTCCATTTTTGGCCATTTTTACATACTTACCCCTTATAAAAATGTGAAAAAATCTAAAGTTTTGTTTTTTGTAATTTTTTGTGCCCAATCGATTTCTGCCATCAAAATAGGTATTAAATGTTTTACCAAAGTGAATTTGGTCCAATATTTTAGGAAATATGGCCAAAATTGACTAAATTTCTAAACTTTGTGTATAGAGATTTTCTTCGTAACTTCAAAGTAGCATAACTTCGTTAAATTGCATTCGATTATTATTATATTTCTATAAGTTCTTTCTGGCATCCTAATAAATGATAATCACTTTACAGAAGTAGACTCGGATAAATATTTTAAAAAATATAGCTAAAAAACCGAAGATGTCTCCTCAAAAGAGGCCATTCTGAAACAAAGGGTCTTCTTTCAATCTTTGAACAGCCGTAACTTCGTCAAAAATCATCCGATTTGGAAAGTTTTTGCAGTTTTGTCAATGGTTTTGATTATAGTCTGAATCTGTATCAAAAATTTATCCATATTGTCACTTTTAAATTTTCGCCCATTTTTGGCCATTTTTACATACTTACCCCTTATAAAAATGTGAAAAAATCTAAAGTTTTGTTTTTTGGAATTTTTTGTGCTCAATAGATTTCTGCCATCAAAATAGGTATAAAATGTTTTACCATAGTGAATTTGAACCAATATTTTAGAAAATATGTCCAGAATTGACTAAACATCGATATTTTGTATATAGAGATTTTCTTCGTAACTTTAAAGTAGCATAACTTCGTTAAATTGCATCCGATTTTTATTACTTTTCTATAAGTTCTTTCTGGCATCCTAATAAATGAAAATCACTTTACAGAAGTAGATTCGGATAAATATTTCAAAAAATATAGCTAAAAAACCGAAGATGTCTCCTCAAAAGAGGCCATTCTGAAACAAAGGGTCTTCTTCCAATCTTTGAACAGCCGTAACTTCGTCAAAAATCATCCGATTTGGAAAGTTTTTGCAGTTTTGTCAATGGTTTTGATTATAGTCTGAATCTGTATCAAAAATTTATCCATATTGTCACTTTTAAATTTTCGACCATTTTTGGCTATTTTTACATACTTACCCCTTATAAAAATGTGAAAAAATCTAAAGTTTTGTTTTTTGGATTTTTTTGTGCCCAATAGATTTCAGCCATCAAAATAGGTATAAAATGTTTTACCATAGTGAATTTGAACCAATATTTTAGAAAATATGTCCAGAATTGACTAAACATCGATATTTTGTATATAGAGATTTTCTTCGTAACTTTAAAGTAGCATAACTTCGTTAAATTGCATCCGATTTTTATTACTTTTCTATAAGTTCTTTCTGGCATCCTAATAAATGAAAATCACTTTACAGAAGTAGATTCGGATAAATATTTCAAAAAATATAGCTAAAAAACCGAAGATGTCTCCTCAAAAGAGGCCATTCTGAAACAAAGGGTCTTCTTCCAATCTTTGAACAGCCGTAACTTCGTCAAAAATCATCCGATTTGGAAAGTTTTTGCAGTTTTGTCAATGGTTTTGATTATAGTCTGAATCTGTATCAAAAATTTATCCATATTGTCACTTTTAAATTTTCGCACATTTTTGGCCATTTTTACATACTTACCCCTTATAAAAAAGTGAAAAAATCGAAAGTTTTGTTTTTTGGAATTTTTTGGGCCCAATAGATTTCTGCCATCAAACTAGGTATAAAATGTTTTACCAAAGTGAATTTCGTCCAATATTCTAGGAAATATGGCCAAAATTGACTAAATTTCTAAATTTTGTGTATAGAGATTTTCTTCGTAACTTTAAAGTAGCATAACTTCGTTAAATTGCATTCGATTATTATTATTTTTCTATAAGTTCTTTCTGGCATCCTAATAAATGATAATCACTTTACAGAAGTAGATTCGGATAAATATTTTAAAAATTATAGCTAAAAAACCGAAGATGTCTCCTCAAAAGAGGCCATTCTGAAACAAAGGGTCTTCTTCTTTTCTTCGTAACTTTAAAGTAGCATAACTTCGTTAAATTGCATTCGATTTTTATTATTTTTCTATAAGTTCTTTCTGGCATCCTAATAAGTGAAAATCACTTTACAGAAGTAGATTCCGATGAAAAGTTTAGAAAATATAGCTAAAAAACCAAAGATGTCTCCTCAAAAGAGGCCATTCTGGAACAAAGGGTCTTCTTTCAATCTTTGAACAGCCGTAACTTCGTCAAAAATCATCCGATTTGGAAAGTTTTTGCAGTTTTGTCAATGGTTTTGATTATAGTTTGAATCTGTAACTAAAATTTATCCAAAATGTCACTTTTAAAATTTCCCCCTTTTTTACCGTTTTTGCATACTTACCCCTTATAAAAAAGTGAAAAAATCGAAAGTTTTGTTTTTTGTAATTTTTTGTGCCCAATCGATTTCTGCCATCAAAATAGGTATTAAATGTTTTACCAAAGTGAATTTGGTCCAATATTTTAGGAAATATGGCCAAAATTGACTAAATTTCTAAACTTTGTGTATAGAGATTTTCTTCGTAACTTCAAAGTAGCATAACTTCGTTAAATTGCATACGATTTTTATTACTTTTCTATAAGTTCTTTCTGGCATCCTAATAAATGAAAATCACTTTACAGAAGTAGATTCGGATAAATATTTTTAAAAATATAGCTAAAAAACCGAAGATGTCTCCTCAAAAGAGGCCATTCTGAAACAAAGGGTCTTCTTCCAATCTTTGAACAGCCGTAACTTCGTCAAAAATCATCCGATTTGGAAAGTTTTTGCAGTTTTGTCAATGGTTTTGATTATAGTCTGAATCTGTATCAAAAATTTATCCATATTGTCACTTTTAAATTTTCGACCATTTTTGGCCATTTTTACATACTTACCCCTTATAAAAATGTGAAAAAATCTAAAGTTTTGTTTTTTGGAATTTTTTGTGCCCAATAGATTTCAGCCATCAAAATAGGTATAAAATGTTTTACCATAGTGAATTTGGACCAATATTTTAGAAAATATGTCCAGAATTGACTAAACATCGATATTTTGTATATAGAGATTTTCTTCGTAACTTTAAAGTAGCATAACTTCGTTAAATTGCATTCGATTATTATTATTTTTCTATAAGTTCTTTCTGGCATCCCAATAAATGATAATCACTTTACAGAAGTAGATTCGGATAAATATTTTAAAAAATATAGCTAAAAAACCGAATATGTCTCCTCAAAAGAGGCCATTCTGAAACAAAGGGTCTTCTTCCAATCTTTGAACAGCCGTAACTTCGTCAAAAATCATCCGATTTGGAAAGTTTTTACAGTTTTGTCAATGGTTTTGATTATAGTCTGAATCTGTATCAAAAATTTATCCATATTGTCACTTTTAAATTTTCGCACATTTTTGGCCATTTTTACATACTTACCCCTTATAAAAAAGTGAAAAAATCGAAAGTTTTGTTTTTTGGAATTTTTTGGGCCCAATAGATTTCTGCCATCAAACTAGGTATAAAATGTTTTACCAAAGTGAATTTCGTCCAATATTCTAGGAAATATGGCCAAAATTGACTAAATTTCTAAATTTTGTGTATAGAGATTTTCTTCGTAACTTTAAAGTAGCATAACTTCGTTAAATTGCATTCGATTATTATTATTTTTCTATAAGTTCTTTCTGGCATCCCAATAAATGATAATCACTTTACAGAAGTAGATTCGGATAAATATTTTAAAAATTATAGCTAAAAAACCGAAGATGTCGCCTCAAAAGAGGCCATTCTGAAACAAAGGGTCTTCTTCCAATCTTTGAACAGCCGTAACTTCGTCAAAAATCATCCGATTTGGAAAGTTTTTACAGTTTTGTCAATGGTTTTGATTATAGTCTGAATCTGTATCAAAAATTTATCCATATTGTTTTGTCAATGGTTTTGATTATAGTTTGAATCTGTATCAAAAATTTATCCAAAATGTCACTTTTAAAATTTCCCCCTTTTTTACCGTTTTTGCATACTTACCCCTTATAAAAAAGTGAAAAAATCGAAAGGAAATATGGCCAAAATTGACTAAATTTCTAAACTTTGTGTATAGAGATTTTCTTCGTAACTTCAAAGTAGCATAACTTCGTTAAATTGCATACGATTTTTATTACTTTTCTATAAGTTCTATCTGGCATCCTAATAAATGAAAATCACTTTACAGAAGTAGATTCGGATAAATATTTTAAAAAATATAGCTAAAAAACCGAAGATGTCTCCTCAAAAGAGGCCATTCTGAAACAAAGGGTCTTCTTCCAATCTTTGAACAGCCGTAACTTCGTCAAAAATCATCCGATTTGGAAAGTTTTTGCAGTTTTGTCAATGGTTTTGATTATAGTCTGAATCTGTATCAAAAATTTATCCATATTGTCACTTTTAAATTTTCGCCCATTTTTGGCCATTTTTACATACTTACCCCTTATAAAAATGTGAAAAAATCTAAAGTTTTGTTTTTTGGAATTTTTTGTGCTCAATAGATTTCTGCCATCAAAATAGGTATAAAATGTTTTACCATAGTGAATTTGAACCAATATTTTAGAAAATATGTCCAGAATTGACTAAACATCGATATTTTGTATATAGAGATTTTCTTCGTAACTTTAAAGTAGCATAACTTCGTTAAATTGCATTCGATTATTATTATTTTTCTATAAGTTCTTTCTGGCATCCTAATAAATGATAATCACTTTACAGAAGTAGATTCGGATAAATATTTTAAAAAATATAGCTAAAAAACCGAAGATGTCTCCTCAAAAGAGGCCATTCTGAAAGAAAGGGTCTTCTTCCAATCTTTGAACAGCCGTAACTTCGTCAAAAATCATCCGATTTGGAAAGTTTTTACAGTTTTGTCAATGGTTTTGATTATAGTCTGAATCTGTATCAAAAATTTATCCATATTGTCACTTTTAAATTTTCGCCCATTTTTGGCCATTTTTACATACTTACCCCTTATAAAAATGTGAAAAAATCGAAAGTTTTGTTTTTTGGAATTTTTTGTGCCCAATCGATTTCTGCCATCAAAATAGGTATAAAATGTTTTACCAAAGTGAATTTCGTCCAATATTCTAGGAAATATGGCCAAAATTGACTAAATTTCTAAATTTTGTGTATAGAGATTTTCTTCGTAACT
This sequence comes from Drosophila quadrilineata, assembly GCA_018150725.1. Classification (NCBI taxonomy): domain Eukaryota; kingdom Metazoa; phylum Arthropoda; class Insecta; order Diptera; family Drosophilidae; genus Drosophila; species Drosophila quadrilineata. Next base: position 7,808,001 of record JAECWN010000452.1, on the reverse strand, counting down.
TTAAAGTAGCATAACTTCGTTAAATTGCATTCGATTTTTATTATTTTTCTATAAGTTCTTTCTGGCATCCTAATAAGTGAAAATCACTTTACAGAAGTAGATTCCGATGAAAAGTTTAGAAAATATAGCTAAAAAACCAAAGATGTCTCCTCAAAACAGGCCATTCTGGAACAAAGGGTCTTCTTTCAATCTTTGAACAGCCGTAACTTCGTCAAAAATCATCCGATTTGGAAAGTTTTTGCAGTTTTGTCAATGGTTTTGATTATAGTTTGAATCTGTAACTAAAATTTATCCAAAATGTCACTTTTAAAATTTCCCCCTTTTTTACCGTTTTTGCAGACTTACCCCTTATAAAAGTGTAAAAAAAATCGAAAGTTTTGTTTTTGGAATTTTTTGTGCCCAATCGATTTCTGCCATCAAAATAGGTATTAAATGTTTTACCAAAGTGAATTTGGTCCAATATTTTAGGAAATATGGCCAAAATTGACTAAATTTCTAAACTTTGTGTATAGAGATTTTCTTCATAACTTCAAAGTAGCATAACTTCGTTAAATTGCATACGATTTTTATTACTTTTCTATAAGTTCTATCTGGCATCCTAATAAATGAAAATCACTTTACAGAAGTAGATTCGGATAAATATTTTAAAAAATATAGCTAAAAAACCGAAGATGTCTCCTCAAAAGAGGCCATTCTGAAACAAAGGGTCTTCTTCCAATCTTTGAACAGCCGTAACTTCGTCAAAAATCATCCGATTTGGAAAGTTTTTGCAGTTTTGTCAATGGTTTTGATTATAGTCTGAATCTGTATCAAAAATTTATCCATATTGTCACTTTTAAATTTTCGCCCATTTTTGGCCATTTTTACATACTTACCCCTTATAAAAATGTGAAAAAATCTAAAGTTTTGTTTTTTGGAATTTTTTGTGCTCAATAGATTTCTGCCATCAAAATAGGTATAAAATGTTTTACCATAGTGAATTTGAACCAATAATTTAGAAAATATGTCCAGAATTGACTAAACATCGATATTTTGTATATAGAGATTTTCTTCGTAACTTTAAAGTAGCATAACTTCGTTAAATTGCATTCGATTATTATTATTTTTCTATAAGTTCTTTCTGGCATCCTAATAAATGATAATCACTTTACAGAAGTAGATTCGGATAAATATTTTAAAAAATATAGCTAAAAAACCGAAGATGTCTCCTCAAAAGAGGCCATTCTGAAAGAAAGGGTCTTCTTCCAATCTTTGAACAGCCGTAACTTCGTCAAAAATCATCCGATTTGGAAAGTTTTTACAGTTTTGTCAATGGTTTTGATTATAGTCTGAATCTGTATCAAAAATTTATCCATATTGTCACTTTTAAATTTTCGCCCATTTTTGGCCATTTTTACATACTTACCCCTTATAAAAATGTGAAAAAATCGAAAGTTTTGTTTTTTGGAATTTTTTGTGCCCAATCGATTTCTGCCATCAAAATAGGTATAAAATGTTTTACCAAAGTGAATTTCGTCCAATATTCTAGGAAATATGGCCAAAATTGACTAAATTTCTAAATTTTGTGTATAGAGATTTTCTTCGTAACTTTAAAGTAGCATAACTTCGTTAAATTGCATTCGATTTTTATTATTTTTCTATAAGTTCTTTCTGGCATCCTAATAAGTGAAAATCACTTTACAGAAGTAGATTCCGATGAAAAGTTTAGAAAATATAGCTAAAAAACCAAAGATGTCTCCTCAAAACAGGCCATTCTGGAACAAAGGGTCTTCTTTCAATCTTTGAACAGCCGTAACTTCGTCAAAAATCATCCGATTTGGAAAGTTTTTGCAGTTTTGTCAATGGTTTTGATTATAGTTTGAATCTGTAACTAAAATTTATCCAAAATGTCACTTTTAAAATTTCCCCCTTTTTTACCGTTTTTGCATACTTACCCCTTATAAAAATGTAAAAAAAATCGAAAGTTTTGTTTTTGGAATTTTTTGTGCCCCATCGATTTATGTCATCAAAATAGGTATTAAATGTTTTACCAAAGTGAATTTGGTCCAATATTTTAGGAAATATGGCCAAAATTGACTAAGTTTCTAAATTTTGTGTATAGAGATTTTCTTCGTAACTTTAAAGTAGCATAACTTCGTTAAATTGCATTCGATTTTTATTATTTTTCTATAAGTTCTTTCTGGCATCCTAATAAATGAAAATCACTTTACAGAAGTAGATTCGGATGAAAAGTTTAGAAAATGTAGCTAAAAAACCAAAGATGTCTCCTCAAAAGAGGCCATTCTGGAACAAAGGGTCTTCTTTCAATCTTTGAGCAGCCGTAACTTCGTCAAAAATCATCCGATTTGGAAAGTTTTTGCAGTTTTGTCAATGGTTTTAATTATAGTTTGAATCTGTAACTAAAATTTATCCAAAATGTCACTTTTAAAATTTCCCCCTTTTTTTACCGTTTTTGCATACTTACCCCTTATAAAAATGTAAAAAAATCAAAAGTTTTGTTTTTGGAATTTTTTGTGCCCAATCGATTTGTGTCATCAAAATAGTCATAAAATTTTTTACCAAAGTGAATTTGGTCCAATATTTTAGAAAATATGTCCAAAATTTACTAAACATCGATATTTTGTATACAAAGATTTTCTTCGTTACTTTAAAGTAGCATCAACATCGTTAAATTGCATCCGATTTTTATTATTTTTCTATAAGTTCTTTCTGGCATCCCAATTAATAAATATCACTTTACAGAAGTAGATTCAGATAAATATTTTAAAAAATATAGCTAAAAAACCGAAGATGTCTCCTCAAAAGAGGCCATTCTGAAAGAAAGGGTCTTCTTCCAATCTTTGAACAGCCGTAACTTCGTCAAAAATCATCCGATTTGGAAAGTTTTTGCAGTTTTGTCAATGGTTTTGATTATAGTCTGAATCTGTATTAAAAATTTATCCATATTGTCACTTTTAAATTTTCGCCCATTTTTGGCCATTTTTACATACTTACCCCTTATAAAAAAGTGAAAAAATCGAAAGTTTTGTTTTTTGAAATTTTTTGTGCACAATCGATTTCTGCCATCAAAATAGGTATAAAATGTATTACCGAAGTGAATTTGCTCCAATATTTTAGGAAATATGTCCAAAATTGACTCAATATCAACTTTTTATATATTAAGGTTTCTTTCCAACTTTGAACTCGAATTACTTCGTTAAAGAGTAACCGATATATATAATTTTACACTAATCAATTTCTGGCATCATATTGAATATAAAACACTTTACAGAAGTTAATTCTGAAAAATAGTTTAGAAAATATAGCTAAAGGACTGAGGACGTCTCCTCCAAATAGTTCATTCTGAAATTAGGGGCTTCTTCCAATCTTTCAACTCTTTTGGCCATTTTTACATACTTACCCCTTATAAAAATGTGAAAAAATCGAAAATTTTGTTTTTTGCACTTTTTGTGCCCACTCGATTTCTGGCATTAAAATAAGTATAACATTTTTTACCGAAGTGAATTTGGACTTTTAGAAAATATATCCAAAAATGACTCAATATCGACTTTTTATATATTAAGGTTTTTTTCCGAACTTTGAACTAGAATTACTTTGTTAAAGAGTAACAGATTTTTATAATATTTCAGTAATTTCTGACATCGTAATGAATATAAAACACTTAACAGAACATCTTCTCAAAATAGGCCATTCGGAAAAATCACTTTAAAGGTTAAAATGCATGCATTTGTGGTGCTAGTTTTCTGTAAAGATTATTGACAAAAAGTTCAAGCTTTTCTAACTAAGAGACTTCTTTCTTGCATGACAATTTGCTAGTGACGCCGCTTACTATAATTAACTTGTTTTATGCAGTTTTAATTGGCAATTTCCAGGTGCTCGGCATTTAGACTCTAAGAGACAGTGGAGGCCGTGGGGAAGACTATTGTCGTGAAGGTTGCGTCAATAACTCACCATAAGTTTTCCTATTAAATGCGGCGCATCGTAAAATGCAAAAAAAAAATATTTCGAAATAATTTATAGCAGTTGAACAAGATACACATACACGTGCAAATATCCAGGTATATGGATGATATCCTTAACTATCCTAGAAGTTTGCATGTTGCTTCACAATTACAAGGTAGGTGATGGTGTGCTGAGGGCGGACAGGACTTGGGAATAAGGACTAAGGAGCAGGAGTTGCTGCAGCTGTCGTCGTCGCATCCAACACACAAAACGCGGAAGCAAGTGAAAAGCAATTATCAGGTGTCAAAATTTATATTAGTCTACCCCGAAAATGGGACCAAAACAAAATGGAAGCAACACAAAAAAAGAAATATAAAAAAGTTGCCAAGGAAGCGAAAGAAACTTGAAAACAAGTTGTGAGCCGGCGTCAGGGAACTGCGAACAAAACCAAATCCATACCCCCACTCAGACCTGAACCCTTTACTCCCCATTAGATTCAGGCAAAATGATTTGTGGCGCAAGTGCATTGGCACGCAATGCAAAGTTGAAGGAGCAAACTAGTCAGCCATGCAGGATAACCAGGACAGCAGTACCTACATTATGATGACGATGACGATGACGCCGTCGCCGGACGCGGATATCCTTTTTTAACATTTTCGCTTCAAAACAATAATTTTTACACTGCAGTCATTTCTAATATAAATATTCCTTCGCAATACAGAGGGAATTCAATAAGTTGATACGACCATAAACAAGAGATTGAAATAATACCATATCTTTCTTTACCCTTGGGAGTAACTGGGTATCTCCTAGTCTATGCAACAATACTTTATTCATCATTTGCTTATTATTGTTTTTGTCGGTCTTTTTTCGCTTTTGTTTTTCTATTATTTATTGGCCATGTGCGTGTGCTGTGTGAAAATGATAGGCTAACCATGGCAAGTAGGAGGTGTCACGATATGGGATGAGTTGTGATGGGAAGGGAATAACTGCATGTAGGGGTGATTAGCCGCCTGCTGAAAATTGAGAAACTGAAGCAAGTAAAACTGATATATGTGTGCAATTAAGTTGGCAAATGAGACGCTGTTGGCAACAAAGAAGAATGGATAGAGGAGATCTAAGGCGTACGGGAGGCACACCAGCAACCTTAGCTGTGCCTGACACAATCTGGTACCATTATTGGAAAACTCCCACATAATACCTCATGGATGTGCGTGTGTGTGTTTCTCTTTCTTTGTCAGCTTACACAAAAATATTAATTAAAATAAGCAAATAATAAGGAAATTATGTTGCGGCGTTAAAGAAGATATATTTGATTTATAGAGCAAATTATAACTATTCATGCTTTCATAAAATAATCATAAGTTACAAAAATTAAGCTTTTTTTGTTTAATTTAATTAATATTAAATAAATACTTAAGAAAAATGTAAAAATTCAAAATCATTTTAAATTGTTTACTGTTCGTTCATCATTTTATGAGTTAATTTACATGAAACAATTAAGTTTAATATTCATAGACGCAAGCTTATTCATCCAGATTTGCCGTCTGCCAAGCCATGACCATTGACAATCAATTTGTGCTTAGCACGCACTCGCCAGCAAACAACAATAATAACAATAACAGCAGCTGCAAATAGAAACATTTGTACGAACGTTTTACACAAGTCCAAACTCACAAATACATACAAAGGCCACAAAATTCATTCATAAATTCGCAAATGCCACGCAGCTTAAAAGTATGCAGAGTAAATTTCCCTCAATGGGATTGCGTTTCAATTCAACTCTCGTTCAATTGTCGTTCAACTGTGGTGAATTTCTACAGCCACCCCCCATTGGGCAATGCGCCAGCCGAATACATACATACATACGCACACAAGCACATACACACAATCACACACACACACACACACATAGCAAGTGAGTTACAAATAAACCAAAAGTTAGAAAAAAGAAAAGCGAAACGAACGTGGCCAACAACAAAAAGCCAAATAAAATGTTGCCAGCAACACCAACAACACCAACAACAACAACAGCAACAAAAAATCACAGTTGTCTGATTCGTTCGCAACGCAACTGCCACCGGTAATAGTCAGGCAAGCTAACCACCCAAGCCCCCCGAACCCGAACCCGAACCAAGACCCAACCTAACCCAACCCAATCCAACAATACACGACCATACGACCACCATCATCAGGCGGCACCGCAAACACGACGACAGCAACGACGATTTGTTGTCTTCGGTTTCGGCTTGGAGCTGCTTCGTTTGGCATTCGCAGCTCCAAACGGTTTCAGTCTGACGACAACGTTCGTGCCGCGCGGTTGCCTCCAACGCATAAATTTAAAAATCGCTGGAAATTTACTTCGATTATTGTGGCCTGTTCTCCAACAGGTTGATCCTCGATTCCCGTAATGAAAACTCTTTCGTAAATATATTGAAAATATCAGTGTTGGAATGATGTTGAACAATTGACAAATAAAATCAACAAGCTGCATAATTCCATTGCATCAGCGACAAGTATTTTCAGGGAAGTGCATTGAAGTGAATACACGTAATGCTCGCGTGTTTTGTCGCGCGCGCTTAAGCAACAAAATCGCGCGCGTTTTTTACCGCACAATTGGCAATTTAGTTAGTTAGCAGGCAAAGCTGCAAATGCGTGTTTCATGTAATTATATTTAAGCAAAAATTTCATACAAAAACAGAAAAAGAACAAAATAACAAGTACAGGTTATTTATACATTCCATATGCCTGGATAGCCACACCACACCCCCTCTTCCACACACACACAGTCCTCAAAAAATGTGACTGAGACGGTCAATGGTCAGAATCGCGTTGTTATTTGGTTGTTGAACGCGCGTGTTTCTGATGTATGCGGCATAAAGTGGCAGAGAGTGTTCTTGTATTACATATGAGTGTATGAAATTTGCCTATAAATGTGTCTGGCGGTCTGCTGTTTATTACTGCCAACACATACTTGCCCCATCGACTGAATGTGGCATGTGCTGCATAGTTTTAGGCGTGCACAATTGCAATTGCATATTTCATGTTCCATGTCTAATGTTTTCACGGCAACACCAACGACGATGACTGCAATTTAAAGTTCATTGATATCCATAAACCGCACTCACTAACGTACCCACCAAATACCAACTGTCAAATGACGTACATACGTATGTATCTACATAGCATAAAAACAAATCTAGATAAATACTTGTACACATACATATGCAAATCGGTTGGCACATTATCATTATTATTTGTTACAAATCGTATGTTGCATATTTGTTGGCTGTTGATTGCTGTTGCTGTTGGTCGTTGCAGATTTTTTGGGGTCTCTGGTATGATGGATTTTTGTGTGGAAGTCTCATTTGGGAGCACATGTTACCCCATTTTCATTTTCATGTCATTTGCATTTTACGTAGAAAGTTTGTCAGCAAATGTTGTTGCAATTTCGAATTGATTGCAATTTCCACTGTTGTTGTATTTGGGACAGGTGAATCGGTTTGATAGATTCATAGGATAGCAAAGGAAATGCGATTTAAAATAATCGAATAGTTCAGCACACCATGAACAAAGTTGAGTGAATAACACCACTTCGACTGCCACAAATCTTCAGAAAATCATCCATTTTTGCAGATAGATTTAAACTCTTTGTATCGAGTAAATATGAAATGTTTGTTTTGGACCTAAGATCATAAAACACTTTCGACAGTGGTTAAAAGATTAGAAGTATGGAAATTGCAGTGCATTTTGACACAAAATCAATCTCATATAGCTGAGCTCCATTTTCTAATTTAGAATTGTTTTGAAGAAGGACTTATTCTTAAGATACGTACAAAATTGTCATGTTTAAACATATCAAATTGAATCGAATCAAAGTATATTTATGTTTATCGATCAGGAGTATCGATTATCTTCTCTCGTTTGGCATGTCCATCAAGAGCTTAAGTATGCTGCATATTGAGGACTGCCGTTTTATACTCTATATCCTTGCAAGTGGACACCAACAGCAGTCTGTTGAATGGCAGACATAAAGGACACTCCCTGTTCCCCCTTCCTCTCTCACATACAACAGACAATTGCATATCAATTGCAAATTACTGAAGCTCAATTTCAGCTGGACAAACTGAACATGTGTGTTAAAGTCGTAGCCGAAGCTCGGCAAAAATCACAGTATACTGGGCCCTTGTATTTTGACATAATGGCCAGGCAGCCACGCCCACTTTGCCTTTTACTTGCAGTCATGGCGAGTGCTGGCTGCCAGTGCTTGCCACATGATGAGGCAGAGTGCAGGCCTCAAGGCTTATTATGCCCCTGCCACCGGCAACTGTTGTTGTTGCCGTTGTTAATAACAAGCGATAATAATCAACTTCCGTGCTAGAGGCGCTTATGCGAAAAAAGGGGAGGAAATGTCGGAGAGGAATGTGAAGCCCTGGAGAGTTTTAGAGTGAAGTAAGCGAAGAGTATTATAAAAACTGAGCAAAACTTTGCATACTTGAAGGCGCCGCCAAGCACTGCAAATTATTTCGCCATACATTTTGATATATGTTAATTTTATGCAATTTTTACTCCACACACTTCCCCTCTACTAGGGGGGCAGCTATGACGAACAAATAGGAAATGTTGATCAGGTGATGTTTAGCAGGGAGTGTGCAGGGGGCAGAGTTAAATATAAAACTGAAAAATGTCGAAGTTGCATCACGATAACAACGAAATATATCACGTGCTAATTAATGTTTGTGTTAAAAATTGAAAATGTGTGGCTGTTGCTTTCAACTTGTTTGTGTTCTTTTTTCGAGTGTAGAATATTTGCAGAGCATCAGCAACTGTCAGCCGGCAGCTGACAACTGCATCCAAACTGCAATTTTGTCCAATATTTTTAGCTGCATAACCTGAGGCGTACTGGCACACACAAGCACAAACAAACAGCTGTACGATATGACTATGACCTTGTGTGTGGATTTTGTCACTCACTCACTAACATACACAATTCGCACATAATTTCACAGCTGATTATACAAATTGTTGGGCTGAGTTTTTGAGGGCCGAGCTTTGAACTTTGCATGTCCAAAACCATAAACATAATGTACGACAATGAGTTCGCACTGTTGCGATAAATAAAGTTTCTCGAGTAGCGCTTATTATGTGCCATAAATTCAAGTTGCCAACAGTCAACAGTCAACAGCTGAGAGGATATGCCCTGAAAGTGTGCCATATATATATATATATTTTTTTTTGGTAAGGAAAAACTTGTTGAGGCTCAGTAGACAGATTATTATCCAGCGAGAAAATAATCAAAAAATTTTAAAAATATTGTATACATTAAATTCACATTTTTTTTAAATAATTTGAATAAGTCAAAAATTTATACAATCATAAACAATTTAATTTATATGTTAGTAACGTAGATATTCTGAAGCCCATGTAGATAAGAATAAAAAGATTATATAATTTAAAAACCATAAATAACTCGCATTGTGAATTAAAATCTACTTTTAATGACGGACGACCACAACTGACAGAAACCATTTTGAAATGACGTTTCATTAAAATTCCTCACGATTTTTTTTATTGATTTTAATTTTTTTTTACATTTTGTCGCAGTTTAGTTTCAACCGATGCCATGTCCTTCATTTCAATATGCACGCCCAGCACTTGAGCTCACCCTGAAAACTCAACAACAGCAACTAGAACAAGTAGGGTCTTTGTAGACACAACACTAAAATGTCTAGTAAATAGGCTCAGCAATATTATTAATAATTTACAACATGCGACCCATGACAGTGTGGACGTCACTCTGCCTTGGCCAGAACCTATCCATGGAAATCTTATGGGCTTGTGTGAAGCCTTAGCGGGCCTGACTTTGTTTTGCCAGTAATAGGTGCACTTGTTTGTACAGCTAATTGGAGAGGAGCAGAATTATATTTAGTTTTTTATAGAGCGTGTCAGTGCTAATTCTAAAAGTCAATAGAACAGAATTTTCAATGGGATTTGGACAACCGACAATTGGCATTGTTAATTAGAGTTTTGATTAAACTTGTTTTTATTTTCTATTTATCGAGACTTATTCTTAGCGAACTATTGATAGCAAAAAGCATTTCAGTTACATTACATTCTCATCAATAAATTTAAGATATTAAGTTACCTATCTAGCTTGACCTTTAGCGCTAAAGTTAAGTGAGTTTTAATTGTAGGTCTGACACAGATATCCATTAGACATCTCATTTAGTTTTGGGCTATAACAAAATGAGCTCTTACCGTACCAGATTACCAAATTACAACTGCATTGCGTCAGAGCAGAGATATCCAATTCCATGGAATCGTATCGTTTGCTATCAGCCAACATGTCACATGCACTACGCCTAGTGGTAGGCAATAGAAATGGCGACTGCAACTATTTCAAACTGAACAGGCATATCCATCCGTCCGACTTCTCATATAGGTACTGCACGATTTTATGCTTTATTTACGAGCCAACCCACACACACACACACACACACACACACACACACATACACACAGAGAAACACCCCGGCACACACACGTGGACAATGCGGCAGAGAACGAAACATTTCATTTCCGTTCCATAAACAGTTTTTGGCCCCGGGGCAACGTTTAAATGCCACAGCTGAAGCGAAACAAAAATCAAATGAACAGAAAGAGAGGGACATACAGAAGGAGTGAAAGAGAGGAAGAGAGCACGAGAGCGGCATGCAGCAGGCAACAGACTTAGGCAGCCCAAGGCAACATGCAACACCTTCGCCAGATAGTTGCAGGTTGTAGTTAATTTCTAGCAGCTGCTCACCCCCTGCGACCTTCCCTCTGTCGATGCAATTTACACTGTCTGAACACGCAAAACTCTTTGCAAAAATACCGAATACGCCTTGGGCCAATGCCCCGGGGGGGTGCGCAGAAGTGGTCGGCAGCTGGGGCAGGTGATACAATTCCCGGGAAAATGGCGAGTCGAGCCCAATGGGCGCTTTAAACTTGAAACTTTTTAATTTAACGTATTTTCGACGGCATGATTATTGTTTGCTTTGCTGGCCTGCCATTGTTACTCGCACTTGTAGTCGTAGTTTCGATTCTGTTTTCAAGTACTTTCTGTTGAACTTTTCGCTGTTTACACGCATAAATAACAACAACAACAACAACAAAGGATAATGGCAAACCCGCAGTCGAAGTTTATGGCAAAAGTAGAGGCGCGCTAATGACTGCCAATTACCAGAAGCAGGAACAATCAACAGTCGGAGCACAGTCGAAGCTGACCCCTGATCCTGCTCCCAAAGACCACAAAAGGCTGTTGTTCACTTTCCGATAGGGTTCATTGCTCACAGATCCTCTTACCCATTTCATTTTTGCATTTTATTATTGCCGCTGTTAAACGAATACAACAATTTACGTTGCCTTTTTATAGCTATCATGTGAAAGTGTTTCTTTCACAACACTCCCGAAAAAATATCGAGTATTGAAAACGTTTAAAGTGTTCGACAAACATACAAAATGCCCACAGTATATCAATACCAAAGACTTGGTCCAGTTAACGCCTGGACGTATGCAACAAATGTTTTAGTGCTTATCATATTAATGTGCCAGAAATGCAGCCTGCAACGGGTCGACGGCCCAGCTGAAGTTACCGGTAAGTATAGGAGAGAATCTCAGCAACTTTTAAATTCTTTACAAATTAATTAAAAAAAAAAATAAATAATTCCATCAGAAAAACATTTTTAAAAGGTGTGATTGAATTAAAAAAAAAATGTTATAAAATTGATAGTAAATCATTAAGTGATTTTCAAAATAATTATGAAAAATAATTAAGCTTTACCAAATAATCACCAAGCCCAAAATCATAATAAACACACAATTTACTGATATATTCAAGCATAATTTCCGCTCAATAGTAAGATAAAAATCATCAGCATATAAAATAAAAGAAAACAAAACAAGTCATGGTTAAATGAGTATTCATAATAACATATCTATTTTTTCGATTAAATGCCAATTAACTTTGATACCTAGGATATTATAATAATGCGATAATGATGTGACTTCTCTCTCTTTTTCTCTCGCTCCTCTCTTATAGCCGATCCAAAATTCAGCTATCCAATTGCGAATGTGACAGCGCCAGTGGGACGTGACGCTTTTCTCACATGTGTTGTGCAGGATCTGGGACCTTATAAGGTAAGCACGAAAACAGAAATCAGAGATAGTCCGTCGTATTCCCCTAAAAACCACACGGAGCAATCCACACCCCAGGCTCAATTACACACTCAATAAGCAGGCACAGGACAGGACCCCAAGCAGTCGCATTAATATTCATTAGCATTTTACCTTTTACCTGGGAGGAAGCATACGGGGCGCATTCGTAATCTCAAAGAACAAATCTCGACACCCCCCAGCAAACGGAGAGAAAGAACAACAGCAATCGTAACGAGAATAGCAGACATTGAATGGAAATGAAAGTGAAAATAAAAACATAAATACAAATATGCAGAGTGCGGAGTGAAGAGCGTAGAGTGACGAGTGAAGAGCTTAGCAATAACAAAAGCGAAAATCACATAAAAAGTAATTGAAATATGAATGAGAAGGGAATGTGCACGTGGGCATGGGATGAGGGGACTCAATATACTTCATCATCATCGTTTTCGGTAACTCTGTCTCTGTGTTTGTGTCTGTGGCTGCGTCTGTCTGAAGTGAAGTAGAGTGGGCAAAGCTTTGTTCTGTCAACAGTCTGATTTGCACCCCTGTTCCTTTCTTATCCTCCACCTCTCTTCTGTTCTATCCTTTAGATAACTGCTACCATGCACAATTAGGCGATGTTTCGGCTTTGCAGGATAATTGAGCAGGCACTTGGGTGTAATTACTTATTTTATGCTGACAGCGGCACCAAAAGTTAAATTCAATTCACCTGCTAAATAATATATGAGTTACCTCCACCACCACCCCTTAACAACGTTTATAGATTAGATTTATATATAAATTAATTGATATTACTTAAATAGCTTTACGTGTTAACAAGTCTGCTCCCCTCCTTAGTCTGTCGCATTCACACATGCAAAGAAGGGTTACGCAATTATTTTTAGGAGCGGGGAAATATGAGAATTAGTTATTAAATTTCTACAACAATTTCTTTGGGACTGCGTGCTTTATCGCACAATAATTTTCCCGGCGTAATTGTACAATTAGGGGTATGACGAGTTCATATGTGAAGTGTGTGCATGTTGTAGCAGTGAGCTTTTTAGGCATGAAGTGAAATATTTCCTTAGTTCAGAGTTCCCTTAATAGATATCAGTTAATAATTGTGAGTTATAACATGCAATTTTAAGCAGAGAAAACATCCTGTAAAACAGATATTTTAAAAATATTTCCAAATGAAAATATTAAATACACAAAAAAAGTATTTGATTTAATAAACATATTCTAATTTAAATGAAGTAATTAAAATTTTTTAAACAATTATTGCCTTCTCAATATTTCATACAAATTAAGAGCCATAAATAATTTCAATTATCGGAAATCCTATACATATTGCCAGCAAATCAAATAACAAATCAGTTCAATTGCAACAATTTTTTTCATCTCAACCAAAAAAACAACAGCTATAAACATTGCCATAACACGTACAAATAATAGAAATAATTAATTTAGTTAATTATTAATTAAGAGTAATGTTTCTGTGAACAGTAAATAATTGCGCATAAAATCAGAGCTTAGTTTAAATAATAATTTACAGAGGACAATAACTAGTTATGTTCAGCTGCCAGCTCCCATACTCGTCCTTTTATTTGCCATAATGTCCTTTCATTTATTAAATCTATATGTGATATTTTTCTCGCACAGGTTGCGTGGTTGCGTGTCGATACTCAGACAATTTTGACCATCCAGAATCATGTGATTACAAAAAATCAACGCATTGGGATTGCCAACTCGGAGCACAAGACTTGGACAATGCGTATCAAGGATATCAAGGAGTCCGACAAGGGCTGGTATGTATTCAGACTCAGACTCACCTTGAACAGCGTGGACAATTTAATTGACTTAACTCTTTAATTTGCAGGTATATGTGCCAAATTAATACGGATCCAATGAAAAGCCAAATGGGCTACCTGGATGTTGTGGGTAAGTGAGCAGAAAACAGAAATTCACTTGAAAAAAGCTGAGTGGCACGTTTTTTTCCTTCTTGCATATCGTTGTCAAACAATCATACGCCCCGTTGCCAGACCGCAGCATTGAGCCATTGTTCAAGCGGATTGGCATTCGTTTTCGCAACAAACCGAAATGTTGAGCTGCAGCGTAAATACCCTTAGTTAAAATGATGGGAAAACAAATGCATATGCCCTTTTTTGAGCAGAGCATAGGGTATATGCACGGAATAATAAATCCAGCACGTTGCCAACACAAAACGTTTCCGCATCGCGGCAACAACAGAATGCAGTTGAGTTCGCTTCGTGGTTTATAAAATTTCAGTGGCTAATGCCCACGATGAAAGCCGAATAACCGAACGACTAGTCCCCCTAGGTGACCTCTCACTGGCCCGAAATGACCCCACAATTGTGATTGCTTAAACATGTTTAACCGTCCAGTGAACCGCAGAAATTGTTGATTTTGAATTAAAAGGGTTTCGGTGAAATCAGAAAGCAGACGTAAGAAATGCGCCCAGCCTAGGTTGCCGGTTGTCCATTTGTGGTCTTCAAACCTGCATCTAATACACCTTATTCAATATCCCTTTCTCTCTATCCCACTTTTCTCTCTGTCTGCTCAGTTGCTAAATACCTTTCGCGGGCAAATCTAAATCAACGCGTTAAATATTTTAGCCGACGTGCAATCGTTTCACTTGGGTTGGGCTAGGGAGAGCTGTGGGTCAGCACGAAAAAGTATAATCAACTGTGTATATTTGCAGTGGATAATCAGCGCACAACAGCAACACAGAGAGGAGAAACTGAGAGAGAGAGATGGGGAGAGGAACTTTGAGGCACGTTGGCAGTTCGATAGTTAGGAAGTTGCGGAGGGAAACCCACGCGGCTCGTGCAAATGATTTTCGTGACCAAGTGCAGTTAAAGAGCCGACGACAAACGGGAGCAGCAACAAACGCTGCTACCACATACAGCTGGCAGCTCTGTCCATTCGTATGTCACTCCCCACACAATCTCACTTGTGCACAAACATACATACAAACATACGAGGGAAAATTGCTCTTGTACAAAGATGCATACAAAAATTTAATTTTGTGGCAAAATGTGCGATAGGCTCGACTTGAAACAAAAGGCAAGCAGAGGAGATATTTCGAATAACCAATACTCCAGATAGATCAATGTAAAACCCGAGTTTTTTTAACCAATTTGTGCAAAAAACAAAATGTAAATGTATTTGTTCTGTTCCGATCAAGGCTCTTAACGGAATTGGTTTAACGTTCTTTGATGCAATTCTACTTTGAGCAAAACATTCTGCCGAAGTTTAAGAAACTCATTCGACTTACGGCATTCATTTGAAGTTTCTTGATATTGATATTCGAGCAAACAATTTCAGCTTATATTTGATCAACGCTCTCGACTTAGGGAAAAGCCACAACGAGATTTGTTTGAAGTCATCTGCTATTCTACTTCAAGCAACGATTTCTGCATAAGTTTGAGCAACGCATTCGTCTTACTGGAATCATTTGACGTTTCGTGATATGGCACTACTTCGAGAAACGCTTTCAGATGTTTTAGTTTCACTCTCTATGAGCTAAGTTTATTTTACAATATTAATTTAGTACCAAAAGTATGGTATTAATTACACAATTCATTTAGTTTTAATTTCTGTCTAATTGAAAGCTTAAAGTGAGTCTAAAAATGTTATCTAATGAAATCAGTTTTGAACTAACGCAACTTTGGGTGAATGTCCAGTTACAGTTCATCCCTTGTCTGGCTGGGCTCGCTCCCCTATTGCCACTGTTCTAACCTTGGCCACTTAATGACCGTTCAGTGGTCAGTAGAGTCCAGCACACAGCTGGATATAAGGGGAGTTGGCAGCCCTCTGATGGCGGCGGCAGCACCTACCCTCGGCATAACAAGCTGTTTGTCAACACCAGCACATTTTTTGGTCATTTACCGACCACATAATTGCGGCATATTATATGCATATAACACACACATACAAACACAGGCACCTATTTGATTCTCCTTCTGCCCCAAACTGTAGTCCCATTGTATATTCCCCCGTGATACCACAAACATCATGATTACGTTCTCTACGGTTCTGGTTCATAGGTTTTCCACTGAGGTCGTCCCTGGTCATACCTCGTAATATATAATTTGTTTTTTGTTCAACTTTTTTTTCTGGGTTTTTATGAAAAGTTTGTACTTCTGAACAAAGGCGCAGACAAGGACTCATTGGACTGGCAATGGATATCTTTAGGGACGACTCTGAATATAAATATAAATGTGAAAATTAATATGAGTATGAATATGAATCGGTTCGCCGGCGCTCAAGTGAATAATGCATGTAAATAATTTAAACATAACAAATTTTTAATAATTATTTTAAGAGTTGCGTGACATTGCAGTTTGTCCATTTCCCCACCCTCTTTCACTTATAATCTCATGTTCTTTCTCTCCCTCTCTCTCTCTACACGAAACGAAAAAAAAAAATTAAAAACAAAAAATATTATTTGCTATAAACATTATCTGACGACAACGATGAACAACGTCTGGCGGCGTCCGCGTCCTCGATTCCTGTTGCTGTTGTTGGTGCTGCAGTACCGCCGGATATCCTAGATTATCCTACAAGCACGGACATGGTTGTACGCGAGGGCAGCAACGTGACGCTCAAATGCGCTGCAACCGGTTCACCAGAGCCGACAATTACATGGCGACGTGAAAGTGGAGTAGCCATCGAGTTGGCCAACGGCGAGGAGGGTAAGTCAATGGGACTTTTGTGATTCTGTTTTTCTCCTTTTTTTTTTTTTTTTTTTTTGGTTCATGCACTACGTATCGCTATGCTCATATGCATGCAATGTGTAAGTGTATGTGTATGTGGGTGAGTGTATGTGTGTATGCGTGCAGCTGTATGAGTTGTAAGTACTTTTTGCTGTTGTTGCCGCTTGCCGCTTGCCACTTGCCTCTTCCCGGTTTGGCTAGCACCAACATTTTGGAGTACTTTTACACAAAAAAGTAGCAGAGCCACCCGAGCCACCAATGGGTTATGGCAGAGCAGACAATTGCACCACAGACATAGCAGCGGGTATAGCGGCTACAGTGTACGTGGTCATAGCACCAGCACCAGCACCAGCACCAGCACCTGTTCCTCATCCTCAACCAGAAACCATCAACCATCACTCTTAGCTACTTGCACCTGCATGCCATGGCACTTTTGTTGCTGCCAATGAGTAACCTCATCCACATTCACATCCGCATCTGCCCATCGACATTCGTCTGGTGATGCCGTCTCTCGCACACAAACTTATGTTTGATGGCTGCACTGACAGAATTAGCGCGTGGCTGTTGAGCACCAGTTCCTTCCACAAGCTGGTGTGTCCAATTGGCCTTGAAGGCACTCTGAGAGGTGGGGTTAACAAACTGAAACCTTGTTTGTCAGCATCGATTTTGGTCCAATAAAGTTGTCAGCTCATTGTGTTGAGAACTTTAACGACAACCTTGTTACACTTTGACAATGGATGTAAGTAGAAGTAAAATTAAAATGAAATTTAATTTTCCTGCTGATTTTCAGTCATTTCACGAATTTTCTGTCAGTGTAGTTCGTTGCATGAACTCCACTCAACCACATAAACAAGTAGAGCACCATCAAAGTCCACACGAAAGGCCAAAATCAAAGGTTGCCTGCAAAAAGGTACACGTATAGCTTGAAAAAATTAAAATAAAAATAAAAATATATAAATGCAAAACTGTGAACACGAAAAAAATACTAAAGCGGTCAAAATACAACACAAAAATCAGCATAAATAGTACAAAAAGTTGGCAGAATGACCTTTTCAGTATGGCTTAAAATGTCTGCCAACAGCAAAAGCAGAACCAAAAGCAAAAGTAGAGTTGTCCAGTTGGGAAGTCATTGAAGTACCCGCTATGCTTTTTAATACGCGATATAGTTTGAGTGTGTATGTGTGTGTGCTTGTTTCCATTAAGTATGATATATACTATGCAAGCATAATCGCTATGTCATTGTGTTTGTAACATAATTAAGAAGTTCATTTGATAACTTAATTACACATATGTATGCATGTATAAAGACAAGTAGAGGGTAGTAAACAAGGTAGAAGTCTCTCCACATAGGGTTGATTGCATTAAGTTAATTAACGAGAGAATTCATTGTGGGCATAACTATTTTGGAGAAACTTTCAATATATTTCTATTAAATATATAAAATTTTTATATGTATTTTTTTCTCTCTGTAGAGTATTTTAATGTTTGAACTTAAGTTACTTATTTTAAAATGGCGCCAAGCAGTTTCGAGGAGCAAAAGTTTTTCCTTTGTTTTTTTTTTTATTTGAAATTTGATTATTCGGTTAGCTTATTCGTTTGAAATGAAATGAAATGAAATTTGTGGCGCCGGGGCGAGTAAAGTTTTTATGCTATTTTAGCGTGGCGGGACTTGTGTTTTTGCTTTTGCTTTTGCATTTGGTGCCGTTGTTTTGGTCGCTGTTCATTTCAAGCAAATTACAGGTTTTTCGTGGCTATTAGGTTTAATGGGCGCACAAAAAGTGTGGCTAATAAGCAATGTCGGCCATATTCAACAAAAAGGGCCGTATTAAAGCCGTGGCTCATTCTATGCAAATCAATAAACGAAAAATCAGCTTATTACCCTTAGTTTACGTTGCACTCGCTAACCTTTTCATACGTAACAAATATCAAGCGCAAACTAGCCAGCACTTCCGTTTCCGGTACACCCAAACAAACACACATTCGAATACTCATACCCATCCATACACATAAACAGATAGAGCATATCCACGTCATAATCATCTCGAGTAATGCTCATCATCATGATCATCATCATCATTGTGGTCCAGTGCAAGTCTGTGCAACTGCCGGCTTAACCAACAACTATGCAATTTATATAATAAAACCCGAGTTCGACTATCAAAACAGGATGTTTGCCTGGACCTTGCCGGCAGCCCGCTTGACACCACCAAACACTACATCCTCCCATCTCCCACTCCCTCCTGGTCATCCATGTCCCACTCACATAAAGGCAACACACAGCATCATAAAAGTCGCTAAAAGTTTGCGCTTTTGTATGCAACTTTTTTGGTGTTGTTGTTGCTGTTGCTGTTGCTATTGCTGTTGGATTTGCTGTACAATATGAAAGAGCTTAGGCGAATGTAATAACTATCATTACATGGCTAAACATTTTGTAGATACATTTGTAGTTACGACTCAACGTTCATTTCATAGGTGCTTTATCTGACCATTAGCTTTTAGCAGCTGCAACGCGGCTTCATGCCGACTAACGGTTATGTTTCAAAAGCTTTAAACAGCGCATAATAATATATTAAACATATTTTAAAATTATGAAGCTGATTTAAAATTAGTAATCGATTCTTTTGGCAGTAATACGATTTTATTTATAATTTAATACGAAAATTGGATTTAAAATATGAAAAGATAATTTTTAAAAAATTATTTTTTTGCAATTATTAAATATTGCTAATTGAAAAGTATTTATGTTATTAAAAATATTATAGTTGCCAGCATAGAGGGCACCGACTTGATAATACCTCGCGTCAAGCGCCAGCACATGGGCGCCTATTTATGCATCGCCTCCAATGGAGTTCCTCCCTCTGTCAGCAAGAGGATTACGCTTGTCGTGCACTGTAAGTCGATTTAAAATTATTAAAATTTAATATTGATTTGCATTGTTAACTTTAAATGTGAAATGTTGACTCCATTTTGTATGTTTAATCTCATTTCATGTAGTTCCTCCCATGATCACAGTACAGAATCAATTGATTGGAGCAGTTGAGGGCAAAGGAGTCACACTCGAATGCCAGTCGGAGGCATATCCAAAGTCAATTAATTACTGGACAAGAGAACGTGGTGAAATTGTTCCGCCAGGTAAACTGAACAACAACTGAAATTAATATATTAACCAATTATGTCCAAAAAGTGCAAATTATTTAAGCGGCCACTGACCTCATTGATGATGATGATAATGAAGATGATGATGATCCTATACAGCACATTATAATTTCCACATTAGAAAATTGAATAAAAAGTTTTGTTTATTTTCTAATGAATATCATAAATTCAACATTTCATAATCCCTGACAAACACATTAGTTGACCCCGTTACCCCAGAAGTCCATCTGTCCGTGGCATTTGAACCCCATTTTGTGAAATGAAATATTTCGTAGTGATAAACTTTGTCGAGCTACAAATTTGCGCGGTAATAAAAGTTTTTAATTAGCTGATTTGTAAATTTTAGTGTGAACAATATGTGAGTGGAAACTCTGGCGTAATGTTCGCTTTCTGTCAGTCTAATCAAATGATGGTTGTCTGCCACAGTGTTGCGGTTTTTCAACTCGTCCGGAGGAGGAGAAATCATAGTCAAGTTAAATATACCCCAACAGCTAATATGCCATGCCGACTCCTCCACATGATTTGCTTTAAATTTAAATAAAATTTTCGACATTTTTAATTGGCAGCTTGAAAACATAACATATCATATCGCCTCCAAACTACCTATCTGGCTACTATAATCCTGGACTCCTGGAACGACAGTTCGCGCATAAATTTAATGTCCGCCAGCTGTCTATCTGGATGTTTGTCTGTCAGTTCGTCTATCTGTCTGTCTGTCAGCGATATTGTGTGACAAAGTTGGCAGTGCGCATGACAAGGCTTAAATGATTTAATAATGCACAAATTCAATTAAATATTAATTAGTTTAATATTTTAATGAATTATACTATATGTGACACTCATCGAGTCATTTCTGCAGGCGGTAAATATTCAGCGAATGTCACGGAAATTGCCGGATATCGCAGCTCCATGAAACTCCACATAAATCCCCTCTCACTAGCCGAGTTTGGAGCATACCGCTGTGTGGCCAAAAACTCTTTGGGGGATACAGATGGCACAATTAAGCTATACAGTAAGTAGTAGTATAATTAAATATTTTTCAAGTAGTGGAAGGTGAAGTGAATATTTTCTACAGGAATACCACCAAATGCAGTCAACTACGTGGAGAACTTTGAAGCCAGGCACAAAGGTAAGTAAATGGGATAGAATATACCGAGGGGGTATGCCAAGAGTTAAGCTGAACTGAAAGTCAAAACACTTAAGAGAGAGAGAGATTTGAGAGCAGGCGCGAGAAAAACGAGTTTTAATAGCCACTCGGCATAAATTTGAGATGAGAGGCAAATATTTCACCGCAAAATCAAAAAAAAAAAGAACTGGGAGAAAAACCATAAATAATTCATTTGGCATGCAAATCCGTTTCAAATCGCTGGGTGAACCAAAACAAACCAGAAAAGAGAGAAAATTCGGAAGAATGCGAAATGGAAAAGCAACAAATTCAACACTAAACGAAAGAGTATTATGAATATACATTATGTATAAGCTAGTGTAGGGAGTAGTTGGGGAATATTTTCCCCCAAAACTAAAAATATATACACGTATATTGAAACAGGTAAAAAGCGCACGAAAAGCTCGGAAATGTATCATTCGTCGCGGGCTCAAGAGCACAGTGGCGAGGACACTGAGAATCCTGGCAAGCGAAAAGGTAAGCCAAGTCAATGTGCTCATCTCTATACAATTGTTGGGCGTGTGCGTTGCAGCGATTAGGGTTATGGGCCATATTTCAAGCATTTATGGTCGAAGAGCCACACCCCTGAAACCAATCCTTGACAATCCACAGCTTAACAGGCCACTTGAGACAGGGCGAATCCCATAAAAATGGTAAAGAAATGTGAGAAGGGCAAGTCGGAAAAGGAGCAAACAAAAAAAAAACAAGTAACCTCGGTAGGGACATTCAGACCTGAGCGGTTTTCACTGCTTGTTTAACAGATTTTCACACTAATTTGCTGGGCACTGAAACCAATAAAAAATAAACATTCCGAAATATAAGCAAAGGTTGTGCAAATACGTACATTTGCAGGAAAAAGGAAGACGTTGCCTACTTTTAAGGGCAGGTAAAAGTTTCACTTCCTGTGCCCGCATAATTGTATATCAATATACACGCTCGGCTTGGCTTTATGGCAATTTAATGATTTGTAAATACTTTGGCTACAATCAAATAAATTCTTTTGTGGCAGCAACGATTCTGGAATGGACAAACGGAAGTTGATGTTGAAGAAAATCCAAATTCGAAGAATGGGCAATAAAGTTTAACTGCAGTTTGAGAAGTTTTTCTTTCAATCTTACGGCCTAATTGAGTTGAATACTTGCAAATAAAACGATAAATATTGTATAGAAAAAATTTAAATGAAACTCAGGTTAATTTGTGGGCAATTAATGAAAGATTTTTGAATTACATAAATTCCCAAATTTTCGTATAGATAAAATTCGTACTGTCAGTGTCAAAATTGTGACATTCGTTGACTTGGCCAGATTTGTTGGAGTGTTAACCAAATGTCAGCTGACAGTTAACAAAATTACTGGGCAGCTAATCACAGCAACATTATCACACGAAAGCTTAGCCAATTTCCGCTGTTAAAACGCCAAGCCCATTAGCATCTGCCACTCCCACAGTCATTCTCTACCCTTCTCTTTCACCACACTCTATCTCTGTTTCTCTCACCCATAGCTGATTTGAGTCTGAGTGCGGAGAGCATTGACAGCATGTATGGTGGTACATCATCGGCTGTGTCACAGTTTGGCAGACACTCTGGACGCACGGTGAACTGTCTGTTGCCTCTGCTGCCAGTTGGGTTAATGCTGCTGCTGATGATGAGAATGGAGAAGATGATGACGACGATGATGTCGACGACTCTCACCCTGACAAGACAACGGCGAAGAGCTCCACTGACATTGTTGCCACAAACACTGACACATGTTTGACATAGACGCGAAACGCAAGCACAGATTAAGCAGCAGTATCAGCAGTTGACGGAGGAGGACCAAAACTTGGATTTGGAAATGAAGTTGGAGTTAAAGTCAAAGTTGGAAGCGGAGTTGCTGGCAACACGATGATGGCGCTTGGCTTGATTGAGTTTGTCAATGCAGAAACGCCAAAAGTAGCTGCTGCTGCAGTTGCCACTGATTTATGGGCAAGTTGCTTAGTTAAAGTTGAAACAGATTTATACATACAACATGGAGCAAAGTGTGAAAATACATAAATATATCACGACTTGTGGCTACAATAAAGTAAAAGTCCAAAAGGCTTCCTAATACCCCCCTCTAAGCGTGCATGTTCAAGCTGTTGATTATATCCAGTATAAGTCTAGCTATAATTTAGCAATATTGTAATATATACACTATACTATATAGAAATGAAAATAATCGTGCAATGACTATGACTATGGCACATGTACATAGAGGTACAGCAAAAGGTTTGAAATCATCATTATAATTAATATGATTATTATTATTTGTATTTTCCTCGCAGACTTGCTAATGGTCTGTTGTATATATGTATAAACCAAGTGAGACTGTATGTGTGCAAAGTAATATATAGAATTGCAGGCAAATCGAATGCAAAAAATAGAATTCATAAATAAAATAACTTTACGTAGACTTAAAACATGGCTGCCAGTTAAGTTAAAAATGCAAATATTTAGTGAAACTTGTGAACAGTTGTACTTGTTCGGACAAGAGCAGCCGATGGCTGTAGTTTTGATGCAGAGGACTAATAAATAACTGAAAAAGTACATGAAATACGGTTTATCATTTCAATTAGTTTAAATCGATGACGCGACAAGGAAAATTCATAATTGAAATACAATTGAAACGCAAAAAGTGCATATCATTTACTTAGCCAACATTATTATAAACCTTTTTATATATCAAATATATATAAATAGCAAGTTGTTTGTTTGGCAAACAATTAAAATTTAAATGCAATTCTATAGTGTAAATGACATATAAATTCGTATGTATTTTAAACACATTTAAGGCACACTGATATCTATGAATAGAACACAGCTTGAACGTATTTAATTTACAACATAACTATATAACCATTTACAAATAAAATATTTATATATAAACATTGAATATTTCTAGCAAAACCAAAATTTGTATATTGAATTATAAATTGTAATAAGAACTCTGTTATTCTTTGAGCTGTTCTCATTTCCACAGAAAATTCTGATTTGCGTTTTTGCCCTTAAAAGAATGCTACATTTTTCAATTGAGAACAGCTCACAATACTAATACGTAGGGGAATGTTTATGTATAAGTAAATTCACATGTAAATGGAAAAATGGCAAATTGACAGGAATATTTATAAAATAAATAAACTTTAATGCGTTAAGTGACAGAACTTGAGCAGCAACTCGCATTGATTTTCTGTATCCACATTCTACATCAAAAGTGCGTTTTATTTGTCGAAAATATTTAGTTCTTTCGAGCTGGTTACAAAACGAATAGCAACTATTTAGTTTGGCAGACCATCAAAATGCCTGGAATGCGCATAAATTTGAAATATACTCAAGTGAACACTAAAAAATCAAATTAAAACAAGCAACTAATTCCAAATAAAAGCAAAATTCTTTCATTAGGGCTATTCTAAGTGCAAGCCAGCACGCAAAAATACCTGAAACTGAAACTCAAATTGAACCAAGCAGCGAGTGAACAAAAAAAAAAACTAGAGCTCTCTCGGCCAGTCCGCAGCTAATAAAAAGCCAAGTACTTTGCCTGTGTGGGTGTGTGGAGGTGTGTCAGTGTGTATGTGTATGTGTGAGTATTACGAGTTGTTTTTATTACATTTGTTTCCAGGAATTTTCAAACATGGCAAAACAGCTGCAACCACAGTAGACGCCACACACATACAACAGAAATAGCGTTTTTTTTCGTTTCATTCTATCCTATATTTTTTCCCCCTCTGATGGCATGTGTACAGTGACCCAGAGCACGTGCCGAACTCCGTTGAAAACCCCCGCCATCCACACAGAGAATGGAGTGTCCCAATGGCTGTCGGTTTTTGCATATAAAGTCCATACATATAAATCTCAAGGTTAAAATGTTGTAAATATGCATCATAGATGCATGCATGGCTTACTAAAGCCCTTCAGCAACACTGGCTACCAACACACACACACACACAGTTGCAGTATATAAACGCACTTGCTCGTATAATGTGCATTTTAATAATGTCAAGCTGCGATGGAGAATTAATCCTCGCTTCCTGATTGCAAAACTGCAATGAAAAAAGGTAGAGAGGCAGAAAAACGACGAGGGCTGAATGAAAATCTCTTGAAAAATCAGTGGAAATTCACACGATTTTTAACAGCCGATTTCCACAAAAGAAATGAAAGCATAAACCATTTCAAAATATATATATATATATATATTACGTCAGAATGCAAAATAATTTATATGAATGAACTGCAACAAAATCAAATGGAATCATTAAATTTATACAACTAAGGTTAAATAATACCATCAAGTTAATGGGGAACTGATATACGTTGATTTAATCGATAAGTATTTCATTCAAGTAGTTAAATTTCTTTACTTTCAGCTGACTGTATTCATTCATATATAAACTATAAAACAATAAATATATTCAATGACTTTGGATAGAAAAAATGGCTATAACAGAAGTAACTGTAACAGGCATAATACAGAATTCAATTCAATTATATAAGAATATCCTTGAACAACGAGCATTTTCATTGAAACCTCTGGCACCTCACTAATTGCTACCTGAGCGCTTCTCACTCGAAATTCAATTAACAACTAGCCAGCAATTATGAAACACAAGTTTTAGATACGCTGCGAAGGCTACTGAAACGCACAAAATTAACATAATTACAAAACACAAAGAATGTGCCAAAGAGGGCATACAACAAGGACACAATGGGAGAGGAGGCACAACTGGTAGGATACAGAGTGTGGTAGAGATGCGAGCTTCAGAGTCGTCGAGTTAGAACGGAATAACGCCACCTGGCGTCAGCTGGCAGCACTACACACAATTAACATTACTTAAATACACATTAAGGTTAAAGACGCTCCATTTTTTTCATGTTTCGGGGCTATTTTTTGTTCCCCAAGTTGTTTATCAGGAATTTCTGGGCCAGAAATGCCAGTCCCCCCTTGCGAGAGGGGGTGCTATAAAAATTGCGTGACGCAGCTAACGAAAACATTTGAACAAAAAGCAAAAAGAAAGTGAAAAGAAACCAAAGAAAGTTAACAGATATCGAAGTGATGCCTTGAAGAATACTCTGCAGGGAAGGAATCAAATATATTAGTGAATTTATTTTGTATGAATTTTATTTTACCCTGGCTCTGAACAAGTCGACCCTCTTAGCTGAACCCAACAGGGTATAATCAAAATAACAATACAATGAGAAAGCTGCCAAAACTGAGAGCGAAATCGGAAAGCGGTGACGACGTCAACGGAAGGGCAATGAAAATAAACACAGTAATTAAGTTAATGAGCATTTTGAGATTTATTATTAATTTTCTTTGTGCGGCGACAGCAAACGGCGCTCCAAGCCAAATCATTTTGAAATTCGTTTATTTTCACTTTCTTTTTGTGTATATGTTTCATTTTTGCTCGGTTTCAGATTCGTGGTTATTTATTATAATTGTTTGCTACGTAATTGTTGTTGTTGGTTTTTTTTTCGGACGTGGCTGTTGCCAAATGTTTTTGATTTGCATTTAAAATGTGCAAATTTGCGTTAATCTGAGTACCTGTTTCTTTTGTTAGTCAATGATTGTTAAATTTATATATTGTATGATTTTTGCTAATTTTCCCTCAACATCCCTAATTGTTATTTAAAGGGCATATTATTTGAAGGCTGGGCCTTTTTGTGGCGCCAAGAATCCCTTTCGAAATTGCTTTTTAATTTATAGTTACTCATAAAAATCTATGCCTCATCCCCAGCACATTAACATTTTATCATTGTCATTGCTGTGATTATGGCATCATATGAGAGTTCCCGTTTGCATCGTTATTGTTGTTGGCTTCAGGACTGTGTCGTGCCTTCTTTTTATGATATCGCATTATGGTTTATAACCCAGGAAAAGGCAGAAAAAAATGGCAACAGGAATAGGGCACAACAAAATGCTAAAATGTAAATATAAGTCGAGGGATGAAGAAGCATACCACGGGAAGATTGGTGACCATGAAAATAATTTTGTATCCTTCACTCTTTACAAATCGTTTAACAAACAATGAAATAGCCTTTAAATAAATATATGTAAGAATATCAATATCGTACTTACCGTTATTAATTTTTTGTGTTTTTGCGATTAACATACATTTTGCAATTTCATTTTTTATTTCATAACTTCATTTTTTTAAGACTGAAGGATGGATCTCCTATAATGTAACCAATATCTGTTCCTTTTCTACTCAACTTATCAATATTGTAACTCTGCTGAGGGATATAGTAATTATACTGCTTAGGCCAAAAAGCGATTAGCATCCCCTAGACGTAGGTAAATAAATTGCTGGAGCTTAATAGACAATAACAGAAAGAACATAAGAAATGAATTGGATATACTAATCACCGAAAATGGGCATAAGACACCACATACATAATCATGTGTGATGGGGGAAACACGGTCTCTCATCATGTAAACAAAACTACAATTAATCAAAGATTTTACCTGGTCAGTCTTTATTACACGCAGCTTTGGTTAATTGCACAAAAAATAAAAGTATGAGCTCTATGTGGGGCTTAATTAAGCCCACGTCTAGTCACAGACTCAAACTCCCCATGGATACGGCAAATAAATAATAAAAACCCAAATTGACACACATACACACACAGAGTCACAACAAATGGGCCAATAGAAAATTCTGTTTACCCATTTTCATGTTCGTATCCGAATAGAAAAAGTTTACAATAGTCAAGCACAAAGTGGTAAACAAGATAGCCAGTCTATGGGGAGTAGAGATTCAAGGAATGCCATTTATGGTTTAGTTACAAAAATCCATTACAATGGCAAGGCCAAAGGTTATCGTATTTCCCAGAGTGGACAGACCAATTTGAGTTTGGGTACGGAACAGGCAGTGTATTAATAAGCTGCCAAGCACTGGGCCAGAGGGGAAGATAGTAAGGGTAGCGGGTGAGAGCAAAAAAAAACAAAGAGGGAAATATCCACTTATATGAAATGCTCGTGGTCTGTAATTAAACCGATTATAATTGCTTTAGCTGCGATATGTGAGCATTACACTGAGAATATTCATTGGAAGTGCAGAAAATTTTCAATTTACAATACTAACTGAAAGTAATAATTTTAACAAAATATTTGATGACAACTGCCGATTTTCTTTTTTAAATCAATTTCTGCAATATTTCCTACTGAAAAATACATAGTATTATTTGGTTACTAATATATCGGTGCTTAAAGTGCTTTAAGACTACCAATACATCAGTAAACAAACATTTATGTATATTCCAATAGTAAAATTTTCTCCTCTTAAAGAACCATTTTTGTAGAAGTAATTAATAACTAAATAAATAATTTTTTTGTAAGGATAGACCTGGAGATTTATGTTACCCATTGGTTGGGATTAACATAAATGTTGGAAATGGTACCACGCAGAGACTCGAATCCACGATTAAGTGGCACTGGCTTGGCACGTTTATTGACCGACTTCATCCAGTTCTTCCAGGCCCCCTCAGATTCCTGTTTGCGCTTCTGTTCCACCTGCAACTTGGACAGCTGCTGTTTACGCTGACTTTCACGATCCCGCTGCTGCTGAATCTTCTTGAGACGATCCCATTCCTCGATTCGCTTCTTGGCCTGGTCGGTTGACTCTGTGCGCAATTTCGAGCGTCTTTGAATAATGGGAGAACCGAGTCCAGATTTACTTGATTGGATTGAGGAAATGGAGGTGCTGCTCTTGCTGCTGCCAGAGCTACTTTTGCTGCAGCCGGAGCTACTCTTGCTGCAATCGGAGCTACTCTTGATGCGGTCGGAGCTGCCCTTGCTGCTGCTGTCCTTCTTCTCCTGAAGCTCCTTTTTGAGGCACCACTCCTGATAACGCTGCTGGGCCAGACGCTGTCTTGTCTCCGACTGGTCCTTCTTTTTTTTCTGCTGCGCCTTCTCTGCCTTCAACTTTTCAAGCTTCTGCCGCTCTTTAATCTTCATCCAGTCTTGATAAGATGGCCGAGTGCGTTCTTTCTTGGGGCCGATTGGACGGCGGATGGTCGCGGGGCCCGACTCTGTCGAATCTACGGAAAAGTCTAGGTTTAGAGATGGCACTACAGAGTGCTTCCCACCAGTCCATCTTCTATGCACTTCCTCAGAGTTCACGCTGTGGGTGAGGTTGGTCATCTCGCTAAGACAATCAAAGGTCTGAGTACTCATTGTATCTGAGTCACAGTCAATCTTATGATTAATTCTATGTAACAGACACATGGTGTCATCTGTGAGCTCATTACTTTCGCCATGGTAAAAATTGGGTACATCAACGGAAACATCACTGTATTCGTCATCCGACTGTTCTTTGGACTCTTCGCCGTCCCCACACAAAGTGAGCAGATCCTCAGAGATCATGCTTAGCTCATCCTCTGGCCTTATTGTGATAGAATCAATGGAGTTCATGCTTATGGCATCTATTTCAGCTATAACTTGATGAATATCACCATCCTCTTCATCTGCATTATAATAAACGGACCTTGTCAAGGTTGCTTCAGACATTATATCATCAGTATCTTCGTCGGCGGCGAACAACTCTGACATATAATCATCGGCACATTCTTCGATATCCACGATATCTGCATACCTGTCCAGTATATTTTGATCTAGTTCATGAGTAGTGGCATGAGAGTTGAGATCTTCCACTTTCTGCTGAACATCGCTTTTATCATCTTCCTCACCCTCCACTTGCTCCTCGTCCTGCTCTTCCATCCGAACCCCCTCATGTTCCTCTCCATCATCATTTTCCATCTCATACTCCATCTCGTGCTCTATTTCATACTCCATCTCATGCTCTATCTCATACTCCATCTCATGCTCTATCTCATGATCCATATCAGGCGGCATATCATGGTCCGTTTCATGCTGCTCGTCATTCTCCATTTCATTGTCCATATCATACCCTTCCTTGTAGTCCTCCTCCTGCTCCTCCATCGGCATGTCCTTCTGGTCCACTTCAGTCTCTACAAAGCGCACAGTGGGAGATTCATGGGAGCGGTAGCTGTATCCATGGACAGTGTTACTCTCAATGTCATCATCACTTTGATCGTTTGATGTGGACACGCTGTCCTGGGAAGATAGCGACTTGACACGACCTTTCAACAACTCCTCTGGAACATTTCCACATTTCACACGAACCATGGTTGGAAGGAAACAAAGGAGTTCTTTAAAAGAATTGAAGTATTTTTAAAATAAACTATTTTACGGTTTGTCAAATTTATTTTGTATTTGTTTTATTTAATGTGTAATACTATCAGTATATCTGTATGTGTGTTAGCTCTATAACTGAATGAATGCTGAACAATTAACAAGGACTACTAGTAAGTAAAAAAACAACTAGTTGACATTGACAAACACCAAGTACTATATACAAAAAATATAAATTGGTTCTTTTAAAAGCTGCTGAGGAAACTAATATTTCTCTCAGTGTACTGCCCAGCTCAGCGTTATATGAGGATCGACCCAATTGGCACAGTGAAGCAAAATGAAAACATTTTAACTAATGACAAACAATTACTTAAACAACGAGTCGAATGAGTGGCAGACGACGACAACGGCGACAACGATGACGACGACAGCCAAAGCACAAGGTAATTAAAACTACACACATATACACATAGGTGTATGTGAGTATGTCTGTGTGTGTGTGTGTGTGTGATTGAACATGCGAGTACTGTGTATGTGTGAGTGTTTTTGGCTCTCTGGGTGTTTAAGCGTAAAGTTGCCGACTCAAAAATTGTGTTGTTGCTGCTGAGTTTGAGGTTTGTTGCTTGTCTGTTACCTGGTTGAGCTAATGAGTAGCGCTTTCATTTTTAATGAAACTCACCCTCACACACACACTCACACACACACACCTCGCACACCCGCGCACACCCTTTGTGGGCATATCAGATACACACACGTGCGCTGAGGTGTAATAAAAAACTTATCGCTGCTCGCTTTTAGGCGCCAGTGTGCGGCATTTGATAGACATAATTAAATGATTTTTTATGTGCTTAATTGTTGTATCTTGTGCTGACATCGCCCTTATTAAAACAAAAACAATTAACTGCTCTATCAACCACCCCCTCTTTAACTCTCAAAACCCATCCTCATCAAAACATTTTCTACGACCTGCAAATGACTTGTCAACTGCGCAACAGACAACAGAGAAAGAGATTGGAGAGAGAGAAAGAGAAAGAGAGGAAAGCGACAAGGGAGAAATTGTAAACAGAGAGGGACAGTTTTTGCTTTTTAGCAGAGATTATACTATATCACATATACGAAGTGTAAACTGAGTTTATGGTATGCGAATAGGACATTAAGAAGTGCTAAAACTGATTAAAAATTACTTAATATATCACATTAAGGAACTACATTTGATTCAAGAAATTGTCCTATAATTATGAAATTTATTTACTAAATTGAAACCCAGAACAATGTTTAAAATCTGTGTAAAAAGTTCTTCAACATAAAGCATTTCTAATTCCAAATTGAATGCCAGACAAACCCTGTGAACAGCAGCAGCTGTGTGGTCAGGTGAGAGAACAGACTCGTAGAGTTCGAGAAATGAAGGATGAGAGATGTATGTTTGAGAAAACGGCAGAGAAATACTAGGGGAAAACTTAAATGGCAGCAAAAAGAGTGTGAAACAAATTAATTATTTAGGCTACAAGACAATGACATAGTTGGGATTGATAAAACTGGAGCAGGGAGTATAAATAAACTCGAATTTAAATTGAAAATGGAATTTAAGAGAATCAAGTAATAATTATATTTTTATATTAAATAAACTGGCAGTGCAGAGCATTTATTGATTGTAATGATGCCGCAACAGGTTGTTACAGTATTATTGTAACAATTAATAATTTTACGCACGCACTGAAATCACTTTTCATTTTTTAATTATTATTTCAATTTTTGCTCTTATTCTGCCACATATTGTTATTGTTGTTATTGGGAGCGTATTGACATTGTCATTGATTATTATTGGTGTTACATTGCGTTGTTTAACTGGACACACGTTTAATTAAAAACGTGACAATTCTACCTGTGGCCAATACGTTGGTATATTTCATCAAGCATACGCCATGTGTGCCCGGGAACGAGAGCGCTTGCCATTTTGTTGAAATAATTTAAAAACCTATTTACAATATGCACAACTCGTGTCCTTCACATTTCACTTTCGTTGTCCGCAAATTTAATTAACTCGATAACTGCGATCTGAATTCAATTGAGAATACACAACGTAATCAAGTTGCTGTCAATTGTGTGACAAGTGAGTATTGAGACCAATTGAATCAAAATATGTGATGCTGACTGTTTTCCACAAAAGATTAGAAAATTTGAGAGCACAATTTTATTTAACCATAATAATCACATTGTTTTAATTTCTGTAATATTTAAATTCGATTTCTCAAAAGTTAATTAAATGCAACTACTAGAACCTTCAAAGTTCTTCTTCCAATCTGGCTTCAACATCTTCTTCTGCAGCCAAAAAGTCCTTCCAAATTGCCACCTAACAAACAAAATGAAGTGCAGACTCAACTTGAACTACAGTCAGACCACAAACAAATCAGTTAAGTGACCTCCCAACCCCAACTGTTAAAAAGAAGAAGATGAAAAAAAAAATAAGAGAAACGCAGACGCGAAGGCCAACATAAGGTAAGTCAATTTACCTAATTGACTTATGGCCAGGCGAAAAGTTTTGACAGTTGAATCTTGTTACCTGGGGATGCTATTCAAGTGGAACATTTTAATTTGGCGAAGACATCGTTGGGTGATGAACTGAGGCTAAAGAGATTACCGCCAAGATAAGTGATATCATTCAGTCAACAAGAGATGGAATCTCTACTGAGTTTCTGTGGGTTTCAGCATTTCTCACAGTTGCAATATATGTTCGGAGAACTTTATGCAAATCTCTTTTCGAACATCTCACATCGTGTCCAGACATGCGATTATTATAATTTTGTTTGCTATATAATTTGGTTAATTTCATATTGTTGCCCAAAGAGTTATAAACATTCAATGGTTGAACAAACTTGCTGCCACTAAAACTTTAAAGTGGTGGTCTGCTGAAAGAGAGAGAGAGACAGAGTAAAAGAAAGAGAGGGAGAGAGGAGGAGCTGAAGCGCATTCAGTATTTGGAGCACAATAACAAGTTTGTTAGCTAGTTAAATAAACTTATGTTTGGAGCAATGTCACTCACATGTTTGTTGCACATTTCCGCTTACGTGAAAATATTAATTACCAAATTTTCAGTTGCCTTGGCCAGACAGTCAGAAAGAGATAGGCTGCACCAGCAATGGACTGAGATAGAAACAGGGTGAGAGGGAGAGAGAGATAGAGTTAGAGCGAAGCAAATCTTGTCAGCAATTCAATTAGTGGCTGACTTGCATTTATCCTATTTAAATGCTGCATACTTTCATCCACACAGACACACAAACACACACACTCACACACAGCGTTTGTGTCATGGCAACGAGTCCTGAAGAGGAGCAGGACTATGAGAACTCGAATGAACTCGTGACTTATGCAGTGACGCAACCAATTATGGCTTGAGGGGCAACTGTAACTGCAACCGTCTCGCCTCTTTGGCAAAGTCCTTCTGTTTGTGTGAGTATGCGTTAGTGTGTGTATGTGTTTTTGATGTGTATATGTGTTGAGTTCATTCTCTGTGTCTTTGGGCTTCTCTGCATGTCTGCATCTAAACCTATTTTCGATTTAAGGCTGCTCAAAAACTATGTCAAATGAAATTTATGCGTTGCGCCCGAAAGACGGCAATGAAATCGCACACATACACACACACACACACATTCACGTGCTCGCAGCTCACGTGTCTATGTAACTATGTGACTATGTGTGTGTGTGTGTGTGTGGATGTGTGTCCTCACACACTCACATATTCACCCGCCTTCAGTAAACGCAGTAGTTTTTGTTGTTGCTTGGCTTTTCGTTGCATACTTTACTGCGTTCGGAACTCCCACTCATTGACAAGGCGTCAAAGCAATATTTCATCAGCAATTGTTGGCAAAAGTTTACTAATTATATATGAAAGCTAACCAAGGAGTAGCCAAGGTGTTGAGACAGCTAATTGATTTACTCGTTCACAGGCAGATTCCTTTGGCTGAATTTTGAATATTGAACCGAAAGAATCTACTCTTCAAATACTGAAATTAAACGTAAATTTTACTGCATTTTTCAGTAATCTATATAATTTAAATAATTGATGCATTTTCATTTAGTAATTAATTCAACTTCGAAACATGCTTCAGCTTTAATCATTTTCTTTTATCGGATCTTTACGTAGTGATTCTGGGCGCATTTTTAATACATTTAATTCCTAATATCAAAAGGAGCCACAACCGGCACTCATTAGATGTACCGCAAATAAACAGACCGCCGGTGGAGTCTCCTGTGGTTGCCACCATACACAGCAGCAGAAGCAGTCCAAATACCAGACAACAGTGGCCGCCATCAGTCTATTCGCAGCCGCCAGCGTAACTCGGGCTTCGGGTAAACACTTTGAATAACCTGCTGACAAACATTTCAATTCAATCTAGAAAAGCGAAACTCAAAAAAAAAAAAAAAAAAGAAAGCAATGTATAAAAAAAAGTTGAAATAAAACTGATTTCATTACCTTGATTAGCTTAAAGTCTGTCTGGCAACAGATTTGTTTGCGAGGCTTTTTTAGTGTGTATTTTTTCTGCACAACTTTTGCACCGACTCGGAGCTTATGATGAGCAAAGGCACAGGATACAGCAGGATAACGTGAAAACAGGCTTGGCCACTTCTGAATCATGCATATCCTGATTAAATACACTTTTCAAGCATCTATAAAATAAAGTTCTCTACGATTAAGTTAATTTGATTAATATTAAAAACCATTATTTGCGATTGATGAATAGGTTAAAGTTAAAGTTGATCAGCCCTTTAGTTCATACTTCCAATTTGCCTGATTATCACACCCTCAACAACTAACAAGTTCACTTGTTCATGCTTAGGCTCTTGAATGGAATACTTTAAGTACCTCCCAGTATTTATCCAGTGCTCTTTGCACCTCGCAGGCTCTTCAAGTGAAAACTAACTGCCAACTGGCAGAAAAACTTAATTAAGCATAATAGGACTCTTGGTCCGGTTGAGGAGAAAAATGCAGTCGCATTTCTTTTTGGCCAGCCAACTGTAAGTAGCTGTTGGTAATTTGCGCTTAGCCACCTCTGAGAGACGAACACTATTCGTTGAGAGTGGAAAAGTGATAGGGATAGTAGATAGATAGACTGTGCTGCTTACACAATTTAATTGCATTTCCGCTATTTTTGATGCCTTTTGCATTTATAATTCCTTGGATTGTGCATTTTTACATTTGCTGGCACGTCCTGAGAAACATAATTCAATTAATTACAAAGACGACAGGTGCAAGGCAGCTAACACTAAATATTAATCATACGCATTGTGGAACAGCAGAAAAATAGCACAGAAAAAACGAGAGAAATAGAATTTGAAGAGTAGAGCAAGTGGAAAATGTTATTGGGAGGGCCAAAGGTCTTCTGGGGCAGCATTTGTATCTAATAAACATGTTTATTTCATTAGCGCTACACATGCGGCCATTTCGAGGGTTTTTCATGTGCGCTTTCTTCTTCCTACAATACATATACATATACATACAAATATATTTTTTGCGTTTTGGTTGGTACTCCCCCAGGACATCATTTGCCACGCCGATTGCCACGATTTCGACATGAAAAATGCGTTCGCGAAAAAGTTGCTGCTGTCGCTCTTTATGATTGGGATTTGCGGGCACTAATGTGCCATTGCCTTTCTCACACCTCTCTGGGTCTCTTTAGAGGAGCATACCTTTTTCTAGATTTTTTTCATTTTTTTTGTTGTTTTTTTATTCTGCCATGTAACTACCCAACGCGGAGGTCTTATGCGTAGTCCCACTACACATAGAACATGTTGAGGCTTGTAAGTTGTTGCTGCTGTTGTTGTTGAATCGGGATGAGAATCTGAATCTGACATGCTGTCGACATCATTACAAATAAATTGAGCGTGAAAGATACATTTCAACATCGCAATGATATAGGCATTTTCCGGAAATGCCTTCATGTTTTTCTTTTCACTTGACTAAGGTACGATCTGCCTGTTTGCTGGAAAATTTTATGATTTATTTGACTTTAAAAAGAGAGAACTTGTTACAGCTATGATGATAAATTGAAATTTACATAATAGTTAATATTATGGCAAGCTATAACTTAATTTTCCGCTTGAAGAACATCTTTGCAACCTTTGATAAAGCTAATTAAATTCCACATTTATTGGCAAAATTATAAAGTTATATATTTATTCTCGTAAAACAAGATGCAAATACGAACTCATCTGCTTTTGAAGCAATTGCCATAAACTGATTTAATTAAAGCAGCAAACGTAATGCGAAAATTCAATATAAATTCAAATTTTACCAATCATCCTCTCACATATATAAACAAATAAGTCCACATATGTGTATGTGTGTCTGTGTGTTTGAATGTGCCACAATTTCAAATGAGACAATACAAAAGTCAATTTACTGTAAGACGCTGAGAGCTGCACATAAACATAACATAATAACCATCAGAGAGGCGACAGAGAATGATTCTTCTCTATGCTCACATTTGGTATAATAACATACGTGACCATATTTACAAATTCCAAATCAAAATCTTGGCCTTACACCGAATGGGGGCATATTGGCCAAGTGGGCGGGGCAAAGTCATTGTCTAGCATTTTGTTATGCATGTGAAATGAATTTAATGTTCGGGCTCGACATTCCCCCACCACAGAATCATTCTGTAAAATTCGTTAACATTCTCACATCGCATATACAACATAATAATTTGTTACTGATGACATTGAAATCACCGAGCATTCCAAAATGTCAGTTGCTATTGTGGCATTTTGGAAATGCCAGACCATTTCCAGTCCTAAGAAGTAAATGGCGCCCACAATTATGCAAAAAATTACAACAAAAGAGAACCAATTAGACTAAAAGATACTACACTACAAATTGTGCATAAATCATAAGTACATATGTGTAGCTCAATATTTTTATTAAAAACTATCTGTCAGAATCACAAAAATAATTGGTTCAACAAATTCCATAAAAAAATTCATGAAACTCTTTAGCGAATGAACTAAAGAATTAAACGAATTATGAAGAAGATTTAATGAATTTGAGTTAAATGACGTACTTAAAGATTTAAATATAATGTAAATCAGTTTTCGTACACATATATGGACATATCTTGAGAAATATTCATCGGAATCACCTAAAATAAACAGCAGAATGCGAGTTTTGAGTCCCAAAACAGAAATAAGTCAAAAAATTGAGATCAAAAATTTTTTCATGATTTTGACAAGGGGCTACTATGCATAAAAGGTCCAAAATTTACAAAAAAAGAAAATCGCCAGTATGAAAATCTTTTTGATGCAATATTGATATGGGATCTAAACCATTGATAAAATATCAAATTTCATCAAAATCGGTACTTGACTTTTTTGTTCGACCACAATTTTCGTAATGTTATATATGTTAGTTCAAAATAGGCTTATGATTTGTTTGTAATATACATATTAGCTATGTTAGGTATGTAGCAAATGTAATGAAAATTTTTGAAAAGCTATTCTCAAGGTAAATCATCAAACAGCAGAATATGCTTTATCGCCCCACAAATGTAATCATCAACTGCTTCGATGCTACAGTCATGTTTTTGCTTGTGTATTTGCTGGACAATATTCAACTGTTGTGAGTGTGCTTATGTGTGATTTGCCCTTCGTCATATGCTGGCAGGCAACACGGCGTATAATTAACAATAATGAAGTCGTAAAACCGCAATGCAATCAGCGATGCGCAAAACACACAAACTTTCCCCACACACACATAGATAGACAAAGAGCGGGAAGTAGAGAAAGGGGGGTGGGATACAGGACTATTTCATGGACTGTCGAAAAGCCAAAATGTATAACAAATGCGATTTTAGCAAGGGTATGAACAGAGATAAAGCAGGTTGAAAGGATGCGATGCGGCATTGTGGCCACAGCTTTCAGTTCCAAGTTCTGGTCACTTTCTGGCGTCATAAAATATTTATACAACATTTGCACGCATAATTAGGCTGTCATTAAATTTGGAGACTTTTCGGCATATTCATGTCTGTGTGTGTCCCACAAAAAGTGATACTCCAACTGTGTGTTTTTGCGGTTGATAGTGTGCAATCGGGCGCCACGGAAGTCAGATCATATTGAGAAGTGGGAATATACTGTAAAAATAATCTATTTGTTGTCGAGTATTATAATTATAATATATGAATGAGTTCGTCAAGTTAAATATTTCCATCCACTTGAAAATTCACAAATATTATTCCTAAAGAACATAGTTCTAAAATCTACTGCTAGTTTTATATAGCCCATGTATTTGTAATTGTAGGGTATCCGCGGCGTGTCTAGTTGCACTGGCAGCACTCAGTTCCACATGCCGCTCCTGTTGCCTTTTGCCACGTTTGCCTCTGAGGCAAGTGGTGGCGTATGGGGTGTTGAAATGTCATGTCATGTTGCGACAGGCGTCAGTGCGTTCTGCCAGGTTCCCTGATATATATTTCTGTAGAAGGAGTAGGAGTATATGTTGAAGTATGTAGGTATGTATGTATGTGTGATTGTGCATGACGGCCATAAAGTAATCAGCGGAAATGTCAATGAGCCGCCGCCATTTGCTGATGTGTCGGCTGCTGAGGTTTACACCGGCGCCATCATCAGCCAACAACAACAAACAACAACAACATCATCATCAACAACAACAACAACAACAAAATGAAGGTAGACTCTTCCCTACAGCACTTGATAAACTCGCCCACTTGTTATTGTTGTCACTGTTGTAATTGTTGTTATTGTTGTTCTGCATTGTAATTAAACATTTTTCGTTGCATATGCAAAAGCGATTGGCAGAATTGTGTTGGGTTTAATTGCAACCTAGTATATGTCTGGGTTGTGTGTGCATATACGTGTGTGTCGTGGCATGACAAATATTTTATGGAACTCCATTGATAGACGGTTAAAATGAGTAGCCGATACACTGACAGCTCCGAGACAAAAAAAAATGCATGAAATGAAAGCGAAATTTAATTACATGAATTGTGCAGGGCAAACGAATAATGAAACAATTGAATAGCTCACAACATTTTTTGAATCTTAATTAATAAATTTAAAAATTATTAATTCTCAAAATAAAAAAACATTTTTGGAATATTTTTACCCTATGCTGAACATATAGATGGGACATTTCATACAACGAAAACGGCCACGACATTTCTTAGCGGGTACCCCAGTTCGATGAAACATTCCCTGATCGGTTCACACGAACAGCTTCCTAAATGTTCGATCTGACAAAGTGCGAATATATGCATCTTTGATATGTCATATTTTCTAAAATATTGGTCCAAATCTACTGCGGTAAAGTTTATAGTACTCATTTTGATGCCAGAAATCGATTGGGCACAAAAAATTCCAATTTTCAAACTGTAACTTTTTTGACATGGGGTTAGTATGCAAAAATGGCCAAAAATTGGTCAAAATTCAAAACAGACAGTATAGAAAATTTTTTGATGTAGATTCAAAATATGATCAAAACCATTGACAGAAATGCTAAAATTTTGAAAATCGAATGATTTTTAGCTAAGTTATGGCTTCTCAAAGTTGCAATAGTCTCGACTTTTTGTACCAAAAACAGGTTTATCACAATTTTTCAGTTTCCTTGCAATATTTTGCATAACATGCCATAAACATTTGATACCGATTTAAAAGTATGATCAAAGCCATATCCAGATATGCAAAAATATGGAAAATCGGCTGAGGTATGGAAAGTTATGGTTCCTCAAAGATGGGGAAGATATCATTTTTTGCTCAAAAAGCCGATTTTTTACCACTTTTCCAGTATTGTGGCCATATTTTCTAAAATATTGGTTTAATTCAAGTGCAGTAAAGTTTTTTATGCTCATTTTGATGGCAGAAAGCGATTGGGCACAAAAAATTCCAATTTTAAAAATTTAACTTTTTTTGACATTTTTGCAAGGGGTTAGTATGCAAAAATGGCCAAAAATGGGTCAAAATTGAAAACAGACAGTATTGAAAATTTTTTGATGTTTATTCAAAATATGATCAAAACCATTGACAGAAATGCTAAAATTTTAAAAATTGGATGATTTTTAGCTAAGTTATGGCTTCTCAAAGTTGCAATAGTCTCGACTTTTTGTACCAAAAACAGGTTTATTACAATTTTTCAGTTTCCTTGCAATATTTTGCATAACATGTCATAAACATTTGATACCGATTTAAAGTATGATCAAAGCCATATCCAGATAAGCAAAAATATATAAAATCGGCTAAGGTATGGAAAAGTTATGGTTCCTCAAAGATGGGGAAGATATCATTTTTTGCTCAAGGAGCTGATTTTTGACCACTTTCCCAGTATTGTGGCCATATTTTCTAAAATATTGGTTCAATTCAAGTGCGGTAAAGTTTTTTATGCTCATTTTGATGGCAGAAAGCGATTGGGCACAAAAAAATTCCGATTTTAAAACTTTAACTTTTTTTGACATTTTTGCAAGGGGTTAGCATGCAAAAATGGCCAAAAATGGGTCGAAATTGAAAACAGACAGTATTGAAAATTTTTTGATGTAGATTCAAAATATGATCAAAACCATTGACAGAAATGCTAAAATTTTGAAAATTGGATGATTTTTAGCTAAGTTGTGGCTTCTCAAAGTTGCAATAGTCTCGACTTTTTGTACCAAAAACAGGTTTATTACAATTTTTCAGTTTCCTTGCAATATTTTGCATAACATGTCATAAACATTTGATACCGATTTAAAGTATGATCAAAGCCATATCCAGATATGCAAAAATATGGAAAATCGGCTAGGGTATGGAAAAGTTAGGGTTCCTCAAAGATGAAGAAGATATCATTTTTTGCTCAAAAGCTGATTTTTGACCACTTTTCCAGTATTGTGGCCATATTTTCTAAAATAGTGGTTCAA
Source organism: Drosophila quadrilineata (assembly GCA_018150725.1). Classification (NCBI taxonomy): domain Eukaryota; kingdom Metazoa; phylum Arthropoda; class Insecta; order Diptera; family Drosophilidae; genus Drosophila; species Drosophila quadrilineata. The sequence goes on along the minus strand of JAECWN010000452.1, from coordinate 7,766,771 downwards.
TTCAAGTGCAGTAAAGTTTTTTATGCACATTTTGATGGCAGAAAGCGATTGGGCACAAAAAATTCCAATTTTAAAATTTAACTTTTTTTGACATTTTTGCAAGGGGTTAGTATGCAAAAATGGCCAAAAATGGGTCAAAATTGAAAACAGACAGAATGGAAAAGTTTTTTATGTAGATTCAAAATATGATCAAAACCATTGACAGAAATGCTAAAATTTTCAAAATCGGTTGATTTTTAGCTAAGTTATGGCTTCTCAAAGTTGCAATAGTCTCGACTTTTTGTACCAAAAACAGGTTTATTACAATTTTTCAGTTTCCTTGCAATATTTTGCATAACATGTCATAAACATTTGATACCGAATTAAAGTATGATCAAAGCCATATCCAGATATGCAAAAATATGGAAAATCGGCTAAGGTATGGAAAGTTATGGTTCCTCAAAGATGGGGAAGATATCATTTTTTGCTCAAAAAGCCGATTTTGTACCACTTTTCCAGTATTGTGGCCATATTTTCTAAAATATTGGTTTAATTCAAGTGCAGTAAAGTTTTTTATGCTCATTTTGATGGCAGAAAGCGATTGGGCACAAAAAATTCCAATTTTAAAAATTTAACTTTTTTTGACATTTTTGCAAGGGGTTAGTATGCAAAAATGGCCAAAAATGGGTCAAAATTGAAAACAGACAGTGTTGAAAATTTTTTGATGTTTATTCAAAATATGATCAAAACCATTGACAGAAATGCTAAAATTTTAAAAATTGGATGATTTTTAGCTAAGCTATCGCTTCTCAAAGTTGCAATAGTCTCGATTTTTTGTACCAAAAACAGGTTTATTACAATTTTTCAGTTTCCTTGCAATATTTTGCATAACATGTCATAAACATTTGATACCGATTTAAAGTATGATCAAAGCCATATCCAGATATCCAAAAATATGGAAAATCGGCTAAGGTATAGAAAAGTTATGGTTCCTCAAAGATGGGGAAGATATCATTTTTTGCTCAAAAAGCTGATTTTTTACCACTTTTCCAGTATTGTGGCCATATTTTCTAAAATATTGGTTCAATTCAAGTGCAGTAAAGTTTTTTATGCACATTTTGATGGCAGAAAGCGATTGGGCACAAACAATTCCAATTTTAAAATTTAACTTTTTTTGACATTTTTGCAAGGGGTTAGTATGCAAAAATGGCCAAAAATGGGTCAAAATTGAAAACAGACAGTATTGAAAATTTTTTGATGTTTATTCAAAATATGATCAAAACCATTGACAGAAATGCTAAAATTTTGAAAAGTGGATGATTTTTAGCTAAGCTATGGCTTCTCAAAGTTGCAATAGTCTCGATTTTTTGTACCAAAAACAGGTTTATTACAATTTTTCAGTTTCCTTGCAATATTTTGCATAACATGTCATAAACATTTGATACCGATTTAAAGTATGATCAAAGCCATATCCAGATATGCAAAAATATGGAAAATAGGCTAAGGTATGGAAAAGTTATGGTTCCTCAAAGATGGGGAAGATATAATTTTTTGCTCAAAAAGCTGATTTTTGACCACTTTCCCAGTATTGTGGCCATATTTTCTAAAATATTGGTTCAATTCAAGTGCGGTAAAGTTTTTTATGCTCATTTTGATGGCAGAAAGCGATTGGGCACAAAAAAATTCCGATTTTAAAACTTTAACTTTTTTTGACATTTTTGCAAGGGGTTTGTATGCAAAAATAGCCAAAAATGGGTCGAAATTGAAAACAGACAGTATTGAAAATTTTTTGATGTAGATTTAAAATATGATCAAAACCATTGACAGAAATGCTAAAATTTTGAAAATTGGATGATTTTTAGCTAAGTTGTGGCTTCTCAAAGTTGCAATAGTCTCGACTTTTTGTACCAAAAACAGGTTTATTACAATTTTTCAGTTTCCTTGCAATATTTTGCATAACATGTCATAAACATTTGATACCGATTTAAAGTATGATCAAAGCCATATCCAGATATGCAAAAATATGGAAAATAGGCTAAGGTATGGAAAAGTTATGGTTCGTCAAAGATGGGGAAGATATCATTTTTTGCTCAAAAAGCTGATTTTTGACCACTTTTCCAGTTTTGTGGCCATATTTTCTAAAATATTGTTTCAATTCAAGTGCAGTAAAGTTTTTATGCTCATTTTGATGGCAGAAAGCGATTGGGCACAAAAAAATTCCAATTTTAAAATTTAACTTTTTTTGACATTTTTGCAAGGGGTTTGTATGCAAAAATGGCCAAAAATGGGTCAAAATTGAAAACAGACAGTATTGAAAATTTTTTGATGTTTATTCAAAATATGATCAAAACCATTGACAGAAATGCTAAAATTTTGAAAATCGGTTGATTCTTAGCTAAGTTATGGCTTCTCAAAGTTGCAATAGTCTCAATTTTTTGTACCAAAAACAGGTTTATTACAATTTTTCAGTTTCCTTGCAATATTTTGCATAACATGTCATAAACATTTGATACCGATTTAAAGTATGATCAAAGCCATATCCAGATATGCAAAAATATGGAAAATCGGCTAGGGTATGGAAAAGTTATGGTTCCTCAAAGATGGAGAAAATATCATTTTTTGCTCAAAAGCTGATTTTTGACCACTTTTCCAGTATTGTGGCCATATTTTCTAAAATATTGTTTCAATTCAAGTGCAGTAAAGTTTTTTATGCTCATTTTGATGTCAGAAAGCGATTGGGCACAAAAAATTCCAATTTTAAAATTTAACTTTTTTTGACATTTTTGCAAGGGGTTTGTATGCAAAAATAGCCAAAAATGGGTCGAAATTGAAAACAGACAGTATTGAAAATTTTTTGATGTAGATTTAAAATATGATCAAAACCATTGACAGAAATGCTAAAATTTTGAAAATTGGATGATTTTTAGCTAAGTTGTGGCTTCTCAAAGTTGCAATAGTCTCGACTTTTTGTACCAAAAACAGGTTTATTACAATTTTTCAGTTTCCTTGCAATATTTTGCATAACATGTCATAAACATTTGATACCGATTTAAAGTATGATCAAAGCCATATCCAGATATGCAAAAATATGGAAAATAGGCTAAGGTATGGAAAAGTTATGGTTCGTCAAAGATGGGGAAGATATCATTTTTTGCTCAAAAAGCTGATTTTTGACCACTTTTCCAGTTTTGTGGCCATATTTTCTAAAATATTGTTTCAATTCAAGTGCAGTAAAGTTTTTTATGCTCATTTTGATGGCAGAAAGCGATTGGGCACAAAAAAATTCCAATTTTAAAATTTAACTTTTTTTGACATTTTTGCAAGGGGTTTGTATGCAAAAATGGCCAAAAATGGGTCAAAATTGAAAACAGACAGTATTGAAAATTTTTTGATGTTTATTCAAAATATGATCAAAACCATTGACAGAAATGCTAAAATTTTGAAAATCGGTTGATTCTTAGCTAAGTTATGGCTTCTCAAAGTTGCAATAGTCTCAATTTTTTGTACCAAAAACAGGTTTATTACAATTTTTCAGTTTCCTTGCAATATTTTGCATAACATGTCATAAACATTTGATACCGATTTAAAGTATGATCAAAGCCATATCCAGATATGCAAAAATATGGAAAATCGGCTAGGGTATGGAAAAGTTATGGTTCCTCAAAGATGGAGAAGATATCATTTTTTGCTCAAAAGCTGATTTTTGACCACTTTTCCAGTATTGTGGCCATATTTTCTAAAATATTGTTTCAATTCAAGTGCAGTAAAGTTTTTTATGCTCATTTTGATGTCAGAAAGCGATTGGGCACAAAAAATTCCAATTTTAAAATTTAACTTTTTTTGACATTTTTGCAAGGGGTTAGTATGCAAAAATGGCCAAAAATGGGTCACAATTGAAAACTAACAGTAAGGAAAATTTTTTGACGTAGATTCAAAATATGATCAAAACCATTGACAGAAATGCAGAAATTTTTAAAATCGGTTGATTTTTGGCTAAGTTATGGCTTCTCAAAGTTGCAAAAGTATCAATTTTTTGTACCAAAAACCTAGTTTTTACGATTTTTCAATTTCCTTGCCATACTTTTCAAATCATGCACTAACCTTTTGATACCGATTTAAAATTCGATCAAAGCCAAATCCAGAAACGCATAAAGATGAAAAATCAAGAAAGGTTTGGTAAAGTTATGGTTCCTCAAAGATGGGGAAGATATCACTTTTCGCTCAAAAAGCTGTTTTTGACCATTTTTTCAGTATTTTGGCCATATTTTCTAAAATATCGGTGCAAATCAAGTGCGTTGAAGTTTTTTATACTCATTTTGATGCCAGAAATCGATAGGGCACAAAAAAATTTCGATTTGGAAATTTTCACTTTTTTGACATTTTTGCAAGGGGTTAGTATGCAAAAATGGCCAAAAGTGGGTCAAAATTAAAAACTGACAGTAAGGAAAATTTTTTCACGTAGATTCAAAATATGATCAAAACCATTGACAGAAATGCAGAAATTTTTAAAATCGGTTGATTTTTGGCTTAGTTATGGCTTCTCAAAGTTGCAAAAGTCTCAATTTTTTGTACCAAAAACCTAGTTTTTTATGATTTTTAAATTTTCTTGCCATACCTTTCAAATCATGCAATAAACTTTTGATGCCGATTTAAAATTCGATCAAGGCCAAATCCAGAAACGCATAAAGATGATAAATCAAGAAAGGTTTGAAAAAGTTATGGTTCCTCAAAGATGGGGAAGATATCACTTTTCGCTCAAAAAGCTGTTTTTGACCATTTTTTCAGTATTTTGGCCATATTTTCTAAAATATCGGTGCAAATCAAGTGCGTTAAAGTTTTTTAAACTCATTTTGATGCCAGAAATCGATAGGGCACAAAAAATTCCGATTTTAAAAATTTAACTTTTTTTGACATTTTTGCAAGGGGTTAGTATGCAAAAATGGCCAAAAATGGGTCAAAATTTAAAACTGACAGAATGGAAAATTTTTTGATGTAGATTCAAATTATGATCAAAACCATTGACAAAAATGCTAAAATTTTCAAAATCGGTTGATTTTTGGCTAAGCTATGGCTTCTAAAAGTTGCAATAGTCTCGATTTGTTGTACCAAAAACAGGTTTATTACAATTTTTCAGTTTCGTTGCAATGTTTTGCATAACATGTCATAAACATTTCATACCGTATTAAAGTATGATCAAAGCCATATCCAGATATCCAAAAATATGGAAAATCGGCTAAGGTATAGAAAAGTTATGGTTCCTCAAAGATGGGGAAGATATCATTTTTTGCTCAAGGAGCTGATTTTTGACCACTTTCCCAGTATTGTCGCCATATTTTCTAAAATATTGGTTCAATTCCAGTGCGGTAAAGTTTTTTATACTCATTTTGATGCCAGAAATCGATTGGGCACAAAAAAATTCCGATTTTAAAACTTTAACTTTTTTTGGCCAAAAATGGGTCGAAATTGAGAACAGACAGTATTGAAAATTTTTTGATGTAGATTCAAAATATGATCAAAACCATTGATAGAAATGCTAAAATTTTCAAAATCGGTTGATTTTTGGCTAAGCTATGGCTTCTCAAAGTTGCAATAGTCTCGATTTTTTGTACCAAAAACAGGTTTATTACAATTTTTCAGTTTCGTTGCAATGTTTTGCATAACATGTCATAAACATTTCATACCGATTTAAAGTATGATCAAAGCCATATCCAGATTTGAAAAAATCTTGAAAATCGGGTAAGGTATGGAAAAGTTATGGTTTCTCAAAGATGGGGAAGATATCATTTTTTGCTCAAAAAGCTGATTTTTGACCACTTTTCCAGTATTGTGGCCATATTTTCTAAAATATTGGTTCAATTCAAGTGCGGTAAAGTTTTTAATGCTCATTTTGATGGCAGAAAGCGATTGGGGACAAAAAAATTCCAATTTTAAAATTTAACTTTTTTTGACATTTTTGCAAGGGGTTAGTATGCAAAAATGGCCAAAAATGGGTCACAATTGAAAACAGACAGTATAGAAAATTTTTTTATGTAGATTCAAAATATGATCAAAACCATTGACAGAAATGCTAAAATTTTCAAAATCGGTTGATTTTTAGCTAAGCTATGGCTTCTCAAAGTTGCAATAGTCTCGATTTTTTGTACCAAAAACAGGTTTATTACAATTTTTCAGTTTCCTTGCAATATTTTGCATAACATGTCATAAACATTTGATACCGATTTAAAGTATGATCAAAGCCATATCCACATATGCAAAAATATGGAAAATCGGCAAAGGTATGGAAAAGTTATGGTTCCTCAAAGATGGGGAAGATATTATTTTTTGCTCAAAAGCTGATTTTTGACTACTTTTCCAGTATTGTGGCCATATTTTCTAAAATATTGGTTCAATTCAAGTGCGGTAAAGGTTTTTATGCTCATTTTGATGGCAGAAAGCGATTGGGGACAAATAAATTCCGATTTTAAAAATATAACTTTTTTTGACATTTTTCCAAGGGATTAGTATGCAAAAATGGCCAAAAATGGCTCAAAATTGAAAACAGACAGTATTGAAAATTTTTTGATGTAGATTCAAAATATGATCAAAACCATTGACAGAAATGCTAAAATTTTCAAAATCGGTTGATTTTTAGCTAAGTTGTGGGCTCTCAAAGTTGCAATAGTCTCGACTTTTTGTACCAAAAACAGGTTTATTACAATTTTTCAGCTTCCTTGCAATAATTTGCAAAACATGTAATTAAAAAAAATATTCAAAACATTTGGAAAAGACTGAGTAGTCAGTAAATATTAATAAACACACAAAACAGTAATAAAAAAATCAGGTAGTATTCTCTCCATTGTAATTCAGATTCTTAATTTGAAGTGTTGCCCCTGTTTTTATTTATATTTAATTAGGAGACACACGTATTCAGAATAAGAGTATTCGACTGAAAGCATGAATTTCAAAAGGGATACTCTTTTAAACGCTAAAAATACTCAATACTTTGAGAAAGGAGTTTATTTGAGTCGAACTCTAATCAGGAATAATGTATCGATGCCACCGGAACGTCTGATGGAATCTGATGAATTCGATGAACTTGACGCAGATTCCGAGGGTTACGGAGCACTTGAGCAATGGCACCGATTGAAAAAAGAAACTTGCAGATTAAGGAATCGTTATGGTCTGAATTCGTCATCGTCCTCGGAATTGTCCCTGCTTCAAGCACCTATCGATGGTTCCAGTAAGAGAAATCATAGCAACGAATCACTTCAGACCGAATCAGAGCAGTGTAGTTCCTCAATAGCAACCGACAGTTCGTATTATGGAGTAGGGATGTGCTCACAGTATCTTCAGTCCGGAAATAGCACACAAGAGTATATAGATGAGGTTACTAATCGGAAGCAGAGGGAACAAGCTAAACTGGCTTACAATAGGTGGCTTGCCACCAAGAAACAGTTACGGCAACAGCAGCTCCAATACCAAAAGGAGCGTCAGCGGCTCCAGCAGGAAGAGTTACAGGATCGTAAGGAAAAGTCTAAGCTCAGCTATGAGAAATGGTTGCAGGACAAGTTGAAGTCAAAATCGAATATTGAGCCTAAGTCTAGCACTCTAAGGGCAACTGCTTCAAGTACAAGTGAAATTAAATTCAAACGCAATATTTCTCCAGACAAGATCAATGAGGTGGTAGAGAACTGGTGGCAAAGGAAATTGGAGCAGAAGCAGTCTGAAGTAATCGAAAAACGTAGGATCTTGGAGCTTCAGAAGAAGAAAATTCTATACCGCAATGAATTAGCGAAGCATGCCTGGAATAAATGGATGGAGAATGTTTATGACAAACCAAAACCTGTACCTCTAAATCAAGGACTGTATTCCCTTCGTGCCACAATCTCTCCTATCTACATGAATCCCATACCATGGAAGCATCTGAAAGATATGGATAAATAGCTTTTATTCAAAGGACAAATTAATCACTTCCGCTCTCAGCACTAAACCGCTAAAATACATAATTAAACAAAAACATAGAGAATAAAATAGTAATAATTAAGAATAAATAATAATTGAAATTAAATTTTTACAAATAATATACTGAAGATCAATTTAAATATCTAAATATCTATTCCATTGGCAACATAGCATAAATAACATTAAAAAATATCAAATTATTTCGTGTCAGCGCCTAAAAAATCTAAAAATATTTTCATTTATCACTTATATACAGAAATAATAATTGCAAATACATGTTCTAAATAAATTTCTGTTAGTATTTGAAGCAATTGATTTTGATTTTTATTGCATTCATTTCTGGCAAGGTTTGTGACCTCTTAACTGGTTTGTCATTTGACCGTATCTCGCATTCGAAAATTTGTTGGCATCCTTGCAATCGTAAACATTATCGGCTACGATTTCAAAAGTCAATTTAAACAATTGTGTCAACAGAGTTTAACCAATTTCGTAAACCAATACGACACTCGATAAATGCGAATGCCTTCGCAAGAAAGGCAGAGGGGTGGTGCAAGTGGCAAGGGATGGCAGGGCAGGGCAGGGATGTGACAGATGAAAACAAAAAACAATTTGCAATAACAACTGAAAATACAAAAGCCAAACAAAATACCAAATGTCCAGGAGGAAGATTCTGCACAGGACTGTGCACACACATATAGGATGCTCAATACAATTTCAATTGTTGCCAGTAGCAAATCTCTATGTCTAGAGTAGCACAGAAGAGACACATGAGGGGGTTTTTGGAAATGAAGAGTAGAAGTGCGGTAAGGGATTGTTTCAGTCTGTGCCTATTTTCATTAGATTTTCAACACTCCAACCTGTAAAGTCACAAAATTATATTGTCAAAAATAAAATGAAGCATGTTCAGAGACGTTACTTCGTGTACGAGAAACTGATGTTGATTTCGAGCAGAGAAAGATAAATCGAGAGAGAGAGAGAAACAGAGAAATTGAGACATATGTGCAGAGGAGTTGTTTGGTAAAACCGAAACCGAAATGCAAACACAATAAGCCAAAGGCCTAAAGTTCATTTGCACAATTTTCAAAACCGCTTTTGCTACCCCTCTCTCTCTCTCTCTCTCTCTCTGTGTGTGTCTCCTTATCTGTGTCTCACTATCTGTCTCTGTCTAACAGACATTATCTTGTACTCCCCCAGTCACTACTATAGGTAGTATATGGAACAAAGTCAAAGGCCGTGCAAAGCTTGGCAAACAAAAAGACCAAAAAGACGCTGGTAAATCCTTTTGATGAGGTCAACTCTAGTTTGGTTTCCTTGCTACAACAGATACACAAACACACCCACACACTCCCACACACATATACATGCACGCATTGGTCAAGCTAGTGTTTACTCTCTCTCTCTCTCTCTCTCTCTGCACGAGGGAATGCTTTGATTGTGTGCGTGTTTGTGTGTTTGTGTGTGTCTGTGTGTGTGAGAGCATTGGCAGGATTAAATTTGGTAGGTATTGAAGCATGTTATTCGTCATCAATGTAGTTTGCAGTAACTAGTTGTTGCTATAGTTGTTGTTTGCATAATATCATTGTTGTTGTTGCAACTGGGTTGCAGTTGCAATATCTGGCAGACTGCAATGTGCAGCTTCTGCCGAGTTGCGAGTCATTTCCATGTTGTTTGCTTAGCTTACGCACTTTCGCTTTGATATTATTGCAGTGTAGATTTCGGCATGTTGCGGTCTTCTCCCTTTGCCGAAGTTACCCCACATATCTTCAATATCGACAGTGCTTTAAACAGCATGCAACTTTAAAGATGAAATATAATATGCCAAATATAACAGATAATCCAGCTATTTAAATAAATAACTTTCAACTAATCAGGCAGAGACATTAACTGATTAAATATGAATTGATTTGAGTGCTCTCCGTACTCGGTGTATTATTTGCCCTAATGGACTGCTCTTAATCTCAATTCAGTCCGACTTGAGTGTGAACATTTTTTTGCATAAGTACACAAAAAGAATTCTGCCATCTGGAACGAAAGACAATTGTTGAAGAAAGAAACCAAATAAATCGCCTCGTGTTTCACTCCCAAAAACAATGAAAACGACCTGTCCACACGGTTGCGGCCTGCTGGGCACATAAATAATGCAATGGCAGCAGTTGAGCAATTGGAGAAAAACAAAATAAAAACCAAAAGCGAAGCAAAGTCTCTAAACAATTGAGCATAAAGACAATACACAACTGGCACAGTAAGGCTCTCGGTCAGGTGAACAGTCAAAGTCCAAAATCCAAAGCAGACAATGTTCTATGCCCAGACAATGGACTCGAATTTATCACATTGATGGCAAGTGATCAATAACTGAAGGAAGATAAGGTTGGAAAAGGATGCTGAAAGAAACTCCAAAGCATGCTTTGTCAGCGAGAACTACTGCCAGCTATGATGATGGATGTTTGATGTATTGAATGATGGCCAAGATGCTATTCAAGCAATTATTATTTTATTGAAAAAAAAACTATTTATTTTTTTTTGTCTATTAGGAGAAGCATATATTTCTAAATTACGAAATTATGCAAGCAGCAGAATTATGATGTCTGCGTTGTAAATGAAAGCCCTGAAATGTATGCTACATTTTATGACATGACGGCCATTGCAGGTGTCCAAACTTTTACGCTGCATATTAATTCATAACAAACTTGAATGATGTACTTCAACAATTAAAATACACTCACACACACACACACACACACACACTTTTACACACATTTATATTGTATTCTTGTAAGCATGCCAAAGACAGTCTGAGAGACGTCTTACTCAAGTCAAAGGCGCGTGCTAATAACTTTTTAGCCATGGCATGCGAGTCAGTCATAGAGAATGAAGGGTCCTGATTTCAGTGCGAGCACATGTGAGTATGTGTATCTATGTATGCATGGATGTGTGCTGAAGTCCTTCACATGATTTTCCTTTGGGTTCGTGTGGGGTGGAGATTAAAGTGACAGGCAGGCAACGCAGGAAATAAGAAAGGGCGGTTAAGTCCTTGTAAGTGTTTAAGTCGACAAGGCAGCACGTTGGCATTGGCAAGGACAACAGTGAGCAACCTTTGGATTTCTGCGTGTTTATAGCGCTGTGAAATGAACATTTTGCAGGTGATTTAACAGTTATTAGATTTTTTCTAGCCTACATCTGCATAGTCAAGGCAGAAACTGCTCCACTGGGAGTTAAGACTCGGAAGACAGTGTCTTCCTATTGTCCTTGGGGTAATTGCACAAAAAACTTTTTTATTTGATCGCATCATATTCAGAGCTCTGCCTGAAAGTATTCAAAACAAAATGTCAAAAGACATTTACAGAGACAACAACAACAACAATTGGCTGTATAACTTTTTGCCAGCTACAAACTATGTCTGATTAAATAAAGATTTCTCCCTTTCTTACTCTGGCCGAAACTTGGTCAAATGGGAAAATGGCAAACGCAATCTTGCAAAAGTAAATATGCAAAAATGTTATCAAAAAGTGTTGACATTTGACAGCAAAAGGCACAAAAGACACAAAACTATGCAAAACACTGCATGCTTGTTATTTACAATGAGCAAAGAAAGATATATAAACTTATGTATATATAAAAGAAATTCCTCTAAATCTCAGAGCAAATAATGTGGAAATTTTTGAGTTTTGTGAAAAGGCGAAATTATGTCAGAGCTCAGTATGTAATAGTTCAGCTTGAAAAATATTGATATGGTCAAGTTTTTCCCAGCTTATGCTTAATTATATCTAAACAGAGAATGCAAATCTAATTCAATTACAGCTGAGCTGAGCTGAGGAACAGTCCTCTACTTAGTGGCACATAAATATGTATGCACTTCTCGGGGCCGTTTGTCGGCTTTAAATAAATTTCACGCCTGAGCCGCTGCAACTTTGCCACATTTCTTAATTAGCTTTATGGGTTTTATGTCACCAACTGTCCAAATTCCCATGTGTGCGGTCATCCAGGTGTCGCTAGGCCAAGTCTCCCCGAAACTTTTTCCATGTCAGGCAGGCAGAGAGCAAGAGAATACATTTTGTATGCAAAATTATATTAAAAGTTTTGTGAGTGTTGCCTTTGTTCAATTTTTGAGTATAAGCTGGTCTCATCTGAGACCAGAGGGAGGCAGGAGAGACATTTGGTGGCAGGTTGGCCTATCAATAGCAAAATGCAACAATGGGCAATTTATATCAAGTTTCTTGAGGCGCATAAATTAGACTTGGTCTCTAATTGGAGCAGCACTTGCATAGAAATGATGCCAGCTACGATGACACTCGAAATCAAAATTCATAGCCAGAACTGAAGGTTATACATAGTTACATGGCCCCAGAAGGGAGGAGTCTACCCCAAACTCAGTCTGTTTGGGCATAAAAGCGAAAGGCAGCAAGGCGTAACATGCGATAAAATTGAGTTGAAAACGTGTTTCAAATCTAAAATTAACTAACCAAAGGCAAAGACGAAGGCAGCCACTGAGTCAGTCTGTCAGTCTGTCAGTCAATCGCCATCTCGTCGCTGCCCGGCTAAATGTGCTGCGACATGGCTCAGCCTGCATGTAAATGACTTTTTAATGATGCCCCTTCACTCTATGCCCAGTGCCAGATGTCCTATCCTTCGTCTCCACTTCACCTTCAGTTCCAGTTCCAAACTCTGCCCCAGTTCATTGTCAAGTGGCCCTTTCGCAGTTTGCCTGTCTAATTGCTGACATAATTCTGCGCTTTAATAGTTTCTCATGGCCAACTAGTAACTGACCTGGCCCACTAACCACTTCCAGGGTTTCCGCTATTCTATTGGCCACTCTGCCACTTTTGTCTCCGATATTGGTTTCACATGTAAATGAAGGCACTGATTAGCGTCAGTCATGAATTTCAATTTGTGCCTAATTAATTGTAGTTCTAAATTCTTTGCGTGCCCGAGCACACTATTCTCTTTACCAACGAATTCCCTTTTCTTAATTACAGTACTTTTTTGTAGTTCCTCAACGATTAATTTTAAGTGAACAAGCTATTTTGAACAAAAAGTTTGGGTAATATTTGCGATTTTTAACACTGACTTGATTTATTTTTAATATTAGACAGGAATTCATATTTATTAGAGTTAATAAAATTAAAGGAATAATTAAACAAATTATCAATAATTTTGATGATTGATATTTCCACTGAATAATGATAAGGTACACTTTCAAACATATCAATGTCTTGATTATGGCAGCTCAATCAATTGTGATTAAATAAATGTCAACCGTTTTCTATCAACAACAAACCATCTTGTTTCGTATATATATAGTATGGTGCTTACACGCCTGATATCCATCTGTCAGAGGCACTTACGCTACGCCTAATAGTATGCTATGGAATTATGCATTAAAGCAATTTGCCAGCACATTGCAAACAATAATTTCGATTTCTATCGATGGAATTTCGTAATATAAACATATGAATGCACTGCAATGTCCAAAATTGTAACGAGTCTCTGTTTCCATCAACCAAATGGCATATTGTGCTCCAAGTGGAGTAAAATTCGTGTATTCTCGATAAAGACAAATCGTGTAACAGACGTCGATATGCGACGATGTCGATGTGGATACGGATATGGATATGGATATGGATATGGATGTGATTGTAGTGCGAGTTGCTTGTAAATTATAAAATAATGTTGGTTGCAATGCCAACGCGGATGGTTTTTTGTTTTGACTCGGCTGACAGGGCGTGGCAAGTACAACGAAATGTGGCCAGAGATATGGGAATGGGAAGAGGGTTAGTGGTGGTTGTGGCAATTCGACTGCAATTTTTATGCCTGCATGGCTAAGTGGCACATTTTGGGCTTAGCTCACAGACGGCGGCACTGAAATGGCCAAGCCTGTGGTTACAACCACATACGAGCGAGGAGCAGAGTAGTATATCGACTCGCTAGGCGGAACTGTCGAATTGCTGGGGATGTACTCCAGTTTCTATGCCATGGCACTGCTGCACTCTATACTCTGTACTCTGTACTCCACTCGACTGACGTGGTCTGTCAAATAACTGACATTACTGACGACTGCGTGGCAAGTTGGCATCGTGGCAAGTTTCGACGACGCTTTCGTGACTTTGAACAATAAAAAAATTTCGATTAGAATGTAAAACGCGGTTACCGCAACTGCAACTGCAACTGCAACTGTAACGGCAACGGCAATCAAAAATCGAGCCAGCGAATCACACAAATACATTGGCATTGTATAATAGCCAGAAATAGCTAAATTGTATATTAATGGAAAATGAAATCAACAAATGTTATTTACCAAAAAAAAAACTGACTACAATTTGGATGAAAGAGAGTGTGCAGTTAGCATTCAAATTAATGCAGTCGAAGGCCAACAAATTGACAGTCAATCAAGGAATTTAAATAGAAGTAAATTTGTTAATAACAAATAATAAAAAAATGCTAATAATTTAAAAAATTATTTTTAATATATTTTCATTATACTCTGTATATTCCAATTTCTGTAGCCTGGCATTAGTTATCAACATTGTTTGGAACACCTTTATTTCAAATCTCTATTCATTCCAATTATTGTTAAGAACACTATCACATATATCATTATTTATTCAATAGATTTTCAGATTTTTTTCTTGAGTTCGTATGCCCTGCAATGTCACTTCTTCAACGTCTCAGGGACCGTAGTAAATTTGTCGATTCCTCAGCGTATTACGACTGTGAAAGTCCGAAATGGAATCAATACGATTATCTGACGGAAAGGATTTCTTCAAGAACTTATCTAATAAAGCAAAATCCGGAGAGTAGAGTTTCAACTGAACGCACATTGTGTAATGTGGACGACTCCGCATCATCCTGTGAAAATTCCCTGGATGAAACAGAGGTGTCCACACTGCGCCAAAACTCATTCGCATCGGGGGATTATATCTCAACATCTGAATTGGATAATAGTGAAAAAAGACCACCTTCGCCCACAGACTCAGACCATGATATGGAGCTGAACTTTCCACCAGAGATAGAAACCGAAAGTGGTTCCACAGTTTCTATTTACAGTTGGGAAGATGTCCAGACCACAAATGGCTGCGAGTCGATGCTGATACCTCAACCATGTCAGCAGTCTGAATACAGATCAATTGCTCAGCTTGACCTGCACTCCAACCCAGAAGACCAATTGGAACAATTGAAATGTTTTAATAACGGGGCCTATGAAAAGTGGCTTTCGGCCAAGAGACGCAATGACTTCTACAAGCGGGAAGCACTGCGAGAGCGGCGTGAGCAACAGGACGCCCAGGATGCGCTACGTAAAAAGGTGTGCCAGGAACGTGTGCGAGAATGGGAGGAAGCTAAAGTTGAACAACAAAAATTGAAACCAATGGAGAAGAAAACTAATAAAGTGACGAAATCAAAGTCTCCATTAGATCCTGAAGCAGAGAAACGCTTTCGGGAGTGGGAGCTCAGAAAAATTCAGGAGGCAGAGGAACGTCGTCAAAGTCAACAACGTCAACTTCAGCTCAAGCAGCTGTCGAAGGAGAAGCGCAAGGCACAGTCTGCAGCCGCCTGGGAGCACTGGATGAAAGGTGTTGCACAACGTCCCAAACCGGTGCCACTGAACCAGGGTTTTGCAACACTGCGTGGCACTATCTCTGCTATCTATATGAATCCCAATAAATGGATGGATGTTAATTGAATGACATAATAAATTGAAAAGAAAAAATACCTACAAATTAAACAATGAAAATAATAAAAAAAAATTTATTTCTATATATATTTTCTATGGTTTTCTGAAAATCCATATTCTGTAGTAAAGTTATAATACCAACTCATAATTTCTATTGCTTATTCTCCCATTATCCTTCTTTAATACAGGCTAACGTTCAATTACCAATACACACATACAATCAAGGTATACATACATATATTACCAACAGGCTGGTCTGTAGCATATCATCTATATGGCTAATAGTGGCAACACTTGCAATCAAAACATTTGCAGACAACCTTTTCAACTGGCCAACAAACAGAGCAGCCTGTGATAACATCCTTTGGGCCATTTACATTATCAGTTATCCCTTTTGCCAGGCACTGCAGCAATCTCTTTGATTTTACTTAGCTCCCTTTGCAGATTTATAAAGTAGTTTTAGTAGTAGGTTTTCAACTGCACGAAATTAGTTTGTTGATATGAGCTCTTTAATTTAATTATTAATATGAACTATATGAAAGTTGGAGTTTAGTTTGAGAATGCGGGCACTCTTAAAGCTGTGTATCCTGTGAATTTGTTCACCTGTCGTCGCCTCTTCAACACACAAAGAAATAAGCATCGCAATGGAAAAAAAAGGAAAAGAAGAGAAAAGGAAAGGAAAAGAGCGAACAGGAAATATATACAAAGTTATTTAATATGAAAATGGCGTGCAGCTCAAATTTTATTTGAGCTTCGGTTAACCTGGCTGCCAACTTGGCCTTAAGCCATTTATTTTTGGCTACTTATTCTCTTTCTCATTTCTTCTACATATTTATTTTTTTTTGTAGTTTTCGCCCCAAGAAACATGGAAATTAAATGTAATTTCTTATAGAAATTGACGGACGGTGCTCACAGTAGGACGGCCAAAAATAAATAAAAACATTTTTTTTTATTTATTTAGAAATATTTATAAAAATATTACAATTTCTATTATTACATTTTAATTATTATTGGATTTAATTAACATAGAAATACATTATTTTTCATATGTTTACAATATTACTTTTGAAATTTTTTATACAATTTTTGTGACCGCAAATCTCAATCAATTTAAATGTTAATCAAATTAAAGTATCCGCGGACATTTTAACAGTGTATGGCATTTCCATTTGATTGTTTTGCAGCTCTCGCTGCGCTTTCCATTTTTCTTTTCCTTTTTTTTCTCATTTTTTTTTTTAATAATTTAATCCACTGCAATCGAGCGTCATGGCATGCTTCGACCAATTTATTGAAAATAAAAACAAAAATACATATGTACACTCACACACACACACACACACACACACACTTGCACACACATAACATAAACACGCAACCGGCCTAAGAGAGTGGAAAATAAGAGAAGCAAATATTTTTGTACAAACATTGATTGGCAATTGGCAGGGAATTGGTTGGCAGGCGAAGGGATATATGAGGTAAACACACACACACACACATATATAGTTGCTTGCTCTCTCACACATGTATGTGTACTGACTATGTGTGTGTGTGAGTCATGTTTACTGTGCAAAGTCGTGATGAATAACGAACGCATGCTGTGTGGCAACGAGTGGGGAAACTTGGGAAACTGTGAAGTGAATAACTGAAAATTCATTGAAAACTGATAGCGTGTGAAAAATAAACGAAATGCGCAATCCGAAAACAAAACATCAAGTATCAATGATTGAGCTCTGATGTCTGAAAAGATGCCTTCACAAAAACAGCGTCAGCCATCAGTCAAACAACTCTCCTACAACTCATTTGCAGAGTCCATCAGTCGTCGACAACCTCTTAATCATTGATATATAACTAATCTATAACCAATATGCAATTCTCATAATTGTAGAGGGAGTTATTTTGCCAACTGCATGCAGTAGCTCATTGAGAATCAGTGTAGTGGAAACGAAAACAACTCAATTACTTTCATTTCTATGCCAACACTTTACAAATATGTCATCGTTTGAAAGTCCATAAAAAGGGCAAAAAATATGTGTGACATGCAGTTTACTAGTGGCAATTAGCAGTGTCATCACTTGAAGCCAAAGTCTTTAGGATTTATAGTGTATGGATTGAGGAGAGAAACAAAAGTTCAAAATACACTTGGCACAATTTATGGGAAGTTGTTGAGCAACCCCCCCCCCCCCTTTCGACTGCAGTTTGCGATTCAGCATTAATTAAAATAAATTGGCAATGTTCAAGTGGGATAAAATCAAAGTATTGACAGAACTGAGCTTGGATTTATCAATGAAAACTGTCATATGCTTTGAAAATCTAAATATTTCTGAAAAGATGAACAGTTTACACACTTATTTGCAATTATTTTATAAAAGTATTTATTGAAGCGTGATAAGAGTGTCAGCCTAGAATTTCTAGCTGAACGCTTCTCGAAGTCAATTTCAGCTAATTAATTTAGAAATGCTGAAAGAGGAAATGAAAATTAATAAAAATGTAAAATATTTAAAACAAATGTTTTGAAATATATATAATATATGAAGAAATATATTTGGCAAGGAACGAATTAAAATAAATAATATAAAACGAAGTGTGTTTCTCATATACATACATATATAGTATATAGTGCTGGCTTGTACAATTTTAGCTCATAAAATTTTTGAAATTAATATATTTAAAAAAAGTGGTAGCAAATATTGGAGTTAATAAATGGCATATGGTGCATTGTTGGTAATGGTTAGACTGGTGGCAAAAATATGACATATTTGTGAGAAATTTTGGAATATTGTGCAAAAATTATTCAACGCAACGAGATAAAAATAAACAATGTGGGGCAGTTGTTGGCGTTCATATGCTTAGATATTCCATACCATGAATGTTATTCTGCAGCAAATAATAATTTAATTAGCCACAAATACACACACACACATCCACATATGTATGTATATGTAGCGTGGCAATATCAGCTTATATCCTGGCAAAATTTTATGCATATCAAAAATGGCAATTACGGCAACATTTTGAATCCATACTGAATCCTGCTCATGTGCAATAATTTTACTGGTTAACTATGGATATGTGTGTGTGCGTGTGTGTGTTAGTTTGTAAGTGTGTGGGTGTGTGAATGTTCGTCGGCAATTTGAATGGGGCTCCAGCATTAACGTTCAAAAGTCAATTAGTGGTTTTTATAAATGTGATTAAGTTAAGTGACAATGTTGTTTACTATTTGCATGGTTTCTCCAATTTTGTTTCGTTTTAATTGGCATAACGAGATACTGAAAATTCCCATTCTTCAATTTGGGCAATATTATTTATGGAAATCAATGGATTAGCTACCTTTAAAATAGATGTAAATCGATTCTACCATGCGTAAATTGAACAAATTGCTGAAAATTGACGAATTTCATTTTAATTACTTTTGAAAATATGTTTTTGATGTCCTTCTGACTGGCATTTGCATTCACATTCTTACAAAACTCTTCCTTCTTGTTGCATATTTCACATATATATTTTTCAAATTTATTTTTTAGATATCCCTTTCTCACTCTCTCTCTCTCTCTCTCTCTCTGTCGCTCTCTCTCTCAACTTGCATTTTGTGGCAGATAAAGAATGAAGCTTTTAAGCCTTTAAGCGTAACAAAACCATTTTCCACTTGTCACACACATATACACAAGTTTAGGGCATACATGTAAGCAGACAATGAGAGACGTATGAATACACCCACTCACCCACAGACAGCTGCGTCTTTCAACTGGTATGCCTTTGCATTTATTTTCTGTTCTCTGAGCTGTTTTTTTGTTTCTGGTTTATTTTTTTTTCTAAATCAAAAAGCGACACAACGTCAAAACAATTTGTCGTCATTTAAAAGTCGACATTTAAATAAGAAAATGCAAATATGAAGGCAACACCAAGAGCTCAGCCAGGGCCCTAGCTCAGGGACAAGCCAGAGACAGTAGCTTTCTTTCATACCTATACTACAGCTGCCTAAATGTATGCAATAAAATTTTTTATGCGCGCAAAAATACGCCGCATACGTTTCGCATATGCATAAAATTAAGTCCGACTACGACGAACTGACTGACAGTCTGACTGACTATGAAACCAGGGACGTAGCAGCCTCAGTGGCCGGGCTTGAGCTCGGATGTGAGAAGTGGTTGGAGGTTGTTCGGTCGAGCGTGCCGAGCGCAGCTGTAAATATAAAGTGTCAGACAGAAAGAATACCACACACACACACACCTAGAAGGAATCCTACAAACACTCGCACTGTGCAAAAACGTGTCTATTACAATTCAATTTGACAATAGGCGCACACAAAAGCCAAACCAAAGAGCCGCACTGAGCTCTCACACACACACACACACACACACACACACACATTCACAAACCTTTCCTAAATGCGTATAGAGATACTCTTTCTTACGTATACGTATTATTGGTGGTTCATGAATGTAGTTTATAGTATAGTTTTCTTCTTCTTAACTTATGTCGCTTATTAGATGTTAGTTTTGGAATATGATTTCTGCAAATATATGTTTCAAAGAAAGTGTATTTAAAGTTCGACTTATTTAAACTAGGCTTTGCTTTTGTTTGTTTGTATTTCGGCCATGGGTTTTTACTGCAACGGAAACGTCAAGTAAATTTTTTTCGCTACGTAGTTAGTTGTTATAAAACAAACCAAAAAAAATGAAATGAAAACACCAAGAAAAAAGAATTGAGAGAGAAGAAGACAGGGAGAGAGACAGAGAGAGAGAGAGGGACACAGGTGGCGTTGGCCACAACAATGGCGACAACAGCGCGGAGTATGTTGAGAACGTTGAGAACTCTACTTTGCCTAGTCCCAGGGGCGTTATTTGCACGTTTCCGGTATAAATATACAACGCCCGAGATTTGTTTATGCGAAATGAAGCGCACAAAAGACAATTCGCATAAATGTTGTCTTCCCTGACACCCTGTTCCCCTCATTCCCTCTAGCGGAACCATCACTGTTGAATGTAAGCAAGTGGTTCGCCAGCTCAGTGACTTGTTCCCCGGTGCGTGACTCTAGCGGAAATAAAATTTGTCAGCTTTTTGAGAGTCCCCTGACTTTAAATAAAGTCGCAAATACTGCATATTGTAAATTGTGGCTTACTTGCACAGATTCTATGTTATATGGGATGAAATGATATTCTGCCATATTCCCACGGATCTTATCGCAGTAATAGATACCTTTGGCAATCCTCTAATGACATTTCGTGGCATTCTTTCAAAAGTCTCCTCACTCCTGTACAAAATATCAATCAATCAATCTATAGTGCCTACATTAGTTCAAAAAACTAATCACTAATCAACTTGCACAACTTTGTAACCGATAAACCACAACACAAAGTAAGCACCTGGGCGAGGGGCAGGAGAGTTGAACTATGTCCTGTGTGTGGAAATGAAGCCTTGGCAGGACTACAAATCAAATGAATAAATCATATGTGAAAACTTTTTTCACTTAGGTAATATTTCTACACAAAAACTGTCTTGTTGTGCTCTCTACGCATTACAATCGCCATAAGTCTTTGGCCAACATGCATGCAATGGCACCGTGGGGCAAACTTTAAGCTTACCTATGTAAATTTAAATATTTAGAAAGAATTCGAATACTTCAGAAGCCTATTTTTTGCACAACTTTTTTTTAAATTTTTTTTTTTTATAAAATTCTGTCTCAAAACTTTTTCAACATATTTTGTACCACTGTGCGTTCGCTAGTACCAAAAGTTCATCCAGCCAAATAGCTTTAGGCTGTAACTTGTAAACTTATTTTCCCACACTTACTAACACACACACGCACACACATGCATGGTCATGGGTAAAAGTATCTTTTTCACGTTCACTCCAGCTGGATTGTGGCTACTTCTTGTATATGATAGCTGCAAAAAGGCAACGAGGCAAAGAAGAGAGAAAAAAAAAATTATAGTCTAAAACTAAATAAAATATTCAGCTGCCGATGATGATGAATGGCGTTTCGGTTAGCTCACATGCATGTGTTAGTGTTAGTGCTAGTGTAATATGAACATGTGAAGGAATTCACATCAATTTGTAAGCGCAGAGAAGTATGCTACGAACAGCATTTTGTCTATATTTTTGGTAAAATAAAGCCCCAACTCTGTGCCTTTAAAGTGGAGACTCGTCTAACAGCTTTAAGTAGTACTGTAGTAGTTGAAATGAGTAACAAGTAAAAAGAGAGTAGAGAGTGAACGGAGAATGCTGACAGTCCAGACTGGTCACGTATTATTATCGCTTTGCATTACCCAACACGACGCTTGTCCAGTTGCCTGAGTAAAGAGGGCATTCATTTGATTTGGTTGCCAACTTATAGGCGTTTGTGCATTTGACGCCAACGCTTTCTGTTTTGTGTACTATGTGACTTGTTTGAATGTTTTTTGTCCGTTTCTATTTTGCTGTGTGTGGGTGTAGAGAACGTTCGTCAGATTGTCAACTGGTCAGACCCGTCGTCAGCTCGTCAATTGATGGCGTTGCTGATAACGTGAGTTGCTCGCCTGGCAGACCCACTAATTTTTTACGGTCACCGTCAACTTCATGAGGTCGCAACGGTTTCCTTTGTTTTTCTTCTTTTTTTCTGCTACACGCTTGTTGGCCAAATGTCAAATTGTTTTTAGAGCTGCTTCCACATTTTCTTTGCTCTCCCACTCTATAGTAGACGGCACTTTTTTATGGCTATCATGTGACCAGTCGTTAGTTTGCCTTTTGCCCTTGCCTTGTAATCTGTGTCTCTATTTGAGCTGCTCTCTCTATCTCTTGTGTTGCCTGCATTTAGGCGCGCCCAGAAATCTCATTGACTGGACCAGGTGCGTGTAACCGCAATGTGCTCAAAGCAACCATGCAGGCTCCACAGCACACACATGGCTCAGCAAAGGAACTCGAAACGTGCTCATTTCGATTGTGTGTTGAAACCAAAGTTTAGGATTGGGGCCAACAATTGCCGGCCAACTCAATTAAAGGCTTTGCGGTTCCTAAATCACACTTAAAGCCAACTAGAGACAGGCGACAACATCTTTAATTATTTTTATTAATTTAAATGGTGAGTTTTGAGATAAACTATGCTCTTTTCATTTAAAAATTGCCATTCAATTGAAATTATATATGAGGCAACAGATTGTCGTACATCGTATCAGTTAATAAAATCCAGACAATGCAGAATCGCGCCTTGCGACATATAACTGGTTGTCCCTGGTACGTTCGTGGCTCCACCTTGCATAGAGACCTAAATCTGCATACCGTAGAGGAGCAGATAAACAGGCATACCAGTAGATACGGCGACAGGCTGGAGAGGCACCGCAGTTTGTTGGCACGGCAACTACTCCCTGCCAGGCCTCTCAGGAGGCTGAAAAGACCCGGCTTTGCCAAGACGCTGGGGAGGCGACAATAATTTAGTTTAATTCCTTTGTACATACATACATATATAAATCAATCCTCTTGTCTTCAGCAAGGGGTTAGGTGTTAAGTAGTTGTAATTGTATAGTTATGGTACGTTTTGTTGTACCGGTTCTATATTTAATAAACAAAGTTTCCAAAAGTTAATAAAAATGAAGAGATTTAAAAATGAATATAATATACAGGATATCTGCTAGTCGCATAGATTAAACTTAAAGAGAGTCTTGTATCTCAGGGGCTTTGAATGTCATCTACAAATTGGCTGGCCATGAGTCCGGCCTTGTATGGCATTAATTAATTTTATATTTATTACAATATCTATAATTTATACGAAAATAATTTGCGAAGCAAAATTCAAAATGCATGGAAATCATCTTAATGGTAAATCTCAAATCAATTTGCCAAAATTCCACACACACGCACACACACACACTAACTGGCACGTGCAATTGAGCAAAATATAATCACAGGAATTTATCTAAAGTAGCCAGAGAGAGACAGAAAGAGAGAGAGAGGGAGAAGGAGACAGCAGCTGTAGATGTTGACGATGTCAGTGGCATTTACATAAACCTGGCCGGCAATTTTGTATCTGTATTGAATATCTGTGTATCTTTGGGCAAAATGCGTGCCATTGAGATGCATCCCACAGATGCACAGGAACTACTGCAATTGAAGACATTTGTCATGTGACGAGTTTCGGAGTAGGTAATACATGGACAGTCTTGGGTTGGGCGGGGAAGAGGTGGTGGCAAGTTAGCCACAGCACCGGCAACTTGGTTAATTATAACGGCTACTGCTCAAGCAGATGTAGCGATTAGAGGGCGGATTACAGGGGGTGGTGGTTAAGAGATGGGTTGAGCAATTGCAGCCGCCGGCTACACAATTCTCTACTATCTATTCTCTGCTCTCATCTGTTGTGCAAATTGCAAATGAGACAGAGAGAGAGAGAGAGAGAGAGAGAGAGAGAGACGCACCGGAAGGAAGTGTAAAATTCAAATATGACAAATGACATGAACTTAAGCGGCTGCTACACAACTACATAGATGCATATAAATATATATACATACACACACACACATACATACAAGAGATTTATTGTGTGCGGTATGTGGAAATTATGAATATCTTAATATTGTGGCATAATTTTGAGTAAAGTTAGTTATGCAGACAACAGCAGAGGATGTCTGAAAGGAGGCACCTTCAACTTGTGCTCCTTTAACTTTAATTAATAATTTTGTAATTTATCAATTTATATGCTCAACTCGTGCAATATGCCTGATTGCGAATAGCAGACGCCCGCCGAGAGGCGCCCACAATCAAACATTATCACAAAATGCACTTGAATCAATGTTGCAAGTTGCTTGTTGCATGTTGCAGGCTGCATGTTGCTCTCAGTAGAATTGCCTCAAGTGCGGACAGTTTCATCATTGCAGTGGTAAGAAGATACCAATCGTTGCTTGCTCAATATTTCATGATGATATGCATTGAAAGCGTTAAATTTATTGCAGAAATTAAGCAGAAATTATACATTTGCAAAATTGTTGCAACTCGACTAAGACTTAATCCTATTGTGGCTACTCAATTGGTGGCAAGTTCCGTAGTCAGCCCTAAGCGTATTGTGGCAAGTTGGAAAGCTATTAATCGCATGACTTCAACTAAACCACAAAGCTAATTTAGATCTAAGATAATGCTGTTTAAGGTAGTAATTAAATTTCACCAAAATAAACTCGAAATTGAGTGATATATTGAAGTCAAGTATTTAGGAATAGTTATAGTTTTTCAAATCACCAAAAATATACATTTGTCAACTTGGTGAACTTTTCACAAAAACTTTTCACATTCCCACATCGTGAATGCAATCAAGTGAAATGTAAACCAAGTCAACAAACATCAAAGAGCAATTTCCACACAGTTTCCAGTTACAGATTGTTTAATTGTGTTCAATGGTAAATTATACATCAGATATAATGCCGACCCTCAACGAGTTACGAGTTACGAGTTGTGGCAGCTGTTGGCCAAGTGGTACCACAAGTGCTCATGTGTGGCACATTAGGTTCAGATTTTGCTCTCAGTTTACACACTTTGATTTCAATTACAAAGTTACTCTACTGAAACAATAACAGAGGAGCATCGGGTATGAGTTGATGAATGTGGCATCAACTCTATTGAAATGCCAGCTGCAAGTTTTATGCGCCTCACAAATTGCATTAGTTCCCATTCGACTTCTCCCAACTCATGTTCATTCCACACATCATCGAAGAGGTTTCTGCACAAATTGCTTAAGGAAAAACCTTGAGTTGGCCAAGTTGCACAAGGCGCCACAAGTTGCATGTTAGCAGCGCGTAAATTTTTTTGTTTATTACAGCACCCGGACTGAAGGATAGACAGCCAACAGACAGCAGAAAGGAGAGAGTTTTATGTTCAACCAACAGACAATAGACAACAACAGCCACAACAACAGCAACAATAAAACGGATAACAACAAATGGCTTACTAAATTTTTTAATTTATTTCGCAGCTGCATTGTACGGCGGAAACGTTTAAAATAGTAAAAGGGGGCCACGCCTCCTGCCCACATTTCCACCTGAAGCACCACTTCAGGTGTAATTAATTGCACTTTAAATTTGTTTACAGCTTTTGTAGATAATTCATGCACTTGATAAAACACATTAGGTTACTTATTTCATCATTCGAAATAGCATTATAATTGTAACAATATTTTTAAAATTATTTAAATAAAACTTATCAAAATATTTATACAGATATTTTAATTGAGTATATATCGAAATCAGTAGATATATGTTTATTTGGTTTGAGATTCACTGAACTGTAAATTGCCCAAGTTCACATAGACATGAATTGAATGGAAACCGCAGAGCAAACCGCACAGGACATGGCAATTGAATCCACGACCACAGCAGTCAACTCAAGCAGCAGCACTCAATATAATCACAAGCTAAATCACTTGACCAAGTAGGCACTACACACACACATACACACACTCATATATATCACATCTATATGCATAAGCCAAGTTAAAAACCCCTCAACTTGAATTTCGAGCAGAACTCGAGTCCAAACTTAAGCCATTCGGTCGAAGACTTGCCACATCCCGCAGGGATTCTACAGACACCCGACCACCCAAAAGACGATGAGCAGCCACTTCAGTCTCCTGGCCACACATAAAGTGTCATTAGCTGGAGTGGAGTAGCTGCTGCTACTACAGTTGCAAGTGGCAGCTACAGATTCTGTTGCAACTACATTTGGCAGATTACAGCGCAGTGGGAAGCTAACCAAATAAATGCTCAACCATAAAAATATGAAACTATTTGCTTAAAAAAGCAGCAGTCAAAAGAAAACGAAGACTTTCATAAACAGCATGACTATTGAATACCCTATACAATGAATTTCTAAATTGAAAAATCTATTTTTAAACATTTTATTGATTTTTCCAAATTAAATTTTTAACAAATTATTTCCTGCCAAAAGTGTTTTGTGACATTCAAATCAATATACGCTGTTTATTTTTGTTTTTCCATTATTCATCTGTGTCTCTAAATATAATTTTGGTTTAGTTGAGACCACATAGCTGAAATTGTTTTGCATTGCGGTTGTTTATCTTTTGAACAAGAGTTGGGATTGCTTTGTGCTGGATTTTAATATTGGCACTAAGTAGCTATCAGAGTTTCGTTGGACCATTCGAAATGAAGTGGCAACTTGTTTGTTATTGTTATGATGGTCTGTTGATATTTATCTTTTTATCTGTTATCTGTTGCAGCTGCAGTCTCATTTCAGCATTTCAAGTATACTATATTGAGACTAGTTTCTCGAGTGTCTAACGTTTCGGTACTTATTTTCTTTTAATTAAAAAGCAAATTGCACTTCGACTGGCTCCACTCTCCATAACATTTCATTCATTTCTGGGCCAGTCTGGGCGGTCGTCTGTCATTAGGCTGATTGAAAACTGCAAATAACAGAATGAGGCTTGAAGTAAGCAATTTGGCAAAGGTAAATAGCAAATAATAAATACGAGTAACTGTATGCCGTGTCGATTTTTAAGTGCTTCCAATGAAAAAAAGCGAAAATCTGAAAACTGCAGCATAGTTAAAGGCGCCCCGTGCCATATACAAATAAGCACTTGAGCCACGAATTGTTGGAAATAACCAACCGCATAATGACCACGCCAACCACTGACTGAGTGTGTATGAGTGTACATGAGTGTGTGTAAAGAGCGGGTCTAATGACTTTGAAACGTATGTATGCAGCAAAGTCAAAAGCATGCACTTAGTGACTATTATAGCCATGTTAATCATAGATGCCAGCATTATGGTAACTAAGAACGTAATACTCTGCATGACGAGCATGTGAGTCCCCTACACCAAAGAGGGGCGAGAGAGGAGAGCTACATATGTGTACAGAACTGCTAATTTTATAGGGTGCTTCAATCTGATCAATAATACTTCAATTCAATAATTTCTTACGCTTGGCCTTTAAGTTTAACGAGACGACGGCCAAAGTGAAGTAACTGGATTATTATCATCATGAAATAATCATGGCAAATAATGACATGTCATATGTATACATTGGATATGGGATCGCCTGACTACCCTTAACTTTTGACAGTAACACAATAGTTATTTCTCGACTGCAATGCTAATAGCACGAACAATTAACTATAAAAGGCAACGAACAACGTACTGGAAGTCAAATAATAATTACGTGGCCAACTTACAAAATCCACAAGTCAATTAAGCTGACATTTTTCTAAACAATTTGCGTGTGTCGAGTTCGGTTAACAGTACCAATAACAGTTCACTTCAGTCAACTGAGATTGTGTGGTGAATTTCCAGGAAATTCAACACACGCCCCAATTGAAAGATAACGACCCTTCTGAACAGGTGCCAAAACACAAAAAAAAAACCATAAGGATACAGCTAAAAAGAAAACAGAGTAAAAAGAAAGAAACAAGCAAGAAAACTTGCGCAGTCGCCAAGTGGGAACGTCTTCCATCACTTATGTAAGCAATGAGTTTGAGTTTCAGCATAAAATGTATTTACATTTTAAACACATGATATTGGCTATACGATAACTGGCAATATATGTTAACTTAAAATCGAGATGCTTACACATGTTAAACTTCACGTCACGTCAGCCCATTTGAAAGCCGCATTTTTGTCATGCCACGTTTTCTATAGCATACTTAGCTGCGTTTACTCTGCGCATTACATATACATGTATACAGAAACTGTGAGAGGGGTGGCATGTGCTTGTATGTGTGCACAGTGTATTTATTTATTATTTAGCAGTAACAGCCTATCGCATGTCCTCGTAGGCGTACATTTTCCCACTTTCAATGTCTTCGCATTGGCGGCTCATTTCCTTCAACTTCGGCTTCCTCCTCTCATTATATGTATATATGTTGACAATATGCTTCAGAGTATATGTAGGTGTGCGTGTGTGCCGGCTGAGTGTGTGGTTGCTAATTTGGTTTAAGCCAGCATACATATATGCATACTGTCATGCCATTTATGAGCTTATTAATTTGCGCTACTTTTGTGCAGAAAAATCGCAGCTGCGGCACGAATTTCAGTTTTATATATTTTTCGGGATATAGCAAAAATTACGCCCAGTTTTCATTGAGGGAGAAGGTGCTTTTATAAGATTATGTTGACATAAATTTAATCAGATTACTGTGAATTATATATATTTGAATCAAGTATATTTTAATAAGTTAGAATGTTTTAAACTTATTTGAATATTAAAGAATTCCGTTATCCACACCATGGCAACCACAACCAACTATTCAAAAAAAAAAAAATCCACTCACCACACGAAGCAAAATTTCCCTAAAAATTTCCTTTCAACTTAACGCTTTCAGTTAGTTCGTAGTCCAGAAATAAAAATGAAATATATAGTATTTAGAGTGTTCCGAAGAGAAAAAATTAGCAAAATATATAAGCAATTTAAGCTAGTAACTTTATAATTTAAATATAAAAAAAAACGAAAAGTTGTTATCTAACAAGTTAACTTCAAAATATAGATTTTTTATTTCCTACTTTATTTTAATTTATAAAAAATTATCAAAGGCATTAAATTAAAAATTGAATTTAAATATCTTTGCAAATAAATTTACTTAGGTGAGAATACGTAAGGCAATCTGGAAGATTTTGTAGTGTAAAATAAAACTATATGACAGCAGAAGCCTCCTGGGATTTTGGCTTTTCTCTCAAGTGTCATTTACATACTTGGCAACAACATGTGGTTTTAAAATCATGACTGCAACTGTCTCTTACAAGTATTCTCCGACAACATATTTGTTTGCAGCTCCGACATTGACTTTAGTTGAAAATTAAATTAATTTTGCAATTGCAAACAGAGCTGAGACCCCCATTGATATGTTGTGGCAACAGATTTACTCGGTGATGCCCTAAATTGAGACCAATTAATGTATTCTGTTACTATCAAATTCTGGCAAAGGTCACAATAGGAAACCAGAAGTCATATAATAAGGCAAAGATATTTTCATTGGCAACATTTCCGTATAAATATATGCAATTCAAAATTAGCTTGAATTTGAAACATAACTGTAGGTATGAATTATAGATAATCTGATTGGATTTTGATACAAAAGTTTGTGTTTGATTAGCTACTGCAATTTGCAGTTGATATGCAAACTATTGATTGACCAAATAGACTCTAATTAGCTTATTCAAATGAAATATTGAGCTGAAATTGAACAATACTGATTCGGAGAAAATAACTATAAGAATTTTGATAGAGACAGAAATCTGTTGAAAATATAAATTCATTGTTGTTCTATAAATTGCTTCGTCTGTCTCAGATATCTTCGTCTGTCATTTTCTTAATCGACATTCAAACTTGCCGTTTATTCTCAAATTGTCAAATATTTAAATAGATCGCGATCAATGTGGAACAGAGCCATTAGAATTGAAACGATATGGAATTGATTTCTCATTATTTGCGCACTGCGCTCATTTTAGCGTAATTAAATTCAACTGGCATTGTGTATCTCGCTTTCACCCAGGCAATCCTTTGGCCAGTCCACTATACAGCCATCTCGCTCTTTATTTGGGTAACCAAAATTAGAAAACTGACCAACCCGAAACTATAGTGCCATTAAACTGCAACCAACTGCGGCGGCAATTAATTTTTCGGTCAAATTTAACACGCAAATCGCGTAAATAATCAAAAATTAGATCACAACGATGCTGCAACATCACACACAGCTAGATGCATCTGTATGTGCACCCACTCATGTGGCAGATGTCGCGTGGCGCCTGTTTCCACCAAAAATTTGTTGCCAGTGATTGTGGCGAGTTGTCGGTCTCTGCTTAGGTCGCACTCACTCTTCTCCTTGTTCGCAGTCGTGAAACAATAATGTCCACAAATTGATGCCACCAGCTGTTGGTTCAATGGGAACACAACCCACACACACATACGCACATCCAGTTGGACACACACACCCAAGTGCACCCACATAGTTTGCGTCTGCCGCACTTCCTCTGCCGCACCATATTGAATTTGTACCTGATGCCCACCTGACTGCCTCCAGCTCCTGCTCCTGCACCTGCACCTGCACCTGCTCTTGCTGCGTGGCCTCTCTCTAAGCCTGAAGGCTTCTCTTTCCCATTCTGTGCTACTCGCTCCCTCTTGGCAGATCTCAACTGTCGCTCTGGGAGTCCAATCCCCCCTCAGTGGTTGGGGCTCTGTTTTTATTTGCCTGCTTGTTTTTCTGCTGGTTAGCTGCCTGATTTTGCAACTGCAACTGCCACTGCAACGACTTTAACGAAGCTCGTTGCCGCGCGTGTTGCCAATGAAAATAGAAGCAACCATATACTGCTCGTTCCTCTCCCCCCTCGACCACTGTGGCTCCCCTCTCCCGTTGTTGCTCTATACGAGAACTTGTTACGGCACCCCACACAATTTGCTGCTCCAAATACATTGCAGCTATGCACTTGAATTACGGAGAGGCATCCAAATCAATTTTAAATTAAATTATGCCAATTTAATTAATTATCAAAATAAATACTGAGAAATAAAAAAAAATACTACGAGAAATCAAGAAAACACGATCTAAAAGAAAGCAACTTCATAAATGTCGCAAAATCTAGAATTTGGAAATCGCACCTTGTATATTTGATTTATTTCTGGTATCAAAATGGGCATAAAATTATTTAACAAAGTGGATTTGAAGCATTTTTTTAGAAAATGTACTCAATAATATAAGAAAATGGCGATTTTCCAGTTTACTTGATTTTAGGCCATTTTTGTGTTTCCCCGACCTTGCGAAAATGTTGAAAAAATGTTATATAAATATATTGAATTTATATTGTGGAATGTTATTAATAAATACTCACAATTTTTACCACATTATTTATATTATATCATATATATATATACCCAGATTACGTTCCCAAACAATTTGTGGCATCTGAGCTCGTCTCGAGCATTTAAGCAATTAACAGCAACTGTAAACTGTCTATAGAATTTTCATGTTATGCAGTAAATAACAATTAAAATTTTATTCACAATAAAACAATTTGCGGTTTTTTATGCATATAGAAGTCGTAACAAAAAATCTGAAATGCAATATAAGTAAAACACGCAAAATTCGTGCTGTAAAACTACAAAATGTACACAAATAACATAAAAATATGGCAAAAACAATTAAATAATAAAATCAAACAAACAGAGAAAAACATACAAAAACAAAAAAGGATTAAATAAATATGTGTCATAGACACTCAAATCAAAACGAGAGGAAAAACATCTAAAATCAGTTTAGAGTTTGAGGCAGACTCGGCCTAACACGCATTCCGGCTATAGCAACATTGTGGCCATCTCACTTTTAGCCTTTTTTTCAGCTTTTTTTTTTGATTGTTTTTATTGTCGCCTCATGTTTATGTTGTCAGTCTGTGTGTTTTTGCTCTTCACTCTCCCTTGGGTTTTTTTTGTAAACGAGTCAATTGTTTCCACTTCAACGAGGAGGCAATCGACTGCATCTGCTTTTATGGGTTTGAGTTTGGATTTGGACTTGATTTTAGGGATTGGCACTGGGATTGGTATTGTTAATGCTGTTGGTGTTGCCAGTTTGTGTTTGTGTTTGCTGCTGTTGTTATTTCATGGTGTTGATATTGGCAACATCCGTTTGAGGATAAACGTTTTTGCTGCTGTTTCTGCCTTAGTGTGTGGGCGTTCTGACAAGGGCTAATAAGCTTGTTACAATCTGTCGTTTTTTTACTAAAATTACAAGCATTCATTAAATGAACTTTGCTGCTGGATATTTAACTATGCCTAGAGAATGTTATTTCCTTGAAAGCAAATGTTATCGAATTCATACTATGTTTTAAGTCACAGCTATTATCTTAGACTGGGTTAAGAAGAGGCCTCATTAAAATTCCTGTTGGACCATTTCACCATTTAGAATTTGCGCATCTTACGATTGTGTAGGCACTTGAAACATCAACAGTGAAACATAATTAACCCTTATTTGTACACTTTATGACCCGCACCATAAAATGGCAATTTAAATTACAAAGAACAAGAGCACCCAAAAAACCGTTAGGCTGAGGTCATTTGGTAAGTGCGGAACAATTTGTTGATGACTGCCAGTGGAGGCCATAAAGGAACAGCTATGCCAATTGGCTAAAGGTGTTTGTAAAAAAGAAATCAGGCTTAAAGCAAATTGTGTACGCTCTGCTCTTAAAGCAGCTTACAATTTGGCCGCACTCTGGTCAAGCCGCTTAACTTGCATAATCCAAATATCTGGTCCAAACGTACTTCAGACTATGCTCCTTTGACCCCTTTTTTATTTTTGCTTTCTTTCGATTTTCCTTCGTTTTCTTGCTCCTCTTTTTCGGGGCCATCAAAGTTGGAATTGTGTGCGTGTCTTATGCGGGCAATCGACAATCATCATGTGGATTTTGAGCCCCTCCAAAAAAAAAAAAAAAAAATGGACTGAGGGACTCAAGCAGAGAGTATGAGCTGTAGCATAGCTTGTTAGGTCATAAAAATTCAATAGCTAAGGGTTCAGTTTGTGGCCAACCCTAAAAAAGGAATTAAGCTTTCAGGGTGCAGTGACATTGTCTGGCAACTGTTAATGCAACTGAATTGAAACAAGTTCGCGAAATGCCAGTCAAACTGGTTCGCAACTTTACGATCATTAGCTGAGACAACCCCTAGTATGATAGTTGAGCTTCATTTTCTCTCGCTATAATTCTCAAGCAGTTCGAGCGTCCCCGGAATGTAACCGTCGTTCATTTTTCACTTTCAATCACAACCTTGCGCAGTGGCAATATTGCAAACAATGAGGTATTAACCGAGTTGCGATTATTGCTAGTTGAAAACTTTAACCAATAACTCGACCCGTGTGAGCTTTCAGCTCTCATTGTGGCAATTTTTAAAGGCTCGAAAGAGCCACATTCAAAATAAATGCACGCAAATCATTAAATTTTCTAAAAAAAACATATAATTCGTTTAATTATTTTTAAAATGAAATATGCTAAGCGAATTGAAGTGAATGTACAAAGCCTTCAGCGATATCTAGTCCGACCTGCGTTTGGATTTTTTACGTTTCTTCGTATTGGATGAATTGGTCATCGCTCCGAGGGAGGAGTATCCCGTCGAGGTGGAGTCTCTACTCTGGCGATAGGTGCGCAGAGGTTTACGGCTCAACCAAACACGAATCATAAAGAAAATCTCTCCTTTAAAGGCTTCCATGGGCTTAATCTAAAGTAAAAATGAATTAAAGAGCGTTTTTGAAAATGTTGTAAGGAACTTACTCTGTGCTTAAGCACAATTTTATGAACATGCCAAAAGAACTCAACTGCTGCTATCACAAAAGCTACCACCACACCCACAATGAGTATCACAAAGAGCCCGGCCAAGGAATCCATACCAAACTGGTCATCCATCATGGAGTGAGTCTTATTTGGGCACTTTTTAAATTCTTCTGAATCAAACCAATGCTTGCGTATATTGTAAATAATGCCCTTCTCGCTCAGACGGAGTATGCCCACGCTCAAATTGGATCTAAACTGGGAATCTGCAGAACATATAAGTATAATGAGTGAAAAATGAAACGATTTTGATTATGATAATTGCTTACTTAATGGGACCGCTATTCCATAATGTTTTTCTCCAAAACTCGCACCAATCTGTTTGAGTTCACAATTGCGCTGCGTACTATAATAGAGATTGGTAGTCTCCATTAGGAAGGCATAATCACCCTTACTCACTCGGACACGATCAACGCCCTCCTCATTATCCTTCGTGAAGGCATCTGGTTTGGCGGATATCATCTTATTCCAGGCCAAGCGATTATCCGTTTCGTTTGATTCGGAGAAATATAGTGATGTGGCACCGCCTCGGACAGTACCGAATTTTACCTTATTCTGATCGACCAGATCATGCAAAGATGCGATATCTTCTACCATCTTCCCTGAGGTAATGAATGCTGCCAGTTTAGCTATGTAAGTCTGGGAGACAAGTAATGCGAATATCCACCACATAGCTGTCAGTAATCGCATAGGAATTCCTCTGCCAAATATGAAAAAAATAAAATAAAGAAAAATAAGATATTGTTTGTGTCATGATAGAGAATGTTAGTAAGTATGTGTTCAAAAGTCACCTTGGTAATATATCACAGCCCTGGTTGAGGATCGATCCTAAAACTAGCCACATGGTATTGTGGAGATGCCAGGGATTCTCCTGTTCCTCTTCATTGTTATCGTTCATCACCGGCTTCTCCCATTCAGATGGGTCCATTCGACCAACCAGTATTAATGCCATTGCGGTAATTAGCATGGAGACCATAACATACAACCATACCTCCATATTGTAAGGATTCAGAAACTTATAAATATTAGTCTTTGGGGGTGGTTTCTCATACCCCAAAATACTAATGCCGAGCTGCATAAACGGCACTGTGAAGTCCACCACAGAACGACGCTCCTGAGTGATGGTCAAGTCACAGATGCCAATCTGTGCATTCTGCAGGAATGATATTATATTCATATGTTTTCAAAATTGATCAGAAATTTACTTACATTATCCATTACTTCCCTTATGATGCCATTCCATTGCTTAGTTACCGGATCGTAGCTGCCATATTTATTATCACCTACTGGCTCTATTTGAAAATCAAATTTACATTCATGGCTCAAGTTGTAAAGAAGATCCACAGTAAATCCCTCGAAACGTTCATTGCCCTGATAATGGACGCCAATAGGTGCTTCTCTACAAATTGAGTGCAATACAATAAGTTTATTTCCCAAGTTCATTGAATACTTGCTTCATTTAACAAACCTCCAACTAAAGTATGGCTTTCCCAAACGTGTGGCAACTTTGTAATTTACTTTCTTTTCTGCGAAATCGTCCTTTTTGGATGGAAGCTGTTTCTTGACTGTCTGTGTGGTATTCTCGTTAACCTTATCGAAGGGTACTAGCTTCACATTCTTGTTCCATATATGTGATACCCACTCGATAATCGGATTATATACATCCAAATTGAACTCTTCTCGTTGCCCATCGGAGTTTAACTGCAAACGTTGTGTTTTATATGGCGGTGACACTTGCTTTGGTGTAAGCTGTATGAAATATTTAAAAAACATATTTATATATATATATATCAATAAATACGTGGAATTCCTTGATTACCTACATCTTTCATCTGCTGTACAAGATGTGGTCCTGGCTGCCAAAAGCCACGCCCACAACTAAACTGAGGTGCATAGAAGCCACTCCGTTTACTCAACAGTTTGATCGAGTTGTAAAAGAGCAGAACGGCATCATAAACCAACTGAGATGACAATGTGGGAAACTATTTGAAAGACAATTATATTTAGTTAATATCAGATCCATATGAATATCATATCATATTGTATTATCTTACCTGATTTTCAATGACTTCACCAAATACATCGACCTCATCGTGAACTGGCATTGGCCCATATGTCCTTATCCTTATTGCAGAAACCGCCACACGAAAGTCCTTCGAATAGAATCGTTCAATGCCACTGTTATGTGTATCCAGATTGGTAAGGAATAATTTCTAAAAAATATTAAATAATATTGAAATAACTGTAAAGTAGTTATATGGGAGGCATGCTCACATTGAAAGATCCAGTCATGTTGTAGGGTATAGAAGCGTTGACTACATCAGTTATTATATCATATGGACAATCGAGCAACACGAACTTCTCACGCGAGTTACTTATGCGTTTCCAGAGTATACGATAGTCGTCCCCTCGCTCAAATTCCTGCAATTTGATGGCAGATTTGTGAAGTTCCCGCATAGCAAGGACTTGCTGCAAACGGAACAGATCTGAAAAGGAGATCAGCAATTATTTTGTATATCATTTCATTAACTGTTGTTATTTATTTTTATATTTCATTTCACTCTATTTGATATGTTTTTGGGGTATATTATTTGCCATTAAAAATGAAAAGCAATATAATAAGGGGAATATGTAAACTTTTCAATAAGAATAAAATTGCAAATAATATTCATTACCACTTAATAATTAATATATATAATATATAATAATTTATATAAGAAATTTTCGAATTTCTCAGTATCATTACTCACTTGAATGGCGTTCATATGCAATGGTAAAGGACTTCCAGTTAAAAACTTTGCTGCTCAGGATATCAGAGAGGGCAGTGGACAGAATTTGTTCCGAGGGTGCTACATTCACCGTTAGCTGATGATTGAGGCGCTCCCGTGTGGAATACTGCATATTCCAGTCGAACTGCAGATGGGGAATACCCGTCATATTACAGAGCACCTCCACAATATCTGAGAGAGAAATACATTTTGTTTAGAACGACATGGTAAAGTGCCAAAACACACAAGAAAAGGGGCGAGCAAAACAAAGCAGTGAAACAAACAAATGGATGGGGCTGGCAAAGTGCCAAGGAAATGGAAAAACCACTCGCAAGTGCCCCAAAATTTTTACTTATATACTGTATACTATATCTAATATATGCTGTGATTATTTACTGCAGAAAAATATTTGGAGCAAATGTTTGCATTTGCTGGTTTGCCACTATTTGACGCGAATAGGAATCATTAACGAGGCTAGTGGCATTATAAACTAAGCAATGCTCTCTCTCTATTTCTCACTCTCTCTCTCTCTCTCTCTCTCTCTCTCTCTCTCTCTCTCTCTCTCTCTCTCTCTCTCTCTCTCTCTCTCTCTCTCTCTCTCTCTCTCTCTCTCTCTCTCTCTCTCTCTCTCTCTCTCTCTCTCTCTCTCTCTCTCTATCTTCATCACTCTCTCTCACACTTTCTCTCAGTCTCTCTCTTTTCGCTGTACTAAAAAATGTCATTAAACATGCTGGCCCTCTCTTTCTCTCTATCTCTATTTCTACCTCTCTCTCCATTTTCTGTTTTTCTCTCTATATTTTGTATACAGATGTCTAGACTCTAGACACGACAAGAACAATATGTGTATTTGTGTCTGGCGGGAGATGTGATTTTATGACGCTAATATTGTTTAAAAATAATTTAACTTATCGCAGATAAAAAGCCAACTTACCACTGCCCGCCTTTGAACTTGGTCCTAAAATAGCAGCGACGCCATTGCCAATCAAGTCACAAGCTGAAGAAGACAGACATGTGTTAACTATTTAAACTGAATTTTGAGATACATTTTTGGCCACTCACTCAAATCCTGCAGCAATATGCTATCAGCTAGGGTCAGAAAGTGCTTAATTGGGTTCAATTGCAGATCTTCGGAGAGAGCATTCAGCTCCTCAATAGTCGCATCGAAGGCCTTGACGAGTTGCATTTCCGAATCAAAG
This sequence comes from Drosophila quadrilineata, assembly GCA_018150725.1. Taxonomy (NCBI): domain Eukaryota; kingdom Metazoa; phylum Arthropoda; class Insecta; order Diptera; family Drosophilidae; genus Drosophila; species Drosophila quadrilineata. Next base: position 7,728,952 of record JAECWN010000452.1, on the reverse strand, counting down.
AAGATGGCGCCTAAATAGCACAAGTGTAGAAATTAAATAAATTTATTAAAAAATATATAACTTACCTATTTTAATAACCAAGCCGTCATCATGTGCAAGGCAACCCAATGCCAATGCAAGCAGAACTAGGAAATTTCTCAACATGATCATATTTGTCAATATCAATTATTATTAACAATCATAATGTTGTATGCACAAAGAACACTTTACACTTCACGCGATCCATCTACATATAAGACTCATATACGAAATATTCGAAAATTGATGACGTCGCGTTAAAATATAAAAATTATTTTTGAATCTGCAACGAACACCATCTAACAATATGGTACCTAACCGGGGCACTGATCAGCAGACACTGAGGCACAAACCAGAAAGAATAATATTTTGGACAAAGTCAACAGCGAAGGCAACAACACAGCCAGAGAGAGAGATAGAGAGACGGAGAAAGAGAGAGGATCTGGGATGGAGATTGAGACATCTGTGGGAGAATGTTGCTTAATATAGACCACTATCTTGGGCTGAAGTAAAGAGAGAGAGGGGTAGAAAATGGCCCAAGAGCCATTTGTTTTATGGACAACACAATAGACCCACCACTCGATCCATCGGCCATGTGGACTCTGCCATGAGCTGCAACTGGAAATATGCCAGCAAAATTCAATATAAATGTGGCCTGAAATTTAATTTGCATAGCAATGGACCACACCACGTTGAGAGTAGGGTATGTTAAAAGCATAAAAAATTGCTGACAGCTAAATTCTATATATATTCTAAATTTAATATACATACACGAGAATATATATCTATGTATGTATATATATATGTTACCAAATTATTGTATTTTCTTTGAAAATATTTATTCAAACGGATTGCATATTTATTAACCGAATTTCTTAGACTCTAGCTGGCCGTTTTGCTGCGGGTTTTCTCCTTGGAGCTGCGCCTGGATCCCGATGATCTTCTGGAGGATTTGTCGCCACTGCTGCTGCTGCCACTCGAGATGCGCATGGGCTTCTTTCGTATCCAAAACTTGAGTGCAAATATCAATTCCGCCTTAAAGGCCTGCCACGGCGTAACGCGCTCCTCCACGGCCACATTCTGCACATTCCACAGGAACTCAATTATGCCCAAGATGACACCACAAAGCACTCCACCAGCAAGCACGAGAAAAACACCGCCAAGCTCTATAATGGATAACTCATCGCCGTCCACCTCATGGAACTTCTCACAGGTGACATTATGATTCTTCCACCACTTGTTCTTCAGTTTATACAGTTCCCCCTTCTCGCTCAACTGCAGTATGGATACACTCAGATTTGTACGATAATCAGCACCTGTTTCGTATCGACAAAATGAAGATTTTAATAATAATCGAATAATATGAAATTTAGGAAAATTCCTCACCTAGTGGCACTGCTAATCCGTAATGCTTCTCACCGATTTGATCGCCAATCTGTCGTAGGTCGCAATGCCGCTCAATGTTGTAGGTCATGCTGGTGGTTTCCATGAGGAAAGCATATTTACCCTTCTCCTTGCGGACACGTTCAACGCCCTCCTTGTTGTTGGAAGTAAATGCCGAGGGATTGAAACCCTTCATTTGATTCCATGCCCGCTGGTACTCGGTATCATTCGATTCCGAGAAGAATAGAGAGGTGCTGCCACCTTGCATGCTACCGAACTTCACTTCACTCTGTTCGACCAAATCCTCCATGGACTTGATACTACTCTGCATTTTGTTGCTGGTCAAAAAGGCAGCCAAGTTCGCCGTGTATGTGTTGAGCATCATCAAGGCGAAGAACCACCACATGCCCGTCAGGATACGCATAGGTGGACCTCTGAATATATTTGCAGTGTAAGAAATTGAATTACTTTTGGAAGAAGAAGAGCTCAACGAACCTTGGCAATATATCGCAACCTTGCTGCATAATGGAGCCCACCATTAGCCAGCAACTGTTATTCACATTCCAGATATTCTCCAACTCATCGGGATCAACAATGGCCGGATTCGGTGGCATCCACTCGCGATAAGAGAGTCTACAAATGAAATTTGGAAAAGTGTAAGAATTACACATTTTAATTGAAACATTTATCCCACCTGGCAATGAGTACAAAAGCCAACGTCATCACTAACTGTGCGAATATTATATAGATCCAGACGTCCGAGGCAAATGGTGACAAGAAGGCAAATGGGTTCTTCTCCTCCGGCGGACTCTTGTAGTGTAATATACTGATACCCAGCTGCATGAAGGGCACCGTGAAGTCCACAGCAGTGCGTCGCAACTGGGTGATGGTCAAGTCACAGACTCCGATTTGTGCGTGCTAAAAGAGGCTCGTTTTTATGTAGGCCTAAGGCATTTTCTCCGCTTTAGGTTTCCTTACGTGATCAATTAGTTTGCGTATAATGCCATCCCATTGTTTGGTCTCCGTATTGTATTTTCCATTGCCGTTGACAATCATAAACTCGTAATCGAACTCCATTAGCTCTGACAGCTTTCCAATGAGATCCACGGCGTAACCTTCGTACTTCTCCTGCCCTCTGAAGTTTTCATGATCTTTCCTGAAAGATAAGATCCCAAACCTTAATAGTGAATTTATGATAATATACTAAACTCACTTCATCATGAAGTACGGCTCTTCGAAGTGTGTGACAACCCTATAAATCTTGCGCTGTATTGAGAAATCTGTTGCCGATGCCGAGCTTTCCGCATCTACTTTCAGTTTTCGAACCTTGATACCGTTATCTGGCGTCCACACCATCAACGCTTCATTAACAGTTGGCTTATAGATCTCCAGATTGAAATGGGTTCGTTCGCCGAATTCGTTCAGTTTCATATTTTCCGTTTTGAAATTGGGTTCTACATCGTCTTCAGATATGGTCTTCATCTCACTCAAGATATAGGCACCCATGTTCCAGGGATTGTTGAGATCCAGGCCACAATAATTGTTGGGGGGGAAATATTGTTGCATCAAGTTGATGACATTCCTGGCTGCATTCGTGAACAGTATCACAGCATCATAGATGAGTATAGGCAACATCATTTGACTTCCCAGAATTTGCTAAAAAAAAAAATAAATATGTAATATATATTTAGAGTAGATTTTAATAGTTCGGATTTAAACTCACATCCACTGCAGAAGGTCTCGTCTTCTTGCGCTCGAAGGGATTGGTATCAACAACCTTAAGTCTAACCGAAGTAATATTGGCCATAAAGTCCTCATTGTATATATCCTTTAGACCCGCACTGTGGGTATCCAGATTTGTCAAGAACCAATGCTTAAATAAATATAAAAATTGTTATAATTCATCTGAAATTTGTATCAAGTCAAGACTTACTCTGAAGGGACCTTGCAGCTTGAACTCGACAGATATTTTAAGCAACTCTTTCAAGGACTTGGGATCACAGTCGAGAATAATATGATTCTCATGAAAAGATTCGTCTACATCCTTCCATAGAACACGATAATCCTCATTATAATCAGCCAAATTACGCAGCTTAATGAAATCATTGTTTAGCTCACGAATGTTCATAAGGTCCTGCAGCCGTGCAAGTCCTGAGGAAAGACATTTCTATTAATCCTAATACTTTAATTGAACATGTATTGAAGTTACTTGCCTTCTTGAGTTTCGTAGATAATTGTAAATGACCTCCACTCAAAGTTGGTCTTAATGATCTCGAAGTAGGCACGCGATAAGGCTGTCAATGAAGGTGCCACATTTACGGTCATCTGGTGATTTAAATGATCCTGTTGAGTGTCCTCGACTCTCCAATCAAATTCAATGTGTGGAATGCCGGTCGTGTTCGCTATTTGCGCTACAATATCTGAACGAACGAACGAACGAATAAACAAACAACGCGAATTATTGCAACATGATGAGTCGGGGAGCATATGGTCGCCAAGAGATTCATACCACTATCTGCCTTTGAACTTGGTCCGAAAATAGCCGCAACGCCATTGGAAATCAGTTCACAAGCTATACGGAAGATGTGTCTGGGTATCAGTCGAGAGTAAATATTTTGAAATATATACTAGATAATGAGACTCACTGATCTGTTGAAGTAGAAAACTATCATTACTGGGCATGTAGCGTTTTATGGATGTAAATTGCAATTCGAAGAATTTCAAATTGTTCACATCACGCAACGCTTGATCGAAACTCATTTCAATTTCTTTCTCATTTTCATAGAAAATGGCGCCTGAAAGTGATTTTAGCAGATTGTGAGAAACTTGTGTATTTTTATGTTCACCGGAAGAGACATACCCACTGTGATTTTCGTATGCCCCTCGGTGCCAATGCTGAGGACGAGGGCGCACTTTAAAAATAACACAACATAAATGTAAACTGGATACAAATGCATTTTCATATTCACAGAAATCCAAACAAAATTTTAAAACAAAAAAAAAATATGATCAGAAAACAGAAGAAAATACTACAAATACTACTTAAAATTTCTAGCGCAACTAATTGAATTTTCGAAATGCAGCGGCCATTTCGTATTTAAATATTCTTTTAGCTATAGAAATTACGTAAAATTTCACAGTTTTTGTATATTTTGTATACGCGCGATTTTCTGCTAGTTCGAATTCAGATGTTGTTGCTCCACGCGACCGCCGCATCCAGTCTTGGAGCGCTTAGCACGCACACTGACCGCCCGGCCTAACTGGCAATAGATCTCAGCACTATATCTTCTGGTGCCTGCACAAGATATATTCTCTCTTATATATTTACTTTCTCTCTAAAACACACACACACAGACACACACACACAGGCTGGGGCTCTCTCTTTCTCTTTCCCTGTGGCTCTCCGATGGCATCGGTTGAGGAATTGCCATGTGCCATTTGCTGTTATTTATGGAGCTTGTCGATGACGTAGGCGGCATTCAGTCTACCATGTCATCCCATGCCATACCATACCTTGCCCCGCCCCCATTCTGTTTGCCATTTTCCCATTCATTCTTAATTCTTCAGTCTCGATTTCGATTTTCATGTCAACTACTATACATACATATGTATGTTTGCCAGGGTCTTTTCACATTGTGTGCCAAATATTATGATGTTCATCATACTTTTGTTTGCACTTGGCAGCCATCTCATTTGATCTCAAAAGTGGTTGATCATGTTTTTGATCTTGTCGACAGCATTCAAGTGTTTTAGTGCCAAGTAGCCAGATGATTGAGGAGACAAAGTCATAACAGTTTAAACAGATGTAATTAGCAAAAACCTAAATAACACATATGATATGGACTATTACAATCTTTATTTTATATAGATTTTTAACTGATAACAAAAAATTGTGGAGTTACTTAGTTAAAAAATAGAATTTATTGTACCTACAGTAGAATGTTTCTTTTTTAAAAATGTCAAATATATATAGAAAATGTCGAATTTAATTGATTATTATTATAAGCAAATAGTTCAAGCAGGTTACTTTAAAATAGAAATTACAAAAAAAAAAAAATTAATGACTCTTAATAAAAGGTAATTCCCACGATTTGCTAAACTCTTACTTAATAATATGGCACATCTCATGTTTCAGATAAAAAAAAAAAAAACAGAATGCGGGGAAAATTAACGGACTTCAGCGTTCTTGAGTTCAGTAGCTATGAGAATTATCTGAACTCATTTACGACCAGAAATGATGCGAAGTTTTTGGGAAATGAAAATACGGCGCGACAACTTGCCCAATTGGGATATCGCTCCACGAATGTTCCGTACGATGCCCAGGAGTTCGCGAAGCGTACCGAATTGGCCATATTGGAGCTGCAGCCCAAGAATAGGGGTATTCAAAATTTCAGTCAATTCATGTCCCCCGACAATACTGATCCCGTCTTATTGGAATTTAAGAATCGCGAAGAACCCATTCAAACCAAAAAGTTATCGGTAGGTTTCAATTATATCAGCAGATATCTTCATTAATATATATCTCGACAGACCATTGTATTTACATGTGTTAAGAATCGACTGGGATCGGATATATCAGGGTATATAGATTTAGAAAATAGCTGGAATAATGCTATACGAGGGGAGTTCAGGCACACCAACTGGAGGGCTGTGTTTGAGGGAACTGGAAGGCTGGAGCCGAAGTCAACAGATCTCAGCTATTTCGATAAACGAAGGAGTCTTATGCTTTACAACAATAGTGAGAACTTTTGTGTGGTGCATTATCATCTTTATGGACTGATGTTCATGCATACAGGTGATCATAAGCTGATACCTTTGGGTGGCTCCGAAAATCCATTCTCGAAAAACATGACTAGAACCATGGCGCATTCACCCAAGTATGGTACCTACGTATTTTACGATCACATAGTTCGTAAGAAAGTTTAGAGAAAATTCTACGAAAATTTTCAAAAGTAAATTCATAATAAAAATGTGGCAAAATTTAATAATAAATCAACACACGCTGATCTGGCGCAAGTCCAAGAAAATGATGCTCACACTCTCTTCTTGTTTAGAATATGTTTAGCACAACAAACAGACGGAGGGCGTGCAGAAGCTCTCACCATCTCTCCCTATCTCATGGCTCTCTCTTTCTCAGAGTTTGCTCAGATTTATTTTTTTAGAATATAATTAGCTTAGTTCGGTTCTGAGATGCATTGTGTAAATGGGCTCATTGTACCGCAGACCTCTCGACGAAATAGTTGCAAATTTTTTAGCAACTTTTACATCATCATCAATGTGGAAAATTAAACTATAACATTAATATTCATATTAACTATTTAAATGGCATATTAATATCGATCAGAATGTGTATAAAATATATTTATTTAGTGGTTTTGCTTGTGACTCACTCTGCCGCAGACAGGGAGCAATTTATGGTCGGTAAGTATCCCAGAAACTGGGTCAGCTGCATCTCAAAATTTTCTAAATTTGCACTCGATTTGTAGGTAGCATTTTTGCATCGGACAAGGATGAAGCGGAAATAGCATTTCGTACGGCTGTGAGTCGGGCTAATGTTTTGGAAAGAAACATAGAACTTGTCCCCATAGTGGTCTATGCCGATACAGAGGATAGTTTTATTATTGAGAAAGCAGGTGAGTGGTGTATTGTAATTGTATTGAAAGAATTCCATTCTATCATATAATTCTGCAGTTTGTAATCTGATTTCTCAAGGAGTCATCGCCATATTTGGTCCCAGCACTGGACCGAGTTCTGGTAAGCAGACACTAATATGCTCCTTCACTGAATGATACGTTTAAATCCTTGGTATGTTTAGATATTGTTGCCACCATATGCCATACTTTGGATATACCACATATTGTTTACGACTGGCGACCCGATAATAGACAATATACTGAGGCTACCATGACCTTAAATATGCATCCCGATAATCTTCTTTTGTCACAAGGATTTGCTGAAATCGTGCAAAGCTTTGGCTGGCGCAGCTTTACCATAGTCTACGAATCTGAAAAGGGTATTTCAGATACCTTCATCCTTCAAAAACAATATGAAAATATTCCACTTTTCCAGAACTACAGCAACTTCAGGATATACTTCAAATTGGCGATCCCACGAGTAATCCCACTACTGTAAGGCAATTGGGTGACGATGATGACTTTAGACCGTTTTTAAAAGAAATTAAGCTCTCCACCGACAATTGCCTCATACTACACTGTTCACCCGAGAATGTACTTAATATTTTGGAACAGGCCAACGACCTCAACATGTTGGGTGAATATCAGGTGAGCCACAAAATAATATTGTTGTAACTGAAACAAGAATGATGATGAAGACTTAAGCAAGGTGGCTCATGAAAATTTTCGCCCATTTTGTCCATTTCCGCACAATAACCCCTTAAAAATAATTGGAATAGTTATGATTCCTCAAAGATGAGGAAAATTTCATTTTTTGCTCAAAAAGCTGTTTTTGACCATTTTTCCAGTATTGTGGCCATATTTCCTAAAATATTGGTTCAATTCAAGTGCGGTAAAGTTTTTTATACTCATTTTGATGCCAGAAATCGATTGGGCACAAAAAAATTCCGATTTTAAAATTTAACTTTATTTGACATTTTTGCAAGAGCAAAAATGGCCAAAAGTGGGTCGAAATTGTAAAAAAAACAGACAGTATTGAAAATTTTTTGATGTAGATTCAAAATATGATCAAAACCATTGACAGAAATGCAAAAATTTTGAAAATCAATTGATTTTTAGCTAAGTTATGGCTTCTCAAAGTTGCAATAGTCTCGATTTTTTGCACCAAAAACAGGTTTTTTACAATTTTTCAGCTTCCTTGCAATATTTTGCTTAACATGTTATAAGCATTTGATACCGATTTAAAGTATGATCAAAGTCATATCCAGATATGCATAAATATGGAAAATCGGCTAGGATTTGAAATAGTTACGATTCCTCAAAGATGAGGAAAATTTAATTTTTTGCTCAAAAAGCTGTTTTTGACCATTTTTCCAGTATTGTGGCCATATTTCCTAAAATATTGGTTCAATTCAAGTGCGGTAAAGTTTTTTATACTCATTTTGATGCCAGAAATCGATTGGACACAAAATATTCCGATTTTGAAACTTTGACTTTTTTTGATATTTTTGCAAGGGGTTAGTATGCAAAAATAGCCAAAAATGGGTCAAAATTGAAAACAGACAGTATTGAACATTTTTTGATGTAGATTCAAAATATGATCAATACCATTGACAGAAATGCAAAAATTTTGAAAATCGGTTGATTTTTAGCTAAGTTATGGCTTCTCAAAGTTGCAATAGTCTCGATTTTTTGCACCAAAAACAGGTTTATTACAATTTTTCAGCTTCCTTCCAATATTTTGCTTAACATGTAATAAGCATTTGATACCGATTTAAAGTATGATCAAAGCCATATCCAGATATGCATAAATATGGAAAATCGGCTAGGATTTGGAATAGTTATGATTCCTCAAAGATGAGGAAAATTTCATTTTTTGCTCAAAAAGCTGTTTTTGACCATTTTTCCAGTATTGTGGCCATATTTCCTAAAATATTGGTTCAATTCAAGTGCGGTAAAGTTTTTTATACTCATTTTGATGCCAGAAATCGATTGGACACAAAATATTCCGATTTTGAAACTTTGACTTTTTTTGATATTTTTGCAAGGGGTTAGTATGCAAAAATGGCCAAAAATGGGTCAAAATTGAAAACAGACAGTATTGAAAATTTTTTGATGTAGATTCAAAATATGATCAAAACCATTGACAGAAATGCAAAAATTTTGAAAATCGGTTGATTTTTAGCTAAGTTATGGCTTCTCAAAGTTGCAATAGTCTCGATTTTTTGCACCAAAAACAGGTTTATTACAAATTTTCAGCTTCCTTGCAATATTTTGCTTAACATGTAATAAGCATTTGATACCGATTTAAAGTATGATCAAAGCCATATCCAGATATGCATAAATATGGAACATCGGCTAGGATTTGGAATAATTATGATTCCTCAAAGATGAGGAAAATTTCATTTTTTGCTCAAAAAGCTGTTTTTGACCATTTTTCCAGTATTGTGGCCATATTTCCTAAAATATTGATTCAATTCAAGTGCGGTAAAGTTTTTTATACTCATTTTGATGCCAGAAATCGATTGGGCACAAAAATTCCGATTTTAAAACTTTGACTTTTTTGATATTTTTGCAAGGGGTTAGTATGCAAAAATGGCCAAAAATGGGTCAAAATTGAAAACAGACAGTATTGAAAATTTTTTGATGTAGATTCAAAATATGATCAATACCATTGACAGAAATGCAAAAATTTTGAAAATCGGTTGATTTTTAGCTAAGTTATGGCTTCTCAAAGTTGCAAAAGTCTCGATTTTTTGCACCAAAAACAGGTTTATTACAATTTTTCAGCTTCCTTCCAATATTTTGCTTAACATGTAATAAGCATTTGATACCGATTTAAAGTATGATCAAAGCCATATCCAGATATGCATAAATATGGAAAATCGGCTAGGATTTGGAATAGTTATGATTCCTCAAAGATGAGGAAAATTTCATTTTTTGCTCAAAAGCTGTTTTTGACCATTTTTCCAGTATTGTGGCCATATTTCCTAAAATATTGGTTCAATTCAAGTGCGGTAAAGTTTTGTATACTCATTTTGATGCCAGAAATCGATTGGGCACAAAAAATTCCGATTTTGAAACTTTGACTTTTTTTGATATTTTTGCAAGGGGTTAGTATGCAAAAATGGCCAAAAATGGGTCAAAATTGAAAACAGACAGTATTGAACATTTTTTGATGTAGATTCAAAATATGATCAAAACCATTGACAGAAATGCAAAAATTTTGAAAATCGGTTCATTTTTAGCTTAGTTATGGCTTCTCAAAGTTGCAATAGTCTCGATTTTTTGCACCAAAAACAGGTTTATTACAAATTTTCAGCTTCCTTGCAATATTTTGCTTAACATGTAATAAGCATTTGATACCGATTTAAAGTATGATCAAAGCCATATCCAGATATGCATAAATATGGAAAATCGGCTAGGATTTGGAATAGTTATGATTCCTCAAAGATGAGGAAAATTTAATATTTTGCTCAAAAAGCTGTTTTTGACCATTTTCCAGTATTGTGGCCATATTTCCTAAAATATTGGTTCAATTCAAGTGCGGTAAAGTTTTTTATACTCATTTTGATGCCAGAAATCGATTGGGCACAAAAAATTCCGATTTTGAAACTTTGACTTTTTTTGATATTTTTGCAAGGGGTTAGTATGCAAAAATGGCCAAAAATGGGTCAAAATTGAAAACAGACAGTATTGAAAATTTTTTGATGTAGATTCAAAATATGATCAAAACCATTGACAGAAATGCAAAAATTTTGAAAATCGGTTGATTATTAGCTAAGTTATGGCTTCTCAAAGTTGCAATAGTCTCGATTTTTTGCACCAAAAACAGGTTTATTACAATTTTTCAGCTTCCTTGCAATATTTTGCTTAACATGTAATAAGCATTTGATACCGATTTAAAGTATGGTCAAAGCCATATCCAGATATGCATAAATATGGAAAATCGGCTAAGATTTGGAATAGTTATGATTCCTCAAAGATGAGGAAAATTTCATTTTTTGCTCAAAAAGCTGTTTTTGACCATTTTTCCAGTATTGTGGCCATATTTCCTAAAATATTGGTTCAATTCAAGTGCGGTAAAGTTTTTTATACTCATTTTGATGCCAGAAATCGATTGGGCACAAAATATTCCGATTTTAAAACTTTGACTTAATCTGATATTTTTGCAAGGGGTTAGTATGCAAAATTGGCCAAAAATAGGTCAAATTTGAAAACAGACAGTATTGAAAATTTTTTGATGTAGATTCAAAATATGATCAAAACCATTGACAGAAATGCAAAAATTTTTAAAATCGGTTGATTTTTAGCTTAGTTATGGCTTCTCAAAGTTGCAATAGTCTCGATTTTTTGCACCAAAAACAGGTTTATTACAAATTTTCAGCTTCCTTGCAATATTTTGCTTAACATGTAATAAGCATTTGATACCGATTTAAAGTATGATCAAAGCCATATCCAGATATGCATAAATATGGAAAATCGGCTAGGATTTGGAATAGTTATGATTCCTCAAAGATGAGGAAAATGTCATTTTTTGCTCAAAAAGCTGTTTTTGACCATTTTTCCAGTATTGTGGCCATATTTCCTAAAATATTGGTTCAATTCAAGTGCGGTAAAGTTTTTATACTCATTTTGATGCCAGAAATCGATTGGGCACAAAAAATTCCGATTTTAAAACGTTGACTTAATCTGATATTTTTGCAAGGGATTAGTATGCAAAAATGGCCAAAAATGGGTCAAAATTGAAAACAGACAGTATTGAAAATTTTTTGATGTAGATTCAAAATATGATCAAAACCATTGACAGAAATGCAAAAATTTTGAAAATCGGTTGATTTTTAGCTTAGTTATGGCTTCTCAAAGTTGCAATAGTCTCGATTTTTTGCACCAAAAACAGATTTATTACAATTTTTCAGCTTCCTTGCAATATTTTGCTTAACATGTAATAAGCATTTGATACCGATTTAAAGTATGATCAAAGCCATATCCAGATATGCATAAATATGAAAAATCGGCTAGGATTTGGAATAGTTATGACTCCTCAAAGATGAGGAAAATTTCATTTTTTTGCTCAAAAAGCTGTTTTTGACCATTTTTCCAGTATTGTGGCCATATTTCCTAAAATATTGGTTCAATTCAAGTGCGGTAAAGTTTTTATACTCATTTTGATGCCAGAAATCGATTGGGCACAAAAAATTCCGATTTTAAAACTTTGACTTAATCTGATATTTTTGCAAGGGGTTAGTATGCAAAAATGGCAAAAAATGGGTCAAAATTGAAAACAGACAGTATGGAACATTTTTTGATGTAGATTCAAAATATGATCAAAACCATTGACAGAAATGCAAAAATTTTGAAAATCGGTTGATTTTTAGCTTAGTTATGGCTTCTCAAAGTTGCAATAGTCTCGATTTTTTGCACCAAAAACAGGTTTATTACAAATTTTCAGATTCCTTGCAATATTTTGCTTAACATGTAATAAACATTTGATACCGATTTAAATTATGATCAAAGCCATATCCAGATATGCATAAATATGGAAAATCGGCTAGGATTTGGAATAGTTATGATTCCTCAAAGATGAGGAAAATTTCATTTTTTGCTCAAAAAGCTGTTTTTGACCATTTTTCCAGTATTGTGGCCATATTTCCTAAAATATTGGTTCAATTCAAGTGCGGTAAAGTTTTTATACTCATTTTGATGCCAGAAATCGATTGGGCACAAAAAATTCCGATTTTAAAACGTTGACTTAATCTGATATTTTTGCAAGGGGTTAGTATGCAAAAATGGCCAAAAATGGGTCAAAATTGAAAACAGACAGTATTGAAAATTTTTTGATGTAGATTCAAAATATGATCAAAACCATTGACAGAAATGCAAAAATTTTGAAAATCGGTTGATTTTTAGCTTAGTTATGGCTTCTCAAAGTTGCAATAGTCTCGATTTTTTGCACCAAAAACAGGTTTATTACAATTTTTCAGCTTCCTTCCAATATTTTGCTTAACATGTAATAAGCATTTGATACCGATTTAAAGTATGATCAAAGCCATATCCAGATATGCATAAATATGGAAAATCGGCTAGGATTTGGAATAGTTATGATTCCTCAAAGATGAGGAAAATTTCATTTTTTGCTCAAAAAGCTGTTTTTGACCATTTTCCAGTATTGTGGCCATATTTCCTAAAATATTGGTTCAATTCAAGTGCGGTGAAGTTTTTTATACTCATTTTGATGCCAGAAATCGATTGGACACAAAATATTCCGATTTTGAAACTTTGACTTTTTTTGATATTTTTGCAAGGGGTTAGTATGCAAAAATGGCCAAAAATGGGTCAAAATTGAAAACAGACAGTATTGAAAATTTTTTGATGTAGATTCAAAATATGATCAAAACCATTGACAGAAATGCAAAAATTTTGAAAATCGGTTGATTTTTAGCTTAGTTATGGCTTCTCAAAGTTGCAATAGTCTCGATTTTTTGCACCAAAAACAGGTTTATTACAAATTTTCAGCTTCCTTGCAATATTTTGCTTACCATGTAATAAACATTTGATACCGAATTAAATTATGATCAAAGCCATTTCCAGATATGCATAAATTTTTCCAGTATTGTGGCCATATTTCCTAAAATATTGGTTCAATTCAAGTGCGGTAAAGTTTTTTATACTCATTTTGATGCCAGAAATCGATTGGACACAAAATATTCCGATTTTGAAACTTTGACTTTTTTTGATATTTTTGCAAGGGGTTAGTATGCAAAAATGGCCAAAAATGGGTCAAAATTGAAAACAGACAGTATTGAAAATTTTTTGATGTAGATTCAAAATATGATCAAAACCATTGACAGAAATGCAAAAATTTTGAAAATCGGTTGATTTTTAGCTAAGTTATGGCTTCTCAAAGTTGCAATAGTCTCGATTTCTTGCACCAAAAACAGGTTTATTACAATTTTTCAGTTTCCGTGCAATATTTTGCAAAACATGTCATAAACATTTGATACCGATATAAAGTATGATCAAATCCATATCCAGATATGCATAAATATGGAAAATCGGCTAGGATTTGGAATAGTTATGATTCCTCAAAGATGAGGAAAATTTCATTTTTTTGCTCAAAAAGCTTTTTTTGACCATTTTTCCAGTATTGTGGCCATATTTCCTAAAATATTGGTTCAATTCAAGTGCGGCAAAGTTTTTTATACTCATTTTGATGCCAGAAATCGATTGGGCACAAAAAATTCCGATTTAAGAACTTTGACTTTTTTTGAGATTTTTGCAAGGGGTTAGTATGCAAAAATGGCCAAAAATGGGTCAAAATTGAAAACAGACAGTATTGAACATTTTTTGATGTAGATTCAAAATATGATCAAAACCATTGACAGAAATGCAAAAATTTTGAAAATCGGTTGATTTTTAGCTAAGTTATGGCTTCTCAAAGTTGCAATAGTCTCGATTTCTTGCACCAAAAACAGGTTTATTACAATTTTTCAGTTTCCGTGCAATATTTTGCAAAACATGTCATAAACATTTGATACCGATATAAAGTATGATCAAATCCATATCCAGATATGCATAAATATGGAAAATCGGCTAGGATTTGGAATAGTTATGATTCCTCAAAGATGAGGAAAATTTCATTTTTTGCTCAAAAAGCTGTTTTTGACCATTTTCCAGTATTGTGGCCATATTTCCTAAAATATTGGTTCAATTCAAGTGCGGTAAAGTTTTTTATACTCATTTTGATGCCAGAAATCGATTGGGCACAAAAAATTCCGATTTTGAAACTTTGACTTTTTTTGATATTTTTGCAAGGGGTTAGTATGCAAAAATGGCCAAAAATGGGTCAAAATTGAAAACAGACAGTATTGAAAATTTTTTGATGTAGATTCAAAATATGATCAAAACCATTGACAGAAATGCAAAAATTTTGAAAATCGGTTGATTATTAGCTAAGTTATGGCTTCTCAAAGTTGCAATAGTCTCGATTTTTTGCACCAAAAACAGGTTTATTACAATTTTTCAGCTTCCTTCCAATATTTTGCTTAACATGTAATAAGCATTTGATACCGATTTAAAGTATGATCAAAGCCATATCCAGATATGCATAAATATGGAAAATCGGCTAGGATTTGGAATAGTTATGATTCCTCAAAGATGAGGAAAATTTCATTTTTTGCTCAAAAAGCTGTTTTTGACCATTTTTCCAGTATTGTGGCCATATTTCCTAAAATATTGGTTCAATTCAAGTGCGGTAAAGTTTTTTATACTCATTTTGATGCCAGAAATCGATTGGACACAAAATATTCCGATTTTGAAACTTTGACTTTTTTTGATATTTTTGCAAGGGGTTAGTATGCAAAAATGGCCAAAAATGGGTCAAAATTGAAAACAGACAGTATTGAAAATTTTTTGATGTAGATTCAAAATATGATCAAAACCATTGACAGAAATGCAAAAATTTTGAAAATCGGTTGATTTTTAGCTAAGTTATGGCTTCTCAAAGTTGCAATAGTCTCGATTTTTTGCACCAAAAACAGGTTTATTACAAATTTTCAGCTTCCTTGCAATATTTTGCTTAACATGTAATAAGCATTTGATACCGATTTAAAGTATGATCAAAGCCATATCCAGATATGCATAAATATGGAACATCGGCTAGGATTTGGAATAATTATGATTCCTCAAAGATGAGGAAAATTTCATTTTTGCTCAAAAAGCTGTTTTTGACCATTTTTCCAGTATTGTGGCCATATTTCCTAAAATATTGATTCAATTCAAGTGCGGTAAAGTTTTTTATACTCATTTTGATGCCAGAAATCGATTGGGCACAAAAAATTCCGATTTTAAAACTTTGACTTTTTTTGATATTTTTGCAAGGGGTTAGTATGCAAAAATGGCCAAAAATGGGTCAAAATTGAAAACAGACAGTATTGAAAATTTTTTGATGTAGATTCAAAATATGATCAATACCATTGACAGAAATGCAAAAATTTTGAAAATCGGTTGATTTTTAGCTAAGTTATGGCTTCTCAAAGTTGCAAAAGTCTCGATTTTTTGCACCAAAAACAGGTTTATTACAATTTTTCAGCTTCCTTCCAATATTTTGCTTAACATGTAATAAGCATTTGATACCGATTTAAAGTATGATCAAAGCCATATCCAGATATGCATAAATATGGAAAATCGGCTAGGATTTGGAATAGTTATGATTCCTCAAAGATGAGGAAAATTTCATTTTTTGCTCAAAAAGCTGTTTTTGACCATTTTTCCAGTATTGTGGCCATATTTCCTAAAATATTGGTTCAATTCAAGTGCGGTAAAGTTTTGTATACTCATTTTGATGCCAGAAATCGATTGGGCACAAAAAATTCCGATTTTGAAACTTTGACTTTTTTTGATATTTTTGCAAGGGGTTAGTATGCAAAAATGGCCAAAAATGGGTCAAAATTGAAAACAGACAGTATTGAACATTTTTTGATGTAGATTCAAAATATGATCAAAACCATTGACAGAAATGCAAAAATTTTGAAAATCGGTTCATTTTTAGCTTAGTTATGGCTTCTCAAAGTTGCAATAGTCTCGATTTTTTGCACCAAAAACAGGTTTATTACAAATTTTCAGCTTCCTTGCAATATTTTGCTTAACATGTAATAAGCATTTGATACCGATTTAAAGTATGATCAAAGCCATATCCAGATATGCATAAATATGGAAAATCGGCTAGGATTTGGAATAGTTATGATTCCTCAAAGATGAGGAAAATTTAATATTTTGCTCAAAAAGCTGTTTTTGACCATTTTCCAGTATTGTGGCCATATTTCCTAAAATATTGGTTCAATTCAAGTGCGGTAAAGTTTTTTATACTCATTTTGATGCCAGAAATCGATTGGGCACAAAAAATTCCGATTTTGAAACTTTGACTTTTTTGATATTTTTGCAAGGGGTTAGTATGCAAAAATGGCCAAAAATGGGTCAAAATTGAAAACAGACAGTATTGAAAATTTTTTGATGTAGATTCAAAATATGATCAAAACCATTGACAGAAATGCAAAAATTTTGAAAATCGGTTGATTATTAGCTAAGTTATGGCTTCTCAAAGTTGCAATAGTCTCGATTTTTTGCACCAAAAACAGGTTTATTACAATTTTTCAGCTTCCTTCCAATATTTTGCTTAACATGTAATAAGCATTTGATACCGATTTAAAGTATGATCAAAGCCATATCCAGATATGCATAAATATGGAAAATCGGCTAGGATTTGGAATAGTTATGATTCCTCAAAGATGAGGAAAATTTAATTTTTTGCTCAAAAAGCTGTTTTTGACCATTTTTCCAGTATTGTGGCCATATTTCCATATTGGTTCAATTCAAGTGCGGTAAAGTTTTGTATACTCATTTTGATGCCAGAAATCGACTGGGCACAAAAAATTCCGATTTTGAAACTTTGACTTTTTTTGATATTTTTGCAAGGGGTTAGTATGCAAAAATGGCCAAAAATGGGTCAAAATTGAAAACAGACAGTATTGAAAATTTTTTGATGTACATTCAAAATATGATCAAAACCATTGACAGAAATGCAAAAATTTTGAAAATCGGTTGATTTTTAGCTTAGTTATGGCTTCTCAAAGTTGCAATAGTCTCAATTTTTTGCACCAAAAACAGGTTTATTACAAATTTTCAGCTTCCTTGCAATATTTTGCTTAACATGTAATAAGCATTTGATACCGATTTAAAGTATGATCAAAGCCATATCCAGATATGCATAAATATGGAAAATCGGCTAGGATTTGGAATAGTTATGATTCCTCAAAGATGAGGAAAATTTCATTTTTGCTCAAAAAGCTGTTTTTGATCATTTTGCCAGTATTGTGGGCATATTTCCTAAAATATTGGTTCAATTCAAGTGCGGTAAAGTTTTTATACTCATTTTGATGCCAGAAATCGATTGGGCACAAAAAATTCCGATTTTAAAACGTTGACTTAATCTGATATTTTTGCAAGGGGTTAGTATGCAAAAATGGCCAAAAATGGGTCAAAATTGAAAACAGACAGTATTGAAAATTTTTTGATGTAGATTCAAAATATGATCAAAACCATTGACAGAAATACTAAAATTTTTAAAATCGGTTGATTTTTAGCTTAGTTATGGCTTCTCAAAGTTGCAACAGTCTCGATTTTTTGCACCAAAAACAGGTTTATTACAAATTTTCAGCTTCCTTGCAATATTTTGCTTAACATGTAATAAGCATTTGATACCGATTTAAAGTATGATCAAAGCCATATCCAGATATGCATAAATATGGAAAATCGGCTAGGATTTGGAATAGTTATGATTCCTCAAAGATGAGGAAAATTTCATTTTTTGCTCAAAAAGCTGTTTTTGACCATTTTTCCAGTATTGTGGCCATATTTCCTAAAATATTGGTTCAATTCAAGTGCGGTAAAGTTTTTTATACTCATTTTGATGCCAGAAATCGATTGGGCACAAAAAATTCCGATTTTAAAACGTTGACTTAATCTGATATTTTTGCAAGGGGTTAGTATGCAAAATTGGCCAAAAATAGGTCAAATTTGAAAACAGACAGTATTGAAAATTTTTTGATGTAGATTCAAAATATGATCAAAACCATTGACAGAAATGCAAAAATTTTTAAAATCGGTTGATTTTTAGCTTAGTTATGGCTTCTCAAAGTTGCAATAGTCTCGATTTTTTGCACCAAAAACAGGTTTATTACAAATTTTCAGCTTCCTTGCAATATTTTGCTTAACATGTAATAAGCATTTGATACCGATTTAAAGTATGGTCAAAGCCATATCCAGATATGCATAAATATGGAAAATCGGCTAAGATTTGGAATAGTTATGATTCCTCAAAGATGAGGAAAATTTCATTTTTTGCTCAAAAAGCTGTTTTTGACCATTTTTCCAGTATTGTGGCCATATTTCCTAAAATATTGGTTCAATTCAAGTGCGGTAAAGTTTTTTATACTCATTTTGATGCCAGAAATCGATTGGGCACAAAATATTCCGATTTTAAAACTTTGACTTAATCTGATATTTTTGCAAGGGGTTAGTATGCAAAATTGGCCAAAAATAGGTCAAATTTGAAAACAGACAGTATTGAAAATTTTTTGATGTAGATTCAAAATATGATCAAAACCATTGACAGAAATGCAAAAATTTTTAAAATCGGTTGATTTTTAGCTTAGTTATGGCTTCTCAAAGTTGCAATAGTCTCGATTTTTTGCACCAAAAACAGGTTTATTACAAATTTTCAGCTTCCTTGCAATATTTTGCTTAACATGTAATAAGCATTTGATACCGATTTAAAGTATGATCAAAGCCATATCCAGATATGCATAAATATGGAAAATCGGCTAGGATTTGGAATAGTTATGATTCCTCAAAGATGAGGAAAATGTCATTTTTTGCTCAAAAAGCTGTTTTTGACCATTTTTCCAGTATTGTGGCCATATTTCCTAAAATATTGGTTCAATTCAAGTGCGGTAAAGTTTTTATACTCATTTTGATGCCAGAAATCGATTGGGCACAAAAAATTCCGATTTTAAAACGTTGACTTAATCTGATATTTTTGCAAGGGATTAGTATGCAAAAATGGCCAAAAATGGGTCAAAATTGAAAACAGACAGTATTGAAAATTTTTGATGTAGATTCAAAATATGATCAAAACCATTGACAGAAATGCAAAAATTTTGAAAATCGGTTGATTTTTAGCTTAGTTATGGCTTCTCAAAGTTGCAATAGTCTCGATTTTTTGCACCAAAAACAGATTTATTACAATTTTTCAGCTTCCTTGCAATATTTTGCTTAACATGTAATAAGCATTTGATACCGATTTAAAGTATGATCAAAGCCATATCCAGATATGCATAAATATGAAAAATCGGCTAGGATTTGGAATAGTTATGACTCCTCAAAGATGAGGAAAATTTCATTTTTTTGCTCAAAAAGCTGTTTTTGACCATTTTTCCAGTATTGTGGCCATATTTCCTAAAATATTGGTTCAATTCAAGTGCGGTAAAGTTTTTATACTCATTTTGATGCCAGAAATCGATTGGGCACAAAAAATTCCGATTTTAAAACTTTGACTTAATCTGATATTTTTGCAAGGGGTTAGTATGCAAAAATGGCAAAAAAATGGGTCAAAATTGAAAACAGACAGTATGGAACATTTTTTGATGTAGATTCAAAATATGATCAAAACCATTGACAGAAATGCAAAAATTTTGAAAATCGGTTGATTTTTAGCTTAGTTATGGCTTCTCAAAGTTGCAATAGTCTCGATTTTTTGCACCAAAAACAGGTTTATTACAAATTTTCAGATTCCTTGCAATATTTTGCTTAACATGTAATAAACATTTGATACCGATTTAAATTATGATCAAAGCCATATCCAGATATGCATAAATATGGAAAATCGGCTAGGATTTGGAATAGTTATGATTCCTCAAAGATGAGGAAAATTTC
The DNA here is from genome assembly GCA_018150725.1 of Drosophila quadrilineata. Lineage (NCBI taxonomy): Eukaryota > Metazoa > Arthropoda > Insecta > Diptera > Drosophilidae > Drosophila > Drosophila quadrilineata. Next base: position 7,708,427 of record JAECWN010000452.1, on the reverse strand, counting down.
ATTTTTTGCTCAAAAAGCTGTTTTTGACCATTTTTCCAGTATTGTGGCCATATTTCCTAAAATATTGGTTCAATTCAAGTGCGGTAAAGTTTTTATACTCATTTTGATGCCAGAAATCGATTGGGCACAAAAAATTCCGATTTTAAAACGTTGACTTAATCTGATATTTTTGCAAGGGGTTAGTATGCAAAAATGGCCAAAAATGGGTCAAAATTGAAAACAGACAGTATTGAAAATTTTTTGATGTAGATTCAAAATATGATCAAAACCATTGACAGAAATGCAAAAATTTTGAAAATCGGTTGATTTTTAGCTTAGTTATGGCTTCTCAAAGTTGCAATAGTCTCGATTTTTTGCACCAAAAACAGGTTTATTACAATTTTTCAGCTTCCTTCCAATATTTTGCTTAACATGTAATAAGCATTTGATACCGATTTAAAGTATGATCAAAGCCATATCCAGATATGCATAAATATGGAAAATCGGCTAGGATTTGGAATAGTTATGATTCCTCAAAGATGAGGAAAATTTCATTTTTTGCTCAAAAAGCTGTTTTTGACCATTTTTCCAGTATTGTGGCCATATTTCCTAAAATATTGGTTCAATTCAAGTGCGGTAAAGTTTTTTATACTCATTTTGATGCCAGAAATCGATTGGGCACAAAAAATTCCGATTTTAAAACGTTGACTTAATCTGATATTTTTGCAAGGGGTTAGTATGCAAAATTGGCCAAAAATAGGTCAAATTTGAAAACAGACAGTATTGAAAATTTTTTGATGTAGATTCAAAATATGATCAATACCATTGACAGAAATGCAAAAATTTTGAAAATCGGTTGATTTTTAGCTAAGTTATGGCTTCTCAAAGTTGCAAAAGTCTCGATTTTTTGCACCAAAAACAGGTTTATTACAATTTTTCAGCTTCCTTCCAATATTTTGCTTAACATGTAATAAGCATTTGATACCGATTTAAAGTATGATCAAAGCCATATCCAGATATGCATAAATATGGAAAATCGGCTAGGATTTGGAATAGTTATGATTCCTCAAAGATGAGGAAAATTTAATTTTTTGCTCAAAAAGCTGTTTTTGACCATTTTTCCAGTATTGTGGCCATATTTCCATATTGGTTCAATTCAAGTGCGGTAAAGTTTTTTATACTCATTTTGATGCCAGAAATCGATTGGACACAAAATATTCCGATTTTGAAACTTTGACTTTTTTTGATATTTTTGCAAGGGGTTAGTATGCAAAAATGGGTCAAAATTGAAAACAGACAGTATTGAAAATTTTTTGATGTAGATTCAAAATATGATCAAAACCATTGACAGAAATGCAAAAATTTTGAAAATCGGTTGATTTTTAGCTTAGTTATGGCTTCTCAAAGTTGCAATAGTCTCGATTTTTTGCACCAAAAACAGGTTTATTACAAATTTTCAGATTCCTTGCAATATTTTGCTTAACATGTAATAAACATTTGATACCGATTTAAATTATGATCAAAGCCATATCCAGATATGCATAAATATGGAAAATCGGCTAGGATTTGGAATAGTTATGATTCCTCAAAGATGAGGAAAATTTCATTTTTTTGCTCAAAAAGCTTTTTTTGACCATTTTTCCAGTATTGTGGCCATATTTCCTAAAATATTGGTTCAATTCAAGTGCGGTAAAGTTTTTTATACTCATTTTGATGCCAGAAATCGATTGGGCACAAAATATTCCGATTTTAAAACTTTGACTTAATCTGATATTTTTGCAAGGGGTTAGTATGCAAAATTGGCCAAAAATAGGTCAAATTTGAAAACAGACAGTATTGAAAATTTTTTGATGTAGATTCAAAATATGATCAAAACCATTGACAGAAATGCAAAAATTTTTAAAATCGGTTGATTTTTAGCTTAGTTATGGCTTCTCAAAGTTGCAAAAGTCTCGATTTTTTGCACCAAAAACAGGTTTATTACAAATTTTCAGCTTCCTTGCAATATTTTGCTTAACATGTAATAAGCATTTGATACCGATTTAAAGTATGATCAAAGCCATATCCAGATATGCATAAATATGGAACATCGGCTAGGATTTGGAATAATTATGATTCCTCAAAGATGAGGAAAATTTCATTTTTTGCTCAAAAAGCTGTTTTTGACCATTTTTCCAGTATTGTGGCCATATTTCCTAAAATATTGATTCAATTCAAGTGCGGTAAAGTTTTTTATACTCATTTTGATGCCAGAAATCGATTGGGCACAAAAAATTCCGATTTTAAAACTTTGACTTTTTTTGATATTTTTGCAAGGGGTTAGTATGCAAAAATGGCCAAAAATGGGTCAAAATTGAAAACAGACAGTATTGAAAATTTTTTGATGTAGATTCAAAATATGATCAATACCATTGACAGAAATGCAAAAATTTTGAAAATCGGTTGATTTTTAGCTAAGTTATGGCTTCTCAAAGTTGCAAAAGTCTCGATTTTTTGCACCAAAAACAGGTTTATTACAATTTTTCAGCTTCCTTCCAATATTTTGCTTAACATGTAATAAGCATTTGATACCGATTTAAAGTATGATCAAAGCCATATCCAGATATGCATAAATATGGAAAATCGGCTAGGATTTGGAATAGTTATGATTCCTCAAAGATGAGGAAAATTTCATTTTTTGCTCAAAAAGCTGTTTTTGACCATTTTTCCAGTATTGTGGCCATATTTCCTAAAATATTGGTTCAATTCAAGTGCGGTAAAGTTTTTTATACTCATTTTGATGCCAGAAATCGATTGGGCACAAAATATTCCGATTTTAAAACTTTGACTTAATCTGATATTTTTGCAAGGGGTTAGTATGCAAAATTGGCCAAAAATAGGTCAAATTTGAAAACAGACAGTATTGAAAATTTTTTGATGTAGATTCAAAATATGATCAAAACCATTGACAGAAATGCAAAAATTTTTAAAATCGGTTGATTTTTAGCTTAGTTATGGCTTCTCAAAGTTGCAATAGTCTCGATTTTTTGCACCAAAAACAGGTTTATTACAAATTTTCAGCTTCCTTGCAATATTTTGCTTAACATGTAATAAGCATTTGATACCGATTTAAAGTATGATCAAAGCCATATCCAGATATGCATAAATATGGAAAATCGGCTAGGATTTGGAATAGTTATGATTCCTCAAAGATGAGGAAAATGTCATTTTTTGCTCAAAAGCTGTTTTTGACCATTTTTCCAGTATTGTGGCCATATTTCCTAAAATATTGGTTCAATTCAAGTGCGGTAAAGTTTTTATACTCATTTTGATGCCAGAAATCGATTGGGCACAAAAAATTCCGATTTTAAAACGTTGACTTAATCTGATATTTTTGCAAGGGATTAGTATGCAAAAATGGCCAAAAATGGGTCAAAATTGAAAACAGACAGTATTGAAAATTTTTTGATGTAGATTCAAAATATGATCAAAACCATTGACAGAAATGCAAAAATTTTGAAAATCGGTTGATTTTTAGCTTAGTTATGGCTTCTCAAAGTTGCAATAGTCTCGATTTTTTGCACCAAAAACAGATTTATTACAATTTTTCAGCTTCCTTGCAATATTTTGCTTAACATGTAATAAGCATTTGATACCGATTTAAAGTATGATCAAAGCCATATCCAGATATGCATAAATATGAAAAATCGGCTAGGATTTGGAATAGTTATGACTCCTCAAAGATGAGGAAAATTTCATTTTTTTGCTCAAAAAGCTGTTTTTGACCATTTTTCCAGTATTGTGGCCATATTTCCTAAAATATTGGTTCAATTCAAGTGCGGTAAAGTTTTTATACTCATTTTGATGCCAGAAATCGATTGGGCACAAAAAATTCCGATTTTAAAACTTTGACTTAATCTGATATTTTTGCAAGGGGTTAGTATGCAAAAATGGCCAAAAATGGGTCAAAATTGAAAACAGACAGTATTGAACATTTTTTGATGTAGATTCAAAATATGATCAAAACCATTGACAGAAATGCAAAAATTTTGAAAATCGGTTCATTTTTAGCTTAGTTATGGCTTCTCAAAGTTGCAATAGTCTCGATTTTTTGCACCAAAAACAGGTTTATTACAAATTTTCAGCTTCCTTGCAATATTTTGCTTAACATGTAATAAGCATTTGATACCGATTTAAAGTATGATCAAAGCCATATCCAGATATGCATAAATATGGAAAATCGGCTAGGATTTGGAATAGTTATGATTCCTCAAAGATGAGGAAAATTTAATATTTTGCTCAAAAGCTGTTTTTGACCATTTTCCAGTATTGTGGCCATATTTCCTAAAATATTGGTTCAATTCAAGTGCGGTAAAGTTTTTTATACTCATTTTGATGCCAGAAATCGATTGGGCACAAAAATTCCGATTTTGAAACTTTGACTTTTTTTGATATTTTTGCAAGGGGTTAGTATGCAAAAATGGCCAAAAATGGGTCAAAATTGAAAACAGACAGTATTGAAAATTTTTTGATGTAGATTCAAAATATGATCAAAACCATTGACAGAAATGCAAAAATTTTGAAAATCGGTTGATTATTAGCTAAGTTATGGCTTCTCAAAGTTGCAATAGTCTCGATTTTTTGCACCAAAAACAGGTTTATTACAATTTTTCAGCTTCCTTCCAATATTTTGCTTAACATGTAATAAGCATTTGATACCGATTTAAAGTATGATCAAAGCCATATCCAGATATGCATAAATATGGAAAATCGGCTAGGATTTGGAATAGTTATGATTCCTCAAAGATGAGGAAAATTTCATTTTTTGCTCAAAAAGCTGTTTTTGACCATTTTTCCAGTATTGTGGCCATATTTCCATATTGGTTCAATTCAAGTGCGGTAAAGTTTTGTATACTCATTTTGATGCCAGAAATCGACTGGGCACAAAAAATTCCGATTTTGAAACTTTGACTTTTTTTGATATTTTTGCAAGGGGTTAGTATGCAAAAATGGCCAAAAATGGGTCAAAATTGAAAACAGACAGTATTGAAAATTTTTTGATGTACATTCAAAATATGATCAAAACCATTGACAGAAATGCAAAAATTTTGAAAATCGGTTGATTTTTAGCTTAGTTATGGCTTCTCAAAGTTGCAATAGTCTCAATTTTTTGCACCAAAAACAGGTTTATTACAAATTTTCAGCTTCCTTGCAATATTTTGCTTAACATGTAATAAGCATTTGATACCGATTTAAAGTATGATCAAAGCCATATCCAGATATGCATAAATATGGAAAATCGGCTAGGATTTGGAATAGTTATGATTCCTCAAAGATGAGGAAAATTTCATTTTTTGCTCAAAAAGCTGTTTTTGATCATTTTGCCAGTATTGTGGGCATATTTCCTAAAATATTGGTTCAATTCAAGTGCGGTAAAGTTTTTATACTCATTTTGATGCCAGAAATCGATTGGGCACAAAAAATTCCGATTTTAAAACGTTGACTTAATCTGATATTTTTGCAAGGGGTTAGTATGCAAAAATGGCCAAAAATGGGTCAAAATTGAAAACAGACAGTATTGAAAATTTTTTGATGTAGATTCAAAATATGATCAAAACCATTGACAGAAATACTAAAATTTTTAAAATCGGTTGATTTTTAGCTTAGTTATGGCTTCTCAAAGTTGCAACAGTCTCGATTTTTTGCACCAAAAACAGGTTTATTACAAATTTTCAGCTTCCTTGCAATATTTTGCTTAACATGTAATAAGCATTTGATACCGATTTAAAGTATGATCAAAGCCATATCCAGATATGCATAAATATGGAAAATCGGCTAGGATTTGGAATAGTTATGATTCCTCAAAGATGAGGAAAATTTCATTTTTTGCTCAAAAGCTGTTTTTGACCATTTTTCCAGTATTGTGGCCATATTTCCTAAAATATTGGTTCAATTCAAGTGCGGTAAAGTTTTTTATACTCATTTTGATGCCAGAAATCGATTGGGCACAAAAAATTCCGATTTTAAAACGTTGACTTAATCTGATATTTTTGCAAGGGGTTAGTATGCAAAATTGGCCAAAAATAGGTCAAATTTGAAAACAGACAGTATTGAAAATTTTTTGATGTAGATTCAAAATATGATCAAAACCATTGACAGAAATGCAAAAATTTTTAAAATCGGTTGATTTTTAGCTTAGTTATGGCTTCTCAAAGTTGCAATAGTCTCGATTTTTTGCACCAAAAACAGGTTTATTACAAATTTTCAGCTTCCTTGCAATATTTTGCTTAACATGTAATAAGCATTTGATACCGATTTAAAGTATGGTCAAAGCCATATCCAGATATGCATAAATATGGAAAATCGGCTAAGATTTGGAATAGTTATGATTCCTCAAAGATGAGGAAAATTTCATTTTTTGCTCAAAAAGCTGTTTTTGACCATTTTTCCAGTATTGTGGCCATATTTCCTAAAATATTGGTTCAATTCAAGTGCGGTAAAGTTTTTTATACTCATTTTGATGCCAGAAATCGATTGGGCACAAAATATTCCGATTTTAAAACTTTGACTTAATCTGATATTTTTGCAAGGGGTTAGTATGCAAAATTGGCCAAAAATAGGTCAAATTTGAAAACAGACAGTATTGAAAATTTTTTGATGTAGATTCAAAATATGATCAAAACCATTGACAGAAATGCAAAAATTTTTAAAATCGGTTGATTTTTAGCTTAGTTATGGCTTCTCAAAGTTGCAATAGTCTCGATTTTTTGCACCAAAAACAGGTTTATTACAAATTTTCAGCTTCCTTGCAATATTTTGCTTAACATGTAATAAGCATTTGATACCGATTTAAAGTATGATCAAAGCCATATCCAGATATGCATAAATATGGAAAATCGGCTAGGATTTGGAATAGTTATGATTCCTCAAAGATGAGGAAAATGTCATTTTTTGCTCAAAAAGCTGTTTTTGACCATTTTTCCAGTATTGTGGCCATATTTCCTAAAATATTGGTTCAATTCAAGTGCGGTAAAGTTTTTATACTCATTTTGATGCCAGAAATCGATTGGGCACAAAAATTCCGATTTTAAAACGTTGACTTAATCTGATATTTTTGCAAGGGATTAGTATGCAAAAATGGCCAAAAATGGGTCAAAATTGAAAACAGACAGTATTGAAAATTTTTTGATGTAGATTCAAAATATGATCAAAACCATTGACAGAAATGCAAAAATTTTGAAAATCGGTTGATTTTTAGCTTAGTTATGGCTTCTCAAAGTTGCAATAGTCTCGATTTTTTGCACCAAAAACAGATTTATTACAATTTTTCAGCTTCCTTGCAATATTTTGCTTAACATGTAATAAGCATTTGATACCGATTTAAAGTATGATCAAAGCCATATCCAGATATGCATAAATATGAAAAATCGGCTAGGATTTGGAATAGTTATGACTCCTCAAAGATGAGGAAAATTTCATTTTTTTGCTCAAAAGCTGTTTTTGACCATTTTTCCAGTATTGTGGCCATATTTCCTAAAATATTGGTTCAATTCAAGTGCGGTAAAGTTTTTATACTCATTTTGATGCCAGAAATCGATTGGGCACAAAAAATTCCGATTTTAAAACTTTGACTTAATCTGATATTTTTGCAAGGGGTTAGTATGCAAAAATGGCAAAAAATGGGTCAAAATTGAAAACAGACAGTATGGAACATTTTTTGATGTAGATTCAAAATATGATCAAAACCATTGACAGAAATGCAAAAATTTTGAAAATCGGTTGATTTTTAGCTTAGTTATGGCTTCTCAAAGTTGCAATAGTCTCGATTTTTTGCACCAAAAACAGGTTTATTACAAATTTTCAGATTCCTTGCAATATTTTGCTTAACATGTAATAAACATTTGATACCGATTTAAATTATGATCAAAGCCATATCCAGATATGCATAAATATGGAAAATCGGCTAGGATTTGGAATAGTTATGATTCCTCAAAGATGAGGAAAATTTCATTTTTTGCTCAAAAAGCTGTTTTTGACCATTTTTCCAGTATTGTGGCCATATTTCCTAAAATATTGGTTCAATTCAAGTGCGGTAAAGTTTTTATACTCATTTTGATGCCAGAAATCGATTGGGCACAAAAATTCCGATTTTAAAACGTTGACTTAATCTGATATTTTTGCAAGGGGTTAGTATGCAAAAATGGCCAAAAATGGGTCAAAATTGAAAACAGACAGTATTGAAAATTTTTTGATGTAGATTCAAAATATGATCAAAACCATTGACAGAAATGCAAAAATTTTGAAAATCGGTTGATTTTTAGCTTAGTTATGGCTTCTCAAAGTTGCAATAGTCTCGATTTTTTGCACCAAAAACAGGTTTATTACAATTTTTCAGCTTCCTTCCAATATTTTGCTTAACATGTAATAAGCATTTGATACCGATTTAAAGTATGATCAAAGCCATATCCAGATATGCATAAATATGGAAAATCGGCTAGGATTTGGAATAGTTATGATTCCTCAAAGATGAGGAAAATTTCATTTTTTGCTCAAAAGCTGTTTTTGACCATTTTCCAGTATTGTGGCCATATTTCCTAAAATATTGGTTCAATTCAAGTGCGGTGAAGTTTTTTATACTCATTTTGATGCCAGAAATCGATTGGACACAAAATATTCCGATTTTGAAACTTTGACTTTTTTTGATATTTTTGCAAGGGGTTAGTATGCAAAAATGGCCAAAAATGGGTCAAAATTGAAAACAGACAGTATTGAAAATTTTTTGATGTAGATTCAAAATATGATCAAAACCATTGACAGAAATGCAAAAATTTTGAAAATCGGTTGATTTTTAGCTTAGTTATGGCTTCTCAAAGTTGCAATAGTCTCGATTTTTTGCACCAAAAACAGGTTTATTACAAATTTTCAGCTTCCTTGCAATATTTTGCTTACCATGTAATAAACATTTGATACCGAATTAAATTATGATCAAAGCCATTTCCAGATATGCATAAATTTTTCCAGTATTGTGGCCATATTTCCTAAAATATTGGTTCAATTCAAGTGCGGTAAAGCTTTTTATACTCATTTTGATGCCAGAAATCGATTGGACACAAAATATTCCGATTTTGAAACTTTGACTTTTTTGATATTTTTGCAAGGGGTTAGTATGCAAAAATGGCCAAAAATGGGTCAAAATTGAAAACAGACAGTATTGAAAATTTTTTGATGTAGATTCAAAATATGATCAAAACCATTGACAGAAATGCAAAAATTTTGAAAATCGGTTGATTTTTAGCTAAGTTATGGCTTCTCAAAGTTGCAATAGTCTCGATTTCTTGCACCAAAAACAGGTTTATTACAATTTTTCAGTTTCCGTGCAATATTTTGCAAAACATGTCATAAACATTTGATACCGATATAAAGTATGATCAAATCCATATCCAGATATGCATAAATATGGAAAATCGGCTAGGATTTGGAATAGTTATGATTCCTCAAAGATGAGGAAAATTTCATTTTTTTGCTCAAAAAGCTTTTTTTGACCATTTTTCCAGTATTGTGGCCATATTTCCTAAAATATTGGTTCAATTCAAGTGCGGCAAAGTTTTTTATACTCATTTTGATGCCAGAAATCGATTGGGCACAAAAAATTCCGATTTAAGAACTTTGACTTTTTTTGAGATTTTTGCAAGGGGTTAGTATGCAAAAATGGCCAAAAATGGGTCAAAATTGAAAACAGACAGTATTGAACATTTTTTGATGTAGATTCAAAATATGATCAAAACCATTGACAGAAATGCAAAAATTTTGAAAATCGGTTGATTTTTAGCTAAGTTATGGCTTCTCAAAGTTGCAATAGTCTCGATTTCTTGCACCAAAAACAGGTTTATTACAATTTTTCAGTTTCCGTGCAATATTTTGCAAAACATGTCATAAACATTTGATACCGATATAAAGTATGATCAAATCCATATCCAGATATGCATAAATATGGAAAATCGGCTAGGATTTGGAATAGTTATGATTCCTCAAAGATGAGGAAAATTTCATTTTTTGCTCAAAAAGCTGTTTTTGACCATTTTTCCAGTATTGTGGCCATATTTCCTAAAATATTGCTTCAATTCAAGTGCGGTAAAGTTTTGTATACTCATTTTGATGCCAGAAATCGATTGGGCACAAAAAATTCCGATTTTGAAACTTTGACTTTTTTTGATATTTTTGCAAGGGATTAGTATGCAAAAATGGCCAAAAATGGGTCAAAATTGAAAACAGACAGTATTGAAAATTTTTTGATGTAGATTCAAAATATGATCAAAACCATTGACAGAAATGCTGAAATTTTTAAAATCGGTTGATTTTTAGCTAAGTTATGGCTTCTCAAAGTTGCAATAGTCTCGATTTTTACTTTTACTTAACGCGTCCTATTTCTTACATCACTCTCTCTGCAGAGCGTATTTATACCTCTGCTTGATACACACACCTTAGACCTGGGAGAGATCATGAATGTGGAGGCCAATATAACCACAGTTCGTCTAATGGATCCCACAGATTATCACGTTAAAAATGTGGTCCATGACTGGGAAGAGGCAGAGAAACGAGAGGGCCGTTACTTTAGCGTATTACCCACACAGGTTAAAACCCAGATGATATTGCTCAACGACGCTGTTTGGCTCTTCTCGAAGAGCCTCACTGAACTTGACATCATTCAGGAGCTGAAGGCGCCGGACATTGAGTGCAAGCGCAAGAGATCCTGGCCACAAGGCAGACGCATTATAGAGTTCATGAAAATGGTAAGGTCTTATTACTAAACTAAGATAATCTCTTGTAATATTATGGGTTACAGCGATCCGAAGAAGTGGCCACGGGGCGAGTGGATTTTAATGAATATGGACAGCGAAGTTTCTTTACTCTGCGTTTTATGGAGATCGATGCTGGAGGATTTTTAGATTTAGCTCTTTGGGATCCAGTTAATGGCTTAGATGTGCTGAACGATGATGACGAGAGCGAGAAGCGTGTGGGTCAAAAGTTGTCAAATAAAACCTTCATCATCTCCTCCCGCATAGGAGCACCTTTCCTGACACTCAAGGTGCCAGAAGAGGGAGAAGTTCTGCTCGGAAATGCTCGATACGAAGGTTACTCCATGGATCTAATCGATAATATCGCACGGATGCTCAACTTTAAGTACGAATTCCGCTTGGCACCAGATGGCAAATATGGTAGTCTCAATCAGGTTACCCAAACCTGGGACGGCATAGTCAAACAGCTACTGGATGGGGTAAGACAGACTCAGAATCAGGGATTTCTTTGGATAATTTATGAATTTCCTCGCAGAACGCAGATCTTGGCATTTGTGATCTGACCATGACGTCGTCGAGACGTCAAGCTGTGGACTTTACGCCGCCATTTATGAATCTGGGCATCAGCATTCTATTCTCCAAGCCTCCCACACCGCCCACCGACCTATTCTCATTTCTCTCTCCATTCTCGCTAGATGTCTGGATCTATATGGGCTCCGCTTACCTCTTCATATCATTTCTACTGTTTGCCTTGGCTCGCATGGCGCCCGATGACTGGGAGAATCCGCATCCGTGCAAGGAACCAGAGGAAGTCGAAAATGTTTGGTTTCTGCACAATACCATGTGGCTATCCATAGGTTCACTTATGGGTCAAGGCTGTGATATATTGCCAAAGTGAGACACATAAATGTACTCAAATTTATGCCTCTCCTTTAATTCTATATTTCTCTGGCAGAGCTGCTTCCACTCGTCTGGTAACTGGCATGTGGTGGTTCTTTGCCCTCATGATGTTGAACTCATATACGGCCAATTTGGCTGCCTTCTTGACCAACTCCCGTCAGGCCAGCTCCGTTAACAATGCCGAGGAACTCGCTGCTCAGAATAAGATTAAATATGGTGCTCTGCTTGGTGGTTCCACAATGGGATTCTTCAGGGACTCTAATTTCAGCACATATCAGAAAATGTGGACGGCCATGGATAGCGCCAGACCTTCAGTCTTTACCAAGACCAATGATGAGGGCGTGGAACGTGTCCAGGTTACTACTCAGTGAAAGAATTTATTTCTTTTAATACCATCATTTCTGATATTAGAAAGGAAAAAATCTTTACGCCTTCCTCATGGAGTCCACAACTCTGGAGTATAATGTGGAACGTAAGTGCGACCTCATGCAAATTGGTGGCTGGCTGGATTACAAGAGCTACGGCATAGCCATGCCCTTCAGTAAGTTCCCCATTTCCACCACGATTCCCTACTAATGAATTCTCACTTCTTGTAGATTCCCCCTATCGAAAGCAGATCAGCGGTGCCGTCTTGAAGCTGGGGGAGCTGGGAGTGCTGTCGGAACTGAAGCGTAAGTGGTGGAAGGAGATGCATGGCGGTGGCAACTGTGGAGGCGATGATAAGGGAGACGCTGATACTCCTGAGTTGGGATTAGAGAATGTCGGCGGTGTCTTTATGGTGTTGGGATTTGGACTATTGGCAGCCATGGTACTTGGCATCACGGAGTTCCTTTGGAATGTCAAATCTGTTGCAATTGAAGAGAAGGTAAGTCATCCTCTGAGCAAAGAATCCCCACTTATTCTAATCCCTTAAATAGATCACTCTGAAGGAAGCCCTTAAGGCGGAGGTTATGTTTGCCTTGCGCATTTGGATAACTACCAAACCAGTCCATACCAGTGTCGGTTCCAACGGCTCATCGTCGTCTTCGTCATCATCATCCAGTTCATCATCCAAGTCCAAGGGCTCCAAGTCGCGCTCATCACGTTCCAAGTCTTTGGGTTTGTCTAGCAAGAGCTTGAAGAGTTCCTCCGATGTCGAAGCCTCTGTACATAGCAAACTGAAGAAGATTGGCTCCATGTTCTCCCTAAAGTCCCATAAGACTGCAGAAGCTCCACCGGAGATTGGCTGGAGAATCGATAAGGCTACGCAGATGAGTGTTGAGCCGGAGCCTGTAGAGCAGCACGAGATGCAGACTGAAGATCCAGAGCCTGAGCAACCTATGCAGCGTCGACATCATCATCATCATCACCATCATCACCACCATCATCATCAGCACCAACAGCCCGATGATCATAATCAAACCAGGGCTGAACGCGATAGTAAAATGAGCACTGGCGTTTAACCCATTGATGGAAAATGATGATGAAAAGTGCTTAACCCATTATTGAACTGGATTTTGAGTTAAAAATATGCATTTAACATTTTTTCATTTTTTTTTATATCACAACAAATTGACATCTATTGGGTTAAGACTTTACGATCCGAAGCATTATCTTAATTTGAAAAATGTTGGATTTCGGTTTTCTGAAGTTTTATTTGATTTTTTTTTTTCATTTTTTGAATTTTTTGTTTACTTTTGGGCATATTGACTTGATATTTGATTCAGTTAATATATTTCTTTTATATATTTTTTGAAATGATAGCACAAAATCTCCTCTGATATTCTCCGCTTTTTTTTTTTTTTTGTTTAATACTTAGTTCAAGTGTTAATTATTACTAAATATTAATATTTACTTTCAAAGCTAATTGAATACGTTTTGTTGTTGCTCATCGTCATCGTTTAAGGTACATTTTAGTTGATTATCATTCACTTTACATTTTATTTCATTTTTAATTTTATTTTTTTTTTTTTTTTTTTAGGTTTTTGAGCTTCTCTTGATTATTTGTTACTATACAGTTTTTCTTGAACGTAGTTGTTTCCCCTAATAGTTAATAATTAATGATTAATCGTATGTTTTACAAAGTAGAGAGCATAACTATCGGAATGAGAAGGTCGAGAGTTGACAGCAAATTCAGTGAGGATATCTAATCTCCTTAGTTACAGTTATTTACACATATCAAAGAAATTGCGGAAAAAATAATTTTAAAATATTTGCTTAGATACTTTAATTACATTAACATCATCTTAACTAAAATACTTTTTTTTCGATTTTTCTCTGACGAGTATTTGAAATTTTTTTGGGGTTTTTGTATTTTATCCTTGGGCTTATAATAAATTGCTTTAAATATTTTTCTAGATTTTTTTTGGGAGTGTTTTTTTTATAACACTTTTCGGGCTTTTCAGAAAATGCAGCGGGTACTCTTCAACCACACTGTGATTTGTCCACAACCACGAGATCCTTATGCTCATGGCGTCGTGGTCAATCCTTTGCCGCTATAGCCACGGGTGGAAACTGTCGCTCATCGTAGAGCTTCGTGGGCGTGTCGATGGCATCGCATAGCTTGCGAAACTTGGCGGAATCTGCTGAGTTTGGATTACGATGAGGATAGGAATCAATTTGGGTGCACTGTCTACACTTACCTGACATGGCATCCGCCTGGTCACCTCGCAATATGCCCGCATAGCTGTTATCGGGCGCCGGTTCGGGATTCTCGATAAGCACACTGGCCGCACAGCTCTTCAACATGGTCAAAGATTGCTGTGGCAGCGTCGTCGTCGGCAGTGGCTTCGACTGTGTCCGCATCACACTTTCGCTCAGCTGCAGCTCAATGACATCCTCGAGAGCGCCGCGTAAGTCATGGACAGCAAGCAGCTTGCAGGATCCGCCACGCTCCGCATTGAAATCGTGCATGTAGAGGAATCCATCCTCGCAAGCAATCAGTAGACGGAGCTCCTTTTGCACCCGCGTCAGGGCACAAATGTTCTTTAGGCCGGATTGTGGCAAGGCCACTGTGGCAAAAGCACGATCCTGGGCCAACACATCGCTCACTTGAGCCGGGAGCAGCAGCGATGACACGGCCTTGGTGAACATACCTCCCCAGCTGACGGGTGTGCTGGCTGCTTCTGTGGTTTCCTCTACAGTTGCCGTCGTCGTAGTCTCCTTTGCTTGGGCATCTGACTTGGCCGCCACCTCAGCTACAAGATTGAAAAGTATATTAAATTCACTCCCCATATACATGTCTTCTCATCTGCTCACCGATTGCTTTGAGTTCTGCCACCTCCACCGCCTTGGCATCGATCTTGAAGACGTGCACAGTTTCGGTATTGGAAGAGGCACACAGGTAGTCCCCGCCTGCAGCAAACACTAGAGATGCTATCCTCACGCAACGCTTCACGCCTCGCCTGAACTCTTGCACTCTTTGGCCATTCTTCACACAGAAGACGCGGATCACAGTGCCCCGCTCTGAGGCAGTGGCCAACAAGGCACCACTCGGTGAGAAGGCCAATGCGGAAAGGGGCGTGTCGTGTGCCTTAATCGTCATACCCGTCCTCAGTTTGCTGGCATTGAAGATGCGGAGCTCTCCACTGGACTGGCATATCGGGAACGCTAGATGGGAGTTCAGGGAGAGCGCACAGAGACCCAGCTCATTGGGCGCTATGTTCTCAATGGAATGCAGGATCTTCATGTCGCGTATGTCGTGGATGTGTATGCTCTCCGCCAGGCAGACGATCAAACGTTGCCGATTCATGCGCACGCAAAGGATCTCCGAGGGATAGAAGCAATTGCAGATGTCCTGTTTTTTCTTGAAATGCAACATCTTGAGGCAGTTGGGCTTTTGCGAGGTGACCAGCACCACCAAGGAACTGTTAAAGAGTCGCTCCACAATCTTAATCTGCTCCGTGTTGTCCTTTGCAAAGATCTCTTCGACCTTATCCTGGCCCGCAATCGAATACAGACGCAATCCAGTGCTGCTCAGCACGGACAGGGATCTGGAAATCATCCCAACAAAGATATTTCGATTAAACCAAGTTTTACTCATAATCTTAGCTTACAAATGAATTCCCTCTTCCCAACCATAATTAGTAGATTCTAAAATTTATTAAATATTTAGCCCTCTCGGGCTTCCAAAAATTGCCGTAGTGGACGGTATTTCACGTCCCCATGGCGGGGTATTGGTTAAAGTTTTCAACTAGCAATAATCGCACCTCAGTAGAACTTCATTGGTTACGATATCGCCTCTGCGCAAAGATAACTTTTTCAACGCGCACAACGTGTACTCCATTCGCTAGCAGCAATAAGCGCTTGAGAATTTTAAGGCCCTCAAAATGAAAAAACGTTTGCCAGCAATCGAAACGTACTGCATACTTTTAGGGTGCATTTGTTGTTGCTGCTGAACGCAACATTTCGGCAACTGCATCCCCTGTTTAGGTTGTTTTTAAAGAAGGATGTGTTGAAAAGGGAGGGTGAAATGCACGCAGTTGAAAAGTAACGGAGGTGTCGGCAGCTGCAATTGAGGAAGCTGCAGCTGAATAATCGAGGCAATCCTTGAGAAGTAACAGAATAATACATATTTTTTTCAATTTAAAAAGTGTAGAATCTGAACATAATTGTATAAATAAATTTTAAATTAGTATGACAATAGAATTTTTGCCATATAATTGCATTACTTGATTTAACATTTTTTTTACCCTACAACTGTCTCTCTGATACGTTATAACTCAAATAATTATTAATTATAGTAATTAATTTAAATAATTGAATAACCATTTTTTAAAAAAATTCAATAAAAATCGAAATTAGCAAATATAATAAATATATGTACAAACATACATATGTACATACATAAAATCACCGCAACAAGTTAGCTACACAATAGGCTAAACAGGGACAACTATACGTGTGCAATGCATGAGAAACAAAAGAAATCAGCTGGTTAGCTAATAGCTAAATTGCGTATGCCAGAAAGAAACAAACGTAGATAGGCGTCTTCTCAGCGAGAATACCAAAAAATACCAAAACAAGGTAAATTTTAGTTACATTTTAAATTGTTTGCACATTTCGTATTTATTTTCATAATTATTCTATTTGTTAAAATTGAGATCTAATTAAAATCATATTGACTCGCACATCACTCTTTGTACTTGGTACTCAATGCACTCCCAATCTCGCCTAGATCAAATCGCTGGGCGACAACTGAGACTCCCCTTCAGCCATGTAAATATGCAGCGCCTTGTGAAGCAGCGCAATTCCCAGTTGTTTCTTCTGCTTCATTGCCCAGATCTGGGCAGGACCATAGTAGTCGCCTCTCTTCATATTGGTCAGATGACTGAGACCCAGGGCGTCGATAATGGACGCTTCCCGTGTTAAGGCATCTGAGGGCAGGATATTATGAAAGACATGCAGACAGACGACTCCACTTCCATGCTGCCAAATATCCAGGATGCGTTGGAGCTTCTTGCTGCTGGCCACACCAGTTGCACCACCTGGTGGCGGTGACTTGAACATGTCCGGCATCAGCAAGCAGCGTTTCGGTTTTCCACGTTTGCCATCTGGCTTCTGGTGTTGCTTCAGATGTGCCCGCGTGTGCTCCCGCATGGCATCGTACAGATGAGCATATGGCCTCGAACACTTGCCCTTGCCCACATAGAAAATGGAGTCCAAGAAGCGTGACCAAATGCAGAGGGGATCCAGAAAGGCACGCTCACCCGGCAAATTGCGGGAGATGCGCGGATCAATCAACATATAGATGAAACTCTGCTTCAGGTGTCCCTCTCGAAGCTGCCGTCCTCCAGACGTTGCCGTCGCCGTAGCAAAGTATGCCGCCGAACGCTGCTCATAGGTCATGTACCCACTGATACGATCGTAGTCCGCCTGGGAACGCAACGAATGATGCAATTCCACGGAATACTTGATCTGTGCCGCCTTCGCATGCTGTTGAGCCGCCAGAAGAGCCTCCGTGTTCCTCTTGTACTTGATGAGCTGCTTGATGTACAGCCGCTTGGTAGTCCGCGTGATGGGTCCGACGGGTGCTCCAAGCTGGGTGAGTTCCTTCCGCAGGGCATCCGTCTCGTAGTCCAAGGGCAGCGTCAGATTCGTGCTCACGCTACTCTCGAGATCCGGCGGCGAAGGAACTTTAAGATTCTCTGAATTTTGGGGCTTCCGCTTGGTTGCCAATTGCTTTTCGGGATTCTGCAGCAATTTCGTCTCATAGAAGACGAGTCCATTCTCGTCATCCGTGTGCACATAGGCCTCGGTCATTTGCAGATAGTAGTCATCCTTCCTGGGTGTGGGTATCTCATCCATTGCCGTATGGTAGCTCTGCTCCAGCACGCCAGCTTGTGCCACCTGCTCCACCAGTTCGCCAAAGACAGCTCTGCCCTTTTCGGACTCGGCTTGAATTTGCTGGGATGTTGGGGGCTCTTTTTGTTGCTCCTGCTCTGATTGTCTTAACGTCTCCTGGATGTGATCCTCCAAGTTGAAGTCATCCTGACTCATTGCCTGGTCCACGAGTGCCTCTAGATGCTCCTCCTGCAGCAAAGATTTGCGAGCACGAGAACGCTCCACTTTATCCCGCCAGCTCTCAATCAAGGTACGTCTTCCTCCACATGATTCATCCTGCCGACTGGTCAGTTCCTCCAGATGATCCCTAGTAAGGGTGAAGAGATTCACAGCATGCTCTTGCTCTGCTCCCAGATCTATGGGATCATCGGCATAACTGGGCTGTGGCTTGTGCCTCCTGTGAGTAATGTTGATATAGTAAGGGGACGTCACATCATGGTTATACTGAATCCCAGACTTGGGGGTTTTCAGCAATTGTTGTTTCTGTTTCTCCATAAGGATGTGATCGCTGAGTAACTGCAGCACCTCGAAGTGGCACTCATCGATCGCATAGTGCATGGGCATCTTGTTCTCATCATCCATGATATCCGGCCGAGCACCATGATCCAGAAGGAGGCGGACGAGCTCAATTCGTCCATACATGGCGGCAATGTGGAGAGGCGTCATATTGCCATCGGACCGCACATCGATATCGATGTTATCGTGTTGCAGGAAACGTTGCAGTGTCCTCAGAGCAAGCTCCAGATTGTCCATGCCGCAGACATAGTGAATAGGAGCTATTCCTCTCTCGCAAGGCACTATGCTGGAGTTGATGTTGTTGCGGTCAAGCATTGCGAGTATATCGGATTCATTTTCGTCCTCCAAGGCATCGAGGAGCGTTAGTGCTAAGAAATTAGCACGCTGCTCCATTGCGTGCACTTGCTTAATTGATTTTTCACACGCCCTGAGCGTAAATTCTTCAACTTTGCAATCAATTCAATGTTCCAATTTCCGCCATTTTCAATGTCAAATGCAAGCGCGTTGTTGTTGTTTGTATTTGGACTGCGCTCCTTGCGTTTTAGTATTTTTTGTGACATGTGTGGTATTTTGTGTTGCGAATCTGGTCAGTCTTAGTGTTGGGAAACGTATGATGAGCGCGCGTTAATTTGAATTTGAGCTGTGCGACAGCTTTAAGCTTTCTCGATTTTATTGCTTTAAAATATATATAAATATATATATAGCTAATTGTGTGAGCCGTGGAATTTTTTGAACTTGAGATATTTGCGGTATATGGATTTTATTTCAAGCACGTTTCGCTGTAGTCCATGAGAAAAGATTAACTAGAGTTTAGCTGGAGATGGGGATGGGAGCATAACAACAAATCTCATGCTGAGCGCAACACGTGTCTGCTCAGCCGATTTGTTTAACTTGCTTCAAGTTGTTTTTTCTTTATAAAAAAAAACTAGTTTCCCGCATAAGGCGTCGCCACAAGACCGCAAAAAAAGAGGCTCAAGGTCTGCATTATGCCTTGTCTGGGACCTAGAAACCCCCTCTGAAAATCGATAGCACGACGGCCTTGCTTACAGTTTGTTTTTATTATAATTATTTGTTTTTTGTTGTTTACTATCAACTTGCTTTGGCCTGGCATTACCCATAATTAATGTAATATTTGGTAGACTTGGAAATGACGCACCTTTAATCTCTCGCTGTAATTTACGAGTGTGAATGAAATGATATATAAAATCAAGCGGAGAATCGACCTATAATTTGAAATCACAGTACCAGGTACAGTCCAGGGTTCATTCGCTTTTGCATTCAACAGATAAACACCAAAAATGCAGTACCCCGAAGCATGAATACTCTTATCTCAAACATAAATTATTTTAAATACACATGTACATATATTTAATTTTAATGTCTTCTGACAAACACAATCTGGCTTATCGCACACGAAGAAGACGCGCATAAAGAGCAAACTGCAAAATACGCAATATCAACAAATGACCAACTGCTGATATACATACACATGTATGTATGTAAACAGCTGGCGTAAACAAAAGGGGGACAGAGAAAACAAAAACAAACTAGCGAAAGGAAAACAATAACAATATCTGCACTATTCCAACAGGCTGTGAGCACGTGTAACTCTCTTACAATGTGTTATCATTTATTGATTTCCCCTTTCGACTGCAAGTGCAGCTGTGGCACTGCACCTGTGACCTTGAACTTGACTCGCAATCAAATCAAATGTAGAAAAAAGGGAAATGTCTTAATTGGTTTTTTCGTAGGTGCATTCACCCGCATGCCCATTATTTAAAAGCTAATTGATTTGTTCTGATTAGAAAGCGTTTGGTTTTTTTTTATTTATTTCAAATGCTATCTCTGTCTGCTGCTCTTTGTTCTCCCGCTTTATGACGCTCTTCTATCAGCCAGTTGTTGTTGCTTTTGCATACACATGCACACAAATATACATCCATGCATACATATGTGCGATTGTTTGCATATACTAATACAAGGTATTTTTGAGTATTTTCTTATTCATATGTATGTATGTATGTAAGTATATTTCGCCATAAACAGCAATATTGATTGTTTATGTTTTCGTTTTTTGCTTTGCCCGTATGCGTCACTTGTTGGAGCTAAAGTCTAGTTGGAAGGGGAAAGTGAAGGAAGAATAGGAGATTCAAAAAGGGAAAATAAATATATAACGGCGGTTTAGCTAATCAGTTAACCCCAATATGACATCAGCTGAGCGAAAATAAACAATTCAAAATATACAAAAAGAAACAGCGCGCAATAAATAAAACAAGTTTATTAAGTTTGCAAAGTCTCAGCATCAGCTGTTGCGCACTGACACACTCACACACACACACTTGCAGTTTGCGCCTCAATGTGTGTGTGTGTGTGTGTGTGTATGTACACTGTACAGCAAAACATTTCTGTTAAGTGCCATTTTGCTTAACTGTTAAGTTGACGTCAGAGAGAGAAAGAAAGAGAGAGAGCGATTCATAGGATATGGGATGAGCACGGGTTTCTCTCACACTCTCTGCCACCACTTTTGTAGTGCAAGGAGTTGATTACGATGTTAAGCAGTGTAGTTAGATTTGCCCCACTTTCTGTCTATAAACCATATTTCATAATAGATGTATGCATGTCATTCTTATTAGAACTGGTTGTTTGCATGTTCTAATAAGTAAACGACGACAATACACGCTCGCACATATACATCCAAACATAAATGCTGTAGATACATACATACATACATACATACATACATACATACATATGTATGCACAGACATACACTGATAGGCACTGTTACAGTTCAGCTATTGGCACATCCATTGTTCCCTCTCTATCTCTCTCGTTCCCTCACCCGTTCCCAGCAGCTGTTTCGCTTGTTTATTTGTCTCTCGTTTGTCGTTGGCTTGTATCTGATTTTTTTCTATAGTTATATTTTTGCTATACTTTTGCTACAATGACCTTCTTAATGGAAGCAAGGCTTTTGTATATCTATGTATGTATATATTTGTGGAAGGAGAGGTAGAAGGGTTCAATTAGTTGTAACTTACGTAAAGTCCTGGTTAAAATTCATTTGATATGCTGCCATTTTAGCAATCTGCTTCAGCTGCGTTTATCTATGATGTATGATGTATCTTGTATTACACACACTTTCACTGGCTATTTAGCTATTTGCTTTATTCGATTTGATATATTTTCAATTGTAAATATTTTGCACTTTTCACTGCGAAAAACACAAGAATTCACAAAGAGTTAGAACAATGCGTTTTCCTCTTAAAAAAATTATAAGATACAAATTCGATTTTCTACGTTGTTTTTGTCCGTCGTTTGTTGTTTTTCTACGCTCTTCTTATTTGCTTCTGTTACAATTTCAAACAAATGTTAATGTTAATGCTCAATAGAGCTGGCCAACAAATTGTTTCGTTAAGTGAGTTATTCGGTTATCGACGCGCCTCCACTTTCGTCGGATATTGGCCGACCGCCACCTCTGACACAATTATTAATCGGTTTGCCTATCGACTCTCATGCGTCGAAAAATAAAGTAAAGAAATAGTGCTATGAAAGTGTTTTAAATAATGTCTAATTTGTGCAATAAATTGTTGTGCGTTTGATGTACGTGGTGTTCAAACAAATGTCGTGTATTGTTTGTGTTATAATTGCTATTGTTAGAAGTGTTGGGTACAACTTTTAGAGCGTCTTGCCAAGTTTTTTCAGCAGACGCATGAAAAATGGCGGCGTCTTCAGCTACGGCTGAATGTAAAGAAGAATGTAAAGATAAAGATGACGATACATTAACTAGTACATTGCATACATGTGCAAATGATCCAGATTTTGCAGTAATATGCTCGTTTATGCAAAAATTTGGTAAGGATTTGGGCTTGGCATTGCCAAATTTCAAGCATTTGCAGGAGTGGTTGACAAACAACGATGAAGGTGCGTATATATTTATGTGTACTTGTGTGTTGTGTACGTGCATACAAATCTATGCAACTCTGTGCGTCAATGTGTATGGTGTGTGTGTGTATGTGTGTGTATCCGTGTGTCTATGTGTGCGTGAATGACTGAGAGAGATAATGATAAAGAGAGAGCGCGAGTGACAGAGAGCGTTGATTTGTTTGTATTATTGTTTGGCATGGAGTAATGCGGAGAACATATAAAATGCAAAGAAGACGAAAACAAAAACAATGAATTCATTTTAAAAACATTCGTATCACATTATTTATATTCGCAGTCCCCCAGCTGCGCGACTTGCACATTAAACTGTTGCGCAAGACACGAAAAACTGTGCATGAGAAAAGCTGGGAAAATTCATTAAGCAAGTTCTGCTTTGGCTACTCCGTGCAAGATGCTTGGGAGATTGAGCGCTTTGGCTATCGGAACTCCAGTTTAAAAGTGAAACTTCGAATACTACGCGTAAGTAGCATGCATTTCACTTATTTTCTGTGATTTTCTAAAATTGTCTCATTGCCTCTCTATAGGAACTACTCGAGAGCCAATTTGAGCGCAATGCCAAATTTCGTGCCCATATTTTAACATTAAATGCAAGTTCGTTGCGGGCAGAGCCAATTGGACGGGATCGACTGGGGCATTCCTACTGGTTAACTCAAGATGGAGACTGCAATTTGCGTATCTATCAGGAACATTTAGACGAGGATATATGGCAAGTGGTTGCCACAAATCGAGATGAATTCGTCAATCTCATTGCTCGTCTTCGGAGCAATGAAATCGTCCTGCCCTCAAAGGATATCGGTGAGGCCGATGAGGATACCACGAGCAGTAGTAGCAGCAGTAACAATGCTCCAGCACCGCCACCAGCAGCGGAGCAGCAGGATGAGGACTCACACGAGGCAAAGGTTCCCAATTTGAAAATAAAGATCCGGACGCCTGAACAACAACAACAACAACTGGAACACCAGCATCAGGATCAAACGGAAATCAAACAGAAGAAGGTTAAGGTTAGTTGATCGTCAATTGAAGACATGTTTTTAGCATTGAGTTATCACTGATTGTTATTTTTATATTGCAGCCGCTGCTGATAACTCAAGGCAAATTAAGTGGATCACCTGCACCAGCCAAGAAACGACCCTTGGACGATACAGACAGTAGTCCAACAGCCACTTCCGCGGAGGAGCAGCAAAAGAAAAATCGCCCCACACTATTGGATACGAAACGTATTAAGAAACCCAGCCGCTATGAGAGTACGAAATCTGAAGACGATAATGAAGTGGATTCGGAGGATTCAGAGTTGGATGAGGGCGAGGAGGAAGAAGAGTCGCTTGAAGGCGAGGAGGAATCGCTAGACAGTGCTGCTGCCGACGAGGATGAAAACGAGGAGAAATATAAAGAAGAAGACGACGACGAAGATGATGATGAAGAAGAAGAAGTTGGTGAGGCCATTGAAGAGCCCATAAAGATAGTTCGTGGTAATGGTGCTGGCCGGGATTGTCAAGGCGCACCAGAGGCAGACCAATTCTTTGGCGCCTTTGCGGAGGAAGACGAATCCGAACCGCCTGTAGGCGAATTCATTGAGGAACCAACATACCACATTCTGGGATTGGGCAGCGGCGCTGATTGCATGGTGGGGAATGGTAGTAATGAAGCCTCTGCTGTCGAAGAATCCACATCCAAGGCAGAACCCAAGGCCACATTCTTTTTTGGAGAGCCAGGATGCCTAAAACTAAGTCCAATTAAGCAGACACCGAAGCAGGAAACAAAACGCAGCATTTTTGATAGCGTCAGCGAACCTGAACCTGAGCCGGAGCCAGAGCCAGAGAAGACCAATGGAGAGAGTCAGAAAAAGGATGAAATCGATCAAGAGGCAGCACCAATTAAGAGCACTCAACAAAATGGAAAAGAAGTGGTCGAAAATGTAACAAATCAGTCAGAAGAGAAAGCTGAAGGTGTACAAGATGCGGTTCCCGCTAAGGATAAGACAGTGGAGGCACAGCCGGTAGATGTGGAGCCAGCGGAAAAGTTTGAGGAATTGGATACAACAACAAAAATCTCAAATGAACAAAAGGAAAAAAAGGAAGAGTCCGAAACTTCGGAAAAGGTATATGAGGTTAAGGTAATTGAAACAAGTGAGGAAACTGCAAAATCCGAGAAAGACAGTGATAAAAATAACTCACCAAAACCAGTTGAAGAAGCTGTATCTAACGATGCAGTAAAAGTTGTAGATAAGCATGATGATGAAAAAGGCGAGGAAACGGTTGAGCTCGTAGAAAAATCGGAAGAACCTTCGCAAACTCCTTCCAAGTCATTAGAGGACAGCAAAATCACGCCTGAAACAGAAGAAATTGAGCCAACAGAAAAATTGATAACAAATGATATTAAAAAATCTGAACTTAAAACTTCTGTTGAGTCCGAAAGAGCAGACGATTCTTGTAAAGATGAGAAAACTGCAGAGAATGGCGCGGAAGCTGTAAAAAGTTTTGAAAACAAAGGCAAACCAATTGAAACCGCAGAAAGTACTGCGCGGATCGAATCCAAACCCAGCCCAGATTCAGTAAAACTCGACGGCCCTAGTGCATCGA
This sequence comes from Drosophila quadrilineata, assembly GCA_018150725.1. Taxonomy (NCBI): domain Eukaryota; kingdom Metazoa; phylum Arthropoda; class Insecta; order Diptera; family Drosophilidae; genus Drosophila; species Drosophila quadrilineata. The sequence continues at coordinate 7,683,419 of JAECWN010000452.1, read as the reverse complement.
AAACAGTCTGTCCTGAGGATAATCTAAAAGCGATTGTTAACACAAGCAAAAGCCCAGAATCGAAGAGATCTATAACCGAATCGACAGTATCGACAGTACCTATTTCAGAGTCAAAGCCAGATGAGATCAAAAGTCCGATGGTCTTGCCCAATCGGAAACGTCGACTAACGGATTTTGCAGCACCCAACCCGAGACATTCCACATCGGAGAGTGAAGTCGATTTGCATAGCCAGTTGGAGCTGGAGGAGCAGCAGCTAACAGCAGAGCAGGATGACGATTTGGATGTGGGTGGCAAGCGGATTAAGATGCGGCCAAAGATCTCCAACGTGGAAGCACGGCGTAAAGTCGAAGCCCAGAAGACACAGATTGAGGAGACAACGTCATCCAGCGGAGAGGAAGATCCGCGCAGTCGTCGTAAGATTATTGCACCCAAACGGCATTTGGAGAAACCCACACCAGTTAAGACAAAGCCCACTCTCGCCGAGATCATTGAGAAGAAACTGAAGAAGACGCCAGAGAAACCTGCGGATCAACTACCTGGTCCGTCGCCTATTCAAGCCACACCTCAAGATATCACACCACCCGCTAAAGAGCCGGAGAAGATTGACTCCTCTGCCGTGCCCTTCACTCCGCCCAAAAAGTCTCCCATCACTAAACCCCTTAAAAAGAATCTTTTAACGCAGATTCGTCAAGAGGAAAGTGACGAGGAGGCTACTCCCCGCAAACGCACGACCAGTGAAACAGTGGTGGCAACTCTGCCAGCAACGCCTCAGCCAGTGGAGTCCTCACTGCAGCGCAAGCGACGGAGTAGCGAGGAAGCTAAGGAGTCTAAGGAACCAAGTGGTAGTGAAGAGCCCCCTGCAGTCAGCGAGAAACTGAAACGTAACAACGAGCAACAGGAGGAACCTACAGCTTATGCAAACAAAAAAGAGGAAAAGCAGTCAAAAACTGCAGATCGAGAGGGAACTCCAGGTAAGCAGGAACCATCTTCAGAAAAACCTGCGACTCCCTCACCTCCTGGAAAAGAATCTACACCGCCGCCAGTTAAGGAGGACTCTCCGTCACCAGGTGAAGGCCTAGGTCGTCGTTCGGGTCGAAGGGGTGGCGCTGCTGTGGTTTATACGGAACTCCCACAGCCGAAACGTACTCGAGGTGGTGGACCTAAGGAGAAATCCAGCGTAGAAAGTAAGCCGCAAATCAAAGAGGATCCACTGGAGATTAAGGAGGAGCTAGTGAAAGTGGAATCCAAAGAGGAAGATAAAGATAAGTCTGCATTGAAAACAAAACCTTCAGACAAAGAGGAACCTGTCGCCAAACAGGAGAAGTCTGAAGAAGAACCAAAGAGCCTAGAACCCAAGGAGGAACCGGCGCAACAAACACCGAAAACTGGCGTTGGTCGTGGTCGTGGTCCGCGCAAGAAGCGTGAGGTGGATATGACAAATATCATTGAGTCCAATGACTCTGAAACACCTGTTCGTCAGTCGCGCCGTATCGCCCAGCAGAAGATCAAGGAAGAGGCGGAAAGACGAAAACTAGAGGAAGTGGCCTTGCGAACAATGAAGCAGCAGCTTAAGAACAAGAAGAAAGCGGAGAAGGAAGCAGATCCTACAGTGTTGGAACCATCGGGCGAATCAGAGTCCGGTGAATCCGTCAGTGAAGCCGAAGAGGAAACAAAGAAAAAGGTGAAGAAGAAGATGCCGGGCAAGGACGGTTGGTCATCAGACTCCGAGGAACAGGTGGATAGCCCAGAGGAGGAGGAGGAGCCGCCACACTATGACACCGATCCTGGCTCACCACTCTTTAAATCTGATCACGAATTCTCTCCCGAATCGGAGCTAGAAGACGATTCGCAAGTGGTGCCCATGAAACGAGCTCGAACCCTTCGCAAGGAGAATGCGGATGATGGTGAAGCCGCCGATGCTGATGAGGCATGCCAAAAGTGCGGCAAATCGGATCACCCGGAATGGATACTGCTCTGCGATACACCAGACTGCAACAAAGGCTACCACTGCTCCTGTCTCAGCCCTGTGCTTTTCTATATACCCGAGGGGGACTGGCACTGTCCACCCTGCCAGCAGGAGCAGCTCATCGCCGCATTGGAGCAACAGCTGCAGCAGTTTGATGATCTCGTCGCCCGGAAGCAACAAGAGAAACGGTTAGCCGAGGAGGCAGAGGAAGCTGCGGCTGCTGCCCGAACTGCCAGCGAGCTGCTGGAACGTGCGAATCTGAATGCACGAAAGAAGAACAGCGACGACGACGACGAGGATGAAGAAGACGAGGAGGACGATGACAACGATGATGACGATGCATCCAGCAAGGGCAAAAAGCGCAGCAAAGTTGACAAAGCAAAGCGAAGACGTGGCGATGGTCGCAGCAATCGTCGAGCAGCTAAGCGTGGAACACGCCGGCGACGTGGTGGCAAGGATGATGAGTCCGATGAAAGCGGCAGCAGCGATGCGAAAAGTGGGAAACAATCTGGTGCCAAAGGTGGTGCACGGACAGGCAGATCTAGCAGCAGCGGGAGCAGCAGCAGCAGCAGCTACTCGGACTCTGATGATGAACCCATTTACAAGCTTCGGAAGCGAAGGCAGATCAATGTGAGCTACCGACTGAACGAATACGACGATCTCATCAATTCGGCACTAAAGAAGGAAATGGATGAGGTGGCGGGAGCAGGCAATCTGGGCAGAGGTAAGGATATAAGCACCATTATCGAGGCTGACAAGGAGATGAATCGCCGTGATGAGGGTGATCCTCAGGAGGAGCAAGAAGAGAAAGTGGAGAAGGCTGTGAAGCAATCCAAAGAGTCGCAGCACAAATCCAGCAATGATGACTCCAATAGCGATGATGATGATGACGACGAACCTCTTAGGTCCGTAAAGAGATCCAAGTTCAAGTCAGCGCCGCCCGCCAAAAAGAAGGCACGTAAGCTAACAACGTTGGATGTCAGCTCTGAGGAGGATCATGGCAGTGACGAGGACTTCAAGACATCCAGTTTCTCCGATGAGGATACCTCACAGTCTGCATCTGAAGACTCTGACTCTAGTCTGGAAATTTATCGGCGAGGACGTGGTAAGAAACAGCGCAAGGCAGCACGAAGAGCGGCTCGGGAAAGGCGCAAGGATCGAAAGTTTGTGGTTGAGGAAAGCGACGAGAGCGAGGAGGAGGAACAGCGTAAAAAGGGAAGTAAATCGAAAAAGAAGAAGAAGGAGGATTCGGATTATACGGAAACGGAGACCGATGACGATGAGAATGGTTCGGAGTTGTCGGAGAATATGGACAGCGCTGATCTGTGTGATGACACAACTAGCGAGAGCGAAGATGGTGCCTGGCAGCCCTCGAAGAGAAAAAAGGCAGCCGCCAAGAAGGCATCCTCTGGCATCGCCCGTAAATCGCCCAAGCTAAAGAAACCCGTGACCAAGAAACCCAAGACTTTGGAGTATTCGGACGACGACATCAGCGAAAGTGAGGAAGAGGAGGAAGATGACGAGGATGATGAGGTGCAGATTGGTGCCAACGGTGCACCCATGTCGGGCAAAGGTTCCGGTAAACAGCCACGGTCACAGCCCCTCAAAAAGACGACGTCGGCGACGGGAGCGTCGGCGCAGGCGCAATCGTCTGGCAAGGGGAAAGGCAAAGGCAAATCCGGTAGCAGCGGGGGTGGTGCCAAGAAGAAGAAACGAGCAGTTTCCTCTGATGATGACGATGCAGGTGGTGGTGGCGGTTCCGACGAGCGGACTCGCACTAGAGGTCGTCGGTATGCATACATCGAGGACTTTGATGACGACAGCTCTGACGGTGGCATTAAGCCGGGCGTACATCGTCCGGATACGCCTCCCGAGGAACGCCAGAAGTTCATTCAAAAGCAGGAGGAGATTAAGCGCATGCTAGCCGAGAAAAATGCCGAGGGCGCCAAGCTCGCAGCCACTCCTCGCCTGACACCCATCAAGGGAGGACCTGCACCACCTGGTGGCAATCAAGAGAAACGCACGCCAAGCAAGGTAGGAGGAACCCCTGGTGCGGGTGACTCACTCTCGACGGTTCCCCTGTCCGTGATTCGCCAAGCCAAGGTGCTGGATATTGATTACCTGCAGCGAAAGGGTGAAGCTATCGATGATCTTGATGATGTAGATGAATCGGAGCTTGACGATGCTGAGCTACCCGATGATTTGCCTGACGATATGGAAGATGCCATTGCTCGCATGGTAGACGAAGAGGAACGATTCACGGCGGCGGCAGCAAGAGAGCTGCCCACGCCGGATGAGGTATTGCGCACGACACCCGCGAAATCCAAGGCACCCAAACCGTTACCAACAACCCCAGAACAGATGCCCAGTGCTAGTGCATCGGGGTTACAAGAGCCCATTCGAAAACGTCTGCCCATGCCCACAATGCATCCCCCGTTGTTGCGACATCAGTTCCCTGGCCATGGTCCAGCCGGAGGACTGCCCGCCTCGTTGTTGCCTCCGCCGCCAGGTCAACAGCAGCAGCAGCAACATCCGCCGCCAGGAATGCATCCCATGCTGCAACGCCATTTGGCACCACCGCCACCACAGGCCATGCAACTCCTCCAGAACGCGCTCTCTGCACCCCTCGGCCAGCCACTGAGTCGGGCTAACTATCCGCCTCCACCTCAGCAACAGCCAGTCCCGGCCATGCAACGTCTGCCCTTGGGTATGACAATGCCATCGAGCGCTGCTCACCTAATGCAGGCTGCTGCAGCAGCAGCTGCTGTGCGTCCGCCTGCGCCAGCTGCCGATACTAAGCCACGAGGTCGTCGGAAAAAGGTTACTCCATTGCGGGATCAACTGCAAAAGCAACAGACTGCAGCAGCAGTTTCCGCCGCCACTACCACTTCTGGCGGCACTAACGACAAGCCAACCCCTTCGCCTGTCAAGGCACCACCTGCTCAGCTATTCAAGCCGCACGAGGAGCCACCGCCTGCGATCTCACAGGCTTCAGTTATAACCCGTATGCCAATGACCTCGCTCCTACCACCTGCCCATGGTCGCGGTCCACCACCGCCAACAGTAGGTGGTGGCATGTATCCAAGCAGCGCGGAGCTTGCACGGTTTTATGGTCAGCCATTACCTCCTAGTTCAGTGATGCGGCCCACATATGGGGCTCCACCTCCGCTACGTGGGGCGCCACCAACATCTACCGCGGGTGGAACTCCAGGCGGTGCCGGTGCACCTAATGCTCGTCCGCCACCCTTTATGCACGGACCCGAACACCATGGCGGTCCACCACCACCGGGCTCCCTCGCTGGCGTCTATGGCGCTGGACCTCCACCAGCACGTCACGCCTCACCTCATCTAAATCCTTACAGGTAAAATGATTAAAGTAAGTAAAAGGAATATAAGATTAACTGGCTTCATTCCTGTAGAGCACCACCCATCTATGGCAATCCAAACTATGCACCGCGTGTGGGTCCACCTGGCGGACCCAATATGCGACCTGGTGCTGTGGATTATGCAGCCGGACCACGTAAGTAGCAAGAAACTATTACCTTATTTTGATCACTGCGAACAGTGTTGTCGAATATTGGCCAAACGTAAAAATTAAGGATAATAAAGCGGAAAATGATAGTCGGTTAAGGAAGAGGTCCACATTGATAAGCTCCTACAAAATTATTTATTATTTATTCGATCATCTTCTGCGATTGCTCCAATGGAGATTGATATATAGATCGTTATTGTGTTTCATTTTTTTTATAAAAGTAAGAATAACAGTACCGCGGTTATCTAGCTTTTATTGGCGGAATATCTAAACTCACTTATCGATTATCGATAACCGTCAACCTTTATTCAAGTTGACTTTAAAAGGAAAAGGTTTCAAGGAACCCTATTGACAACAATCTCTTTACGATTTAGGCGGTTATCCTCCATACGGTTATTATCCACCACCGTTGACCACACCACCAGCGCATGCGTCCGCTCCGAGTTCAGTGATTGTAAGTGCACCACCTCCGTCGGCGCCGCCCACTGCACCTACGAATCATTCAGTCTCGGCTTTGACGCGCGGCAAGTCGCCAGCTCCGACGCCCCCAGTGCCAGTTACAGCGACTGTTCCAGTGGTAGCTGCTCCGCCACTACCGCCACCATCAACAGTTCCACAGCCCCCAGCATCAGTACCACCACCAGCAGCAACTGTGCCAGCAGCGGCAGCAGCACCCACACCGGAGGTGCACAAATCCTCGGTGATAACGAGCAAGAAACTGATCACTCTGGACACCTACTCGAATACCAAGTCACCGTTGGCGGTTGTTGGGGAATCAACAGCGGATTCGCCAGCTGCCATTGCCGAGGAGGATTCAAGTTCGGCGCATGGGAACAGCAGCAGTGTTGTGGCCAGCAACACAGTCGGAGGGGGCGTGGGTGAGTTCAGTGGCTTGGTTAGCTACTTCAGCTCCCAGCAAGATGACTATGACACATAACCAACGCCGGCAACAGCAGGAAAAACCTTGTATATAATGTAGTTGTCCTACCTGTGAATGTGTATGTATTTATATGTAACTCTCTCTGTATCTGTAACTGCACTGTCGAATCCTGTCGTCCCGTGCTTGACCCCAGAATATGTCTAAGCAAACACAATGGAACAAGTGCATATAAAATATAGAATTAACTAAATGAAAATATCAAATATGGGAGGATGTCAAGTATATTTAAAAAAAAATTATTTATTTTAAGTTAGGATCTTATGTAATCGTGACCGTATTCTCTATGTGCTCCTAGAGTCGCTTCGATAGCAACTGCAAACGCAACAACTTAAGTATTTTAGTTTAAATTTTAAATGTAACTGTATAGAAAACGCGAGATCGATTAATCGTCGATTAATCAGTTATATCGACACACTTATAACGAGCGATATCAATTAGAATCATTGCAACAATAATAATAATTATTTATATACAGACAACAAACGAATTCTATGATATATATAAATAGTGAACATATAAAACCTAAACTAATAAAATATACAATTAATTTACATTAAAATTAATGATAAATGATAAATATATCTATTGAATGACGTATACTAAATCACAAATGAAATTAAAAATGAGAGAATCAAATCATTAAATAAAACTATTTAATATTAGTTGAATAATAAAATCTCAAACATGTTTTTATTTCGTTAGGAAATTTCAATCTATTGTTTCCATACAATAGTTTAATTACAATAAACTATTCCAAATGCATATTTTACAAAGGGTTAATAAAAGACATCTATAGAAAATATAGTGTTATGACCAAATTCAGGAGTGTTTTGGCAACACATGTTCATATTTGCATAACTTGAGATAATTTTGCTAATCAGCTTTCAATTTGGCCCAAATATTATATATATGACTGCAATCGTATTGACTTTTGATCTATTGAATGCACGGGTTAACATATGCAAATGGCATTATCAGGTCACAAATCAGTGAAATCTTATGAATTTCAATTCGATCATCTGATCAATATACGTTATAAGATCAATTGAATAATAAATGAATTTCAGAAGTGAATATACTTTTCATTCATATGCAAGACATATGCAGATTTCAAATTTCAACAGCTGTGAAATCAAAGATCATGATTTTCCTTCTATATTAACTATAATCAATATTTAACTTGAAAAGACTATACTTGCTATAAACTTTTCTAAAAATGAGAACACTAATTTATTAGAATATGAGTTTGAAAATTTTTCAAAATGGGGAGCTTGTTTTTATTTTTCAAATCTTATAAATTTCGATATTTTAGAAACATTTCTTATCCACCCTTGATGATTTGGATCGTTATATTTTTTTATGAAACTTTAAAAAATTGGATAATTTCTTAGCCATTTTTATGGCACTCGAGTTTTATAGCTTTTTCATATCTCCATTCTCTATATAAGCCTGCATATGTAATCATATATAATATACCATATAATGGATTGCTGGCGGGACTCACGCAATGTCCATTATAGTGGGGACTCCCCAGAGCATGTGTAATTAAGCCAGACTTTTGTGTATTTACTAATTTAATTTTATATATTTTTTTATTTATTTTAAAATTTATTCGCTAAAATCTCAACAGAAACTTTGCATAATAACAACATATAATCAACAACGAAGAGACAAAGGCCGTTTATTAATTTAACAAACGGCGTTGTCTCTCATGAATGAATGAAAGGGGGGAAAGGGAAAAGGGAAGGGGAGGCGCTAGATTTGGTTGGGTGCTTAGAAACGGAAACGCTTGGCGGGCACATTGTACTCGTATCCGCTGTTATCGACAACTGGGCCAGAGTAGATTGGACCTGGAGCAGGAGCGGGTGCTGAGTAGACGGGTGCAGGTGCTGGAGCGGAGTACACTGGAGCAGGTGCGGGTGCTGAGTAGACGGGAGCAGGTGCTGGTGCGGGAATATCATGCACAGGGGGCAGATACTCAGGAGCGGGCTGAACTGGAGCTGGTGCAGAGTAGACTGGAGCTGGGGCAGGAGCAGAGTAGACTGGAGCTGGTGCAGGAGCTGGAGCAGAGTAAACTGGAGCCGGGGCAGGAGCAGAGTAGACTGGTGCTGGTGCTGGAGCAGGGATTTCCTGAGCAGGAGGCAGGTACTCAGGAGCAGGCTGAACTGGAGCTGGTGCGCTGTACTCAGGAGCGTTGTACTCAGGGGCTGGTGCCGAGTAGACTGGAGCTGGGGCAGGAGCAGAGTAAACTGGAGCTGGGGCAGGTGCAGAGTAAACTGGTGCTGGGGCAGGCAGATCCTGAACAGGTGGCAGATACTCGGGTCCTGGAGCGGGAGCAGGTGCGCTGTACTCAGGAGCGGGAGCAGGGGCCGAGTAGACTGGAGCCGGGGCAGGAGCAGAGTAAACTGGGGCTGGTGCAGGAGCAGAGTAGACTGGAGCTGGTGCTGGGGCTGGAATATCGTGCACAGGTGGCAGATACTCAGGTGCTGGAGCAGGAGCTGAGTAGACGGGGGCAGGTGCAGGCGCAGAGTAAACTGGAGCAGGTGCGGGTGCTGAGTAGACGGGGGCAGGAGCTGGAGCAGCAATAGCTGCCGAGCGAATGTCAATGTCGAAAGACGTCGATGGCTTCTCGTAGTTGTAACCGTTGCCACCACCCAAGTTCAGATGTGAGACATCAGCGGAAACGGCGGCAATCGCGCACACGGCCAAAATGAAGAATTTCTGCAAACAAGAAACCGAGAAGGAGAAGCATAAGTTGGCGAGGAGAAGGGAACAGTTGAAAATCCGTGAACGTATGATGATGATGATGATGACGATGATGATCCGTGAGAGATTAGCGAGCAGTTTAATTGACACGCCAATGTTACAGGTAAGGTCAACTCCAAGTTTGGTATCTTGATGGATGTGATCAGGTTGTGCCTGTTATCCGCTGCGACAACTTGCTGTGCTTACCATGGTTGTTGATGTTGTTGCTGCGAGGCTATAAAGATTCGTTGGATTTGGTTTGACCAAGTGCCTGACGCTGAATGATGACAACCAACAGATGCGACAGCATTTATATACCACTCGAAATTGAGCAGAAGAGCAGATGACGCTGCCCAGTCACTTCACCACACATTGAGATCTTCCTCTCTCTCTCTCTCTCTCTAGCTTTGTATAGCCATCACTCTCTTTCTCTTTAGCTGATATGCAGGTCATGCCATGCCTCCTCTCTTGCTCCAACGCTTATCAGCTGCTGGTCGCAGCATGTGCTCAGCTCGGTTGGGGCCAAGTCCGAAGGTTTTGCAATGTCAATAGGGCGCATCTGCGGTGCGGTAGCTGTTGGACACGCCGACGCGCATTAGCATATACACCAACACACCAACACACACACGCACACTCACCAATTTACACCTACATTAATCAAAATACTATAAGAAAAAAGGGCCTAAGTTAAGGGCAAATGTCAGAGAGCATTTCATGCATATTCAACTTTTGCTTGAAATATTTATGGGCCCAACAAATTTGTTGTCTGAATTGCTTGAGAGCCTCTTCTTCAGCTTATCTCTCGTTTGCTTTGTTAGCCACGCTTGATGCATGCTTGGCTTGTCCAGCTCAAGGATAAACTATGCTGCAGTCACTTCTTGGACCATCATTAAATTAATTTCAGCCTGTTTTGCTGACAACACAAGTCAAGACACATCTCATTTCGGTCTTTATTTTAATTGTTATTTTCGCTTATTTACAAGTTTCGTTTCTCGAAAATACTTTATGTAAAGGTCTCCACTGATTACATATGTATGTACATGTGTGACTTTATTTCCTTTTGTAAACAATTTTCATTTATATATTTTTTTTGCGACTTTTACCCAATCGTCGCATTAGTTGGCGTTTTTTTTTAACATTTTGGTTTTGTTGTGTCTCTTCATTTTTTATAGCTGATACCTTTTTCTTTTCTTTCGATTGTCTGTCTGTCTGTGGCTGTTTTTTTTTCTCTCTTTTTTTTGGGAGGGAAACATTTTCGTAGTATTGTTGCTATTGGGTTCGACCTTCAGACAGCCGACAAAACCTGATTAATTTGCTTGTATTTAAGGCGATGGCAATCAATGCATATTGGTTAATGTTTAATACATGCAATTCGGATGGCATGTTTCACTTAAAACCTTAAAACAAAACCAATTCGGACAACCGTGCATTTGCTTAGCCTAGTTTAAAAGTCCGCATCTAACGTATTGTGTTGACCTGGCCGACACGCATGGGGCGTCTATCTTAACTCAAAGCTGAAGCCGTTTTAATCATGACCGCCAATACGTCATCGATCGAGACACTTGCCCAGAGGGAGCAACCAAAATAGCATCAGCTAGCCATATGAAATAATATTCGCAAAATGCTCATCTCAACATCGGTTGTCTGTCTCGAATAGCTATATAATTAAACAATTATGTGATGTGTCGTAGGGAAATACATAACCTGACAAATGATATAGCCAACAAGTTTTTTTTAAGTAGTGGTCGCTTTAACGATCAACTTTAAATGATTGTGGCTGTTGAACGGTCACCCTAATACTCGGACTTGGGCAACTAAGTAACTCTCTTCTAATTTTGTACTTTATAGTATAAGCTACAAAAATCTGAAGAAATTTTATTGATTATTAGTTTTGATTATAAATTAAGTATCTTCCGAGCACTACACTAAAATTTGTTTATTTTTTATTGGCTCGATCTGATCAAATTCCTTAAATGAATGCCCAACAATGACCAGAATTATCCAATAAAAATATATGTATATCCAAGTAAGCAGACGATCATAATTTCAAATAAAGCTCTCAACAATAAGATGACACAATACAAATTATTTAGAGCAGTAGCTGCGGCAACTTAAAAGTATATTCATTGATTTTACTGATACTAATTTGTGTAGATTACCAATCTAAACGGTCATTATGTTTTTAAATGCTCTAAAAAGCTTCATCTTAGTCATAATGAACATACAGCATGGAAAGCTTTTATTTAAATCTCCAATACAGTTTCTTAAGCTTAGCTTTAGTTGAAGCAACTCTGCGGCGAAGTTTCAATTGCTTGATCTGGCAACACTGCCAAATTTTAGACAGGTGGCAATGTCCGAAAAATATTCGGGTATATTTAAATATAAATTATAGTTGGTCGAATACTGGAAATTTAATAATTAATTAATGGAACTGGAAATTAATTAATCATATTAATTTTATTTACAAACCATATAAACGTTCTTATGATATATATTTATTTTTATTTTTCTTTATTATTTATTTTTCGCATATTATTCTCATATTCTATTGATTTTGAATTGGGAGTACCTTGCTTCGAGGACAACTACTGAATTTATTCTTGGGAACATAGCCACAAAATAAACAAATGTAAAATCATATTAAAGCGTATTGTCCACAAGAGAACATAGGTCCATACCCTTCAATCTTCTTGGCTATCCATGTCATCCACTGGAGCAAATAGTTCGCTAACTTCAAAAAACTGCGCCAGATACTTCCCCATGAATACGCCAGCAACAATGCCAGGAATAATGGTTATTGCCAAAGCAAAAATATATCGATTTTCTCTTGGTGGCTTGGGACCAATCCCTTCATTAGAGCGTCGATAATTCCGCGATGAAGACAATACGTCAATGACTTTTGGATATCTCAGGATTCTATGCATTTATAGCTAGTTTGGCAATAGTCGCATCTCGAAACATGATTTTGGTTTTCACTAAGTATATATTTATCAGATTTCGATAGATTCCCAATTTCAATTCCAAATGTTCTGTCATTAATGACACAAATGCCAAAACTTTCTCCATATTCATAGTCATATAATCGTAAACACAAGTTGATTTTAAGCAACATGTACTCAATTCAAGAACTCATTGCGCATGCCTCTCCGGCTAACGGTCCCGAACGTCTAACCAGCTTTATATGGCACTTCCGTTCTCTGTTCTCTACTCAAATATTTGCGGTCTGTCCGACGGTCTCAACCAAATTGGCCAAGTGACAGCTGGCCAATTGTTGAAGTGTCTTCCGAGTTACCCCTCTCTTTTCCTGCTCCTCTCAATTGCTTTTGTCTTTTCCTAATGCATTTTGGCTGCACTTGATATCCATAATATCTGTTTGACCTGCACTTGCCACAGTTTTGTGTCTTGGTCTGTTTAACGGTGCGTAATGGGGTCTGTCACTTGCAACCGAACTTCCATCTAGGTTCACTAATTACCATTCATTAAAGTCTATCTAAAGTGTCACATCTTTACACATTGCTAGACTGTCTTCTGTCTGCTTTTATGTTCGACTGATTCAGCATAAAATTTTAACTGTCATAGAAATGTTCACTTTTACTAATTTCAAAATATCAATACATTGCTGATATGATATCATTCTTTTCTCTTAAATTGCATAAATAGTTGCATTTCGTAGTTAGTTAAGATCGTCACGGGTAACCAAAAAATATATTCTATTTTAATGTTCATCTTCAAATTATTTGGTTTATCATTAATTATATTGAATCTCCAATCTAGATCTTCACTATAGTTTTGTCTAATTACGGTCTGTTGTGCTATTATCTTGTCAGACATATGACTCAGTTCCATTAACCAATAGACCATTAACACAGTCCATGCTATCCTCCAGAAGGTATAATTTTAAGTTACATCATAGTGTGGCAATCCTAGACTGAATTTGGGCTACAGCACAAACAATTGCTTCAGTTCCAAGCCCATTTCTTGGCATCGATCCTTTTACTGCCGTTCTTAGCTGAAGCAAGTTCGTTGCCTAAGTCTTTTGATTTTCCTTGGCTATTGCCACAACAACAGTAGGACATGAAGAGAATCCGCTTCCGTTTGTTCCGTTTCGCACGTATAAAATTTTCTCACATAGTCATAAGTATTTAGGGTGTATTTATGGCCCAGGATTAGGACCTGGCCCAGACTGTCAAATATTTGGAAATAGTCGCTGGAAAACCCAAGAAATGAAAGGCACATGTTGAGCCTGCAATTAGCACAATTTTCCCAAGAACTAGCGGAAATATCTCTATACCCCTGGCAAGTTCAAGTCGCATGCGATCAGGTAACGATCGATCGTTTTGAATTCGCCGCAAAAGTTTAGGCCAAGACTGCCGAGCCGCCTTATGTCGGCAAATCGACGGCGTTGCGCCTATGCGACTTGTGCCGGCTGCTGCGTCTGATAAACCCGCTAAGCTTTTAGTATGTTTTCAACTGTGGCGCGGTGTAGACGTTGAGGTTGCCGTGAGAGCTGCCAGTTTATATAGGTATAGTGTATGCGTATGTGTGAAAAGAGTATGTATAGGTGTGTGTGTGTGAAAGCCGTTAAGAAGTCTTTCGGCCAACGAACGAGCCAACAGAGAGACGAAGACTAAAAGAAGCAGAAGGAAAACACGGTGTAAAATAAAATCTGTAAAACGGGCACGTCGCGCTATTTTATTTTCATCTCTTTTGTTGTACTTTTCTACCTATCTAACTACAATATGTGTTGCTCTTTCTCTCTATCTCTCTCTCTATCTCTCTCGCTATTTATCTGTTGCGACTCTCTACCTTCTATCGGCCTCCGTTTTGCCTTTTCTGCTGGCGTGTCTTGTGGTCTTCGTCTCTTGGTATGTTGGCTTATAAGTGACTGTATGTGTATGTGTGTGTGTGAATGCGCTTGCCAACCTGTGTGTGTATGTGTGTGTGTGTGTGTATGCGAGTGTGTGAGTGTGTGAGCCGATTGAAACTTCAGGTGCAGTCGCGTTGAATTTCTTGAACAAGTTTCAGTCAGAGTTTGGCCTTCGTCTGGCATGGTACAGTATACGCATTGTGCTCCCGTTGCCGAATAATTCTTCGATCAGACCCAAAACTAATAATTGACAGTGTCAGTGTCTGTGTGTCTCTATCTCTCTCTCTGCAACTGTGTGTGTGTGTGTGTGCCTCTCAAACTGGATTTCTTTACAATTGTTTCTGCACTACTTACATACAGTGAATGTGAATGTATGTGTTACTGTGTGTGCCAAAAGGATTTGTGTTTAAAGTTTTTTTTTCGCCAATCGAAACGCGTTCAACTCTGCGAAAAATATTTGACGAAATGAATATATTTTTAAAACAATAAAAAACTCAACTACAGACTCATAACGAAGACTACGAATTAAAATATTTAATATTTGTGCAAGAAATCTAAGATAAATATATATTTTTTTTTAACAATTCCAAAGTGAAAAAATTAAATAAAATTATTATAAATAATTTATTAATGCAACAATTTCAAACGACAAAGAGGACGAATACCACAGTGGACTTATACTGGAATATGTTCAGGAAATAAATGCTAGTGCTAATCTGAGGTTACTTCTTCCACTTCTTCTGGTTGAGTAGACTTACAGTAAGCTAGTGGTTCATTGTCATTGATCTGAGGTTTTTGCTCGAGTTTATCCAAGCGAAGTTAGCTGAACTTAAGCTGAACAGCTACGAGTACTGTGAGTTTCGTTGCCGTTCTTATTCGTAATCTTCTTCTCATTGTTGTTCAGTCCATTAACTTGTCTGTGGCATTTGCACTTGACGTTAACTGACATTAGAATATGTACGAGAAGTACTAGTAGAGTACAACTTATACTTCATACTAACTTCGCATGCCAGCTGCGCATTTACGCTCCCATTAACCAGGTAGAAATTATACTCACACATACACACACACGGCAAGGGGAAACAGTAACAAGTGTTTTGAGCAATGACCAAAGAAATTGAGGCAGAAGAATGTTGGGAAAGAGGGAGCGAACAACAGCAGTAACAGTAGCAAGTAATATACTTAAAAGAAGAAGATGAAAATTGCAGCATTTGTATAGATTCTTATATTGGCAAATTTCAAGTTTGTTGCCTAAGTCTTTTGTTTGCCACAACCAAATCTTAAGGGAGAGCAATATTCTTCTTTTAATTAACATAAATATTTTTTTCTTAGATTTCTTTTACACATTTATAAATGTGTACCCATTGCCGTCTTAAGGCCTTTAACGCATTCTGAAAACGTGCTTAGACTCGGCTAAGAGGCTCAGGTGCTTGTCTCTGGCATGCATAATTAATGGATTTCTAGCCGAAGCCCATTTAAATATTATAGAACACTGCATAAGCCTGTTGTTCGTTTCATAAATTCAATAAAATTGTATGTGTCGCGACGAAGTCTATTTTTGGAACCTCAGCTTTCGACTTAAATTCAACCCAACTTTCAACTATCTCTTCGCAGTGCAACAACGTTGGCCTTGTGCTTAAAACAAATCGAAACAAAAAACATATAACCATAAGCACAGCAGACAAAGTAAATAATCAATATATTTAATCATAAATATATATATAAAATTTAACTAAAAGTTGCCATAAACATCGAAACCAACAACAACAACAACAAAACTTAGCTATAAACTGTGCAACAGTGTTGCATACGAAACGAGGAAACTTCAAGGATAACCAGCTGACATGCCACATAAATTGGATTACTAAAAGGCAGTTCCAGTTATACATAATCAACTTGCATATATATACACCTCGTATATATAAAGACTGCACATTAAAAAAGGTGAGTTGCATACGCTTTAAAGGGTTTTCGCAAAAGAACAGGAAATATTTTTATTATGCGATACGTTTTTTTTCTCTGCTTGATTCTTGATTGGGTTGAGATCATAGCATTTTTTTTATATTGATAGTTGACTTTGTTGGGTTGCCTGAAGTCTGACATCATGATTCAAACCTGAGTTCAAATGTTGAAAATTGGCATTTCATGGCACGCCCTCTACACTGCTCATTGCACAGCAATGCGATTGTTTATCGGAATTGTTATCGATAAACAATAGCTAGATATTGCTTATATATTAATCGGATATTATTATAATAACTATGCAAATGGCACGCTTTCATTTTGTTAAGAGAGATAGAGAGAGAGACCAACATTCAAATTGCTTCGGCCATTTTAATTGTGTTTAGGTAATTGATTGATTGATTCATGATTGAGGCGATGAGGGAGAGAGTCAGAATACTTGTCTGCTGGAGAAGTGCCGTATAAGTAGCACAACAGCAATCAACATGGAAGAACAATTTCTTTTACTTTCTAGAAAACGAAACGAAACAAAACAAAAGAGCCGCATTCAGTTTGTCAGTCAGTCAGTCAGTCAGTCGTTCATTCATTCATTCAGTCCAACAGTCGGTCTGTCAGTTTGTCACATTTATTCAATAAAGGCCAAGTCAACTTCCAAGTGGAGACTCAAAAAGCGAGAGCGCCGCGCCACAAAGCGTTAACCTCAATTATTTCCCCAAGACGCACTCGCCGCGATTTGTTGCTTAATACCTACAGCAGAAGAAAACAACAATAACAACAACAAAATAACAAAAGACTTCTTGTTATTGTTGTTGCTTTGGTTATATAGAAAATTTCACTAACTGGAAGTGAAAAGCAGAACAAATGACGTGCGAGCTGTCTCTCTTTCCTCCACCTCCACCTCCACCTCCACCGCCACCGCCACCTCCCCCACTCCGATCACAATTCTGTAAACAAAAAATCCAAAGAAAATAAATTTCAACTTTTTGGCAAGCATTTTTATACGCTGAGTTCATATTTGATACTGGCAAATAAAAATAAACCCGTTTCATGGTATCTTTAGTATGAAAAAAAGTTTATAGATGAGTTCTGCTCAACATTTTAGTTAAATGAAATGGAATGAAATATGTATTTTTCGTGTTGCGGTTTCGAAACCCGTGGAACTTGTTTTCGCTTGTGTTTTATGGGCTAAGTTTCAATGATTAGTCATAATCTGTATATTAACAACTGAATGAAATGAATGAAGCGGATTCTGAGTGCCTGAGTCTGGCTACAGTTTATGGCTTATTACTTTCCCCTTCGTTACACGCAGTTCAAAGTAATTTTGGGGTTTCGCTTTCAATTTATTTCGTTGAATTAATCTATTGACTCATTGAACTAATCCACATTCCATTCCTGTAAATTCGAATTTCCCAGAACCGCCTCAGCCCAATCCCAACTACTATTATTGTTTCCTTCTATAAATATCAACTGACGCCTCGATGACGATCCCCGTCCAACCCTCTGAATCGTAACTGAAATCGAATTCCAACCCCAGTCTCAGACAGGTAATGGGAAAAGTGGCAACTACGAGATTTGGTTACCTGCTGCTAGGTGCCAGAAGTCAGTCGAAGGCAATTGAAATTGGACACATTTGAAGAATTTGCTGTAGACGATTCTGACAAATAGACAACAATACATCAAGCGTCAGTTAGCCAAGTTAGGGTTCAGACCAAAGGGGCCTATTTGACTCATCAGATCAGAAGATCTATTCAGTTGATTTGTGATTTGGATGAGGAAAGAAGTGCGATTCGTGTCTTGAGTCTTTCTTGCTCTCTGGACTGACATGCGAGCTGGCTATTATGCTTAGCAGCAATCATGAAATAATTATATACCATGTGTATACGATATATTTTTGAATTTCAATCAACATCATTTTCTAATCAACAACTTTTCCTTAACAATGAAAGTTCCCAGCTGTCGCGTCTAGTCTCCGCGTTTCCGACTTTTCGGCCAGTGAAAGTGCTTTGCAGACTGAGGCTTATTCTAAAAGCGAATTAATGCGGCCCATAAGCATCTTTTGTGCGAGTGGAAAGACAAATAAAATAAAAAAAATATATATAATGTACAACTGAAAAAGCAGCTTAATCATCTTGAAAAAGAGTTGACAGTGTCGCGCACTTGTACTTGCTATACGAGTAAGTTTCATAGGGTTTTCCGACTTCATCATCATCATCATCATTATTATTATTTCTGTGTGTTTGTGAGGTGGGCGCTTTCTCGGCGCCGTCGTCGATTAGTTACAATTGACACGAAAAATTTTCCTCTTTTTCTCTTTCATTTGGTTTGTTTTCATAAAATTGTATATATACATTTCTATTATAATTGTGAGAATTATTTGTGTGTGTCTGCTACATAATGCAGTAAGAAAGTGGATCTCTTCAGCGTCCGGCAAAACGTTTTGACACTGTCATTGTCGACAATTGTTCAACACACACACACACTTTTAAAATAATTAAGCATTGTGGAGTAAACTTGAGGTGTGGTGTGGTGGGAGGTGTTGATATCATGTTAACAGTAAAAGTATATTATCTTTGTAAAAATTAAAAGAAAAATAGCATCAGTAAATATTGAAATAGTTTGCATACATTCATGTTTCCTCCTCATAGTCAAAACAGACAACAAACTTAGACAACAAACTTTGTTGGTTATCTCACATTCCCAACTTCACAATCAAATCAAAAGACTTAGACAACAAACTTTGCAGCAAGCTCAACCTTTACCCGTATCATGAATCTTTTATTATTTGTATGTCACTTATCATATTCTCTGCGCTATTTCTGCTGCTGCCACACAGTCAAATCAAAAGACTTAAACAACAAACTTGTGCATTCATTTGGCCAACACTCACTTTCGACTTACAGCCGAAATTTCAAACATAAATAACTTGGCTAAAAAAAGCTATACAATTCACATGACTGCTTCACACCACACCGCACACTACTACACACACTCCACACGCACACACACACACACCCTCAGCATTATGCTTGACTCTTGACTTGTCTGCCTGCATATTTATTTACCAAGTTGACTGCCATCTTCGAGTTTGGCATATTTTGCCGCGTTGCGTCTTGAATTTCAAAAAAAGTCACAATATCCAAAAAGGAGGAAAGAAGAGTTGTTGACTGCCAGCCACGCTCGATCATGATAGGCGGCTGCATGATATCACAGCTGCGTTTTGGCCACCGCAACACTGACTTCACTCTCGCCACACGTTTGAGGGAGTTGGTATATCTGTGTGCGAGTGTGTTAGTGTGTGGCAAGTGTGCTTCAGGTGCGGCATGTTGCATATTTAGCATTATTGTTTTGCTGTCGATTTTCATATGGAGTTGTGAGCAAGTTTCTTCACTTTGGTTTTCATGTAATGAAAACATTGCAAGGCAAAACTTTTTCTTGTCTATTTACAAATTAAACATTAATTGCGCCTACCGACTACGCCTTCCCTCTCCCCTCCATTGCTTGCCTCCCGCCTGGACTCTGCCTGCCTCTGACTGCATTGTGAAAGCGTCGGGCAGTAGAAATCATTTGACCATTTGTGTATGTGTTTGTGCCGTGTTGTATTTCGGATTCGGATTCGGCTTCAGATTGTGTTTGTGGTTGTGGTTGTGGTGGTGTTTGAGTTTCAGTTTATGTTTGTGTTGTGCATAACTATCGTCAGTTGGTGGCTGCACATGAAAATAAACATTGTTTTTATGGCTAAAACATACATGCAGCTAGTTGATGGTGCAGCTGCCACTGCCACTGCCACTTCCACCAAGACGACACGACGCATCGGTGGCAAGTTAACCATAAGATAAACACCCAATCCCAAAAGCATCGCCATGATTTGGAGAGTGAAACTGTTTGATCGACTCTTGCACATTTGGCCAACTCAAACTGGACTCTCCAATTGCAGATATATGTATGTATCTACCAATGAACAAAATCGCAGTAAATGAAAGCAGCGCGTAAACTTGTAATCGACGGCTAAGCTAATGGCGGTAATTTGTATGTTGGCAATTAGACTGTCTGTCTGTCAGTTCTTTTCAATTGCACAGTCACCACAAATTGTATGCGCACACCGCAGCACGACCTTCGCAGCTCATTAGACCCTTCGACCCGCCACAACATCCAATAACAAAGTCTTCAGACTACATTATTTATGGCAACCCAAATACCAAACACACTCAAAATGCTACATGCCACAAAGCCCGAAACTAGTTCAATGGGGCTGCCCAGCTGGTTTCAGTTTTATTTTTTTTTCCTCACTCGCAACTTGAAGTGTCTCTTGTGGCTTGTGGCAGAGCTGGACAGCGGCACCGCGGGCTTGCAGCTGAAGCTGACGGTGGAGCTTGTCTTTTACCTGCGAGCCAAAATTAAACAAAAACACATAAAATTTGAGATCAATAGCAGGCTGAGGGAGCAAGATAGATATAGAGAGCAATCAAGTTGAAATCTCACACAACCCAAAATGAAGATGAAATTTACATAAAAATCTGGTTTCCATTTTGTAGAATTTTTTCGGCTCGCAGCAAATACAATTCCATTCCATTCGATACGATTGACTGAGTTGAACTGTTGCCATTAAGTCTACTAAGAGTCCATAACGGTTTCAATGCGGATATTGAAATATTCTGTTTTGGAATTTTTATTTCCACTGCAAATGAGAGTGAATTCAATTTTATGTTGAGAAAATAAAATTGGTCAATTCGAAAATTAGAAAAGAATTTTACAATATTTCATCACTTCGATTTAAATCTTGATTAGATTTCTGGAACCCCTACGCTTTTTTGCATATCCAGTTTTCTGTGATTTGTTTCGCTTTTCCTGCACTGTCAGTTGATCCAGTTTTTTACTATCTCTATTAATTTCATACTCACTTGCCCCGACTGCTCCTTTTGCAATCAACCCAATTTCTCGATTAGCGTGCGCTTCGTCATGAAACCCCAATTGACCTTCAAGATTGGCTGTAAATTCATAAATAAAAAAAGCTAGAAATAAAACTGAAACTAATAAATTTTTTTTTGTTCATTAGTTGGGCGGGTCGGAACTTGTTTTCAATTTTTTTGTTTGGCATAGTTGCTGTGGGTCCATGGGGTTGTTGTGTGTGTGTGTGTTGTGGCCAATATTGACTGACTGAGTGACCAAAGCACCAGACGCCAAACAAGTGCTCAAGTGAAAGTTCAGCTTTGCAGTTTGAATGAGCCAAAACCAAAAAAAGAAGAAAAAAAAAACATGAAATACAAAATATATCTACAAAAACTGGTAAATAAACCTCGGCCAACAGTTGCCAATGTGAAATGGAAAACTAAACGCGGCCCATAAAATGCAAGCCGGCAGCAGCTGCTGGCAAAAATAAATACATAAAAAAATGTTTTCAAAAATTATTTACCCGTTGACTTTTACCATTTGTCTGCATGCTCTATCTATGTAGTTGTAGTTGTAGCGAGAGCCTACTGTATTGTTTGCCAGTCAGCCACAGTCACAGTCACAGCCACATTTAGTCATCGTCTATGTTTTGCTTGCTGCGCTTAAATGTCGAAGGTGTCATCAATAATGGGGGCCCCTGCCCCCAGAAAAACTCTCGACCGGTTTGCCTGATGCTGTTCCTCTTCGTTATGTTGTTTTTTCTGTTTTTCTGTATTTTTTTTGATTTTGTCATTGTTTGTTGTGGTTGAGATGTTGCCTCGTCTTTGGTTTTTCATTTAAACGCTTTGCATATGCCTGAAAATTTGAATTCGGTTTTTGATTGACGCTCTCCATGAGTCGCAGTGTTTTCAGTTGCCTTGCGGAATTGCGAAATGACTTGGCAGACAGCGTGGCCAAAGCTTTTTTAACCATTTTTTTTGTTGCTTAATGCCAAGAGTTGATGCAGAAGATCTCTGAGTTGCATACTGATCCACATCTAAGCAATTGACAGACCATATATCATAATATTAGCTTTAGTTTTTTTTAATTTCCTCGCATCTGTAAAGGTCTTCAGTTGTTGCTCTCAAGTTCGTTGCCTAAGTCTTTCGTTTGAGCTGTCAAATATCTAAGCAAATCAACAGCTATTGGCATGTTTTGCATATTTTAAAGTTCTCTTATCGTTTATCATCGCCATAAAAATACAATTTCAAATCAGCTGTGGCAATATGATATGAGGGGATAAGCATCTTGAAGTTAAATAATCGCTTTATCAATAGACCCGTAAAGGTGTCATGCCTGATGATTACGAAAAAGGTGTAAACGTAACAACAACAAGACGATTGCAGCAACTACAACAACTTCAACTTCCCATGCCGCCCATTTTCATGTAAATGTATGGGGAATATTGCGAAATGAATTGGCGCATAATCCAGACATATTGTAGCGCATATGGATGCATAATCAAACTTTAATTAAAAAGCCATAAACCAAAGCGAACATTTCAAAACCTTTCACTCTCCGCCGCCACTTTATTAACATGCTAAATATGTTTCAAATTAAAGCTTTACGTTTATTTATTAGGCGCACATAGCATCGGCTGTGACAGCTCAAATTTGCATATTGCAGTTTGTGAGGAAAAAGGGGGATGCAGATTAGAGATGGGATCATCACAGTTACAAAAAAAAGTTCAGGCTCAAATAAAGATTTGGGTATATACAATGTAAAACATAAACAAAAATTTAAGTTAAGCAGATGAGCAGTGAAAAGTTTTGATTTAGTCAAAAATGCATTTTAGAGATACTTTGAGTACACTTTTTAACATATCTCTGGAAATACTCATCAGAAACAACTCAAATAAAAAGCAAAATGCTAGTTTTGAGTTTCACAGTCGATTGGAGTCAAAAGGTTGGGGTTGAAAATGTTTTCGATTTTTACTTTGAGTACACTTTTTAACATATCTCTGGAAATACTCATCAGAAACAACTCAAATAAAAAGCAAAATGCTAGTTTTGAGTTTCACAGTCGATTGGAGTCAAAAGGTTGGGGTTGAAAATGTTTCGATTTTCAATGATATTTGTCAACGGGTTAGTATGAAAAATGGCTCAAAAAAGACAAAAAATATAATACGCTTAGTTTAATGAAACTTTGAATGCAGTTTGGAAATCTCAATTAAATCATTGACAAAAAATTAAAATTCATTAAAATCGGTTGAGTTTTGGTGATGTTTTCGTACTTTAAAGTGAAGATGTGACAATTTTTGAGGAAATTTTCATTTTTGTGCACTTTTTGGATATATCTCTGCAAATACTCATCAGAATCATATCAAAATAGTATCGTTTTAATTGGTATTAATAACATTACCAAACATCTAAATTTCATTAAAATCGATTAAGTTTTGCAAAAGTTATTTCAGTTGAAAGTAAGGTGTAAATTGTTATTAAGAAATTTGGGAGAATTGGATCCTTTTCTATCACTCTTCTGAACATATCTCAAGAATTACTCGTCAGAAACACCTCAAATAAAAAGCAAAATGCTAGTTTTGAGTCCAAGAATCGATTTGAGTCAAAAAAAATGGGGTAAACATTTTTTCGTGTTTTGATAATTTTATCAAGGGGTTAGTATGCAAAACTGGTCAAAAATACCGACAAATCTAAACTGCCGATTTTCAAAACCATTTAGGGAAAGCCAAATTTCATCAAAATCGGTTAAGAAATGACCAAGTTATGGCATTTTAAAGTTACAAGGAATGTGATATTCAGGAAAATGTCATTTTGAGGCGTTTTGACACTTATTCTTGCCCACGTCTCTGGAAATACTCATCGGAAAGCCCTCAAATAAGAAGCAAATGGTAGTTTTGAATCCTAGAAAATATTTTGGGGAAAATTCAAAATTCATCAAAATAGGAGGAATTTTACCAAAGTTATGGCAGCTTGAAAATGTTGTTTTGGCCATTGAATTGCCTTTTGGCATAGTTCGTGCTTCGGTTCGATTCGTGCTCAGAGTTTAAATTCATTAGCTATGATTATATAAGCAAAATATTTGCCGGGGTGTTGACTTCTAACTGACTGCTAATCGCATTGCCCAGGGGAGGGCGAATGCGTCCCCAGAGAGAGAGAGAGAGAGTCTCAGATACTAATAGAGCAATTTCAATTAGTCATAGAAATGCTGTGATATATAACGGAAATCACAGTTAAGCACAGTTACGAGGCGTTAACAGTTTGAACAGATTTATTTTGGGTGTCGATAGAAATATAACAAATTGAAAGATTATTTAACAAATTAAGCAACAGCTTAGTTAAATGTTTCAATGATATGGCTGACAATAAATGTGTGCGTGTTTCGACTTTGACTCATCTCAACGAATTAATGTCAATGTTGAAAAGACCTTCGCTTGCTCAGTTTAGCTAATGACAATGCTCTTTTTGGCCATGCCCAATCGACCCACGCCCCCAAATTAACGCTGTCGGTGCTTCATTAAGCAAACAAAATAAATATATTTTTCCACATGCATACATATGCATGTCTGAGCTTGTCGTCTATAAACAAGACTCTGCCACGACATATGTACAATTTTTGGCGCCTTTCCGCAGACTTGACTGAACAATGGCAGATATCACCCACACATGGCAAATATTTGTGTTACAACAAGAAAAACAACAGCAACAACAATGATAGCAACATGTTGGCATAGCTTCTAGCCAGTTTTGTTGGCTGCAAGTTGCTTTCTGGGCCAAACCACATAGTCGGCTAATTGCAGCAACAACATGAGGCGCAGCTGCCGGCTAAAAATGTGGCCACAACAGCTGCAGCCTGCAGACTTGCAACTTGACTTCAAAGCGGTTGCATGCTCTGTAATTAAACCACTGATGGGGTATACTGAGCTGGTATTTTATACATATAAAATATCTATTAGTTGAGCAGGAATTTGTGGAATAAATTGTGCAAAATCAAAATAAAATTGCGCTAGAGAAAATTCAACAAAGATATATGATAAATTTATGCGCATTGCATAATTTAGGCAATCAAGCAACATTCCCTCCTCTTGCTCTTAGCCAAAACATAAGTACGGGAGAAGCTTAAATTATCAACTTTAATTAACACCGAATGCTGCCGAGGATTGTGATGCCGTGTGGTGCGTGCAGAGTTTACTTGCAAATTAATTTGCCTTTCAATCGAAACTGAAAAGACGCCGCCTTCAGCGACTCGACTCCAACAGCTCCACCGACGCCGTAAGCCGCTTTCAGTGTAATTTGGCTTAAGTTTCAGACTTTCGCATGCAATATAATCAAAGTTATCTAATAAGTATTGTTGTAGCTAAATTTACATGTGTGTTTGTGTGTATCTGTGTGTGTGTCGCCATTGGCAAATGAAACATGTGCAAGGTGCTGAGCTGTACAACCTTCGCGTTTGACTAAATTTTAAGCTGAGACTTGAGATTGTTTCTTGACTGTGTGAGTGTGTATGTGTGTGTGGCTGTATGCGTGTGTGTGTGTGTGGAGTTTTTGTTTGCGGAAGTTTGTCAATGGAGCGACCCAGTCCAGTATCAGATATATCTTGAGCTATAGGATTGCATGCGGCTCGCAGTAAAAGCAATAAAGCAAAACAAAAGACTTCGGCAACAAACTTGATTTAAATTTTTATTGAAATTTCAAATTAAAGGGAATTGTGCAACAAACAATAATACATTATAATAAGTGAAACATGTGGCAAAATAATTTTCGTTTATTTAATAATTATATTTAAATTTTAATAGTTCTGCTGAAGCCGCTACTAAAGTGTCAGAGGTATATGTTTTGCGTTCTCAGAGCCAAGATATTGCCGCTTAATTCTTATTCCGAGAGATGCGAGCGAAAAACACGTTGAGCTGTTAGAAAAGTAACAAACAAAAATGATGTACTATGTGTTAGTTATAATTACTAGACAATAACGGCAACCTTGCGCCTCGAGCTCAGCTTACAGTGCGACAGAAATGACAGACCATATGACTTATTTTGCATGCCATATGAATGAAAAGGCACATAACAAGTCTGTCTGGGCATTTATAGCAACAATGAGATATAAGTGAACTACAGAGTTCAGACAGACACGCACTCGTGATTTATGACAACAATGCAAAAAGAGCCTTAAACTTTGTCCAGAGGGGCTGTCAAAGAGAGAGGTGTCTCTCTCTCTCTCTCTCTCTGCTCGTATTTATATGACTTGATAGGAAGCCAAATGCGCTTGACTTTTTGAGCTTATGAACATTGGAGAAGGGGATTTGTGAACTGCTCAACAACTAAGCTTTAAAGTCAACTTCAATTGAAGTTTTGTGGAAAACTGGTTTTTGGAAATTAGGAGCAAATGTTTTTAGCGCGTTGAAAGATGAAATTAATCTGTTTAACATACTTTTCGCCTCTAAACATTTTTTCATTTCTCCACAGAATATTTACAACTCAATTTCCAAATCGAAATTCCATTCAGCATTTTGCGCGAAACGAAATATATTAACCTGCCATTAGTTAAGTTTATTGCTTGACAGCGACCTCGACTTTAGTTAGTCGACGGTATGCAAATGTTGTTGTTGTTGTTGTTGTATGACTTGAATAATGCGGTTTAAGCATGGCCAACAGCAGAAACTTTCTAAACCGCATTCACTAAGCATTCAAGCCACAAAACACGTGCTAAGCTCAAATACTCGAAATGTGAACAGATTGCTAATCGTTTAAGCATTTATATAGAAAATATAAGATATGAAAAAAAAATAAACCTGAATCGATGTCATGCGCGCTTTTTTATCTGGGGTGTGAATAAGTCAACCAGTTTTCGGCAAATTCAATTCGATTATATATTTATTTTATTATTAGTTTGTGGGGCTAGGCAGGCATTTGAAATGCCAACTTAGAATAATTTGTTGTTTGTTTAATTTTCTGTTACTTATCTCGTTACAAATTGCGTTTATTCCAGACTGCCCCATTCAACTCTAATTGGCATCCAATCGGCAACATGGCCAAGTCGACGGCAGCCAATTTCCATTGGCTGGCCGCTTTGCTGTCGTCGTTGTCGTTGCTGCTCTTGGTGATCGGCAGAGCCACAGCAGATGAGGCGTTTTCATGTCCAAATGGTAAGTTCACTCAATCCCATTCACATTCAACTTGAAATCCGAATCGAATGCTGCATTCGTCCAAAACATTTCAGAGTGAAGCACGTGCGTGCCTCGCCAAGTTGCTTCAGGTGTGGCACAAACATTGCGCATAAATCAAAGCGAAACAAAAAATCATTGTAATTACGAGTATATGGCCAAAACGGATGTTGTTTGGGCCCTGCAAATTGGCTTTGATTTCCGTCGCTTTAATTGGCTTCTTTTTGGCGGTTTTATAGCCAAGTTTAGCAATGTTCTGCAAACTTGCAATTATGTATTTCATTTTCAAACTTTGATTTGACTTTGTTTCAAATATTTAATAATAGTTTATAGTCGTTTCCGATTTCAGTCAAAACTTAGAGCTGCTTTGAAATTCCAGTAAATATTTCAGATCAAAATGATAATCGGGCTGTAAATATTTTAATGGATTTTCATTCTTTTGCCTTGCTTTTCATAGTGATTAGCTATTTAAACATGGAAAACAGCAGCATCACTCGTTGAGTAAAGTAAATGGAAAAACCTTGTTCCAACTAATAATTACATGCAGAATTAATAATTTCCTGCTGTCTTTGGAATGAAAAAAAGTCGAAATATAAATGAATGAAATCGTGATAATTCAGATTTTCTTTGCTGATCGATGATGCTGTGTTTTTCCACTTACCATGATAAGCCTTGATCTCGACCAGAGTTTCAAGAGCTAATGAGATTGCTAATTATGTTTGCTGTGTTGTGTTATGTTATGTTCTTGTAGGATTCTTGTATCTTTTCATCGACTTATTTTAAACCTGCCATAAACATCGCACACACTTGTGCCATAAAAATGCCAGTACGTCTTTATCACTAATGACAGATCTACAAATCCAAAGTAACCCGTCAAACGGGTTAGCCAGATCTAAAAAATCTGCCACATTTTGGCCATAACAAATGAACAAAAAAGCAGAAATGGAATTGTAAGAATTGTGGCTAAGCTGACGGAAATGCTCTAATAACTAATCAATCAATATTATTGTACAACTATTTCTATATGTATTTGTGATGGTTCGTAATGCAGTCAACACTTGCTGAGGCCTTTCACTCGCTGGCCACCTACAACAGTCAGTTAACTTGAGTTAAGCTAAGTTGGCAATAGCGATAACGGTTATTACATATGCCAAACTGGTTGCCACTCGCAATGTTGTGTGTGCCCCACTGGGCGGTAATGCCAAGAATGCCCCGCCATGAGGCAATGACAGCACAATGTTGAAACGCAAGAACCCAGACAGATGAGCATACACATCATACATACATGTGTATATGTATACTAATACAATTGCACACATAGAGAGTATATGTATGTACTATGAGCCCCTCATCTCTGCCGCTCTCCCTCCTTTTCACTCTCTCCATATGTGAGGCGAGACAAGTTTCGAGGCGAAGAAAACGTTAACGCGCTTTGAAACAAGATTTCTTAACGGTTGTTTAATGCCAAGCCAAGTTTGCCTGACTGACTGACTAACTTGGCTATCGGTTCGCCTTCTGCGCTACACAAGATCTCCTCTCTCCCGCTCTCAATCGCTGTATCCCAAACCCAATCCCTGTCTACATGGCTTGCCACTTAGCGCTGTGGTTCTTGTTGGAATAGCTGTAGCTGCCTCGTATTAACTAGCTGCAGTTGCAGTTGCAGTTGCTTATTAACACTTTTATATGCACACACACACACACACACACACTAACACACAGACAAATACAAGCAAACACCTGCCAACGTAGCCACCAGCCACCAACAGGCAGGCAAGCAGCCAAAACAAGTTCGTTGCCTAAGTCTTTTGATATTTGTGTTACGTTGGCTATGTTTTTGATTCATATGCAAGGCAGCTTTTGTCTGTGTATGCCGCTGTGAGATGGTGTTAGTATATATAATATGTATGTAAATGTGTGTGTGTGTGTGACTTGTTTTTAGGTGCAGTTGTGCAAAAAATAGGCCAAACTGTTGGCGGTTGCATTACAGTTTTGTTGTTATAGCTCTTAGCCCGCTTAAGCTTTTGCCTTTATTGATGAATCTCACAGAGGCCACAAAGCAAACCACAACATCTAATGGGCGGTTTTATTGATTCCGCACGGTAAATGCAATATCTCAAACCTGTCAGGTGTGCTTATGACGCATACTTTAGACTGCCTCATAAAAATATTGACAGTTGGAAAAGTAGTAAAAAAATTAAAATAAATAATCAAAGATTCATAAAATATTATTTTATTTTTATGATTCTGAAAAAAAACTGTAATTGATTTTTAGATGAGCTATGATTTATGGTAGCCACACCAAAGTGTACCTTTTTATTTATCAAATCAAACTTAAATGGATGGACTGACAGATGAACAAAGCAAACAGACAGAAAATATTATTTGGAAATGAAATGCCACGCATAAGCAAACAGTCGAGAATAAGAAACAGAACTAGAACGGGAATCGACAAGTGATGAGTGGAGATCTCCGACTTTGTAGAATTTCTGGACACGCTTGAGCAAATGCCCAGAACAGAAAGGCAGCTAATTAAATCAACTTCTTGGGGCTGTCTTCCAACTCCCCTGGCAAGTGCAGCATTCTTTGAATGGGTTTGAGTTTCTGGGTCAGCACGCACAATTCAAATGATATATGAGACACTGATAAACAAAAGCCACTTTCCGACACATAGGACACCATGTAAAGCAGTGCGATATTATTTATGATTTTTAAATTTCGGCATTTAGCAAATCATAGACCGTAAAATGCTCAACTGTTTAAACAAATTTGATGGTGGTTTATGGAAGTCAACACTTTTCTAGCAGCCAAGCAAATACTCTGCTTTGAGTTAAATGAACTTTACAATTTGTTGCCAGATTTCAGTTTTAATGAGCGGCCATTGAGAGATGAGCTACTTGGTAATCCCCAATAAAACAGCTAGAATTACAAGAGTTACGTGCTTATCTTTATATACTTTTTGTATGATACATTGTCTACGCTTTCTACGCAATGAAGAAGATATCTTCTGCGTTTCTTCTTTTTTCGTAGATACTTCGGCAAAGATAAATTCGCATTGCCAAGGCAGAAGAAATGCATGGAAAATGAGGTTAATGAATGAAACACAAGAAGATTTATTGCACTTGTGAAACTTATGCGTGCCCAGCCAGGCCAAGGCCCAGACTCAGGCCCGGGGATTTTCACTTTCGTGTTTCGTCAGCGCAACTAAAGAATAAAAACAACAATAAGAATCACATAAAAAACTATGCTGGCCATTAAGTGGATTTCCAAATTACACAAAATAGGACAAAACACGTGAACATTAAAGTCTGTTTATTTGGGTTAAGAGCGCACAACTTTGCGTAAAGATCTACAAAATAAATAATTTATGAACTCGAGTGTAAAATTTATACTAAGAGTGTTGTAGCTAAAGAAATCGATAGAAAAATATGTGAAAACGATTAATAGTTGACTATGATTATTTTCTTAAATTTTAATTAATGAAAATAATTAAGTTCTTTCATATTATTATTATTAATTAGTGAGGTATATTTCATTTAATATAATTCTTTATAATAATGAGCTTGGGCTTTTAATTAGTTTTTGCCAAAAAGTGTTTGTAATTTTTTTAATAAGCAATTTGCATTGTTAATAGCATTTCTGAAGGTGGATAATTGATTCCTTGGCTCAGTTTTTGGTGTTTGCGAAATCTCTTTGATTTGCCTCAAACATAATCCCAGCTTCGCCAAGGTCATTAGATTGTTGGAATTGTCAAAATCCATTCTTACCAAAAATATTCTCACAGTTTAATAGTTAACTAGAACAAGAGCAAGTCTCTCAGTGCTGACATTAAAGAGCTCTTTGCTACTTTTCGTTTGATGAAGTGCAAAAATCTCCACGAAAAACTTGTCATCTATAAGCTTAAGTATTTTGTGAATATCTCTTACTATATATGTTTGAGGCACTCCCAGCTAGTTATGCATTCAAAACATATATATCTACAAGCTTTAAAAATTTTACGTAAGAATTTCTCACATTATTAAATTGTATTGTTTTCATATGATTTCGTCAGCCAGGGCTGAGGTTTTTACTGAGCTTCGTCGAGTGTTAAGCCTGATATTATAAATAGACAATGATCAGGGAGCTGTTTTCAGTTCAGGCAATTGGAGCACGGCTGCTGGCAAATGCAATGCAACTTAAAGCTTGGCTTAGACTACTTGTATAGGCCATAAGAGACGGCTATAAGTGGGACAGAAAAATGGCAGCGAAAAATGAAACATAAGGCGGCAATAACAAGTCACGCAGCAAATTTGCATGGCAAATGGCTTACAAAACTTCCTGGCAAGAATTTCAGATATGTGGCACAATTC
Organism: Drosophila quadrilineata; assembly: GCA_018150725.1. NCBI lineage: Eukaryota > Metazoa > Arthropoda > Insecta > Diptera > Drosophilidae > Drosophila > Drosophila quadrilineata. The sequence continues at coordinate 7,652,016 of JAECWN010000452.1, read as the reverse complement.
AATAAAGCAGTCAACACTCACACACACACACACACTAGTACACTCCCCATTCATGTGTATGGAACAAAAAGAACTGAGAAACCGGCTAACCTTGTCCAGCTGTTGGCTGCACCCAGTCCAAGAGCAATGGAATTTCAGCAGCCATGGCTACCGACGTGGCTTCAATTACTTACAGATAGAGAGAGAGACAGACTTGCATATAGAGAGAGATATACACACACAGCAGCTGTAGGAGTAGATGGAGTGAGATGGCAGATAGACAAACAGTCGATCATTAAATCCAATTACATGAGGTTCTGTTCTGTTGACCGTTGAGTCGTCTTTATTTTCTTGCCATTCGACTGATTTCAATTGAGGCGTGTTGGGAATTCGAAAGAGCCCAAAACTTTACGGCGCTTGAGGTTGCTATTTGGCCAATTGGCACAATGTACGGTTAAAGCCAAGAGACGCTCTTCAACTTTAATTCAAAATTGCTGGCGTAATTCGCCAACAACAAATAAATAAATTGATAAATTGTGGCAAATAGCGGTTTACAGTTGCGCAAAAGATCCACAACTGTATAAATATAAATAAATAAAGAATTTGTCTAGACATTAACGGCGCATCGATAGAGGAAATTGGCCAAGAATAATTGCAGAATTTCAGGAGGTCGCAGCTGTTCAAAAAGTTAATTCGTATTTTGATTATGCAATGTTTGTATTTGGAGTTAACATTTGTCACAACTTGACACAATGATGCCAGGTTAGTTGGCCAAAATCATTTAAAGTACAAGACACAGGCCGAAATTCAAAGTTAAGATGCTGTCAAAGTGCGGACGGGGCGACGAAGAGATCAAGGTAATGGCAGCTAGTTCAAAAAACTTTGTTTTTTCTATATTAAAACTAACTTTTATTATCATCAACTATAAAATAGATCATAATAGAAAATTACCTAACATACCATATAACGGAATAGAAAGTTAATTGTTATTAATTTTTTCTTCTTCTTAATGAAACAACTTAATTTGAAGCGTTTCAAAGTCTTGTTCTGCCTTGGCTTCCATTAAAATTTGCTTCTCTTAATAGATTCTGTTGCCTTTAATCAACATTTACATGGCGATCGTGAAAGTCCCAAACCGAATCGTAACTGGCCAACAGACTGAGCCATGTCAGGCAGAAAACATGAAAAACTGTAACAACTTTTCAGCACCAAAGGCCGTCAACTGATCAGCGTCCAAATGTCTGCTAACAACTTATGTTGACTGTAGTTTTTTTCTCTTTGGTTTTTAAAAACACATTGCGAATTGTTTAAATACTTTTGCTTTTTTTTCGAAATGAATTATAAAGCGTATCGCGCGCCTTGTCGCATATTTTAGTCGATTTGATTTTAAATGAAAGCTGTCAATCAGGCTGACAGAAGGCGGGCAGCAGCAACAACTTTCCCATTTTTACTCAGGAAAACACAACGCATTTAGACTGAGATTGAGGAAAATGAAAGCGCCACATGCTGACCAAATACCTAATTGTAATTAGCCAAAGATACTACTTAAGCAATCTTCAACTTCCACCAGTTATACTATAATGCAATTCGATAAACAACGTTTCATTATCAGTAGAACAACCAATTAAATCTACATATAAACACTTGGCTCATGTGTCACTAGAAAGCCCAGAGCTGTGGAAAGAAACCCAATTATGCTAAACAAGTTGTTCCGATTGAGGTCAGTCTGGTCAGTCAGGTAGAGGAGACCGAGTAGGAGCTCAGCGGGAAGTCAACTCAACTGCAACTGAATGAATTGTTAAGAACTGGTTGAAAGAAGTTTCTGAATTTGATACGATGGGGGAAGATGTACGGCTGTAGCTCGGTTATGGGAAGTAATTTTGTGGAGAGTTTGGAGACTGTTAAGAGTCCAAAAGAACTAGGAGAGATGTCCAAAAACGATAAATAAATTGAAAATTATTATTTATTAAATCACATCATTTTCAAACCTGTTAAAGCTTATAATAAAAAGTTTTAAAAGAATTTCTATTTAATATTTACGACTGACAAGTTGATTAAAGTGAAATTAGCGCAATGAATTATGTATGCATTTTCCCAAAGGTGCTGTGACCTTGCCTAATGTGAATAAATTATCAACCATTTACTATAATATGTATCTTTTTTTTTATTTCATTTACTTACAGGCTGGGAACTGCGCGGCTTAAATTGTTATAAATATTTTAATATCAAACATTCGTGGGAGAAAAGCGCCGAGCTGTGTCGAAGGTGAGTAAAACCATAAGCATAACCAAAATCAGATGATCATTTGAATATCTCTACTCCGAATATAAATCCATATCTGTATATGAACGTATATATATGTCTATAGGAATCTGTATAGGAAGTGGTGGGTTCGACTCTTTATAGACTCTTTATAGACAAAACTTGTTGGCCGGGAAACGTTTACGCTTCAATAATTGCAGCTACCTGTTCTTCTGTGATATCTTTGTATAGACAGATTGATGGATATACTTCAAGTGCCTTGTTGTTGCAACAAAAGTTGCCGTTACGGCAGCACCGCATTGCATTTCCGTTTGCTGCCGCTGACAGTTAACTGTCAATGCCATAGTGGGTTCTGGCCAAAAAGGCAGTTCCACTCCCATTACCATTTCCAAACCCAATCCACCAAGTCAGCAACTTGCCAAGTTCTTGAACAACTTTGTAATTGTTTTGTCGGCCCGACTGGTCACTGGTTGCACTCTTCATAGCAATGCCAATGTAATCGATAAACCAAATCTATATACTCGATGATTCATAATATTATTCATTAGTTCTTTCTTTCCTTCATTCTTTCTCTTCGACTATTTCGGACTTATACTTCGACTTCGAGCGAAAAGAAAGTCGTTGTCGACATGCTCGTCATCGGCAAGCAGTCGATAAGCTTCCGGCGTTTGAGGTACGGCCCCAAAAAAACAATATATAGTATACTATATACTTTGCTACGTCAAGAGAGAAATAACATGCCCGAATCGGTTTTCTGGGTGTTAACCTGCTGTTGACCCAAATACTTGCGCGTGGTCCAGACCTCTCTCTCCCCCTCGCCACTCATCAATAGCTGCACCTGTGCGATTGAGTTAAGAGCGAAGAGAGCTCGTCTCGAATCTTTTTGATCTCTGTGGGGTATTCGGCATGAAAACTGAGAGTGTTTCGATTTGATTGGAACCGAAGTTTATAGTCGGTTATCGATCGTTATTATTTCTGCCCGCTTTTAATGAGCGTGTGAATCGCAGCTGACCGCGGGGCCTGTGGGGTGAAAGTTAAGTCCAATAAATTGGAATTGTTTTCGGCAAAGTTTGCTTAAACCATTTATGAATTCATTGACTTGGCCGCACAGTGTAAATTACACTCGTAGAGCAACCAGTGTCAATGGCCTACGCAATTTCACTTTACAGTCAAGTGTTAAATGGCAATTGACAATTACTTATGCCCGGCACAAGCTGTGCCATCACTATAACCATTCGCCATCTGCATAACCATGGTTGTCAACGGTGTCCAACTATACTGGCCATATGTATCATATGTATATAGTCTAATGTGATCGTCATTTACATGCCGTAGACCTCGCCCCTCTCCAATGACAATTGAAATGCGACTGGCGTTTTATTATTTCTCTACCACAAGTTCAACAACATCACCAACAACTCTAGGGTACAAGTATTTAAAACGAATACGAGTACTCGTAATTTTTTGTAAGTGTTAGATTTGCCAAAAAAAAAAAAAGACAGAAAGTCTGGCAGATATATATCTTTCTAACAGAGCGTATTGTCGTCTTTCTCGAAACTGAAATGTAAAAAAGTTATATACATATTTGTGCTTGGGTGAAAATTTCTTTTATTTCGATGTTTGTTTTATGATTTTGCGTGTACAGCATGCGAAATGCGTAGAATGAAGGAAAGCGGCAAAAAGGCGTTAACATTACAAGTTAACGGAGCTGTGACCAAATAAGTTATATTAAATCAACTACAAACAGGGATTTGGCAAAACTCTCTTCAAACTCGTTTTTTTGGGAGTGGCGCAAAGAAACTCAAACATATGAGCAGCATCGGGGAAGATAATTCATGATTTTGTGTTTGCTGTAAAAATCATAGTCTATAGTGGCTGAAATCGAATGCTATATAATTTAGGCAATATTTAAAATAAGATTCAAACAATCTTATAAGGGTAATCCATTTCAAAATATACTCAGTTATGCAGAAGATGTGTTTTATTGTTTTATTTTCAAACCCTTATTATAGTAATTACTTAATTTTATTACAACGTATTAAATTTCCATTTGTATTATAAATCAATTTGCACACAATTCTGTTAAGTCATCTCTTGGCTCACGTCTCGTATACTTAATATGAAATGTAAGCAAGAAAATGTGTACTGAAGAAAATCAGTTAAAACAGCATTGGAATGTGGTGAAAATATAGCAAGTACAGTCAAGACAAGACAAATTAGCTCAGACAACAAATCGCTAAGTGAACAACTACACAACAATAGCAACAACAACGCAATCTTTTGTCATATAACAACACCTATATACATACATAAGTCTGGGCTTTAGACAGACATCTGTCGTTTTCACTTGGTGCAAGTTATGGCTCAGGGGCGTGCGTATGTGTGTGTGTGTGCAACATGCATAATTTTTGGCATGCAACAGCTGCATTCGCGCAGAAGGCGCGTCAACGGCAGCCCACGCTGCGTATGCGTAATATTTGACAACTGCATGAGAGAGTTGGACTTTGTGAGTCAGTCGAAGTCTCTTTTGTCTGCAAACTCGTTTTTCTCCCTATGGAGAACCGACAATTCAAAAAAAATCTGTTTTGTTTTTTTTTGTATTTTTTGATAAATGAATTGAGTTTTGCGATTGGAAACGAAAGTTTTCTTTTGGCTGTGCCGTAGATTTGGGACAGAGCATAATTAATGCAGCAACAGCAGCTCCGTCAAAAAGAAAGTAAAACGCCTTAGAAATTCGGTTGATGCAGCTGCAGCTTCCCTCTCTTCAGCCACAACAATAGCTATAGTTGCATTTTCTGCTCTTTCATTCCAGATATGGAGCCGAGTTGGTGGCCATCGATAGCTATGCGGAGAACAATGAGACGCTGGCGATAGCACGTGCCAGCGATCCCAATCAGCGGGCTTCGGATAAGTACTGGCTGGGTCTGGCCTCTCTGGATGATCTGCGCACGAATACCCTGGAATCGGCGTCGGGTGCTCTGATCTCACAGTATTCGGGCTTTTGGTCTCTGCAGCAGCCTAAAGCTGAGTCGGGTGAGTGCGTGGCCGCCAGTTTCGCCAGCAAGGCACAGAGTTGGGATCTGGGTACCTGTGAGTCGCTGCTGCCCTTCATGTGCCGTGCCCCCGCCTGTCCCCAGGGATCTCTACACTGCGCCAATGGAAAGTGCATCAATCAGGCCTTCAAGTGTGACGGCAGTGATGATTGCGGCGATGGCACCGATGAGTTGGACTGTCCCGCCCAGTGTCACTATCATATGCAGTCCGGTGGCGATGTCATTGAGACACCCAACTATCCGCATAAGTATGGAGCGCTGAGCAAGTGCAAGTGGACGCTGGAAGGTCCTCTGGGCAGCAATATCATACTGCAGTTCCAGGACTTTGAGACGGAGAAGACCTTCGATACGGTACAGGTGCTGGTTGGTGGACGCACTGAGGACAAATCCGTGTCCCTGGCCACCTTGAGTGGCAAACAGGATTTGGCCACACAACCCTTCGTTTCCGCCTCCAACTTCATGATTGTTAAGTTCACGACCGATGGTAGTGTGGAGCGAAAGGGTTTCCGTGCCACATGGAAGACTGAAGCCAAGAACTGTGGCGGCACCTTGAAGGCCACCCTTCAACGTCAAATCCTCACCTCACCCAACTATCCCAAGTCATATCCCGGCGGTCTCGAATGCCTCTATGTGATCAAGGCTCAGCCTGGCCGCATCATCTCCATTGAGGTCGACGACTTGGACATTGCGCAGGGACGTGATTATCTGCTGATCCGCGACGGAGATTCCCCCATGAGTCGCACCATTGCCCAGCTCACCGGCAAGACAACAGACAACGAGCGTGTCATCATTTCAACTGGCAACTCGCTCTACTTGTACTTCAAGTCTAGTCTCGGAGAGGCGGGCAAGGGATTCAGTCTACGCTACATTCAGGGCTGCAAGGCCACAATCACGGCCAGAAACGGTACTGTCACCTCACCCGCCTTTGGCCTGGCCGACTATCCTAAGAATCAGGAGTGCTTCTTCACAATCAGGAATGGAGCACGCGCTCCTCTCTCCCTCAAATTTGACAAGTTCACCGTCCACAAGAGCGATAATGTGCAGGTCTTTGACGGCTCCTCCACTTCCGGTCTGCGTCTGCACTCCGGCAATGGCTTCACGGGCACAGCTGCACCCAAGCTCACACTGACAGCCTCTTCTGGCGAGATGCTAATCAAATTCACCTCGGATGCCCTACACAATGCAGCGGGGTAAGAGATCTGAAAGATGACCTAACCTTTCTTTTCACTAAACGGATTTTTTTTGTGGGTTTTATAGATGGTCGGCCACGTTCTCGGCTGACTGCCCGGAGCTGCAACCTGGCATTGGAGCCTTAGCCTCCAGTCGCGACACAGCCTTCGGCACGCTGGTCAGCTTCACATGTCCCATTGGACAGGAGTTTGCCACCGGCAAGACGCGTCTGGTTACGGAATGTTTGCCTGGTGGCAACTGGAGTGTCTCCTACATACCCAAGTGTCAGGGTAAGCTCAACATATTTTCCACCCTCCAATCTACCAGCATACTAATTTTGGGATTCTTTCCTACAGAGGTCTACTGCGGTCCTGTGCCACAGATCGATAATGGCTTCTCCATCGGCTCCTCGAATGTCACGTATCGCGGTATTGCCATGTACCAGTGCTATGCCGGCTTCGCCTTCGCCTCCAACGAACCCATCGAGAAGATCTCCTGCCTGCCCGATGGTCGCTGGGAACGTCAGCCCCATTGCATGGCCTCACAGTGTGCCGCTCTCCCCGAAGTGCCCCATGCCAACATGACCCTGCTTAATGGCGGCGGTCGTAGCTATGGCACCATTGTCCAGTACGAGTGCGAGCCCGGCTATGAGCGCAATGGTCATCCAGTGCTCACCTGCATGTCCAATGGCACCTGGAGCGGCGAGGTACCACGTTGCAGCCGCAAGCGTTGCTACGAGTTCCCCGATATCGATAACGGTTTCGTCGTGGATGCTGGCCGTGCCTATAATTTCGGAGATGAGGCTAGGGTGCAGTGCTACAAGGGTTACAAGCTGATTGGCAGCAATATCATGAAGTGCAGCGAGGCGCAGAGGTTTGAGCAGCCCCCCACCTGCGAGGACATCAACGAGTGCAGCTCGTCGCAGTGTGACCTAACCACGACGGAGTGCATGAATACCAATGGCTCATTCCACTGTCAGTGCCGTGCGGGCTTCACTGCCACCACAGAGTGCCGACCTGTGGCGGATCTAGGACTCGGAAATGGCGGTATTCCCGATGACAGCATCACTACCTCCCAAAGTGAGGCAGGTTTCAGCAAGGGTATGCTTCGACTGAACACCGGTGGCTGGTGCGGTGCCTCCTTGGAGCCAGGTGCAAACTGGATTCTCATTGATCTGAAGGCACCCACAATACTGCGTGGTTTCCGCACCATGTCGGTTGAGCGTCCTGGTGGAAACATCGCCTTCAGCTCAGCTGTACGTCTGCAGTACTCCAATGACTTAACGGATGTCTTCAAGGACTATGCCAATCCCGATGGAACTGCTGTGGAGTTCAGGATACTGGAACCTACCCTGTCCATTCTTAATCTGCCGCTACCAATTGAAGCTCGTTATGTGCGCTTCCGCATCCAGGATTACTTTGGTGCGCCCTGCCTGCGCATGGAGCTGATGGGCTGCACCCGCCTTGACTGTGTGGACATCAACGAGTGCAGCAAAGACAATGGCGGCTGTGACCAGAAGTGCATCAATTCACCCGGCAGCTATGCCTGCGCCTGCAACACTGGCTACCAATTGTACACGTCCAATGGCACCGCTGGCTATCACATTGAACGCTCCGAGTCCGGGGAACGCGATGGCGACACCTACCAGAGAAATAAGACCTGTGTGGCAGTCATGTGCCCAGAGCTGCAGGCTCCAGAGAATGGACAACTGCTCAGCGAACGCAACGATTATCATTTCGGAGATGTGGTGAGATTCCAGTGTCACTTTGGCTACATCATGAGCGGCAGCTCGGTGGCACTGTGCCTCTCCAGCGGTCAATGGAATGCCACCGTACCTGAGTGCAACTGTAAGTTAATCCGTGTTGTGTCCTTTGATCCAAATCTGATTTGATTTTTGGTTTTCTGTAGATGCAAAGTGCGTTTCCTTGCCTGATGACAAGCTGGAGGGCTTGACCGTTGCCCGTCCCGATCCTGAGTCGGTGCTGGTGCCATTCCGTGACAATGTGACCATAACCTGTGGTTCTCCTGGCCGTCAATTGCGCCTCACTGCCTCCTCCGGTTTCAGACAATGCGTCTATGATCCCAAACCAGGTCTACCAGACTACTGGTTGTCTGGCATGCAGCCATCCTGTCCACGTGTGGACTGTTATGCACCCATGCCCACGCCTGGAGCCGAGTACGGTCAGTTTGTGGACACACGCTTCCAGAGCAGTTTCTTCTTTGGCTGCCAGAACACCTTCAAGCTGGCTGGAGAGACCCAACGCCATGACAATGTGGTGCGCTGTGGTGCCGATGGCATTTGGGACTTTGGTGACTTACGTTGTGAGGGTCCTGTGTGCGATGATCCTGGCAGACCCGCAGACGGTCGTCAATTGGCACGTAGCTATGAGCAGAGCTCTGAGGTTTACTTCGGTTGCAACCGTCCTGGCTACATTCTCATCAATCCCCGACCGATTACGTGCATCAGGGAACCGGAGTGTAAGGTTATCAAGCCCTTGGGTCTGAGCTCTGGCAGAATTCCAGATTCTGCCATTAATGCCACCTCGGAGCGTCCCAATTACGAGGCCAAGAACATTCGCCTCAACTCAGCCACGGGCTGGTGCGGCAAGCAGGAAGCCTTTACCTATGTGAGTGTGGATCTAGGACAGATCTATCGTGTCAAGGCCATACTGGTCAAGGGTGTGGTCACCAACGATATTGTGGGTCGTCCCACTGAGATTCGGTTCTTCTACAAGCAATCGGAGTCAGAGAACTACGTCGTCTATTTCCCCAACTTTAACCTGACCATGCGGGATCCGGGCAACTACGGTGAGCTGGCCATGATCACTCTGCCCAAGTATGTCCAAGCACGCTTCGTTATTCTGGGCATTGTTAGCTACATGGACAATGCTTGCCTCAAGTTCGAGCTGATGGGTTGCGAGGAACCCAAGCAGGAACCACTGCTGGGCTATGACTACGGATACTCCCCTTGTGTGGACAACGAGCCGCCCATTTTCCAGAACTGCCCACAGCAACCCATCATTGTGCGTCGTGATGAGAATGGAGGCGTCTTGCCCGTTAACTTTACTGAACCCACGGCTGTGGATAACTCTGGCTCGATTGCCCGTCTGGAGATCAAACCTCAGAATTTCCGTACACCCAGTCACATCTTCAAGGACACGGTGGTCAAGTACGTCGCCTTCGATTATGATGGCAACGTGGCCATCTGCGAGATCAACATAACCGTGCCGGATGTGACACCTCCGCTGTTGCAGTGCCCCCAGAGCTACGTGATTGAGCTGGTCGATCGGCAGGAAAGCTACAACGTCAACTTCAATGACACACGCAGCCGAATCAAGACCTCTGACGAGACAGGAGAGGTTCGTCTACAGTTCACCCCTGAACGGGCCTCCATCAAGATGGGCAACTTTGAGAATGTGACCGTGACCGCCACAGACAAGTACAACAACCGGGCTAGCTGCCACTTCCAGGTGTCCATCAAGGCCTCACCATGTGTGGACTGGGAACTGCAGCCGCCAGCCAACGGTGCCATCAATTGCCAGCCCGGAGATCGAGGAATCGAATGCATCGCCACCTGCAAGCCAGGTTTCCGTTTCACGGACGGCGAGCCCCGCAAGAACTTCTCCTGCGAGACCTCGCGACTGTGGCGACCCACATCCGTGGTACCAGACTGCGTGTCCGAGAATACGGAGCAGGCTGCCTATCATGTAACGGCCACCATCACTTATCGCGCGAATGGAGCTGTTGCCCAGTCCTGTCTTGGACAGTACCAGGATGTGCTCGCCCAGCACTACGCCGGACTCAATCAGCTGCTGTCACAGCGCTGTTCCGCTGTCAATGTGAACATGAACGTGACTTTCCTGAAGTCGGTGCCAGCTCTGCTGGAGGAGAATGTGGTCAAGATGGACTTCATACTGTCCATTCTGCCAGCTGTGCGTCAGCCTCAACTTTATGATCTCTGCGGTTCTACCCTCAACCTTATCTTTGATCTGAGCGTGCCGTATGCTAGTGCCGTCATCGATTCTCTGCTCAACATCTCCAATATTGGCAACCAATGCCCTCCACTGCGTGCCCTCAAGTCGCACATCTCGCGCGGATTCAATTGCAATATTGGTGAAGTTTTGAATATGGACACTAGCGATGTGCCGCGCTGTCTGCACTGTCCTGCGGGCACCTATGTATCCGAGGGACAGAACAGCTGCACCTATTGCCCGCGTGGCTACTACCAGAATCGCGATCGCCAAGGCACTTGTCTGCGATGTCCCGCTGGAACCTACACCAAGGAGGAAGGCTCCAAGGCACTCAGCGACTGTATCCCAGTCTGCGGTTATGGTACCTACTCTCCCACTGGCTTGGTGCCCTGCCTGGAGTGCCCACGCAACTCGTTTAGTGCTGAACCACCCACTGGAGGCTTCAAGGATTGCCAGGCCTGTCCTGCGCAGACCTTCACCTATCAGCCATCTGCCGCGAACCGTGCTCTTTGCCGCGCCAAGTGCGCACCCGGCACCTACTCCGCTACCGGCCTGGCTCCGTGCTCGCCCTGCCCATTGCACTACTACCAGAGTGCAACCGGAGCACAGAGCTGCAATGAGTGCCCCAGCAACATGCGTACTGACACCGCTGGCGCCAAGGGAAGGGAACAGTGCAAGCCCGTGGTCTGTGGAGAGGGCGCATGCCATCATGGTGGACTCTGTGTGCCGATGGGCCATGATGTGCAGTGCTTCTGCCCAGCTGGCTTCTCTGGACGTCGCTGCGAACAGGACATCGACGAGTGTGCCTCTCAACCCTGCTACAATGGCGGCCACTGCACGGATCTGCCCCAGGGCTATCGCTGCGAATGCCCCGCCGGCTACTCCGGCATCAATTGCCAGGAGGAGGCCAGTGACTGTGGCAACGACACATGCCCCGCCCGTGCCATGTGCAAGAACGAACCCGGCTTTAAGAATGTGACCTGCCTGTGTCGTAGTGGATACACCGGCGACCAGTGTGATGTGACTATTGATCCCTGCACGGCCAATGGCAATCCCTGCACGAATGGAGCCAGCTGCCTGGCGCTGCAACAAGGACGCTATAAGTGCGAGTGTCTGCCGGGCTGGGAAGGCCTCCATTGCGAGCAGAACATCAATGACTGTGAGGAGAATCCCTGCCTGTTGGGAGCTGCGTGCACCGACTTGGTTAACGACTTCCAGTGCTCGTGCCCGCCAGGATTCACTGGCAAGCGTTGCGAGCAGAAGATCGATCTTTGCCTATCGGAGCCCTGTAAGCATGGTACTTGCGTGGATCGCCTCTTCGACCACGAGTGCGTCTGCCATCCTGGCTGGACGGGAGCTGCCTGTGAGATCAATATCGACGACTGCGATAATCAACCCTGTTCCAATGATGGTGTCTGCGTGGATCTGGTGGACGGCTATAGTTGCAACTGCGAGCCTGGTTACACCGGCAAGAACTGCCAGCACACTATCGATGACTGTGCCTCCAATCCTTGTCAGCATGGCGCCACCTGCGTGGACCAGATCGATGGCTACAGTTGCAAGTGCCGTCCTGGCTTTGTGGGTCTAAGCTGCGAAGCGGAGATTGACGAGTGTCTCAGTGATCCCTGCCATCCCGTGGGCACCGAGCGCTGTCTGGATCTGGACAACAAGTTTAAGTGCGTCTGCCGCGATGGATTCAAGGGACCGCTCTGCGAGACCGACATCGATGACTGCGAGGCACAACCGTGCCTCAACAATGGCCTCTGCCGTGACCGTGTAGGAGGATTCGAATGTGGATGCGCGCCAGGCTGGAGTGGCATGCGCTGCGAGCAGCAGGTGACCACATGCAATCTGCAGGCTCCATGCCAAAACGATGCCAAGTGCATTGACCTGTTCCAGGATTACTTCTGCGTCTGCCCCAGCGGCACCGATGGCAAGAACTGTGAGACGGCTCCCGAACGCTGCATCGGCAATCCCTGTATGCATGGTGGCAAGTGCCAGGACTTTGGCTCCGGCCTCAACTGCAGCTGTGCCGCCGACTACTCCGGTATCGGATGTCAGTATGAATATGATGCCTGCGAGGAGCATGTCTGCCAGAATGGCGCCATCTGTTTGGACAATGGCGCTGGCTACAGCTGCCAGTGCCCTCCTGGGTTCACCGGCAAGAACTGCGAACTGGACATTGTCGACTGCAAGGACAACTCCTGCCCACCCGGTGCCAGCTGTGTGGATCTCACCAATGGCTTCTACTGCCAGTGTCCCTTCAACATGACGGGTGATGATTGTCGCAAGGCCATCCAAGTGGACTACGATCTGTACTTCAGCGACCCTGCCCGCTCTACGGCTGCTCAGGTTGTGCCTTTCCCCACAGGTGAGGCCAACAGCCTGACCGTCGCCATGTGGGTGCAGTTCGCCCAGAAGGATGATACCGGTATTTTCTTCACACTCTATGGTGTTGACTCGGCTCGCATGACCCAGCGACGTCGTCTGCTGCTCCAGGCACACTCCAGCGGTGTGCAGGTCTCACTCTTCGAGGATGTGCCCGATGTGTTCCTCAGCTTCGGTGAGTACACCTCTGTCAACGATGGACAATGGCATCATGTGGCTGTGGTCTGGGACGGTAGTAGTGGTCATCTGCAGTTGATCACGGAGGGATTGATCGCCAGCAAGTTGGAGTACGGTATGGGAGGAACTCTGCCTGCTTATCTGTGGTCGGTCTTGGGCCGCCCTCAGCCTGGACTTACAAAACACGAGCAGTCCTACACAGATGCTGGTTTCCAGGGTACCATTACCAAGGCACAGGTGTGGGCACGTGCTCTCGACATTACCTCTGAGATACAGAAACAGGTGCGCGATTGCCGCTCCGAGCCTGTACTCTATCCTGGCCTAATCCTCAACTGGGCTGGTTATGAGATGACCGTTGGCGGTGTGGAGCGCAATGTGCCTTCGATGTGCGGACAACGCAGATGCCAGGTGGGATACACTGGCGCCAACTGCCAGCAACTCGTCGTGGACAAAGAACCGCCAATTGTGGAGCATTGCCCAGGAGATCTGTGGGTAATTGCCAAGAACGGATCTGCTGTGGTCACTTGGGATGAACCCCATTTCAGCGACAACATTGGTGTCACCAAGATCTATGAACGCAATGGACATCGGTCCGGCACAACTTTGCTCTGGGGCACCTATGACATCACCTACATCGCCTCTGATGCGGCTGGTAACACTGCATCCTGCAGCTTCAGGGTTTCCCTCTTAAGTAAGTCTCTGAAATTATTTTCCCGCAATTTTCAACTAATCTTTGGTTTGATCTCTTTTAGCTGAATTCTGTCCAGCCTTGGCAGATCCCGTCGGTGGCTCTCAGGTTTGCAAGGATTGGGGTGCAGGTGGCCAGTTTAAGGTCTGTGAGATTGCCTGTAACACGGGCCTGAGATTCTCAGAGCAAGTACCCGAGTTCTACACATGCGGAGCCGAAGGTTTCTGGCGTCCCACGCGCGAACCCTCCATGCCTTTGGTCTACCCCTCATGCTCGCCCTCTAAGCCTGCCCAGCGGGTGTTCCGCATCAAGATGCTGTTCCCATCGGATGTACTCTGCAACAAGGCCGGCCAGGCTGTGTTGCGCCAGAAGGTCACCAGCTCGGTAAATGCGCTCAACAGGGACTGGAACTTCTGCTCATATGCCATCGAAGGCACCAGGTAGGTCACAGGCAACTCCTGGTGGAAACTTAGTTTATTTATGAGGTTCGATTTCACAGAGAATGCAAGGATATACAGATCGATGTGAAGTGCGATCACTACCGTGCTGCTCAAAACAATCGTGTGCGTCGTCAGGTCAAGGATGGCGGTGTCTATGTCATGGAGGCCGAAATACCAGTGCTCAAGTAAGTACCAGCGGAAGGGGAAAGCCTTTGAACCATATAAATGTGGGGACTGGTATTTTGTTGTCTATATGTTTATATGTGTATATGTGTGTGTATTATGTGTTATATGTTTCGTGTTTGGTTAACCCCAATTTCTAGCGAGGATGACGAGCTGGCACTGACGGGTCGCCAGGGACGCCAACAAACTGGCGGCGATACATACACGCTGGAAATAGCCTTCCCGGCTGTTAAGTATGTCGAGCAACTCCTTTCACAATCTCCAACAACAACTGCACCCAGCTCCATGCTAGATTAGCCATCTGCACCCAGTTCTCTCTCACTTGCCTTTGACTAATCCAGGCTAATCCCGGCTAGTCCATTGCTCGATTAATGTTTAGCTTAACTCTTGGTTAATTGTGCAGTCTTACAATCACTCGTCTTAGACTAATGTTCAATTCAACACTCAATCAACTTGTCAATCAATCCATCAATCAAGTATTACCGCACCCAGTTTTCTCAGTTGCATCCGACTAATCTATCGTTCAGCTAATACCTTGGTTAATTTACCATCAACCCATCCATCAATCAATCTGTCAATCAAACAATCACAACTGCTTTTACCTAACACTATAATGCGTGCTAACCATCATTATTGTCCACCATTCATTATCAATAATTTCTCTCTCTCTAATCATGTATTCTACTACTTCATTAGTGATCCTGTCATTCATACCTCAACGGGCGAACGCTCCAGCGTCAAACAACTGCTGGAGAAGTTGATCCTGGAGGACGATCAGTTCGCCGTGCAGGACATACTGCCCAACACTGTGCCGGATCCAGCTTCGCTTGAGCTGGGCTCCGAGTATGCCTGTCCTGCTGGTCAGGTGGTCATGATTCCCGACTGTGTTCCTTGTGCCATAGGCACCTTCTACGACGGTGCTAACAAGACGTGTGTGGCCTGTGCTCGCGGCACCTATCAGTCCGAGGCTGGTCAGCTGCAGTGCAGCAAGTGTCCCAGCATTGCTGGACGTCCAGGCGTCACTGCTGGACCTGGAGCAAGATCTGCCTCCGATTGTAAGGAACGCTGCCCGGCTGGCAAGTACTTCGATGCGGAGACGGGTCTGTGCCGCTCCTGCGGTCATGGATTCTATCAACCGAACGAAGGTGCCTTCAGCTGTGAGCTATGCGGCCTGGGACAAACCACACGCTCCACGGAGGCCACCTCTCGCAAGGAATGCCGCGATGAATGCAGCTCTGGTCAACAGCTGGGTGCCGATGGACGCTGTGAACCCTGTCCGCGTGGCACTTACCGCCTGCAGGGAGTGCAACCGTCTTGCGCTGCCTGCCCACTGGGTCGCACCACGCCCAAGGTCGGAGCCAGTTCTGTGGAGGAGTGCACGCTGCCCGTGTGCTCACCTGGTACCTATCTGAATGCCACGCAGAACATGTGCATCGAGTGCCGCAAGGGCTTCTATCAGTCGGAGTCGCAGCAGACCAGCTGCATCCAGTGTCCGCCCAATCACAGCACCAAGATCACCGGTGCTACCTCCAAGAGCGAATGCACCAATCCATGCGAGCACATTGCCGAGGGCAAACCTCACTGCGATATCAATGCCTATTGCATCATGGTTCCAGAGACATCGGACTTCAAGTGCGAGTGCAAGCCTGGCTTTAATGGCACGGGCATGGCTTGTACGGATGTCTGCGATGGTTTCTGCGAGAACTCTGGCACCTGTGTCAAGGATCTCAAGGGCACCCCATCCTGTCGCTGTGTGGGCTCTTTCACTGGTCCCCACTGTGCCGAGCGTTCCGAGTTCGCATACATTGCCGGCGGCATTGCTGGCGCTGTGATCTTCATCATCATCATTGTGCTGCTCATCTGGATGATCTGTGTGCGCTCGACGAAGCGACGTGACCCCAAGAAGATGCTGACACCAGCCATCGATCAGACTGGCTCCCAGGTGAACTTCTACTATGGGGCACACACACCCTACGCGGAGTCCATAGCACCCTCCCATCACAGCACTTACGCCCACTACTACGACGACGAGGAGGATGGCTGGGAGATGCCCAACTTTTACAACGAAACCTACATGAAAGATGGTAAGTTACATCTGGCCTAAAACTCTATATGCTCTGGGATGAGATTACTGAGATTCTGGTTGAATTGACAGGTCTACATGGTGGCAAGATGAGCACATTGGCCAGGTCCAATGCGTCGCTCTATGGAACTAAAGAAGACTTATACGATCGACTGAAACGTCACGCTTACACGGGCAAGAAAGGTGAATACATTAACTTACTAAAATATTTTACGAAATATATTTTATTTAAATTAATAATATGTTAATTTTTTTGCAGAGAAGAGTGACAGTGATAGCGAAGTGCAGTAGAACAACAGCGAAAAGTAATCAAGAATTAAATTTTTATTTTAATAAAATCAAGAAATACAAGTAATTTAAATACCTAAAGAGAATGTATAACTTAAAAAGCTGCTTTAATGTAAAATGTGGTCATAAACAAACGTATAGCACTGTGGAGGCAAAGTTCAAACACTGCCCAACAAAAACAAGAAATACTCAATGAAAGTGAATCACGGAAAGCGGCGTACTGAAAGCTCTGCATTGAACTGATGTAATCTTTGGCATAATCATCAAAGCTGGCAAGGGAAAGCTTTAATCAATTACCTGGCTTAATGCAAAGCTTTTAAGCTGCTTTCGACAGATAGAAATATTAAATTATAAACTCCAAACAAGAAGTGCTCCTTAAATATGAAAAAAAAAACATAAACAAAAACAAGAAATATGCTATAAACTAAACTGAAAATTAAGTCGAACTTACAATACGAGTAAAATATGATAATTGATAAATTTGTTTTAATTTTAAGTATTATTTACATTAATGTACGCATACGAATGTCAAAGCCCTACCTTACTTTCTAAGGTACTAAATGCTATAGAAAATAATAGAGAGCGCGTTTAATTGCAATATATACATACACCTACTTTACTTTTACATATCTATAATTATTGTATTTTCCAAACTTGTTGAACATAAATTCGCGAGTGCTGTAAAAAGCAAATCAAATATAGTCGTTATTTTGTAATTTAAATCAAAAATTAAAATTAAATAAAAACAAAATCATTTTAATTAATTAATATACATATGCGTAATTTTACGAATATCTGTATAAAAGGCAAGCCCGAAACCCAAATAACATAAACAAAACATAATATTTCGTTTGAATTGCTTATATTTAAATTTATTTAATTTAATTTACCAAAACAAAATAGAATATTCTCTAACCATTTCAAGGGATATCCTTTGATGTGGTCATAATTATTTCGAGGGCTCATAAAAGTATTCTAGCTTGGGACCATCGTCATTTCTAAATAGTTGAGTAACTTATTCTATCATAAAGTTCAGATGCCTGAGCTGCTGATATCATAATGGCCAGAGATAGTGGCAATGTAAAGGCGCCAATAATCTCATCCTCATAATTAATATATGTAGATCGCTTAACGACTTCCATATCCAATAACAAGGCTCTGATAATTAAGTAAATAGCATGTTCCAAGGATAGCCAAAACATCAAACAGCATTCCAAGATGCAAAGTGCAATCAGTGATTCAACAACTAGTTGCACCATTTGAGACCATCCCTCTAACTGTCTTGGCAGAATCCGACTCTCATAGATGATATTGGTTATAGAGATAAAAACGATGACGGTTGGTAATCCTGGGCCAGGTGTTTGTAGCTTATGCTCTGGCGATATACTTAAGCCGTAATGGAACAACAGATGTATCAATGTTGCAAATATAACCGAATCAAAAGATGCCATTACGAAGCAAATTTTAAATTTAATTTTGGGCCGAGAATTTTGAATTTATTTGAAATTTTGTTCAGACATTGCTGACTTCATTTATGTCATTGACAATTTACAATTGTAATACTATGTTGAGTAGAAATAAGCCTATTTAATTGCAAACCATTAGTCTAAAATTTAAAGGAATTTTCACTTTTTTGACATTTTTGCAAGGGGTTGGTATGCAAAAATGGCCAAAAATTGGTTAAAATTGGAAACAGAGTATGGAAAATCTTTTGATGTATATTAAATATATGATCAAAACCATTGACAGAAATGCAGAAATTTTTAAAATCGGTTGATTTTTGGCTAAGTTATGGCTTCTCAAAGTTGCAAAAGTCTCAATTTTTTGTACCAAAAACCTAGTTTTTACGATTTTTCAATTTCATTGCCATACTTTTCAAATTATGCAATAAATTTTTGATACCGATCTAAAATTCGATCAAAGCCAAATCCAGAAACGCATAAAGATGAAAAATCAAGAAAGGTTTGGAAAAGTTATGGTTCCTCAAAGATGGGGAAGATATCACTTTTCGCTCAAAAAGCTGTTTTTGACCATTTTTTCAGTATTTTGGCCATATTTTCTAAAATATCGGTGCAAATCAAGTGCGTTAAAGTTTTTTATACTCATTTTGATGCCAGAAATCGATTGGGCACAAAAAAATTTCGATTTTGAAATTTTCACTTTTTTGACATTTTTGCAAGGGGTTAGTATGCAAAAATGGCCAAAAGTGGGTCAAAATTGAAAACTGACAGTAAGGAAAATTTTTTGACGTAGATTCAAAATATGATCAAAACCATTGACAGAAATGCAGAAATTTTTAAAATCGGTTGATTTTTGGCTAAGTTCTGGCTTCTCAAAGTTGCAAAAGTCTCAATTTTTTGTACCAAAAACCTAGTTTTTACGATTTTTCACTTTAGTTGCCATACTTTTCAAATCATGCACTAACCTTTTGATACCGATTTAAAATTCGATCAAAGCCAAATCCAGAAACGCATAAAGATGAAAAATCAAGAAAGGTTTGGAAAAGTTATGGTTCCTCAAAGATGGGGAAGATATCACTTTTCGCTCAAAAAGCTGTTTTTGACCATTTTTTCAGTATTTTGGCCATATTTTCTAAAATATCGGTGCAAATCAAGTGCGTTAAAGTTTTTTATACTCATTTTGATGCCAGAAATCGATAGGGCACAAAAAAATTTCGATTTTGAAATTTTCACTTTTTTGACATTTTTGCAAGGGGTTAGTATAAAAAAATGGCCAAAAGTGGGTCAAAATTGAAAACTGACAGTAAGGAAAATTTTTTGACGTAGATTCAAAATATGATCAAAACCATTGACAGAAATGCAGAAATTTTTAAAATCGGTTGATTTTTGGCTAAGTTATGGCTTCTCAAAGTTGCAAAAGTCTCAATTTTTTCTACCAAAAACCTAGTTTCTTACGATTTTTCAATTTCCTTGCCATACTTTTCAAATCATGCACTAACCTTTTGATACCGATTTAAAATTCGATCAAAGCCAAATCCAGAAACGCATAAAGATGAAAAATCAAGAAAGGTTTGGAAAAGTTATGGTTCCTCAAAGATGGGGAAGATATCACTTTTCGCTCAAAAAGCTGTTTTTGACCATTTTTTCAGTATTTTGGCCATATTTTCTAAAATATCGGTGCAAATCAAGTGCGTTAAAGTTTTTTATACTCATTTTGATGCCAGAAATCGATTGGGCACAAAAAAATTTCGATTTTGAAATTTTCACTTTTTTGACATTTTTGCAAGGGGTTAGTATGCAAAAATGGCCAAAAGTGGGTCAAAATTGAAAACTGACAGTAAGGAAAATTTTTTGACGTAGATTCAAAATATGATCAAAACCATTGACACAAATGCAGAAATTTTTAAAATCGGTTGATTTTTGGCTAAGTTATGGCTTCTCAAAGTTGCAAAAGTCTCAATTTTCTGTACCAAAAACTTAGTTTTTTACGATTTTTCAATTTCCTTGCCATACTTTTCAAATCATGCACTAACCTTTTGATACCGATTTAAAATTCGATCAAAGCCAAATCCAGAAACGCATAAAGATGAAAAATCAAGAAAGGTTTGGAAAAGTTATGGTTCCTCAAAGATGGGGAAGATATCACTTTTCGCTCAAAAAGCTGTTTTTGACCATTTTTTCAGTATTTTGGCCATATTTTCTAAAATATCGGTGCAAATCAAGTGCGTTAAAGTTTTTTATACTCATTTTGATGCCAGAAATCGATAGGGCACAAAAAATTTCGATTTTGAAATTTTCACTTTTTTGACATTTTTGCAAGGGGTTAGTATGCAAAAATGGCCAAAAGTGGGTCAAAATTGAAAACTGACAGTAAGGAAAATTTTTTGACGTAGATTCAAAATATGATCAAAACCATTGACAGAAATGCAGAAATTTTTAAAATCGGTTGATTTTTGGCTAAGTTATGGCTTCTCAAAGTTGCAAAAGTCTCAATTTTTTCTACCAAAAACCTAGTTTCTTACGATTTTTCAATTTCCTTGCCATACTTTTCAAATCATGCACTAACCTTTTGATACCGATTTAAAATTCGATCAAAGCCAAATCCAGAAACGCATAAAGATGAAAAATCAAGAAAGGTTTGGAAAAGTTATGGTTCCTCAAAGATGGGGAAGATATCACTTTTCGCTCAAAAAGCTGTTTTTGACCATTTTTTCAGTATTTTGGCCATATTTTCTAAAATATCGGTGCAAATCAAGTGCGTTAAAGTTTTTTATACTCATTTTGATGCCAGAAATCGATGGGGCACAAAAAAATTTCGATTTGGAAATTTTCACTTTTTTGACATTTTTGCAAGGGGTTAGTATGCAAAAATGGCCAAAAGTGGGTCAAAATTGAAAACTGACAGTAAGGAAAATTTTTTGACGTAGATTCAAAATATGATCAAAACCATTGACAGAAATGCAGAAATTTTTAAAATCGGTTGATTTTTGGCTAAGTTATGGCTTCTCAAAGTTGCAAAAGTCTCAATTTTTTGTAGCAAAAACCTAGTTTTTACGATTTTTCAATTTCCTTGCCATACTTTTCAAATCATGCACTAACCTTTTGATACCGATTTAAAATTCGATCAAAGCCAAATCCAGAAACGCATAAAGATGAAAAATCAAGAAAGGTTTGGAAAAGTTATGGTTCCTCAAAGATGGGGAAGATATCACTTTTCGCTCAAAAGCTGTTTTTGACCATTTTTTCAGTATTTTGGCCATATTTTCTAAAATATCGGTGCAAATCAAGTGCGTTAAAGTTTTTTATACTCATTTTGATGCCAGAAATCGATTGGGCACAAAAAAATTTCGATTTTGAAATTTTCACTTTTTTGACATTTTTGCAAGGGGTTAGTATGCAAAAATGGCCAAAAGTGGGTCAAAATTGAAAACTGACAGTAAGGAACATTTTTTGACGTAGATTCAAAATATGATCAAAACCATTGACAGAAATGCAGAAATTTTTAAAATCGGTTGATTTTTGCCTAAGTTATGGCTTCTCAAAGTTGCAAAAGTCTCAATTTTTTCTACCAAAAACCTAGTTTTTTACGATTTTTCAATTTCCTTGCCATACTTTTCAAATCATGCACTAACCTTTTGATACCGATTTAAAATTCGATCAAAGCCAAATCCAGAAACGCATAAAGATGAAAAATCAAGAAAGGTTTGGAAAAGTTATGGTTCCTCAAAGATGGGGAAGATATCACTTTTCGCTCAAAAAGCTGTTTTTGACCATTTTTTCAGTATTTTGGCCATATTTTCTAAAATATCGGTGCAAATCAAGTGCGTTAAAGTTTTTTATACTCATTTTGATGCCAGAAATCGATTGGGCACAAAAAAATTTCGATTTTGAAATTTTCACTTTTTTGACATTTTTGCAAGGGGTTAGTATGCAAAAATGGCCAAAAGTGGGTCAAAATTGAAAACTGACAGTAAGGAAAATTTTTTGACGTAGATTCAAAATATGATCAAAACCATTGACACAAATGCAGAAATTTTTAAAATCGGTTGATTTTTGGCTAAGTTATGGCTTCTCAAAGTTGCAAAAGTCTCAATTTTCTGTACCAAAAACTTAGTTTTTTACGATTTTTCAATTTCCTTGCCATACTTTTCAAATCATGCACTAACCTTTTGATACCGATTTAAAATTCGATCAAAGCCAAATCCAGAAACGCATAAAGATGAAAAATCAAGAAAGGTTTGGAAAAGTTATGGTTCCTCAAAGATGGGGAAGATATCACTTTTCGCTCAAAAAGCTGTTTTTGACCATTTTTTCAGTATTTTGGCCATATTTTCTAAAATATCGGTGCAAATCAAGTGCGTTAAAGTTTTTTATACTCATTTTGATGCCAGAAATCGATAGGGCACAAAAAAATTTCGATTTTGAAATTTTCACTTTTTTGACATTTTTGCAAGGGGTTAGTATGCAAAAATGGCCAAAAGTGGGTCAAAATTGAAAACTGACAGTAAGGAAAATTTTTTGACGTAGATTCAAAATATGATCAAAACCATTGACAGAAATGCAGAAATTTTTAAAATCGGTTGATTTTTGGCTAAGTTATGGCTTCTCAAAGTTGCAAAAGTCTCAATTTTTTCTACCAAAAACCTAGTTTCTTACGATTTTTCAATTTCCTTGCCATACTTTTCAAATCATGCACTAACCTTTTGATACCGATTTAAAATTCGATCAAAGCCAAATCCAGAAACGCATAAAGATGAAAAATCAAGAAAGGTTTGGAAAAGTTATGGTTCCTCAAAGATGGGGAAGATATCACTTTTCGCTCAAAAAGCTGTTTTTGACCATTTTTTCAGTATTTTGGCCATATTTTCTAAAATATCGGTGCAAATCAAGTGCGTTAAAGTTTTTTATACTCATTTTGATGCCAGAAATCGATTGGGCACAAAAAAATTTCGATTTGGAAATTTTCACTTTTTTGACATTTTTGCATGGGGTTAGTATGCAAAAATGGCCAAAAGTGGGTCAAAATTGAAAACTGACAGTAAGGAAAATTTTTTGACGTAGATTCAAAATATGATCAAAACCATTGACAGAAATGCAGAAATTTTTAAAATCGGTTGATTTTTGGCTAAGTTATGGCTTCTCAAAGTTGCAAAAGTCTCAATTTTTTCTACCAAAAACCTAGTTTCTTACGATTTTTCAATTTCCTTGCCATACTTTTCAAATCATGCACTAACCTTTTGATACCGATTTAAAATTCGATCAAAGCCAAATCCAGAAACGCATAAAGATGAAAAATCAAGAAAGGTTTGGAAAAGTTATGGTTCCTCAAAGATGGGGAAGATATCACTTTTCGCTCAAAAAGCTGTTTTTGACCATTTTTTCAGTATTTTGGCCATATTTTCTAAAATATCGGTGCAAATCAAGTGCGTTAAAGTTTTTTATACTCATTTTGATGCCAGAAATCGATTGGGCACAAAAAAATTTCGATTTTGAAATTTTCACTTTTTTGACATTTTTGCAAGGGGTTAGTATAAAAAAATGGCCAAAAGTGGGTCAAAATTGAAAACTGACAGTAAAGAAAATTTTTTGACGTAGATTCAAAATATGATCAAATCCATTGACACAAATGCAGAAATTTTTAAAATCGGTTGATTTTTGGCTAAGTTATGGCTTCTCAAAGTTGCAAAAGTCTCAATTTTTTGTACCAAAAACCTAGTTTTTACGATTTTTCACTTTAGTTGCCATACTTTTCAAATCATGCAATAAACTTTTGATACCGATTTAAAATTCGATCAAAGCCAAATCCAGAAACGCATAAAGATGAAAAATCAAGAAAGGTTTGGAAAAGTTATGGTTCCTCAAAGATGGGGAAGATATCACTTTTCGCTCAAAAAGCTGTTTTTGACCATTTTTTCAGTATTTTGGCCATATTTTCTAAAATATCGGTGCAAATCAAGTGCGTTAAAGTTTTTTATACTCATTTTGATGCCAGAAATCGATAGGGCACAAAAAAATTTCGATTTTGAAATTTTCACTTTTTTGACATTTTTGCAAGGGGTTAGTATGCAAAAATGGCCAAAAGTGGGTCAAAATTGAAAACTGACAGTAAGGAACATTTTTTGACGTAGATTCAAAATATGATCAAAACCATTGACAGAAATGCAGAAATTTTTGAAATCGGTTGATTTTTGGCTAAGTTATGGCTTCTCAAAGTTGCAAAAGTCTCAATTTTTTCTACCAAAAACCTAGTTTCTTACGATTTTTCAATTTCCTTGCCATACTTTTCAAATCATGCACTAACCTTTTGATACCGATTTAAAATTCGATCAAAGCCAAATCCAGAAACGCATAAAGATGAAAAATCAAGAAAGGTTTGGAAAAGTTATGGTTCCTCAAAGATGGGGAAGATATCACTTTTCGCTCAAAAAGCTGTTTTTGACCATTTTTTCAGTTTTTTGGCCATATTTTCTAAAATATCGGTGCAAATCAAGTGCGTTAAAGTTTTTTATACTCATTTTGATGCCAGAAATCGATAGGGCACAAAAAAATTTCGATTTGGAAATTTTCACTTTTTTGACATTTTTGCATGAGGTTAGTATGCAAAAAAGGCCAAAAGTGGGTAAAAATTGAAAACTGACAGTAAGGAAAATTTTTTGACATAGATTCAAAATATGTTCAAAACCATTGACAGAAATACAGAAATTTTTAAAATCGGTTGATTTTTGGCTAAGTTATGGTTTCTCAAAGTTGCAAAAGTCTCAATTTTTTGTAGCAAAAACCTAGTTTTTACGATTTTTCAATTTCCTTGCCATACTTTTCAAATCATGCACTAACCTTTTGATACCGATTTAAAATTCGATCAAAGCCAAATCCAGAAACGCATAAAGATGAAAAATCAAGAAAGGTTTGGAAAAGTTATGGTTCCTCAAAGATGGGCAAGATATCACTTTTCGCTCAAAAAGCTGTTTTTGACCATTTTTTCAGTATTTTGGCCATATTTTCTGAAATATCGGTGCAAATCAAGTGCGTTAAAGTTTTTTATACTCATTTTGATGCCAGAAATCGATAGGGCACAAAAAAATTTCGATTTGGAAATTTTCACTTTTTTGACATTTTTGCATGAGGTTAGTATGCAAAAAAGGCCAAAAGTGGGTCAAAATTGAAAACTGACAGTAAGGAAAATTTTTTGACATAGATTCAAAATATGTTCAAAACCATTGACAGAAATGCAGAAATTTTTAAAATCGGTTGATTTTTGGCTAAGTTATGGCTTCTCAAAGTTGCAAAAGTCTCAATTTTTTGTAGCAAAAACCTAGTTTTCACGATTTTTCAATTTCCTTGCCATACTTTTCAAATCATGCACTAACCTTTTGATACCGATTTAAAATTCGATCAAAGCCAAATCCAGAAACGCATAAAGATGAAAAATCAAGAAAGGTTTGGAAAAGTTATGGTTCCTCAAAGATGGGGAAGATATCACTTTTCACTCAAAAAGCTGTTTTTGACCATTTTTTCAGTATTTTGGCCATATTTTCTAAAATATCGGTGCAAATCAAGTGCGTTAAAGTTTTTTATACTCATTTTGATGCCAGAAATCGATTGGGCACAAAAAAATTTCGATTTGGAAATTTTCACTTTTTTGACATTTTTGCATGAGGTTAGTATGCAAAAAAGGCCAAAAGTGGGTCAAAATTGAAAACTGACAGTAAGGAAAATTTTTGACGTAGATTCAAAATATGATCAAAACCATTGACAGAAATGCAGAAATTTTTAAAATCGGTTGATTTTTGGCTAAGTTATGGCTTCTCAAAGTTGCAAAAGTCTCAATTTTTTGTACCAAAAACCTAGTTTTTACGATTTTTCACTTTAGTTGCCATACTTTTCAAATCATGCAATAAACTTTTGATACCGATTTAAAATTCAATCAAAGCCAAATCCAGAAACGCATAAAGATGAAAAATCAAGAAAGGTTTGGAAAAGTTATGGTTCCTCAAAGATGGGGAAGATATCACTTTTCGCTCAAAAAGCTGTTTTTGACCATTTTTTCAGTATTTTGGCCATATTTTCTAAAATATCGGTGCAAATCAAGTGCGTTAAAGTTTTTTATACTCATTTTGATGCCAGTAATCGATTGAATTTTGTTCGAGCAGTCGAAGCGTCAACATCAAAAAATTTTTTCTACAAATCCGAGAAATAAATTTTGAAAAAATAAGTGAAACATCGCACCAAACTTGAGTTTTGGGCACTGCTTCAAGCGGTGTCGGCATTTGGACAATAGCAAACTCAGAAAAGAAGAGTTGCTCTTCTGCATTGCTTGCCCACTGGGCAACGGTACACCCCTCTCACCGCGCGCGAGCTCGTACAAGAGGGGGTAGAGTCCGAGACGCTTATCAGCAAAGTGAACCGATTGTAAACAACTAAAATAACTTGGAACACCACTTACAATAACAACTCGTACCAATAATATGGATATGGTAAATTCCTCTGACACCTCGCTTAGCAATAAGCAGGCTGTGCACGAGGAAATGTACCGTATAACTGGCAAAAAGTCTGCTGAATTACTCTCTGAGATCCGGCTAGAGACGCAGAGATCACTGATAGCCTGCCAACGCTATACTGCTGCAACAAAATCAGCCAACACCTCTACCGAAGTTGCATCCACCAGCGCTGCTGCTAGCCAATGCATACTATCGCCTACTGCAAACAGTAGCCCATATGCTACTCACACTAATGCTCCTCAGTGCTCCTCCAACATTACAATCTCTAGAGCCACAGCCGCTTCCAGACTGCTTGCTGCACAAGCCACAAAAACGATAAAAAGAAAGAGAGGTAAGCCTCTCCATAATGCTATCAGTGCCAAGCGCGTGGACGTCAAGCCAGCTCGACGCCCGAGCTCCAGCATGAGCCAGGTATTAAACTCTAGCAATAGATTTGCTACTCTTGATATGGATATAGATGGTAATGAAGAAGTCATTCCTGAAGATATTGCCGAACCATGCTCTGATGTTACTGGGCCTGCGGCAGATAACAGCGATCCTATTGCGACTGCTGATAGCAACCAGCTCAAAGGCTCCCCGAAGCCACCTCAAATAGTCACCGATGTTGATAACCTAAATGATCTCTTAGAAATTATACAGGAGGTAGCTAATCTAGATAATGCTCTGATTAAGGTCAATCAAGGAAGCACTGTTCGTATTCTTCCTAAGGATAGTGACACATATAGAGCAATCGTGAGCCGATTAGAGGACATTGGCTTGCAATTCCACACATATCAAATGAAAACAGAAAAACCGCATAGAATAGTAGTAAGGGACCTACATCATAGTACCCTAAATCCTGACATCATTGCAGGCTTCAAATCAATTGGCTTCGAAGTATTACACATCCATAACCCGTACTCTAGAATCAACAGGGATGAAAAGCTTAACATATTTTTCATTAATATTAAGCCGTGCACAAATATAAATGAAATATACCAGGTCCGGACTCTCTGCAGACAGAGAGTGCGAATCGAAAGAATGCGTAAAGCTACAGAAATTGCGCAATGTCTGAGATGCCAAGAATATGGCCACACAGCCAGATACTGCCGTCGCAAACCTAACTGTGCAAGATGTGGAGAAGACCATAATACAAAAGACTGTATGCGGGCACCAGATGATCCGCCCACTTGCTTCCACTGTGGAGAAAGCCATATGTCCAGCTATAAGGGATGTGAACGGTACCAGCAGCTTCTTAAACGCTCTAGGGGGCCTGGGCAGAGAGCTAATAATCCATTTAGGGAGAACAGAGGGACTGCAAATCAGCAAGCTACCTTTCGTCCTGCAGCTTCAGCCGCAGCCGTAGTCTCGACCCCAGCTTTTACGGACTCACAACAATTTCCTCTACTGCAACATGGGCGTACCAGACGGGATAAGAATCAACATCTATCGCAGCAATCACTGCAGGAAACGCAGATAAGTCTCAGAAGCTCCTACGCTGCTATAGCCAAAGGTAGCGCAAGCAGAACTGTAGCCACAGAGAAACTGGATATTCAGACACTATTACAACAGCAACAACAACAATTCCAGGAGTGGCAAAATCAGCTTCAGCAGCAGCAGCAACAGCAATTCCTTCTATGGTTACAGCAGCAACAGCAAGAACAGAAACTACAGAAGCAAATTGATAGCCAAAGGTTAGAGAAGCTTGAAAGAATTGTGTCAGAGATGGCCACAAAAATTAGTCAGCTGACTGGGGCCCAGCTCCAGGACAAAGCTTCTGCCTCGCAATGAACCAGTTAAAGGTCCTTATCTGGAATGTCAATGGCATTTCAGGGAAAGCCAAGGATGTCGAACTTTTCGCTCACAACAATAACATTGATATCCTTCTTCTGACAGAAACCAGGCTAAACCGGGGTACTATTGCAAAAGTTTACGGCTATGCGGTCTACCCAGCCTACAGACCATCGGCCAACAATCGCAGCGGCGGTGGAGCAGCAGTTCTGGTGAGAAACTCCCTTCGCCACTTCCCTCAGAGAGTTATTGAGACGAGAGATATTCAGTTGGCTACAGTGAAGGTTACCACAGAACTGGGTGACATGGTATTCAGCGCTATTTACTGCTCTCCAAGGAACAGAATTGAGGAAAGGCAATTCGCAAGCTTACTCCGGGCCTGTGGTCAAAGGTATTTGATTGGTGGAGATTGGAATGCACGGCACTGGCTGTGGGGTGATATATATAATTCACGTAGGGGAAGTGAACTCGCTGCAGCAATAGCCACCACGGAAGCCAAGATCCTGGCTACGGGGTCACCCACCAGATACCCTTATGTGCCCAGCCATACACCAACTTGCATCGACTTCGCTATATATCATGGCATACCCGATACCATAACTCGAATTCATGACAGTTGGGACCTAGACTCAGACCATCTAGCGTTAATTGTTACATTAGGTGCAGCTGGAACGAACGTCGACCCAAAGCCTCGCCTCATTTCTCACCGCACTGATATCGAGCTGTTTAGGCACCACCTAGATAGAGCCTTTCAGAATAATATGGCACTGGAATCCGCGGACGATATTGACCAGGCAGTCGAGGACTTGAATAACGAAATATCCAGGGCTGCTGCAGCTGCAACTCCCAATACGCAGCCGACAGCACCAGCCCCTTATGGCATCTTACTAACAAGAGAGGTCAAAGAAATGCTTGCAGCTAAGAGGCGACTCCGAAGGCGAGCGATCCGTACGCAAGATCCCTGGGATCGACTCCAGTGGAACCGGGCGGCGAAACAGTTACGAGGCATGCTACAAGAACTAAGAAGCGACTTCTTCGAGCAAAAACTAGCATCAATGGACTACACAGCTGATGCCAACTACTCCCTGTGGAAGTGTACCAAGTCCCTAAAGAGGCAGCCATTTCGGCAAGTCCCTGTCCGCTGCTCAGGAGGACGCCCAGCCAAAAATGAGGAGGAGCAAGCGAATGTTTTTGCCCAACACCTGGAGGCTCGCTTCACCGAGTATGACTTTGCCACAGTGGCACAGATCAGGGAGACCCTAACCAGCCTTGAGATGCCGTTACAGATGTCTCCACCAATCCAACCAATCTCCGTGGACGAAATAGGTGAGGTAATTGCTAACTTGCCGCGTAACAAGGCGCCCGGACTCGACAGAATTTGCCACAACACCTTGAAGGCTCTTCCGCATAGTGCGTTGCTACGAACTGAGGCCATTTTCAACGCTATGCTAACATTGCAGCATTTTCCGAAGCAGTGGAAGATGGCGGCGATTATTATGATTCACAAACCGGGAAAAAAGGAGGACGATCCGGAATCCTATCGCCCTATCAGCCTGCTGCCTTCTCTTTCAAAGGTCTGGGAGAGGATACTTGCACAGAGACTACAAAAAACAATAGAGCAGCATAACATTATACCGGATCACCAATTTGGATTTCGTACAGGCCATGGCACCATTGAGCAGGTACACAGGCTGGTTAGGCACATTCTGCAGGCTTACGACCAACGGGACTACTGCAATGCGGTCTTTATCGACATGCAACAGGCATTCGACAGGGTATGGCACTCTCTATAAAATAAAAAACTACCTGCCTGCACCTTACTTTGGACTCCTGAGGTCATATTTAACAGGACGGGAATTCAAAGTAATGGTAAGAAATGCCTACTCTACCCCACGCCAAATGAGAGCAGGAGTCCCGCAAGGTAGTGTCTTGGGGCCGCTGCTCTACTCGCTGTACACCGCCGACATCCCGACCCCTAGCGCAGCCCACATGGACGAGCCTTGGAAGGCCTTGATAGCCACATATGCTGATGACATCGCTGTCATGTACAACTGCGAATGCCGACGTGAGGCTGCGCATGGTCTCCAGCAGTATCTCAACTCGTTAGCAGCTTGGTGCAGGAGGTGGAATCTGAAGATTAACCCAGCCAAAACAACTAACCCCTGCTTCACACTGAAGCAATTATGGTCTACTACCCCCGAGCTGAGGCTTGAGGGCGTATTACTAGAGCAGCCCCCACAAGCCAAATATCTTGGCATCACGCTCGACAAACGCCTCACATTTGGAGCACACATCTCAGCAACTATAAAAAAGTGTGGGCAGAGGATGCAGCAACTGCGATGGCTGATACATAAAAAAAGTTCGCTCAATCTGCGAGCCAAGAGGGCAGTCTATGCGCACTGCATCTTGCCGATCTGGCTCTACGGGGTGCAGATTTGGGGCATCGCTGCGAAGTCGAGATACAAGCGTATCCAGACAATGCAGAATCGCGCCTTGCGACATATAACTGGTTGTCCCTGGTACGTTCGTGGCTCCACCTTGCATAGAGACCTAAATCTGCATACCGTAGAGGAGCAGATAAACAGGCATACCAGTAGATACGGCGACAGGCTGGAGAGGCACCGCAGTTTGTTGGCACGGCAACTACTCCCTGCCAGGCCTCTCAGGAGGCTGAAAAGACCCGGCTTTGCCAAGACGCTGGGGAGGCGACAATAATTTAGTTTAATTCCTTTGTACATACATACATATATAAATCAATCCTCTTGTCTTCAGCAAGGGGTTAGGTGTTAAGTAGTTGTAATTGTATAGTTATGGTACGTTTTGTTGTACCGGTTCTATATTTAATAAACAAAGTTTTCCAAAAGTAATCGATTGGGCACAAAAAAATTTCGATTTTGAAATTTTCACTTTTTTGACATTTTTGCAAGGGGTTAGTATGAAAAAATGGCCAAAAGTGGGTCAAAATTGAAAACTGACAGTAAGGAAAATTTTTTGACGTAGATTCAAAATATGATCAAATCCATTGACACAAATGCAGAAATTTTTAAAATCGGTTGATTTTTGGCTAAGTTATGGTTTCTCAAAGTTGCAAAAGTCTTAATTTTTTGTACCAAAAACCTAGTTTTTTACGATTTTTCAATTTCCTTGCCATACTTTTCAAATCATGCACTAACCTTTTGATACCGATTTAAAATTCGATCAAAGCCAAATCCAGAAACGCATAAAGATGAAAAATCAAGAAAGATTTGGAAAAGTTATGGTTCCTCAAAGATGGGGAAGATATCACTTTTCGCTCAAAAAGCTGTTTTTGACCATTTTTTCAGTATTTTGGCCATATTTTCTAAAATATCGGTGCAAATCAAGTGCGTTAAAGTTTTTTATACTCATTTTGATGCCAGAAATCGATTGGGCACAAAAAAATTTCGATTTTGAAATTTTCACTTTTTTGACATTTTTGCAAGGGGTTAGTATGCAAAAATGGCCAAAAGTGGATCAAAATTGAAAACTGACAGTAAGGAAAATTTTTTGACGTAGATTCAAAATATGATCAAATCCATTGACAGAAATGAAGAAATTTTTAAAATCGGTTGATTTTTGGCTAAGTTATGGCTTCTCAAAGTTGCAAAAGTCTCAATTTTTTGTACCAAAAACCTAGTTTTCTACGATTTTTCAATTTCCTTGCCATACTTTAAAAATCATGCACTAACCTTTTGATACCGATTTAAAATTCGATCAAAGCCAAATCCAGAAACGCATAAAGATGAAAAATCAAGAAAGGTTTGGAAAAGTTATGGTTCCTCAAAGATGGGGAAGATATCACTTTTCGCTCAAAAAGCTGTTTTTGACCATTTTTTCAGTATTTTGGCCATATTTTCTAAAATATCGGTGCAAATCAAGTGCGTTAAAGTTTTTTATACTCATTTTGATGCCAGAAATCGATAGGGCACAAAAAAATTTCGATTTGGAAATTTTCACTTTTTTGACATTTTTGCAAGGGGTTAGTATGCAAAAATGGCCAAAAGTGGGTCAAAATTGAAAACTGACAGTAAGGAAAATTTTTTGACGTAGATTTAAAATATGATCAAATCCATTGACAGAAATGCAGAAATTTTTGAAATCGGTTGATTTTTGGCTAAGTTATGGCTTCTCAAAGTTTCAAAAGTCCCAATTTTTTTTACCAAATAACAAGTATATTACAGTTTCCTTGCCATACTTTTCAACTCATGCAATAATCTTTTGATATCGATTTAAAATATGATCAGAGCCGTATCCTGAAATGCATTAATATGGAAAATCGGTAAAGGTGTGGAAAGTTATGGTTTCTCAAAGATGAGAAATATTTCATTTTTTTGCTCAAAAAGCTATTTTTTTAACATTTGTCATTATTTGGCCATGTTTTCTAAAATATTTATTAGTTTATATTATTTTCATTTTCATTTATTAAATATAATATATACATATTTAGATTTTGAGTTATCAATTTATCTGCTAGTTATTTTAGTTGAGTTCAAGTTTATGTCCACTACTGCCTAACTTCTAACCCTACGGAAAATGTATATTAAACCGAAGGCCACGCTACAGAATAATATTGGATAGTTCAGATTGCGACAATCATTGCCATAAATCGTTCTAAACAGTCTGTCCAAAAGAGTCAAGCCCGGCTTATTTGCTGTTTGGACTTCACGGCATTCCATTTCGATAGAATCCTCAGAGTTTTGCTGATCTTGGTCACCAAGTGGGTTGCGCATCATAACATTATTTGACTTCTGGCTCTCAGTGTATTGGTTATCACAGTGATCCTTAACGGCTTGAATGTTGTCCTTAAATTCTAAAGGATCCAATTCAATATGGGTCTCGGTTTTCAACTGCTGCTCCATTG
Organism: Drosophila quadrilineata; assembly: GCA_018150725.1. Taxonomy (NCBI): domain Eukaryota; kingdom Metazoa; phylum Arthropoda; class Insecta; order Diptera; family Drosophilidae; genus Drosophila; species Drosophila quadrilineata. Next base: position 7,618,727 of record JAECWN010000452.1, on the reverse strand, counting down.
AAACAAGCTTACGATTTTGTATATCTTTTTCCGATTCAACCTCGTGGTCTGCGTTCAACAGTTGCACCATTATAATTTTCCGGTCTTCAGAGCTTTCAGCATTATGTGGATTTGATTCGAAGAGACTTTGTACGAGTCTCATGTTACTCTCCGCCACTATCAGAATGTTCTGTAGATTACGTTTCTGGGCATCTTTTTTGTCATTAAGAGGTTCAATGTTGTGTCTTGATTCTACAGGATCTTGTTCCAATTCAATGTTATTCTCCGTCTCCAACAGATGATCCAATGAAATAAGCTTCTGGTCCTCAGAGAGTTGTTGGTCGCTTTCAATACTATCAGGATTTAATTCGAAAAGACTTTGTAGCAATCTAAAGTCGTTCTCAGCCTTCAGCAATTGATTCAGTGGAATGAGCTTCCGGTTACGTACTGTTGGTAACTGCGAAACATTCTCCGCAGCCTTTTCTTCATTATAATTCTCTGACCGGACGAGTTCTTCATAATGTAAGAATTCCATCTCGCTCTTCGTCGACTTTAATGAATAGTTGTCTTCGAGGAAAGGTGTACTATGCAATGGCATCTCATCTATGAACTCTACTTCTTCCACTATGTGATCCTCCGATGTGAGCTTCTCCATCTCAACCACAGCTCGTTGCAGTACCCGCAGAGACTCTTGTTCATCTTTCTTGAAATCCGAGAGACCCTTCATTGATTCCGTAACACTATCAGAGCTCTGCGAATGACGTGGTGTTTGGACAAGTTGAGCATTATCAGTGGTGTTGATTTCCTCATTCGATTGGTCCATGACTACACCGGAGTCGGATTGTGTCTGTTTTGCAAGTGCTTTTGCTTTATAATACTTTTCTTCATTTTTCCATTTCTTTTCCAAAACATAAAAATACGATTTATATACGCGTTTACTGATGACATGAATTGGACCCGGAATTTTGGTTGGTTTGATTACATGTGTTCTTACTGAATTTGGCGCAGTGGCAACTTCACCACAACTAGCCATCATTATCACCTACAATAGGTAATCATTGTTAATTTTAGTATATCAAACTGTTATCCTTACCTTGTAATTATCTGTAGAAATTTCAGAATCCTTCTAAAATCCGGTATTTTCTTGATTTATGGAAACCTCGTTAATGATATTCAAATGGGGCCCTGTTCTCTCTGAAACCTAAAATACAATTAATAGGTTTCTGGGTCAGAAATTATTAGAGGGATTTGAAAGCCTACTTGATTCAGCAACTCGCATGGCATGTTCAATTTTTGAGCAAATTTTAATTTTTGAGCATATTTCAACACATTTTTTTACATATCTCTGCAAATACTTATCAGAATCATATCAGAAGAATATTGTTTAAATTGGTATTAACAACATTATCAAATATCTAAACATCGTTAAAATCGCTTAAGTTTTGCCAAAGTTATGGCAGTTCAAAGTGAGGTGAAAATTGTTATTGGACCATATCTCTTTAAATTCGAAAGAAGAGGTATATGCAATATCTTGATAGTGGTTTTATATTTTTATTGCTTATCTCTTATGGGTAACTGTCATCTTCAAAAACATCAAATTACATATGTTCACAATTTGTAGAGATGCGTCATTGCGCATTAATAAATAAGTACTTAGTTAATTTGGTTATGATTTATGGCAGATGTTTCTCCCTGCTCCTGGCTGTTTGGGGTCAGACTGGCAAAATAGAGAACAACATCAACAGCAACAAGAAACTCAGTTGTCCAATTCCACCTTTAGCTTGAGATGTGTGGGCAATTCGTTGTAGATGAGTTGCGATACACGATCTGCAGAGGGGAGATGTGGACACAGGGTTAATGACGAAACTCAAAAGATGTCCGAGTATCTACTCACTGTTGCATTTGTAAACCAGATCCGACCATATAATCATCTCTTGGGAAAAACAGAATACGCCCAGTCGGCCGCCCTTCAGAGTCATTGTGGCGTCATACACGTTATGCGAGTCCAGAATCAAGTGTTCTCCCTCAAAGATACTAGGAAACAAGGAGTACATATGTATGTAAAGAAGTATGTCTAGTTTATCCATTTCTGAAGTGATGCTTACCGCAAACGGATGAGTCCGATGGCTGGTCTATGCGAAAGGGACCAGCGATAGGAGGTCTTCTCCTTCCAGCCAATATTCAAAGGATCCTTCCACAGCAGTTTAGCCTGCCCAGGAGTATCTCCAGCGTGCCATAGACTGTTGCGCAGCATGGAACCAGGACCTGTATTGCTGTCAATCAACTTGATCTGAACCCCAGGCTCGGCGGAGGCCCGGAATGGTGATGATTGCCAATAGGTTTGGGTGCCCTTCTTCCACTGCACCACATAGAACTTGCGGTTGCTCTGATAACTGAAGATAAAGCCCACATAGTCATCGTCCGTGTCGTCGTTGATGTAGAAGGTGCCCTCAAAGTCAACGCCACCGAACGAATCTCTGCCCACAACAAGACCCGGATCCGAGTTCAAGGTTTGTGTGATCTCTGAGCCATTGGCATGCACCACCCAGTTGGGATCAAGCTGTGCATCGCCCTCGGGATCAAGTATCACGGAGCGTATAGTTCTGAAATCGGTGCGATGAATCATAGAATTATTTGGACAGTTATCAATAATGTTGGGAGTGCCGTCGTCGTCCTCATCGTCCTCGCACTTGTCGCCCTTGCCATTCCGATTAGTATCAGTTTGATCGGGATTCTTGGCCAGCGGGCAGTTGTCTCTATAGTTGGGAACGCCATCGCCATCCATATCGTCGTCACAAGCATCGCCCTTGCCGTCATCATCTGTGTCCAACTGATCGGAATTACTGACCATAGGGCAATTATCCTCTGAATCCTGTATCCCATCATCATCGCCGTCGATGTCACTGTCGCACGCATCGCCCACCAAGTCCATGTCACGGTCCTCCTGCGCTGGATTCGGAATTGTGGGGCAATTGTCGCACACATCGCCCACACCATCGTTATCCACATCCGATTGATTTGGATTGCGCATCACCGGACAGTTGTCATGCTGATTGAGAACCGAATCATTGTCTATATCCTCGTCACATTCATCGCCAAGACCATCCTCATCCGTGTCCAGCTGGCGGCGATTAGATATGAAGACACAATTATCGCAAGCATCTCCGACACCATCGTGATCCGAATCCAGCTGATCACTGTTGTAGGCGAATGGACAGTTGTCCTTGCTGTTGAGCACCTGGTCACTATCCGCATCTTCATCGCAACCATCGCCAATGCCATCCAAGTCGGCGTCCTCCTGCCCAGAGTTGGGCAAGTCCGGGCAGTTATCCCTTCGGCAATGCAACTCGGCACAGTTCAGGGATTCATCTGGCCAACCATCCAGATCCCGATCACGTCCACAGATCTGTCCATTGCCTGCCCAACCCACGCTACAACGGCACTGATAGTTAAAGGTATCCAAGGTTACACATTCCGCATTCTTGGAGCACATGCTGCCATCGGGACAGAGATCCGCTGCTGACAGACAGCTAAAGGTACCATTAGACACATAACCATCGTGACACTGACAACTGTACGATCCCTAGGAGATACTCATTAGTCAGTTGGGAAAATGCGGTTGCTCCAAGAGGTCTACTCACAATGGTGTTGTAGCAACTGGCGTGCTCCGGGCATCTAAAGAAACCCATCTTGCACTCGTCGATATCCACACAGGTCTGTTTCTGGAATCCCATAGCCAGATAATCGGCGGAGTATCCTGGGATTACCACAAGATCATATAGACATTGGTTAAAGCTATAGTATCTGTAGACTTACCATGAGCGTGTATTCCATCGTAGCCAGGCGGACAGGGACCACAGCGAAAGCCCGGATTCAAATTGTTACAGAAGGTTGACTTATCACAGGGCTGATAGATCGCACACTCGTCCACATCATGGCAGGTGGTGCCATTGATCTTGTGGCCACGTGGACAGGAGATGCACTGGAAATAAGGTGCAAAGCCCATCTGGATGCACTCGACACCTGATAAAAGGATCACAATTTAGGATCACACTCCCATTCGTCCAGTTAGTGTTCAAAAGTGAGGTTAGTTTTGTCAGATGTTAGGTTATGTTGAAGAAGAGTTATCGATTAGTATATCCAGGTTTTCCTTGGGGAAGCATGACCAGAAAATGACAGTGAATAAACATGATTCGCAATGAACTTCAACAAAAGAAAGCAAATCTATGTAAATAGATAGCATATATAGTGACAGATGAAAGATGATTCTGATAGATAGTTTAAGGGAATTCTAATTACCAAAAAATTGTGTATCCAAAACGAAAATCGCAGACGCCGTGAATATCAATATCAATTCGATCAAAATTATTGAAATAAAACGACTTTTTTGTGATTTTTGGAAAAGTTGTTTATAATTTTTATTCACTTTAGATTTTTGTGGTGTTTTACAGAGCGGGAAGGGAAACAACAATTTCAATTTCGTAGCACGCTTATAAACTCCACTTTCTGGGCATTCAGTTGGTACTTGGAAGGGGTACTCGGGAAGGGTCACATAAATCATACTTAATTTCTTGTGAGTTAATTATTATTATTATCAATTAATTTTTTTCTTTAATTTTATTTAATTCGCGATAATACTTTGAATTTTGCCAATCATTGAGCTTACAACTTATGACTATTTGAGTGGGACTTGGATTTAAGTATGTTAAGTATTATTTATAGTGATGTGATTTGCTCTCATTCTATGTGTGTTCATAGTATTTGTAATTAAATATAATAATTATAATTAGAAATTAGAGTGTCAGTTCGTAACCACCGAGTACTTGCGAGCCGTGAACTGACTCTGCCTCTGATAGTGTTGTTGCACATTATGTGTGGGCATTAAAATGTTACCTAATAATAACGAGAATTTATTTACATATAAATTATTAATCGTATTTCATATTTAATAACAAATTCAACAAAATTCCACCCACTAGCAACACAATGTTCAATAATACTTTTGGCCACGTTGTCTTTTATGGCAAAACACATTCCAAACAAGCCTTCAAACATGACTAAGTACCCTACCTATAATCATGTATATACATATGTATCTGTGTCTCTTTTTCTCTCTTCTATCTGTCTGTACTCTAATTAGCAGCCTTGTTTCACACATTCATTCAAAATTGCCTCAGCAACCCTATAATTTTCAAGGGTTTTTCAATCAAAAAGGCCAAAGTGATTTCACTTGAGCAGCAAACTGGGCATTAATAAATCAAACAGTCGTGTGAATTGCGTACCCTACCAAGGATTGGCTGAGGTATATCAGCATATAAAAGACCTATAGAACTATCGAAAATATCTGCTTTACTTCGTAGAAGTAGAGAAGTTTTAACACCAATCTTCCTTAAACGAAGTCTATTTAAGTATATTTTCTCTTGCTATTTGCTCTTTAGAATAACTGAACTTGACTCATCTCTAGGCCAACCTTTTAGACTTGGTTAAACATCCCACACATTGGCCTGTAGCTCAAGGCACGACAAACTCAAATTAGCCATAAAAGAAAAAACAGAAACAGAGCTGAGAACAAAACGTGGCCCCCAAAATGAGAGAAAACAAAACTCCACTTGAAACTTAAACTAATCAAAGAGTCAAACAGACCGCTAAGAAGAGAAAACACAACCCGAACCCCGAACAGACTGTGTGTGTATGTGTCTTGTTGTTGTTTATTGACTTACCTGAGGGGCATGGCGAGTCCAGACAAGGATTACGTATCGAACATGTGCGTCCATCACCTTCATAGCCAGCCGGACAGGAGTCACACTGGGCACCATTCACAGTATCGTGACATTGAACGCCTCTGCAAAACGGGGGGTATACGGATTCGTAGAGTCAACATTATAGTGTAGGTATATGGATATTACTAGTGATATATTTAGATGGGGTTTCTTTTATTGTTTATTATTATTAATACGGACACAGTCAGTAACAAACACAAAAAGATTGTGGCATAACCATAGAAGCCAAACAAACACAAAAGGCAAATTTATTAATGATGTTCACCCAAAGAGGTACAGGGAAAAAGGTTACAGTTGAAACGGACCCTCTCTTTGGGGGCACACAAAGGCACCGACAAAGCGGTTCACATATGTGAGGGTCCCATGGTCCCACTTTTTTTTTTTGAGGAGACATCCCAGAGCAACAAATCGAGGGAGATGCCGAAGAAAACAAATTACAATTACAAGAAAATGTTATTAAAAGTCAGAAGAAGACAGCGAAGAGTCCATGACCAAGACCAATGTATCCATGTCGCCTTGGCTTGTAGGCTGATGATGTCCGAGCCAATGGCCCATGGCCAAAACAAAACTAAACAAAACCAACCAACCAAACAACGAGATTGTAATGTAAATTTCTCTTTATGTGCATGCGAGTGTGGGATTTGCTTATGGCTACCATATAACATTTTACATTTACATATCATGACATGGACATTAGTACGCAAACTCTCCCAGGATATAACTCATGGCAAGTTTTTGCTTTCTTTCCCAGGAAGTCCATCATCCTACAGCCAGACAGCACCTACTACTGTGCCCAACTGACCCAGAAGCCATCCGTTGTCATGTTTTATGGCCAAGACCGAGACGCGTCTCATTCACGTGGGTAGAGCAAGGGCTCAGTTAGGTTTTCACAGTCTAACAGTACTTCACATACCTTAAATCTAACCACATACTCAGGCGAGCAAACTATAGAAATTTATTTAATATTTCCTATTGATTTTATGATTTTTTTTTTTCTTTATTTAAATGGCTTTCTAGCTAGCTTAGACCTTTACTGAATTCGATGTGCGTTAAAAATTCATTAAAATTCGTTTGCGAATTAATTATAATTAATTAATTATAAAATTATAATAATACCAATACTATCTTGAAATATTAAATATTCGATTTTATATATATATATATATATATATATATATATATATATATATATATATATATATATATATATATAACATGTAAATTTCCCAATTAGGATTGTAGAATGCATGTTAAATAATAAAATTATAAGTCAATTTTTTCAAAAAAAAAAAAAATGAAATTTGATCTATTTATCGTGTGTGCACTGTAGCTTAGCTGAATAGAATCAAGACGCAATAGCAGCTCAAGTGCTCTTTTCTTGGCTTGTTTGTGGAGAAGACGCTGTCAGTTTGCTGCCCAACAACATTACTCAAGAATGAATAGTATACATACATACTATATACATACATACATAGGTATAAATGTGAGTATGTGTTTTCGTCGATATTTTGGTAGAAACATTTTGGCCGCGGTAACACGCAACGCGCAATTAGCAAAAAGTGTTAAGTACTTAAGTGGCAAGCGGCAAGTGGCAAGTGGCAAGCGGCATCGTGTTGAGGCGGCGCTGTTGCTGTCCATGTTCACGTCCATGTCCAAAGTTGGATATGGCGAGGGAGAGGCTGTTGCCACAGCTAAGCATTTTGGATTGCGGGTGTGTATGGGGAATGACGGGGGGGCAGAGGGTGGAGGATGGAGGGCGGAGAGCGGCGTGTGATGTGGCTGATCAAGCGTTGCCACAAAATGTTGCGTAGGGGTTTCTGTTGTGTCCGCAGTGTCCCTTGTCCGATGTCCGGCACTTTGCGCTTTTCTGCTTTGTTTCAGTTCACTCGACCATATTGTTTTGCGGCTGGAGATGGAGTTAGAGATGAAGCTGAAGCTGGAGATCGGCATCGTTTGAGTGCTGGGAAAATAGTTAGCCAAGCGCATCGAGGAACGCATTAGCATTTCTGCCACTGCCACAGCCACTTCCCCTGTGCCTACAACAGTTGCATCCCACTTCATTCCAGCAGTTGGCATGACGAACCCACTTGCTGTTAGGCATCCTCTGGTCTGGTCCTCTACTGCTGCTGCTGCTGCTCATTCTTTTTATTAACCACGCATTCATAATTCATAATTCCAATTTGCTGCCGCCTGGACCTCTACTTATACCTTCAGCTCTGAGCTCTTCTACCTGTGCACCGAGAGCATGTCTTTGACTCTGCTCAAGTCCAGTTCAAACACTTTGCCAGGCACCACCCAAAAGACACAAAACCTTTAGACACGGAGGACTTCGTCGTACCCGGCAACTCAAGCCAACCGACTGAGTAATGTGCGAACATGGATTTGAAGCCATGCAAAAGGCTTTCAGGTCATTTCCATTTTGACCAAAACGACGCAATGAGCCGCGCCTGACACGCGAGCTAATTTAAGCCCTTGCCAGCGAGAAGCTCAAAAGATGTCTTCGCCGACAGGCTACTTACTGTACATACTGTGTATGCGAAATTCAGATGTACGGCAGATTTATATAAAACTTGTTACGTAAAGACAAAAATACTAAAAAAAAATCTAGATAGAAAGTTATAGTCTAGTAATTGTAACCACGTGATTTTGAACTCATTACTCATGATTTAAATTAGCCTGGTAGTAGTTAATGATAATCGGTCGAAAATTTTCAATAAACATTCAATAATTATCGATGAATTGCCGACAACTAGCCGATATTTTTGCGATTTTGTTAAGTATTTGATGACTTTTATATAAGTTATCAATGTCAATAACTCTCACAAAATATTTGAATATTTATTAAGATTCATAAAAAAAAAATTAAATCAAATCCATGTTTCCGGCAACTCTTGATAATCTGACTTGTCACTCCATTGAAAGCTGAATGCATTTGTCGTCATCTTCTTGTATGGGGAGCGTGATGAAAACACTGGCAAATCACTTTTCCTTAATTTGATTTTCCCCTGTCATTATTCAAGAAACTCCGCTGGAGAGCTTATCTATTATTGGAGCTACGATCTTTGGTCGCATTTATCCCACCCAAATTGCTTCTAATGGTAGCGCATGCCATGCAAATGCATACCACTTACTTGCAAGTCGCAACAACAGCAACACTCGTCTCAGACCATCTCCCTTCAAGGAGTTTGGAGTCGGAGTTGGAGTCGGAGTTGGTTGCATATCCAGTCAGCAAAGGCAACTGCCATGCCACATGGCGCACGCTTTGGACAAACTACAACTACAACCACAAACTGCCATAAAGCGGCGTTTATTTTGCCACAGGCCACTTATCTGTAAGGTTGGCAGTAGGTTTGGCTGCTGGCTTCAACTCCTGACTCCGACTCCAGATGCAGTTGCAGTTGCAGCATCAACTCCTCGCATTGGCTCGAGCTGGGGTCTTGACTTGGACTTCACTTGGCTTGTTTTTGTTTTCATTACAGAGAGTGGAGTTAAGCGTACAGTGGAGTTGACTCGACATTTTCACAGTAAATGTAAAATAAAGATTTCAATATTTGGGAAAATATCGGAGAAATTGTTGAATTGACCCCACTGTGCAGAACATACGGCCAACGAACCAAGCACTGTACAGCGCTAAGAGCCGCAGTCAAAGCCAGTTGGCTATTAATTTGAATTCAAGCAGTCAAACGCTGCCTCAGTCCCGGCGACACAGTCAACAACAACCACAACAACAACCACAACAACAACCACAACAACAATCACAACAACAACAACAACAACAACAACAGCAACGACAACCACGTCGAGTTGGAATCAATGGCTCCACTTTTGCGGCGCGGCTGTTGCTTTTTTTTGGTGCGTAGGCGAACTCGATTCGCGGCTGAGATATGCGTTCCACCGAACTTTGATGTTGCTGTGAACCAGCTACAAGCACCTCTCCCCGCCACACTCCCTGTTGCCCACCTCATCACTGTTGCTGCATCTCTCAGTTCCGCTGACTGTGTATATATGTACATACATATGTATAGTTATAGCTGCTTTTACCAGCCAAATGTTGGCTGTAAACGTTTTGTTTTTGGACCAGGCCTAAGAAAGAATCTGTGGGAAAGTTGCCATAATCAAATGGAATTCTGTTTATCGAAATTGTTCACGACATGTGTATACACCATGTTGCAGCATGTTGCAGCTGCAGCAAACAAACCACAACCATAACCAAATCCAACTCCGAATCTGACTCTGAATCCGAATCTAAATCTCAATCTGGCCAAGTAATATAATCTCTCTTTTTGTACCCTCTAAGCTCTCTGCCTTGATTGCATTGCTGATTATTTCATCATACGCATAATTTAAATTGAACAACTTCCCAACAGCCTCAACTCAAGACAGTTCCAAGTTCCAAGTCCCAAGTCCGAGCTTAGCCTTGGCTTTGGATTGTGCGTTGAAAGACGCTGAAACTTCCGTTGGCAGCTTTGGTGTCGCCACAGGCCAAACTGCGACTATGATTGACTTTTCTATTTGGGAGGGTTAGTCTGGGATGCTTTTGGAAATGGAAAGTGCTACGAACGATTAAAATCAAGTTTGAATGTTTATCACACTAAAAAAAAAAATAATAATAATAAAATAGTTGAAAATTTTGAAATAACACCTTTTTAATGTTAACGAGAAAAAGAAATATATCACATTTTCCTATTAATTTTATTAGTTTCAAAAATCTTGAAATATAACACATTAAAATGTTATTTTTATAATCATTTAGCTTCTCATTTGTTAGCATATTTCTGTAAATTTTTTATCTTGATGTTCAACACCGCTTTAATAGATTTTTTAAAAGTACTCTCAAATATGCAACTTCACACTTTCCATTCAATTTGATAACTTGAATTATGTAGAGTAAATAAATATTTAATTTCTTTTTTTCCCCCATTTCAGTTAGTTTACGACGACAATTTGTGTAAGTGAACTGAGAAAGCATCGAAAAATATTATAGATTTCCAACAATGAGCTGAGATCAATGTTCATTAACAGTTGGTGACACAATAGAGATGGGATTTTTCCTTGGAGTATATGGCCAAGCCCAAAAATAACCAAAATGACACCGCACAACAAAGGATCAACAGGTGTGCATGTCATTAGCTCAGGTTTTATGGCATTTTAATAGAATTGATCTTTTGAATTGAAATTCTTTTATTTCAAAATAAAAATCGAATCAAACAAAGCGCTGAGCATGTTTAACTATGACGCCGCTTACAAACAAACAACATTTCGTGGGTTCTAAATTAAAATGATGATAATATGTAGAAGGGAAAAGCAGTCAAGTTAGAACCTACAGAGACCGACTGGAGGAGATGGAGGTCAAGACTAAAGACGATTCTGTTTATCCGTTTGCCACACGCATTCGCCGGTCACAATTCATCGATAATGAAAGATGACAGTAACGAGTCAGTTGGGTTCGATGCTGACAACATTTAAAACAATTTTATGCAAATTAAACTAGGGTCCGAGGCGCACCCTCTGCCCAACTGCGACACCTACAATACACACATTCTGACTCTCCCTCCCTCCAACTCCTGCACAGTTTCAATAATTTACACAAATTTATGGCCGTCGAGGTGCTTCCTCTGCGCGTGGCGCAGACCCAGTCTCGAGTACTATGGCTATATGATGGACCAAGTGGATTCGGCTTAGGGGTCTCACATTTCACAGACCGAAATCACTTTAAGTGTTTTGACACAATGAAGTCAGTTCAACTCGAGTCGAACTCCAACTCCAAGTCGAACTCCAAGTCGAAGTAGAAGTTCTTTCAATAGTTCTCTTCTGTGCGGGTTGCCCATTTAACTAATTTATGCGTCAATTTCAAGTGCCATTTGTGGTCCGGTCCAGAGACCTCACAGCCAAGTCATCCACCTCCTCCTCCACCTCAGCTATATTTCTGCTTCTTCTTCTTCTTCGTCATCTTCTTCTTTATTATTGCAAAGGTTTTGTTGCATTTTGTTAAACAATTTGGACAAAATACGAGCATATTCTATTCGACAATAACGGCTATAGTTTTGTTTAACATATTTATGACATGTCTATTCAAATATGTTTCTTTTTCAACGTATTCTTCTGGCCAGAATTTATGTTTTTATTAGTCAATATACCCTGTAAAATTCTGCTGTGGGTCTTTTGCATAATTAGTTGATGGACTGGGAGATACTGACACCACTTTCTTCCGGTCCGCCCATTTGGGCTGTGGGTGACTTTACGACCAGTTTCCGAGTAGATCTATGATGTTACGACTGCTTCCAGCTGCGCTTTTAAGTAGTCATCATGTCAGCAGGAGACCTAAGAGGTCTGGAAGTGTGATCATCTTTCACTACTGACTGAGAGCAGCATCTTTATCCAAATAATTTTAGCAATATTTTAGAAAAAATCTTCAAATTGAGATTAACTGACAATATTCAAGAAAAACTTAGTTAAAATTTTTAAAGCCTAATAGAGGCTTGGTTAAGACACAAGTAGCCCATAAAAGTATTTAAATTAAGTACGTTTTTTCAAGTTGATTTATACGTATAGTAAAGTGATCAAGTTGAATGGCATTAAGTGGAGGATATGTAAAGCTCTTAATCCGACAGGGGATTAGGCATTTTGCACACTCTGATTGGCATATCGAGAGTCTGAGATCTAAGCACTTGTCATAAGGGTCCAACTAACGTAACTAATGGGTTTTTAAGGAAACTGTCCCCTTATCTCCACATACCTCTCTCTCTCTCTCTCTCTCTCTCTCCATATAACTGTATCTCTGTAACTTGCTTTTCTCTGCAGATCTATTCAAGATGCGAAAGAAAGAATTGACTTGTCAATGGGCAACACTTATCAATCATGGTAGATATAGGAAAGTCTGTCTATCTGTCTGTCTGTCTGTCTGTCTGTCTTTCTGTCTGAAGTGGCAAAGGCAACGCATGGCCGCATCATTAAGCCATAAACAACATCAAATTGCCATTAAGGCCATATGCAAATAATTGCAGAATCAGAATGAGACAGCAACAGAGAAAGAGAAAGAGATAGAGTGGGAAGGAGAGAGGAAGGGAGAAAGGAAAGAGAGACATATCTTTGAATGATTCTGCTGAACGACATTTTGCGTGCGGCGGCGCCTTTCAAGCGTCGGGCGTGCATCTGCGCCAAGAGAAGAGCATGACAAATACAATTAACATGGGATGGCACCGGCCACGCCCATGACGCGCCATTAACAACAGTGAGGACATGGTTGCCTCCGCACTCCACAAAGAAGAGGGCTTGAAAAGAAACTTATCTTGTGGCTAATTCAACTTACAAGAAACAGGGTCTGTCCGCACAGCTGATGCCGGGTTTGCAGGCTTTGCCGTCACCAATGAGGCCAGCAGGACAACGGCCGCACCTGGGTCCCGAGGCGCTATCATGGCAATCAACGCCTGTGGGCAGTAAATGAATTTTGAGTTGGAGTTGCAGTTGCAGTTGAGGTGGGCACTTGATGTGAATGGGGTGCGTCACTTACCAGGATAACAAGGATTCGCGGTACGACAGTTGATCTCCAGTCGTATGTTATTATCGCGGCTGGGCTCCTTGCAGCCGGCACAGTTCTCCAGCAGCATACGCAAGTAGGCAATCTCCTGGCGCTGGTGGGCGACGTCTTCCCGCAACAGCTTCACCAGTGCCAAAAGATCGCTCAGAGATCTTGCGAGGGCGTCTGCAACAATGGGAATAACGAAAAGTAAGACTTTAAATAAACCAACAATAATTCATGAGTTGCCCCATACAGTGTGTGTATGAGTGTGTGTCTGATTGTATTAGCGTATGTGTGTGTGTGTGTGTGTGTGTGTGTGTGGGAAGCGTTCAGGCGTCTGACAAGATTAAGGCCTAACCAATGCTAAAATCGCACTCATTTTGAGCATTCATCCCCACTCTGCCTAAACCCTACTCCTGTCCTGATTGCAACCTAATCCGCTTTGTCGCTTCGACGACTCTAAGCCCGATCTCTCAGCTAAGAGTGAGTCTGGTCTTCCACCTGGGCCTCTGGGTATCTGGGACTTGGCAGCAGTATCCAGCTGCTAATGCGCCACGTTTTAGCGCTCTTTAATGCAATGCGACAACAGTGCTGAGCATAAAATTCGAACCGAGTGCAGTCAGAGATGTACAGACCTGAAGACAGATTCACACGTTTTCGATGAGTCACAGTGACAGTCACGCTTACGGTAACTGTGATACTTTATTTTATTATATTTTACGAATACTTGTTAAAAGCATAAACATATTTCTAAAGGCTTATTAATCTTAATTATATAGTTTGAGTATATTTTTATGATAGAAACGAAATGTATACAAATATATTTTTCGTATCAATTATTTCTCTAATATGTTTGTTGATATCTTTAAGTAACCGTTTTTCACAATTATGAATGTAATTCCCATCTAATCCTCACCTAAAAGCTGCCTAATGAGATCTCAGCTCATCTCTAAATCTCATATATGGAAGGCACAGCACATGGCCACAAACACACTTACTAAACTAGTGCAAAGTTTCAACGGTACCAGTTTGAGTGTTTGTCTATCTGTCTATACGAATGTGTGTATGTACAAATGTCCGTCCATCTGTTCAGTTTTGCCTGTTTGAGTGAGTTTTGTCAACATTGAAAACGCCGCCACTGTCGCTGACTCAACGCCCAAACGCATCCGTTTAGGCCAGGGACAGAGGAAGCTGAGGTGAGCCAAAGGCGGCGGCAGGAGAGCGAACGGGGGAGTGCCATAAAAGTGGAGCTTTTACTTGTATACCTGATCTACAATCTTGTAGATATGTATTTTTGTTCAGTGTAGTGCAGTGTAGTGTGTTCAACCTTCGTTTCTATCTTGTTGTCGGCGTCATTCATTACATTTGCCTTTGCGATTTACACTGCTAAATGCCGCCTAAGCTTCTGAGTTGCATGTGTATCTGTGAGAGAGTGTATCTGTGAGTGTGCATCTGTGTCTCTCTGTGTGTGTGTGTGTGTGGGTACAGAGCGTGCTACCAATTTGGCGTTTTGCACTGAACTAGATAAATAATAATTATGCGACAAACAACATCGAACTTAAGACCGTATGCAGTCAGAGAGGCGCACAGACCCAAAACGAGTGCACAAGTTATTCAGTTGTATACCTCTTTCCCTCTTTCGCTCCCTATCTCTGTCACTCACTCACTTGCTGTCTCTGTCACCGTCTCTGTCTGTGGCATATATAATATGTATCTCTGGGTTCATTAGTGTTGTCTTTCTCAGGTGGGCGCTGTTCGCTTGTGTCTCTGTCACTTAAGCGGCGACTTATTGGCAGATATCTCTCTGTGTGGGGGTACCCAGGGTTGTATACCCCCCCCCCCCCACTACATACATAGATACGAGTCGTAATACTCGTAATACTTTTATAGCTCCATCCGTAAGAGAGTATTGTAATTAATTGGCTGCAGATTTGTATGGTATTATCGCATTAAGCAAAGACAGTTATTGCTCTGCCCATACACTCATTACACTGATATACAGATATATCCATATATACATATATTCTCGTTTAGTTGAGCTAAGCCTGATGGAACAGCTGCAAATTGTTGGCAGTGTGGACTTACAGGTAGCTTAACATTAATTGTGGATGCTTGGATGTTAAGCAGGGCACGTTATGGGTATAATATGGGCTATATATTGGAGACTGATCAGGCAGAATGGGATGAGAAACTAATGCCATTGTTAGCTGCACATAATTCACGACTAAGCCGACTTATCTAGAATAATAATACTCTGGCAGTATCAAAAGAACTATATCTGATTCATCTTATGCAAATTCTAGCATTGTCTACTTTCAAAGGAGGTTCAACATTTTTTCCCAGCAATTTCTGCGTAATTGAATTATGTGTCCTGTCTGACAGAAACGCCAACTGTTCCAGCTATGTGGCCAAAATAAAGATAAGTGAAGGGCAACGCCTTGTGGAGGCCACTGTCTCTGCATGGAAAGCTGTTGAAATCCCACTGAAATGCTGTCACTAGGCGTCACCACGCCCCAAAAGGAGACACAAGTCTCCATCTTAGCCTTCGACTTGCTTTATGACTTAACTGTGTTTGTTAAGATGATTGGTGGGTTGGAAAGGGTAGATAGGGCTGTCGACCTGTCGTGTGGTTAGAATAGATGCAACCTACCTTCGCAGTCTCCATGGAGGACGGGAATATCGCCACGTTCCACATCCGTAGGTATTTCCTGTTGGCGCTGATCGACACCGTCCCGGGCCAGAGTCGGTTCATGATACCAATTGCTGCGCACATCACGTTTCTTGTTCTTCTCTGTAAGAGTTCAGAGCATAGTGGGCTGTGTTGAGAGCAACCCACTGGAGCATCCACAATAGATCGATAACTTACCACGCTCGGTGATCTTGTTCCTCAGCATACGGCGATTGCCACGACGATGCAGTCCCTTCTGGCAGTTGGCACGCTGCAGAGAATGCTCCATGTCCGCATCAAAGTGCAAGGGATACTTCCTTTCCCTGAACTGAAAAAAATATAACCAAAAATTTAAAAAATATATCAAATATATGTGTCATCTACAACTTACCAGCTTGATTACTGGATCATCCATTTGGGTATACAGTTTGGTCAGGGTCATTTCGAGGTCGTGGGAGGTGCTCGCCTTGCAGTCCACAAAGAGTGTGATCCGATTCTTGGAGAACTGCAATGCCAGAGATCGTATGGTGCTCGTCTCATTAATGTTGGGTATCTGGAAGTTGCGTGACTCTGTAGCACCATTCAAACTGATGTCCAGGGTAACCATTTGCTGCTTGCGGTCCAGGAAGAAGGACATCTTATGCTTCAACATGGGAAAGTCAATCATGAAGAGCGCCTCAATCGAGATGTGCAGCTTGCGCCGAGGTCTGTGTGGTAGATAGAGAAGTGTTGCAACAACTTGTTGAACAACTGATAAGCGCCCCAAGGTTAACATTAATTTACCTTATATGTCGAGTCGAGATGACAACATCGCCTTTCCTGATAAACTGTTCCAGCTCAGCGGAGGCAACTGCAAATAGATAAGATGAACTCAGAAATGTTACTTAACCGTTCTGACATTTTTCAAGGTAACCCAAAGAAACCTTTCCCAAACAAAAACCGAAAAAACTATTGAGAAATGTTCTCAATTTATTAATATTGAACAATTTTAAAATTCTTCAATTTCTGCTGAATTTGCTTGGCATATTCTTTGACAAGTATTTGTAAAAATATTTGCTGATTGATCTTCAATCTTTGCTTTCCGAGGTACAAATCCATCATGTAACCTACGCAAACTTCCGTTTGGAAAGTGACGTATAGTTATACGCATCGATTACAAAATCAATAGAAATGGAAAAATCGTGAAAGATAATACCTTCGATAATGTTTACCACAACTAAATAACCGTTTGGCACTTGCCATATCATTTTGTTTGTCGGAGAGTAAGAGATTACAACACTTGGCGCTATTTATTTTGGTCACTAGATAATCCCGTCGCATGTTGACCCAAAAACAGAAATCAGGGAGTGAGAGAGAGAAAGAAGTCGAGAAGGTATTTGCACAAGGCAACAACGAAACATATATAACATATGTACATATATCTAGTAGAGATCGAGTGTGTAGAATTTCACGCATTTGTGAGGTTATTTGTCATGTGTGTAGGAGCATTGCTTTGACAGCCGCATGTGAAGTGACCTTCACGAGATCGTGCCACACTCCGAGCACAGCTCGATGGCAACTTCAACTTGGACTGCACATGGCGTTGGCAATTCCAATTGCAATTGCAGCTCGTGATCGGGCAACGGCAACGGCAACGGCAACGGCAACGGCAACGCCAACGCCAACGCCAACGCCATTTATGGGGCAAGCAGGTCGACGGCATGCAACTCCATCCATGCCACCACAGAGAGCACAAGATCTTGACGTATGCCTGGCATTTTTTGATTTACATAAATCGCTGTTTATGCTGTTGATCTCTCTTATTTTGGGCGTCGTAATGCCAACTGTCCAGCCAAATATTTATCTTTTGCGGGGTTTGCCAGTTTGCCTCTCAACGGTTATCGTGTTTCCCCCATGTTTGTTCGTTCATAAATGCATATGGCAAACATTGTGCACCTATGGGGGGAATGCGGCACCTACCTGGATCCAGTGAGAGTGATGCAACCTCCACTATCGCCAGCCCCAATCCGATCACTCCGATCAGCAACACGCGCGTCCAATTCATTGCCAGACCAGTTGCGTCTTCACTTCGTTCTGAATTTTGTGCCTGCGTCCGCTGCAATATAAATAAAGTGTATACAAATCAACAATCGAATTTTTAAACACACCGGTATGTAAATACTCTACTTTTTTCATAATTTTCAAAATTATATAAATACTTTTACATTAATTAAATTATCATAAAAATTGTAAATTTTTTATTTTATTCATTTGCTTGAATACTTTAACTAGTCAATGTACCCCATATTAGTGTATCGCTTGGAAGACAGAATACCCACTCAGTCGGTGGTTGTTTATTTACGTTTTAAAAATAAAATCCCATAAAATGCATTGCGGCTGCCCCATAAAATCGCATCAGAATAATAAATAAAATTCAAATTAAATTGTTATAACGAGTAAAAGAAATCAAATCAACATTTTTAACAATTTTCCCTTTATTTTCATATTTCATTCTATTTTACTTTTAATTTTTTTTTGTTTTTTTTGCGGCATTTTTGACATTCTCAACATGCATTTCATTTTGTTAACAGAAATGTCTACGCCTTGTTCTGATTTCCATTGCCGGAAGTGCTGCTCCAATATCACCAATGAACAGATATATAATATATATATATATACATATAGTGTCTATGTATATCTTTCATCTGTGGCGGCATTGTGTGGGCGTTATAATAAAGCATTCGTAGCTTAAGTTTTTTATATGCTTTTGCTTCCACTTCTGTTGATTTTCATTTTGCCTCGAGATTTATGTTGGATTTTTGCAATCAATTCTTTCGTCGGATCGTGTTAGTTAAATAAATGTTTAGTTGAATGTGTTTTCGGAATTTTCTTCTGATTTTCCTTTCCGCTGTTTGGAGTATGCTTTTTCAGGTGCGGAAGATGAGGATTTCTTATTTTGTGGCTTTTTTATTTCAGAGTCTTATGTGAGATATGCCGTTCCTATTTTAAATATTAATAAAAACAGTCCAGAATAGCACTAACTTAAGAGCCAGCTGGAGTACGTCAAGAAGACAACCTGATAATTTACAAGTGTTTCCATTATGATATTCCCCGCTCGATGATAACTATATCCGCTGCATGAAAACACATGGAGTATGCATACATATTTTGCAAATAATTGCTGTAAAGTGTGGCTAAATACAGACATATATTATTTTGGCAACATAAATAATGGATGAGTGTTGGAAATGCATTAGTTGATCTCTCACATGGCCATCACATTTCGTTTACAAGCCATAAATCCAGCAAGTAACTAACTAGTCAACTGTTTATCTTATTGCTCCATTACGACTATCCTCACAAATTTTCCCCCTGAATTTATTCACTCTGTTTTCTCCTCCCCCCCTCTCTTGGGCCTATAAATAAACCCGTTGCCCGTACAAGAGCTACCGTCAGTTGAAATAATTTGTTATCGGGTGCTTAAATCTTTGGAGTGATCAAAGGCTCCAACAGCTTCAACAACAGCAACAGCTTTATAACTCTGCCAGCTCTCTAATAAATTGTTGTTGTAAAACACGAACAAAAAAAAGAAACAAAACTTAACGATCAACGAAATAAAATAAAAGGCCAAGTAAGTACACATTAATTGGCATTGAGGAGGATTCCATCGTAAAACAGACACACAAAGTCTACAGTTAGTAGTTAAATTAGTCAGCGTTTTATAAACCAAAACAATTGATTATAAATCGTAGTCTACAGAATTTACCATAACAATAACCATATTACGAAAGTACGTTGAAGAAATGTGGTCAACTGAACTTGGCTATGAAGGTGTCCCAGGAATGTGGTAACGGTCTTGCCAACAGTAATGTCGTTGTGGCCTTAAAAGACTCGGCCAATCTCAGCAAGAACTTCTGCCAATACTTGACCAACATAAAGAGCACAAGTTGAGTGACAGTTATGGATTTATAGTGGCAGTTCTACCATTTCTATTGCCTATTCCTCTCCTGATCTGTGATCTCTGCCTCTGTCGGGTTTTTGTAGCCATGTTTTGGCCATGCTCTCTGCGATGTCACTGAGTCACAGCAGCATGGCTAGAGAGCCATTTATGGCCAAAATCGCAATTCCCAGTCTGTGGTAACAACTTTGCTAGCCAGTTGGGCCAGTCTCCAAACGCCAAGTTGAGAGTTTTTTTTTAAAGTAGTTTAAGGTTTTTATGTGCCACTTGACAGAGTTTATTGAGACTTCAGATTGTATTAAGGAATAATTGGGACTACATCTCCACTCAAAACTGGAAATAGCTGACGATTTAATTTCGAAATTTCAAAGTACTTAAAAATGTGGTTCAAAAATAATAGAGGCTGGATTTTTTAAAGTGGTTCTAGATTTCTGATTGACAAGCCAAGATCTTCTAGATTAAAGATAACTGGATTATATATGGTAAGCTCCTTCCAAATCAACTTAAAAATACTATAGGTAAATCCTGTAGATAGAGTTCACTCAGGTGTGTAAATGATTGTTTAGAATATGCTACCGAGAATCTTTTCAACAGGCTAAACAACATTTTCCACAAAATGTCAATGAAATAGTTGAGTTCGTTTTTTCCCCTCCGTGGTTCCACAATGTTAAACTTATAATCCTCGATTCGAAATTTATTAAATACTTTTTAATGCTTCCCGGGGCAATATATAGGTCTACGTCTCCGTCCCTCTGTCCGGCACCCACGCAGTCCAAACTGTCTCCAAATGGATGACAACCCGTCGCCATATAGACGCCGCCCCATTCAACCTAATAATGCCCACAAATCAAAACCAATGATGCCGAAGCTTAGACATGCCTATCATATACCCAGATATATACGACGGTTCTATATATCTACATAGACAGATAGATACTCATATTCAATGGATGCCTTAACATTGATTGACATTTAATTAAGCAAAGGCAAATGCACACGGAAGCCGCAAAAGACAATGACAATCACGATGTTGACGACGACGACGATGACGACCGCAATGGAAACTGTAACCCACTGGGCCAGGTTAGACCTTTGCTGATCTTAAGTCTATCGAACAAGTTTGTCGGCATTATGACAAAAGGCGATGCATTGTTTATCATCGCTAGAAGTATGATGTCTATCGGGAAAACAGATACCTCAGAAAACTCGCAGTAATCTTAAGTGGATTGGTTTAAAGGTAGAGTATATATTTATATGAAATAGATCTTTCAATTCTACAATGTATTTTTATAAATATGAAAACTCGACTATTATTATAATTGCTGCACTTTCCTTTTGCCAAGTTGATCATCTATGAACGAGATAAAATCGCTAGAAATTCCTTTGCTGTGATTTACAAATTTCGATTAACATTTTTAATAAAGTTGTAACAAATAGCCGCCACAGCCACATGACTCATCTGCATTTATTGCTGGGACAGCCCTCGGTGTTGCATTAGAAATTCAAATATTTTGACTGTGGCAACGTTCGAGAGGCATGCAACATGTTGTGCCGTCCCCCAGGGCGATGAAAAGCGCGCAAATAAATATGATGAAAAAAAACGCGACCACAGCTACTGCAACTCAGTGTTGGTTCGATCGATGAGGCATGAGGCGTGTGGCATGAGGCGTGTAGATTGTGTGTGTGGGTAGGACAAGTTTTTTGCTGTCGCTGTAGACGTCGACGTCGCAGTCACCGAAGTCGTCGCTCCAGGCGTCGTGTCACTGAAATCAAATCAGCCGCGTTTAAATGCTCAACCGAAAACTCAAACTCAGCTTCCAAGTTGAGCTGCAAGTTGGAGGAGCTTGAAAAGCACGGGTAAACCTGCTGTCAGTTGCTGGTTTGACACGGAAAGAAACGACGCTCGGCGCCTACGCATCTCAAGAGACCCGGCCCCGAACACAGATACAGATACATACATACATACATATGTAGATACACAGAGTGAGACAGATGGAGTGCGAGTGCGAGTGCAAGTGAGATAGCGAAAGAGTGGCAACTAAGCTCTGCTTAGGGAAATTCTTCAACGGATTTTCATTTACAGCAAAACAAACTTTCTTTGGCCTTTGTTTAATATTTTTCATTTCATGATTTTTACACCTCCCCATCCAACTTTAATTGAAAAACTGAACCGATTTTCTATTACAATTCGCCTTCGCACTTCAACTCAACTCAAGTTTGGGCTGCAGTTTCCCTGATAAATTGGTTTCATTATGGCACGAGCATAATAGATTTTGTTTTTTTTTTTCTTGATTTATTTTTTGTATAACTTCCGGCGCAATTTGAGTGGAATTTTGTTTTATGTAAAAGTGTCAAGATGCCAGCAAACTCAATAGCACTTGTCTCTGACACCAACTCAGACTCCTGCTCCATTATTGATAACTCTAAGACGTATCTATTCAAAAAATAAATAAAATCAAGAAAAAAAAGTGTTTGTGTTTTCTGTAAAATATGCAGTAGTTGACAGCTGAAATGTTGGCCATTCAGCCAAACCGATTACACAAACCGATTTCATGCTCCTTTTTTCAACTCATTTCATAATATTGAAAGGTCTGTCAATTATACACATGAGTACGGTGCTGATTTCTCATTTCTGATTTCAGCTATGGTAATTGCCGCCTGCCAAGCGGTTCAATCAAACAGCGGACTTATTCAAAATTGAAAACAAAATTTTGAAAAAAAAAATTATAAGAAAAGTGTAATAAATTTTTAAATAATTGCTGCAGAAGGTGATAAGTAAATAATTTTATAGTTGGCATTGAATTCAAGTTGTTTTTGGCATATCCTGTTATTTTATTTAACTTTTATTTGTGGTAAATTTAGAATTTGGCCAGCGGATTTTAGAATCTTAGCAAGATCGGAAATCCAGGCCCTCAATAGTTTACAATTTCAATGGCATCCTCAATGCTAACAATTCGCATTCACAATTGATAAACATTCACAATAGTGTATAGTACTTTATTTAACTCTATAATAGTCTGATAATTTACATAAATTGGCCTTTTGTTTATCAAAAATGTTAAACTTTTAATGTTTGTTTAAATTTGATTCACCAAAGAATGGACTCTTAAGGAAATTGTATATCTCTCTCATATAAACAACTAATAAATTATGGCACTTGTATTGGAATTTTTATTGCAGTGTAAGAAATTTATGGTTTACATTGCCATAGTTCGTCATAAAGCGAAACTAAAAATATTTTATAATGTATTAATAAAATTCGGTAGGTCATTTACCAGCAGCCCGCAAAACCACTGTAAACATATCATAAACTGCCATAAAAAACAATAGAATATTTCAAAAATATACATTTCGATAATCAAGCGATTATCTCTGCTGGCTACAGTCGCGCCTAATAAAATTTGTCCCGACTTTGCATATCGCATGTACAAATTCAGTTAACAGCAAAAGGCAAAAAATTGTCAGCCAACTTCAGGTTTTCATTTTCAAATAAACAACATTTTCAAATTGCCTTTTTTTTGGAATCGCCAATTTGGCGCCATGTTTTCCAGTTCGAATGAAATAAAATAGAAATACAATAGCAACTATTTTGAATAGCTGTCAAAACTGTTTAGAATATATTTAAGCTGTAATTAAGCCAAATATCGAAAAGCCATTAACTTATTTTGATGAATCATTAAAATGAAGTTTCGTTTCTGCGACGGGGGAATTCGGAATCACATTTTGACGCCGCCATTCCAATCAAAAATCAAAAGAAATCTCTATGATTGTTGGATTCGAATTAAAAATTTGAATTGCAAATTTTGGTTGTTGCTGGTGCTGAAATGCAGTCAATACAAAACATTAAAAATTTGTTAACCTAATCTGTGGCTAGCCAATGACTTAGCCAGGCTTTTACTTTGTGTGACGATGCGCTAATTTGCTTGCCACAATTTTCCACATGATTTGCATTTGTTTATGAACTCATAACTCGAAACGGAAATATCATTAAAGAGCAGCAAATGGCACAAAAAAAAGCAATATTATTTATGTTTTAATAATGCCCGAGGCATCGCCATATATGGCCAGGCCAACCACAATTGTATATCTAATATATTCAAAATAATATAATAAAAAAATAACCAGCTAAAACCACAGCACACTCTCCACAACTGAAACATCGTCGTCGTCGAGGCAGTTATAAATTGTTATGGTAATTCTACAACAGTGGGCGTTTTTTAATTGAATTGGTTGATGCGGCACCAACAACAACAACAAATGTCGAAATCAAATAAATATATAGTATAATACAAAGCAAAGTAGTATAAGTTTGTCAAAGACATTCAGATCATTCGCATTTGGACAGAGAAAATCGCTTCCAAATTCCATAAAAAGGAAACCTCAAAACAAATTGCGGCTGCTGTGCATTTAAATATATATCGTACTATATATATCGCTATAATAAAATGTTTAATTTAATATTCTGTAAATTTCACCTAATTAGGTATTAGGTAACGTATAAAAAAGGGAATTTACAATATCAAGGAATTTTTCTTATTAACATTTATGAGCTCTAATTGGAACCGCAATTTCAGAGTGACATCCCGGATTCTCAACTCGAGCCTATTCCTTATGCAGATATTATATATTTTATAGCATCCCATTCTTGGACACTTTAATTTGTTTTAATGCACCGGCCATAAAGTTCAAACTGCTTTTAATATGTGTGGAAAGTCTGGTAATTAATAGATTATGACTTGTGGCTGCGGTATTTATGGCGCCAATGCCGATAAGGCCGAGGAGATCTTGAGATTAATGCTGCAATGGTTTGGTCTCGTCTATGGCCCATGGACAAACTGGGTGTGTCTAATTAATATGTATCGATAGTTACAACAACAATTAGCATGATTTATAATCTGATATAAAGTCGGTGAAATGTGAGTTTTCAACTGCCGCATAAATATATTCATAAATTGATCAATTAATATGTCTAAGATTACAGATCGAGAGAGTCTCCAGATTTGAATTATGGCTGCCAGAAGAGTTGTAAATTATCAACAACAACAACAAAAAGGGGTATTATAATATTACTATACTATATTTTAGTGAATGCATCTGGGACATTTCTAAAGTTGGACTAAAAGAGAATTCATTGTGAAAATGGAAAACCTTTCATTTCACTTTCTGCCCCCGCTTAACCTTCCCCTATCCACCTATCCAGCGACACCAATGGGGCTATGACTTGTTTAACCCACTTAACGGTAGTTTTATGGCCTTAACACTCACCTCTTTGTCAAGGACGCTGCAAGTTGCAACGTTTCCGTTGTTTGCTCTATGCCACTTGTGGGCCTTTCAACAGCTCTGTGGCAGCTTCTTATAGAGACACAAGGCAACTTGAGCTGGTGTTGCTTCTGTTGCTTCGTTGGTGCTGCTGATGTTGCTGCCACTTATTGCTGTCAACGTAAATGTATTTAGAATAACAACAAGTTGAGTTATTTTTATGATTGTTGCCACACACATGCACATTCACTTAATTTCCTGATGTTTTTTTTTTCTTTTGGTTGGTTTTTTTTTTTGGGTGGTATATTTATGCACTGGAGCGAAAAGATCAAACAAATTGAGAGCCGTGGTGGGAACACTATAAGAAACGTTAATAAAACGGATGCATTAAAAATTTAAAACCCTTTTTCCAAGAGACAACAAACATAAACAACAACAATAACAGCAACAGCAACAAAATATACAACAACGCACACTCGACAAACACACGCAAAAAGATCTTTCAGATTGATTTTATTAGAACGATGAGGCACACGCGACGGAGACGTTGCTGGAGACGAGACCAGACGAGACGCGAAGCGACAACAACGATCCTCCTGCTATGGCAACGGCTACACAACTGAACGGACCTGTGGAAGTGGCTGTCGATGGCTAGTGGCTGTGGCTGGCGTGGTTGGCCGTCCGCTTGGTATACGGTGTTCGTGCTAATAAAAATTAAAACACTTTTATGCTATTAACAACAAGAACGCGAACCGAAGGCGCTGCCTCAGCCACCTTGACAGCCAAATGGAAATTAGTATGGACTTCCAGATGGAAATGGGGATCGGGATCGGGATCGGGATGGAGATGGGGTTGGGGATGCTGAATGGTGTCTGTCAAAATGCAATACGATGACAATTTAACAGACGTGCTTGCTGATCTGTTTGATATTTTTCTATAATAATTATTATGCTCCGAGCATGAATAACGAAAACAAACACGCTACACTAAAAGCGGCCATAGATCACAAAACTCTGAATGCGACAAAAGTCGCGCGCGTTTATCGATAGTAGTCGCGCGCGATTCGCTGTTTACCTGAATGCTTCACGTCGTATCACCGTCTTGTTCAACGTGCAAACGCACACTGAAGCGTAGCAGCAGCGACAGCAACATCAACAGCAGCAGTTGTACCCATGGCTTCAGCGGCGACAGCATTCGAAGCAGCAGCGCTGGCAGCATTTGTTGTTGCAGTTAGCGTCAACGTCGCTGTTGACGTCGTCGCCCGATTGCAGTTTGTTTTGTTCTCAGCTGTTGTTTGGCTTTTGGCTGCGGTGATGCTAGCTAGATGTTATTGTTGTTGCTGTTAACTTGTTGCTGTTTGTCTGGTGGTGTTGTTGCTGTCGCTGTCGCTGCTTTTGCTGTTGGTAGAAACGCGTTCAGTATAGCGGCCGCAGCATTTTGTCTTCGTTTGTGTTTCTTTTGACGCGTGAGTAAGCTGAGACGCCCACGTGCAAATTTGCGTAAGTGTCCGCAGAGTTGCCAGATTGTTGCTGAATAAGTAATTCAAAGCTGAAGATTATGACTTTATCGATGGCCTTTCCGATTTTACTTCTTTTCTTCTTTTTTTTTTTGTTATTTTAAGCTAGATAAATTGTAAGTCGACAGTGTCAAGTACTCTAAAGTTAAACGGAGATTTCAGCCATTATTATCCTTTCCTGATATTCACTTTGGCATGCATTTATTATCCAATTAAGCTCTAAGATAGACAGTATAAAGCGTGCTCTTATTTTGAAATCGAATCCCAGTTGAGTAACAATGTTGCCCTTGCCCATAAACCACATTTTTACCCTGAAAAGTGCCTGAACCCTTTTATGTGTGCATTCCAAAATACATGGTGTGTAATATACAAAACTTAAGAGCTGGGCCTCTTTTTGAAAATGCCCAGAAAAAGGCTCGTAAAACCGGCACGCTCTGCAATCATTAAAAACAACAACCAAAATACTCGTAAAAACTAGACTCCCAACCTCTCCCACCAAAATACGATATGCATGCATGTGGCACCTATTAATGGCTACTTATGCGCTACAAGTGCCATCACCCTGCCCCACGATTCCTACTGTCTCCGGTTCGTGACAACAAAGTGATGCGTAACACGTCAGTAGCGTAAAAGGCAGCTTCAGATGTAGATGTGGTGGAGTGGTACGACTAGTTCATCATTATGTCGCCGCCATGTCAACTCTCGTCCGGACACTCACACATATTTCATAGTGCTATAGCGCACACCCATTTCCAGGCAGCAGATTCACATCAGCTTCATCATCAGCATCGTCATGATCATCGCAATCATCGTCGCTGCATATTTTGCTTTGCTTGTCTGCTGCATTTTTGGACACGACGACCACTTGCTGAAATTTCATTATATGCGTGATTTATAAATAAGCGGCACGGTGTGTGCCCCAATCGTGCTGCTTGCCACTTAGTGATGAGAGCGTGCTTTCGATTTCACGTGAATTCATCCGAATGCCGCATATTAATAGCCAAAAATACTTTATTAATATTCAAACTTACCATATCAGTTACATACACATCGTTATACGATATATTGACACGATAAATATCGATCGATCACAAGGCAGCTGGTGAAGCTTTCGTGTTACACGAGGCAAACACGAGGAAAGTTCAGCTCTATTTCGTTGCGACTGTTGTCGTTGT
Organism: Drosophila quadrilineata; assembly: GCA_018150725.1. Classification (NCBI taxonomy): domain Eukaryota; kingdom Metazoa; phylum Arthropoda; class Insecta; order Diptera; family Drosophilidae; genus Drosophila; species Drosophila quadrilineata. The sequence continues at coordinate 7,590,894 of JAECWN010000452.1, read as the reverse complement.
TGTTGCTGTTTTGATTCCCAGCATCATCAGCGCAGGCAAACGGCCCACGCACTTTGAACGCGGCGCTACACGCAGCTTGCAGCATGTGCTGTCCCGCTCCACCATCTCCTCCCCTACCCTACCCCCCACCCCGATTAGTTGCTGTTGTTTTTGTTGGTGTAGTTCATTTCGTATTAATCATAAAATTGTATTATTAACATGTTTATTTTTCGGTTTTCAAGTTTCGATTACAAGCATTCCTCAGTTTATTGTATCTTTGTGTTTGTGCATCACTGTGTGTGCGTGAAGTGCCTTGTGAACGTGACTTTGTTGTGCAGTGTAATGAAAGTAAGCCACTTTCTAACACTGTCAGCCAACTGAAAATTGTCTTTTATGCCTTCAGCCGTTAATTGGGTTACAGTTTAAACTGTCGCATAGGATGCGTGGGATGTACATGCATTCATACATACATACATACATATGTCGCCAATGTGCTGCAGTATTATGACAGCTATAAATACAACGACTACCAGGTAAATGTTGAGAAAAAAGAGAAGGTCTAGTCCAGCAAGGGGAAAGGATCACAATCAGTTTATAGGCAATTGTAAATTTATGGTAAACTCGTTGTCCAACAGATAAGCATAAATCGATCTTAAAAATTATGAAGCGAATTAATAATCCTTGATTTCCGAAATTTTTTAGTATCTTAGATTGACTACCTAGTTAAGGTCAATCAGGCAACTCCTCGACTTGTGAAGCTAAACGGAACGGGTTCCTCAACGTATTCATCTTATATCTAATATCATCTAATAAATATTTAAAAGCGCGGACACACGCACCACTGACTATCATTGGTAAGTATATAATTAACGTCATGATAGGTCGTAAAGCGAATGATTAACGTTGCCTTAACAAAAGGTACGAGATGCAAATACAAATGCCTTTAACATGGGTGTAGTCTAGGGCCGATTATTAATTCCGAATGTTCAGATTCTAGTTGTGATTTCAGTTAGCCATTTTCTATAGTTAAACATTTAATATTCAGTTTTCGTGTTCAAGTTGTTGTTATTTTTATATGAATAAATTAATTTAAATTAAGCAATAAGCAAACTAACTAGAGTATCTACTAATATTACGCGTTGATATTACGTCTTAAGCGTATTTTATGTTGGCTTTTAAGCATTTTAATGCCTTTAACCAAAATATTTCCATCTGATCTGACATATTTGTTAGCATTAACATTTTAATCTGTGAACTTGCCTATCATTATGATAAATTCTATTGTTTTTGCGACCGCCCTCAAATCGGGAGCTGCTCTTAATTAAGACATATCCGTATACCTCCCTTAAGATCCAACCATGAATTGTGCCTCAGCTATGCCTTCCGCGTATCCCCAGTAGTTTCTATGGATTCGTCAAAACTATAAGTACTATCCATTAGACTGATGTGATTGAGTCTTCGAGTGTTTTAACTCAAGTCTTTTGTTGGGACTGCTGATGATGAGTTGACACTAAATGATATATGGGGGTTTTCTCAAGTGGTCTCGGGGTTACGCATTAGCATAGGTTAACTTTTTAAAATCTTTAGATGAGCTGACTTCAAGGTCGTCTCGAGCCAAACAGAGGTTTATCTTACGAATATATGTATATTCAAGGGGATCTCAGTTTTTCATCATATTTTCAAGTATATATACGGGAAAAGTTTCTTGACTGTGGATCTTCCTATTTTTTTGACTTTGGTTTACTTTAGAAATTATATGCTAGAAATTAAAAGTAACTTTTGAAATTATCTCTAATAGATTTTAGGTTTCCCATCTTTTGTCAATCTTTGGTATTTTGAGAGGCTTTTAGACCCTATAAAACCCATTTATTTCACGCCTGCAAGCTAACTCCAAGACTTACCACAAATTCACTTTTCTATTGAGAATGCCACAGCGTGTTGCAAGTTTGCAACAGCCAGTGGGTCTACGAAATTGGGACCGCAACATAAAACCCTAAACTTTATGCCGACCACTGTGCGAAAACCCTAAATGAAAAGTGAAGTTGATGATGGGCCGTCATAAAAAGGCAAGAAACAGCAGCGAGACGAGATTACTTCGTGCAGATGATGGGTTGCTTGGGCTGCTTGTGCATCTCCTGCTCCTGACACTTGATGGTGACAACACTGACGCTGACGTCGTCATTAACATTGTCCAGCATGGCGGCGGGCGGAGCTGTCGGAGCTGTCGGAGCTGGAGACTGTGGGTCGCCATTAGCCTTTAGGCGCACCGCATGCGCCAACTTTGTGGTAGCCGCCACAGCAGCAACCACCGCATTCCCTTTGCCATTGGCCAGCGTCCCTATGGGTTTCTGCAGAAGTTGATTCGAGGAGTCCAGGCGATAAGTTAGCGACGTATGCCGATTGTTCACCGACTGCAGAACGAAAGTAAAAGTTGCTCACTCAGAATTCCCACTACATCCAGAGATAAAATGAGATACCTACCATGCTGTTGTTATTGTTCATGCGACCTCGAATATTGTACAGGCCATAGACCAAAGGATTCATACAGGAATTGGTCGAGGCGAATATGAAGAGTGCCTTGCGGACCAATGAGTTGACTTTCACGGCGGACGACTTGTCCCAGGAGTACCACATACAGATGACGTAATAAGGAGTCCAGCAGATGATGAAAACAATCACAATGGTGATGGTCATGGTCAGAGTGCGTTTCTTGGCCCGGCTGAGCACATCATCATTGGACCGACGAAACCGTTCGGCAATTACATCCTTGACGACCCGCTGATTCTTCCGATAGATCTCCAGATAGATGGCACCATAGCAATATATGAAGGCGATCAGCGGGAATGCGTACATGGCGCACATCGTCGCGATCTGATAGAGCCAATCATGGAACTCACTCACAAACGAATGAAAGGTGACACATTGAAAGTAGCCTTCAACATTCGGATGCTCCTCCAGATGGAAGAGAATGGCCTGCAAAGCATTGAATGAAGATTGAGATGAATTGATGACATTAATTGGCATTGACTACTGTGCTGTGTCTGGGGCTAGTCGGTCAACCCACCTGTGGAATGCTGCATATGACAGAGCCGAGCCAGGCACAGGCCAACATGATCCGGCCCCGATTGTGGGATCTCTGCAGTGGCTTCAAGATGGCATAGTATCTGTGCCGAAGAGAAAGAAACATTTGACAGTATTTTTTTTTTTTTTTTTGTCTGTGCGTTATCTGAATATCAATTTGGTCCATTAGCGACATGGACGACTCGACTCACCTGTCCAACGATATACAGACCATGACAAAGCTGGACAAGTACAGCCCAAAGACGCGAAAGAAACTCATGAGACGGCACATTAGATCCGTGGAACGCCACTGCACTGTCCATGCCCACGCAATCTCGAGCGGCATCAGCAGAAACGTCACCATTAGATCCGCAATGGCCAAATGCATTAGCATGATGTCAATACGCAAGGGACACCTCAGACGCCGCTTGGTCAGCAGATACAGCACCGTGCTGTTGCCAATTGTTGAGATCACAAAGAGTATGCTGCGAATACAGAGAATTCAGAATTGGTAAAAGGTCGCCTCGATACCCCGATTAATCGCACAGCTGGACAAACGACACAACCGATAAGACAACCAAGTTGAAGCTGATGGAGTTGAAGTCACAAAAGGAGGGAGCTCCAATCGGAGCAAGGGAGTCCCACAGGCGGCACTCGAGGTGCGTGCTGCGTGGGTGAGTTCCCAGTTGATAAGTGGGTCATGCAATTGAACAAATAATCACTGAGTCGAGTTGCGATTGCAAAACTCTTAAAAGCCCCAATGGAGTCAACAGATGTTGCTTCAATGCAAATGAGAATGCCTAAAAAGGTAACGTTGAATCAACTTTAAAGTAAACTTAGCAGAAGTCAATCAATTTCCTTAATGTTCCAGAAAATATTTTTTAAAATTGAAAAAATAAATTCTGAAATTATACAACCTTTCAATAAAAACTCAATTATATATTTATATATATAAATATCAAAATCTCAAAATCGATAATTTGACCCCATGGAAGTTCAATTTTCACCCAAAAATTCCATTTTCTGGCACCCACCAATCTTTAAAATGCCATAACTTCGTCAAATATCATCCGATTTTCAAAATTTATGCAGCAAAATCAAGGTATTGAAATTTCTAATCGATTGGTACCAAAATCTCAAAATCGAAAATTTGACCCATTCAAAGTTGATTTTTGACCTAAAAATTCCATTTTCTGGCACCCACCAATCTTTAAAATGCCATAACTTCGTCAAATATCATACGATTTTCAAAATTTATGCAGCAAAATCAAGGTATTGAAATTTCTGATCGATTGATACCAAAATCTCAAAATCGATAATTTGACCCCATGGAAGTTGAATTTTCACCCAAAAATTCCATTTTCTGGCACCCACCAATCTTTAAAATGCCATAACTTCGTCAAATATCATACGATTTTCAAAATTTATGCAGCAAAATCAAGGTATTGAAATTTCTGATCGATTGATACCAAAACCTCAAAATCGATAATTTGACCCCATGGAAGTTCAATTTTCACCCAAAAATTCCATTTTCTGGCACCCACCAATCTTTAAAATGCCATAACTTCGTCAAATATCATACGATTTTCAAAATTTATGCAGCAAAATCAAGGTATTGAAATTTCTGATCGATTGATACCAAAATCTCAAAATCGAAAATTTGACCCAATGGAAGTTGAATTTCCATCCAAAAATTCAATGTTGTGACATCCACCAATCTTTAAAATGCCATAACTTTATCAAATATCATCCGATTTTCAAAATTTATGCAGCAAAATCAAGGTACTGAAATTTCTGATCGATTGATACCAAAATCTCAAAATCGATAATTTGACCCATTCAAAGTTGATTTTTGACCTAAAAATTCCATTTTCTGGCACCCACCAATCTTAAAAATGCCATAACTTCGTCAAATATCATCCGATTTTCAAAATTTATGCAGCAAAATCAAGGTATTGAAATTTCTGATTGATTGATACCAAAACCTCAAAATCGATAATTTGACCCCATGGAAGTTCAATTTTCACCCGAAAATTCCATTTTCGGGCACCCACCAATCTTTAAAATGCCATAACTTCGTCAAATATCATCCGATTTTCAAAATTTATTCAGCAAAATCAAGGTATTGAAATTTCTGATCGATTGATACCAAAATCTCAAAATCGATAATTTGACCCCATGGAAGTTGATTTTTGACCTAAAAATTCCATTTTCTGGCACCCACCAATCTTTAAAATGCCATAACTTCGTCAAATATCATCCGATTTTCAAAATTTATGCAGCAAAATCAAGGTATTGAAATTTCTGATCGATTGATACCAAAATCTCAAAATCGATAATTTGACCCCATGGAAGTTGAATTTTCACCCAAAAATTCCATTTTCTGGCACCCACCAATCTTAAAAATACCATAACTTCGTCAAATATCATCCGATTTTCAAAATTTATGCAGCAAAATCAAGGTATTGAAATTTCTGATCGATTGATACCAAAATCTCAAAATCGATAATTTGACCCCATGGAAGTTGAATTTTCACCCAAAAATTCCATTTTCTGGCACCCACCAATCTTTAAAATGCCATAACTTCGTCAAATATCATCCGATTTTCAAAATTTATGCAGCAAAATCAAGGTATTGAAATTTCTGATTGATTGATACCAAAACCTCAAAATCGATAATTTGACCCCATGGAAGTTCAATTTTCACCCGAAAATTCCATTTTCGGGCACCCACCAATCTTTAAAATGCCATAACTTCGTCAAATATCATCCGATTTTCAAAATTTATGCAGCAAAATCAAGGTATTGAAATTTCTGATCGATTGATACCAAAATCTCAAAATCGATAATTTGACCCCATGGAAGTTGATTTTTGACCTAAAAATTCCATTTTCTGGCACCCACCAATCTTTAAAATGCCATAACTTCGTCAAATATCATCCGATTTTCAAAATTTATGCAGCAAAATCAAGGTATTGAAATTTCTGATCGATTGATACCAAAATCTCAAAATCGATAATTTGACCCCATGGAAGTTGAATTTTCACCCAAAAATTCCATTTTCTGGCACCCACCAATCTTAAAAATGCCATAACTTCGTCAAATATCATCCGATTTTCAAAATTTATGCAGCAAAATCAAGGTATTGAAATTTCTGATCGATTGATACCAAAATCTCAAAATCGATAATTTGACCCCATGGAAGTTCAATTTTCACCCGAAAATTCCATTTTCGGGCACCCACCAATCTTTAAAATGCCATAACTTCGTCAAATATCATCCGATTTTCAAAATTTATGCAGCAAAATCAAGGTATTGAAATTTCTGATCGATTGATACCAAAATCTCAAAATCGATAATTTGACCCCATGGAAGTTGAATTTTCACCCAAAAATTCCATTTTCTGGCACCCACCAATCTTAAAAATGCCATAACTTCGTCAAATATCATCCGATTTTCAAAATTTATGCAGCAAAATCAAGGTATTGAAATTTCTGATCGATTGATACCAAAATCTCAAAATCGATAATTTGACCCCATGGAAGTTCAATTTTCACCCGAAAATTCCATTTTCTGGCACCCACCAATCTTTAAAATGCCATAACTTCGTCAAATATCATCCGATTTTCAAAATTTATGCAGCAAAATCAAGGTATTGAAATTTCTGATTGATTGATACCAAAACCTCAAAATCGATAATTTGACCCCATGGAAGTTCAATTTTCACCCAAAAATTCCATTTTCTGGCACCCACCAATCTTAAAAATGCCATAACTTCGTCAAATATCATCCGATTTTCAAAATTTATGCAGCAAAATCAAGGTATTGAAATTTCTGATCGATTGATACCAAAATCTCAAAATCGAATATTTGACCCCATGGAAGTTGAACTTTCACACAAAAATTCCATTTTCTGGCACCCACCAATCTTAAAAATGCCATAACTTCGTCAAATATCATCCGATTTTCAAAATTTATGCAGCAAAATCAAGGTATTGAAATTTCTGATCAATTGATACCAAAATCTCAAAATCGATAATTTGACCCCATGGAAGTTAAATTTTCACCCAAAAGTTTAATTTTCTGGCACCCACCAATCTTTAAAATGCCATAGCTTCGTCAAATATCATCCGATTTTCAAAATTTATGCAGCAAAATCAAGGTATTGAAATTTCTGTTCGATTGATACCAAAGTCTCAAAATCGATAATTTGACGCATTCAAAGTTGATTTTTGACCCAAAAATTCCATTTTCTGGCACCCACCAATCTTTAAAATGCCATAACTTCGTCAAATATCATACGATTTTCAAAATTTATGCAGCAAAATCAAGGTATTGAAATTTCTGATCGATTGATACCAAAACCACAAAATCGATAATTTGACCCCATGGAAGTTCAATTTTCACCCAAAAATTCCATTTTCTGGCACCCACCGATCTTTAAAATGCCATAACTTCGTCAAATATCATCCGATTTTCAAAATTTATGCAGCAAAATCAAGGTATTGAAATTTCTAATCGATTGGTACCAAAATCTCAAAATCGAAAATTTGACCCATTCAAAGTTGATTTTTGACCCAAAAATTCCATTTTCTGGCACCCACCGATCTTTAAAATGCCATAACTTCGTCAAATATCATCCGATTTTCAAAATTTATGCAGCAAAATCAAGGTATTGAAATTTCTGATCAATTGATACCAAAATCTCAAAATCGATAATTTGACCCCATGGAAGTTAAATTTTCACCCAAAAGTTTAATTTTCTGGCACCCACCAATCTTTAAAATGCCATAGCTTCGTCAAATATCATCCGATTTTCAAAATTTATGCAGCAAAATCAAGGTATTGAAATTTCTGTTCGATTGATACCAAAATCTCAAAATCGATAATTTGACGCATTCAAAGTTGATTTTTGACCCAAAAATTCCATTTTCTGGCACCCACCAATATTTAAAATGCCATAACTTCGTCAAATATCATCCGATTTTCAAAATTTATGCAGCAAAATCAAGGTATTGAAATTTCTGATCGATTGATACCAAAACCACAAAAGCGATAATTTGACCCCATGGAAGTTCAATTTTCACCCAAAAATTCCATTTTCTGGCACCCACCGATCTTTAAAATGCCATAACTTCGTCAAATATCATCCGATTTTCAAAATTTATGCAGCAAAATCAAGGTATTGAAATTTCTGATTGATTGATACCAAAACCTCAAAATCGATAATTTGACCCCATGGAAGTTGAATTTTCACTCAAAAATTCAATTTTCTGGCACCCACCGATCTTTAAAATGCCATAACTTCGTCAAATATCATCCGATTTTCAAAATTTATGCAGCAAAATCAAGGTATTGAAATTTCTGATTGATTGATACCAAAATCTCAAAATCGATAATTTGACCCCATGGAAGTTGAATTTTCACCCAAAAATTCCATTTTCTGGCACCCACCGATCTTTAAAATGCCATAACTTCGTCAAATATCATCCGATTTTCAAAATTTATGCAGCAAAATCAAGGTATTGAAATTTCTGATCGATTGATACCAAAACCTCAAAATCGATAATTTGACCCCATGGAAGTTCAATTTTCACTCAAAAATTCCATTTTCTGGCACCCACCAATCTTTAAAATGCCATAACTTCGTCAAATATCATCCGATTTTCAAAATTTATGCAGCAAAATCAAGGTATTGAAATTTCTGATCGATTGATACCAAAATCTCAAAATCGAAAATTTGACCCCATGGAAGTTGAATTTTCACCCAAAATTTCCATTTTCTGGCACCCACCAATCTTTAAAATGCCATAACTTCGTCAAATATCATCCGATTTTCAAAATTTATTCAGCAAAATCAAGGTATTGAAATTTCTGATCGATTGATACCAAAATCTCAAAATCGATAATTTGACCCCATGGAAGTTGAATTTTCACCCAAAAATTCCATTTTCTGGCACCCACCAATCTTTAAAATGCCATAACTTCGTCAAATATCATCCGATTCTCAAAATTTATGCAGCAAAATCAAGGTATTGAAATTTCTGATCGATTGATACCAAAATCTCAAAATCGATAATTTGACCCCATGGAAGTTCAATTTTCACCCGAAAATTCCATTTTCTGGCACCCACCAATCTTTAAAATGCCATAACTTTATCAAATATCATCCGATTTTCAAAATTTATGCAGCAAAATCAAGGTATTGAAATTTCTGATCGATTGATACCAAAATCTCAAAATCGAAGATTTGACCCAATGAAAGTTGATTTTTGACCCAAAAAATCCATTTTCTGGCGCCCACCAATATTTAAAATGCCATAACTTTATCAAATATCATCCGATTTTCAAAATTTATGCAGCAAAATCATGGTATTGAAATTTCTGATCGATTGATACCAAAATCTCAAAATCGAAAATTTTACCCAATGGAAGTTGATTTTTGACCCAAAAAATCCATTTTCTGGCGCCCACCAATATTTAAAATGCCATAACTTCATCAAATATCATCCGATTTTCAAAATTTATGCAGCAAAATCAAGGTATTGAAATTTCTGATCGATTGATACCAAAATCTCAAAATCGAAAATTTTACCCAATGGAAGTTGAATTTTCATCCAAAAATTCAATTTTGTAATCCGATTTTCAAAATTTATTAACTATTGCCTTGCAATTATAAGTAATATTTGAAAAATCAATGGAGGTTTATTGGCTGTAAAACACGCCGTGAACACGTCTTTTCGTGAAATTTGTGTTTGTATATATTTGTCACACTTAATTAATAATCTGTGAATAATTTAAAACACTTTCTAAAGCATCGATAGTCGAGGTATTCAGCAATCAGCTAAAATGATCTGTGTAAGTTTCGAATCACTCTATTAGCGTGAACCCTACGCTGAACTGAAGCGTTCAAAGTACCAAGTGAAAATTATTAAATCTCTGACAGATTTATACTTATTTATAACCTCATCCATAGATACAGCGGCCCCAGCTACACCCACACACCAACACACACTCACACACACACAGTCACACACCAATAAAATGACTGATAAGTTTAGAAAAGTGCATAGATGATCGACCCTTATCAGTGGGAATAACAAAGTACAACAACGCGGGCCGGCAAATGTCTGTGTGGGTGATGATCACTGACTGATCACACTGTATCTTGGTCTTGGTCTTGGTCTTGGTCTGCTGAGAGTAGGAAGTTAACACTATCCGACATACATATCATACCAACATACATACATTCTTTGTAGGTATGTATGATATGGGGCTTTAGTTTGACTTACCTGTAGACAGTGATGGATAGACGATGGCCGTTATTGAATATCATATCCTTGGACAAATGCATAGTGCCGTTGGCTTTGTTCACATTGGACCAATCACTGAGTGTGCGGTGATCCGTTTCAAGCTCATTCACAGCACTTGACGATGCCATAATTATAATTATCGTAAACACCGCAGCACAGTTACACCACAATTATCATTACTTTTTGAATAATTCATAGGGTTCGTTGTTTGCTGGTATTTCTTAATTATGTATTCATATGTGATGATAATTTTCCAAGAGACTTTCTTAGTTCTTCACTATATATTGTGGAAGTTTCAAATTTTCTATATTTATTTCAAGTTCAAAGTGATTAGAAGCAACAACGAATTTTATTTGGAAAATAAAAGACTTCATAAAATCATGTTGAAAGCATTTAATGACTATATGTTGTCGAGTAAACTGATTAACTAACAAATCTATATGTTTACCGTATGTTCTCGACGCTTCTTTTTAACTATAACTCTATTGCATATTCAAAAATCTGGCTGCGAATATGTAAAAAATTAATTTCTGTAATAAACTGTTAATGAAACCAGTATTAAAACAATTAAGAGTTTCGTTCAGTTTGCGAATTGGACTTTAAGATACCCTGTATATATGAATTTTTAATTGTATTTGCTACTCTTTAATATTGTGTATTTTATAATATATTATTCAAAATAGATTTACACTCTAACAAATTGAATATATTTTCTTTTACGCTTTGGACCTCTGTATTAATTGCGAAATCAAACAAATGAAACTGAAACTGAGGCTGTTGAGTTCCTTAAGTATATCCTGAAAACGTAGTGGAAGGCTTCTCTCAGGAATTTCCCCATGTCTGGCAGCAATTTCACCATCTTGTTAATTACTTTCACTCAAGTGAAAGCTGTTTACAATGGACGAGGGTATGTTTGTCGATTAATAAGTTCATGAACATGTTTATTATTGTTTTGATTTTTTTGGTGCATTTTGACCTTGAACTAATTCTGGCTCTCTCATTATAAACATTGGAATATTTTCAAAAGAGATAATAAAAAATTCCACTTAAGCTCCGGCTTATGCTATACATACTATATTAATATACAAATGATTTCCCATCTCAGTTGAGCTCCGTCGAGTGATTTCATTAATCTCTTAATCAATTGCGCTCAATGAGAGTCTCTCTCCTTCCTCACTCAATTCGATTCAAATCTACCAACTACAACAACAACAACAACAACAACAACATCAACAAATATTATAGATTATTGTGACTTGAATGATTCTCAGTGCATTAATCCTTGAGCTCGTGCTCGTAGTACTCGTACACACAATTGAATTGTATTTATTTATTTAATCGCCCGATGTTTGTTGGCGTTTGAACTTTTGGTTTCGATTTGTTTAATTTTTAATTTCGTTTTCAAAAAGAGATGCAGATACAAATAATGGAATGACTTGGCGGCATTTTTGGGGGGCTTGCCGCGCCAGATCAAACAATAAAATTTGTAAACTATTGCGAATTTATGAAAGTGTTTTAATTGAAAGGCATAAATAGAATATTCTATGTATTCTAATGCATAACTATCTGATAAGGTAATGGTATTATCTAACAGCCTCAATCTAATTATTGAACAGACTTGTAGGCGTAATCACTGTTTACATCAACATCAACAGTTGCTAAAATTCGTGTGCTTCTATTTTTCTGTTTTCGCTCGATGAATCTCGATGCTTTTTATTTCCGTTTTGTTTTGCTTTTTCTAAACACGCGCGCGCACCGTGCACAAATTCGTATAGGTTGTATTGGTGAGTTTACGTATACGTAATTATTTGATTATTTGCACACCTCACTTAACACCAATTCTGGAACAGTTAACAGACATCGGTTTGAACGCGATCAATTTACAACACTGGCAACGCCCACGCAGAGCTTTGTTATCGATAACGCAATGTGAACTCGAATACCGTAGTTACTAAAGACGATCTCTAAAAGTATTCGCACAGGGCGGCGTACAGGAACTGACTGAAATAATATAGCCGCCGCTGAGGCATATGATGCTGCCGTGAAATCGGAATCTCGACAACAACTGATAATCTAATTTAAAAGAAATAAAAAGTGCGACGCAGCAGCCCGCCATAGCTCTGCCATTGATACTATATGAAATGTGGTTGGCAACGCGAACAGCCTTTCCAGCTGCTGATAACAAAAAGACGACCCCAAAATGGAGCCCGCCCGCATAAAATTTCACATTTATCAATGCTTACGCCGATGTCTGTGTGTAATTCAAAGTTCAGCATCGTCTGTCTATCGCCAAGAAAAAAAAGAAAGAAAAAAAAAACATTTATGTAGCCAAGTGTTATCAACATAAACGCCAGTCGAGAGCGTGTCTCAAATTATACCTATTACGTTATCAACGGTCACTGTGTCTGGAAGCGCCACTTTTTTGTATTTGCCTCCAAAATTTGTGCGAATAAATAACAGCAGTTAAATAAAAGAAATGCGCAGTTTATCCTCTATCCCGGAAACACTACTGTTACCATTGGCTTCCCGTTAGCTTCTGCTCTGCATCGTATTTGTGCATTTTCAAGGCTAACCGATTTACCTAAACTACATATAAACTTAAGGCGCAATTTGCCAACCTTTTAATGACCGATAAATGGTCGATTTTCAACAAAAGGATTTCAAGTTCATGTACATCATCGTGACAGTGCAAAGCCCTCTATTGTATGCTACGATATGCATACACTTTTATCGACATTCACATACATAGCAGAGTGTGTGTGCTGTGTATGTAGTAGGTCGACGGAAGTGTGCCTGCTGTTATCAAGATACACCTGAACTGATAAAGCTGTTTGTTGATGTTAATGAGGCAGCGCGTGCCGAGATCCTGCCTGCATTAAAGACTGTGATTACAACTAAAATAAATTTAGGTAAGTCAACTAATTTTATTAAATAATTAATAATTATATTTAAATCATTTTTCGATGGTGTCTAAAAGTATGCAATAGTAATTAAATTACTTAAACGAATATATATTTATAATATTGTCAATAGAGTTTTTCATTTTTGAAATTTATTATTAAGAGTAGTATATAGCGTTACTCAATTAAAAAAAAAAAGAAAAAACAAAGTCTTTTCGATTTAGAGACATTTTTTTAAATTGTTTGCAATATTTATGAGGCTGGCAACTCTAGCTATCAAAATATCGATATTTTTGCATATCGATTGCTGTTGCTATAAGTATGCGATAGCTATATCGGTTTACTTTTCACGTGTTGCAGCTCGGAAATAGTTTATGTTTTGGCTGAATAATAAATGAAAACGATACAAATATGATTCGCAAATCACGAAAACAGCTACCGACGTTGGCAGACAAGGTGAACAAACTTCTTGCGCATCCCAATGACAGCGAGACTGATGAAGATTCGGATGTAGATACATCAACCAAAGCACGCTTTGTGGATTCCTATGATGAATATCTACAGCCAGATCCAGGGAGCACAGACTTCAGGAAGAAGAATGTCCAATTATTGTCCGATCTGAGTGACAAATATAGAGGAAAAGTATCAAGTCGAAAGGAACTTGAAGAGGATGAGGAGCAAAGCGACAGTGATGATGAGGATCTGCCGTATGAAGCGAGCGACACTGACGAGGAGGAAACTACGGCCATGGAGGCGTTCAGCAAAAAATTGAAAGCCTCAAAATCAGCTACTGCTGCTGATGATGATGATGATAGTGACGACGAGAGCATGGAGGAGTACAAGAATGGAGAAGATGATGATGAGCATGACAGCGAAGATGACGATGAAGATGAGGAAGACGATGATAACGAAGATGAGGAGGAGGACGATGAAAATGAAAGCGAGAATGAATATGAAGCTATAAATGTCAACGAAATCATGACGAAAACCAATCAACAGGCGGAAATTCAAAAAGGATTATGTGTTCAAAATCAACTCTATATTTGGGAGCGTATGCTGGAGTTCCGTATAAGTACACAAAGGTTCACCAGCAAGGCAAATCAATTGCCACCTCCCGAGGCACTGCATGCAGCCAAATCGGACAATGATGAACTGCAAGCAGTGCTGATGGAAGCACAAGAACGTAGCTCAAAGCTCCTGCAACAACTCCTTGCTCTGCAGTCTGCGCTCACCCAACAGAACAGTGAACTGCGTCAATCCGTAAAACGCAAGCAACCCACGGAGGAGAACACTGAACCAGCCAGTAAACGATTTGCCCATGTGCTCCAAAGTAATTTTGAAAATATGCGTAGTTATCGGAATGAGGTGCTGCTCAAGTGGGATGATCGCACCAAGCTCTTGGCACCCGGAGCAGGTGTCAAACGGAAGTCAATGCAGGAAGACTACGACATTATCAAGAAGATCGACAGTGCCCTGGCGAACCGTCAGGTACTGCTGGAAAAATCACAGACAATCAAAATCAATCAGCAGCAAAAGCCGGAACAGAGTGGAGAAGATGCGGAGCTGAATGGAGGGGATCATGTCGGAAGACAGGTTCACATATACGACGACACCGATTTCTATCATCAGCAGCTGCGGGAGCTCATCGAGCACAAGGCCAGCAACTCATCCAACATGAGCGACATGACCAAACAGTTTGTGGAGCTGCAGAAGTTGCGACAGAAAATGAAAAAGAAGGTGGACACCAGGGCCAGCAAAGGACGAAAGTTAAGGTTAGTTGCAATCGAAAACGATTATTCGAAAAAAAAAGGATTTATATTTATATTTTGCAATAGATATGTGGTCCACAATAAACTCATTAACTTTATGGCACCCAACGAGGCATGCGACTGGACGGAGGAGACCAAAACGGAGTTATTCAAATCGTTGTTTGTTTAGTCACTGGATTCCTGCAATAAAAGAATTCGAAAATATTTTGAATCGCATTGAATTTTATTTATATTTATTTCGTGTGTTTACTTTTAACTTCTAAATTTGTATGTTCAACATTTGTTTTGTTTCTGTTCGTTTATTTTATTTGATTTCATTATATAGTTTATTATTTATTAACTGGGTAATTGATGCAAAAAACGAACGCGGTCAGATTGCATAACAATATGGCTTCAAAATAACCGTTTCAACGTTTCTTATCCCTTTCAAATTACCGCTTCAATCGTATCGGTTGACAGTGAGTGGAGTGGGGAAGGATTTTGCATATTGATAATACATACTACATATGTATGTAGGTATGTATATGTATTTGCGTTGTTGTGTATTGTTGTTGTTCCAAGTTTTTGCTCGTTAGTTATACATACTTTATATGTATTCAATATATATATATATATTTATATAATTTGTTAATATATTAAACTAGTTATCCACTGATGCACGTACATACTTGACATGGTATTTGTTCTTGTTTGTATTATTTCTGTTCTTTAAATTTACTTTTTTCTAGTTTCGTTTTGTAATTTCTTACTTGCATTTATAAAATTATTATTATTCTGTATGTGATTTAGTATGCTTCGTCGTCCAATTGTCATTGTTAGTTAATGTTTAATTGCAATAAATAAGATAAGTTAAGATAAAGCAAACACATGCTAATTAGCTTTGGAAATACACACATTTGACGTATAATAATAATGATAATAATACAAATATTCAAATATATGTGTATAATTTTCATAAGAACATGCTAAATCAAATTCAAATCCAATAAATAATATATAATATAATTATGACTAAGCTGGTATCTTTTTGAAAATATTCAAAAAATTGTTTACAGACTATAAAATACTAGAAAAATTTCGAGCACATTTCATATAAAATAATTGTCATTAGTTCATTAAAAAAGGGATTGCCAATCGAGGGCCATTTGGGTTCAGCATGTACTATATAGTATAGTGGGTGTATTCATTGTCAAGCTCTCATTAAAAATTAATTAACAATTAGCAGAAAGTATAGAGCACATAATATCAATAATTAATTGTTTAAATATTTGTATGTATGCATATTGCACTTGAATGCGCACGAGAATTATTAATTTACTTGTTCCACTTAAAGGCTACAAAAAGGACAACACGACACGGATAAAAGAGACTTGAAATTAAATAAATACTGGGCGTTTTGGACTCAAAGATAATACCAAAAGATTGTTAAATACATGTACATATATCTACGATGTGGGTTGTGGCTGTGCGAAGTGAGGGGGCGTGTGGGTGTGTCATGAACATGGTTCATCATTCAATTCATTACTTTTTTTATATATATAGTACAAACTACCGAGAGTATGAAGATTACAAAAAATGCAATGTCGTCATGGATTCGCCTAATTGTTAATGGAATTCTTCAGCAACAGGGGCAGCCCAGTTTTGGTTTTTGATTTTGAGACGAGTATGGTGGCAGTTTTGGTGCCACTAGCAGCAGTAGCAGCTGCTTCGGCGGCCGAAGCATTGCCGAGTTGTCGGGGCGCAGCTTGGAGCTGTCGTTGATGCAACTCCTGGAGCAGCGCTGAATGTTTATCCATTGCCTTCAGCTGCGCGGTATTTTGGGAGTCGTAGAGCGACGACTGCAGCTGGGTATGAATGGATGTGACATTGGAGAGCGTGCTCTCGGCATCTGCAGTTAGAAAATTGCTTAAATAACGTTTACTAGTTGTTGATGTTGTTGCTGTTGTGGATGTTCCTGTTGTCGATGATGTCGTTGTAGTTGTTGTAGAGTGTTCCTGCGCTGAAACCTTTCTCTGTGCACCCAACTCTGAGTCTCAAGTGCACTTGGCTGGATGTATAACATTCTCCATATCCTTTTGCACAGCATACAGATCCGAAAGGCTCTTTGCAAACAGCACATTCAACTCACTCATCTTCGCCAGCTATAATCAGATAATCAAAACATATATTTCTCAACTATATATGTAGATCAGTTTTAAAGTTACTCACAGTTTGATCGTTGCACTTTTCACGTAAATTCATGTTGGCCGTTTTAAGCTCTAGTTCATGTTGCAGCAGTTCCGCCTGCAGTGTCTCCGTGCGTGCCTTGAGAGCGGCAACCTCCCGACGCAGCTCATCCTCAGTGGCCCCGCCAGCGGCAGCGGCACCACCGCCAGCACCTACACGCAATAGTTCCATTTCCCGCTTAAGACGAATATTCTCCTCCTTATAGGTATGTAGCTGACGCTTCCACTCGTCCACATTGGCCGTAGATTCCTGGACATTCCAAGCGAGAATATTAATATATGTTTCTTTTAGGAAACTTGAAGTAGACTCACCTGTAAAGCGCTTGTCAATCGAATATTATTGTTCTTCAAAGTGGCCAATTCGATTTCCCACTTTTTGGCATTGGCGCAGCTAAAGAATTTTATAGAATTATTAATTTACTTTGGGATTGGTCAGAGAGTGCCACCAAATAGGAGTTACCTTTGAGCCAATGCCATTTTCAGACGTTCGTTTTCATACTTGAGCTGTTGCTCGGCTGTGGCACCCGCACCCGGACCAGTATGCATGCCAACAATGCTGCCACCAGATGAGATTGTAATACCACCACCGCCACCACCACCACCGCCGCCACCAGTTAATGTGCCAGTAGCACCCATGCCACCCATTGTGGGCTGTGGCGATGGTGTGGCGGAGCCAATGTCCTGCTTGCCATCGCAGGTGTTTAGCAGCTTATGGGAAGGACTATCGGGATTGGCGTTCTGTGTGTTGGTATTACTTAAATTCGGCGGTTCAACAGTGTGAGGATCTATGGCGGTATTATCATTCTGTATGGCTCCAACGGCACGTCCAGAAATGGGTGAAGTGTTCGCCGATGTGGTTGGCGTTACAGCATTCGATCCATTCGCTGACTTCATGGCATTCTTGGTGGCCTCCTTCACCTCCTGGAATTTCTCCACAAACTAAGAGCACAAAATTTTCATTATAGAAAAGCAAACGGTAAAGTTACGATACAGACCTTTGTTAGCTCCGCCTCGGAAGAGAAGCCCAATCCATAGACCGTATTGGCTCGCACATCGCTCCACTGTCCAAACTTTTGTGAGGTCTGTGTGAATGTCATGCTGGGCGTAATCGTCGAATTGATAACCGCCTTGGGTCCCTCCACACTAATGATGCGGTACAAATTCCGTGAGCTGTCATAGAAGAAGCTCACATTGACCGCCTTCATGCTGGCCGTGATCCATGTGCGTTTCGTCTTCGGATCAATATGAAACACATGCGCCTGGCAAGTGAAGATTGGTTGTTCCCTGTTCAACGAAATAAACAAGAGAAGCAGTGGAGCAACAGCGTCACCCACAGGTAATTAATTAAAAATTCCATTAAAATACTTGCACGTCGGCTTAATATTTAATTAGTAAAAGCTGAAGTCTAAAGTGTGGAGGCAGGGGAGACTGGGGAATACAATATATGTATGTATATGCGAACATATTTGTATGTTGGCCTTTTATGGCACATAACAAATCCGCCATCGATCGGATAAGGCTTCAAAAACATCAACTAATAACTGTCAATTTATAGAAGCTTAACGAAACTATGTAGGTGTTTTTTTGTTGAGAGTTAAAATTATCTAATAATTATCTAACAAGTTAAAAAGCTTATCAACAGTCTTCTGATAACATAACTTATAAAATCGTTCAATTATCTATTGTGAGTTGTGGTCGTTAAACACTAACTAAATCATATATCAACTTGCAGTCATGGTAATCACAACAACAACAATAACAAAGTTTGCTATAGGGTTTAAATGCTTGAGCGAAAATAGAACTTTTTTTGTCATTCTGTTTGCTGCGGTGTAATGGTAGTGGTATTGGTTGTTGTTGTCGGTCGGCAGCGTGTCATTGGCATTGTTGTTCTTATTGGTGGTGTTTGTTGTTATTTGTTAGTGGAGGTTAGGCGCCAGGAAAAGAGGGGTAGCAGCAGCTGCCTTGGCGACTAAATTGCATTATGCGCTTAAGTGTTTTGTAGCCTCGTTTTGATTTTGCTTCAAGTTTACTGCATATACACTCACGCACACTCGTACGCACATACACACACACACGCGTACACACCCACAAGCATACATACATCTACAGATACGTTTGTACTATGTATGTATGTGTGTACATATATAATTGGTATCGACGGGCGGCATTTGCTTCCAGCCTACACACCTACACACCTATGTACACACGTATGTACTTAAAACATCAATTCACATATTTACACCTCTTGCACCGCCCGCTTTAGCAGCACCAACAACAATATCAAGAGCAAAGAACAGCTATAGAAGCAGAGACAACAACAACAACAACAACAACAACAAAAGGAACAGGAACAGTAGCAGCAGAAGCAGCAGCAGCAAGGAAATCGTCGGCGTCGATTTTTCACACAATTTTCAATCCGTTTTAGTTTACTTCACACACTTACCCCATTTTCTATATTAGCTGCAGCGCTGAATTTACTTCGATGACAACACTTTCAACACTATGCTAATTGTTAATAATTGTTAATTATTATACTAAAAAATAAAACGCAAACGAAGTGCTTGCAGTGTGTAAAAACTTTAGGCAATGCGGCTAAAACTGTGTGATATGATGCCAAAACTGCTATATTAATGTTAACCAAATAACAGCAAACTGTTAGATATTGTAATGTTAAAACTCAAATTGGAACTGCACACTTAAAATATCGTTCAACAATACGTTATCGATATTAATGTTTTTAGCTGATTTTTATATTTAAAATATGTAAAATTTCATAATTTGTAATTTATAAATCAAAATGTTGTGGTAATTAACAATACATGAATTTCTACAATTTAGCGGTATTGTGGTTAAATAGGTGTTCTAGGATACCTTCATTCACAGTTATGTTAACATGCTAACATAAATAGGAGCGCTGCCAGATATTTGAAAATATGCTATATTATCAAATTGTCTGGCAACTACAAATCTTTAGACATAAGTGGCAACCAAAAAAAGAAACTAGAGCTGAGTTTTTCGCACATAAAAATCAATCGGGAATAAATAAAACTCGCGGCATTTACTACAATTATACAGCTATATATGCAAAAGCTGAACAGCAACAAAAGTTGTTGTTGCTGCTGCTGCACTGTCGCCGTGCGATCGATCCTTGTTGGCTACGGGGTACGTGTTTTGCGCCAGGGAGGAAGGGAGTTTTTTTTTACTCTTTTTGCATAAAAGCCGTCCTCTATGCTCAAGAAAAGGCGTTTTACCAATCATTAAACTTGTCAGGTGCAGCAGCTGTTAACCTGACGCAGTGTATTTAATTGTGTTTTGGCCAATTGTTGGCGAATTTATGTGAGAAACATTGATATTCGATTAAAAAACCAAATTATAAAAGAAAAAATCCTACATATGTGTGCGTGCTGGCATGCGTGTATGTATATATATATATGAATGCCGTGCGAGTGTATGCGTGTGTGTACAAGAGAATGTGCGTGTGTTGGTGCTGAAAACTTGTTATCAATGCGGCGCCTATGATAAAAGAAGTCTTATTAGACATGTTTTAGTGTGTGCGTGTGTGTGTGTGTGGTACTCCAATTGGAATGTCTTAACCCGTTTGCGGGCGTACACGATTTCGGGAGCGGGCGAAAAGTCGAAAAGTCAATATAAACAAAAGGAGCAGCCCATGCGTGGGCATTGCGTAGGAATATCGAGTAGTAAAACGGGCAAATTATACCAAAATGTATATCGGAAATGATTATACATATTATGTGGTGGTGACACCCATTTATAATATTTTAATTAACGTCAACACATTTAACTGAAATCTCTTAAAGATAATAGTCAGAAATACCGGTATAATTTCATGAATATTTAATTCGTATTAAACAGAGTGACAAATTCGAAATCTAAAAATAACTTAAATTGAATCAAACTTGACAATCAATTATCAATAATTTCATTTCTCATTAATCTTATTGTGTGCTCGGGGGGAATCTGCAGTCCTGCATGCGTGCCCGTGATTTGGCGGCCAACTAAATAATGTGGAACATGATGTGCGACGTGATGCCCACAATATCTGAAGATAGCATATCGCAGCGTTCCTCCCAATTCAGCGGCGAAGATGCCAACTTTGAGCAGCTTATGGTGTCCATGCTCGACGAGCGGGACAAGCTCATGGACAGCCTGCGCGAGGCACAGGAGCGTCTGGGCGAAACGGAGGTCAAGCTCCACGACGTTGAGAAGGAGCGGGACAGCCTACAGCGGCAGATCAACGCCAACTTGCCACAGGTAAGTAACTCCAACTGCTTCCACTTGGTTCTGCGGTAATGTAGTAATGATCTCGGTTTGTAGGAGTTTGCTACGTTAACCAAGGAGCTGACGCAGGCGCGGGAAACACTGCTGGAACGTGATGAGGAGATTGGCGAACTGAAAGCAGAGCGCAACAATACACGGGTAACTACATGAATTGATAACGGACTACATATATCAATTAACGAATGCCGTTTATGTATCAGTTACTTTTGGAGCATCTGGAGTGCCTGGTGTCCCGGCATGAACGCTCCTTGCGTATGACTGTGGTGAAGCGTCAGGCGGCAGCTCAGAGCGGTGTCTCCAGTGAGGTGGAAGTGCTCAAAGCGCTCAAATCACTTTTTGAGCATCACAAGGCGCTGGACGAGAAGGTACGCGAGCGTCTGCGTCTGTCCATTGAAAAGAACAACGTGCTCGAGGAGGAGCTAAACACAACCAAAGAGGAGCTAACCCAATACAAAACGGGCGCTTTGCCAAGCAGCACCAATGCTGCCTCTGCTGGCGTTGTCACCGGTGAGAATGGGATTAAAGACAAGGTGTGTATCTTCTGTATATATAGATGCAATCAAGCGTAAATTTTACTGTTTACAATATTGTTGTTGTTGCAGCTGGCAAGCGGTGGCGGCGGCGGTGTCAACGGCGATGCTACGGAGCTGAACGAATACGCGGCCAAAACACACGAGTTGCAAACGATCATCGAGAAGCAGGTGAGGGCATCGATGACTCATGGCATAACTTCTCAATAAATAACTTTTTGTTTTTAATTGTCTATGTTCTGCAGACCGCGGAGTTATCTCAGTGGCAGCGTCGTGTATCGGATCTGAACAACAAGATCAGTGAGCTGGAGGAGAACATGTCTCGCGTGCAAAAGGAGCACTGCAAGGCGCAGGATCAGTGCTCAAAGCTGCAGCGAGATCTGCGTGAAAATGTTGCACAAAAGGAGGATCAGGTGAGAATATGAGGAGAATCATCTTAAAGACAATTCTTAAAACATATACATTGTTCGCAGGAGGAGCGTATTACCACATTGGAGAAGCGGTATTTGAATGCTCAACGTGAATCCACTTCCTTGCATGACCTAAACGAGAAACTGGAGCAGGAGTTGCGGCATAAGGAGGCGCAGCTTAAGGTTTGTTCATTCAATTATTACATCCGAAATGGTTATGGTTGCAAGGCATGGGCGAACAATACTATATGTTGATGGAATTTCAACATAAATAATATATTTAACTTTTGTCATAATTCATAATTGTTTTTAACAGCTCTCAGCACAAATGTTTTACCTTTCCTTTTTATGTGAATTTTCCCAGTACCTTCATCACTTTTATTATGATCCTTTTGACAAGGAACCACAACATGACTTGTGACTTGTTCGCCCATGCTTGATTTACTTTTTTTTATGATCGCTAATGCCGTGACTAATCATTATCCCCATGCCATGACATTTCTCAATACCAATAATAACTAATTGAACTCCCCTGCAATAAAATCAATCAGCTGCACGAAGAGAAGATCAGCGCAATCGAGGAGAAACTCGAGCTATCCGAGCAGAAGCTGGCACAGCATGCCAAACTCCAGCCCGATATGGAGGAGCAGCTAAAGGCGCGCATGGAGGCATTGACAAAGGTAGGAAATAAGGTATGCACTCGAACTAATATGCGCGCCGACAGGTTCCATAAGTATATCAAATCAATTCTAAAATTCAATTCTAATTTAATTGTCTTCTTTTATGCTTTGTTCTGAGTACAAATCTCTATCTCTATCTATCTCTCCTTGTATTTGGTTGTGAATCTTTTTTATATATTTGATTGAACCCAACAGAACTAACAGCAAATACCGATTCCATGAATATACAGATCTATCTTTTATACTATATATATGTTTGTTACTCGTATATCCGTCTTGCACAAGTACAACTCAGCGCACCAAGAAACAACAATAACAATAACAACAGAAACCCAAAAATCACAATACCGACTACGAATCCCCACTTTCCAGCTCACTTTTAGCTTTCATTACTAACAAAATATTTTGTTTAATTTTAAGAAATATCAATGTATGCATAATTAAATCATTTTTGGGCTGACAAAAACTTACAGGCTCAAGAACGCCATGGTTCAGCAGAGGATCGCATACGGGGCTTGGAGAATAATCTGGAGGAGAAGAGCGCCGAGGTGGTAAGACTGAACCAGCGACTCAAGATGAATGAGGAGCATAATCTGCGGCTCTCGTCGACCGTGGATAAACTGCTCTCCGAGTCAAATGAGCGATTGGAGGTGCATCTGAAGGAACGTATGCGTGCTCTGGACGAGAAGAACGCTCTGACACAAGAGCTGGAGAAGGCACGAAAGGTGGCCGAGGAGCTGCATCATGAGAAGAGTGAAATCATGAAGGAACTGTCCAAGACGCGGCTCGAAATCGAGAACTTCAAGCGTCAGCTACTTCAGCAAGAGATTGCCTACAACATCCAACAAACGGAGGCACTTACTCGCAGCCTATCGCCCAGCAGTGTTGTGGATGGCGGTGGACCTTTCACACGCAGTGCATCGCATGCCAGTTTTGAGACACACTCTCTGCGTCGCCCGAGCAAGTCTCGTTTGTCCGAGGAGAATGCGCTGGCGAGGTCCATGGCCGAGCAGGAGTGGGAGAAACTGCAGATGCAGCAGGTTGCGCATGCCCAGCAACAGGCCTACGAACTGGTAGCTAGTGTCGCCGATTGTGATGATAGCGACGCCCTTTATGCGGCGGCCACAGCGGATATGATGTCGCCCTCGGGACATACAGATGCCCAGACTCTGGCAATGATGCTGCAGGAGCAGCTGGATGCGATCAATAATGAGATACGTCTCATTCAGGAGGAAAAGCAATCGACGGAGGCCCGTGCTGAGGAGCTGGAGTCACGCGTTGGTAGTTTGGAGCACGTGAATTTACTTGCCAGAGGGCGTTCCATGGACAGACAAAGTCCTCCCATGAGTGGCAGAAGCACACCCAACAGCCCACAGCGAGATTTCATGCAGAAATACCATACGGTAAGAAACAGTAAAATGTATATCCTTTGACGAACTTTTTCCTAAGATGGTCTTGGTTTCTCTCGCAGCTTAACTTGCCCGTGCTTTCCAGTGATGCATCTCGCGAAGAGCTGCATGGCGGCATGTCTACCACAGGTGATTCCAGTTCAGGCGGCGCTGCTTCTCCATTGACTGCCCGCTCTATGCGCTTGGAGCGAGTAGCTCAGGCGCTTGCTCATAGCCAGGAGGAGCTGCGTCGTCGCACCATGGCGCCCGCTGCACCGCCAAATCTCAACACTCACATGTCACTAAGCAGCCACAGTTACGGATTGTCACCCCTTAGTTCGCGCTATGGTAGTCAAGAGTCCTTGCGACACTACAATACGATGGGATCCATGTCCATGCTGCAGACACCCACCTCAGGCGTATCTCGGGAAGCGGCAGCCGCTGCTGTCCAAAAGAAGAAGGGCATCAAATCGTCTCTGGGCCGCTTCTTTAGCAAAAAGGAGAAAGTCAAGGGTGTCAAGGATACACTGCCAGACGGCTCGCCAAGCATGATGTCCATTGGCAATCTGTCGATCGGACTGAGCGACGTGGACTCCAATTACGACGTAATGAGCATGACAGGCGGCATGATGCCTCGCATTGCCAGTGCTCAGGGCTCCAAGATCAGCAGCGTAGACTATGGCAGGCAGAAGAAGTTAGTAACAAACACTTTTGAGGACAGAAACTATAATTAATATCATATTCCTTGCAGGGATCACGATTATCGCAATGACTTGCTGGGAGAGGCAATGAAAGCGGGAACACCATTTGCACTGTGGAATGGACCCACCATTGTCGCCTGGCTGGAGCTGTGGGTGGGCATGCCGGCCTGGTACGTGGCTGCCTGTCGGGCCAATGTCAAATCGGGCGCCATTATGAGCGCGTTAAGCGATACTGAGATTCAGCGCGAAATAGGTAACAGGAAATATTAAAGACTATCGTATACCTTTTATTAAACATATTTACTTTGGATTAGGCATAAGTAACCCATTACATAGGCTTAAACTGCGTCTGGCCATACAGGAAATGGTTTCACTGACTTCACCATCAGCGCCACAAACTTCACGCACCACTCTGGCGTTTGGTAAGTCCAAAGTTGATATATATGATACTTTGGTTAGCTGAATCTAATGAATTCTTTCGTAGGGGATATGAATCACGAGTGGATTGGCAACTACTGGTTGCCTGGTCTGGGACTACCGCAATATCGCACAACCTTCATGGAGTGCCTAGTCGATGCGCGCATGCTGGATCATTTAACCAAGAAGGATTTGCGCGGCCAACTCAAAATGGTCGATAGCTTTCATCGCACGAGTCTGCAGTATGGCATATCAATGCTGAAACGCTTGAACTATGATCGGACCGAACTGGAGCACAGGCGCAAGATGAGCGAGAATGGTCTGTGCGATGTCCTAGTTTGGAGCAACGAGCGTGTCATACGTTGGGTTAGCAGCATAGGCTTAAAGGTGAGTCCAGTCTCCTTTCTAGATGCCCTGATCTCATTAATATATGCTCCTTTAGGAATATGCCAACAACTTGCTTGAATCCGGTGTGCATGGAGGATTGATGGCCCTCGATGAGAGCTTTGATGCCAATGCAATGGGTCTGGCATTGCAGATTCCCACACAAAATGCACAGGTATTTCACTGAAAGTATAATAATTGTTAAATATTTATAATACTATATTATTAATGTTTCAGGCACGGCAAGTACTTGATACGGAATTTAGAAATTTGCTGCAAATTGCCACAGATCGCAGGCCGGATAGCGAGCAGCGTAGTGCCTCCTGATGCAGTTACAGTCCGCCTACAACACCGGTGGATGAGTAAATAGAAATTGGAATGGAATAAGGATAACTATATGGTCATGGAAGAGCGACAGAAATTTCCTAAACGCCGTCATAAGACAGAAACTAAATATGGAGAATATGATGAAGAAATTGAGAAGCATGATAGGAAAAAGAATAGCAAAATCGTGAATGAAAGTTACCGAAATAGAAACAGTAAGAGAAACTAAAGCCACAAATTCTAACAAGAAAGACGCAACGCAAGAGACTCCCAGGCTCAGAGTAATCAAACTGGGCCCATCCCCCCCCGGCAGCATGATGAACGTCTAATCTATTTATATAAATACACACATAGACACACATTCATACGGGCATAGTCATATAATCCATAACAAGACAATGTATACAAGACATAGCACATACTCTATATAGGAAGTATATAAATATACATATGTACTACAGGTACATACATACGCGATTAAGTGTATGTGATGTAGAATATAAACATATGTAATTTGCATGAGCGCCCTGTAACTGTAGGCCTGTACAATTTTTAGATGCTAATCAGAATACCTTCTATTAATTATTAAAATATAGTTTTTTTTTAACAGTGACATATTTATATTTAAATATTGTAGCTGTAATTGTAATTGGGTTTGCAATAGACTAACAGTATTTGTATTTTGTTTCAACTGAACATATGCAGATAGAAGCGGAGGCAGAGGTAGAGAGAGGAAGTGCGTGCTTTGAACCAAATTTGTAACCAAACTTCATTGTTATATAATTTTTTAATGACATTATGTACAGTTTAATTTTGTTTATATACTACGCATGTTTTTTCTTGTTTTTAATTTTTTTTTAGACACCATAGTTTTCTTAACATATTATTCATAATTGTATGCAAGGCGCTCAGATATAGTTTCGATTAACTGATCAACAACAACAGCAACAACATGCACAACAATCAGGCATATATAGTAATCAGCTACATATATACATATATATATATACGGTTTATATATACATAGTTTAATATACACACATATAAAGCTCATTTATACAGTAAATATTTAAATATAAATATATACATAAATGTATAATTAACATTATCAAGCATACGTGTAACTAACATGAAAGTATTATAGAGCAAACTAAAAACAAATGACATTAATCAAGTTGAATGAAAAGTAAAAGTCGCAAGCGCCCATTTACCAACTATTTATATATAAAAACAAATTGATATATAACATAACTAAAAAGCTTTAAAGGCCACTAATAACAACATTTTGGTATATAGCCTTTTGCTATTATTTGAAGGATGAAGGATAATACACCTTTAGGCATGCTAAAAACAAATTGATCCTTAATTATTTGCAACTATGTGTAGTTGGAAAAGAAATTTGAAGCTCGAATTGCAGTCCTTAAACTTAACATTGGCTTACATACACATACAAAATACAATCTATGAATGAAATATTCAGCAAGCATATCCATTGTTTTTCAAAACAAAACTACCTTTCCCTAAATTTATGTTGTTAATTTAGCTCATATGCATGAATGAAATCAAAGGCAACAAAACACTGGAAATGTTTTATATTTATGCCTTTGTTTCTCTAAATCACAATGATAAGAAACTAACACATATAATTAATAAAAAGCTCTTACGTACTTACATCGGAAATGTTGAAGAAGGAAGATGCACATGAACTGCCTGTTTTGCAAATGATCATATTAGTTATACTATATATGCAATGGGATGTTAAGAATAAGATTTGATTAATTTGAACAAGAACAAAACCAAAACAGCAACTAACGCTTTGTCCTTAAGTACATACATACATATGTAATATCTATAAATAATAACAAGAACAACAAATTCTTCTCAAATGTATTAGCAAAATTCATAAAAAATGCGTAAAACATCAACAAATATTGTAACAGCTAAGACAATACTCTAAACGTCAACAGGATACATTCGAGGATTTGATATGAATGAGAACGGAAACTAATATTATAAATTTCAACATAAAAACAAAATTATCCTTCGTACCTTCAGTACGAGAAGACAACAAAATTATTTCTGTTCAAATTGAAAAGCACTAGATTGATCATTTTGATAGTTTCTAAAACGTAAATTCAAATAATAATTATACAAAAAATTTCAAGAAACTCATTATGGTTATTTTAGACATTTACAATGCTTTTTCTGTTGATGCTTGGCGCATTACAATTAAAATAAAACATTTAACTAAATTTA
This sequence comes from Drosophila quadrilineata, assembly GCA_018150725.1. Taxonomy (NCBI): domain Eukaryota; kingdom Metazoa; phylum Arthropoda; class Insecta; order Diptera; family Drosophilidae; genus Drosophila; species Drosophila quadrilineata. The sequence continues at coordinate 7,562,259 of JAECWN010000452.1, read as the reverse complement.
TAAAACACTAATGGGAAAAACTAAGTTAATTTATACGAAACTAAATTGGTATAATTGTTAATTTTTGTTAAAAATATACTAAAATGAAAATGAGAAACAAAAACACACTTAACTAAAGTAAAACTAAATTCAATATATACAATCTATTATTATGCAAAGAAACAAAACACATACAATATGTACATATATTTATATAATATTGTGAAAAGAAAACTAACAATTTAGTAAAAACAAAAATTCCGTTTAGGAGTTTTTTATATGTACCATAAAATAAAAAATAAATAAATTACAATTTATTACAAAAACTTATTGATTTTATTAAATTGAAGTAGTGATGAAAAACCAATACGACGGAGTCAGATTTGGAAACTACATTCAAATTTTGAATAATTCGAACATGTCGATAATGGGACAAATTTTGCATTCGAACCGCTTGGCAATTTTGGAGAAAATTAAAAACTTCGAAGTGAAAACATTTGACGACAATTGATTTATGGAAAGGAACATATTAAACTAAGATTGAGGAGTTTCTCTGAAATATATCTTGAAAAACAGACAAAAATTAAACTAAAACATCAAAAATCTCGAATTTGGACTTTTTTAACTGTCATAAATTAAGGAAATCGCTAACGCAAATATTGAAAAATTGAAGACCGAAACATTTTTATCATATTCAAAAATTTATAACAAAATTATAATAATCCTTGGGTAACCAGGTAATTATAGTGAGTATTTTCAGGGGGAAATTAATGAAAAACACTAGATAAATGCACCTTTTTAAAGTTTAACATTTATTACAGAATCGATTCTCTGTTATTAACAGTTGTGGCTAATGTTAACCCTTAGTTCGTTCCGCTCTTAATGTGAACGAACTAATTCGGAGCGAGCAGACGGAGCGATAAAGTGAAATACAAAGAATATATTTAATACGCGTACAATTTGTTTATGATCCAGTGTAAAATAGGACAGTAGAAACAAAAGGCATTATCCGTTCATCCGAAATGGATCCCACAGCAAGTCCAGCCGATAAAGTGGCTTCGAAAACAGCGAGCAGCAACTCACTGGACAGCAGCTCCAAGTCAAGTTCCTTGGGCTCCAAACACGGAGGCGAGAATGGCGTATTGCGGGATACGCCCTTTGCCTATTTGGACGGCGAAGAGGACCAAGACCAAAAGAATGATGTTACGTATGTCTGTCCTTATCGCGGACCAGTGTTCGGTGCATTGACAATCACCAACTATCGCCTATATTTCCGTTCGCTGCCGCTGCGGGATCAGGAGCAGCCCGTTGTCGTCGATGTGCCGCTGGGGGTAATCGCGCGTGTTGAAAAAATCGGAGGTGCCACATCACGTGGCGAAAATAGTTATGGCATTGAGATATTCTGTAAGGACATGCGCAACCTGCGATTCGCCCACAAGCAGCAGAATCACTCCCGCAGGACCGTCTTCGAGAAACTCCAAGCAAACGCTTTCCCGCTATCCTACAGCGGAAAATTATTTGCTTTCGCCCATGCCGCATCGGCCCAACCCCCATCAGCGAATGCCGCCGTCAGCGCCGGCTGGGATGGCTGGGCGGTCTACGAGCCACTGGCGGAACTGCGTCGTCTCGGGGTGCCGAATGATATGTGGCGTGCAACTAAGTTGAACGAATCCTATGGCATTTGCGATAGCTACCCGGCTGTGTGGGCCGTACCCAAGGCAGCATCTGATGACTTCTTGCGACGTGTGGCACAGTTTCGTTCACGTTGTCGTTTGCCGGTCTTATCCTGGATGAATCCACGCACACAGGCAACGATTACGCGTTGCTCCCAGCCCTTGGTGGGCGTAAGCGGCAAACGCAATGCCGATGATGAAACCTACCTGGGCTACATTATGGAAGCCAATGCCCAGTCGGACAAACTGACCATTATGGATGCACGGCCCAGCGCCAATGCGATTGCCAACAAGGCCAAGGGCGGCGGCTACGAGTCCGAGGATGCATACAAGAATGTGGAAATCAATTTCTTGGACATCCATAACATACATGTGATGCGTGAGAGTTTGCGCAAGGTGAAGGAAGCCTGCTATCCCACCACGGATGACTCCAAGTGGCAGACTACCATTGACAGCACCTTGTGGCTGAAGCACATCCGTTGTATACTGGCTGGAGCTGTGCGCATCGTGGACAAGGTGGAGACCATGAGCACCTCGGTGGTGGTTCACTGCTCAGATGGCTGGGATCGGACTGCTCAACTGACCGCATTATCGATGCTTCTGTTGGATCCATACTATCGAACTGTGCGCGGCTTTGAGGTGCTCATCGAGAAGGAGTGGCTCTCGTTTGGCCACAAATTCCAGCAACGCATTGGACATGGCGATAACAAGCACTCGGATGCGGATCGTTCGCCCGTATTTCTGCAGTTCATCGACAGCGTGTGGCAAGTCAGCAATCAGTATAGCAATGCATTCGAGTTCAACGAGCACTTCCTCATCACGATCGTGGATCATTTGTATTCATGCCGGTTTGGCACGTTCCTCTGCAACACTGAGGCGGAGCGTGTAGCTGAAGGTAACTAGTTTCCAATTCTTAACCATGGTACCTTATTCATGTATTGCCCCTTTTCCTAGATCTTAAGCATAAGACTATATCGCTGTGGACCCACATCAATTCCTCGCTGGATCAGTATTTGAACCCATTGTTCCCATCATTTACCCATTCCGCTGAGCCCATCCTGCGGCCCATTACCAGTGTGCGTAACCTGCGGCTCTGGAAGGGACTGTATTGTCGCTGGAATCCGGGCCTGTGTGCTCCTCAAAACAACTGTCAACGCACACGAGAACTTCTTTCGAAGCAGGATCTGCTGGTCAAGCATGTCAACGAGCTGCGTCTCAAGCAAAACAATCGGAGCAACAATATGCAGACGACCACCAGATTGGCCTCTCCCATGCATTAAGTTAGATGTTTCTTAGCAAGTTCCCACTAACTGACGAAAATTATTAACATATTTAATAATCAACAATTACGTTATCACAAATGCTTGTGGCTTCATAGGGGTCATAAAATCGTATAAATATAACTAATAATATTGTTAGTTTTCTTAACTGACCATTAACTTCAGGCTTAACTTTGTAATACAATAATGATGCATGATTAATTATTATTAAATGCAGCTAGGCTTATAAATGTAAAATTCTAGATATTTGCAATACAACATACATGTATTAACATTTATACATAAAAGTATTTATTGTTACTAATATTGAACGACAAGATTAAGATACATACTAATAAACTGAATCATTATTAATAATTTCTAGGGTATTGAAATTGCATTTCAAGTACAGGGTGTTCAAAGTTCACAGCAATCCCTTTCACATACACAGACACACAGACACCCACGCACACAGGTTTACGTTGGAAGCGCCTTCATGAAGACAATTCATTGTCATTGCCAGTATGTAGTATTGCCAACTGTTGCACACATTCGAATTTCATTCATAAGAAATGCGGCACTTTGGCGCCTGCGCTCCTTGATGACAACAACAACATCAGCATTTAATGTACTTTTGCGCCAAAATTAGAATCAAAATCACAGTTGCTTCAGTACGTATTTGCACGTTCATTAGCGTGGTCGCAGTACGCAGAGCGTACTCCATCTCTGCAGTGGTTGGCAACGCCAGCAATGTTAAGACGCGTTCAACGAAAATGTGCCGCAGAATGTAACGGTTTCCTCGAATTCAGTTAAAGAAAAATTCAAAATAAAATGGAAATCACATTCAAGTTACTGCTGTTTCTATGCTGTATGGAACGTATGTGCCTTGGAGGTGAAATTCTATTCGTAATATCCTGTCCGGCACAGCGTGTGGCGAGCTGTGAAAAGCAGCGTGAGAATCTGCGGCAACAACGAATATCGGACACGATCCCCTCGGATTATGATTACGACATTAAGGTGCACATAATGCATGAGCTATTCAATTACTGGACACTGCTGGACGCTTTGCCCCATTTACGAACCCAGGCACGTTTGCTGAATGCGAACACCGAATGGATTATTTGGTGTCAGCATAACACGCATGTGTCCTCCATGCGTGGCCTGCTTCAGCAACTAAGCCGACGGGACCCGCAAGAGGTGTGTGCTCCAAATATTTCCATTTGCATGATATGCTTCCCCCTCTATAAATAGTTTTAAATCACACGAAGAATTTAATCATTCAAATCATACGTTATAAATAATTCAATGGGGGGGCGAAAAATCATTCATCTGTGTTGGAAAACGTTCAATTATTTAAATTGGCAACCGTTTTGTTATGCTTCGCAGTTGGCCTATTACGGACACCCCTTGTACGATGCGGAGGCAACCATTATACATCACTTTGCACACTACAAGAATCCCACATGGTTCCCATATCCCCAGCTCAGTGCCGGCGTTGTTTTCACAGGCACATTGATCCGCAGGTGAGTCTGCCTGATGATGATGCCTGCCGTCGTCGCTGGGCGTGCCCATAACTCATCATGGAACATGCATTTGCAGCTTGGCCGAACTTGTTGCTGTCAATGCACCGAATGCCACCCGGCACAGTGAGTTTGCCATAGATGCCTCCCATGAGTTGGCACGATTCATTTTCGATAATGTGTTGGCACCTTCCCCGCCAAACGGTGTTGATGACGACGATGCCAGCAGCAACAGGGATGACAAGGACTTGTTGTTACAGCACAAAATAATTTTGAAAAGTGCTGGCTACATATGTCCCTCGACGAGCTTGTCGCCAGCCTGGTCGTTGACATCCACAGAGAAATTGTCGAAGCCTTTGCCGGAGCAGCAGTCGGAGTCGGAGTCGGAGTCTGTGCCTTGCATGTTGTATGCAAAGCCTGAAATGGCCACTGGGAATACGGAGCAATGTGTGAGTTGATTTATGAGTACTCCTTGCGATAGGCAAAACTGCAAGGACTCTCTAAGTTTCAAGGGCCATTAATATTTAATGAAGCTTTGGCCTTAGTCGGTGTTAAGTTAAAAAATTATTATTTTTTTTTTTTTAAATAAAAATTAAAATTTGTTATGTATGAAAGTTCATTTTTTAAGAAAGATTTTCTATTTGTCGAAATTAAATCATTCGGATGTCCCTTTTTTGCCGACGGAGTTTTTAATATTTTCACTTTGATTTATCATTAAACATTTAAAGAAAAAAGTAAAAAATATTAGATATTTGTTAATCAATAATATTATTTATTAATCAGAATTAGCAACAATAACTTTTATTAACTTATAAGACACATATTTATTTATGTTTTATTTGATGCATATAATTTTTATATAATTTCCCCAATGACTTATAAAATAAACTTGGAAAACATGAAATATACTCCATGGAATCGCCTCAATTAAGGACACATATTAATGCAGATGATATTGCACAATAGATTCGAACTGTTGGGCAATTAGCATTTGAAAGCTATAACCATAAATTTAGTGACAATGTCCGTAGGAACAAACGCAAACGCACTGATATTTGAATCCGATATGAAACCGTTTTCACCCACCCAACAACCCAATAACCCAACAACCCAACCAGCCAATAATCTAAGAGTCTAACAACTGAACCTCCCAACAGGTGCACACAACGGGAGCACACATCTATTTTGCAATCAAAACCTGGTCGAAATTCCATAAGGAGCGTATACCAATCATCGAACGCACATGGGCAACGGATGCGAGCCATCGCAAATACTACAGCAATGTGGCAGGTAAGGCGACAACAACAATGTGCTCCTCGGCAACATTGAGCGCAATTAAAGCAAATGAGTTGCCTACTGCTGTTGCTGCCACACACAGGCACAACTTTAAGTGGAGGAAGCAGCAGCATGACTTCTTCCTGCTGCAAGTCCACCTTGAACAATGGCAGTCAACGGCAGTTGCAACAGCAGTTGCTGTTGCAGCTGCAATAGCTGTTGACATATTGAATATTCATTGCTTTGTCTTTTTGATCTTCCACAATTTGACCTACAATAACAAATACAACGTCATCTCTTGGACTGGGAAACGGGATGTGTGTCTTTGGTAACCGCAACCGAGTCCAGATGCCGATATTCCGACAATCAGCACCGGCCTTCCAAACGTTCCAACTGGACATTGTGCCAAAACATTGGCAATTTTGCAATTATCCCTCAAGGATATCAGGCAAATGAAGGACACCGACATACGTTGGCTCATGCTCGTCGATGATGATACCCTGCTGAGGTACATACCATAACATACATATATCGGATTTTACACGCCTCGCTGCGCATTCAATTAAAATGATTATTGTTTTATTTGTATTCGCATAATTCCCAATTTTTATATACATATATATTTTTTATGGATCCATTCAAATATGAATCCTTTAATCGGCGTATAGTGTGCCCCGGCTGAGTGCTCTGCTGAGCTGTTACAATCACACGGAGCACATCTATGTGGGCGAGAGGTATGGGTATCGACTCTTTGCACCAGATGGCTTCAACTATCATACGGGTGGCGGGGGCATAGTGTTCAGTCTGGCGACGCTGGAGATCGTTGTGGAGCGGTGCAGTTGCCCGGCAGATGCTGCTCCGGATGACATGATACTCGGCTATTGTCTGCAGGCATTGGGTGTGCCGGCACTGCATTCGTCCGCCTTTCATCAGGCACGCCCGCAGGACTATGCCCCGCAGCTGATGCAGCTAAACGCGCCAATTTCATTTCACAAATTCTGGCAGACATCTCCGGAGCACACGTACAAACGCTGGCTGGGTGGCACCTTGGGCAATGCCAGCGTCCGTCATGTGCCTGTCGAGGATCAGCCGGCGAAGACACTGCGACTAACTGGCGAAGCACTGCTCCAATTGCAACTAAATAATGTCGCTACGGGCTTGGATGGCAGCACAAAGCATCTGGATCTGTAGCCCAACTCCGACTCCGACTTGTCCAGGTGAGTTCCGATTCAATTCTAATTAGAAGCAACAATAATGATGAACACGGGGGAGAGTAAAAAAAGCCGCTGGCAGTGACAGTTGGACAAACACTCTCGTCGTCTCTCGTCGTCTCTTGCCACAAAGCCACACCACGTCCAAAATTCAATCTACTCCAGTCTTCAACTTTACCATGCTCCATGTTCCCATGTTCCCATTTAGTTATAGCAGCCATCAAGCTGCTGCCAAGCACACAAATTTCCCATTTTCTACACAGAAAAACTTTGCCAGTTTCGCGTTGCAAAGGTGTTTTCCCTATGTATGTGTGAATAATTGTGTGTATGTGTGTGTGTTGTGTGTGTGTGTGTATTGCGGCTTTCGTGTCTCTTTAATTAGTGAAAATGCTTAAATGTGGTTGCCATTTGCGACATCTCCGCATTTCGATGAAATGTACCAAAAGCAGATTGCAGATATTTAAGTCAACTTATATGCTTGGAGATGGGTGTGTGGAGTATTTTAGAAATAACATTTTAAAAAAAAATAGCATTTTTTTTTAAATATACTTAGCATTAATGAAATATAAGGGCACGTTCTCAATTTCGAATCCGAACGAAAAGCGCGTTTTCGGTACTATAGTTATTGTAAAACCGCACATTTTGATCGGATTCGAATTTAAGAAAAGCCCTGCATATTCTATTAAGACTAAGTAGATTGTTAAAAAAAATATATATATTTATTATTTTCACATTCAATGACAACATCTAATTTTTTTTTCAGCAGAAAACTGGATTATTTCAAGCCAAATTAAATATTACTTCTGGTATGTTAATATGATTTTAAGCAAAACTGTCTAATTTAGCATAAATTCTGTAATATATTAAAATAAATAAATTATTTACAAAGCTAAACTTTAAAGCAGTAAACTTTAAAATGAACTGATTACAAAATTTAAGAAAAAATAGTAAAAAAAACTTGGTTGCAATATTTGCATTTAATTTCAATTGGAAGTGGAGATGGAAGTGTAAGTGAAAAACAGACGTGGACCGTCATCATCAGACGTATCACTGAAAGCACTTTCAATGACGACATCTTGGCACCTTACAGTTACTTAAACCTCATTAAATGTAAATTTGTGCAAGGACCTGCTGCTTAAGCAGAGCCTTCCTTCAGCCAAATGGGGGCATCAAGGCTTTACACTCCACTGCGTTTTTCGAGTGGATTCTGCATCTCTCAACGGAACTAAATTGAAGGGCATCGAAGAGAGCGGAACTTATCTTGTCGCAAATGTATTGAACTATGCGGTGAATCTTTGAGATACTGGGCGATAAACAAACAAAGCATTTAATTTAAACACCCCTACCCACTACTACACCACATACTTGACACACCCACTTCCGACAATGGGGCACATTGAACCCTGCCACCCACGGTTGTGGGTCACTCACATATATGTATATATGTGTGTGGAAATGTTCATATTCATTATTCAAGCATCAATCAATACTTTTCGCAAGTATCCAAGAGCGGGGAGTTAGGAAGTTCAAATTTTGGGCAACTTTGCGAAATAGGTGAAAACAATGTGTCAGTTAATTTGGCCGCGTTGACATCCTATAATTGTTTCTGGCTATTCCGTCGGATATCTTGCATTATTAATGAGGCTACGGCACTTGTTTTCATCAGTCTCGACTGCCCGAGTTAAGGTTGCAGTCTGAAAACAGCGCAATAATAATATTCAAGCAGACTCTGACAAAAGGAGGAAAAATAACTGACGAAAACGGTTACTTTCCAATCTTTGAGAAGCCCTAACTTTGACAAAAATAGGCAGATTTTAAAAAAATTTCAAATATGTCAATGGTTTTGATATTAGTTTGATTCTGCATCAAAAATTTTCCAATATTCGCATTTTTAAATTTTTTACCCATTTTTGCTCAGATTTGCATACTAACCCCTTGTAAAAAGTCAAAAAAGTTAAAAATTTTAAATCGGAATTTTTTGTGCCCAATCGATTTCTATCATTAAAATAGGTATAAAAATATTTTACCTTAGTTGATTTGGACCAATATTTTAGAAAATATGGCCAAAAGAGTGTAAAATCGGCTGTTTGTATTAATGGAATTTGTGTTCTAAGCTTTAAATAACTCTAACTTTTGTAAAAACATATTGATCCTCATGTTATTCGGCAAGTTAATTTCAGGCATCACAAAATATACAAAAAACTTTACCGAAGTTGATTTAGAGCAATATTTAAAAAATTATCGCAAAAATGGTGAAAAATTGCTCTAAAAAAAGATCATTTTCTATGAAATGGTCTTCTGTCAAACTTTGAACATGCATAACTTAGCCAAAAATCAATCGATTTTCAAAAACTTTTCAATTTTGTCAATTGTTTTCATAATAGTTTGATTCTGCATCAAAAATTTTACAACATTCGCATTTTTAAATTGTTTACCCATTTTCGCTCATTTTTGCATACTAACCCCTTGTAAAAAAGTCAAAAAAGTTGAAAATTTTAAATCTGAATTTTTTGTGCATAATCGATTTCTATCATTAAAATAGGTATAAAAATACATTACCTTAGTTGATTTGGGCCAATATTTCAGAAAATATGGCCACAAAAATGAAAAATGGTCAAAAACAGCTTTTTGAGCAAAAATGAATTCTTCCTATTATTTGAGAAATCGCAACCTCAGCCGATTTTTTAAGTTTATTCATTTCTGGATATGGCGATAATCGCATTTTGAATCGGTATCAAATGTTTATTACAAGTTTTAAAAAATATTGCAAGGAAAGTGAAAAATTGTAAAAAACCTGTTTTTTAGCACAAAAAATTGAGACATTTGCGACTTTGAGAATCCAAAATCAGTTCTGGGCTTGTGAACGGGTCCAAAAATAATGGTCTTCATTTGGACAATCTTTGAATGCAGTTTTGTTCAATATGCCGCAACTTGGAAAAATTGGCATCAAACTTGAAAATCGGTTGAGATTTGACATAGTTATGGCCCATCAAAGTTTTGAAAGACCCGAAACACCGATTTTCAGATACAGTTCTGGGCTTGTGGAGGGATCCAAAAATAATGGTCTTCATTTGGACAATCTTTGAATGCAGTTTTGTTCAATATGCCGAAACTTGGAAAAATTGGCATCAAACTTGAAAATCGGTTGAGATTTGACAAAGTTATGGCCCATCAAAGTTTTGAAAGACCCGATACACCGATTTTCAGATACAGTTCTGGGCTTGTGGAGGGGTCCAAAAATAATGGTCATCATTTGGACAATCTTTGAATGCAGTTTTGTTCAATATGCCGAAACTTGGAAAAATTGGCATCAAACTTGAAAATCGGTTGAGATTTGACAAAGTTATGGCCCATCAAAGTTTTGAAAGACCCGAAACACCGATATTCAGATAGAGTTCTGGGCTTGTGGAGGGGTCCAAAAATAATGGTCTTCATTTGGACAATCTTTGAATGCAGTTTTGTTTAATATGCCAAAACTTGAAAATAATGGCATCAAACTAGAAAATCGGTTAAGGTTTGACAAAGTTATGGCCCATCAAAGTTTTGAAAGACCCGAAACACCGATTTTCAGATACAGTTCTGGGCTTGTGGAGGGGTCCAAAATAATGATCTTCATTTGGACAATCTTTGAATGCAGTTTTGTTCAATTTGGCAAAACTTGGAAAAATTGGAATCAAACTTGAAAGTCGGTTGAGATTTGACGAAGTTATGGCCCATCAAAGTTTTGAAAGACCCGAAACACCGATTTTCAGATACAGTTCTGGGCTTGTGGAGGGGTCCAAAAATAATGGTCTTCATTTGGACAATCTTTGAATGCAGTTTTGTTCAATATGCCGAAACTTGGAAAAATTGGCATCAAACTTGAAAATCGGTTGAGATTTGACGAGGTTATGGCCCATCAAAGTTTTGAAAGACCCGAAACACCGATTTTCAGATACAGTTCTGGGCTTGTGGAGGGGTCCAAAAATAATGGTCTTCATTTGGACAATCTTTGAATGCAGTTTTGTTCAATTTGGCGAAACTTGGAAAAATTGGAATCAAACTTGAAAATCGGTTGAGATTTGACGAAGTTATGGCCCATCAAAGTTTTGAAAGACCCGAAACACCGATTTTCAGATAGAGTTCTGGGCTTGTGGAGGGGTCCAAAATTAATGGTCTTCATTTGGACAATCTTTGAATGCAGTTTTGTTCAATATGCCGAAACTTGGAAAAATTGGCATCAAACTTGATAATCGGTTGAGATTTGACAAAGTTATGGCCCATCAAAGTTTTGAGAGACCCGAAACACCGATTTTCAGATACAGTTCTGGGCTTGTGGAGGGGTCCAAAAATAATGGTCTTCATTTGGACAATCTTTGAATGCAGTTTTGTTCAATATGCCGAAACTTGGAAAAATTGGCAACAAACTTGAAAATCGGTTGAGATTTGACAAAGTTATGGCCCATCAAAGTTTTGAAAGACCCGAAACACCGATATTCAGATAGAGTTCTGGGCTTGTGGAGGGGTCCAAAAATAATGGTCTTCATTTGGACAATCTTTGAATGCAGTTTTGTTTAATATGCCAAAACTTGAAAATAATAGCATCAAACTTGAAAATCGGTTGAGATTTGACGAGGTTATGGCCCATCAAAGTTTTGAAAGACCCGAAACACCGATTTTCAGATACAGTTCTGGGCTTGTGGAGGGGTCCAAAAATAATGGTCTTCCAAAATTGGGATCAAACTCGAAAATCGGTTGAGATTTGACGAAGTTATGGCCCATCAAAGTTTTGAAAGACCCGAAACACCGATTTTCAGATAGAGTTCTGGGCTTGTGGAGGGGTCCAAAATTAATGGTCTTCATTTGGACAATCTTTGAATGCAGTTTTGTTCAATATGCCGAAACTTGGAAAAATTGGCATCAAACTTGATAATCGGTTGAGATTTGACAAAGTTATGGCCCATCAAAGTTTTGAAAGACCCGAAACACCGATTTTCAGATACAGTTCTGGGCTTGTGGAGGGGTCCAAAAATAATGGTCTTCATTTGGACAATCTTTGAATGCAGTTTTGTTCAATATGCCGAAACTTGGAAAAATTGGCAACAAACTTGAAAATCGGTTGAGATTTGACAAAGTTATGGCCCATCAAAGTTTTGAAAGACCCGAAACACCGATATTCAGATAGAGTTCTGGGCTTGTGGAGGGGTCCAAAAATAATGGTCTTCATTTGGACAATCTTTGAATGCAGTTTTGTTTAATATGCCAAAACTTGAAAATAATAGCATCAAACTTGAAAATCGGTTGAGATTTGACGAGGTTATGGCCCATCAAAGTTTTGAAAGACCCGAAACACCGATTTTCAGATACAGTTCTGATCTTGTGGAGGGGTCCAAAAATAATGGTCTTCATTTGGACAATCTTTGAATGCAGTTTTGTTCAATTTGGCGAAACTTGGAAAAATTGGAATCAAACTTGAAAATCGGTTGAGATTTGACGAAGTTATGGCCCATCAAAGTTTTGAAAGACCCGAAACACCGATTTTCAGATACAGTTCTGGGCTTGTGGAGGAGTCCAAAAATAATGGTCTTCATTTGGACAATCGTTGAATGCAGTTTTGTTCAATATGCCGAAACTTGGAAAAATTGGGATCAAACTCGAAAATCGGTTGAGATTTGACGAGGTTATGGCCCATCAAAGTTTTGAAAGACCCGAAACACCGATTTTCAGATAGAGTTCTGGGCTTGTGGAGGGGTCCAAAATTAATGGTCTTCATTTGGACAATCTTTGAATGCAGTTTTGTTCAATATGCCGAAACTTGGAAAAATTGGCATCAAACTTGAAAATCGGTTGAGATTTGACGAGGTTATGGCCCATCAAAGTTTTGAAAGACCCGAAACACCGATTTTCAGATACAGTTCTGATCTTGTGGAGGGGTCCAAAAATAATGGTCTTCATTTGGACAATCTTTGAATGCAGTTTTGTTCAATTTGGCGAAACTTGGAAAAATTGGAATCAAACTTGAAAATCGGTTGAGATTTGACGAAGTTATGGCCCATCAAAGTTTTGAAAGACCCGAAACACCGATTTTCAGATACAGTTCTGGGCTTGTGGAGGGGTCCAAAAATAATGGTCTTCATTTGGACAATCTTTGAATGCAGTTTTGTTCAATATGCCGAAACTTGGAAAAATTGGCATCAAACTTGAAAATCGGTTGAGATTTGACAAAGTTATGGCCCATCAAAGTTTTGAAAGACCCGATACACCGATTTTCAGATACAGTTCTGGGCTTGTGGAGGGGTCCAAAAATGATGGTCTTAATTTGGACAATCTTTGAATGCAGTTTTGTTCAATATGCCGAAACTTGGATAAATTGGCATCAAACTTGAAAATCGGTTGAGATATGACGAAGTTATGGCCCATCAAAGTTTTGAAAGACCCGAAACACCGATTTTCAGATACAGTTCTGGGCTTGTGGAGGGGTCCAAAAATAATGGTCTTCATTTGGACAATCTTTGAATGCAGTTTTGTTCAATTTGGCGAAACTTGGAAAAATTGGAATCAAACTTGAAAATCGGTTGAGATTTGACGAAGTTATGGCCCATCAAAGTTTTGAAAGACCCGAAACACCGATTTTCAGATACAGTTCTGGGCTTGTGGAGGGGTCCAAAAATAATGGTCTTCATTTGGACAATCTTTGAATGCAGTTTTGTTCAATATGCCGAAACTTGGAAAAATTGGCATTAAACTTGAAAATCGGTTGAGATATGACGAAGTTATGGCCCATCAAAGTTTTGAAAGACCCGAAACACCGATTTTCAGATACAGTTCTGGGCTTGTGGAGGGGTCCAAAAATAAAGGTCTTCATATGGATAATCTTTAAATGCAGTTTTGTTCAATATGGCGAAACTTGGAATAATTGGCATCAAACTTGAAAATCGGTTAAGATTTGACAAAGTTATGGCCCATCAAAGTTTTGAAAGACCCGAAACACCGATTTTCAGATAGAGTTCTGGGCTTGTGGAGGGGTCCAAAATTAATGGTCTTCATTTGGACAATCTTTGAATGCAGTTTTGTTCAATATGCCGAAACTTGGAAAAATTGGCATCAAACTTGATAATCGGTTGAGATTTGACAAAGTTATGGCCCATCAAAGTTTTGAAAGACCCGAAACACCGATTTTCAGATACAGTTCTGGGCTTGTGGAGGGGTCCAAAAATAATGGTCTTCATTTGGACAATCTTTGAATGCAGTTTTGTTCAATATGCCGAAACTTGGAAAAATTGGCAACAAACTTGAAAATCGGTTGAGATTTGACAAAGTTATGGCCCATCAAAGTTTTGAAAGACCCGAAACACCGATATTCAGATAGAGTTCTGGGCTTGTGGAGGGGTCCAAAAATAATGGTCTTCATTTGGACAATCTTTGAATGCAGTTTTGTTTAATATGCCAAAACTTGAAAATAATAGCATCAAACTTGAAAATCGGTTGAGATTTGACGAGGTTATGGCCCATCAAAGTTTTGAAAGACCCGAAACACCGATTTTCAGATACAGTTCTGATCTTGTGGAGGGGTCCAAAAATAATGGTCTTCATTTGGACAATCTTTGAATGCAGTTTTGTTCAATTTGGCGAAACTTGGAAAAATTGGAATCAAACTTGAAAATCGGTTGAGATTTGACGAAGTTATGGCCCATCAAAGTTTTGAAAGACCCGAAACACCGATTTTCAGATACAGTTCTGGGCTTGTGGAGGGGTCAAAAATAATGGTCTTCATTTGGACAATCTTTGAATGCAGTTTTGTTCAATATGCCGAAACTTGGAAAAATTGGCATTAAACTTGAAAATCGGTTGAGATATGACGAAGTTATGGCCCATCAAAGTTTTGAAAGACCCGAAACACCGATATTCAGATAGAGTTCTGGGCTTGTGGAGGGGTCCAAAAATAATGGTCTTCATTTGGACAATCTTTGAATGCAGTTTTGTTCAATATGCCGAAACTTGGGAAAATTGACATCAAACTTGAAAATCGGTTGAGATTTGACGAAGTTATCGCCCATCAAAGTTTTGAAAGACCCAAAACACCGATTTTCAGATACAGTTCTGGGCTTGCACAGGGGTCCAAAAATGATGGTCTTAATTTGGACAATCTTTGAATGCAGTTTTGTTCAATATGCCGAAACTTGGATAAATTGGCATCAAACTTGAAAATCGGTTGAGATTTGACGAAGTTATGGCCCATCAAAGTTTTGAAAGACCCGAAACACCGATTTTCAGATACAGTTCTGGGCTTGTGGAGGGGTCCAAAAATAATGGTCTTCATTTGGACAATCTTTGAATGCAGTTTTGTTCAATATGCCGAAACTTGGAAAAATTGGCATTAAACTTGAAAATCGGTTGAGATATGACGAAGTTATGGCCCATCAAAGTTTTGAAAGACCCGAAACACCGATTTTCAGATACAGTTCTGGGCTTGTGGAGGGGTCCAAAAATAATGGTCTTCATTTGGACAATCTTTGAATGCAGTTTTGTTCAATTTGGCGAAACTTGGAAAAATTGGAATCAAACTTGAAAATCGGTTGAGATTTGACGAAGTTATGGCCCATCAAAGTTTTGAAAGACCCGAAACACCGATTTTCAGATACAGTTCTGGGCTTGTGGAGGGGTCCAAAAATAATGGTCTTCATTTGGACAATCTTTGAATGCAGTTTTGTTCAATATGCCGAAACTTGGAAAAATTGGCATTAAACTTGAAAATCGGTTGAGATATGACGAAGTTATGGCCCATCAAAGTTTTGAAAGACCCGAAACACCGATTTTCAGATACAGTTCTGGGCTTGTGGAGGGGTCCAAAAATAAAGGTCTTCATATGGATAATCTTTAAATGCAGTTTTGTTCAATATGGCGAAACTTGGAATAATTGGCATCAAACTTGAAAATCGGTTGAGATTTGACAAAGTTATGGCCCATCAAAGTTTTGAAAGACCAGTAAGACCGATTTTCAGATACAGTTCTGGGCTTGTGGGGGGTCCAAAATAATGGTCTTCATTTGGACAATCTTTGAATGCAGTTTTGTTCAATATGCCGAAACTTGGAAAAATTGGCATCAAACTTGAAAATCGGTTGAGATATGACGAAGTTATGGCCCATCAAAGTTTAGAAATACCCGAAACACCGATTTTCTTTATAATTCTGAACTTGTACAGGGGTCCAAAAATGATTGTCTTAATTTGGACAATCTTTGAATGCAGTTTTGTTCAATATGCCGAAACTTGGAAAAATTGGCATCAAACTTGAAAATCGGTTGACATATGACGAAGTTATGGCCCATCAAAGTTTAGAAATACCCGAAACACCGATTTTCTTTATAATTCTGAACTTGTACAGGGGTCCAAAAATGATGGTCTTAATTTGGACAATCTTTGAATGCAGTTTTGTTCAATATGTCGAAACTTGGAAAAATTGGCATCAAACTTGAAAATCGGTCCAAAATTGGTATTAAATTTTCGAAGTTGGGATAATTTTGAACATCTCTTACTTTTGTAAAAACTTATTGATCCTCATGTTATTCGGCATGTTAATTTCAGGCATCACAAAAGATACAAAAAACGTTATCGAAGTTGATTTAGAGCAATATTTAAAAAATTATCGCAAAAATGGTGAAAAATTGCTCTAAAAATAGATCATATTCTATGAAACGGTCTTCTGTCAAACTTTGAACATGCATAACTTTGCCAAAAATCAATCCAATTTCAAAAACTTTTCAATTTTGTCAATGGTTTTGATAATAGTTTGATTCTGCATCAAAAATTTTTCCAATATACGCATTTTTAAATTTTTTCCCCATATTTGCTCATTTTTGCATACTAACCCCTAGTAAAAATGTCAAAAAAGATCAAAATTTGGAAATCGAAATTTTTGTATCCATTCGATTTCTGACATCAAAATAGACATATAATATTTCACCGGAGTAACTTTGGAGCAATATTTTAAAAAATATGATTAAAAAGGTGAAAAAAATGGGCTTATGTACTTTTCTATGGAAGAATTTTCTATATTTTTGTATAAAGTATTTTAAGACCGCATTTATGCTTGAATTACTTTGGCACTTCCTGTTGAGTCTGCTTATTTGCTTTGTCTGTCTGTCAGTCTGTCTGTCTGTCCGGGCGACACTCATGCTTATCTCTGGCATAGCAGACGCCGTCGTGGAGACCACATTCATGTCTACGTGTGCTTTCTGCTCCTGGTGCTTTCGTGTCCTAATTAGTTGCGGATTTTTTCAATGAATACGAAGCAACCACCTCAGTACACTGAATACAGAATACCAAAGACCGCAAACGACTGCGACAAGTTGAATTTTAAATAAATTTAATTACCAACCAAGTTGCAGTTAAATTAAGGTAATGTACATGTGTTCAACGCCATTCGTAGTCATCCTCCTCGGATCCATTATCATCGTCGTAGACATCATCGTAATAAGCATCCTCATCGTATTCGGCTTCTTCGGCGGATGTGGCCTGTCTAGGTCCCACAAAATTGATGGCTCTTTGTGGCATCAACTGTATTTTGGCCAAGTTGCGTTGCTTCTGATGCTTGTAGACTTGATACAATGTTGGCTGCATCGGATCACTGGGACTCCAAGGTAGCCCATTAACTGCACTAAGCCAAACAACTAAAGAGGAAAGCCACCTTAACTTAATTTAATTTTATTCAACTTAAAGCCAAGTCCTTTTTACTTACCAAAACTAAACAAAACAACTGTCAACTGCATTTTCTCAGTCTCAACTGTGAGAACTGCTTGAAAGATCTGCCCTTTTTATAGGAGACTTGGAATATTCATATAGGCAAGTAATGACCCTAATGGGTATATTTGAAAAATCTCTAACAATTCTTAAATATATATGTATATGGAAGTTAGATATTAAGAATTATATAAATGAAAATTAATTTTGGTAAAAGCTTTGAAATTTTTACATATTACGTCGAATTCAAATACATAATTTAATTTAAAAGTGTATTTAAAATTATAGAAATTTAACTTAGGGTATAATTTCTTCTATAATATAAAATCCCTTTGTAATTTTTATGCGATTTATTGTTCATCTTAATTTTATTACGCTCAGTTTTATAAAGATTTGAAAGAAAGTAAAAGTTGTCGAACCTTTCACCTGCAATAACTTTTACCTTAATTTTGTTTATAACATTTTAACATAATCATAGAACTTTTGTTTTTGGTAATAAAATTCTTAATTTGATTTTATGTTCATTCAAGATTTAAAGTCATTTTCTTCCCCCGTGTCAAAGTTGAATCATATCATAGTTGTTAAGCTCTCGTTTTGTTGCTTTCGTTGTTTTTTTTTTAAAGTTTTTTTGAATAACGAAATACATAAAAAGTAACCTCATAGCAAATGTCAAAAATTGTTCGTATTATCTTCATGCAGCATTTTCTTTTGCATAAAATTACAGTTTGTCCTTTGCCAGGAGACACACACACACACATACACTGACAACACCCACACACACACACACACATGGACATGGACATGGGTGTAGCTTGTGGCTACTTGAAAGTAGATTAGACATAACACGCACAATGTCACGTCAGTGAGGGTCCAGCAGGGACTAGCTGAAGGGGATGGGCAAGTTGCGGGGGAATGGAGTCCTGACGTTAATCTTACTCCAAACATCAAAAAGTTAAGCCACAAGAAATTTCAAGTAACCTCTCCCGTGTCCTTCCTCAATCCCTCCCTCAACAGAGCCCCTCAATTTCCTTTATTTGTCTCAATTCAGAAACTCCCAGCGAAATGAAGCATGAAGAGAAATTGTTTAAAAAGATTTCCTTCATACAATGTGCAACAAAATCTCTGGCGATTTGACAAACATTTTGCGACTCTATGTGGGGCACTGCTTAGGGGATTCACTAGCACTAACACCTCCTGGCAGTTTTGCATCTCACAAAGTTTCAAGTTTTGCTCAGTTCTCAATTCTCAGACGAATTAAGTCGATTGTTTTAGTTTTCCCACTGAATTTTACAAAAGGAAGAATTTATGGAAATTTCCATAATTTAAGGTTACTTTTTCTCAAATAAATAAAACGGGATTTGTTTTTATTAATTATTTGTTATATATTTATTATTTATTATATTTTTCCCTAGATATAATTGACTGGGCGTATGCCCAGCAATGCCAGTGATAGGTTGAGCACCTGGAGCACCGCCTTCACCAGATGCACGCGAGCATGGAGCAATGGCAAGAGTTTGCTTGATGAGATGAGGACTTGCCTACTGCGATAGAAGCGATTGATGTGGCGGCCCAAACTGGTGATGTATTTGATGAGCAGATGCACGGCACAGTGTCCCTGCAACAGCTGAGCCAGTGTAGTCTCAATCATATTGGGGAAACTCAGCAGGTAACCGTAGATCAAGGCCCACTCGGGTTCATCCTCCAGCAGACTGAGATCGATCTTCTCCAGTGGCGGCAATTGCTCATAGTTTCCTTCCTTGACCTGTTCCTCGAATAGACGCAGCACAGAGTTCAGTCGTGCATAGTTGAAGAGTATGAAGGACGCGCCTTTGGAACAACCCAATCCGTTGCGCACCACAGTTGTTGCATGGCTATGACGAACCTCAAAAAGGTCCACAATGACCGCAGCATGACCAAGGCGATCCATCCAATCCCCCAAATGCTTGGTGTGGTAGCATTTCTGTATGAAACGATGTTGCAACGCAGTGATTAGCATGTTTTCGGTCCGTCGAGCCTTGTAGTTGCCACTGCTTAAAGTTGAGACCGACTTCTTGCCCGGCTCCAACACAGCTCCGCAGGCTAGGCGAATTGTATTCTTTGGCCAATCGTGTTTACGCGATTGACTGCAATCGATGCTGACCTGGATAGTGTCTTGAAGTTCCTCTTCCTCTGGCTGAGCACGACGCCACTTGGAATATTCCAACAATCGGTCGACAATGAGGAGCAGCTGATTAGCCCGGAACTTGTGCAATTCCATGATGTCCTTATCCAGTTTCTTATTCACAGTCAAGCACAGAGCATCTCTCTCGATTACGCCGGGCTTGCCATAGTTATTGCCTTGATTTTGTAGAGTGTGTAGTACATAAGAGATGATGGGAGCCCTCTGAAGCCTTAGGGAATACCTGTCATTGTTTAACTTGATATTCCCCATCAATGGGAAAATCCATTGCTTGCTCCGCTCCACGAATTCGCTGATGGCATCTTCATCGGGCAGCAGCTTCTCCGATTGAACTTGTACTTGAAGATCGAACTTTTTGCAAAATATCTCCCATTTGAGTCTACTCGCCGAAAAGCTAATGTCTCCATTCAGATTGTTATCTTCGGTATGGTACTTGATCAATCCCCCTGAATACTGGAAATCGTTCCCACGGTTGCGATTTACAACAGGTGCAAAATAATACACCAAGTCGTCGGTCATCACTTTTAAGGGATTATGAGTCATCATAGGAATAATATTAAATTTGTTTTTTTTTTTATAAGAAAATTGACTTGTTAAAATTAAATTTCTTTAATGTTATATATAAATGAAAATAACTTGCAAATATTGAAATATTACAGTTAAGCAACTCTCTAAGCAAGGCGCCCTTGCAACTGATATAAATTTCTTATATTTCTTGAAAGGTTATGTTCGATATAATAAATCATGACATACTTGATTGATATTTAATTAAAATTTAATTTCAATTTTTTTTTCATTTTAAAATTTTTTAATTAAATTATTTATATAACTTAAGTAAATGAGAAAACTAATTTCTCCATTTTATATTCTCCACTATCCAATCCACAGATAACGAGACTATTTGCTGGATTGATCCCTATCCAAGTAAAGTCAATTTGTTCTTGAAACTTTGTTGAATTTGGAAGTCTCATTTGCTGGTATGCTATTGTTTGATTCATTCATCAGTCAGAAGTTGGGAAAATTCTTAAATCGCTGCAAGGCATTTGCCAGCCACAAAACACAAACTGTAACGAGACCTCTGGCAAATCCATTTAGATCAAGTTAGGTCGCCTGAAAGTAGGCAACTTGATTCAAACGAAATCCTTGCAGTGTTAACCGGCAATAAATTGTTCGCCCATGTCTAAAGTTTAACTTGGAGGAAAAAACCATTTTGTGTCTATCAGAGAGTCTAATCTGCAGTCCGTGCACCAACTTAACCCAACTGAATAACTGAACCCATCCAAAACCCAACTTGCCACGTGCAATAAATTCCAAGGCGCTACGTCTGCACTATTTGCGGCTAGCCTCAAGACTTCTGTCTTTGTCGTCCCCATACTCCACTCTCTCTCTCTCTCTCTCTCCTCCCAAGGTGCTTCAATTGTCATGGGGGTCAAGTCTGGGTGGACTGTGCCGAGGGGTAGACGGGGAATGATGCGAGCTAAACACGCGCTCAGTACGTGATCTGATAGGGAATTAAAGCCGGCAGAGAGACATGTGTAAAGTCGCCTTGAGCCCCGTACTACGTTAACTATGACACGCCTCCCCGCCCCACATCACAGCGCCCCTCGCGCTACACATGCTGTTCCGGGTGCGGTGGTTTTAGCAGCACTGTGCACGCAGTTTGACAGCCGCTGTCGACAAATTCGTTGTGCTAATTTACTTTAAATTGGTTTTCATGGTGTACTATATAGTATCTGTGATAAATGACTGAGGGGGCGTGTCGCCACCCACTACCCAAAGCCCACAACCCACCACCTAAGACACCAACCTCAACCTATGCCGAATGTGTCTTCGGTTATCGCTAATGGCATCTGCAGTAGGTCTGTTTCATTTCATTGCCTGTTTGGTAGGTTAATAAATTGGTAAATAAAAATTAATGCAGCATAAATTACAAATAGCCAATTCACGATGTTGACGACATCGTTGCTCTCGACAAATTTCCTTTTTAGCCACTTTTGCCATATTTATTTTTTTGCCCCCATATTTTTCTCTTTCTGCCCATAATTAACGAGCAAAGTTTTTAACCTTTGTGCAACTTTTTGCAGGCAGCCTTCGTCCAGCTTGTCCACAATAACGGAGGACATGCTTATCGTAACAACGCCATCTCCGGGGTGCTCCAGGCAGAGGCGGATTGGGGCGTTTCTTGTCAACTAATGAGAGTGCGCGACCAGTCAAAAAGTTTTCCTTTTCACTGTTGCCTCCCACAATTCATTGTGGCATAATTAATGAAAGCCACGTTAGTCAAAGTGTTTCAACGATTAATCAGCAATGCCATGAAATATCATAGGCAATAGGCAATACTTTCGGATTATTTTGGGAGACTCAACCCAATCTGGGGGTCAACTTCGAACACTTGTGGCGAAATTATAATTAACGTTGATTTTAACATAATCAAATTACATTTATTGCTTACAGATGTCTATAATTGACTTGTCGATAATATTACTACAGACTTGATCAATTTTTGAAGTATATTATTTTTATATTATAATGTTCTTTATATTATTATATATTATATTTATAATTATATTATTTTATATTTCAGAGTATTTAGAATTAGAAAATCAATATATAGAAGAAGTAAATACATAAGTAGACATAAATCATGACAAACATAAATATTTCATTTTTTATCATCCTTGATTTATGTCAAACTAGATAAAATGATAAATTATGTTAAATTTGGCATGAAAGTACGCTTATCAATAAACTAAAATTTGAAACTGAATACTGAAAGTATTTTCATATAATAAATGGACAGATTTTTTTAGTTGTTAAAACAAATATGCATTACAAATTTACTGTGAATTTCTCAATTATTATGCGATATTTTCTAAAAATAATAAATCAAATTCTATACAACAAAAATACAGTTTTTCTTTTAAATTTTCAAAAATTCGATATCTAAAAAAATTCGAAAAATTTCTTTTTTTTATTAATCGTATTTATTTGAAATATTGATTACAGCTAAATAGTAAAATATCTTGAAAAATTTCATGCACTTGAAAATGCATTTTTTGAGCTTGGATGTGTGTGGAAAATTGAAAATGTTCACTGAGGAGTCGAGAAAAGTACGCTTAAATAAATTTGTGGCACGTGACGAATTAAATGACCGCAGCGGAGATTTTTGTTAGCGTGGCAAGAACGATTGCAACCTGACCAATTGCACAATACATTTGTTGATTCGCTTGTGGCACACAAATTGCGTGCCACAGATGGACGCACATAAATCACGCGTGCGACAAAAATCGCTTGGCAAGTTTTCACGCACAATTGGCCAAATTCTAATGCTTGTTAAGGCAAATGGCATAGGTAAAAATCCCCTAATGCCACCTTCATCCCGCATGGGAGTCGCTACCAAATGTTGGTCACGCAGAAAACATTTGAAACATTTCATTTTTAATACGGGCAACAATTGTGGCAAAAGGTAACAAATTTGTTGCATTTGCAGTGGGCACATGCTGCGACTTATGATCTACTTAAAAAGGTTCTTAAAAAATAAAATACAATTTTAGTAAAATAATTTCAGCGGTTTTAGTATTTGATAACAATTTTTTCTAAGCACATAATCAGTTCTGTTCTCAATTCCGAATCCGAATGAAACTTTCGGTTTAGACATTTAATATTTCAGTATGTACAATAATGATAAATTTCCCTCAGCTAAAACATTCTACACATACTTAATATATATATATTTAAAATGCAGCTTTATGTATATATATACATATATATACAATATATATCTTTTTAATAACTTGCAATAACATCTAACGGCTGCGCTTCAGCAAAGCGAACATTTTTAATGAATTCAGAACTTGCAACGCACTCGAAACAAAAAAGAAGCGGCAAGACCAACATTTGTTTTTATGTGTGAGATACTTAAAAGTTCATTTTGTTGTTGTTGTTGCTGCTGCTTCAGGGGTTGTGCCCCGCCTTGTGGCAAGCACTAATTAGTCAAGGATTTGGCATTAAGGTCCTGCCACCGACGATAAAGTATGTGTAAAGAAAAATGTGAGGCACGTGCGAAGCCGCATTTAAAATATTCAAAATATAATTTTAATGCCGTTTTCAAAAAGGCGAAAAAGTCGAAAAAGAAATAGAAAACATTTTGAAATTACGCGCACGTACAACAAAAAGTTGAACAACATTTTATATTTATTATTATGAGTGCCATCATTTTGTAACGAAAATCGAGCAGGACCTTAAAAGGACTTGTTTAGTAACTGACTGGTGGTGGGGGATGCTTTTGAGATTTGTAGTTGATTTCAACAATCGATATTATTTATCAAATTAACTCTGCTTGCGGCACAAACATTCCCAAATACATATTCATACCCACATATGTACATATATATGTATGTATGTATATTCATTTGCACATTTAATTACACTTGAGACTTGCACCAAATCAAACCGCATTCAAATTGCATTATTCAATCAAGCAACTACAGTTCCTCCCCCCGAGAGATATTGAGGGAGAGCTGGAGTGTGTGTGGAAGGACAACAATTGCTGTTGCAATTAAGGATATCTGAGCATTGGAATTTTGATTAATGAATACAAACATGTAAACACATAGTTGGTAGTAAATTTCCCAAAATTTATCTGTTTTAGTGCGCTATTAATGATTATAGTACACATAGGCATATACTTTTTGCGTTGACTGTTTTCATGTTTTACATTTCTCCCTTAAACAAAAAAAAAATCTCATTCAATTAATTAGCATCCATTCGGACAGGACACAGGACACAACACGGGCCAAACGTGCATAACAAACTTCCGCTTTTCGGTTTGTTCGCAAGCTGCGGCCAATAGACATGGCTTAGTCCAGCAGATTTTTCGTTTTTAATTTGCTGGGGTAGAGACGGGTTGGCGAGGGGTTGGTGTGCTCCGCAGTTAAGGTGGTTTACTGCATTTGTGGGCTGCACTATACACATACATACATACATATGTATATGTGCATGTATGTGTGTGTTGTTTTGTTTTCGGACCATTTCACGGGCACAAATGAGAGTACGAGTCGAAAAAAACTGTTGCCGGGCAGCAGTGCAAAATAAATTCGTACAAAACTAAAATACGTGCAAAGTTTACGGAATACATTTTGGTTGTGGCTCGAGCATTTCCGTTGCAGCTTCTCCTATCGGAGGTTGCTTAATTATTTGCAGTTTACCCTAAATGAGAAACTTTTCACAGGTTTGGCTTCTAACAATTATACTATGTGATTTATCATCTGCTGATGATAGCATGAGTTTTCACATTTAAATTTATACTGATAAACATTTAAATAAATTTAAGTGTATTTTGTAAATTATGTAACATATTTGTAAATGCATGCAATTTATAATTTAAATTTTCATTATAGCGTTGCCGTTTAGCTCAAACTAGTTGAGACGTGGCGTTGCCACCTGTTTAGCATGCGTGAAGTTGGCTGCGCTGCGAACAGCTGTTTTGGGCATATTTACGCTGTTTAAATTAAACGTGCTAGCATTTATTTACATCGAAAAATAGCAACTAGTGGCAGACATGACTGAAATCGAAGGCTACAAAGGTAAGTTTTTTAAGTGCAAGTTCTCGATTTCTTACTAAATGTTAAAAATTTCCCTATACAGTTGTGCCGCTGCGTATGACACCAGATGCAGTAAACTGTCACAGCATTTACATGCGAGAACATTATATACGATTAATGGATCCCAATAAACCCAAGGGAAGGACGCTATTTCTCCTGAATGTACCGCCATATATAACTGAAGAGAGCCTGCAAACATTCTTCAAAAGTTTTGGCAATGTAGAGACCGTGCTGTTCGCCGCCAAACCCGCTCGCGATGAGACTATCAACTGGTATGAAGGCATGGACGTCCCATTCTCGAATATCAAGCCACCTTTTAAATTCAAGGTGGCTTACGTTGTATTCCAGAAGAGCAGCAGCATAAACAAGGCTCTTGCCATACAGTCCATTGATTTGTATAACAGCAGTGGCGAAAGTACTGTCAAAACGGGTATGGAGCTCTGGCACCACGACTACGAGAATAACTTCATTCTGGATGTAGTGAAAACTCAAGCACAAATTGATGCCTATATGGCAGCATATGAAAAGCGGGAGCGGGCGGAGGCGCAGGCAGCGAAAAATAATGAAGCTGATGCTGATGGATGGGTGACAGTTGGAAAGGATGGCCGTAATGCTGGCTTCGAGCAGAAAGAATCGGTAATTGGACGAATCGAAAATAAATTGGCCAAGGATAAGAAAACCAAGGAGCTGAAAAACTTCTACACCTTCCAAATACGTGAAAGTAAGATGAAGAACGTCATAGAACTGCGTCAGAAGTATGAGGAGGACAAGCGTAAAATAGAGCTAATTAAGCAATCAAGAAGATTTAAACCATTTTAACAAAATATACAAAAATCAAATAAAATTATTGACATACATACATATATGAAAAACGTATTATTTTCATAGATTTTCTAAAAGCACTTTTTTTCAGAGAGAACTATGGGAAATTGTAAAATTGGCTTTACCTTAGGTCAATTGCGTGCAAAGGTTAAAAGGTAAAAAAGTGTGATGTGCGTGTTACATACATACATACATATTCCTATATGAGTTGGATGACATGACCACTGGCCGAAATCCTCATAAATTTATTACCATTGACACTTTTGCCGCGACTAAATCCTGCCCTGGCCTGCCATAATTTCACGGCAATGCCATAACTTATACATACATACATATACACACACACACACCAAACAACAGCAAGCTTTATGTCTGCACAAAGCGAACGAAGAAAGAAGTGCAGTGAATTGGGGGTGGGGAAGAAGGATGCCCATAAAAGCGTATAAAAAGCAAACAAAAAGGCAAACGAGAGAGAGAGAGAGAGAGAGAGAGAGAGCGAGAAAGATACTGAAAAGGAAGAAACGCAGCATTTATTGTGTGATAATCGCATATGGTTTATGTTAATTTGAGAAATGATAAAAATATTTCGCTTATCAATTTTAATCATCATAATCGTCGCGTTGCCATCGTCGCGACGCAAAAGACCTCGCCCCAGGCCCACTGCTGCTGCTGCTGTTGCTTTTGCTGCTGGCACAGCACGCGATCCGGATCTGTTATCGTTGTTGTTGCTGGCATGCATGAGAAGTGCATTGGGGTCTTTTAGGCTTAATGTGGCGCGCGTAAATTTCGAACACACACTCTTCAACCCAAGTGGGTAATCGGAGAGTCTCTCTCGTTCGGAGTGAAATACAAACGAGGTACGCGTCGGGTAACGCATACACTCTCGCAGACTCGCCAACACAACTTCGGCCATCGTCGAGACTGTTATTGTTGTTGTTGTTGCTGTAGTTGTTAGTGTGGATGTTGTTGTTGGCTTGTCATTGGCTGGGTTTGCTGGCCTACTGTGGAGCCTTAAGACAGCAACACATTCATAATTTCTTCCGATTTGTATCGTTTTTAAACATTTTAAATTGATTAAAATGCGATAAATCATAATCGCCCAGTGTTGTTGTTGTCTGGAATCGAGACTCCGACTCCGACTCCGTCTCTGGGACTATGAGATCGGTGGTCTCATCGTCGATCCCAAACCAACTGCATTTGCATCTGTGGCCGGGTGATGGAACGATTTATGAGCCTTGAACATAATAAAGTGTTAACGGAACGAGTTATTAAGGTAATCTGAATGCGCATAAGTTAATAAAAGCTCGTTGCACTTTCGGCTAAAGCTGCAGCGATTTGCTTGTTGGTTGCGTTGCAAGTTGTGTCTAAGGTTCCATAGACCCCGTTGCGGACACACAAGATGTCGAAAAATATAACATAAAACGACCACACGTACGTCTCCCATGCTGCACAGCAGGACACCATCAGAGAAAGAGCGAGAGTTTGGAGATACCTCAACAACAACGACAACAACAACAACGACGATGACGACGACGACAAAGAAACACAAACGCCGTGTCTTGTGAGCAGAACAATCAATAAATTTGAACACGTGAACGAGACGCAAATGTGGACAGGCAACAACAAAAACAACAACAACAAAGTACAACGCGATAAGTGATCGCCTTGTCGACTGATTGGGCACCAACAGCAACAATATGCACTTTTTTTAGTAAAAAAAAGAGTTTTTTTTTTGTATTTCAGAGGAAGTTGGGGTAGTTGTAGTTGCCTGACAGTCTATTCCTGAAGACAAAATCTCTACGTAAATAATATGAGTATAATCGAGTTAAAGAATGGAATTGATTAATATGTTTCGCAAATTATACTGCAATCAATCAAATTACTTAATTATGCTTAATACTTAGCATTCAATTGACCACAATCTGTGGTTAACAGATCATATTCGAAAACCGGAAATGAGTTTCAATTTATGTTATCACAAGTTCAATGTGTTTACATTAATGTCCGTCATATCTGCTACCCCTTAACAGAGCTCTGTTAAACTTGAGGAGAACTTTGCAAATTTACAACAAATTATGTCAGAGGGAACTTTATAACGGATTCAACATAGTTTTTAATATGTAGCTAATGACTATAAATAATCCCAATAAACTGCTCAAGATAATTCAGTTAATTTTTACTTAAACTTTAAATGTGCACAATTAAAACACTAGTGTCATTTAATCAATAATTCTGTAGTTCAATAAGAATCCCATAAGATTCCTCCTTATAAACAACTTAATAAGTATCACCAAAGTTATACCAAGTAGTTGTATCAACATCATCAACCATAATTGGTTCACGTCGAGCGGTGGAGGGACCATATAAATTATAACGTCTGGATCCTGCAACTACCTCTCGATAACGACGCACCGGAGTGCGTGACATGTGCAGCTCCATGAGGTCCCATTCATTAAGGTCCTGGAAAACAGACCGTAGCATATGCATACGGCCGAGCAACTCTGTTTCCCGGAGTCCCTCGTACTTGCGTCCTGTGCGCGACCTAAAGGATTTGTAGACGTCACTCTGCTGTTTAGCCTCTGTCGCCATTTGCAACTCCTTGCGATAGAGTGCCCGTATTCCCCGTCCCAAATGACGAATGTGCTCAAAATCACGAATATTTAGAGCTACTAAGGCAATGGCGTCCAAATTGAGCAATTTGTGCCCATCTATGTAATTTTCTCTAAAAGTTTGCTGCAAATTTCAACAGTGATGATATAGAGGATTCACTATATATGTAAGTAGTACTAACACACCTCGTACTCTGGGTAACCAAAGTCGATCAGCCAATTGGCCACATCGTTAATGTCCCACTTAAAGACCTCGGTGCGTGCTTGGGCATCAACGACAGCGGCACAAAGGTTAAACAAGGAGTCTGGCGAGGCACGAAACGGTAAAGGTACATCATTCTTATCGTACTCCACATCCGGATACATATAGCTTGGATAGCGAAAAAAAAAATCCTGTTCCTCTTCAAAATCTGGAGGTTCGCTTATACTAAGGCTCTCCATAGTGAAACTGCGCCTCCGTTTGAACGGCGATGATACCGACGACGACGAGGAGGACAACGACTCCATTCAAGCGTATTCCACGTACTGTGGCCCTATCTAACCCAAATTCAGTTGCCCCAAGTCGTTTTTTTTTTGCGGTTTTCCTTCCCACCAAATAAATACAAAAAAAAAAAAAAATTATCCTGTTCGTGATTTGTTTACATTGCTGGGTTGCGTTTTTTCATACACTAGCAGTAAGAGTTGCTTAACTGCGATAAGGTAAATATAATAAAAGTCTTGATAAAATTTATGAAATATAAATTTTTGGATTAACTTAGAAATTAAGTTGGAAAATTCTTCTATAAGTTCAATTATGAAGCAAGTTTAAAAATTAATTTTAATAAAATATGCATATTCAGAGAGTATTCAAGCGTTGTTATTCTTGATTTTCATTCTTTTTTTGGTGCTTCCTTAACTTAGTTTCCTGTGATTGCATTTGCATATCCATTGTTTTCTTTTTCGGGGTCAATTGGGGGTGCTTGTCGCGGTTGTGGGCGGTGTTCGGCGCCGCAATGTATGCTACGTAACGGCACGGCAGGAATCACATTAATAAAACACGAATTTCGCTATCACAACATTTTGATATTTCTATTATACTGATTGTTTTCGGCAGTATATAAAAAGTTTACTGTCTAAAAGAGCAATTGAAGAACTTGGAATGTGGTTGAGTATAAATATATGACTCAACATACATAAGTATGCGGCACCATTACCCACTTCAATAACCACAGATCACTTAATTCTCTCGACTATTTCCCGCACTCTGCCCCCATGCCAAGCCATGCATCGAAAAGAGATAAAGCATCAACAGCAGCGACGATAGAGACTCTGTAGCTCCGCCCACTTGAATGGCTGCCTCGCATTGGCTGCTTGCTGCCATGCTGTCTCTCCACAAAGTGTAGGCGATAGGGAAATACACTCTCTGCGTGATTGAATGTGTGTGTGTGTGTGTGTGTGTGCAGTGTAAGGCAACATATGGAGAAATCGGTAAACAAATCTCAATTGCGATCAACGAACGATCGCTGCTGGCTATGCTAATGACACAGCGGTCTGCATGTGTGTAAACAGCAGAGACCAAACCGTGTACAACAAGTTTCCCATCCGTGTGAGCCACAGTGGGCTCAAACTGATAAATAAGTAACTTTATGAAAAGGGAAATTGAAAATTGCAGAATAAATCTCTTTTTCGTTAACATTATTTTTGAGGCAGTTTCATTTGAATCACTATTATTTTTTTTTATAAATAATTTAGATTTTTTTTGTAGGCCTGTTTCTACCACTGTACGGATCTCCACACAATCACTGAGATTTGCTTTAACACAATACTTATGCGTTTGCGCCCAACGGCAATCGATGATCGCTGGTTGGGTCCGCTCCCGGGCCCGTCCATTCAGTTCCGTGTGGGTTGTCTTAGGAATCGGTTTGAAGTTTGTATGCGCCCCCCGATTTCAACGTGTTTTCGTATCGAATATCGTATAGCGACGGCCTTTGGTTGAGAAGTATTGTCTTCTCTGGTGTGATATGATTGTGAATCTGTGCTATTACCCTTAAACAGTGTGACCAAATTGTGCAATGTTGCTACAAGAAAGTGCCAATATGGAACAAAGTGTGCCCGAAAATCTCAGCACGCATGTTGTGTTCAATGACTGCGAGATGAAGTCCAGCCATGATCCCGCCGAGAGTGAAAACGGGTCGAATTCCAACAGTGATCTGCCAACCAAAGAATCCTTAACCCAAACGAGTGTATCCCCCGCAAATACAACGACCAACAGCAACAGCACATCCACTCCCACCAAAGTGAAACTTAGTTTCAGTGTTGATCGATTACTAAGCTCAGAACGTTTAGATTCGATAAATTCTCCCCCTGCCACGACAAGTCCTGGAAAACAATGCTGTGATGGGGGGATCTATGCCTGCTGCACATATCCCAACTGTTTCAATCAGAGCACAGAAACTGCCAAGCATCCGCCAGTCTCGGCTCCACATGGATACGCCTATGCCGGATTGGATAAGTTCTATCCGAATATATATAATATGGCCTACAAATCGGTGCTGCGACCTATGCCCTTACGTGTGACGGAACATGGTAAGAATCAAAGTCCATTCCTCTGGTATTAGCTTTTATGTTATGGGCAACACTTGGGAAATCATGAGATCAAAAGCCTCGTAAAGGAAGTTTTCCCATTTGCCAATCAAAATCGGACATCATCTTTGCTTCGGCACATTATAAACTGCAATGCGATCGATCGAAATCGAGTATTGTAAGCGAATTGATTGAGAAAATGAACATTCCGGGAAAAACTTGAAACACTTTTGGTATCTCAACCAAATGGTTGGGGTCATAAATTGTGCGTTTTTATTGGAATTATTAGTTGATCTGTGGCCATATTGTGCAATATTATTGTAGCCAACTGTTCATGACGAAAACAATCCGTTTTTGTTGAAATCGAAATCGTAACATATCGAATCGAATTGAGCCCAAAATAGAGGGATATCTATATTGTGTAGTATTTACGTTACTTCCTGCTGTTTTGTATATCTGGGGACGACTCATGGACTCATTTGCACTTTGATCTTGTTTATATGAAAAATAGTGAGAAATACATTTTGTATATTGTGCCTGTTGGATATGTCGATTGTTGATTCTCTTAGCCCCATTTACAAATTTTCCAATTTCCCTATTCTTTGTTTTATATACAATTCTTATCAAGAGGGTGTTAAATACCCAAAGGGTCTCAATTGACGGCTGCATCCGGAAGTTTTTCTTAAACAACGATGATCATCGTATATTGTCACAGACTGTTAAGGAGATGTCCAAAATTATAATCGGAAGATATATAAATATTTGTCGAATACCTGATTTCGATTCATCCTTACTAAAACCAGAAATGATTTCATTCAACAGTCCCAACAATCTTGGAACTTAATTTCCCTTTCAAGTGGCTAACAAATTAGCGCCACATCAAAATAAATTGGCCAGCAAAATCAATGGGAACATTTATGAAAATTATTATCAAAATTAATTGATTCTTAAACACATTTGCCAAAAAAAAAGGCAACAAAAAATATTAAGAGGGCGATAATGAAATGCCAATTAGCACGTGGCATAAAATTCGACATTTCCTCAATCAACAATGAAAGCCACAAAGAAGCACAAAGACTTTAAAGTGTTTCATCAATCCTGGCCAACATTAAATAAATTAAATTCAAAAGAACAACAACCAAATTAACAACAATTGACGAACAAATTAAGTACTAAGCTTAAAAATAAACTTGATGGAAAATAAAAAAAACAAAAAAAAATTAAAAAAAAAAATTAAAAAATACAAGAAAACTCTGCCCGAAAAATCCGATTGATGCGAATTTGTTTATTTGCTTGAGCAATTGGCCCGTCAGTCATGGGGGCAGCCAATCCATCTAAGTATAATGAATGGTTCCGTTTCTCGGGGAGTCCAAAAGGAGCTAAATGTTGTTCTTTATGGAATTCTTTATCTGTACCTCTCTGTCTCTGATAGATTGGGGCGCCGGTGGGGCCAACTACTGTACCTCAATATATGTGTGGAGGCTGCCGTTTAAGTTAATGACATGCTGCATTCAGTAACTGACTGACTGAACAACTGCCTAACTGACTGATTGAAGATATGGTATAGCTACAACTATGTGGTATTTTTAGGGGCCAACCGAGGCCAACTATTTACACAGCCACCCACTGCGGTGGCCCAGGCTGGCCGGGCTACCTGTGGTGCCGAAGCTATTCCACCGGAGAGTTGAGGCAAATGATTCCCTGTGCATTCATTTGTGATGGATTGATCGCATCGCATCGCACATCATAAAAAAAAAACACTATGGACCATGCATCCACGTCCACATCCACATCCACAGGTTCTTCATATCCAAAAAATTCTCTTCTTCAATCACCTCTGGGTTCTTTAGCTATGAGTATTTGTTGGTGTTTTGCTTGCCTCAGACTTTATGCTTTGGGTGTTGAGTAGTTTGTTTGATTGTTTTGTGCTTTCGATCGATTGATTCATCGATCGATGGATCGTTGAAGATCTTCTTCGTTTAATTTTTTCCTTTCATTTATTTCCCCAGCTCTTTTTGTGTTTTGGTTACGCTTAGTTATGCATGGGATTGATAATGCTGCGGGTCGGGGCCAATAATTTGGCGCCACTTGCCTAATTAATTTACAATTTATATGTTAATCCAATTGCTTGTGTCTTCCCCACACACACACATACACAAACACACACCGATCAAAGATCAATAACAAGACAATCATTACGGTCATAAACCACATACTACAGCTCAGAGTTTCCCAGCACAGCTTTACTTTCACTGACCCGGGGCAATGGGATGTATTGCTCGATGGATTCGATGGATTCGAATGATCATCAGATACATATCTTGTGCTTTAGGGCGTCTCAACACTTCATTTGTATATCAGTTATCAATACAATCTTGTACCATTTATGTAAATTCAAGCTGATCAATGTTATTGAAGTATTTTATGATGATGATCATTAGTTGAGTTTATTATAAGTATTTTTGTTGAACAGTTAAGAAATTAGCTGTATACAATCGAGTATCTAATAATCATCTTGATAAGATGCATACTCTTTAACAATCAATTTGTAGAGTATACAATTTATTGAAAATTCTGCAGAGATTATCAAATAATTATCATTGATTGTTTTCTGTAAATATTTATGCAGTTTCAATGTAAGATATTATCCTTGTAAGTAGACTATAGAATTTAGCTTTAGTTCTTCGCCCTCAACTAAAATCTGTTTATATCTATAATTGAGATATGGAATATCGACTATATACCACCATATGGAAATGCCAATGGAATGTCTTTATTATATGCCTTGCACTGGAAATTCGAATTGAAATGAATTGCAAGTGTTTATTCGGAATCTGAACTGGGGAAAATATGCAGAAAGTAGTCATAAATACAATCTCACCATGCAAATAAATCGATCCAACTGAAAACAGGCCATAAATACTGAGGATATATTCTCTTGGTAAAGAGAACTTGCCAGGTCAAGTAGACAATGATTTAAAATGTGCACAGAATGATCACAACTCATTAAGATATATGTATATTCCTTGCGATATTTACAAATCTGTTAATGTATCTGCAAATGCATCTCAAGTTGTATCTGTATGTGGTGTGCGGCAATTAAGACGCGGGTTTGAGGTTGAGGTGTTGAAAATCAATGGAAAAACTCATTATAACAAACCGGCGGCAGTTGACATAAGCCAAATGCCGCCAATTAAGGTGCACTGTTGCACATGCCACGCTGCACCATCCACACAGATACAATATGTATCTCACAGATACAGATACAGATACGCAGCACATTTCCGTTGCAATGTAAATAGACAAAAGAGATCTCTTGAGTTTTCGAGTAAATAAAATGCAGCATGAACAAATAATTAGACGCATGCCGCGAACACAAACAAAATTCGAAAATGGGAAAATTCGAAAATGGGAAAATCGTATCTGTGAACTGAGTTTATAAAAATCTAATAAAATGCATAAACTAGTTTAATCGCTGCCTTCAGCCGACTAAGACTATAGAAAACCAATTATCTCATAAGTTGGTTTTCATACCAAACGTATTTAAAAAACATTTAGATGCAAAATACACCCCTTACCCCCCTTCTAAATAACCCAGGTACCAGGTACATATCTTATGCCCCATGTCGTGCTCGATTACCCCAAATAAGAGATATTTGTTATTGTGATTCTTGTTGTTGTTGTTTAGTTGGCGCTGTGGTGTAAACAATTTGTTTACCCACAATGCTGATTATTTCCAATTAAGTGAAAATTTTATTATAAACAAACTCATTTAAATATTTTCAACATGCGTTTCATTCAAAAATAATTTACTCAACACAATTCTGTGCTTCGAAAATTGTATTTTAATAATTTCTCATGTCGATTATTTGTTGTGTTGTTAAAAATTTATTTTGATTTTTCAACTGCCGCCATTGGGGGGAAATGCGTAAATTCTATTGCAAAATATATTATTTCCCGGCGGATATAAGGTCGAGTAATCCATTGAGGATGTCGGTTTCCAACTTATGAAAATAAATATACTCCAATTCAAATAAAACTATGAAGATAGAAATATTTCTTTTCATTCGCAGCAGGAAAACAAGACCGAGGAGATAATAAATTGTAAAAAAAAATAAATAAAAATAAAACAGAAATTAGCAAAAAAAAAATTTTAAAAATTTCAACTTTTCAAATTTAACTTAAATAATGAATAATTTAAAGAATTTAATTAATTTTTTCATTTCCAGCAACAACATTTCCTACACTTGCAACCAATGCACTTTTACGCTTTCATCAGCAACATCATCAACATCAACAACAGCAGCAACAGCAACAACATCTACACCACCCTCAACAGCAGCAACATCAGCACAAAGCTGCAACATTGCTGCACAGCTCCGCATCGGTGGCAACAATGAACAGCCTAAAGACGTTGCAGTTGACGCAGCAGCAGCGTTTCTTGGCGAAGACGCCGCAGCAACAGCTACTGGACATTCCCACAACGTCAACAGGTGCTGTCAGCGCCGCACAAAATGGCGGACACACACACAGCAACAACGGCAACATCATCACCAGCAGCAGCAACAGCAATCACAACAACAACAACAACAACAACGGCAACAGCAGCAGTGCTGGCAGCAACAACAACAACAACAGTGGAAAGAGAAAGCGCTCCTGGTCACGTGCCGTGTTCACGAATCTTCAGCGCAAGGGACTCGAAATCCAATTCCAGCAGCAGAAATACATAACCAAACCAGACAGACGCAAGCTGGCAGCCCGTCTCAATCTTACAGATGCTCAGGTAAACATACCTCTATATATATATACATTCCCGATTTAGTTGAGTTTTAACTCTGATCTCTTTAGGTGAAGGTCTGGTTTCAAAATCGTCGCATGAAGTGGCGACATACGCGTGAGAATCTTAAGAGCGGGCAAGAGAAGCAACCACAGCTCAGCACCGGAGCAAGTCCATCTAAGCCCATGATGGTGCCGAATGGCAGCAGTGGATCAACGGTACCTAATAGACCTCTTGAGGCGCTGGACTACAGCTCCGATAGCTGTTCCAGCGTGGATCTCAGTGAGAAAGCGGACGACGATGACAATATTGAGATCGATGTGGTAGAGTAAAGGAATTATTTAAAAACAAAAAAATTATGAATTTAAAATATTTAGTAATACTTGTAGATTCTTAATTGATAACGAATTTAAATTATTGACAATTAATAATAATAACTTAAATAATTTGTATATTTTTTGTATATATTTAAAAAGAATGTTCTTGAAATAAAACCAAGTTGAAATATAAATTCAAAAACTTTATTTTTTGCGGGATTTTATGTTGCAGATCAGCAGCATATAGATTCTAAAATATTATTGAAAATTCAAAAGCTTTAAAAAAAAAAAACTATACTTAAATAGTTCTCATAGATTCATAAATATCTTAGCAATGCCATAGCTCTTAATCAGCTATAATAAATAATTAAAAAATATAAACAGTTTGTTTATACAAAGAGAGGTAAAGTCGAATGTTATCCAGTATTTGGCAGTTCTCCCAAAAGTTCTATGGGATTTGCCGATTATTTACACTCGAAATGTTCTGGCCAACTTATGGAAACAAACAATTCAGATCAAATTGAGCATTTCATAATTGATAAAGCAATTTAATAAATACCCCCAAAAACATCGTTTCAATTTATTACACAAGTATATCTGACTCCCCTCGATCTCTCTCTCTCTCTCTCTCTCTGTCTCTCTCTCTATTTTTCTCTGTCTAAGACGATGCTCTCATTTTAAGAGAATTATACACACATCCCACATAATTCTCTCACATTGCTCTGTCAACAGCAATAACAACAATAAGAACAATAAACAAGCAATGCCATTTTCCTATACTTATTCTTATAACTTGAACAACAACAAATTTAATTAGGGGTATACCGCTGCGATCAGCAGAATTTGGAGCTGCGACGAGACCTTCTAATCTAGACAATGATAAAACCCGATACCAACAGCGACGGAGAGACGACGACAGCTGTTGGTCAAGCGCGGAGGCAGCTGACGGAGCGGATCGGATCAGAGAGACAATAAGTCAAACAGTGAGCGCAAATTATTGACGCACGACATTGAAGTATTAGTGTTAATACACTACTAAAGTTTAATAGCTTTTAAGGAAAATTGAAACAAAAAATATTTGAAAAATTTTGAAATTTGCCAATTTGTAAATTTTTGTTGGAAATATAAATTCGAATTTTGAAGAAATTTTTTTTATTTTACGAGATAATTATTGAGTCCCTTGAAAGGGTATTCATCAAACGTTGTTGAAGTACAAAAATATGCTTGTTTTGTTTTTCTGGTGATTCGTTTGCTCAGTTTGTCGGTGATCAGCGCAACGAGCAGTTGAAATTTCAGTAAATGAAAGTCGCGGCAATGTGACGACTTTATTATAACAGCCAAATAATTATATATGAGCGCAATTGAAATTATATAGATCCGATATATAGAATTACAGCCAACCAAAATCGAAAATGGGCAATGTGCAGGCACGTCACTTGGAGCCCCGCAACTCCTCAAATAGACGAAGCAGTAGGTATAATTTCCAGTTAAGTGAACATCTTTAATTCGATAATCCTTAATTAGGTATCTTGTGGAACTTTCGATATCCGAATGCCACGAGACGTCGTGACGACATCGCCCTCATCATACACAACTCCAGAATCAGCATTGCCGAGTGGTTAAATCTGCTCGAGTTGCAGCAATATGAAGGTAACTTTGATAAATAGTTAGTGCCACTAACTCATGTTGCACATTCGTACATGCAGCAAACCTACAGATGTATACGACAGTGGAGGATGTTGGGGATATAACCGATGGGGATCTAAAGCGGTTGGGAGTACGCAACATGACCCATCGCCAGAAAATGCTTAACAGTTTGCTGGGAGTACGAGCTAAACGTCGTCAGTCCATGAATCTGGAAGGTAACGCCTTGCCCGCTATCAACAGTTCAAGTACTTTTGCATAATCTATTGAGATTGTGGACTTATCCAATTGTAGCGATGCGGAGTGCACCATGTGCGGTGCCAGCACCACGACGCAAAAGCTCCTGTCCAATGGTTTATCTTGATGCCAGCACAGCTGATAATATAGCGGGCAGTAATGAAAGCGGAGGGGGAGGCCCAGTGTTTACAACAAAAAGTGGCAAGGTGCTGAAGCAATTAACTTTCGATGATACAACAACAATGTAAGTATATTTTAAAAGTAAAACAATTACATATTAATAATTAACATATAAGGTAGTATTCTCGAATATTTGAATGGCCCAACTTAGTTAAAGCGACAAAGAGATTTTAAATTCAACGGTTATTGCTTTACAACCCACAAATTCTAATGTAATCCACTTGTATTCCACATACAAGCTCACAATGGCAACCACGACACCACAACTGGAACGAACATTTCTTGCAATCCACTAACAGTCCACATATGACAAATTTCTCTCGCAATTGCCATCCACACATTCCACTTGCAATCAACTCTCAACTGACTTACTCTCTCGCAAAAAACTTTGGCTTGCTTTTCAAATAAATTTCAATAACAACAAGTATAAGCTCTATAGTAGAGAGGGCTCGACTATTAGATACCCTGTGACGCATTTTTTAAGTAACACTTTAGTGATTGTCAACGTTAATAATTTATCCCTTTATCAAAGGACATAGGGTATCCAAAGTCTGCGCATGCGCCAAAGAATTTCCCCCTAGAAAATGGGAAAATGATAAAAGCGTTTTGCTGTTTGGCGAGCGGCATAAAAATCTTGAAACAAAACACAAACAAGTTGGTTAGGGCGAACAACCCTCACAAGGAAATTCGACTTGTGCCAGGGTGGGCCAAGTCCAGAACGAATTTGGATGGCAAAGAGTGCAGTCGGGCAGTTTGATAAAGAACTAAATAGCACTTGCAGATAATAAATTAATTAATTAATTTGTACACTTTTCCAAAGTAAAAGACTTCAATTATTACACAAAAGTAAACTCGTATTTGAAATAAATGAATTTCGAATGTATTAGGGCGTGGTCTGTGTAGGATTACGCTATTTGAAAATACCTTCTAGTAAAATGGGCGTAGCAGGTGAGTGATAACAGCTTTTCTTCAAGATAATTTCAAAATAATATCATATTAACTTCTTTAGTTTCTCAAATTCAGAATTTAATTATTCTCTAATTAATGTAAAGTTTCTGTTTTCCTTTAAATATTTCTAAAATATATTTATAATATTTGAATCAGTCTTTTTTTGCACTTGAACTTCAGACAAAGTTCGACATATACCAAAGTAGCAAATCCTGCGGGAGAAAATTTCCCTCAGTAAGAAAAGCCCCGGCCATTGAGGGCAATGCCCAACATAAATTACCCAAAATATGGGATATTTCTCACATTACTTAACTCGCTCTCTCTCTCTCTCTCTATTGATACTTCGTTTTCTCTCTCTATTTGGGTTTTTTTGATAGTTATGAGGAACTGAAACCGCGCTCCAAGTGCAACAGTCCGCATTGGGGCCAAGATCCTGACAATATGGAGAGCGGCAACAACAGCAATGCTTCCACGCCCATTGCATCCTCACCGAATCCCAACGAGCAACAGGAGGCTATAGCCTTAAAGAAGGCACTCGAATGGGAGCTCAGTTTGGATGCACGAGAGCTACGCTCTCATGCCTGGTACCATGGTGCGTTGCCACGTCAGCGTGCCGAGGAAATTGTACAGCGGGAGGGCGACTTTTTGGTCAGGGATTGCGCCTCTCAACCGGATAACTATGTACTAACCTGTCGCAGCAAATCCGCCGTGCTACATTTTGTGCTCAATAAGGTAAGAGTGGCAGCCCAAGATGGAAGAGAAGTAACCGACTTGTAATCTTTCCAGTTGGTGCTACATCCGGAGACCGTCTACGAGAGGGTTCAGTATCAGTTTGAAGAGGATGCCTTTGACACGGTTCCCGATCTGATCACGTTCTATGTGGGATCCGGAAAACCCATCTCAGCCGCGTCGGGCGCTCTCATACAGTATCCTTGCAATCGCACATATCCGCTATCCTTTTATGGACACAAGATTGTGGGAAATCAACTCCATACACAGATGTTAGCGGGATTACGTGGCCTTAGTCCACTGAACTCCCCGATGGGCAACTCTGCAAATGGATCGGGAATCTTTCGCTTTGGACAGCAGACCAATGATGCTGCCGTCGGATCTTCAGCAGTGGGCACTCCAGCCAGTCCGCATTGTTCGCCTCCAAGAGTGCGGCGTGAGGTGCCACCGCCACCACGACTGCCCTGCAAGAAACAGCAACGCTCGCAGAGCTTAACCCCGGCCCAGGCAATGGTCGTCTGCAACATCAACAAGCAGCAGGAGCAGCTACAGCTGGCAGCGGATACGAATGGACATGGACAAGCACGATTCCAGACTATTGCCCGCTGCAATCCCACCAGCGATATGCAGTTGCAGTCGCAGCAGGTGGAGAGCAAGTTCAGCACGCAATCCTTGCCGCGGCCAAGTACTTCGGCGGCACAGGCACTACGGCAACAGGCAGCGGCCAGGATATGCAGCCTGGCGCGCAATTGCAGCTTGGATACGCCGGACAGACCACCAAGTCCACCGCCCAAGCCGCGCAAGGAGCCCATGGCAGCCGTGCTGGCATATCAGGCTAGTGGATCGGATTCTGGCAACGGTTCTGGGGACTCGGCACCAGGAGATGTCAGCGAACTGAGTATGCAACGGGGCGGAGTCATCATCAAGAATCCACGGTTCATGACCAGTTCCGCCTCCAATGGCACATTGAAAAGTTTTACGGAATTCGATGCAATTGCCACAGAGGAGATGCTTTTCTCACTGCCCATCGAGGATTTCAAGCTGGTAGGTTAACAACTCCAATCTCCACAGAACCCATTTAAATATTCCTCTACTTCAGTCCAGCAAATTTGATTTCGAGAACTTTGTGACGTTGCTGTTGCCATCAGTGGAGAACAAGCCACTGGATGGAGATGCCCTCAACACTTTCAAAATGATGTTGCTGGAGACGGGACCCAAGTTGCTAGCGGAGCACATAACACGCATTGATATTGGTCTGTTCCTGGATGATACCAGCTGTGATCAGAATTCATACTTGGACTGTTCGGGACTAGAACTCCTAACTTTACCACACGGCAAGGTATTTCGAGAGGACATTATTGAGCGGACGCAGTGCATCAAGCTGATGGTGGCCGTCACCATACTCACTTGTCAAACGGATCTGGATCGTGCCGAGCTGCTCAGCAAATGGATACAGATTGCGGTGGAAACCAAGACAGCACTGGGGAATCTATTTGGATTCTGTGCCATCATGTTGGGATTGTGCATGCAGCAGGTAAGTGGAATAAAAAACGGGATTAGGAATCTCCCCAACTGATTTTGATTTTCCAGATACAAAAACTCGATCAGGCCTGGCACATTCTCCGTCAGAAGTTTACGGACAGCGCCTTCACATTCGAGGCGAAACTGCGCCCCACATTGAGCAGCATGAATGAGGCGTCTAATCCTCAGGCACCAAACACAACTGTGCCACATGTGCTGCTCTATGCCCTGCTCATCGATAGACCCGTGCTGGACATTCTCAATCATGCCAACATAGACGATCGTCCCGCTCTCTACAACACCTGTATTGCACCCTGGGAATCCAAAGCTGACGATTTTGGCATGTCCATTAATTTCCAGCATTTGGATGCATCGCGGGGATTTCTCAAGAATTTGGACCTTTATCGTAAAAATGCCAAAATCATTATGGAAGAGGCCAGCACCAGACTGGATGAGTTACTTCAAGATGCTTTTCGGTAAGTCTATCTTAAAGATAGTGAAGATACAGGACTTTCAATGTGTTTTTTGTAGTACCGAATTTCATGTGAAGTTTCTGTGGGGCAGCTCAGGAGCTACGGCCAAGCCAGAGGATCGACATGGCAAACTGGAAAAGGTGCTGACACTGATGGCGGATAAATTTTGTAGCATCAGTGCCTAGATATCAGACAGCCCCAATATACCAAAAATTAAACAACGATATTATATGGACTCTAGTTTCTAAGCTGAACACATTCACAAAAATCAAAAGAGAACTCGACATTATCTATAATACTTGTACTAGTCCTTTTATCCTTCAACTAAGAACCATTCATCTAATCTATCATAGCTTCCTGTAATTTCGTGCTGATTCTACCTCAGCCTATGTGAAATAGAAGCACTTTTGTTACAGTTCAAATAATTTATATACATACATACTTACATACATATAAAGAAATAAACCTAAACAAAAAGTAATATTTTGTTAAGATAAATAACTACTTAGAATTGTTACAAGCACCCTAAATCCAAAAAAAAAAGAATATCTATCTTGGTGGTACTAATCAAAATATACTACAAATCCTACCCTATAAGTAAAGCCATTCCAAACTCTCTGAGAGAGTCGAGTCGGCAAAATCCCCTCTACTCCGAAGTCGAAAAAATAATGTTTTAAAGAAAACTACCAAAGGCATTTATAGTCTTAGTACTTAATATAAATATTCAACTAATTGACATATTATACTATATAGATCGGACAATATACACTTAACCAAAAATTATGATAATACATACATATACACAGAAAATAATATAAATATTAAAATATGATGAATAATGTACTTGAATGATGTCATTTTTTGCAATTTTGTAAGTGATAGTACAGTAAACTGCAATAAAATTAAAATTAAAATAATTCCAAAATCTGTATTGTTTATGAATTTTCCATTTATAGTGCAAAGATTGGGGCAATCAATTGGAAAATTCAAATATTACTCGATTAGATAAAGCAATTCCTCTGCCACCGCTGAACCGAATTTTATAAAATTATATGATTTGTTTCTGACGAACGCAATTTGAATTTTGAAAGTTATTTGAAGTGATTTGGGGTGAGATATGATAAAAAAATATCTATAATTGTACTCAAAAACCAATATTTTGCTGTTTCTGAACTTTGAATGGCCATAACTTTGGCAAAAATCATTCGACTTTTATACCAATCCCATTTTGCATGCCAACCCCTTGAAAATATTATTAAAATGGGAAAATTTTCGATTCTTAAACTGATTAATTAGTTCACGATAATGACATTCTACTGTAGATATTTATGACCACTTGAAGTAATGCCCAAATAACGATTATTAATAGTGGAAAAACAAAAAGATTGCTTAAAAACAACTATAATCTGCAGGCATTCAACTTAAGCACGACAACAGTAGATTTATCAGGCACTCGAACAACCGCCAGTTATCACTATAAATATTTATATATAGTACAGAAACATATGTATATACATACATAGTGGACAATGGAAGTGCCCTAAGCTAAGACTCAGTGCAATCCCACTGACATTGTGATGTGCATAGCCTTAGCAAGCGGTTGAAAGTCGCGCTCTTCTGAAGTTTTTGTATATCGAGCTTTTGAGCTAAAACATATCTGATCTCAAGCTGTGCGAGCTTTTAAAGCACACTCACACACGCATCGATAATGAGCAGCAACACCACAGCTGTCGTCGGCGGCGGCGGTGGATTTCGTTGCACTCGCAAGTTCACTTTGGCCATGAGCGGAGGTGTTATAATATTGGTGGTCGCGCTGACAGTTGGTCTCTGTGTGGGGCTTGGCGGCAGCTCCGATGCCATAACACAGGTAGGAGAGAGAGAGAGAGACCGAAAGCTCTCTGTAGCTGGTTAAACCGAGTGAAATTTCATAATTGAGATTAATTTGCATATATAAAATATGTATCTATGTATGTATATATGTATATGTTGTGAATACTTCAGGATCCGGCAGCGTTTAGCATTGATCATGAGGCAAACACATTTTTACTGAATGGCGAACCCTTTCGATATGTTTCCGGCTCAGTTCACTATTTCCGGGCATTGCCCGATGCCTGGCGAAGTCGTTTGCGCACCATGCGAGCATCAGGTCTCAACGCTCTGGATACGTGAGTAACAAAAACTATTGAAGAGTCTCGAGGACGTGACTTTAATTGAATTATAAATAAACTTAAGTGACCCTATTCAAATATCAAGTAAAAATGAATAATTTATGAATATTAGTGAGAATTACGAAAGATTATCCAAAAATTTGTGAAATACACATAATATATAAAAAAGTTTAAAAAATTTAATTCAACAAATGGACTTATCTTTTGCGCTCCCAGCTATATTGAATGGTCGCTACACAATCCACATGATGGTGAATACAACTGGGAGGGCATTGCCGATGTGGTCAAGTTTCTAGAAATAGCGCAAGAGGAAGACTTTTACATCGTACTACGACCGGGTCCCTATATCTGTGCCGAGCGAGATAACGTAAGTCGAGAAAAATCCAAGTATATATAATATTTAAATGGGAAACTTTTTGCTAATATAGGGAGGTTTGCCACATTGGCTCTTCACCAAGTATCCCGATATCAAGGTGCGCACCAACGATCCCAACTATATCA
Source organism: Drosophila quadrilineata (assembly GCA_018150725.1). Classification (NCBI taxonomy): domain Eukaryota; kingdom Metazoa; phylum Arthropoda; class Insecta; order Diptera; family Drosophilidae; genus Drosophila; species Drosophila quadrilineata. Next base: position 7,517,354 of record JAECWN010000452.1, on the reverse strand, counting down.
AGGAGGTGGGCTTATGGTATGCTGAACTCATGCCTCGTCTGCAACATCTGTTAATTGGCAACGGGGGCAAGATCATAATGGTGCAGGTGGAGAATGAATATGCGGCTTATTATGCTTGTGATCATGACTATCTGAACTGGTTGAGAGATGAGACCGATAAGTATGTGGGAAACAAGGCGTTGCTCTTCACAGTGGACATACCCAATGAACGAATGCACTGTGGCAAGATTGATAATGTGTTTGCCACCACAGACTTTGGCATCGATCGCAGTAAGTACATGGAAAATGGGGATGAAAGATACAAGATCTTATAGGATACTCTCCCATTTGAATTGTCATAGTTCATGAGATCGATGAAATCTGGAAACTGTTACGAGGCGTGCAACCCACAGGACCTTTGGTCAACTCAGAGTTCTATCCTGGCTGGCTGACCCACTGGCAGGAGATGAATCAGCGACGCGATGGACAAGAGGTTGCCAATGCCTTGAAGTAATATACACTTGGATTCACCAGGAATTTTCCGCTAATAATCTTGAGTTTTCTTTAGAACCATTCTTAGCTACAATGCCAGTGTCAATCTCTACATGTTCTTCGGTGGAACTAATTTCGGATTCACGGCAGGAGCCAATTATGATCTGGATGGCGGCATAGGATATGCTGCAGATATCACCAGCTATGACTATGATGCAGTAATGGATGAGGCTGGTGGCGTCACTAAAAAGTATGATCTGGTGAAACAGGTAATAGGCGAAGTGTTGCCACTGCCAGAGATAACTCTGAATCCGCCTAAGCGATTGGCCTATGGCAAGGTAGAACTGACACCCAGCTTGGAACTGTTGTCTGTTGAGGGACGCAATGCTCTATCCAAGGGGGAACCCGTCACCTCAACGAAGCCCAAGTCCTTCGAGGAAGTCGATCAATACTCCGGATTGCTGCTGTACGAGACCACGTTGCCCAGCATGGATTTGGATCCAACGTTGCTTAAAGTAGAGGAACTGCGAGATCGGGCCCATGTCTTCGTTGACCAGCAACTGGTGGGCACGCTATCCAGGGAAGCACGCATCTATGCTCTGCCATTGAGCAAGGGATGGGGAAATACTCTCCAGCTACTGGTGGAAAACCAAGGACGTATTAACTATGATCGGGCCAATGACACTAAGGGCATCTTTGGCAAGATCACAATGCAGCTACACAATGGTGGATATCTGCCATTGGAGAACTGGACAACGACAGCCTATCCACTGGAGGATCACAGCATCCAAAAGTGGCTTCAACGGAACGAAAAGAAAGCCCTGGATCCCTCCATAGCAAGTCAGAGGATTCTTCGATCAGGGCCCATTCTGTATGAGGGCAACTTTGAGGTCAAAGAGGTGGGAGATACCTATATGAACATGGCCGGTTGGGGCAAAGGAGTTGCCTACGTGAATGGCTTCAATCTGGGGCGATATTGGCCATTAGGTGGACCACAGATAACACTCTATGTGCCCAACGAGCTACTCCAGGTGGGACAAAACAGTCTGGTCCTATTGGAGTATCAGAGGACGAATAAAACCATAGGTGGAGCAGAATTGCCCGCCGTGCAATTGGATGCAGTGGCTCAGCTAGATGGGGAGTCCAGTGAGGTGCCGCAGACGAAAAAATAACAATACTTTTATAATGTACAAGCGTTTTTTTTATTATTATTATTTAATTAGAAGCATTTATCATTTACTTATACTTTTGATTTTGCTGTCGCAACAACAACCTTGACAAGCTTAACATAGTTGTTGTTAATTACAATAAACATTACTTAACAAATTAAAAATTGTTGATTTCATTGATTGACTGGCATTCATCATTATTCGTCACATAATCTTTTCTTTCTACTTTTACAATTTAGCTCGTTTACAATTGACTTTTATCAGTATTTCGGTAGCATTAATTAATTATAATATTTGTCATTCATTGAATATAACGAAATTTGCTTAATTTTGTACATTTTTAATTGTTCTCTAAATTTGTAGTTATATTTATTTTTTGTTAATGTTGGCAAATGGAGATTCAGAAAATACTTAACATTTTATTGCACTTTTTGAGATTATTCAAGAAATTCTCCGGAATTGAATTCGCTTACTTGTAAAATATATTGTGTAGGACAGTGGAAAATAGGAAAATACTATAGAAATTTGTTTTTTGGGCAGTGAGAACTCGTAATAATTTCACCTATTGCTGAGTGGTTCGATTTATAGTTTTACAACCCGTTTAAATAGATCTCATTTAAAGATAATCTTCGCTACTTATTAGATCCATCATAATTGAAATATCATATATGTACATATGTATATATCATATTCCCTTCGACTAATTCGACAGCAGTCTTTTATGAACCTCATTATAAACTCAACTCACGTAGCTTTATGTAATTTCTCTACTATATATATAGTATATATTAATAATACGTTAGTCAATATTGGTTAGACGTGCAGCTCATTGAAAATTAGTTAAACCACAAGCGATTTTAACTAAATTTACGTTGCAAAAATATATTCATATTCATATTTATATATAAATGTATATATATATATATTTGTATATTTATATTCAAATTAGCAGTGAGACAAATTTGCACACCTCGCATTCAATTTAAGCTCGTCGAAAAGCGATCTACATAGATTTTGACATTATCTCGAATATCATTATTTTTTTTATTATTTTATTTACTTATTTTATTTTCTTTATGTGCCCCCACACACAAAAATATCGTGTGCATTTTTCAATTTACTTATTATTGTTATAAAAAATACTGCAATTAATATCAATTGGCTGTAGGTTTTTGTAGTAATAGTTTTTGCTGCTTACATTAGTTTATGACTTTTGTGCTTCTTCTTTCTATTTGAATAAAAATATAAGAAATATTCCAGCAGATCTGTCTAGACTATCACTTGTCAAATTCAAGTTAAATTTTTGTGAAAAATGTTTGCTCTTATTGAGAAACGATCTAGAAGAGTATTAATCGGTTCTACGAGGACAATTCTTGTTTATACAGTTTTTTTATAATATATGTATGTATGTATATGTTGTGGAAAGTGTCTTTTACAATTTGTTAAGTGTTATCTCATATTTTTCTATACATTCATTATAAATATATCACAGCTGCATTTCGAGTTAATTTTCATATTTTTTGTTTTAGCATTCGACTTTTTCATTTGATCTTGTTTTTTGTTCATTTGTAAAAAAAAAAATGTATAGAAAATGTACGCAAATTGTCAAGTTACATACTATAATATATTCGGTTTGGGTAAAGAGAAGCCTACGTAAAACAGCAAAAAATTTGGCAACCTAGTTAATAGTTTAGTCAATGTCCTTTAAGACGGAATGCGTTTTTGTTGCGTTTGTAGTTGTTCTAGTAGACACACATTGAGTTAGGTATGTATACATATTAAATATATATGTATATGTATTAATAATAGTATAGTTAACTAATCGAAGCGTAGATGCATAGTATTTAGTAGGTGTTCTCGCAGTTGTAGTCGTAATATCCCTTCCTATTATTTGACATATTTCATTTCTGACTTACCGTAAATCCTAAATCCCTCATCATCCTCTAAAGTGCTGTGGGGGCAGCATGCGCCATTTGTCAGTGCCATTTGGACTTTTGTGTGTAGATATCGGCTCGTAGATTTTGGGCAAAACAGATGCCCAATATCTGTAAGTGAACGATACAGTTAATACCATTTTGGCCAAGTTAATGAATGTAAATGAAGAAATTAAAAAAAAAAAAACAAAATATATAAATAAGAATATAATGCAACTGAGACCTGGAAAAACATAATGCCAATGGATGTCGTTGAAATAATAATTAAGTTATGCTCTATCCACTCTTCGCCAGCTTGAACACAGCCCTTCTCATAAATGATCTTGGACAGCTCTGTATTCTGCATGCAAAATGAAAAATAAAATAAATAAATATGAATTAATTATTTTCAAATCAAATCAATTGTATATTGAAAGTAAAACAAATAAAATTGGTATATGTGGAGATGAGATCTTGCCAGGCACCTGCATGATGAGCAGCGCAACACATGACGCAGCCACTCCAATTAGATTCGTCTCCAGCCAATCCTCACCAGCGCGCAAACAGCCACGCTCATGTATATTTCTATCCACTGGCTGCATGCATTTACACATTATATATTATATACTATTACTATATTATATACTTATTTAAGTGGAGTTACTTACATGACCCTCTTTGCGCACATCGTAGCCACACTGTTTGTTCTTGATTACCTCCTGCGGTCGCCGGCGACAACAGGAGAAAGGCACGCCACACGCCTCACGACTACCGATAGCTATCGATGAGCAGTTAAAATAATTATTGCTATCCCAGTCCTTGGGACCATCGATGCCACAGCATTGCAGCCAATCCTCCTGTATCCAATCAATCAGATTCTGTTGATCGGGATCCTCACGGTAATGCTTAATAAAGGCTCTCAAGCCTTCCGTTGCTTGATCTTTGATCTGCAAATACGTTAACAGTGAGTTTATCGATACGAAAAACTTATCGATTCGATAGCAATAACTGTAATAGTTACTGGCAGAAGTTTTTATGCTTACCCAGCCCTTATCCTTGAGCACGAATGCCAATCCACAGAAACCAATCTCGCTTAGCAACAGCACACACAAGAATATTGCGTACTATGAATAAATTAATTATATTAGCATAAATTATTTGCCAGTTGGTAAATCATATACTTACTGCGCCCAGCAAACAAGTATTTTCACGTAAAGCGCCTACGCTGCCCATGAATCCCAGCAGGAATGTGATGGTGCCCAGTATGATGAGAACAAAAGCTGGGTCCAATGCAATAAAAGTTAGTTTGCCAATATTGCGAAACATGTCCTTCTCCGTCCAGGCCCAAATGCCCACGGCCAATACCAGAAGTGCAACCATCCAGATGACTACATTGCTGGTGAAAAGCAAGTACTTGAGGCAGCAACTAATTTCACTTGTTTCGCGTCGATATTTACGCACAGCTGGCATGTTGATTAACGCTAATACTACAGAATGCTAATACTGGTTACTACACACTATTAAACTAATGACTTTTGCTTTATAATTTGGCCAAAACGAAAAGCTGTGTTTACCAGCCTCCGATTTTCGTCAAAGCAATGAGCGACTGAAACAATAAGTGGCTAAACTTGAGCGTAAGAGCGAGACATCCGATTGTGCGCCTTTTTGAGTCGTCTGTTATTAACATAAGCATAGTATCGACATTGTAAACAGTTAACGCGAAAGTTGCCAGAAGGTCGCAATCAGCGTTGCCATACTGCTTAAATATTCCATTATTAAGCTTAATGTTATGTTATGAGCATTCGTCAATCCACACAATCTATTCAATTTAACAGAGTTTGTAACAGAAAGGCTCCTCATATGCTCACAGCTAACATTTTTTTATTTAGAGTTGTTTGAACGGAAATACTCTACCTTCAAATATTTGTGGCATTCTGCACCGTGGTATTTTTTGAAAGTGGTCATGCGGCATCGCGGTATTTAATGAAGTATGATATTCAGCCACACTAATTTTCATCGTCGTGTGCAGTTGAGCAGGCAGCGTAAAAGACTAGTACTGGGAAAATAAATATACCAATTCGATACAAATAAATCAAGTTAATCAAGTGCATTGTGCGTGGATCTATGAGATTATTTGAGCAAGTGCACGCATTTAAACAGCGTGCGTGGCCTCATTACATATGACGACAGTGAGTTTTCATATTCTTCTACCCTCCTAAGTGTCTGTGTATGTGTGAGTTTCGCTGATGGCTGCTGAGCTGAAAATATTTAATTAGCAGCGAAATATTGACGAAATGTGTACACATAATGCGCCAAATTGTCCAATACCCGTTAAGAATTGTAACTAAAGTTAATAAGTGAACCCTGCAAATACAATTGGAACCCACCCCCCTCGCGTTTTAATCAACGAAAAACTTGTAATTGTATGTGTGCGGCTGCTGCTACTGCGGCCACTGTTCGAAGCGCAGTCCAACAAATTTGTAATAAAAGTGAAAATGTAAAGCATACACATGTGTATATTCAAAACAATATTTCCGTCATCAATTATTTAGTGAATTGCTGATTAGCTAATGCTTATTGCCGATATTTGAACTCCAATTTTCTGGAGTGGCAGAACAACGACACCAAAGCAGAGCGAAGCAGCAATACTTTGGTTGGAAGTGCGTTCGCTGCTTTTGGTCGCCATCATAGTAGAGTTGACGTCGACGTCGACGTTAACGTTAACGTCGCTGCCTGGCTCCTTGTAGCCATATAAATTGTGTATGTGTGTGTCTAGCGCAGTTAATAATCCCTTTAAAAATTGTGATCCCACGCTTGAAATATTTATTCATTTGAAGTGCTGCAGGTCCGCAATTATACAAGTTATATATGCATATACATACATATATTAAGTTTTGTAGTAAAAAAGTACAGTGTTGCATTTACAAATACATATGTATGTATAAATAATATATGTATAAATTATATGTATGTACATATGTACACACAAACATACAATATTTTAGTGTGCAATATGGTGGACAGTGCGTAAAAATCACAACGTCGACGTTTAAGCTAACAACATACATATATGTTGTCACAGAGCTTGGTTAGCAACAAATAGAAAAAAATAAAACTTAAATAAAAAAAATAAAATAACGAAAACGAAGAACCATTTTCAAAGCAATATTTTTCAATACTCGCATTCAATTGCATTTAATATGGTATAAAGAATTTTCGTGCTAATTTAGCTACAACATACATTTGTACATATTTATGTACAAACAAACATACATACATTCTAATGTACATATGTGTACATCGAGAGAAATATAGCTGTGTCTTTCTATACGTATATTTAGCTATGTGAGTGTGTGTGTGTATACATATACCTGTGTGAGCTAGTGTGCGCTTGCATGTGTATAAGTGAGCTTACGTGTGTGTTGAACTGAAAATGGAAATTATATAAAACCCCTATTGAATGCGTGAAGCGCTTTAGATTAGAGCAGCATGCTGCTATGTATTAGGCTTTAATTATTTACTAAATACGCACAAACAAACACACAAAACACGTGCATGAATGTTAATCAAACATATGTATGTATGTACGATCAATACATGGATAGCGAAAATTCTTATTTGATACTTAGCAACATTGCCAAGGCTTTGTGAAATTCTGACAGTTGGCAAGTAGGTGCATCGCGCGTTGCCAATCAATAATTTTTGCAAAGCAACAAACAATTAATGGAGGAAAATTGTGTCCAAGATGAAAAGACAATAAATATTCACTCACCACTGTACATAGATACATATATGTACACACACTCACCCACACTCACAAATAAGAGCATGCGATGTATAAACGTACAATAAGTATGTATACATACACACATGCATGTGTACATATCTGTCTATTCGAACTCATTGCTCTCACGCAGAGCAGCTTCATTCTGATCAAGGAAGTGACACAAACTATACACATTTAATCCACTCTCTCTCACTCCCCAGTTTGTTTTACATGTGATGTTGTTGTTGTTGTTGTTGCTGCTGCTGCTGCTGCTCTGTTTGGGGTGGTGGTGATGGTGGTGTCGACGTCGGCGCCCCACTTTTGTATGTGAACCTTTTCCTGTGCGTGTGTGAAGAATATATGTATGTATGTGTATGTGTGTGTGTGTGCATGTAAGCTGTAACAACAACCACCAAAGGCGAAGCTTTTTGCTCAGCGACAACTACATCGCGGCTTCCTTTTGTCTATTTTGACGCCAGCGAACGAAAAAAAAAACCTTAACCGGAACTTTAACGTCTCTGCCGGCGTCGACGATTTTCAATATGGCTTCTCTGTAATTTCATCAAAATAAATAAAATATAATACTTCTAATGACATCTGATATGAATTGAATTTTATTCCACATAATTAATTAGACAATCTCATCGAAAGCTCTGCACATCTGTCAACTGTAAAAGTAATTTTGCAAATTCGATGAATAACTGTCTCTGCCTCAATTCTTCGCAAATAAATTATTTTGTACATATGTACACACATATCAATTTACGTACATACATATGTATGTGTGTATACTTTTATGCATGCATACATATTGAATTGGTAATTTTTTTTTGTTGCCATTGGTCGCCATGTTATACATACACAAGATTTCATGAATGTATCGCGCTCCACTTTTCTATGCAACAAATTTGTTTTCCCTTTGAAGCTGTTGCACATGCATACAACAAAACAATAACATTTATCCGTATACATACATATGCAATGTACATAAAAGACAAATAACCAAGCCCACAATAAAAGAAATATTGTTCCAAGTAATGCCGACAAAAGAATGAGAATTATGTTTATGAATATGTGATAGTGTTGTGTATACATGTGCAAATATAAAATAAATAAAACAAAGTCTACGCATAGTTTCGAATTCTAAAATCATATTTGCTTTTCTACATACTCAACTCCCCATTAGTGCTCTCTCTCTAATTACGGTTCTCTTGTTCTCACTCTCTCGCAAGTTGTCGTTAGTTCACAAATTTATACCCCCACCAAGTCAGAGTCTCTCGTCGTTCATTGATCACGTAGACGCGTGTGTTTGTCAACTACATACACTACGTATGTACATATATATGTGTGTGTGTGTGTGGCATTTATTTGCGTTTTGTTAGCCACCCGGTCATATAGTTGGCAACGCTGCACAGGTGCTTTGATTTTATCCATTCAAATGTACTTTACATCCACACTAATAAAAAGAAAGTTTCACAAGCATATATTACGCCCAGCTTCTATAACAAATTATATAACCTGCAGTTTCTATTTTTTAGATGCCCGTTTGAAAATTAATTATGTTTTGTACAATTGTTGACAAGCCATATGCAACAAATACATATATAATGTATGTACACACATAATTGCCATTTTGTTTTTATCAATAACGTTCACTGATAATGTAATCAAGCGTGAGGCTGAATTACCACTACAATAAACTTGCGGGCAGTGCAACGGTGTGCTCAAACATACATATCCGTGTGTGTGTGTGTGGGTATATTTACATTGTGTCTCCGATTTTAATATCAGAACGACAGACAACCCCTACATTAAATAAATTGTGGAGAGGATGCTCTCACTAACAGACACCAGCACACACACACACACACCAATGAACTGACTGTCGTTTACAGTTTTGTTTACCTGCTCTATAATGCTAGTGGGGTTGCGTGCGTAGCTCGTTCTCTCTCTCTCTCTATTGGTTATTCCGCTCTCTGGATATTATACACTTATGTGCCTCTCTCTCATTTACAATTGCAACAACAGCGGCTTATACTTTGCGCTCGTTCATGCGTTGTGCAGTTAGAAGCAGTGTTGCCACTTTTCACTGATACTTTTGTAAAAGAAAACAATAGAATGAATATCGACAGCCACTGGTCAAATTTTCCAAATATATGTAATTGATTTTGTTTACAGGATTAGTTTGTTTATCAACCCTCAAAACATCAAGTTTAACTCTGAACCGATATATGACTATAGTGAAGTGTGTATTCAACGAGTTCGATTTGAACGTGATATTGTATAATTTATTTTTCGGCTATTTGGAGTGTTGAATACAATTTTCAATTGTTTTTCTGTTGTTTTTTTTTTTGCAGAGCTGAAGAATATCAGCACCAATTGCAACAATCAATTTAAATTCAACCTCCTTCATGTCCGGCAAGGCCGAGACGGATAATACAGCCGCCCATGCGGGCGGCGGTGGCACCAATAACAATTCCAATGGCACCGTAACTCCAGCGCGACGCTTGCGCACACGCAACTCAACTGGAAGTGGCAGCGAATCAGCTAAGAAGTCTACGAATATCAGCAGCCATAGCTCCATCAACAATAATAATAACAACAACAACAATAATAATAATAATAACGAGTCTGCAACAGCGGCGAGTAATGATTTATCCACAACAATCACATCAACACCAACATCAACGCCAAATGCTGCAACGGGACCTCCAAGCTCCTCGGAACGTGCAATGCCGAGTGTACCGATGAATCATGCAAGTAGCAGTGTCTCGGCTAGCAGGAAATATCACAATAGTTGCCCCCATCCGACACCGAGTGTGCCGAATAAATCGTTGCATACGAAGCCCCACAGTTCGAATAAATTCGATCAGGGCAAGAATGAGGAATTCCATTTTGATACGCCGCCCGAGTGTCCAGTGTTTAAGCCAACAGCAGAGGAGTTTAAGAATCCTCTGGCCTACATTAGCAAGATACGATCCATTGCAGAGAAATGTGGCATAGCAAAGATATTGCCACCGGAGAAGTGGTCACCATCATTTGCCGTCGATGTGGACAAATTGCGGTTTGTGCCGCGAGTGCAACGCCTCAACGAACTGGAGGCCAAGACACGCGTTAAACTGAACTTTTTGGATCAAATTGCCAAGTTCTGGGAGCTGCAGGGCTCCTCACTCAAGATACCCATGGTGGAGCGAAAGGCTCTCGATTTGTATACCCTGCATCGAATCGTCCAAGAGGAGGGTGGTATGGAACAAACCACCAGAGAACGTAAGTGGGCGAAAGTTGCAAATCGTATGCAGTATCCATCGAGCAAAAGTGTTGGAGCTACCTTAAAAGCGCATTATGAGCGCATCCTCCATCCATTTGAGGTCTACACCTCCGGCAAGGTTTTGGGTCCCGCAACGGCGTCTACTGCTGCCACGACACCTGCGACCCCCGTTAAACTCGAGGATGTCGGCACTGATTACAAGGCCCATGAAATACCCACACGTCAGCAGATTGCACCTCCAAATGAGAATAATACACGTCGCTCCAAGCGCTTTGGCAACTCCAGTGCCAGCTGCGGTCTGGCCGGGAATAAACCAGGAGCACCTACTGCGGTCACTATCAAAACAGAAACCAAGGAGGATTTCAAGAGAGATTTATTAAGCAGCTTCAATGCAGTCAATGCGGCAGGTGCTGTAGCTGGCACAGGTGGTGGTGCTGGTGGTTTACCAGCAGGTGGAGTGGCAGCCTCGCCCAATACACGCGCCACCCAAAAGAAGGCCACAACAGAGCCACAGCAACCCCTGATCGATCCCCTGATGAAGTACATCTGTCATATCTGCAATCGTGGTGATGTGGAGGAGTCCATGCTACTCTGTGACGGTTGCGATGATAGCTATCATACCTTCTGCTTGTTGCCGCCATTGAGCAGTATACCCAAAGGTAGGAACCCTCAGATTTTTCTATTAAATTACAGACTAATTAGTTTCCATACTCTAGGTGAATGGCTGTGTCCCCGTTGCGTTGTGGAGGAAGTGAGCAAGCCGCAGGAAGCCTTTGGTTTCGAGCAGGCAGAGCGGGAATACACCTTGCAGGAGTTTGGACAAATGGCTGATCAGTTTAAGCAGGAGTACTTCCGTAAGCCTGTGCATCTGGTGCACACGAATGTGGTGGAGCGTGAATTCTGGCGCATTGTGTCCTCCATTGATGAGGATGTCACTGTTGAATATGGCGCAGATTTGCATACCATGGACCACGGCTCTGGATTCCCCACTAGGAGCTCAGTATATCTGCTGCCCGGTGATCAAGAGTATGCCGAGTCCAGCTGGAATTTGAATAACTTGCCACTGTTGGAGGATTCCATTTTGGGGCACATCAATGCTGACATTAGTGGCATGAATGCACCCTGGATGTATGTGGGCATGTGCTTTGCCGCCTTCTGCTGGCACAACGAGGATCACTGGAGTTACTCCATCAACTATTTGCATTGGGGCGAACCAAAGACCTGGTATGGTGTACCCGGCTCCTGTGCCGAACAGTTCGAGGAGACCATGAAGCGGGCGGCTCCAGAATTGTTCGCCTCGCAGCCGGACTTACTGCATCAGTTGGTCACCATCATGAATCCCAATATATTGATGAACAACGGAGTGCCCGTTTATCGGACCGATCAGCATGCTGGAGAATTCGTCATCACGTTCCCACGTGCCTATCATGCCGGATTCAATCAGGGCTACAACTTTGCAGAGGCAGTAAACTTTGCTCCAGCCGATTGGCTGAAGATGGGCCGTGAGTGCGTCAATCATTACTCCATGCTGCGTCGCTTCTGTGTCTTCTCCCACGATGAGCTCGTCTGCAAGATGGCACTGGAGCCGGCCAAGCTGACATTTGGCATTGCCACCGCCTGCTACATCGACATGGCCGAAATGGTGGACACTGAAAAGAAATTACGCAAATCCTTACTAGAGTGGGGCGTAACCAGAGCCGAACGACGCGCCTTTGAGCTGGTCAGTGATGATGAGCGGCATTGCCAGGAGTGCAACACCACCTGCTTCCTGTCAGCGGTCGCCTGCGAGTGTAACGACAACATGTTTGTCTGTCTGAGGCACTATACGGTGCTCTGTGGCTGTGCGCCGGAGAAGCATACGCTCATCTATAGATACACACTGGATGAGATGCCACTAATGCTGCAGAAGCTCAAGGTGAAGGCACACAGCTTTGAGCGTTGGTTGTCCCGTTGTCGGGACATTGTCGATGCACATACATCCACCTCGGTGACGCTGTCTGAGCTGCAGGAGCTGTGCAAGGAGGCCGAAACCAAAAAGTTCCCATCCTCGCTGTTCATCGATCGTCTGAATGCGGCGGCCATTGAAGCCGAGAAATGTGTCACAGTCATCCAACAGCTGGGCATCAATAAGGTAAGACCATCTATTGGAGTAAACTAAGACTGGAATATATAAATATGATTATGATTTCTCTTAGGTACGCACCCGTTCCGATCATAACCAGGAGGCGGCACAGTATAAGCTGACCATGGAGGAGTTGGAATTGTTTGTACAGGAGATCGATAATCTCTGCTGCATCATCGATGAGGGCGCTTCGGTGCGTGAGCTCTTGGTCCTGGGCAGGCAGTTTGTGGAGCGCGCCGAGCAACAACTGGGCTTATCCTTGGAGGCGCTTGAAGAGAATGAGCTGGAGACGCTTATCAACGAGGGCAGCTCGCTGCGAATTGAGCTGCAGCAATTGGATCGTCTGCAGAAGCGCCTCAAGCAATGCAAATGGTACAAACGATCGCAGGGATTGCGTGAAACCAGCTCCAAGTTGACTTACAACGATGTCAAGGCACTGCTGCACACTGCTGCCGCAGATCTGGATCCCACAGATCCCTATGTTGACCGGGAAATGCGCAAGCTGCAGCAGATTGGAGCTGCGATTGAAGCGTGGGAGGCACAGGCAGCTAAATACTTCCGACGCCTCAATCAACAGCATGAGCTGGCCGAGATCGAGGTCTTCCTGAATTCGGCCAGTGAGATTAATGGTCAGGTGCCATCGTATGGTCTGCTGAAGGATGCACTGCGCAAGTCACGCGAATGGCTGCGTTCGGTGGAGCAACTGCAACAGAACAACCATGTGACCTACTGTCACACGTTGGAGGCGATGATCGAGCGGGGATCAAGCATTCCCTTGCAGCTGGAGGAGCTTAGCCGAATGCAGGGCCATTTGAATAGTGCCCATAAGTGGAAGAAGAATACGGCACATGCATTTTTGAAGAAGGGCACGTTCTATACGCTGCTGGAGGTGCTGATGCCACGTGCGGATGCCATTAATATTGACTCGGATCTCAAGCCTCGTTTCCAAGATGATTTCCTCAAGGATAAGAATCCCGCCGAAATTGTGGCCAGTTTTAAGCATGCCGAGGAGAAGGAATTGCACGATATGCGCGACTTACGCCGCCAGAATATGACCAAGAATGCGCTCCGAGATCTTTTCTGTCTCTGCAAATCCGAATTCCGCGGACTCATGCACAATTGCCAGCTGTGCCACGACTGGTTCCACGAGGATTGTGTGCCGCCTCCGCCCACTTTGCTGTCGCCGCACCAGAATGGAAATAGTGGTGTAATGAATGGTGGTACTGGTGGTGGAATGGCGTCGTCCCAACTCAAGTGGCTCTGTCCAAGTTGTGTGCGCTCCAAGCGTCCACGTCTGGAAACCATCTTGCCACTGCTTGTGCAGTTGCAGCAGCTGCCGATGCGCCTGCCCGAGGATGAGGCGTTGCGTTGCCTGGCGGAACGTGCCATGAACTGGCAGGATCGTGCCCGTAAAGCTCTGAGCAGTCCCGATGTCAGCGCTGCCTTGGAAGCCATCGTGGCTCAACAACAACAGAAGCGTCGCTCCGAAAGCAGCAGCAACTCCACGTCTGCCACCGTCCTGGGCAATATCAACAGTCCCCGGAAACCGCGACGGATGCACAAGCAGGACAACAATACGCCCCGTTCGGAGTCGGATGTAGAGGATGCGGATGATATTGACGATGACTACGATGAAGATGAATGCCGTCTGCGTATTGTGGAGGATGGTTATAGCAATGACGAGGACGAGCAAATGCAGCGTCTGGCCGCCACATCCACTGATCTCTTGAAGCTGCTCTCCGACAGCGAAATTAAGAATCTACTGGAACTCATGATGGAGGGAGATCTGCTGGAGGTCTCACTGGACGAGACGCAAGAGCTGTGGCGCATACTGGAGACACTACCGCCCACAAAGTTGGATGCTGAGGCGAGAGCACGTGTGGCACAACACTTGACCCAAATGCAACAGCAGCGACAACAGCAACAGCCACCAACGCCGACAGCCGCAACAGTTGCCTCCTCCTCCAGCATACACAGTGGCGCCGAAGATTCCAATGACAGCCTTCTGGTGCAGAACAGTCCCAGTCCGGGCACCGGCGGCGTCCAGGGTACGCGCAATAAGAAGCGTCGCTCCAACGATGCCAGCGGCAATGCTGCTGTGCCGCGCAAGAAACAAAATACACCCAAACAGACGCCGGCCAAGAAATCGGCGGCACTCCGGAAGAGTGACAGCAAGGCGAGCAGTTCACCCGGCGTGGATGCGGATGCGGAGAACAAGCAGGCGAATGGTGGCAATACGACGACATCAACACCAAGTACTCCTGCTGCGGGTGCAAACACTCCCACGCCGGCTTCCGCCAGCCACAAGAAACGCAAGCGCACAACAACAACAAACAATAATAATAACAACAACAACAGCAGTAGCAACAATAGTAATAATGCTGGCAGCACTGCGGGAACACCAACGGCGAGCAACAACAACAATGCTCCGTCTGGTGGAGGAGGAGGTGGCGGCCAGAAGAAGCATGCGCAACGTTCCCAGCAGACGGCACAGGAGGATGACGAGGAGGAATGCCGTGCCGAGAATTGCCATAAGCCAACTGGACGCGAAGTGGATTGGGTGCAGTGCGACGGCGGCTGCAACGAATGGTTTCACATGTACTGTGTGGGCCTGAATCGCAGCCAGATTAAAGCCGACGATGATTACATATGCATACGCTGTTCCAAGACGGTAAGCGTGGGCGTAACCGGTGCTGGTGGCGGCAGCAGCAGCAGTCTAACAGTCACAGCAACAACAACCGCCAGTCTAACGCTGAGCACAACCACGCCGAGTAAACAGCGAGCAGCGCAGTCAGCGCGGTAGACACAGAGAGAGAGAGAGAGAGAGAGAGAGAACGAACGAGAAAGATAAATAGTAGTTAGTGGAGGAGAGCGAAAGAAGTTGGTCGAAAGCAAATTGCTAAACAAGAATTTGACAAAGGTTGGCAGCACCTTCGAAAAAAGCTTGTGATCGATAAACTGCAATCGCAGTGTTTATAATTATCACACACACAAAACCCACACACACATTCAGAGAGACCCACACAAACATTAGTAGGATGTTATCGATATCGTGCTAAGGGCAGTTGCTACATATGTTTTTAGTAATGGAAAACAAATAATAAGTCACTTGAACATCTTTTGTAGTACATATTTACTAATTATTACTATTATTATTACGCAATGCAAATATGTATGTATTTCCAAATGAAAATATCAAGATAGATAGACAGAGAGAAAGAGAAAGATAGAACCACCCGCACACCGAAACACCCTGCATCTCACATTAACATTTATACACAGAGAGAAACATATTTACATGTAAAATGGAAGATAATATCATGTTAATTGCAATCGCAATTGGTATACATTTTACGTTCGTTAACGTTCTTTTATATAAATACATCAATATACAATATTCACACAGTCTATATATATATGCATATACATATATATGTATGTACCTTTAGATATGTATGTATGTATAATTACAATTACCATTACCTGCTATTATTAGTTTTTGTTAATTTAATTTACATTTTGTGTTTGCTTTAAGTTTTGTGCGACGCGCGCGCCCTATTCGTTTTTTTAATTTGATTCAAATAAGAGCAACTAAGAGAATGCATTAGAAGGAAGGCATAAGAATAATTAAAATAAAATAAATAATTTGCATATTATTTTTAATTTTGTATATTGATTCTGTTTACTTAAAGAGGAAAGTGAATTCAACTTTGTTATTTTATGCATATACATACATTGTAATATGATACATTTAACTTAATATATACATATATTATTCGTACATAGATATATCTATAAATTTATATATATCTTCCATAAAGTTATACGCGTGGCGCGTTGTAATCAATTTTTCCTCTTATGTACTATGTTTCGATTATTTGTTTTTTCCCCCTTAAAAAAATAAAATAAACTAAAAGTGTAGCATAAAAAAAACCAAGTTTAACTATATACAAACAAAAACGATCGTATATAAATAAATTGCAGCCCTAAAGTTAAGTTTATATTTAAATGAAAATTAAAACTACAACATGAAGATTGTATACTTTTTAAATTAAACATTAGTAAGCATTAGAGAACAAAAACACGGAAAAAATACAAAAAAAAAATGAAGAAAAATTAAAATATCAACGTACAACATTTAAAAAGAAAAGCTTAGAGTTATGCGAATGTAAAACACTTTGTAAAATCATTTTTTAAGCGTGTATAGAAGCAAGCAGGTTATCAACATGCAACACAACCCAAATTTAAAGAGAGACAAAGAAACACAGTAAATTTAAAAAAAAAATACACTGAGAGATAAAAATCCTTATCTTATTAAGAAGAAAACATTTTATTTGATTAAGCTTAATTGTACGATTTCTTTCAATGAACCCACTCCAAAATCCCAATCAATACCTGTCCGCCTCCTTCACCACCATACCCCCCACATACCCCACAATATGTAATTCTATTATATAAATAAATTATATATATATATAAATATATAAATAGTATTTAAACAAAAAAAATGTCAATGCGTTTTATAACAAACTTGCAGATGCAAATCTAAACAATTAATCAAGCACATTAAATTTCAGCATTTCTAGAATTTATGCATCGATTAGATTCCCCCATATATGGCCAATTTGAACCGTAATTGCTATGTATATAAACGAGGCTTATCAGTGGTCTATTTGAGTTGAGGCATCAACACTTGAACGACCTACGCATCCATTGACACGTGCACCACGCCAGTGACTTATTGACGATTAGTCATTCCGGGGTTTGTTTAGACCACACCAATTTGTTTACGGCGGAACAGGTGTGCAGGGACTAAGCACCAGACCAGACTAATGGGTAACACCTGGCGACCCGTAACTGATAACTGATTACGAATATTATTTATACACCAATATGCTATCAAAAGTTTCCTTCCATTTCAGTTACCTTAAGTGTTTCCGCGCTGAATTTCTATGGAATGTCAACAACACAAGTGAATAAGACAGCTAACAAGAAAGAAAACAAGTTAGTAATACCCTAGTGAAGTAATGTTACCGATATTTTAGTTAAGTGGGACTCCATACGATCTGCCATAACTTCCTCAAATTTCAACCGATTTTCAAAGTTGATATCGGAAATCCTAAGTTTAGACTAGTATTACAAAACTGCATTCAAAGATTGGCCAAATTGAGATCTTCATTTTTGGACCCCCCTGAAGCCCATCAGTGTAGTGAAAATGTCATTTCTAGAGGTCTTCATACTTCAATCTGCCATAACTTCCTCAAATTTCATCCGATTTTCAAAGTTGATACCGTAAATTCTAAGTTTTGACTAGTATTACAAAACTGCATTCAAAGATTGCCCAAATTGAGAGCATGCTTTTTGGACCCCCATGAAGCCCTTAACTGTAGGGGAAAATGCCATAATTAGGGGTCTCCATACTTCGATCTGCCATTACTTCCTCAAATTTCAACCGATTTTCAAAGTTGATATCAGAATTTCCAAGTTTTGACTAGTATTACAAAACTGCATTCAAAGATTGCCCAAATTGAGACCTTCATTTTTGGACCCCCTGAAGCCCATCACTGTAGTGAAAATGTCATTTCTAGAGGTCTTCATACTTCGATCTACCATAACTTTCTCAAATTTCAACCGATTTTCAAAGTTGATACCGGAAATTTTAAGTTTTGACTAGTATTACAAAACTGCATTCAAAGATTGCCCAAATTGAGACCTTCATTTTTGGACCCCCTGAAGCCCATCACTGTAGTGAAAATGTCATTTCTAGAGGTCTTTATATTTCGACCTGCCATAACTTTCTCAAATTTCAACCGATTTTCAAAGTTGATACCGGAAATTTCAAGTTTTGACTAGTATTACAAAACTGCATTCAAAGATTGCCCAAATTGAGACCTTCATTTTTGGACCCCCCTGAAGCCCATCACTGTAGTGAAAATGTCATTTCTAGAGGTCTTCATACTTTGATCTGCCATAACTTTCTCAATTTTCGACCGATTTTCAAAGTTGATACCGGAAATTTCAAGTTTTGACTAGTATTACAAAACTGCATTCAAAGATTGCCCAAATTGAGACCTTCATTTTTGGACCACCTGAAGCCCATCACTGTAGTGAAAATGTCATTTCTAGAGGTCTTCATATTTCGACCTGCCATAACTTTCTCAAATTTCAACCGATTTTCAAAGTTGATACCGGAAATTTCAAGTTTTGACTAGTATTACAAAACTGCATTCAAAGATTGCCCAAATTGAGATCTTTATTTTTGGACCCCCCTGATGCCCATCACCGTAGTGGAAATGTCATTTCTAAAGGTCCCCATACTTCGATCTGCCATAACTTCCTCAAATTTTAACCGATTTTCAAAGTTGATACCGGAAATTTCAAGTTTTGACTAGTATTACAAAACTGCATTCAAAGATTGCCCAAATTGAGACCTTCATTTTTGGACCCCCTGAAGCCCATCACCGTGGTGGAAATGTCATTTCTAGAGATCCCCATACTTCGATCTGCCATTACTTCCTCAAATTTTAACCGATTTTCAAAGTTGATACCGGTAATTTCAAGTTTTGACTAGTATTACAAAACTGCATTCAAAGACTGCCCAATTTGAGACCTTCATTTTAGGACCCCCCTGAAGCCCCTCACTGTAGGAAAAAAAGCCATTTCTGGGGGTCCCCATACTTCGATCTGCAATAACTTCCTCAAATTTTAACCGATTTTTAATGTTGATACCGGAAATTTCAAGTTTTGACTAGTATTACAAAACTGCATTCAAAGATTGCCCAAATTGAGACCTTCATTTTTGGACCCCCCTGAAGCCCCTCAGTGTAGGAAAAAAAGCCATTTCTGGGGGTCCCCATACTTCGATCTGCCATAACTTTCTCAAATTTCAACCGATTTTCAAAGTTGATACCGGAAATTTCAAGTTTTGACTAGTATTACAAAACTGCATTCAAAGATTGTCCAAATTGAGACCTTCATTTTTGGACCCCCCTGAAGCCCATCACTGTAGTGAAAATGTCATTTCTAGAGGTCTTCATACTTTGATCTGCCATAACTTTCTCAATTTTCGACCGATTTTCAAAGTTGATACCGAAAATTTCAAGTTTTGACTAGTATTACAAAACTGCATTCAAAGATTGCCCAAATTGAGACCTTCAATTTTGGACCCCCCTGAAGCCCCTCACTGTAGGAAAAAAAAGCCATTTCTGGGGGTCCCCATACTTCGATCTGCAATAACTTCCTCAAATTTTAACCGATTTTTAATGTTGATACCGGAAATTTCAAGTTTTGACTAGTATTACAAAACTGCATTCAAAGATTGCCCAAATTGAGAGCATCCTTTTTGGACCCCCATGAAGCCCTTAACTGTAGGGGAAAATGCCATTTCTAGGGGTCCCTATATTTCGATCTGCCATAACTTTCTCAAATTTCAACCGATTTTCAAAGTTGATACCGGAAATTTCAAGTTTTGACTAGTATTACAAAACTGCATTCAAAGATTGCCCAAATTGAGACCTTCATTTTTGGACCCCCCTGAAGCCCATCACTGTAGTGAAAATGTCATTTCTAGAGGTCTTCATACTTTGATCTGCCATAACTTTCTCAATTTTCGACCGATTTTCAAAGTTGATACCGAAAATTTCAAGTTTTGACTAGTATTACAAAACTGCATTCAAAGATTGTCCAAATTGAGACCTTCATTTTTGGACCCTCCTGAAGCCCCTCACTGTAGGAAAAAAAGCCATTTCTGGGGGTCCCCATACTTCGATCTGCAATAACTTTCTCAAATTTTAACCGATTTTTAATGTTGATACCGGAAATTTCAAATTTTGACTAGTATTACAAAACTGCATTCAAAGATTGTCCAAATTGAGACCTTCATTTTTGGACCCCCCTGAAGCCCCTCACTGTAGGAAAAAAAGCCATTTCTGGGGGTCCCCATACTTCGATCTGCCATAACTTTCTCAAATTTCAACCGATTTTCAAAGTTGATACCGGAAATTTCAAGTTTTGACTAGTATTACAAAACTGCATTCAAAGATTGCCCAAATTGAGACCTTCATTTTTGGACCACCTGAAGCCCATCACTGTAGTGAAAATGTCATTTCTAGAGGTCTCCATACTTCGATCTGCCATAACTTTCTCAAATTTCGACCGATTTTCAAAGTTGATATCGGAAATTTCAAGTTTTGACTAGTATTAAAAAACTGCATTCAAAGATTGCCCAAATTGAGACCTTCATTTTTGGACCCCCCTGAAGCCCATCACTGTAGTGAAAATGTCATTTCTAGAGGTCTTCATATTTCGACCTGCCATAACTTTCTCAAATTTCAACCGATTTTCAAAGTTGATACCGGAAATTTCAAGTTTTGACTAGTATTACAAAACTGCATTCAAAGATTGCCCAAATTGAGACCTTCATTTTTGGACCACCTGAAGCCCATCACTGTAGTGAAAATGTCATTTCTAGAGGTCTCCATACTTCGATCTGCCATAACTTTCTCAAATTTCGACCGATTTTCAAAGTTGATATCGGAAATTTCAAGTTTTGACTAGTATTAAAAAACTGCATTCAAAGATTGCCCAAATTGAGATCTTCATTTTTGGACCCCCCTGAAGCCCATCACCGTAGTGGAAATGTCATTTCTAAAGGTCCCCATACTTCGATCTGCCATAACTTCCTCAAATTTTAACCGATTTTCAAAGTTGATACCGGAAATTTCAAGTTTTGACTAGTATTACAAAACTGCATTCAAAGATTGCCCAAATTGAGACCTTCATTTTTGGACCCCCTGAAGCCCATCACCGTGGTGGAAATGTCATTTCTAGAGGTCCCCATACTTCGATCTGCCATAACTTCCTCAAATTTCAACCGATTTTCAAAGTTGATACCGGTAATTTCAAGTTTTGACTAGTATTACAAAACTGCATTCAAAGACTGCCCAATTTGAGACCTTCATTTTTGGACCCCCTGAAGCCCATCACCGTGGTGGAAATGTCATTTCTAGAGGTCCCCATACTTCGATCTGCCATAACTTCCTCAAATTTCAACCGATTTTCAAAGTTGATACCGGAAATTTCAAGTTTTGACTAGTATTACAAAACTGCATTCAAAGATTGCCCAAATTGAGACCTTCATTTTTGAACCCCCTGAAGCCCATCACCGTGGTGGAAATGTCATTTCTAGAGGTCCCCATACTTCGATCTGCCATAACTTTCTCAAATTTCGACCGATTTTCAAAGTTGATATCGGAAATTTCAAGTTTTGACTAGTATTAAAAAACTGCATTCAAAGATTGCCCAAATTGAGATCTTCATTTTTGGACCCCCCTGAAGCCCTTCACTGTAGGGGAAAATGCCATTTCTAGGGGTCCCTATATTTCGATCTGCCATAACTTTCTCAAATTTCAACCGATTTTCAAAGTTGATACCAAAAATTTCAAATTTGGACTAGTATTACAAAACTGCATTCAAAGATTGCCCAAATTGAGACCTTCATTTTTGGACCCCCCTGAAGCCCTTCACTGTAGGGGAAAATGCCATAATTAGGGGTCTCCATACTTCGATCTGCCATTACTTCCTCAAATTTCAACCGATTTTCAAAGTTGATATCAGAATTTCCAAGTTTTGACTAGTATTACAAAACTGCATTCATAGATGGCCCAAATTAAAACCTTTATATTATGATACAACGAATGTCCGAAACTAAAACTCTCTTCCCATTAAAAGTACGTCAATCAGCAAAAAAGAAACCTTTGCTTTGCAGATATTGTTTTATCTATATTTCTACGATGTATGTTCATAGAGGAAATCCCCTAATGACTTCGATAACGTCTGCAATTGAACCATAAAAGCATAAAAGTTGTACAAAGTTTTTATAGTGATTTCGATCAAAAATGTATAAATGCATAAACAATTTAATTACGATACACAGCATGTTCCATCAGGCTTAACTATAACGATCCATCCCATATCAATTTGTCGGTGATTGTTTCGTAACTTTATTGGGGTATATTTCTTAGGTCTTATCAAGCTCGATTTCCAATTTCCGTTATCGGTACCAATTGCTCCCATGCAATCACATCAGGCAATGGCAATGACAATGTTCACATGACACGACGACGGACAGACAATCCAATTGTAAATTGAGTTTAAATATTGATTGTTGTTTTTGAATTTATTACATATACATACATATACGAGTATAGTACACAATTGTTTTTATCGTATTGTTATTATTAGTATTACAATTATTAATGAACATTAATTATAGTTTGGTTTAGAGCTAATGCCGCGTGCAGTTTGCTTAGCTTTTTGGTAACAATTACAAGAGGCTATCAAAAATAGTTATTCAGCTGAGGTATTTGCAGCTGCATTAGGCGATCGTTTATAAATATAAATACATATATTTAGAAAATACTAAATATAGGAGACACTTAACATACTAACTTTCTTTAACAGGCCATCAATTAAGTTTTGAGGTAACAATAATAGTTAATAATAGCGCTCAACAATTGCCTCTTTCGAATAATAAACATCATCCAGTGTCATCCCAAATCATGATCCAGATTCAGATCTGGATTAGCGAGCGGTACTTTTCTAGGTTGTTCTTGTATTGTTTTCGTTTGTTTTTAAATTGATGCTATATCTAAGCGCTGAGATTACATAATGCAAGGAAACCTCTAGTAAAATCATTGATTATCATCGGCACACATTTAGGAGGCCAATCCGCGCTGTCGTCGCTTGACGCGCGCATATGGACCCACAGATGGGTCCATCACGAAGTCATAGAGCACTCTCGTCCAGCTGGTGTGTTGCGGCATTGTATCATAAAATTCCTTGGCGATTCGCTTCACCTCCGGTAATCTGGACCCAGGCACAGCCGGAAAATCATGATGCTCGTTATGATAGCCCACATTGAAGGTGATCCAGTTCAATGGGCCGTAATATGAGTACGTCTCAAATCCCTTGGCAAACATATAGTGCTCTGATATAAAGTGACCCGCAACCGGATGCAGACCCATCGCCAGTATGGAACCTATCACCAGATAGGCCATCGCCTTCCAGCCAATGAAATAGACAACGGCAGCATTGAATGTCAGCTGGATAATTGTATTGATGATCTCCAGGCGTGTCGGTGGCTTCGGATTGATCACCAACGGACGGAATATGTAGAAGAATGGCTGCAGACAGACCCACAGGAACTTGCCAAAGGTCGTATCAAATAGTCGTGCCTCCAACAACGTGGGTATATCCGTATCAATTACTTCGTCGCCCTGGTAACTACAAATCAAGCAATCAAAAGTAGGAATTGGTTAGAAAAAATCGATTGACCGCAAATGAAAATTAATTTTAGACCGAATTACTTTTGGGAGAGTATTAATATCTTAAAATTTTAGCTTGAAAATCTTTATGAAACAACAATAGAACTGCAAGCATATTAACTTTATTCTCCTTATCAACTGAATTGGGACCATCAACAAGGTATTCGTGCAACTAATAGATTAGATATCTACACTTATCATTAGCACCTGCGACCCAGACACGCGTGAATAGAATGAGCTAGCTTTTATGTCTGGACATGTGACTCAATTGCAGGTAATCTATAATGGCAAGGTTAACGGATTTACAATCGAACCCAACACTACTGCCATATATCGCTAAAAATAGGGAACAAAACTTTTCGGGTATTTTGTTTGGATACTATTTAAAATGTTGCACTTAAAATATGATTAGAAATGGGGAAGAACTCCAAAAGGGGGCTTAACATTACTCAATCATGTTATGTTATGTAAACTGAAAATGTTTAGTTACAGAGCTGCTCAAGATGTTGACTGTTATGCTCTTAAGCTTGATAACTCAGCGAATATAGTAGATAAGGAAAAAAAAGTCTTTTCAAGTGTTAGATAGTGACATTAGAATCTCTTGTCTTGTTCCACTGAATCTTATTATTATAGAAATGAACATGAAAATGATCACAAAATTATCGATATCAGCACTACTGCAAGGATTCAAGGGTGCAGGGCCATAAATATAATAAAGAATCGCATTCTCACTATTTCTTGCGATTTATCAAGTGTTTGTTTTCCATGTCATTCTATTGGCATTCTAGGGGCACGCTGGACACCGCCTGCTAATAAATAAACACTCCACTGATAAGTCACCCAAGTATATGCGTGACTCAGTTGCGGGTCCAGAATTGGAAAAAAAAAATCAAATACAAATACGTAAAATTTCCATACATACAAGCAAATTTAACTATATACCGGCTACGTGACCAGTCTGCAGGTATATTAAATTACGTTTGTATTTCTTGATATGCATAAATAGGCTTATAAAGTTCTCAAGTAATCTTATCAAAAATTATTAAAACTAATGCCGATGGCACAACAAATGCATGGCGAAGCCCCTAAAATGTTTGTTATTTGTTATTGACTCACGTCTAGCGCAGTGGGTGCGAGTGAGAGAAAGACTACATTGTTTTATAACGGAAGTTTCATTTCAACGTTGTCTGGTTTGCGGTTTTACAAGTTGACAACATTGAGCTTATTGAAGTGACGACTGCCTTAGTGTTGTAAAGCGACTAAGATAAAATATGTAAATAGTATAGATAGGAGAGACGAGTGGAGTATGACAACTAATTGAGGATGAGCGTAATGACCGGTTTAGTGTTGCAAAACGGCAGCCCTGCCGGTCCAATAAGCAAATGAATTGTGTAAACATTGTGCGAGGGTCGTCGGTAAATGAGCGGTTTAATGACTACGCCCCGGCAACAGATACATGAACAAAGATTCAATTTGTTTTAATTCGTATGTAGATATTTTATCTCCATATGTGTGCGCAATTCTACATATATATAAACGAACACATATTATAAGCGGCCGGCACGTAGCGTTAACCGCGCATGTGTATAAAAGTATCTGCGATTGTGAATGTCTATGAGGACAATAACGTCATCAAATCAACAAGCCAAGCAGTCAGTCAATCAATTTGTCACACAGTCACTGTATTATTAACTTACCGATGATGTTCCAGATGATATTTTTTAAACGATATGCTCATAGGCAGTCCAATGGGCAAATTGCAAATGAAGCCCAAAATTCGATTGTGCATTGGACGGCTATGTCCGAAAGCTAAATTATGCGATATTTCGTGTACGGCCAACATGAGAGAATGATTGAGAATGCCGCCAAAGCAATAGGCAGCAAGCACAAGCCACATCCATGACAGGTCCTTGACAATGAACAGTGCCAGTATTTGGGTTAACACCATGGCGCCGGCAATCCATTTGAAGTTGGGATCATGTCCAAAGAGCTTCTTGATTTGCGGATATTTCTCGAGTATAATCTTGCGACGCGAGGCATGCGGTTCTTCCGTATAAACCCACTCGAAATCATTGCGAGACACTTTTTGACCCATTTTTATTTACTATGATTATTTATTTATTTAACACTTGGGCATTATCGGGAGTTTGATGAATAAATTAAAATTATTTAATTTTTTAATTGGTATATGCGCGACGGCGATGCGACATTGACAAAGTGAAAAACTTAAATGAAGCTGCACGCTAGCCGCAATATACAGGGCACCCACACAATGTTCAGTGCTGACTAATGACTGATGATTTCTAGGGCTGCATTAAATTAATCGATATCGAACTGCCTGCTGACATTGAAATTTGGCGCTGCCAACTTAGCTCGAGAAATTACGCAAAATGTACCACACCACTCAACTAAACAAATATACACGAGTTCAAATTCCCATTTTGTATATGATTGAAATTGGAACGCAATTCAAACACCACCTGATTTTTGTTCGCCATTTTTATACAATAATTTATAATTGTGTTCAGTAGTTTGTAGTACATTATGCAATTTAATTAATTCCATTAAAAATATGCTCAAAAGACTGTTGTAATAATATTCCGTTCTAGGCACCAAGCTGCTGCTGCTGCTGATTTTGTTGATGTTAATAGCGTGCTGATAATATGCTTGCAACTTCATCATGAAGAAGGGTATGCTAGGGTGCGTGGACTATGATGATGATACTCTTGCCACCAGGCTAACCACACTGATGATCAGCTGCTGCTACTGCTGCTGATGTTATTGTAGTTATTTATAGTTTCTGTGTGTTATATTTAAACATAAAATTGTGTACATATAATTTGTTTTTGTATTGTATATATTTTTATCAATAGTTCTAGAAAATGCTAAAACAATATTGTTGCTGTTGTTGCTGCTGCTCCCACAAAAATTGAATGATGTTAATTCGTTTTTGTTGCTTTTTCAGTTTTAGCGTTTAATATTAAAGACTTGGTTGTTGTTGCTTTTGTTGACGATGTTGATGTTACAGCAAGATGTTCTTCGCCGATTGATTTTAGTTGGTTGATATTAGATTAAATAGGAAGAGTTCAAGGCGCACCTCATCCAGCAGCGTGATGTTGTTTGGCTGAAGGGACTGTGTTGTTGGTTGCCGATATTGATGCCTTGTAGTTGTTGTTGTTGCTCCTTCTCCTGCTGTTATTGTTGTTTGAATAAATATTGAACGTGAATTTAGTTGTTGGTTGTTCTTATATATTTGCTTTTTAAATATGTTGCGTTGTTGTTAATTTTCACTCACTTTTTTCTTTGTTTTATTTGCTTGTAATTAATATTTTCTTTTTCTTAATTTTTTTTTTTGCTCAACAAAATTATTTAAATCAAATCGGCAATATTAGCAGGCATTTCCTCAATAGTAGTGTGGTAGAATTGTTCAATATCCTTAAGGATTCGTCGATCATCATCTGTGATGAAGTTGATCGCAACACCCTTACGACCAAAACGACCACCGCGACCGATTCTACAAGGGGAGGGGTTAAGCATTATATTAATAAAGAAAACATATCTCTCAGAATACCATAAGAGACTTACCTATGAATGTAGTTCTCGCGATTGGAGGGCAGATCGTAGTTGATGACCAACGACACCTGCTGCACATCAATACCACGCGCCAATAAATCAGTTGTAATCAGAACACGGGAAGAGCCCGAACGGAATTGTTTCATGATGACCTCACGGTCACGCTGCTCCATCTCACCGTGCATGGCCGACACGGTGAAGTTGTTGCTCGACATCTCTTGGGTCAGCTGGTCGACCTACACAGAAACACAAACCAGATACGATGTAGATCCATGATCAATGTTATATCTAGAAGCAGGAATCTTACCTTGCGACGGGTGTTGCAGAAGATAACCGACTGGGTAATGGACAGCGTATCGTAAAGATCGCACAATGTGCCCAACTTCCAGTTCTCCTGCTTCACATTGACGTAGAACTGCTTGATACCTTCAAGTGTCAACTCCTCCTTCTTGACCAGAATGCTAACTGGATCACGCATGAAGCAACGGCTGACCTCGAGCACATCTGGAGGCATAGTAGCAGACAGCAAGATAACCTGCACATCTGGTGGCAGCATCTTGAACACATCCTGGATTTGATCCTTGAAACCGCGAGACAACATCTCATCGGCCTCATCCAGCACGAAGAGCTTGATGCTCTGCGTACGCAGAACCTTGCGATTGATCATGTCATAGACACGACCAGGAGTACCAACCACCACATGGCAGCCAGATTCCAGGTTGCGGGCATCCTCGCGCACATTGGTGCCGCCAATACAGGCATGGGATTGCACCTTCATGTACTCACCAAGTGCCATCACCACACGCTGAATTTGGGTAGCCAACTCGCGAGTGGGTGCCAGGATCAGAGCCTGGCATTCGCGAATGGACGTATCGATTTGCTGAAGGATGGCAATCGAGAAGGTGGCAGTCTTGCCAGTACCTGTAAATGAATAAAAACAATTCCCATGAATATATGTTATGTGCGTGTGTATGTGTGTGTGTGTGTATGTATGCAGTTCATTAAGCCTTCAGAATATAATTAGCAAATGCTTTACGCTATGCTCTAGGAATTTCTAACCTGATGTGTTTGCTGGTTTCAAATTCCAGAGTGTTTTTATGATTCTTTCTACGAATTCATTTTTGCTATTCAATTTCAGGTTTAATTACATTTTCTCCTCATCTATTCGTTCTATTTTCTTTTCGCTTCTTCTTCTACATTTACGCGGTAAAACCGATCACAAAAAGTGGCGCGCAAGCGCGTTGACGCGCTCAGAGTAATGCACTCTACTCTCCCTCTCTCAGCGAGCAAAGCAAAGCCAGAGAGAATGAGAGAAAGAGTGAGATAGATGCGTGACTGTGAGAGCGTAAGTGAATACAAAAGCGGGCAGCTGAGTCACAGTTATCGTCACAATTCGCCGCTATGTTATTCCGACCTCCCCTCACCAATACTAAAGCAGCGGCAACAACAAATTTACACACTTTCTCAATTGAAGCGAAATTCTTTTCTTTTTTTTTTTTTTTTTTGTGCTTTGTATATAAATTATTACGAATTACTCACCGGACTGAGCCTGGGCAATGACATCGCGGCCCTTGACGCAAGGAATGATAGCGCGTTGCTGGATGGCCGATGGCTTCTCGAAACCGTAGCCATAGATGCCGCGCAGCAGCTCCTCTCTCAAATTCATCTCATCGAAGTTATCGTAAACCTCATGCCAGGTTGACTCGATGACGCCCTCAGGGTCCATGCCAGCGGGACCATCTTGAGGTATTTCAGTTCGATCATCCCTGAAAGAAAAAATAGAGAACACAAGAAAAAACAGTGTCAAAATGAAGTTAAATTAAACATTTTGCTTGCGACGCCTTTTTCTCATAAATTTTTTGTTGGTTATGGCGAATCTGCGCTTGGCAACTAAGTAAGACTGCAAAATGACGACGAAAGACGATGTCGGTGGCGGTGTTTAGCACTAGGGGCGGACGACGGGCGATGCAGCGGCACGAAAAATAAACACACTTACATTATCAACAATAAAAAATTGACTAGTTAAATTTGTATACTGAATTTCGACGGCTGTAGCACCGTTTAGTTAAACAATTTGTATGCTATTTGTATGTCAAAAATTTGGAATGAAAATTTTTTCTACAGAGTGCACACAAACGTGTTTGTTGTGCGTGCTGCTCTGCGGTATTTTCACGTATGCGAGCAAATGCCAGTGTGAGTTTTTAACGACCGCTAGGCGGCCTTTCGAGCGTCTCGTCATCGTAGACTCGTTGCGTGTGTGCGAAAGAGTGAAATATATGTCTGTCAATGTCAGTGGTTGCTGCTTCTGTATATCAACATATGGGTGGAAACAGTATCACACTACCTACATTTAACTGCAGTGTTGCATGTGCGTAGTAGCATGAAAATAGTAGTAGATTGTAGGCAAAAATACAAAAAGTAGTAGGAAAGTAGGTAGGCAGAAAATAGAAAATATAAGCCGACAGCCAAAAATTTAAGGCGTGTTGAGTTTCAACCACTTGCACATCGAGAGCGAGAGAGAGACAGAGGGAGAGAGCACACAATAACACAACCACCAAAATAATATGACATATTTCATGGAATTCCCCTTACTCGGGAAATTTTTAGAACACATAACATATGTGGATGAAGATTAGTAGTGCTGGCATTGAAGTGATATATATATATATATATATATATATATATATATATTATATATATAAATATGAACGTAGTCTTTGTCCATTTCAACGTCCAGTCAGCGGCCATGAGTCAAAGACGTGTGGCTGTATGTGTGTGTGCGAGAGCAAATTATTAAATTTTGCAATGATTTCATTTATGCTGACGATGTTAAATATCACTGCAAGGCAATAAACTTTGTTAACCTCGCATCAAATTCTTCGAATGTCTTATTTTCTTTGTTATTCATTGCAGCTGTCGTTCCCAAAAAAAAAAAGATGAAGCATTTGACCCAACGACCACACGCTCTCTCTCACACACACAACAACCACTTCGTTCTCTTTTGTCCGCTTTATTCTCTCCTTTCATTATTCCCTCTCTTTCTTACTGACATAGGCTGTCACTCGTGCCGCTACGTCCGCCGTCGTGTAAAAATTCTTTTCGTTCGATTTGTATTTCACTTTTTGGGTTATATTTTCAATGGAAATTTTCAGTATTATTGGTCACAGAAACGGTCGTAATTTCACCGGGAAATTACGGCAAACTGCTCTGTTAAGCCCACTTTCACATATTATAAATTTAATCGTTTATTAATACTAACATTTTCTGATTATTATTTGGCACTTTTTATACACGTGCTGCTGATTGTTAAAACCAAGCAAAAGAGGCTCCATCTTGCAAAACTTTTAGTGATGAAAGGGAAACATCGCTGGTATCGATATATGACTATCGACTTTAAGCCAATGCAGCTGCCCCACATTTTTATTATTCTTTTAGTGTCCGGCGCTTCTCACTTATTATAATTATTTTTACGAATTACTATATTATACAAAATATAAATAAAATATTACGCTTAGTTCGATATATTTGTGGATCCCAACTGAAATCGATGTTGAAACAATAAAAATATGGTATGTACATTACTCGCTTGGTTCAGTTTCCATGGAACTTATCGAAAACATTTTTTTATTTTAAATAAATTAAACTTTAATTTGATGTTCTGAGTTAATATAAATAATTTTAGAATGAGTGTATATCTCTTAAAATTAAGACTTTTAGACTATTTGTATCTTCTAAAATATATCGAATACACTGAATTGCATTTAAAAGTAATCGAAGTATTTGCTGAATGATATTGTAAAATTATCGATGATTAGGCCACCCCTGTAGTCAGTATAATTTCATCGCCGCAGCGTACAGCGTGTGAAAAAAGTGTGAGTTAGTTTTGACTCTTAAAAATCATTAATGTCTGATAAATTAAGAATATGCCCAAGTTTTAAATAATGCTTGTGCACTGAGAGGCTTAGGATAATATTTTGCTGCAATTGAAGAACTATTAAAAATTTTAAAGAAAATTCAAGCAAAGAAAAGTAAGGCCGACTCACTCATATATACACGCAAACACTCGCCGACGGCGTTGGCTGCGAGCATATGTATGTATGTATATGGGTGTGTGCATAAGTGTGCAAAAAAAAAAAGTGGAAAAAGTTCAGCAGCCGGTCGGTGTCTCGCCGCCTCATTGGAAAAAAATGACTTGTCAAAAATGGTTGTTGGCCTTAAGCTTTTTGATGCATTTTTTTCGTGGTGTGAGAGGAGTAGCCATTGCCATATAAAAATATATATTTATCAATACATATAGTTATTGTAGATATTAAATTTAAAGTCTATTTTTAATATATGATTGACCATCGTTGACTCGACCGGCCGTAAAAGCACTCAAACAGAAGGAAAAGGCCGATTCATAACACACACACACATGTTCATCGCAACAGTCGTGAGACTTGAGATGGTTGACTCATCGCCTGCTCTCACTCACTCATTTGCATTATACGGCCGGCGATTTGTAACTGCCATATAAGCCATTTCACTCGCACACACTCCAGCACTCGTAGTTTTTGGCATTGCACTCGTTGAGTGATTCGTCGTTTGTCGGGTGAGAGTAGCAGCGTCGGCGGTAGCTGTGAGTCACACGCTCTTTTAGCTGTGACTGTGAGTGGCTTTTGTGTCGGTTTTCCATGCTTTGGAGCCACCACACACAAATTTTTGCATTTAATCGTTTTTGTCATTCTGTGCAAGTCGGACGTGTTGGAGCTGATATTGCTGCGTGTACGGGCTACCTCTGCTGACAGTGTGTGTGTGTGTGTGCTATCTCTTTCTCTCTCGCTGGCTGTGTTAGTGTGTGTGAGTTTCTTAATACTGCAGCAAATTATTAAAAGAAAGTCCACACTTTGATTCTAAAGTAAAATTATCAAGGGCAAAACAAATACAAGCATAACGAAAATTTATGAATTCTTGTTAGATCAAACGTTAATTTCTTCAATTCTATTCTTTCTATCCTCTTTGCAGTTTAAGTAAGTTTCCTTAAACAAATTATATCGCTTTGCTAAATTGCTTGGTGGCGTGAAAGTGTACAACAAATAAATTAAAGAAACAAAATTATCAGAAAAGTAATCCGTGTGTGTAATACAACAAATAATATATATTTATTAGTTAACACAACCAACAACAAATACAACAAACTACAATCATGAGCTGGCAAGATTATGTTGATAATCAGCTTTTGGCCTCGCAGTGCGTTAACAAGGCGTGCATTGCTGGACACGATGGCAACATTTGGGCGCAGTCCAGTGGGTTTGAAGTAAGTACTACCTTTAACTATTCCAACTACTTCAACTAGTAACTGTTATTGACCTGACCGGTGGCAATGAATCCTTTTTTTTTTTTCGCAAGTTCAAGGGTGTGACCAACAAAAAAAATACAGTAGACACATATTCTATTCTCTTAAAGAGAGAAAGCGAGACAAAGAGTCTAATATCTCTCGCAAAGTAGTAATGTGATAGACCATCATTTATAAATTCTTTAATAGGCATCAATTACTATCATTGTCTATATTGATTAATTCCATTAAATTTCATATCGCATTTCATAATGTTTTATGAGAGCCTTTTTTTGTGCTAACACGAATTTTCCTTATATGTCCGCCATCATTGCTTTTATTTCATTTGATAAACCAACTCCCACCCCCAAATAGGTGAGCACCCCAGCATTCATTCAGTCTCGCGCTCTCGCGATACTTGCGCTCTCTTTTGTGCAATCGCTTGCGCACAGCTCATACTCTCTCTGTAGCTCTCTCTTCTACTGTTTTCTATTTCCCACTCATTCACGCGTATACACTAACTAAAAATTTGTGCTCAGATTCATTCGTATAATATTTCCAGGCGATAGAAACTTCAATTATAAAAATATTACTGATAAGAGACGTCTCTCTATATATGTACATACATAGCTAGTTGGTTATGTTTGTATGATTGTTGTAATTATTTATAGCTCAATTAGGCATTGGCAGGCAAATTAGTTAGCGCCGATAATGCAGCTGCCGTTTTGTTATCACAAACAAGAAAGTAATCAATTCAATTTAGCTGTGACTCACTTCTATTGAGACGATGTTTTGTTTAATGCGGATTAGTCACTCATCTGCCAAACTAAGAGTGATGATTCGTCACATCGAGTACAATTGCTCCAAAGGTGTTTGATTGCATTGCGTTTGTTTGTGTGAGTGAGTAAGTTGATCGGCTGCACAACATACGCTTTTCAACACTGATATCCCTTTATCCCCTAGTGTCTCACTTTGTTCTTATACAGCACAAACTGCGTTCGTTAACATAAAACGGAGAGAGTCAGTTTGTATGTGAGTGTATGAGAGACCGAATAAAAAAGAGAAAGAGAGAGAGAGAGAGAGTGTGTGTAAAGGAAGAGAGGTTTGTTTCTCGCCTATCAAATCGAACAACTACTAACCGGCCTTGTTTGCCTTTTATCAATTTACACATATACACACACACACACAGACACACATAAAAGGCACTTCACTCAATTCAATAGTTTGATGCTTATGTGTGTTGGCTTGGCTTATTATCTGTGTTTCCAATGCCGGCAAAAGTTGTTGTATTTTTTTTTATTTATCAAAGAAAAAGAAATACGCGTTCGTTTTGAGTAGATTGGAAATGAAATGAAACGAAAAGAAATGTATCTCGAAATACGGAACGACATTGCCGCGTCACCAGTGTCTACATTTTTTGTATTCGCGCCACGTTTTCGCATTTACTTCATATAGAAGAGAAGCATGAGTTTGTGTCAATGTATATGTGTATGTGTGTGTGCAACTTCCTGCTGCTGACTCCATCAAATATCGCCTAACCAAGTGCTTTATCCTTTGTTTGTGTGCCTGTGTTGCGCGCCCATTCCCATTCATGACACTTTTGTATTTCTCATTTCGGTAGGGTGGGGCCATGGCACTCCCTTGCTCTTTGTTAGTGGGTTTTCACTTAAAGAGAGTGTTGCCAGTTCAGCAGCGAATGGAGTAAACTTAATTTAATCAAAGTATATATCAATGTTTTAATGTTGAAATAATTATAAGTATTAATATAAGTAATACGGTGAGAAATGAAAAGTTATATAAAATGACTAGTACAAAGTATCGAGGTGGGTAAAAGTGATTTTTTTCGCTTCTCTTTTTTGATTTGTTTTGGTGTTTGCAATTCGACACACACAGTGCGTTGTACATCAACTCGAAAAATATCACTTTCATTTTGTGGCCTCCGTTTGAAGGTTTTCTTGCTGTTGTCGTTGTTATTATCGTATTTCCTTTTCGCTTCAATCTAAATCTATGTACCTCTATGTTCGTCTTCTGTCTGTCTGAGTTACCTATATTTTACCTGATTTTTTATTTCCATGAATCATCGAAATATATTTTTCGCTTTTTTTTTTTTTTTTTTTTTTGGCAAATTGAGTTATTTACTTGCTTTTGCTTTTTGCGTGCATCAGCTGCTGTATGTGGCATTGCCAGACCGTTTTTATTTTCTTTTTCTTTTCGACCTCAGATATCTGGTATGCTAGTCTCTCTATATGTGTGTATGTGTTGGCGAATTTTGAGCAACAAAAAAGTTCTTGACTCGCTTATCAATAACGTCTTTTTTTGCGTATTACACTTTGGGTTTGAAATTCGCAAAATGCACAGACATACACAAATGTGGAAATGTGTCGACTGGGCTGTAAAAACCGGCTTTATAAGGCGAAAAATGTGTGTTGATTTCTTGCTTTAAATGGGTAGACTAAAACATTGCGAAATAAGCTATCTTTTTTTTTAGGACTTTTCAAATTGCAATTAAACTATTTATATTTGGCTAGACATGCAACTTGTGTCGTTCGCAATTCGTTAATGTATGTAAATAATTTCAGCCTATTGCTTTAATTAATTGAGTGTTTTTTTTTTATTAATTCATTTAACATTTTTGGCATAGCTTTAGAATAGCTTTGTTCGCAAAAAAACCGGCTTTCTACATAGCGTGCTATTGCTCTCACCGTCCGTCTCTTCTTCTTCTCACTCTCTCAAGTACACTCACTCAAACACATCTGCACTCTCCATATTCGCACACTCATTCGAAACTTTTTACACTCAACTTGGAAACTTCTCGAACATTGTATATTTTATGTGGCGCAGGCTCTCAGTTCTTTTTCTTACTCTCTTGTCAGTATGCTATCATTAACATATTTGGCGCATGTGCCGCTGTTGCTGCTGCTGGCGACTAAACAAATGACTAACAATTAATCATAGTTATTAAAATCTATTAATTAATTTAACTAAAGTCTCCTGCTGCTTGGCAACAGACTCACTACGAAGAAAAGATTCAGATATGAGTTTCATGTGTCCTGCGAAATGTAACTGGCACAGGATTGCGTGGGGGTAAGACTACGGTCACACTACTCTTTGTGCAAGTGTTGGCAAACTTGTTTTTATAATTGCAACAACAAAATCAGTGGTGGTCAGCCAACCACCTCCGTCGCTCCTTTGCTGATGACAACAATATTGTTGTTGCTTTGCAAGGGTGTCGCGTTCTTTTGTTAATGAGATGGCGGCAGATGTCGTCGACTTCGACGTCGACGTCGTTCTCAGTCTCGGCGTCATCGCCATCAGTTTATGGGTGGTGGTGAATGTATGTTGTTGGTGTTCAGTCGCCCTGTCTCTTCTCTTGGTTGGTGGTGGTGGCTTTCATATATATTTTTGCTTACCTCTCTGTCTCTATATCATCTGGGTGGGTGTGTTTGTTTGTGTGGGTT
This sequence comes from Drosophila quadrilineata, assembly GCA_018150725.1. Taxonomy (NCBI): domain Eukaryota; kingdom Metazoa; phylum Arthropoda; class Insecta; order Diptera; family Drosophilidae; genus Drosophila; species Drosophila quadrilineata. Next base: position 7,480,976 of record JAECWN010000452.1, on the reverse strand, counting down.
GTTTGCCGATTACAACAAATATTAATACTGTGAGAGACTACAAAGTCGTCGTCGTCGCTGTTGTCGCTGTCTCGTTGGTTCTTTGTAAGGATACAACGCATACAAATTGTAAACTTAAATATGCACGCACGTCCGTCTACGCAGGACGCATAAATTCATAAAATTTATTGCACGCGTGCGTGACTCAACACTGGTCATTTTGCGGCACACTCCTATGCTATTCAGTAAACATATTATTTATTTTGTTTTATCTTCAGTAGATATTAATACGTATTTTCGTTGTTGCCTATTTGCAGGTAACAAAGGAGGAGCTGGCTAAATTGATTAGCGGCTTTGATCAGCAGGACCTGCTCACCAGCAACGGTGTGACATTAGCCGGCCAACGGTACATTTACCTCTCAGGCACAGATCGCGTCGTTCGCGCAAAATTGGGCAGGAGCGGCGTGCACTGCATGAAGACGACACAAGGTGAGTACAAAAGTGACGAGAATAGAAAAATCTACACAAATATCGATAGCAGTAAGAGGTGATGATTATTTTTAACTATCGATAGCGTCTAGCGATAATATTCTCTTGGAATCACTTTAAATTATTCTTTGTGCATAAGAAACAAAGGAATGAATTTTTCGCTATCAATTTGAGTAATTTTTTTTGGGGGTACATTATCAATGTCTGGGAAGGTGCAAAGAATTTAATCCACAGATAAGTGTGGTGACTTTTCCAGTAGCCCCCAGCTATAACATTGCTGCGTTAAGTGAACGCCCTACCAAATATTGGCAATTCCTATATTTTGGTATTTTTCGGTATTTTTAAAAGTATTTTCTGTAATTGATACGCAAATTGCAAGTGCGATGGAGGGAGAGGGACTGTTGGATAGTGGCTCATTAAACAGCAAGAGCAACAGAGCCAAACATATTATGCCTAATTTGTTGCATTTAACGCGCTTTTACAGTTTTCGCCACGTAACAGCAAAAGCAGCAAAAGCGGCAGCAGCGGCAACGAGCTGTAAATGATGGGCAATTATTATGTGCTGCTCCATTTTTCCGGTCAACGGGCAGACAAGACTAGGAGGTTAGCCCCAGCAACAGACATCACATTTTCATTCATTTTGCTTTTCTCCTTCTCTGCTTGGCACCTTGTGCCTAAAATGTTGTGTGTAAAAATCTTGAAAGCAGCTGTCGTCAGTCTAACAATACAAATAAATATTTGCACTCACATACGCACACACACTCGTATGTTTGTGTTTGAGAGTGTGTGTGTGTGTGTGTGCATATGCCATGAAACTAAATTTGTTTTTGTAGCTTGTTTGTCGACTCGTCGCAACACTATCGCCGCTCGCCGCTGTCGCCGTTGCCGTCTTCCATATTTGTCTAGTTTTTTTTTTGTGCGGCAACTGTTGCTCTGCCGTCATCGCTGCCCGCTGCAGCAGCCGCAGAGCTCAAGGTTATTGCCATAATCCATTTCAAGTGCAAATGTTGCACAGAGAATAAGCCGCAAAAGCGGGCTATGGCAACAGCAGCATAAATGGAAATAGGCAAGAAAATGGCAAACTGGTCTGTCCCGCTCTGGCCAAGTAGTTTTGTGTGTATGCGTGTGCCTGGAGTGAGTGCGTGAGTGTGTATATCGGGACATGGGCGCCTGAGATTAGTTTCTCTCTCATACTCATACACACACACATACACACTTTCTGTCGATGGTCTCTCTTTGCTTTGTCTTTATTTGGTATTAAACTTAAGCTTTTGAGGCTGCCACTTGGCAAACAGCTGATCGATCATACACATACATATGTGTACATACATACGTGCAGGGGTACGCACACATTGATTAAGTTACCAGGTTGTGTTTTATTTACCACAATTTACACGCTGCTCAAATGGCCGATGTGGGTAAAGCGACCATCGCCGCCGCTTAACATTGTGTGACAATTAAAATGTAAACTAAAATATCAATGTCATTGTTAGTTGCTTAGTTTAATACGCTTGAAATGTGTTTAGGCATGCGGCATTATCCAAGTGTTTAAATTGCTCGTAATTGAATATAATAAATGTCTAATGAAATATTATCCATATTGCGCTCTCTCTCTCCGATAGTATTATCTATCGCAAAAACACTCGCGATTATCGATTAGCAGAAGAATCCTCTCTCATTTCATTCGCATAACCATCGCTGCTCGTTGCTCTCATTGTACGTGGGTGGGCAGCCTGTTGAAACAGGCGCTACAAGTGTGCATGTAGGTTTATCTCGCTCACTCGCATTGCGGACAATACACGCCAGGCATTTTGGTTTATTGACCCCTTGTTAATAATTCAGTTGACTTTGATATGACTTGATTTAATTTGCCTTACGCCGGTTCAATCAATGGGGTTGCCAACAACAATTTTCTACTCATTTGATTAATGCATTAAAGCCGCTACAATGTTGAAAAGGAGCCACTTGACTTGGCTTCTCTTGTCATTCTCTCATCCGCTCAATATTTCAATAAGTCAGTATTTTAATGTAACATCAGCATGCTGCGTTCGGCAGAGTAACAGACTTGTCATTCAATTTGGTAGCCGGTCTGTCCGGTTTTCACCTGAGAGTAGCGTTTCCCTCTCTCTTCGCCACCACCTTTCATTTGCTCAGTGGTCTCTCTTTTGCTATCCCTCTTAATGTCTGTCTGCTGTTATTCTTTGTAGCTCAGTTTATTGAGCGTTTTATTCATAATTTGCCTGCTGATGATGATGATGTTGTGTAAAATACAGTTAGTTCTTGTTTCTCTTCATCTGCTTTGCTTTCTCTACATATTCGTTTCGTCTATGTTGTATTGTCAACCGGATAAGCGGCTCAAGAAGATTTGTCTACTTGTGTGTGTGTGTGTGCTTCAGTATCTGTGTAATTGCTGTTTGTATATGTGTTGAAATAACTAAAGAGATTTCTACAGAAGATTACAACCAAGCAACTAGAAGATGACGACGAATGTTATTGTTAAATGAAAATAATCGAATCAATCGTTAGTAATTACATTTTATTTATTTATTCTGTATTTTGCAGCCGTCATCGTTTCCATCTATGAGGATCCTGTACAGCCCCAGCAGGCCGCATCCGTTGTGGAGAAACTTGGAGATTATCTGATCACTTGCGGGTACTAGAAAATAAAAATCAACACACAACACCATCAACAACAACAACAACAACAACAACTACCAACACACCAACAACACAGCAACAAATTCGATAAGAAACCGTAAATGAACTATATAACTAAACAAAAAAAAAAAGTAATATTAATATTTAAATTTATGAAAAATGCCAAGAATAATTTGAGGAGGTCACTTTGGGCTAACATATTGGTAGATTTCATTGTCAAGCCGTTAATATGAAAGAAGAAGAAATTGTCCCAATGCCTACCATAAAAATTATATAAAATTCTGCATTATTATATTTAAACATCTTTGGTTCATACGATAAAAATAATAATAATAAAAAACCAACAAAAAAAACAAAAAACGAAATTATAAAAATTACATTTGAGAGTATTTTGTGAGAGAACAAAATTACAAATTGAACAAGAACAACAACAACGCAAAGCAACGCAGGCAATTTTTGAACACTTTTTTTGTACAGCAATATATAGATGCATATACTATACAATGATCTGATCTATATACACACACGGTTCGTGAGAGATAGAGAGGGTGTTAAAGGAAAATGGGGGAGGTGAGTGAGAAATAGTGATGAGTCAGTAAATTCAGCGAAATACATACAAATACACAGGAGAAATACCAACCAATATAAATTTATATATTTATATATGTAAACTATTTGGAGAACCATGAAGCTCTATTTTTATGTGGCTGAGCAGATGCACAGACGAAAAACAAAAACAAAAAGAAAACATACAACTCAGAGAGTCAGATAGAGAGAACTAGCCACTGTATTAACACTTTTTATACAAAAGAACTTTGAGAAATGTGTAAGATTAAACGATAAACAGAGAACTACAACAGCCTTTTAGCCATATACGAAATAAGCTCATCGGGTTAGATAAACAGAATTCAAATAATAACCGATAACACCAACACACGCACACATATTCCGTTTTCCAACCGTCTCATCTAGCCATACAATTATAGGTACATTACATACATACACATGCATATTAACATACATACATACATCATAAATATTCTTGGACTTTTGCGCCATTTGCTCTCTGTATGCGCTTTTCATGTTTGTAATTTTGCTATATTCATAAAAGATAAAAACAAAATAAATAAATACAAAAAAAGACCTAAAACTTAAGCAGTGCTATACCACATATTTATAGATAAACGGCAAATACATACATATGTAATTTGAACGCTGTGCAACACTTGTCCGTCTCCTGCCAGCCTGCTGTGTTGTGTGAGTGCGTTTTCAGGAACATTCTTTGCTGAATCAACAACAAATTCGGCAATAAGTTGCCATCTACACATACACACGTACATACATTTACATTAACATGACAAACAACGCGTAATGCATGCATGCGATTAAAACAAAATTACGAAAAAGATGAATTAAAATCTAATATACATACAAGAAATTCTAACTACTTACTTCAAATCGTACATAAATAAATGGCTTTTTATGTTAGTTAATCAAAAGTCCCATCATATTTTTCTCGATAAATTTTTTCCCCACAAACATTTTACGTACAAGCGGCAAACAAGCAAAAAAGAGATAAAGCTAAATTCATGACAAGAATGAATGCATAAATATTGAATATAATATAAATTAAAAGAAGAAATGAGAAACATATATAATACGATACTTTAATACTATTGAAATAAAAAAACAGAGCGTGGAAAAAATTCAGCTCATAAAAATAAAATATGTAAAGTGTTGTTCTTTCATTTATAATTATCATTATCACGGGCGTTGCCACAGGTCGTTTCTATTGTTGCATTGTGTATGTGTGTGTCTCCAATACTTTGAAGCTGGACATTCGATAGATCAATGAACTCTGTTATCGATTATGGTGCCGTATCGTTAGCGCTTTAAGGCTTGAAATGCCTTTCGTTCAACATCTAAGAAATTCTATGCGTTTCTTGTTAATTATTTTAAGAGGCATGGTTGTTCTTTCTAGGAAAACGCGTTTACCAATTTCGTTCTAGGCAAATTGCCAACATGTTTTTATCTAGCCGCATTCATATTCGGCTGTATGACGCAAGTGCGCAATTATTTCATAAATAACGTATGCATGTGTGTGGCATACATATATACACACATACATGTGTACATACATATGTATGTATATAGATAAATTCATAAGTATTCGTATTGAAATTCTTATTTGTTGGCCTCCACGTCTTTTTTGCAGCTGCTTTTCTTTCAGCATTTGTCATTTTCGGCACATCTTTCAGCATCGCCGCCAACATTGACCCGAATAATACGCATTCTTACGGCCCAAAAACAAATTATTCAAAGTTCTCGTACATTTTTGGTTATATTCCGCAGCAAACTCTTACATACATACATATATATTTTTATGTATGTTTGTCCGGGTATTTTACAAATTCAGTTGTGTGCTCCCAACTTTCGCTTTTAAATGAATTTCATTTTATATTTGTTTTTTTTTTTTCATTTGGAGAAAATCAGCATCAGTCTGGGAGCGTGGCTTTTATCGGTTGCACAATTAATCACACAATATTATTTTTATTATTGTTGTTATTGACGAAACTTGCCTTTTGTAACGCTTCCTCTTCGCTCAGCGTCTGTCCATCATCAATTTGTGGCTCGTGTTGGTTTTTTTTTTTTTTAGCTCTAACGGCAAAATTTAAATTGTTTGGCTGGCGGGGCAAAGGCAGTTAGAAATCAACACAAATCTACACATTAATTCATTTAATAAAATATGCAAATTTTCCTAAAGCACATGTAATTTTTTACGATTTTGATATATCAATAAAAATAGGCTATGTCGTAGCCCCATGGGTTGGCCAGTTTTCTGGCCTTGCATTTTTATGGAATTTGCAATTCAAATTTGATTTGAACCAGGGCTGAATAAGTGCATTTCTCTTACACGATGTCGATTTCAATTGGCATCTTGCAATCGAATGTTAATCGATATATTGGCGGGAGAAGCCGACAAAAGTTATTAACGTGCTTCTAATACCCTGTTTTCGTAGCGATATTGTTGATTTACATCGTTTGTTAGTTATCAAATTTATTAAACATTGTTCGGTACTGATACTATAACATATAACACATATAATTTGGACAAGTGATAGGTCTGTCAAGTCAGAATCCACTTTGCCCCTGCATTCGCAGTAGTTGCTCAATAGCAATCCAAAAGCATATGTTCCATGGTCCAATACGCAGCCAGCAGGGCATAAATCCCTTGTATATGGCCATGATACCTTCATCTCTGGTCAGTTTGATGAAACAGTCCAATGCATTCTTATAGTGCATGCCCTGACCCTTTTCATTGAGGGGCTGATTCATGATTCGCGACTTGACCACATCGGCGGGCGTGCTCAAAATGGTGGCTGCAAAGCCGGAGGATACCGATGCCAAGAACTGAATAACCCGACCATCTTCCATGCCTAAAGTGTACATTAGTTTTCTCTTGCTCAGATCATAACAGGCTACGTCGCCTTTGGGTGGGTGGATGAAATTAGATTCCAGTGATCGACAACTAAACTAGAACTAGAAGCTTACCCATTGTCAGTAACATTGCACGTAGGCAACTTGGACCCACACCCTTCCACAAGCTCTTGAGTCCCCCGGTGCTGTACGAGAACTCCAAAGCCTGCAACACATTCTTCACACGCATCGGATAACCCATGGCTCGTCGTCTGCCCTCCACTTGCATGCGAATTTTAGCTACGTCCAATGGATTCGCAATTGCCTGTGCTGCGCATCCCGCCAGGCTGCTGGCCAGAAATCCGCGACTGACCGTCAATACCTGATCACCATGCTTGTCCACATAGATCAGTTTGCGGCGTAAGTAATCATAGAATACTACCCGAGGTCCATTAAAGGCCAAATTTCTGAGAATCATGGCAGTAAGACCGGCATAGAGTCCGCTTATGCCCTCCTGCTTTGCCATGCCCAGAAGTGTTTTCATCATGCCTTGATAGGGCATCTTTCTGCCAGCCTTCTCAGCCGCCTCTCCCTGCAGATGTAACCTTGTCTTGGTCACATCCAAGGGAAATGTGAACATTTCCGCAAAGGATGCGCTCAGGAAGGTATTTATGTAGACTAAGAACGGTCCACTATGTTTCACGTGTTGCATTTCCCTCGTAAATGATCTAGGATAATCCCTGGCTAAATCTTTGTCCATAACGAATTGTTTTCTGGCAAAAAAAGGACACTTACAATTTTATTTACACTTTAAAACATGCTAATTCTATTGTAATATCAAAAGTTTAGGTCATAACTTGACTAGAATTCAAAAGCCCGATTGACCTTTTTATATACGTTATTTCGTTGAAGATACGATGAAGATTTTGCAGATATTTACTAAAATCCTTTGTCCCCACGAAAATATCGAATATTCTCAAAAGTTGTCCAGAATACCATAGCCCAGGGACCGGCACGTAGCCAAAATGGTATCAGGCCCTTATACATGGCCAAGAAACCCTCGCCACGGACCAGTTTGATGAAGCAATCAAATGAGTTCTTATAATGGAGACCGCGACCGCTTTCATCTGTCGGTTGGTTCATGACTCGCGACTTGACCACATCCACGGGTGTGCTTAAAATAGCACCCATTAGGCCAGCCGTCATTGCAGCAATGAACTGAATCCATCGATTATCCTGCGAGTTCGAGAACTTCATCAGATTGCGCTTAGTTTGATCATAACAACTGACATCGCCTGAAAATAGAATAAGGAACCTCTTCCTAGTTTATAAATATGTATTAGTATAACTATACATACCTAGTGTTACTAGCGCAGCTCTGGCGCAATTTGGTCCAACACCTTTCCATAACCCTCTTATACCTCCGGCGGTATATATAACTTTCACGGCCTGTAATATATTGGTTACCCGAGGTGGTTCTCCCAGCAAACGTCGCTTGCCCTCCATTTGCATTTGAACCTTGATCAGATCCGTTGGCGATGAGACCAAGTTCGCACCTCCTCCCGCAACCATGCCACAGGCTGCACCTCGTAAAAATGTTAGGGTCGGGCGGCCATTCTCGTCGATGATCATTAGTTCTTGTCGCATATTTTCGTATATTGTCATCTTAAGACCTGTGAACACAAAATGCCGCAGAAACATTGCCGATACGCCTCCATATAGGTTTCGTATACCCTCCTCACGGATTATTCCAATTCCGGTCGCAATCATTCCCCTATGTTGGATTGAAGTGTGAGTTTGACTAGCGATTTCGCCCTGAATATGAAGACGCGTCTTGCAAACATCGAAGGGATAACCCACAGATTCGGCACAACAAGCGGAAACAAACGATGTTAAGTAAAGTTCAATGAAGGGAGTTTTTGCGCCAGACAATAGATAAGGTTTCAAGTTTCTACCATTTGAATCATCCATACTCAAGAAATTTGTATTTACAGTCTGTTTTAACTAAGATTTATATGAATTCTGTATTGACATATGTATTTAAAAATATTTAAGTTGAATAATTTAAGATAAATCATAACTCATATTTCTAAGCCATCTGTATTACATTCTTATTCTTAAATTCGTGGATAATCTCGAACTTAGTAAGCAGTTTCGCCCCGAAATCTTCGAATTTGCTCGAATGTGGTCCAGAAAACTAGTGTCCAGGGTCCTACACGTAACCAGTATGGTATGAAGCCTTTGTAAAGGGCAAAGAACCCCTCTTGACGGTATAACTTCCCCAAGCAGTCTATGGCTCCCTTATAATGCAGACCTCGACCATTATGATCCACTGGTTGATTCATAACACGCGACTTGACCACATCTGCGGGTGTGCTGAGCACCGCACTTGTGAACCCCGCAATCATTGCCCCCAAGAACTGGACGAAGCGATTATCTTCCCAACCCGTCAGTTTCATAATTTTCCTCTTGCTGAGATCGTACACACCGACGTCACCTATTTATAAGAAGTGAATATGTTTTGTTAGAATGCCCATAGGTTATAGATTACAGAAACCTTCCTAACTTTGACATATGAAAACTTTGAGAAAATTAATTTTAACAAAATCAATGGAATTCTGGTATCACCATAAATATTGCCAGAATAGTAAAAAAGAATTAAATCTCGACATATTCTATATATCGCAATCCATAATTTTTTTGTATAGCCGTAACTTAGTTAAAAATCAACCGATTTTTGAAATTTTTGCAGTTTTGTCAATGGTTTTGATAACAAAAATTTATTCATGGTGTCAATTTTAAATTTTCACCTATTTTTGGCCATTTTTGCATACTAACCCCTTGTAAAAATGTAAAAAAAAATAAAAATGTTTGTTTTGGAATTTTTTGTGCCCAATCGATTTCAGGTATCAAAATAAGTATAAAATTTCTTACCGAAGTAAATTTGGAGCAACATTTTGGAAAATATGATCCAAATTCACTCAAAATCATCTTTTTATATATGAAGGTTTTTTTCGTGTCTTTAAACTATCATAACTTCGTTAAATTTTATCCGATTTATATTATTTTTCGCTAATCCATTTCTGGCATCCTAATAAGTAAAAAACACTTTACAGAAGTAGATTCGGATAAATATTTTAGGAAATATAGCTAAAAGACCGAAGATATCTTCTCGAAATAGGCCGTTTTCAAAAAAGTGTCTTTTTCTAATCTTTAAGCAGCCGTAACTTCGTCAAAAATCAACCGATTTTTGAAATTTTTGCAGTTTTGTCAATGGTATTGATAATAGTTTGAATCTGTAACCAAAATTTATTCATGGTCTCAATTTTAAATTTTCACCTATTTTTGGCCATTTTTGCACACTAACCCCTTGTAAAAATGTGAAAAAAATAAAAATGTTGGTTTTGGAATTTTTTGTGCCCAATCGATTTCAGGTATCAAAATAAGTATAAAATTTCTTACCGAAGTAAATTTGGAGCAACATTTTGGAAAATATGACCCAAATTCACTCAAAATCATCTTTTTATATATGAAGGTTTTTTTCGTGTCTTTAAACTATCATAACTTCGTTAAATTTTATCCGATTTATATTATTTTTCGCTAATCCATTTCTGGCATCCTAATAAGTAAAAAACACTTTACAGAAGTAGATTCGAATAAATATTTTAGGAAATATAGCTAAAAGACCGAAGATATCTTCTCGAAATAGGCCGTTTTCAAAAAAGTGTCTTTTTCTAATCTTTAAGCAGCCGTAACTTCGTCAAAAATCAACCGATTTTTGAAATTTTTGCAGTTTTGTCAATGATATTGATAATAGTTTGAATCTGTAACCAAAATTTATTCATGGTCTCAATTTTAAATTTTCACCTATTTTTGGCCATTTTTGCACACTAACCCCTTGTAAAAATGTGAAAAAAATAAAAATGTTTGTTTTGGAATTTTTTGTGCCCAATCGATTTCAGGTATCAAAATAAGTATAAAATTTCTTACCGAAGTAAATTTGGAGCAACATTTTGGAAAATATGACCCAAATTCACTCAAAATCATCTTTTTATATATGAAGGTTTTTTTTGTGTTTTTTATCTATCACAGCTTCGTTAATTTTTATCCGATTTATATTATTTTTCGCTAATCCATTTCTGACATCCTAATAAGTACATCCTAAGAAGTAGATTCGAATAAATATTTTAGGAAATGTAGCTAAAATACCGAAGATATATCCTCCAAATAGGCCGTTTTCAAAAATAAGGGCTACTTCCAATATTTGAACAGCCGTAACTTTAACAAAAATCAACCGATTTTTGAAATTTTTGCTGTTTCCCACAGTTGCTTTAAATTCATATTCATGTTCTAAACTTAAAACAATCATTACTTACCTAGTGTCACTAACGCTGCACGTGTGGCGTTGATAAAGGTGCCTTTCCAGAGGGCACGAATACCACCAACATTGTAGATCGTGACTAGGGCATGCAATATACTATGGATTCGTACGGGTTCACCCCTTAAAACACGCTTCCCATCCATTTGCATTTGAATCTTTATCAGATCCACTGGTGAGGTTATGAAGTTGCCCAATGCTCCCGCTGTCATACCACATATGGCACCTCGAATCAGAGGAAAATGTGAGACACCATTCTCATCCACAGTTATCATCGCTTCTCGCATTTGATCATAGATATACATCTTCAGGGCGGAATATGTGCAATGTCTGAGCACCATAGCTGAGACTCCTCCGTACAGTTTAAAGAAACCCTCCTCTTTTATAATACCCAAGGCAGTCCGCAACATGCCTCGGTGTTCCACGTGGTGGTGACTTTTACTGGCGATCTCTCCCTGAATATGCATTCGTGTCTTACACAAGTCGAAAGGATACGCAATGATCTCTCCGGTGTTAGCTGCTATCATGGTTGCAAAATATAACTCAAGAAATGGAGTTTTAGTGTTTGTGGACACAAAGGACTTGGGTATTATTGGGCTTTTGATAACCATGGTGAAGAATTTGGATTGGATCTCTTTCAGGGATCAAATTATGGTACAAAAATTTGGAAGAAAGTGGCCGAAATCGATTGTATTTTTTTAAAAACAAATTTATAACATAATTTTGATAATTCTGTAACGATCTTAACGGCAAAGCCTATTGGAGTTTGTCATCATTAAATATTTTCTTGTGACTTCTGAAATGTGGAGGGCTCTTAAAGTGTTCTAATGGGTTCTTATACGAAGCGATCCTCAATCGTGGGTCTCATAGCTCTTATCTTAATGGCTATCCTGTTTTAGAATTATGTATGCAAGTTTTCTGAAGAGCTTTAACGGTATTTAGAATCAATGTTTAAAACGACTTCTAGGAGCTGCATAGGGACTGTTATCGCATACACACTGACCTAAAAAAACACGAAAGAAATACCCATGCGATAAGGTAGATACCGCAAATTAACGCAAGAAGAGCGCGTTAACGATGACGATGACGCGAGTTGCACGCTAGAGCAACCGCGCCCAAAAAGCAGTGCGAGTATTCGACGGTGGACAGGGGTGTATACATATATAAACTGCTTATTGATGATGATAATACTGATGATAATGATGATGATAATGCTAGTTATTATTTCGATGTGTGAGTGTGTGTGTATACATACATACAAACATGGCAACACATGTTAGACTGACATGAAGCGGCCACGCAGGCTACCCTCGCACTGTCGGTCATGGGTGTGGTGCCTGTGCAACGAGTGCGAGGGTGAGAAGACCAAAGCTTACCCTACTACAGTCGCTTTGTCTATGCCGGCCGCCAAGTGCAAAAAGCGTGAGTGTGAGTGAGTGAGTAAGTGGCGCTGTCAGTCAGTGAGCGGAGCAGCAGCTAACTACAGCTACAGCTACAACTACAACGATGACAAGGCACGCGCCCATACCTGACATACACACATACACACGCACATATTACACGGTTATTATATTATGCGAAACTGGCATTTCCTTCCTTCCTAACTTCGCTGCTCTCACTTACTTACACCCCCCATCATTCTCATTAAACGTCTCTCGCTCGCGCGCTCTTTCTCTCTGTTGTTCCCATCTCAAGAGTGTTTAGCACTCTTGTTAAATGAAAGCGACGTTTTGCGGTTGGAATAAGTGGAGGGAATAGGGCGAATAGGAATAGACAAGCCGACAGATGGGCAGATAGTTAATTTGAAATTCGCGGCACACGCAAAACACATAACATACGAGTGCATGTCTACTTATATCTATATATCTATTTATTATTGTATAGTTTTTGGCTAATTGTTTTGGGCTGCCTTGCTGGTACAGGTCAGTTTATGTATAGAGCTTTCTGGCGTAATCTAATACTTTGTGACCAAGTGACCGACTAGTCTCCATTACATCAACATCATACATTATACATATTCTCAGCTACATACATAAATGTGAATATATAATTCTACAAACTTATATCATGTTGGATCACATTACACGTGGTATATTTGCAAATTTCTGCTGATTTTCCTATTTTGTTGGCAATTTGAGAGTTTGTTGAACTGCAAGTATCGAAAAAGTTGCACAGATCAGCTAGAAAACCATAATGAAATATTGAAAATATATGGCATTATGTAATTTTAGATACTCTACTTAATAAAATAGTAAAAATATTACCCATTGTATAATTTAAGGAATATATTTCTCTGAATCCTACAGATAGGAGCATCATCTTAATATGAAGTATCGAATTTTTAATAAAAAAACCCATTTTGGGTTACAAAGAAATCGTTTATAATAACAAATCGTATTCAGTATCGTTAAACGACTTTATCAAATTAAGAGACTGTTTGTTGTAAAGAGTATTCAGTGCATATTGAACCCTGTGACTGCAGGTACTTTCAAATTGGATAGTTGCAATGGTTTTTATTCCGTTTTATGATTTTCGAGTGAAATAAACTCCGGTTACCGGTGCCGTATCGAAGGAAAATCCGTAAGAGCAGCAGCTTTGAGCTGGGGATTGCAACAGATTCCATAGAATTAGCTGGGTGAGTCGTGGGAGATTTGTGGCTCCATACAGGAAGCAAAAGTCCAACAGCAAACTGAGATCAATTGTCAAACTTCCAGAGTATATAAGCATCGGAGGTAGTTGCATCGGAAGTCAGTTAACGGAAACGATGGTCAAGTATCCACATCATCGTCGCCATCATAATTTGCTGCTGCTGCTCCTACTCTGCCCGCTGGCAATGGGTATGTGTCAGCAGGAGCAAGCCTTGATCAACCCGCAGTTGGATGCTCTGCATCGTAATAAGCGTGCTTTGACCACGATTTGTGTGGAGATTCAACCGAATGGACCGCAACATGAACCGTATTTTATGTGTAAGGGTGCCGATTTCACAAACGCTGCTGCTCCAGCTCAGCAGCTGTCCGATCCGCAGTCCGTATATAACCATCAGCCACCGACTGGAGTTCAAGCGCCGTTTCCATCATTTCCCAGCTATGGAGCTGGGTTTTTTCCAGCCCCACCCGCCTCCCCATCGCACTCACCAGCGACGACAACGACGCCAGTTGAATCCCATGGAGCTCAGTACGGACCCCCTGCTGCTGCCTTGGCAGCTTCGCCTCCTCCGCAACCATATGGCCTATCAGCAGTATCTTACCCAGTTGCAGGCGGCCCAGGATCAGCTCCACACGGAACTGCAGCAGGCCCAGGCCCAGCGGCCCCGCCCCTTCCATATGCTGATGCAGGGCCTAAGAGCCCGCCGCCAACTGTTTATGCAGCGCCAATGCATCAATCGCAGCCTCAACAAAGCCAAGCGCGCCATGCGGGGAATCTCAATGAGGCTGCCATAGATAGTCGTCATCGTGCCGCCTTGGATGATAGTGTGTTGGCTATGCCCGATGTGGGATTTCGACCCGAGGAACTTAACGCTCAATACAGGCGACCCACTAATGAGCAACTCTTGGGCACAGCAGCTGCACCAACGCCGTTCTCCGATGATCCCATAATGAACATATTCTATTCCAGTCTTCGACCGGAGCCTCCACAGTTGGGACAGGCTGCTTCCACACAACAATCAACCCCAACGGAACCTATGGAGGTGCAGGCTTATTCTCCATCCCCCTATGCACCACCAGCAGCGGCACAACAACAACAACCACAACCCTCAGCCCAAACTGCTCCAACCGAGTATAATGTGTATCCTCAGCCAAGTTCCGGTTGCAATTCCTGCAATCGGCCATGTCCAAGTGCAGCTGATACATGTCCCAGCTATCAGCCAGTTATCATAGCGATGCCCTGCTTTGGTCACCAGCAACCCACACATTACCTTGCCGTTCCTGGCAACCCCGCTCTGCAATCCTCTACTGCTCTGCCGCGTGAATCTATGTTGGGAAGTCCCTATGGAGCGCCCTATGGCATGGCCCCTCAGGTTGGAGCTCCCTTTGGCATGGCGCCTCAAGTGGGAGCACCCTTTGGTATGGCTGCCCCTCAGGTGGGATCGCCATATGGTGTGGGTCCACAAGTGGGTGCACCTTTCGGTCTGTCGCCCATGCTCAATCCCTTCGGACCCTTTGGTAGTCTGAATCCCTTCAACCCTTTTAATCGGATTCTGGGCACTGCACCAGCAACTACCCCTCAACCCAGATTACGACTCTTTGGGGCACCGGAGGAGGCTGTTACTCATGCTGCAGCGGCAACAACTGCTGCTCCTAAAAAATTGCTGCCACTGCCAACACCCACAACAGCTTCAACAACAGAGGAAGTCATCTTAGGGGCCTCCAAAGAGGTTGCCGCTGGCGAAGGCGACGATGAGGAAGCGGAACATCTTGGAGATACGACTGAACCCGCAGATGCTGCTGAAACAACTGAAGACGATGCCGAGTTATCGAAATCCATTGAAACAAAGGATGACCAAGCAGAGGAACTAATCAAAAAGGGGGAGGAAACACTGAAGAACGATAAACCCAAAAGACAATATCCTCCGTATAGCAGCAGCAACAAAACCCAGAAGCGGAGATATTTCCATAGATTATAATATATTATATCAAGCTACTCTATCTAGAATTCTTTTGGAGGGAATCATAATAAAACTAATTACTTATTTACCTTAAAAGGATACTATTTTAAATTGGTGCATAAATATAATCCTTGCCTGCATCTAATCTACTTCCATAAATCAACTCATTAAAGTGACCTTAAAAACGTGGAATGTTGGTGAAATTATGAAATTATTCAAATTAAAAGTAGGTCTACGCAAACCTCTTTTCGCAATATCTTTGGAATTTGAAGGTTCTATCAGCTGCAGAGTAATTCTATCCCATATTTCCGCATATTTTACCGAAGAGATAAGAGTTGCTTAATTAATATAAAATCTATTTAAAATTTGGGGAATTAAATTTAGATAAGGTTGACGGTTTTATGTGATTTTCCCGTTGTTATAATTATATGAGGTACTCTTCTTTTTATAAACTTGAAAAATCACTCAAATTTAATTTAACAACATTTTCTATGTACAGATTTTTATGATAACTGCAATGAGTCAACTATTTTTTTCAGTATTATTACGTACTTTAGATTGATTTTTAATATGTATTTAATCGATAAATTTACCTGTTCTTAGAGGTCTATTTATAATAATATTCTGAGCCCGTTCCTGTTTATTACCCTAAAGTGTCTCGCATGTGTCTCGGGCTTATCAATGAGGCACGCAATCTTGAATCTCTAGTCTCTGCTCTGCCCACTTCCAGGCAGATTCAACATTCAATTTCCGATGAGTAAGGCAATGTCCAGTAAAGGAAGTATTTTATATAAGTGCAATATATGGTTAGCTAAGTATAGTACAGTATGTGTTTATTTATTATGCAGTTTTTTTCTCTCACTTTTTTTTATTACATTTTCTTTGATGTACTTCCGTTTTCGCATTTCGTTTTCCATTGGCTCACGACTCTTTGTAGAGGCAACTCCACGCTCGACGGATCAAGCAGGAACTCCCCTCTTTGCTGCAATCTGCTGATTAGCCATGTTGAGCACGTAACACGATTTAAATAAACCAAAAGAAAAAAAACGTTAAGAAAATATAGTAAAAAAGAAACAAAAATCAAAACTATAAAACAATAACAAAAAAAAAAGTTTCAAGATAAATATAAATAAAAAGCATAAAGCAATTTAGGCTTAGAGTCAATGTACCTGACAATCGTCCAAGCAACGAGGTTGAGTAATCGCTACCCACAGTCCCCGAATTGGGCACAACTTCTGTTGCTTTTGCTGTTCTTATGATTGGGTTTCTCTTTAACCCGGTTAGAATTGAGAATTCTGCATTGCGAAATCCGCAAGACAAAGGCCAAAATTTCCTCATTTCTAACTCTGCTAGTACCGACAATCAGATACTCTTCTGTTGAAACGCATGTAGAAAAGATAAAACTTATGGGGGAAAAGTGAAGGCAAAAACAGGTTCTTAACACTATAGAGATCATTAAATAAGATCTTCTTATAATTTTTTAGAATTTTTAGAATATTCGATATTTGGTTATTGGAAATCGATAAGTTTTCTTTTCAGGCTTAAGTCAGTCTTACCGCCTGCACAATCATATATATATCTTAACATTATAGAGATCATTATTAAGATCTTTTTATCAATTTTTAAAATTTTCGACTTTTGGGTATCGGAATTCAATAAGTCTTCTTTTTTGGTCTCTTCAATCTTATCGCCGCCTGCATACCTCTTTGACTTTTCCAATATAGGGTATCAGAGTGCTAAGTGTGCACTTTCTTGTACCACTTTGCACATTGGTTCAATGGTGGGTTTAATGCAATCGGAGCTCATCGAATAGTCTCAATTGAGAGTTTGCCTCGTGTGGTTAAGGTTAAAGTGATCGAAGTGATTGGAAACATGTTCAAGTCCTGGAGTTGTCTGGCAACGACGTTGCTGATCAGCTACTCCACAATTTCATCACTATTGTGTGCGGTGGCAATAAATCATCATGATGCTGCGGTTGCAGATGCGTCCAATAGTATTGCGGCACCTGGACAACCCTTGTACTATCTGATGGCGGATGCAGGTTCGACAGTGGGTCCCAATGTGGAGTTAAAGCGCACAAATCGTTCCCTGATGAAGTGGTGGGAGGATTTGTTTAATCAGAACAATTGTTGTAATAACAATAATCTAGTGCCACCTCTGGCACCCGTTGCCCCCGTCCCAGCCATTGGACTGAATAGCAATTGCAATGGATTGCAGTTGCAGGATCCCTTCAAGCAGATGAAACTCTTCAAGAAGCTGCCCGATCTCTGGGGCAACAACTGTGCCGGACAGTGTGGCCAGTGCGGTGGTCAGCAACCTGCTCTTAACAACTATGCACCACCTCTAATGCCTGGATATGGTGGCGAGGGATATGCACCACCACCACCACCATCTCCACCTGCTCCAGCTGCGCCAGTTGTGGGACCAGCTCCAGCTGACTACAATAATCCAGCACAGGTGCCAGCTCAACCTGGTGGCGGCTATGAGACTCCAAATCCTGCTTATGATGGCCCTGGAGATGGCGATGCCGGCTATGTACCTCCAGTAGGTCCAGTAGGACCGGTAGCACCCACACCTGCTGCGGATCCCTATGTATCACCGCCAGCTGCTGCCGATTATCAACTGCCGGAAACTGCTCCAGCGGCACCTGCCTATGAAACACCTTCTATAGATACTGCTCCCCAGCCGAGCTATGGACCCACAGCTCCTGCTCCAGAGAGTTACAGCAAGACCGCAGACTATGCCAAGCCAGAGAAGAGCTACGGTAGTGTCCATCCACAGATTGTCTATCAGCCCATCATCTACTTAAGTGCCTCTCCCGACTCCAAGCCCAACACGGACTCAAAATTAAAAGAGACGGTGCCAAGCTACGAAGCTCAACCTCAGGCTCCGCCACCACCACCACCACCAGCGCCAGTTTATGAACCGCCAGCCACACCACCTGCAATGGACTTGCCAGTTTATCCAACGCCACCAGCACCACCAACTGCCACTGGTTGCAACACTCCTGCCTGTGGTGGTTACTTGCCACTTGTGGGCGTGCCTTTCTATCTAACGCCATCCGCAGCGCCAGCAGCAGCAGCACCGGTCCAACCTGCACCACCAGCCTATGTTGCACCCCCAGTAGCACCACCTCCAATGCCATCCTATGCCGCCCCACAGTCGTTACCAACATACTCTGCACCACCTTGTGAGACTCCCATTAGGTTATCTGTGATCGATCAACCCTACCGCGTGGCTCCCGAACTCTTCAAGGAATATAACTATCGCCTTGCCCTCGCCGAACATAATAGGTTATAGTCCCAGGCCATTGTCAACTGCATCAACATTCCAAGTCTTAAGTGTAAATAAAATATATGTAAAGCTGTTTGCATTGTTAATTATTGAGTGCAATGGGGGATTGTGTTGGAATCTTATTGATTCATCACATGATTCATTGTTTCCACTGGAATGGAATATTTTTTACTTAATGCTGAGTCGATGTTGTTCCGCGGATGTTGTTTATATATCTGAAACATCAGTTCAGGTTTGGAAAATATAAAGTCATCTGGAATTCTAAACTTTCAGAATGTTCTTAACATATTTTATCAAACATCAAACATTTTGTTGATAATTTTGATTTCAGTTGTTATTGGGTTTGAAAAACTTAGCGATTTTCTTGAAGTGCAAAATTCTAGAAGTTGTTATCAAAGATTCTTAGTAGATTTTAAAAAATTTCGTGTATTTGAAATATTTTGTGGAGATGTTCGATTTCATCTTCAAATTTAAATTTGTTTTTCAAAATATTATTACAAAATATTTAAAATTAAATTTTCTTCTGCAAAATATACTATATTTATTATGAGGTAAATATTTATTAAATCTAGTTAAGTTGTGATCAGTTTTCAATATTTGCAATATTAGTTCTCAGACTTCAGCAAATGATTAAACAAAAGTATTTGTTAATAACAAATAAGTAAATAGATTGTATTGAGAGCACGTATTTGCAATAATTTCGTAATTTCTCGATCTTCTTTTTCAAAATTTCTTCACAAGGTTCTCTTCGGTACAGTTGTGTTCAGTGGGATTTCCTTTGTTCTGAGTTAGGAGTGGGAACAGCAGACGCTTATCAATGTGAATGTTTGACTCTGTCAAGATCAGAGCAGGGTTCACATTTATCGCCCATACATATGGGCAACGTCGATAACTGCCACAGCTCCTCGGCTGCCTCTTCCTGTTATTATTATTATATTATTATTATTTTTATTCGTCGTCTCTTTCGGGCTCACATCGATTGGATGTCTTCGAGCAGATATCTGTACGATTTGTTAGGATGATGACGTCGGCAAGAATTTGAGCTGTAATCGCTTCATTCACTCAGTCAGTTGGTCGATGTTAATGTCGATGTGGATGTGGCTGTCTGGTCTCCGTTTTCATTTTCAAATTCAAATTCCATAACAAATTGCACAAGATAAACATAGACTTCCACATTTGGTCTCTATGCGGGCATCGGGGCTACGAAATGCGATAACAGCACCCCCTGTCCGCCCCGCACCCCTGTTATACCCTTGGTGAATGCCTGATGGTTACCCGTGACCATGGCCGTGACCAAGTGAAAGTGGCCTGCAAACTTGCCTACACACACACACTCCAAGATGCAGGCCTGCACTCAGCTGTGGTCATCATCGTCATCGTCTTCGTCTTCGTCATTGTCTCACTTTGCATGTGGCACGCACTCACACACATACATATTCTTAACTCAGTCTCTATTGGTATATCTATCTATGGGTCTGCACCTCCTCAGTCTGAGACAGAGTCTGACTTCGACTCTCACTCCAAGCATGAGCGTGATGAGTCTTTGTTTGAGTTGGAATCATTGTCTAGGAGGTGTTTCTCTGGGTTCGGGGCGTTGATTGTCTCTGCAAAGCATGACGTAGTTTACATAATCTAATCGCCTGTTGACTGAGCAGAAAATATGGTTAATAAATTAGCAGTTAGCCTGATATGATCATCAATTTGGGATGTGAACAAGAAGAAATATCCAATGAATATATTCAATTGGTTTCAAGTGCTCGTAATCTCATGAAGTTATAGAAAATGTCAAGTGATCATTTTAAACGATCAAGAAAATTGAAGTCGAAGGATCTACGCTTAATCTCTCATATGGCCAGCTATCAGTATGAAGTATATATTCATAATCAATTAAAAATTATCAGAATCAATCGAAAGACCGAGAGACCTGCCAAGTATATCAATAAATAAAACCATCTGAAAGTCGGTTTACAACTTGGCGAATTTTTTGATAAGAAACCAATCAGTTAAGAACAATGGAAATCGATCAAAGAGTTCTTATTATTTATATACATATATAGTTATATTCATATCTAATCGGAAGTCAACGGAAATGTTCAATTCTATTAATATATTTAATTCAAAGAAAGGAAATCGATTATTTGTTGTGTTGATTCAGTTTTGAAATATTTTATATAATTGCATTATAATCAGAATTTCAAATATAAACACAGTTTAATCAGAAACTTCTTTAACATGCGGGACTTGGTGATATTTATAAAGTTATCGGATTACTTGGTAATTCTTTACAAGAGCAAGAAAAGAAAACCAACGGTTAAAAAACTATAACGAATTGTTATAGTCTACAGATCATATTAAATCTAATTGGATTGCATCGAAATTTTCTATAAAATGCATGGTGATTGACAATCAATATAGGTTCAAAGATCAACCATTTGATTGCCCTCCAGAACAC
The DNA here is from genome assembly GCA_018150725.1 of Drosophila quadrilineata. NCBI lineage: Eukaryota > Metazoa > Arthropoda > Insecta > Diptera > Drosophilidae > Drosophila > Drosophila quadrilineata. Next base: position 7,459,703 of record JAECWN010000452.1, on the reverse strand, counting down.
CATACAACTACTTCTCTTAGCGACACTCCAAGATCAGGGATCACGCATGATTACATTAAGAAAATATAAAAAAAAAATATATCTATATAAAAAAAGTCAAAGAAATTACCCCACACAGATTTTCTGAGAATGAGAAGTTTTTGGACTCTCGAGCGTAATTGAGTGAGTGGAAGAAGCAGAGAAACTGTAGGAAAAACACAGAAATTGAAGAAACACATCAGGAATAATTCTGGCACCAACATCTGTCGGAGGCATGAACAAGCAAGAGATCCGTCGGGATGTCTTCCTCGGCGGCTCACTTTGCAATCGAATCGCAGCGGGGTCTCAAAAATAGCGCCAATGTCGCCGCCAATGCCGATGCCAAGTGGAGCGATCTTCGATACTCTAATTTTAGAGTTCTATAATTTTTTGGGGTAATTTGAAAAAAAGAACGTATTTGAGCGATTTCTTGAAGGCTGATGACTAATTTTAGAGATACAACTTATGTACAGACGAGTAATTTAAGCAGTTTTATAGTGAAATTTTTATGTCGAAATAATGCATCTCAACTTGGAAGACATAATTTATTTTTAGACTTTGAAGAGTATTTGTATGTCGGCTTGTTGATGCTTAGTTTCCTTTTATTTTGTTTGTGAGGCTTTGGACTATAAGGGAACCATTGCTAACTCTGTGTGACTGTAGATCATTCAAGTATATATATCTATATATGTATATGTATATGTGCATACATATGTATGTATATACGATATATATGTATATATTTATGGGAGTGAGTGTATTCTGTGGCTATGCTGACTTGCCGCAGTGGTTGCCTTCCGTTGTTGCGGGGGGTATTTGTGGCTCAATTTTTCTGTATTTTTGGGATATGTTGTGGGATATGTGTGTTCATTTGCTGTTACAGTTTCGAAATTTATATTTAATTTCGTGTTTATGTACGCACTTTGATGCCACGCTATAAATTTTCGAAAGAGAAGAATATATTTATGAATATATTCCAAATATGTGGGTCGATGGCACTTGCAATGCGTTCCCAAATGAGTGTTGAAATTAATTTAGAAAATTAATGAAAACTTAATGTACAGTTTTCTAAGGTTATGTCAAATAACATAGCATGAAATTGTCACAATAAAATTTAGACAAATGACAATGATTAATTTGAAAAATATATCAGCTAAGATATCATAAAGAAATTTTAGTTGCCATTTTAATATCTATATGTTATATTAAATTCAAAAATTCCCCAATATATATATATTTCTCAATGCGAATACTTGCAGTGCGAGTTAAATGGGTTATTTGAGAAAATTCTTTCGAAATTTTTAACTTCGTCAAGCTGTCTGTAAGAATGGGGACAATATTGTGTAATTTTCCACATGAGACAGTCAAAATTAAATCCACCCACATATGGGTTTTCAATGTATTTTGCTAAATCATACTTCTTCTTTTGTGTAGATATTTTGCCGAAATATACATATATTAAATGTACATCCAACTGACCTCATAAGAACTTGTCTACTCAGCTTGAATATGTATGTATATAAAAGAATAATCAAAGACTCTGTGAAATGACTTGTGCCAACTAGACAGAAGTTTAGCTATATAAACTAGTCACGCTGGGGCACTAAGGTATCAGTTCGCCAACTTTAGTCACTACAGTTCCAGCTCCAAATCCAATCTCAGCTCCAATATGAAATTCTTCGTGTGCATCACTCTTTTCGCCATCGTCGCAGCTGCTGTGGCTTCCCCCACCAATGTGGGTTCGGCTGCCATCACCAGCAGCAATGCTGGTGGCGCTGTTGCCTTGGTTAACCCAGAGTCTGATGTTGAGGGAGTTACTGGCCAGGGTTACGGCGATCTGACCCGTCTGCGTAAGGCTGCCTATGGTGGCAGTGCTGGCGGTTATGGCGGCTCCAGTGTCCCAGCTCCACCATGCCCCAAGAACTATCTGTTCAGCTGCCAGCCTAACTTGGCTCCAGTGCCCTGCAGTGCTCCAGCTCAGAGCTACGGATCCACCGGTGCCTATTCCACCCCAGTGGCAAGCTATGTTGCCCCCAACTATGGCGTGCCCCAGCATCACCAGCAGCTCTATGGAGCCGCCTACGTGCCCCAGGGTTATGGCTACTACTAAATGAAACTTCAATGATGGTGAACTATGGAAATGGACAGAACTTCTAAAGCTACGGACAATTATTAAAATTTACTTAGCAAATAGAAAAATTGAAAAAAAAAATAATGTTTTGCAATTAAAATTGAAAATGATAGTCGAATATCGCCAACCTTTTTCTTATATTTTTATTTATTATCTATTAATATCACTTTAGCTTGGCAGAAGAATTTTAGATATTTGAAAGATTTTGATTTTTGATCAATTTTTCAAACTACTCCCTGGATATTTAAAGAAATTTAAATTTTTCGATACAAATCGATTCTGGCTATAAAAAATTGTAAGAAATTATTTTCTGATGAATATTTTTCGATATATAAAATTTTTTATAAAATACCTAAATTTCAAAATCTTGGAAATTTCAACCTGTGAATGCCGATAATTTTGGCAAAAACCAACTAATTTTACTTATGTCTTCATCATCTTGAACTTTACTTACCTTAATTCTCAGGGTTAAAGCTCAAGTTACGATAAGAAAAATGCTAAGGAATCTAGCTAAATTTGTCTTTTTCTTAATTTAAACTGCCATTACTTTGAATAACTATTGCCTGCGGTTTGGACTGGGGTGCTTTGAATTAGTCATGTTTTAAAATTGCATTCAAATTTTAAGAATCTCGGAGTTTTCGATTTTTAATTATTTTTTTTACTCCTTGACCTGTTGGTAAAAAAATGAAAAAAATAACGAATTGGAATTTTTTGGCGGCAATAAATTTTGGCTATTAAGTATAGCATATAAATCTTTACTTGAGGTATTTTTGATAAATATTTCTTGAGATATGATCAAAATCATCATAAATAAATCAAACATTTAAATTTTGTAGTACGAATTTAGAAAACACTCTGCTGGCGCCACCTAGTTGTCGAATATTACCATCTACTGAACATCCTCACAGTATCTCTAAAGTACATGGTAATTGCTCTTTCTAAGTAGTAAAACAAAGCTTAACTCAGCAATTAAGTTAGAAAATATATTTATAGATAAGTTTATATACATATATGGAAATAGTTATGCAGTTCTTTGTACTTTTTCTCAGTGCTCCCAATATGAAATTGAAATGCCCAAAAGCTGATAAAGCGAAAAGCTAAAATAGGTGAAAAAGCATAGTTCAAGCCACTTGTTAATGCGGTTTATGCTAACTTGGCAAAGAATTGGGTATATAAACAGGTCGTTTGGGTTAAGTCAGTCATCAGTCACCTTTGGTAACCACAACAGCTACAGCTCCAGCTCTAATAAACAGCTTGAAGATGAAATTCTTTGTGTGCATTGCCCTTTTCGCCTTCGCCGCCTCCGCTGTGGCAACACCAACCAGCGGCAGTTCCGTTTCGGTCACCAACCAGGATTCCGAAGTCGAGGGTGTCTCTGGCCAGGGTTACGGCGATCTGACCCGTCTGCGTAAGGCTGCCTATGGTGGCAGTGCTGGCGGTTATGGCGGCTCCAGTGTCCCAGCTCCACCATGCCCCAAGAACTATCTGTTCAGCTGCCAGCCTAACTTGGCTCCAGTGCCCTGCAGTGCTCCAGCTCAGAGCTACGGATCCACCGGTGCCTATTCCACCCCAGTGGCAAGCTATGTTGCCCCCAACTATGGCGTGCCCCAGCATCACCAGCAGCTCTATGGAGCTGCCTACATGCCCCAGGCTTATCCTTACCAATACTAGATGATGTGCTAACGACCAAGGAAACCTCAAGGAAAACAATAAACTCGGCTAGACTTAAAGAAAAAATCTAAAAAAAAATATTTGAATAAATTTTCTAAAAAGAAATTCCAGTAGATTGTTTTACATATTATATATAGTGTTGGTTTTCAATTGTTTTTGATAAGGGATTTCCAGTTAAAAGGGGTATTTGTTCAAGCTAATATTTGTTGAGTAGAATTCTTGCAGCTGTTATTCTGAATTAATCAAGTTAAAAATGCTCTTTATGACTAATAATATTAAGTTGCATATTAAATTGCATTTCTATGACTGTTAATATTTAAAAAATTCTGCTATAAATTCCTAACAAGTAGATCTTCTCAACTGAAATAATATGATCTTTTGAATCCCAGGTTGGTTTTTTTAGAATTTGACTTTGAATAAAGAATTTTACAAAAAATTTTGATTCCCTAAATAATAATTTTTAATATTTTTTTAAGTATTTTTTAAAATGGTTAATAAGAAGTTATTAAAACTTCAATATTAAGCAGTCGATAAGTCTAAATATATAAAATCAGTTGTATAATACACATTTTTTGAAATGTTCGGTTTTTGAGTGAAAATTCGATAGATTTTTCTAATATATAGATAATTGAAACTTATATAAGAAATGTTTCTTTGTTTCTTAGGTGTCCTTAATATGTTTATAAGGTCCTCGAACATCAAGAAAGCCAAAACTCAAACTAAAAAAAATATACAAAGTATTTTTAGTTTCTTAGGCAACCTTAATATGTTCATGAGGTCCTCGAACCTCAAGCCGGTCAAAACTAAAAAAAATGTCTATAAAAAAATATAAAAATATTGATGCCCCAAAATAAAAAAAAATATATATATATACAATATATGCAAGATAATTGCAAATTTAATGCGGAAATTTAATGTAAATGGAATATAAAAATTTACCAAATTTAGCGAAAAGTTGTTGAAACAAAACTTGAGTTTTTGCAGTTTTTAAAGTCAGCTATCTCCCTCCCACTCTTAGGGTATTTTAATAAAAATAATAATAAATGAAGTGAGGTCTTTGAACCTCATATATTTGTAGACGATAGCTTGGAATTTGTGTGGCATAAGCTAAAGAAAGCAATTGCAACATATCCGACATGGTTGGCCTATATTTCCAGAGTTGAAAGTGGCCAAAAGAAAAATGCCAACTAGAGAATGTGTGTTCTTGGTAATATGATACCACTGTTGTGGCTCAAAGTGCGGGTTGCAGAGTAATCAGCCTACAAGCGGATTATGCTGACCTTCCGGACTGGGACTGGTTGGATGACTTACAACTTGACAAGGAGTTGGCCAGAGTTAATCCTTTCAACCTGCTCCATGTTAACCGTTTCAAATGGTTCAGCGATTGGCAACAGCAATTGGCCAACAGCCTTGAGCCGAATTGGCGACCAACTAACCTCAATTGGCGGTGTTACCTTGAGTCGTTTTTGCTTTGGCTTGGCATTCTTTCCGCTTGCCAATGCAGTTTGCCACATGTGGTATCCACACCAGATCGCATTGATAATAAAAAGCAACTGTTTCGTAGCTACAACTGGATAGTCTCAGCTTACAGCTTCATTGGAATCCAGCTCGTTTCGCATTCAGATTCAGACATGTCAATACTTTGGGCCTTAATCACACTGCTCCTGTTCTGGTTTCGGATACGAGAGTGTCAGGCCAACTGTGATCAACGCTGCATCCGCAGTCCAACTGGCCAATTCTATCACTTCATTCCCGTGCGTTTGTATACGCCGGAAGTGGTGAAGGACAATACCGAGCTAGTGCGTCAGCCTCGTCAACAGCAGATTGTCCAGGAGGTCGTAGTGGAGAATAATTTTGGCTCACCTTTCTCCCGTCCTCCACTATTTCGTCCACCCTTTGGCGGACCCGGTCGTGGATTTGGTGGCGGCAGTGGAGGTGGTTTTGGAGGTGGCTTTGGTGGCGGGTTTGGTGGTGGTTTTGGCTTTGGCCGTGGCGGCGGCTTCGGGCGCAGTTACCAGCCCGACGAACAACCCCAAGAACTTGCCAAACCAGCGACTACTCCAAATTATGAAGCACCCAGCGTACCCGCACCGCCCTGTCCACAGAGCTACATGATCTCCTGTGAGGCGATAATGAAACCTGCGCCATGTGCGGCAGCTGCTGCCAATAGTGGCTACTGAGAGACCAAAGAACTGATATTGATTTTCAAAAATAAATTATATTATTTATAACCTTATTTCGAATTTTTTACTTATACAAATGTAAATTGTATATATTTTGTACTTTGAGGTACCAAGGAAATGTAAATTTTAAGAGAAGGTTCAACTGTAGGTCCTGAAAATACCTATTTTTTGATCGAAGAAGATATAAAGTAGAGATATATTTATATTGTTTCGATTGATTTTGATCAGAGGTATTACGTAATAGAACGAACATGAGGCTATAACTTTTGAGTATCATGTTTCCGCTCAAATCTTAATAAATTTTTTCTTTTTTTCAAAACGGAATCCTGATCTAGGGCAGACCCAATTTTTTTTTTAAATGCTCCTCCTTTCTTACTTCTTTATCAATAGTGCTTCAGAACTTTGAATCATAAGTCCCAACTAAAAATACTATATAAAATTCTTAGAACTAAATAAAATATAAAATATTTTTTATCTCATATCAATTTATTTGTCGTAGTCTTAAGATCAGGTTCATTGGATGTATTTAAAGTAGTTCGCGAACGAGGGGCACTGCGTATTGTGGCACATACTGTGAGTAGGCGCCCGAGGAGCCATAGGATGCCGCTGATGCAGCGCAAGGCACGGGCTGGAGAGAGGGCTGGCAGCTAAACAGGTAGTTCTTGGGGCATGGTGGCGATGGGACCGATGCTGGTGCAGAGTAGGCGGGAGCAGCTGGTGCTGGTGCAGAGTAGGCGGGAGCAGCGGGTGCGGCTGGTGCAGCTGGAGCAGAGTATGTTGGGGCGGCTTGTGCTGGGGCTGCATAGGCAGCTGGGGCAGCTGGTGCGGAGTATGCGGGAGCAGCAGGAGCAGAGTAGGCGGGAGCAGCTGGGGCGGAATATGCAGATGCAGCAGCAGCCGGTGCAGCATAGCCACCATAAGCAGCACGAGACACACGAATGTTTTCGGCCAATGGGGCAGGTATCAGGATACCATGCGTTGGCTGCAATTGGATTGTCTCTGCAGCGCAGACCATGGCCAAGACGGCGACCAAAAAGATGTGTCCAATACTGAATGCCATACTGAAGTTCTAGGTACTTGCTGTTAGTGTAGATTCTTAATGCTGACTGTAGTTTCAGAGAGTGAAGACCCTCTGCTTTATAGTGAAGTCTGAAAGCGCTGAGTCCATAGGAAATATTTCGAAAAAAATATATTATTGACCGAAAATACAAAATGCTGACAATCATAAACGGAGTTCAATTTATTTTACCACAACTGAGTATCAAGGTATAAGGTGAAGTACTGACCGGTTAACACCATTTCAAAATGGCCAAAGTGACCGCAGTATTACTATTTTTTATAATAGAAGTGCTGATTTCGGTAAATTCGGCATTAGCAGTGGAAACTTCTATTACTTCCGGCATATCACAGTTTCTGGAGCAAGAAAATGAAGAAGTCGTTCCATTTGCATGGAATAATCTGTTGCCCAGTAACTACTACTCCGAGCTGAATCATCAGTACTACGAACGATTTCGAAGGCATTCGAAGCTGAATTTACAGATTCGGCGACGCCTTCCAACGTATCCATTTGAATATGCCATGTATGGATATGATCAAATTTAACCATACTATTTTCTTCAAGTTTTTAATAAACCTACAAGAATGATCCAATTTGAATCTTTAACAGTTTTCATTTCCGCAGAGTTGACGTATGTTATTTAACATTATCACGACTATCGATATTTTTATCGATTGCTATAAACAGGCTGAACTCAGCGCATGCTCGCGTGGGCGCCTTTGACGTCACTATGACGAAGGACATAACAAAGCCAGAAACAAAACACAGCACCGCAGAAAAGAGTTAACTGAACTTATTAAGCAAAATACATATATTTCTTGGCATTATTAAAAATCTAAAAATATGAAACTAACATTCCGACGTTATTCCTGGCTGCTGTCACTACAGTTATTTTTACTGGCTTCCGATTTATTCTTCAATGCTTTTGGATCTTGGTTAGCTCGAGATAAGCTACAAACAACAATATTCTTTTTTGTGTGAGTTTGACAGTATTTTGAATTTCGTCTGGAGTCTCCACAATTAATATATTTGTTCTTGCTAACAGTATGCAGGATGCCTTCATAATTGTCGAGTATATGTTATTCACGTTCGCTTTGCATTCGACCTGTGTTTATCAGGTGGGCGCCTCCCACATTATACTGCGTAATTGCAAGCTATTCCTGTTCAGCATTACGGTCTATTTTCTGCTGTCCGCTTCACAGCATTCTTGGATAGTTTATCAATATCGATTGTCCACATCTGAAACGTCCCATCAATGGCCCTTGGCTCTGTACGCCTTGACGGTCTTTCAGCGCTTTAGTAAGTTTATTCTTGCAAATTTCTTTAAAATATTTCCTAATTCTCGGAATTTTTTAATTTCTTGAAAATAGTATCAGTGCTTTATTATTATACAGCCAAGTCAACAGCATTGATCATGGCTGATCCTCGTTATAGGGAGGAGCATCTCGATTGGATTGCCGAGCAACTTGGAGACAAGTAAATTTATAGAATATGCTGTGGTCTGTACATAAAAGTTAGTTAGTTATTGTTTCAACAGAAAGCTCAAATTGAAATAAATGTAGATAAACGAAGTATTCATTTGATTTTGGAAATTTACTGTAAAGTGGCGCCATCTATTGTACAAATAATTTCCAGAGACGCTCATATTACAAAATGTGTCTTTAATATTTGATTATTGTTGTTTATACATTAAGGGGTCACATAATATATTTAACAATCGTTTAATGTCATTTTAATGTTTATAAATATTTGAAAAATTCATAGCTAGTACTACGTAAAAATATACATATTACACAATGTTTCAGGGGTTAAGCACCATTTCTCATTTGCTTCTCGATTAACATATTGTCCATGTTTGAAACTACGTATAGCTAAGTCAGTTAAATATACAGAAGATCAGGTTTTAAACCTATAATATTAAAGTGCCGTCAATATATGCACAAACAGTAAATGAATTTTTGCTGTCAACCATGCTTTCATATCATATCCAAATTTGAAAAAAAAAATAGTTTGATATGAAATAATTGGTCCCTGGTATAGAACAAATGACGTATACTACGTTCCCGAAAAACTGAATGGCACTCCGAAGAGCTGTTCCCAGGATGTGCCAATGGTATTCAGGCAGACATCAGCATTAGCCGGGGTCTCGAAATGCAACTGCCAGAGCTCGCATAGATTTTCAGTTTCATCCAGGAAATTAATGTTGTAATCACAGTTCGATATTCTTTCCACCTCAACCAGATTACTCATTTCTTGTGTCAGGGAGAGTTCTATAGGGTTATCCTGTTCTTCACTGGCAGACAGCCAATTGAATTTTCCACCCCCGCAAATGTGAATTTGTTTGTCCGTCGAAAGCAGCGTACACAGGTCAAAAGTCCTTTTATCCTGTCCGCACACTCGCTCAAAACTCGTCAGAACAGAGCATACTTTCAGGGGCTCATCAATCAGGGAACTTAGCCGTTGGCGAACTGCTTTTACTGGGTCCTGGATGACCTCACAGTCAGAGGGCAATGGATTATCTAAAATAGATAAAAAATGAGTTAACTAATTTTTTTAATACAATAAATATAGCATACCAGCCAGGTACAATAATAAACTATCCGTGCGCAGCATGTCCTGCAGCAGAAGAGCAAAGTTCCCCCAATCACGTATAGTGAAAGATAAGCCCAGTTTCCAGGGCAGACATTGCACACGTGTGAGTCGGTTAATTGTTGCACTGACGACCTGTCGCAGCCACTTTGATACATCATCTTGTGGAGGGGCATATGCTTCCATTAGATAGCATTTGCAGGTGGATATTACAAGAATGCCATCGCGGAGCATCTTCGTCTGCTCGTTATAAATTCGGCCCTTGGCCAGCCACTTAAAATGCTCACCCACCTCCTTGAACTTGGTCTGATAGAAGTACAGCTTCAATCTGTGATCAATATCATTATAATCACTATAGTTGAATTTATACGGTTGTATTCCGCTTCCGCTGCCGCTAGCCTCAGTTTCGATGAGCTTCTTTGAACTGGACATTAACATGTTTGTTGATTGAAATAGAGCTGAATATAGAGAAAAATTTATATTTCTTTTGTTTAAGTTAAGATTTTATTCTTACCTCCAAACATTGAAGAGAGACCAGCATCTTCGGCTTTTTTCAAATGCCCATTGGCATCATTGTTACTGCTCTGCTGACGTTGTTCAGCACTGCTAATTGATTCAGCTGCCAGCATGTTATTCAGCGTGCTGACATCACTGCCTGCATTTGTCGCCTGTTCTGCTTTGCCCTGTTGCTCATAAGTGGTGCAGATACTGTCCGTCACTGAACCCGATGAGCTACTCTCCGTAAGCTGAACCTGAGCCAATGACTTGGCCTTTGGCAGGGGATCTGCTTTTACCTCGACACTCGAATCTGCAGTGGATCTGTCGACCAGCAACTGGCCAAACTCTCGTTCAATAAAACTTTGACTCTGACTGAGATGGTCATCGATAGTTTGTAGATTCGGCATTTGTGAGATGCGTCGTTCCTCGGAGGTTTTTCGACTTGCACTTTGGACAATATTGGGATCCAATACTTCTATGCTAGACTGGCTCGGATTCGAAATAATGTCAACATCGCTCTCATTGGCCCGAAACTCCAAGTCGCGGTCTGTATTTGTGCTCCCCACTACAGATTGATTGGAGTCAAAGGAGCACTGGGAGTTGGTTATCTTCGAGCAGGAGCTGCTCCCATTCAGGGAGTTGGCCGAACCTATTGTTGAAATAAATGATTAGTTCATGAAATTGTTTATACTTTTTCCAACTCTCTATCTAATGGAAGCAGCATTGCTTTTTTAGTAAAGTGCGTAAATTTGGAAGAAGTATCTCTATATAGTATATCAACTGACTGTTAGCTTCATAATAAATTTAGTTAGTTATTCATGCCCAAATGCTGCTTCGCATTACAACAAGAAGCGATATGTCGATTGGACAACAAACAAGATTAAATATAGTACGTTGTTTACAATAATTGGCATATTAACTTTTTGTGGTTGGCATCAAACTGCTACGCTTGGTTGTGTTATTAGCGATGAGCCTGTTCTTGCCCACTAATTAATTAAAAGGTATATTCAAAAATTGTTGTTGTAGTTGTTGTTGTTGTTGATGGTGAGCGAAAAGTATAAAAAGAATATATAAAAATATACACAAGTTAGTTTTGGTCTCGATTGCCATTTACAATGTGTGTGTGTGTGTCTCTCTGTGAGTGTGTGCGTGTGTTTGCTTAATGCATGCAAAAAGAAAAAAATAAGAAAGTAAATAATGAGTTGATAATTCAAAGTAACGACACTTTTACACAAATTAATTAATCCAAATTCCATTCAAAAATAACTAAATGCGTAGAAAATGAAAGAACTACACAATTGTTTATAATTTGTTTTAGTATGTATAGTATCCTGGTAAAAAACTTGCCAATGCTTTGAGTATCCTCCTTGGACAGCACCACAAGTGGCACAGTCACCGGCGACTCCTCCACAATCAGCGCTGGGGAAATCTTCTCTTCTACTTTGGGCTTCTCATTGACTTCAGCCACAAACACGCTTTGACATTCCGGACAACGTAGCTCTATATCGAAATTATATATATTTTATTTTAAATTTAAATTTAAGAAAATTTACCTTCTCGATTGTAATTTCTGTGTTTACTCTCTCTGCTAAATTTGATGTGGCAAATGATGCATTTATAGACTGTTATTTTCATATCACTGAGATCACGCTGCGATAAAATATCGCGGAGTTTCTTTTCAATTTCCTACATAATTAAGGACATCGATTATAAGATGGGATTAGTGATAACCTGTAGTATAACTACATACCTGACACAATGCATTCTCTGTGCTGTAGGTGCGCTCCTGTTTGTCCTTTTGCATTGTATCAAAATTGATGCGCAATGTATTCGATTTGATTCTTTCACAGGACTCCAATACCTTCAGACTCCACTTTGTTTTCGTTCTATAGAAATTAAAAAATTATGATAATTGGAATTATTAATACTAATTTAATTTAAATAAATACCTTTCGGTCATGGCGTCCTTCTCGCGAATGTAGTTGGAAGATATTGTAAGGAAAAAGGGTTCGCTGGCCTTGTGCTCATGGCACACAATATATACCTTCTCATCGGGCTCCTCGTCCGACACTAGAATATGAAACCTGTTTAATATTTAAGTTGGTGAAGCTATCAAGGATTTTACCTGGCTCTTCATCCTCTGTAAGTTCCGCTCTAGCAAACAGATTTAATACTTCCTTGTGCTTGTCGTTTTCAGGCTCTGGTGGAGAGTCCCGCTGCTGTCCCTCCTCTTCGGGGTCTTCCTGCAGGAGCGTGTTATTAACACTCTGATACTCGCTTATGGTGCTATTCTCGCAAGATTCGTATACCGTTTGTTGTGTAGTGTTGGCATCTTTGCTGCTATCAGCCACACCCACACTTGTGGGCGTCAGGGTTGCATTGGTACGAGGGTTCCAGTTGGTGTCATTTACCGATTCATTGTGACTTGTTGTGGAGAACTCTCCCAGGTACTCATTGAACTGTTGCCGAGCATCATTACGCTCCTGCTCACTGGGTTGGGGAGTGTCCAATCCCAGCATGAGTTCGGCATTGCCCGACTGCAGCCATTCGTTGCCGTACTTGAGACGTAGCGTCTCAATTTGCTTTTTGGTCTCCAGGTGACTGCCGTCTGCAGTCTCTTCTGGAGCCACATCAACCACATTAACATCGATGGGTATGGAGACATTTTTCGCTGAAGTAGAGGTGGATTCTTCTTCATGATCGGGTATCTCAACATTTCGTGGTTTCTTCGAGCGTCGTCTGATGATTGGCGCATCTACCACAACTGCGGTTGGTTCCGCTTCGGATGATGAATCCTTGCCCCGTATGGATAGGGAACGTATTGATCCCACACTGGAGGCTGGTGTATTGAGGGAGGGACGGGCGCTATTTATGGATAAATAGCTGCTGGTCAAGCGTTGACTCATGGCACTTCGTGGTAACTGTTGAATGCCGGTCACTGCCTTCTCCGCCTTGGAGAGGGGTTCAAAGTCCAGCACGAACTTCACTGTGGACGTGTTTTTGTGTAGATACTGTGCCGTCGCCAGGCGATGTTTGGGATTACAGGCCAAGGGATTACCCTGTAAATTGAGCGTAGTTAGAGCTATGAGCACACTCAATGGCAGCAGCTGGGAGTGCTCCAACAGGCAGTTGTCCGACAGATCCAAGTTAGTCAACAGATCCAACTTCGTCATGTCGTGCAATTCTTCCACATAGTTGTTGCTTATGTTGAGCAACTGCAGCCGCTTACAGGCCTCGGCATGAAACAGGGGCAGGTGTGTCAGGCAGTTGTAGCTCAAGTCGAGGGTCTTCAGATGTGGCAGCCACTTGATAGCCGCCACACTGGTCAGCTTATTGTGCCGCAAATTCAAGTGTTGCAAATGTTGAGCGAATTCCAGTGCCGTGTCCACGCGTTGCAAGTTGTTGTAGCTAAAGTCTGCCGACTGCAGCTCATTCCACACAAATCCATTGGAGTTGTCGCCTCCACAACGTGTGATGATATCCTCCACACTGTTGAGGCCCTTTACGCATATCAGTATCTGCAGTTGGGAGCGAAGACCCTGTATGCCCACCACCTGGCAGATGTTAATCTTGTGCACTTCCAGGCGACGCAAAGCACGAAACTTGGAAATGTCTATGGCACCCTCAAAGTAGTGCTCGCTGGGGAAGTAGTTTAGTTTCAGGAGCGTCGTCTTCTGCACGAAATCATGCAGTAGCTGCAGATCAGAGAATACACTCGACTTGGCATTGATGGGCTTGACCACCTGGAATGCCTGTGATTGCTGATGATGCGAATTCCCCAATCCAGTGACGAATCCAATGTCGCTATCCGCAATTAACGTGAAGGAATCATTCAATGCACGCAACATTGGACCTGCAATTGTATAAGTGTGTGTAAGTGAGAGTGTGAATGGGGTGTACGGGAAACGGGTTCTAACCCGACTGATTAGCAAACTCTGCTTAGAACAAAGCAACCGATTGTCTCTGTTTACTATATGTCTGTTGTGTGGTCAGCGCTTGAACATTGCATGATTGCATGTCAGCTAACTTACCTGATAAGGTCAAGGTAAACTCGGAGCTGAGGATTTTGTCACCATTTTTCCGAAGTAAATTCGCCAATTCTGTTATCTTCTGTGGATCCATTGCTGTTGCTGCCAACTGAGGCCCATAAAACTAAGAATCCTGTTTAACAGCTGTTGTCAAAATTCAATTCAATTTGTTGTTGCTACAGTTTTTTTCTTTCAGTTTCTGCGTTTTAGATTTCTGTGGTTGGCATCTGAAACAACACAATATTTAATTATATAGAGACCACTCATATGTACGCACACACACACACACACACTGTAGCAGATGCATCAAACAGTATTTCACGCACATACATATACAATTCACCTAATTCTATTTTGATGTTTATTTATTTTTCATACGGGCACGAAAATAACAACAAAGGGACTACGTCGTCACTACGTTTTTAATACACAATATATGAATGTTGTCTGCAAATTGCAATGATATGTACATTGATATTGGTCACGCCTTTGGGTTTTAAAATATTTTATTATGCACTATGTTCGATGGCGTAGCGAATTGAGCGCAATAATGTTCCGATGATTTTAATAAAATAACTTTGTTTTCTAAAATTTGCCAATCACCGGGGAACGGTCACACAGTGCTGCATCTAACATGATATGTAAATCAGCTGACAGCAAGTCGATAATTATCGATATTAATCGAGTACACCAATTGGAAGCGCGAACTGCTTCTTTCGATATTGGAAATAACTTATTCAATTTCCCAGAAATCCAAGTGAAACAGACTTATCATTTGTAGACTTTTATTTAACACATTTTGGATTTTACATTATCTCGATAATTACTAATTGTACGCCATTCAATTCAAATTGCACTAGAATTTGCTACCGCAAATAAAATTCTATTTGCATAAGATCATCAATTAAAATGTATCCATTTCTGATTCGTTCTTTAATCGCCTCTGTTGCTTGAATATATTTTACATAAAGTAAAAATCATTAATAACATTTACAACTATTCTTAGGTACATGCGCACATTTCTTGCTAATTCAATTTTTAATAACTAAGTATAAAATAAAAGGCAGACTTCAAAATTGGTTTATTCGTTTCGGCTTCTGTGGTTTTCTGGATATGCGTTGGATTTTAAAATTAAATTAACAACCTGTACACATTCTTGTCGTTCTCTGAATAGTATTATTGACTGAGTGGCGTCTGTGTGCTGAAAAATTACTATTAACTGTATTTTTTTTTTTTGGTGCATAAAAATGTTTACAAAATTGTGTTACAATTTTTACAATTTACAATTTTTGCCTGCGAAATAGAAAGCGAAACTCATTATTTATCAGTGCGTTGCAAGCAACATTGTTAAAAAAAGGAAATTGCATTCATATATAAAAACATGATTGAAAAACGCAAATTTCAAAAGTCGAATTTAGATACGTACTGCTCTCTGCCGATTTGTAGCTGCCAATTTATAAATTCAAACCAATATAAGAAAAATTTTCTTGTCTAATGTTTTTCGATATGTACAAAAAAATGTAATTTTTTCTTTATTATTAATGGAGTAACAAAATTCATTTTTGACTTAACAACATATTGTTTGAATACGATGAAAACTATAAGTTCTTAACAATTAAAAAAACAAAAAATTGAATTTAACTGAAATGTGTGTTGAGCTTTGCGAAGGCTATCGATCCTTTGATCGATCAAAATATTTATCGTTTGTAAATGCGTGAGAGTGCGTGATAGAGTATGACTGGACTTGATCTATAAACGAATATTATTTACAATCGATTTTATATATCTTTGTTTTGAATTGTATTTGGTGTAACACAGGTTAGAGTTTTGGCGACGGCATGATGTTCGTATCCCTATGAGAAATCATATAAAAAGAAGAGAAGAAACAAATATTGATTGATGAAACATAAAAAGTTGATTGATTTTGTATTAGAAATGTACACGAAATGAGGGGATTACTACAAGTGATGGGTCTAAATGAGCTGATAATAATGAACTAGACTTTGATCAGATGACAGTAATGATTCAAACATTTTCGAAAAATATCATGTTTTTAATTTAGAATTTTGTTTTTGGTTTTTATTATTCAGCTTTCATTATATAAGAATAACAACTTAATATTAGGGGTAAACAAAACATGCGGAAATCAAAAGTTTGTGCAAGTTGCAAAAAAAACTAAAATTAAATTACAATAGAATAGGGAACTATGGGAACTACGGTTAATTGAAAACAAATTAAGGAAATTAGTTATTAGTTGTAAAATTAGCTGAAAAAATATATTGGTATATTGGGATAGACGTTGGGAGTTTTGGGGATTCATGTGCAGTTGTGCAATTACGAAATCAAAACAAAAAGAAACTCAACACTTACATATGCTCTGGATGATTGCGTATGCAATCGATTAAATCATTAGGCTTAAGTTGGTTTGTGCAAATTTTGTGTATGGCGGTGAACAGCGGAAATCTGGAATTCAAGTAGCAGAAAAATTAAATATCTTTCTCGGATTCAACAAGTATTCTCTTTGATTAGCGTACTTATCCTCCAAGCCTTTGTTCTTCAACATGTAGTTAACCTCTTCGGCAGTGGGTGGACCCTGCAATTTCTGACCGTTCAACATTTCCTTCTCAAGTTCCTCAATGGTTTTGCCAGAGGTGACGAAAGCCTCCGACACACGACGGTTACGACCACCTAGAAAAAACAGTCACAATTTGAAATAGGCTCTAACACCTTGTAGAGTAGGTCGTGAAATACCGTAACACGTCGTGATGAGATCCGCAACACCACAGCTTTCGAAGAAGGTGGACAATTTGCTGCCAGGATAGAAGACATCGACGAACCGAATCATTTCCATAAGACCAAGACGAATGACCGCAGCCTTGGTGTTGTCACCCAGCTTGAGACCATCGACAAAGCCTGCTCCACAGGCCACAATATTCTTGAGGGCACCGCAAACCTCAACGGCGTCCGCATCGTCAACGACCACGACACGGAAATGATTTGCTTGGAAGAGATCACGGAGAACCTTGCCGTATTTTTTGTCTGTGCAACCGATTGTCGTCTCACAGAAGTTGCCTTCGGCCACCTCATTGGCCAGATTAGCTCCCATAAGCACGGCGCATGGTATCTGTAGAGATGTGTGGGCGGAGGTAGAGGTAGTAGAGGTTCCTCAAATGTCACATTCAAAACCAACGGACTCACCTTCAAATGGCGGGTGATGATATGCGAAATTAGATCAATGCCGCCACCTTCAGCCTTATCGAAACCCTTGATCAGGGATATGGCAATGGCATTTGGCTTAATCTTGCCCAGCAATTGTTTGCAGAAATTGGGTATAAACTGATGGGGCACCACGAAAATGAGTATATCGGCATTTTGGGCAGCCTCAACAAGATCAGGCACTGCAATCTAGAAAGAGAAACGACAATCAGAAATATGTACATTTTATGGGAGCAACAACTACTATATATTTCTTCTCTGATAAGCAAGAACCCCGTCTTTGATAAGCACATAGTACAGACAGGGAAAAATGAACACAAAACTCAAGGTTGAATGAAGGAAAATGTCACGAAAATCATTTCGAATACACGTGGATTCAGTTATTTGTTGGAGGCTTGTCTCAGTTTACTAAATTTCGACCCTAAATTGTTTACTGTAGTTTTTCCTAATTTATGGACTGGTTCAATAACCTGTTTTTGTCAAACTATAAATACTGTTCGCCAAAAACTTGTTTTGGCGCTGCCGTAATCCAATTTGATAAAGTTTTGCATAACTAACTGCGTTTACCTAACGTATAAAGTTCAGTTCCTATATTATGTGGATTACTCGTCGAAGATAACAAACAAAAAATACAAAAAAAATGCAATTTTTTTTTTAAATTGTGTTGACGGCAGCAAAATGACTTGAAATGATAATTGCTTATTAATTGTTTTATATTTTTAATTCCGAGTAGGTTCAGGAATCAAATTACGTGATTTCGAAGGTCCGACCTTAATTTAATGTTACAAATATGTATTAGATTACTCATAAAAATAATTCATTTGAGAAGTGTTTTATATATTTTCGAAATTTCCGTTTCTTATCGAAAAAAAATTGAAATACTTGATGATGTTGTAATATTTATGGCGGTTATCAGCAATTAGTATAAAATAAAAGTTGTTGAATTCTTGCTGCATTTTTGACATTGTCCCCCCACACTTGATTGTTTATAAGCAATTTCTAAAAATTGTTTTCTCTCATTTGTTTTCACTATTGAACATTTGCCAAAAGTCGCATATAAACACATATATACATATGTACATATATGTATAGGTATTTTATTTTCTCAAGCATTTCTAGAAAAACAAAAAAAAACAAACAAGGGGGATAAAAATGTTTTTTAATTATCAGATTTGCACCGACAGTGCTGCTATATGAATTCTAAAACTAATTCCAGTGTTTTTCCACAATTATGAAAATATCAGAAGATTAAGTAATTTGTAATTGCAGTGCAACATTTGCCATGAGCAAACAATATGTTATGTTATCTAGACAACTAACGTAAAACAGACAATTTAGCATGACCCGCATACAAGTGGAGCTTATCAATAATCAGTACACAGTAATCAAGTGCTGCGCCCGCCCGCCTGTATGACACGCTTATCAGCTCAGCTTTTCATTAACATGCATCGATCTATGTAATTGTTTTGTCAGACGCTGTTAACATTTCTGACAAGCAAAACTAGAGAGAGATAAAAGAGAGCGAGCACAACAAGCCGAACACAAAACATTTCGAAGCGCGCGAGAGAGAGAAAAATGTGAGAGTGTGATTTTACTTCAAGCCGGCCTTGACCTACGTCAAAGGCAACGCTGACATTGCCAGGCTATGCAGACGTCAGAGCAAGGTGAGAGACTTTTATTGTTGTTGGCCCTGGGAGAAAAAAGCACAAACTGCAACGATAGCCAAGAGAGCGCGAGAGGCGGCAAGGAACTTGGGAGTGAGAGAGAGAGAGAGCGAACGAGAGTTGTAAAAATAGCTGTGTGCAATTTCTTTCAGTTGATTAGATAATTTTGCTATTTTGGCAACTACACGGTCAAGATCAAGGTAGCGGCATCCTTTATGTAAGGCACACTCGTTGTAGTTTTGTTACTTTTTACTTAACAATGCAATAAGCGCGCCAATTATATAAGTTCAACAAATGTTGTCGCACACCTTATTCGGAAATGTATTGATTGCTGGCGTCATATAAATAACTTGTTTTTACTTACCACATTTGGTGGCAGTTTATGTCCCTTCAGGTATTTAACATTCTCATGAGTTTCATTGATAATTTCCGTTAATTTCTTGCCATCAATCATCTCCTCGTAGACAAACATCGTAACGCGCTCTTCGAACTCGGGCAGCGCTGCCGCATTGGCGCCCACAATTTTTGCAATAGCCGAACCCCTATACAAGGTTTCAATAAATGCCAAAGTGCAATATGCAATTATTATATAAGTGAAGGGGCAACGTTGTGCTTTAATTAATTTTGTTATTGTTATTAGTTGACGCTGCACTCACCAGTTGCCCGAGCCAACGATGCAAACATTTACTTTTTCCGCCATTCTGATGCTGTTGCTACCTATTAAATAGTTGTTGTTGCTAATATTGATAATGGATTGTGTTGTTGCGTTGATTGAGACTGATTTGATACGATGCTTAGGGAACTACCGCGATTTGCGACTTACGCTGCGAGTTATTTACAACAAACTGACACGTCGAATCCACTGCACATTAATAAATAGTACTAAATAATAGAAGCATACTCATCTGCACGGCGATAAGTTATCGATAGTATATATTGATTGTAATCAATTTCACGTGGCCAACAAGGTGCTATCGAAAATATTGCAAAATTTTGCCAAATATGCTAATTCCTATCACATTTTAGAAATGTAAAATTATACGTTATGTTAATTTGAACAACTTATTTGTTTTTATTTTTGTAACCGCTTATATCTGTTACAGTCAACATTGCTCAAGTGAGCTGTTATTTGCATGTCTGTTAACATTCTGTTCACGTTCTGTTATCTTGCCGGGAAAATTCGAATGCAGCATTTTTAACATCGGAGGAATTGAAATTTCTGTAATTGTAAAAATCTCTGTAGATTTATATAATAATTCTATTTTTTGTCTTTCTTTCATAATTCAATTTGTTTCGTATCTGTAGCTAATAGGATTTTTAAACAAATAGCTTTGTCTAAAAAAGCAAAGCTCTATTCTTTTTAGTTCAGTATAGATCCAATTACTTGCAGCATGGAGAATGGAAGAACATTGTTATTTTTTGTACTTATTGGTAGTAAGTAGAGAGTGGAGATATATTATATAGTTATCAATCTTTAAGACAATTATTTATACCTCCAATTAGCAATAATGTCCTTAGGAAACTGCCAATATCCGCTTCCAATGGGGTATAGTTATCAAAGTGGTCCTAGATTGAGCGGCGGGCTTTTGGGACTTCTGCTTGGATCCAATCGTATTTCCTAATGGGCTCTCTTCTATAATGGTTAATAACTTTTTTCTTTTCTGTAGGCTATGATTCCATGGTAGTTCCCGGAGCCATGGCCCCTGCTCCCTTTGTTGCTGCTCCCATTGGTTGTGGCTATAACTGTGCGGGATAACTATACAGGATATATGTCCAATTAATTAATCACAATTCTTTTAAATGTTTTAAGGAAATTTCGTAAAATAATGATCCGCAAAAAATTGTTCAATATTGTTAAACTTGCAATAAAGGATATTTATTTCGTTGGAAAATATTGACATTTTATATAATACCCACTTTATAAAATAATTGTTTTCGGCACATGACCATAACTAATGTAATTTTATACGATATTGGGTCTTTATAACTGTTGACTTATATCGTTGTTCTATTAGTGCCTGACTGCATTGGCAAAAGACAAAACATGGGACAACATTTACTTTTTTTTTTCATAATTGGAAGTAAGTGCATAGATATGACCTGAAAACAGTATTAAATGTTTATTTTTGTTATCAGTGCTTCTGGCATTCGGAGAATGTTTCTTCGGACCAAATTATTATGGTGGTAAGAATTTCTTGATGCGACTAAGAGAATGACTTCTAGTAATGCTTTTTATGATAAAGGATACTACGGCTATGGCTATCCTGGCTATGGTTACGGATATCCTGGATATGGATATGGTGGCTTTCCCTACTACAATGCTTATGGTCAGGGTGGTCCATATGTGGTGTCCTCATGCACAGGGTGGACTTGTTAAGTCCTTTGCAGTTACACTACAATATTGAAGGAAATTAGAAAATCCCAATAAATAAATTACCTTCGATTTTCAATTTTTATTAAATGCGAAATTAGTATTCAGGAATTTCCTTCAAGGTTAAGTGCCCTAAATGCATTAGACGCATATCCATGACTAACCTTGTTTTCAGATGGAATGTTTCTTTATAAGTAAATCATATTTTTCATTTGTTAATTAGTAATAATACAACAATGAATCTGGGAAGTCTTTTGAACATTATCTGGATTGTTAGTTTAAGTAAGTGCGTCGTTATTTGCAAAACTTTATCTCTGATTTGTCCCATAAATTCGAACAGCGCTTTTAATTTTCAATCCAACATGTTCCGCTTGGTTCGGACTCGGATTCGGACGCTGTCATCGTCGAAAGAACCGATCTACAACCACTGCAACCACTGATGATAGCTCCGAATCTCGAAAATATTCCCGTAAAGAAATTTCCGCCATTCGTGAGTTATATAAAATATTAGGCGCCGACTGGAAACCTAAGCAACTTTGTAAAGATTATGCGTGTCGAGAAAAGAAGAAGCAAGGGAGACGCACCACGACTACAACAACGACTACTACAACGACTACAACAACGACTACAACAACGACTACTACAGCCACTCCACCTACAAGAAGAATGCCACGCACTACAACAACTTCAGCTACTACAAGAACTCCAGATATCGCTACAACATCTGCCACAATTACTAAGCCACTCACTTTCGCCCCTCCGCTGGAAACCACTCAATTCACTACTGAGCCTACGGAACGGTCCAGTACTGAATCGTCCTGTCGTCCAGGATGTAACCCAAGTAATCCATCTATCAATGTACAAATCCATTTGCCAAGCCACATTTCAAGCCACATTGAAAACCATATTCCAAACCAAATTCCAAACCAAATTCCAAACCATATTCCAAACCATATTCCAAACCAAATTCCAAACCAAATTCCAAACCATATTCCAAACCATATTCCAAACCAAATTCCAAACCAAATTCCAAACCATATTCCAAACCATATTCCAAACCATATTCCAAACCATATTCCAAACCAAATTCCAAACCATATTCCAAACCATATTCCAAACCAAATTCCAAACCATATTCCAAACCAAATTCCAAACCAAATTCCAAACCATATTCCAAACCATATTCCAAACCATATTCCAAACCATATTCCAAACCATATTCCAAACCATATTCCAAACCATATTCCAAACCATATTCCAAACCATATTCCAAACCACATTCCAACCCAAATTCCAAACCATATTCCAAACCACATTCCAAACCATATTCCAAGCCATATTCCAGGCCAAGAGTCAAACTATCCCTTCGGTAATTTACCAGGTTATGGTCAAAGCTGTGGCGACAGTAGTATTAATGGAAATCCAAATTCAAATTGTGGACAAGGATATGTTCCGCAATATCCAATATATAACTGTCCAGTCTATACTCCAGGTAATAAGCCACACTATCTAGCACAAAACGAACCTTGTGATGACGCCGGTAATGCGGCTTTTTATGGCCAAAGACACATTTCGCCTACTCCACCGCATTCACAAGGTCATGCTCCAGGTGTGAGTGAAGGTCATTCTTCACTTCGTAGTACAGGTAACCATCCAGCATATTATTACCCAGGTTATCCTTCAGGATTTGGTGAACCTCCTGATACAGGGTATAAATCTGGCTATGATATGCCTCCAACTTACAGCCCTCTAGGTGGTAGTCTAGGCGATGTTCTGGGAGATATACATAATGATTATTCAGATCGTGCTCAGGGCGAGATTCTACCTTCACATTCACCATCTCAACCTCCAGTTGATACTGAAGGGCACACCTCTGGTAATTATATTTTTCCCAACGGTATTTCATCTGGTTTAGAACATCAACCAGATCAAACTACTGGTGATAACTATGCTCATCTTCTTGATAAATCGAAGGGTAATGCTCTAGGTCTTACTTTAGGCGATTCCCGAGATAACGCAATGAATCCCATGGGATATAGTCAAGGGAATATTCCAGACAATCTTCCACATCCTCATATATATTAACCCAAAATTCCAGATCACTAAATTCCAAACCATGCCCCAAGTACAAACTTCCACTCTGGTTATAAGTTAGGTCGGTCTTGTGCCGGAAACTACGCCAATGGATATCCTTCAGATTGTCCTCCAAATTATGACCATAATTCGAATAGTTATGGACCCATATAATTGTAAAATTTGCATACATACAACATTTAGAGAACATAAATTCATATATTTAGATTAATATACATTTATAATAAAAATAATGTATATTTAATATATTTACATCAATAAAATATATGTAGATATAATGTTTTTGGTCATCGAACATATATTTCTTAACTCAATTTGGGGTTTGAAATTGTTATAGAATATGACTTAAGGTAGACAATTAGATATTTTTCTTTAAGTACCACGGAATCGTGTTATCCATTTATATTATATAACCGTCAATAACCGATTCATATGCTAAAAACAGTGACTAATTTAATGATGAATATAATCTGAGATGTTTCTAAAGAAATATATATTTAGAATATTATATATTTCATGAATCAGTTAGTTGCTAAATATTGATGAGGACAATGGTTGCAAAAATAATATTAAATATTTTTCTTGTCATCGGCTGTAAGTAGAAAAATCGGTTTTTAATTTTGGTATTTAATAATAATTATTGACAAATAGCTTTGCTGATTCTAATCCCTCCTCAATGTGAGGCCTATGTAAATATACCCAGGGTTGATTGTATGCGAAACCCAAATCTTTGTCCTCCAACCCATGCTGGACCCTACTATGATGCTTACGGGAATATTATCAGGAGACCATTTTAAACATGTGTACCTATAATTTTGAATAAATACATGACAAGAAGTTGTATAAAGAAACTGAAAACCTTATTTATATTGCATGGAATTGATAGTATCTGTGTTATTATAATTTATTAAAATTTCTCGGGCAAATTGAAACATGTAGTTGGAAAGAGATGCGGTTTAAAAGGATCTGAGAAAATAAGTATTGTGTATGTTCAAAATTTGTACCTTAAAATTAGATTTTTGTTATGCAGTTTTATATAATATAAGAAATCATATAATACATTTAGTCACAGATCTGTAGTTAATTCGAAAATGGATCAAGCAGCATATAAATAAATTGGATTTTTATTATTTATATCAATTGAAGTGAAACTAACAAGAGGATCACAATGTTCTTAAAAAAGATATTGGCCTTGTGGGTCATCGTTGGTTGTAAGTACTATCACATAGTTTCCTAAATTCATTTTCAATATTACAACTTTTATTTCAAATAGCTCTTTTGATTTTCGACATTCCCAAATGTGTTGCCCAGGATTCCAAATTTTGTGATACTGCCCCAACTCTTTGTATGGTGTCATGGGATAATACGGTATCTAACAGTAATAATGATTAATATATTGTGTAAACCATATATAAACCATGAATAGCAAATAATAATTTGAAGTCGACTTTATGGAGGTTTCAATGGCAACTTTATGAATATTTTTCTTTTACCATATATATTTTTTGTTTTATTAAAATGAACTTTTCTGGCTGCTGGCTTCAACAGATTAGTTGATGTTGCTGGTCAACGGCAGTGTCGGGATAAGCTTTGTCCTCGGAGCAGAGTAGAGTCATGGCTAACCACACATGCCAAGCCAAGAGAAGGCAGTACGCTGGACCGCACAGGGACACTGCACATTCATCCCAAGCATCCCGTGGTAGAGGTTAATCATGCAGCGATGTTGTTACGCGTTAATACCTTCATGTGAGCTAGCCCACGTGTGGCATGCTCATCAGTTGCGTGTCTAACATGGTTGCTTCGCCATACATACATATATACATGCACACATACAACTAAATATATGTACATATGTAATACATGTGTGTAGGTGTGTGTCGGGTGGCTTTGTAAGTATGTATGCATGCTCGGGGTTGCTCTAATTCCGCTGCATCCCCCTGTCTTTTGTTGTTGTTGTTGCTGTTGCTGCTGCTGCTGTCGTGCACCCGTAAAATTGATTGCGGTGAAAGCTGGAAAGTTGCACGTTATGCTCGTGGCCTGACTTGCCTCCGCTCTGCGTGTGTGTCCGTATTCATGTTACTTAGTTAGTATCTGCGTCTGTGTCTGTGTCTGTGTCTGTCGATGTCTACTCTGTTTTGGCGTCTGATTCTTCTCCTGGTTCTAGTTCTGGTTCTGTTTTTTGTGTGGCATGTGGATTGGCTTGTTCCCATGGCAAATGTGGCAACACTTTTAGTAATACATGGCAATAGTGATTAGAAACCCCACACCTGCAATGTTGTTGAATATATAATATTTATAATTAGCAATGATTTTTATAGTTTTTAAGACGAATGCAATATTTGCCTTGATCATCATTTCGACCACGTTGTCGGGTGTACGATCCACCGATCAACTGTTTGCCTAGCTTTGCTTTAGTGCTGCTCTGTGCAATTAAACGAAGCTTTTGAGAGCGCAGAGAGTTGTTCGCTCACTCGAGCTTTAATTTGCGAAAGAAGCAGAGGGAGCGAAAGCTTGCGCTTATCACAAAACTTGCTCTCTCTCTTCCTTTCTGCATAGTGTTGAAAAGCAATGTGGTTCAATTTTGGTTTGCTCTCTCCCCTGAATACTGTTGATTTTGTGACACGATGTGTGATATTCTTTTGTTTTCTTGCATTCAGTGAATATAGTGAAGTGATTTAAAATGAAGTGAAAATAAAGTGAAAATCAGCATTATTTGCCGCCGTATAATTTCATAAATATCCGAGTTACTTATTTGTTTGATATTTCTTCAGTATCTTTTTCGATTTTCCAGCTGATTGAGGATTTGTGACCGTGCTTTTATATTATTTCTCTTCGTTAATAAAATAAGTAAAGGAAATATAGGAGAAGGGTTAACCAAATTGAAGAAAACACATCCATAACAGAAATTTTATTACAAAATTGAGATATGTTGGACATAACAAGTGCCAAGGTTCACATACGAGTCCTGTCAGATAGATGAACCCCATGCCCATGTCCATGTGCCCAAAATTGCGGAGGCGTCTTTTGGCCATGTCATGTTTTGCCGATGATGACAGAGCTTCTGCTGAGCTGGTTGCGATTGTTGTTATGTAATGTTTTCTTATAAAAAAAAATAGAAAACAATGACGGACATTGGATCTGGGCGTAGAATAATAGTATATCAAAATTTTACAGAAGGCCGCAAAAGGAATGAAATGAAATCATTTACGCAAAACGAAACCCAAATTGAATGCCAAGACAAGAATATGCGAAGAAAATACAAAACGTTAAGCGGATGTTGAATGCTTATCCCTTCACACACCCACACACCCACCCACACACACACACACACCACATGAATACTGAGACACAAAGATATAGAGATATCAACATAGACCAAAGAGAGATGGTTTTTATTATTTTTATTTTATTTAAACCACACAAAATACTTAAGACGATTTTGTGTTTTGTGGTCCAAGATGTATTGCCCATGGCTGAGCAGAAAGTGTGAAAAGAAATGAACGACAACGACAACGGACAACTAAAGTTTTAGCCAGAAAGGGTATGCAACATGTCCAGTGGTCGGTCTATGTGGTCCTCCTCTCCTCCTTCCTGCAACTTGTTTCATATCTTCGTAGACAGCTCCTTGCTGGACAACAAGGCTATGCCGGAGGCGTTTCAGCATAATGTTGAAGATGTATGTATGTATGTATGTGTGTATGTAAAATAAGCAAGTGTCTTACCTTTGGCCAGGGCATCTGCCTCAAACAATCGAGTCGAGGTCCTCGTTTCTTGACAGCACAGGACAAGGCATCAATAATGGACGCCTTCGCATATGTCCTTTGTCAAGGCATTGAATCGTTTACAGCATCAGCATCAGCATTTATGACACTTACAACTCAATCTCCATGTTCCATGCCCCCATTACCGACTCCATCAGAATCTTCTCCTCCATCCCTCTCCCACTTCATTGCCATCTCTCTGCCGGACAATGCTTAAGCGTTGCGGAATATGCGACAGCATACAAATTGCGGATTTTTATTTTCAGTTTTTATGATTTACATTTTATATTCATTTTCCCCCCAGTTTCCACCGTCTCTGTCACAAATGAAATGTTTTGGCACTTTTTTAATGCCACTTCTTTTTTATATTCTGTTTCCTTTTGTTGCTCCTCCAACATGCCACATTTTTACTCTTTGCAAATAGTGCAGGCCCAAGAACGCATCACTTAATTGTTTTAATCGCATTTTATTTTAATTTTTCCTTTTTTTTTTGTTTCATTTTTTTTTTTTTAGATTCCATTAACACAATTTGCTTTGGCTTGCTGGATTTAGCTCGGGTCCGTTTCTTATTTGTTTAGTGCCGCATACAAATTTGTTTGCATGTTTTGGTGAGCAAACTTTTCTTTCAGTGCATTAAGCGAAAAGTAACGCACAAATTTACTAAGAGGCCACATATTTTACAAAGGAAAAATTTTAAAATTGAATTTAAAATATTTTTTAAAATTAATATTAAAAATATTTGGCGAGTCAACTTTTTTTCAGTGTATTATGCGAAAAGTAACGCACAAATTTACTAAGAGGCCACATATCTTTTAAAGAAAACAACATTTTCAACTCGTCTTAATTAGAAAACTTAAAATTAAAAAAAAAAATTAAAACTAATATTGGAAATATTTGGCGAGTCAACTTTTTTTCAGTGTATTATGCGCAAAATATTTAAAATATTTTATATTTACTTGCATGCACCAAATTTTGTTAGTGGAACTTCTGAAAAAAGAACTCTTTTAAATAAGTATATTTATTCAATAATAAAAAAAAACTGAATCAAGTTGCAAATAACTGAATTTCTATTATTTAGAACAATTTGTACTGAGGCTAAAAGGAGAATCACAATGCTCATTATAAAGTTATAGCCCTTGTTATAACTTTTCGAAAATCTCCTTTGATTTTCGACATTCCCAAATGTGATAATATAGTATATCAGTAATAGTGATTATAATATAATATATTGTTCAAATTATATATACCATGAGTAGAATTTAATTATTTGAAGTCGAATTTATTGAAGCTGGACTGTTGACCCAGTTGAAATGGAAACTTAGTGAAATATACTCCCATAAACCTACAAAAACGGTTTCTTACTTTTTGTATTATATCTCAATTTATTTATATAATTTTTTTTTATATATATATATTTAATAATAATAGTCATTAATATGTATTTTATTTATTATGCATTCGTTGGTAGCAACAACAGCTGCGATTTACATACTATTTCCCAACTATATTCATTTCAATATAACTATGTTTATTTTTGTTTTCAATTTCATATGAATTATACATATTTTGTATATTCAAATATGTTTTTTTTTGTTACTTATTTCGTAAACATTTCTAGCAGCATTTTCATGTTTGCCATTTTACAATTTTATTGCGTTAAAAATCAATTACAAAGCATTTTGGCATTTAATAATTCATAAACAAAGCTGCCATAAATTCACTTTCACACACACACACCAATGCATATCAACTCGCTTATGTGTGTGTGTGTATGTATGTGTGTGTGCTGTAGCGAATCAACACAGAATGTAAGAGACAAATCAAATGCAGCATACTTTTCAGCGTCGTGCCCGAGGCAAAGTTATTTTTTCATTTTCGACGATTTCTAAACGCGATTTCGCGCTGGAAAAAAATCGTACATGATTTTGAGCAGATGATAAAGAAGTAGCTGATAAATTGGAAGGGGAAAATTATGAGTTACATATTACTTATATAGTCGTTGCAAATTTGTAGTGTATCAAAGGAAAACTAAGTTAAATTTTTTTATAATCTTTAACAAGTTAAATAAAAAATACAAACTATTTTAAAATTTTTTATTATAGAAAAAAATATAAGAAAATATATAGTAAGTCTTCCAAAATATATCTTGGGTAGAACTAAGCGACTTTGGGTTAGGGTATTAAAAAGCTAAAACGCGATAAAGGTAAAAATAAAAAATGATTGGTCTGGGGTGGCTGAAAGTTGCTGCAGGTCAAGGGGGTGGCTGGTGGCAGGATGCAGGAGACAGGAGACAGGAGTTGAATACTGGTTACTGGGATGTCGGATAGCCCAGGTTGAAATAACATGAGCATGAGTTTTAGAAAAGAGACGACAAAATGTCGAATGAAAGATAAATAAAGTGCAGAAGTAGCAGTAGTAAAAGAAGCATACTAAAAATAAAATGTTAGAGAAAAAGAGACAAAGAGACAGAGAGAGAGAGAGACAGAGAGAGAGAGAGAGATAGCAGAGCAGGGCAGAGAAATCGCGAACAGTTGCTATAAATCAACGTGATAGCAGCCAGAGGGGCCAGAGGGAGGCATAGTGGGCGTGGCAAATGTATCTATTACACGAAAGTTGTACGCTGTGAACTGTCGCAGCTGCACTCGAGTCGATTTAGCAATTTTTATTTTTACATTTCATTTTTCATTTCGCTTCGTTTTTAGTTTTATTTTTGTTTTTGGTGTGTGTGTCTTTTTTTTTTTTTTTAGTTGGAGCACAAATATTTTTGCAAGTGACAAAAAATTGTTGCCGCTTAAATGCAATTCGAATTGAATTTTGATTACATTTCGTCCAGCGAATATCAAATCCCACCCTGGTCCAGAACCTAGTCTACTTGTCCACCTGGGCTGGCTCCATGGTGTACATATCGCGGAGTAACCTAGCAATGGGCACATTCCCGATGGTCTCCTTGAAGAAGAGCGCCTCTATGGTCGATGCTCGTATCGTGCGCAAGGAGGGCAACAGGAGCAGTAATCTGCCGAAGCGTGTTGCCTGTCGAGGATACCGCAGACGCACATGATCGGACAGTATGCACTGTGCCTGATCCTGCAGCATCTCCACCGGCTGCACATCGCACAACCCCGCAGTTTCCGGTGCGAATAGAGCTATGGCCTTCATGCAGCCCACTTCGCTGCCATCTGGGGCTATCTGGCGGAATCGGCAGAGAATCTCCTGAATGGTCTTCATTTCCGTCTGGGTGGCCTCATCCTGCAGCACACGCTCCTTGATAAGCGGTGATTCCAGTATGGGCGTCAGATCTAAGGGTATGGTCCATTGGGCCAGATTGAGCAGAAACAGCTCCTTCCAAGATTCCTACGGATTAAGAGAAGATGGTTAGATCTTTGTAAGGAAAGGGGAATCCTCTGTGCATTACCTGCAGTAGAAGGTGCTGATCATTCTTGGATAGTGTCTGGAAGGGCATCAGACACTTGACCCAACGCACTGCCATGAAGAGCAGACGTGCCGTCGTCTCCTGCAGCATCTCCCAGGAGAGCAGACGGGAGTCCAGCAACTGCTGGGGCAGCGGTGGCGGGAAGAGCAGAGCGTTATGTTGCACCTGGTACTGGATGAGCTCCTGGCACTTATCCGGGCTGAGCAGCAGCTCCAGGAAACCATTCGAGGCATGACCGCCGCTGCTGCCCCCATTGGGACGTGTGCTGGGCAATGTTGCCACAGATGGTGGCGGGGTTGGTGTCGTGGGTGTGGGAGATCCCGATGTGTAGCTCAGCTGTTTGTTGTTGTGATCATTGTTGTTGTTATTTATAGTATTATTATTGTTGTTGTTGTTGTTGTTATTGTTGTTGCTGTTGGTTATGTGAATGCTATGGATGAGCAGCGAATCATTGCTAGGCGGAGTTGTGGCATTGTTGGTGTGATGGGAGGCTTCGCTGAGGCTGCGGCAGTAGGTCGAGTTGGCTGGATATGGATGCGGTGAGGCACTGGACGCGGCCAGACTCTGGGAGTCGGTCAACGTGGGTGCCGGCGACACGCTGCCCGCACTCAGAGGTGGCGATGCCGATGGCGATGGCGTCTCCGTCTCCACATTGACCCGGGGACTCTCGCTGCCCAGGCTGAGACGGCCGCCATCGTCATCGTCATCGACTCCTACGCCACCGCCACCACCACTCCTGGAACCAATGCTGGATATGGACTGTATGGAGTTGCTGGGCGACGGGGAGGAGTAATTATTGTTGTTGCCAGTGGATGAGCTCTGGGCATATGGAGCCGTTGAAACCACCGCTGCCACTGCGGTT
The DNA here is from genome assembly GCA_018150725.1 of Drosophila quadrilineata. Classification (NCBI taxonomy): domain Eukaryota; kingdom Metazoa; phylum Arthropoda; class Insecta; order Diptera; family Drosophilidae; genus Drosophila; species Drosophila quadrilineata. Next base: position 7,428,130 of record JAECWN010000452.1, on the reverse strand, counting down.
GCCGTTGCCGCCGTTATGCCTGGCAACTTGCTGGCCGCCTCCGCAATGAGATTGTGGTGCAGCAAGTGGGGCGGGAAACTTACGGCCACAGCTGAGTTGCCGCCAGCTCCAACTCCATTGACGGCGCCATTTTGTAGAGCAGCATGTGGATTCATGGCATGGCCAGGATGATGAAAGGCAGTCGCATGCGTTGCACCTTGCTGGGCACTCGGATGAGCTATCTGAGATTGTGATTGTGCCTGTGCCTGTGCCTGGTGAGGATGCGTGCCCGTCTGGGCAGAGGCAGCCAAGTGGAAGCCAGGAGGCGGAGCATGCGTTGAGATGTGTTGCGTGTAGTTAAAGGATGCCGACACGTTGGTCACCAGAGAGACGGGCAAGTGACCAGCATGATGATGATGATGAAGTCCAGCCGCTGCTGCTGCTGCAGCCGCCGCATGATGAGCTGCTGCGGCATGGGCATGATGATGGTGGTGATGATGGGCGTGGGCATGGGCAGCGGCGGCATGATGGGCGGCAGCTGCAGCCGCCGCATGATGATGATGGTGATGCAATTGCGGATGCAGTTTCGGTTTTCTGGGGCCACGTTCATGTTGCACAGCTGCAAGAGAAAATAGGAGGATTGGAATTACAGTGGAGTCTCGATATAACAGTAACGTGTTAAAATCGAAGAGGAAATATTTGCTCAAAATTAATTTGCACTTACATAAAGAGTTTTAATTTTCGAAAAAGTTTTCTTAAAATTGTCAAAAGTCTTTCGAGACTTCTCCTTGAGATTCCCTAAATTTCCTTTAAAGTCAAATAACACTTTCGAATTACATTCAAACTTAAGATTCGAAATTTAAAAAAAAATTGGAAAATATAAAAATTTCTGTATTTCTAATACTCAATTTTAAGTTTAGAAATATTTGAGAGAATTTTTGAAAACTGAATAACAGTAATCAATAAATTTCACAAAGTAAATATATTTCCCTTAAATCGAATATACCTTGAAAAAGCATAGGAAATATTCCGATTCTTTTTTTGAATATTTATTTGAACTTTCACTGAATCTTAGTCGCTGATTGTAGGACTTTTTGTGGGGAAAATAAGAACTTTATTGTCTAAAGAAATTCGATTGCTCATCATGCATTTAGCATGAAATCAGTTCAAGTGTGTAATTGCGTTAATCTGCTTTTAAGTAGTTAAATAAATAAAGTTAATTTCAAAGATGCTTTGCATGGCTTTCTTCCTCTTCCTCTTTCTCTATCTTTTCTTCTTCCACTTTTTGTTCTTCTTCATCATCTTTGGCCACCCAAGAAAACTTTTCGCTAGCTCTTTGAAGTGTGGGATGGACTTATCTGTTTGCCGAGCCAAATAGCAAATAGAAAGTAACACTTGAAATCACTCTCTGTTTGTGTGTGTGTCTATGTGTGTGTGTATGGGTGTGTGTGTGTGGGTTGTAGTAGCTTCTTGAGGCACATATACTCCAGTTTCCATACATACATACACACACATGCATGCAAATAATAAACCGATTATTAAAATGCGTAGATACAAAGATGCAAAGATTCAAGGATACTAAGGTCCTAGCCTGGCCTATACTGTCCTGGCCGTGTGAACTGTTGCATATGCCCCAAGCATGGACCTCAATTCATGTCTGTATATGCTCTGTGCATGTGTGTGTGTTGCTGTCATGACTTTTATTTGTTTGTAATTAAATGTATCTATAACATGTGAGTCCTGTGAGTTGCTTGTGTGCTGTGCGTGACGCAGCGCAAAAGGGGTGACATTTTAATCCGCAGCTAATCGCATATGTGAGTCTATGTTTGGCTATACCTGTACGTGTGTGTGTGAGTGTGTGTCTGTGTGTGAAGTGACGTGACTGCAGCCACTTGATGTCCTCTGGCTTTGCTTCCCATGCAGAGGACTACATAGTTGCTCCCCACACCCGCAAAGTATGCAACGGGGAATGTTGCGCATCTAGAAAGCTTTCAAAAGATCACAAATTTCAATTAAAGAAAATGCCAAACTCATCAAATTTTTACGCTGCGGGTTAAGCGGCATCAAACAAAACTTGCGACAAAATTTTCACCCAAAGCGACTCCTTAAAAAACTGCGGTCTGTTCGAATAAAAAAGTTGTCAGCCCCAAAAGCTCAAACCCCAGAGCGCAGCAATGAAGAACCCTAAACCCAATCCTTAGGCACTTCTAACCCTTTGCACGCGACATTTTTCTGCTTTTCTCCAGCAGCTCCTCATCATTCGGGGCAAACAAAGGAACGTGTGAAAAAGGCAAAAAATTAACGTCATAGGCAAAAATTAAAAAAGAGACACAACTTGCAAGCGTTTCTTTTTTACTTTTATTTACAGAAGTATGGGTCTTCACTTTTATCACTTTCTCTCTATCTCTCCACCTGCTATAGTCAAGTAGACGCCATTTTGTTTCTCTCGCATAAAGTGCGAAAGTTGCTTTCGGAGGGAAAGATGATGAACTTAAGTTGAAACCCAATTTGATGGCTAGAAAAAGTTATGAAATGCAAAATGCAAAAGTCGTGTTGCCTCCGCTTCAGCTGCCAGAGGCACAATTCAATTTTTTTCCCAGAGATTTGAGGTTATTTTGAGGTCTATATGAGCTTGTGTGTAATAGATATTTACAAATCTCTCAAATTAAATATTTCATTTTTTTTATTATATTAAAATTTAAAATCCTTAAACAAATTCTATTGGTTTATATTTTATTCACAATCGGTATTTATTTTTAATTTGACTTATAACCAAGCTGAAAAAGCTACATTACTGAGAGTCCGGTTACCTAGTGAGGTCACCACCTGCACAGTCTCCCAAAGTGCTGTTAACCTGGTGTTAAGAAAAAAGCAACAATAAGCAAATCTAATTAGCAACTCATTACGCATCCTTAGACCGCATAGCAATAAAAACACAGACCCACAGACAGGACATGTCGAGTGAAAGAAGAAGAAAAAGCAGAACATATTGACCGATTTGCTGAAGCTAATCAATTAATTAGGGTAGCGAGATGGTGAACGTACTACGTACAGTGGCGTCGAAAAGTTGTGGCAGAAGCGGCAAAGGTACAGACGTAGTGTGGTGAAACGCATGGAAGCAAAAACAATTATGTCAAAACAGGACCAGAAAACGAAGGCAAAGGCAAAAATGTCAGAATGCCATGGCAAAGAACTGCGGTAGAAAAATTAATGATAAGTGGCAGTGGAAGAGGCAAGAATCGGAAAACCAAGGAGAGGGAAGGAAAACGGATGTTGCACAGCTGACGAATTCCCACAGAGTTCGAGCGGCGACTTCACGACCGTGGCACGCAGAAATCCCAATGAATGATCATCAAGCAGAGCAAGGACTACATTAATGATGGGCATGGGCAGCCACTGGGCAATGTCCGTGATGTCCTCGGGCACGTAAGCTGAAAAGTGCGAGCCGTGCACAGATATCGAAACAAACAAATAAATAAATGAATGAGTGAATGCTGCTCATCAGTGGAAGGTATATTACCTCGAAGAATAATAAAAATTACGCGAGAAATGCAAAATAAAAGCGATTCCTGTGCCTCAACAAATGAAAAGTAAACAAGGACTAAATTTACGAAGTGAGGACACAGTACCTCGAACCCCCTCCGTGAAATTAGGAAAAATAATACGCGCACTGACACTTGAAGTGATTCGTTGCGGTTGGCTAAGCGATGGGGGGTGGTCGTGGTGGTGGTATTGGTGATGGTGGTGGGTGTGAGGACCTCTTCACCCTTGCAGGAAATTGAGAGGGTGGTGACTTAAGATGAGCATCACCGTCGGCTTAGCCACTGTAAAGTGCATAATGGTGCATAATGGGTATTGTTTATGCCAGCTCAAGGACTTTACTCGAGTACTAGGTAGAATCCTCTACCCTTGGGATGGGATAGTTGCCATTCGAGTGACAAATTGTTATCAACGGTATCAAGTGACAATTTGTAAGCAATTTTAAGCTCATTTGTCGATCACAGATATTTGAAAAAAAATGAAAAACAGCTGTTGAATCTCACTGAAAAAAGAGGTGGACAAATTTCTAAATAGATTTAAGCAACTGTAAAATCAGTGATATAAACAATTCTAGAAGATTTAAAAATCTTTATATATTTTTGTTAATATTTTCTTTGCTAAGAAATCAATCAATAGGAGAAATTTAATAGAAATTTTGTTGAATTTGTAGTTCAAATTAAATATTATTTGAAAACCGACCAACATCAGAATTTCGGTCACAAAATGGGTACCAAAGTGACAAATTTTGCCAACAATTTGGTTTTCATAATATGTCATCAATAATTTGGAAAGTTTGTGTAAACAATTTGAAATAATTGTGGACTTTAAGCTGGAATATGCGTTATTTATGAACTTAATTTTTAAATATATATATTTTTCAATATGTAGTTACAGTAACTGCCATATGTCCATCTCTTTCTCATTATGTATGTCTCTTACTCTGTCTCTCTCTCTCTCCCTCTGTTACCATCTCCCAGTCTCTTGGGCAGGTTCAGGAGGCCAAAGGCTTTTACGCTCTGACTCTCTGTCAGCAATGCCGAGTGAGTGAGTGATTTTAAATCCGCTTTTAATGTTGACACTGACACTTTTGTCATTCACACACGCACACACATACATACTGACACTCACATATACAAATACACACATATAGACAGTGGTGGGCGTGGGCGTCTGACACATGCAAGCCAGTCGCATTTACATGTCGCCGGTCGCACACTGCCTACCAAAAGTGTATGCACATAAAGTAGTAGGCTATAATGTCAATTAAGAGCGACACTGCAGTAAGCATACCATACATGCAATGTGTGAGAGTGAGATACAATATACATGTATGTGCGAGTGTGTGTGTGTGTGTGTGTGTGTGTGTGTGTGCGTGTGTGTGGGAGAGAGTGCAGGTTGTGTGCTGGTGCATGGCTTTCTGTGCCCTGCAGTCATGTGTAAATGCAGTGCGTATACGTAATATGGCGGACACGATGCAACGAGCGGCTTAAAAGCTGCAAATAAATATATACTTATATATCGACATGCATGCATATATATGTATGTATGTACATACATACGCATTAATATATGTATATGTGTGCAGTTCAGTTACATTTAAAATCAATAAGTTTAAATGTGGCCCTGAAATTAGTCGCCAAAAAGTCGATTATATGTATATAGTCACAAAATCAACAACAACAACAACAACAGTTTGTGCCCAGGACCCAGGAGCAAACTAACAGCTCAAAAGGGACATCCTGAGTAGATGGCAGATTCAATTGCCTGTCTCCAATCGAAGAAACCGCAGCAGACAAGAACAATGAGTTAAGTTATAACACAGTCTGTTGATAGAAGGGCTTAACTGCCTAGAAGTATGCTACAAAATATACTTGATATACAGAACTGTGGGAACAGCAAAAACTTAACATTGTTGCTTTTGCCATCAGACGACTGCGAACAATTTCCATTTGCTGATGCTGAATTTTCATTAAATTTACAGTTGGCTGATTTTATAGAAGCCTTTCTCGAGTATTTGTTCTACAAGCTGGAAAGTGATTTCATTTTGACATCAGCTTTATGCAAAAGTTTTCCAATTGCGAAAGTGCTAAAGCCAAATATTTCTGTTTATGAAATCTATGAAATATATATATGTATATATAAAATTTATACAAATATAATTCATAATTCTCACCTCAGCCATCGAGGGTTATCATTAATTTTAGTTACTAAGTGGTCGGCTCAAGTTTTTACAAATTGTGACAATAATTCAACACATAAATACATATTTTATCGGACGTATTATGCGGATTCTCTCAGTGGCATCATTAGACCTCACTTTTCAGCTCATCATGCACGCCCCACGAAAAGGACATTTTTATTGCTCAATTTTTACTTTACTTTTATTTTCATTTTTATTTTTTTTTTTGTGCTTTTACCAACGGGATTTGGAAAAGCGACACAAATCACTCAAAATGAAAAATCCGCTTAAAATGCCGCGTAAATATTTGTAAAGAAATAAGAAAGCAAAGTGATGGTGCAGAGGTGGGGGAGGGGAGGGGGGAAGGGAGATTGTGGGGGGAAAAAGGGCATGGGCATCATCACTATGCGTGATGATGATGCCTGACACTTTGTTGGTATACAAATGCAAATACCATTAAATGTGACAAGTGGCAACATAATTTGTTAAGGGAATCTCACACCGTCTTTCCATTTTTTTTCTCTCTCTCTCTCCTTTTTTTTCGGTTTTCCTCATCTTTTTCTTTTGCTTGGCACCCTGCCAGGATATTAGCATGCAGAGCTTTGCTCCTCTGCAAAGCAAGATGCCAAATAAAATGTGCGACGTTTGTCATATTTTCCCATAATAATTTATCTTTCTCTCTCACTCTTTATCTTACTCTCTCTCTCTCTCTCTCTCTCTCTCTCTCTCTGCTTGCATTTTATCGAACATTTTCACACACTTCTATACACACATAATATTAACAAATTTCATTTTAGCCATCTCTTTCATCTACAGCTTTTCTAATTAACTTTATTGGCAGCACGAAGAAATCTTTCGAGCACAAACATGGCCAACAACAGAAACTAAACAAAAAACAAAAAAAAAATAGTAAGGCCAACTAAAAATGGCTAACCACTTGCTACCCTAGTTGTGGCACATGCCACTCCCCCTCAGGAAAAGAACAACAACATGCTGCAACTACTCGCATGTTGTTGAAGACCCCAGAAAAGAAATATAACATAAACGTGCCCTGAACGATTTTTGTGGCTTTTTTGCTTTTTGGTCTAAACAACAAAAGCACTTTGTCTGGGCCAAGTCCTGCCACTTGCCGGGCCAAAAAGGACCACATCAGACCAGGACAGAACATAACATAAGTGAACTGAAGGGAGTTCAAAACTGTTTTTGGTGTTAGCTTCCTCTCTCTCTCTCTCTTTCTCTCTCTATCTCCTTCTTCCGCGTATATATGTGTGAGAGTGTGTTTATTGTTTATTTACGGCAACCAGCCAAGAAAAACCCCAAAAAGGCAGCCAACATGGGGCTTTGTAACGGCAAACTAAGAAAATGCACAAAGCAATAGGACATGATTGTGAATTTTGGCACGCCTTGAAATACACTATATGTAAAAAGTCCCATGGAACTCGTCATGTTGTTGGTCACATTTCCAAGTAATGTTTTATAGCTTTATTACGATAACAGAAATCGGCAGTTCAAAAATTATGAAATTCGGTTAACGTTAAGCAAACTTATGATTGTTCAAATTTGGATGAGAATTCTCCTATACAAAAATGCTGTTTCTGGTCGATTTTTGCACATTTTAAGCCATATTTTTTAAAATATTGGTGCAAATCAACTCAAGTAGAGTTTTTTATGCCTATTTCAATGCCAGAAATCGATTGGGCACCAAAAATTGCGATTTAAAAATTTTTGCCATTTTTGACTTTTTATCAAGGGGTTAGTATGGAAAACTGGCCAAAAAATATCAAAAATCTAAAAAGTGTTAAATTGCATAAAACTTAAATGCAGTTTTCTTACACAATCAAAACCATTGAAGGAAGTGAAAAAATTATGAAATTCGGTTGATATTTGACAAAGTTATGCCTGTTCAAAATTTGGAAATGTCGCTTTTTACATATAATCCTTACTTTGAAATTCTTTTTCCCGAATTTTTGTTCATATTTTCTAAATTCTTCGTCCAAATCAATTAGAGTAAAGTTTTATATGCTTATTATGACACCAAAATTCGCAAGTTCAAAAATTATAAAATTCTGTTAAAGTTAAGCAAACTTATGACTGTTCAAATTTGGATGAGAATTCTCCCATACAAAAACGCTGTTTTTGGTCGATTTTTGCACATTTTAAGCCATATTTTTTAAAATATTGGTGCAAATCAACTCAAGTAGAGTTTTTTATGCCTATTTCAATGCCAGAAATCGATTGGGCACCAAAAATTGCGATTTAAAAATTTTTGCCATTTTTGACTTTTTATCAAGGGGTTAGTATGGAAAACTGGCCAAAAAATATCAAAAATCTAAAAAGTGTTAAATTGCATAAAACTTAATGCAGTTTTCTTACACAATCAAAACCATTGAAGGAAGTGAAAAAATTATGAAAATCGGTTGATATTTGACAAAGTTATGCCTGTTCAAAATTTGGGAATGTCGCTTTTTACATATAATCCTTACTTTGAAATTCTTTTTCCCGAATTTTTGTTCATATTTTCTAAATTCTTCGTCCAAATCAATTAGAGTAAAGTTTTATATGCTTATTATGACACCAAAATTCGCAAGTTCAAAAATTATAAAATTCTGTTAAAGTTAAGCAAACTTATGACTGTTCAAATTTGGATGAGAATTCTCCCATACAAAAACGCTGTTTCTGGTCGATTTTTGCACATTTTAAGCCATATTTTTTAAAATATTGGTGCAAATCAACTCAAGTAGAGTTTTTTATGCCTATTTTAATGCCAGAAATCGATTGGGCACCAAAAATTGCGATTTAAAAATTTTTGCCATTTTTGACTTTTTATCAAGGGGTTAGTATGGAAAATTGGCCAAAAAATATCGAAAATCTAAAAAGCTATAAACTGAATTAAACTTAAATGCAGTTTTATTACACAATCAAAACCATTGAAGGAAGTGAAAGAATTATGAAAATCGGTTGATATTTGACAAAGTTATGGCTGCTCAAAGTTCAGGGAGGATCATTTTATAAAATAATTTATTTTTAAATTCTTTTCCCCACATTTTTGTCAATATTTTGAAAAAAATTAGTCCAATGCAATTAAAGTAAAGTTTTATAGGCTTACTACGATAACAGAAATTGCCAGTTCAAAAATTATAAAAATCGGTTAAAATTTCGTAATCTTTTGAGTGTTAAAAATTTGGTTGGGAGTTCTATTATAAAAAATCTCTGTTTGTGGTCTATTATTGTACATTCTTGTCATATTTTTTTATAATACTGGTACATATGAACTACGGGATTTTTTTTTAACTTAACTTTTAATATAACTTAATGATTAAATTTAGTGTTTTACCATAAAAAGCAAAAATGAAAACTTATTTTTTTTCTGTGCGACTTCCAATCTTCTCTCGTGAAGGGCATCTAATCTTTGGCTTTTCGAGTCTATTATCTATGTATGGTTGTTTAGCCAGTTTTGTTATTGTTGCCACCTTCTTGGCAGAGTTGTTATTGTTAGCCAAGTTCAGTAGGCGTTAACAACATTGCGTGTCTTTTGCCCCACTCTGCCTTTTCCCAGTCTGCCAGCCATAAAGTAACTTTGTTTCTGCTTCATTTCAGCCAGATCTATGCGACTCGCAGTATCCTTCGGGTTTCCCATTTTCCGATTTCCATTTGCGGACTAAACTCTGTGATGTCTGACGTTAGGTATCATCATTTGATTGTCAATACATTTTAGTCGCATTTTCTGCGATGGGATAATGCATGTAATCCGCTATTAAGTGCACATTGTCAATCGAGCTTCTTCACTCCTTCTCTCCCTCCTCCACCTCCCTCCCCTGCAGCCATTCGTCTCTCTTGCTGTTGCTGTGTCCTTGTCCTTGCTTTGGCAACTCAACTGGCCCCCCCCTGAAGGCGAATTGCGTGTGAGAAAATCTGCAACAATTCTCACGCTGTTTGTTACCTCCCCATCAACCTCCCCTCCTCCCCCCCCCTGCTGCTCGTGCTGCTGCTGCTTCTTCTTCTTCGTTGTCTCATTCTTCTTCTTTATATGGTTTGCACTGTTGATGCGCAGTGAACCCATCAATGGCTGATGCCAAAATGGTAAATTCTATGGTTATATGACCATCCCGAACCCACGGATCTATAGAGAGCTATAGAGAGATGCCCTCGTCCTTGTTATGTGTTTTTATGCTACATTTAATGTTGGCTTAAGAGCTTTAAAGCTAGCATTGTTGCATTCATCCACTATTGTTGTTGTCCTTATTGTTGTTGTTGCTATTATATGTAGTTATAGTTGTTGTTGTTGCTGTTGTTGCTGTTGTGGGATGTAGGTTAAGTTCGATTGATTCGGGTTTGTTGTAGCGCATGAAAGCGGTCTGTAAAGCTTTTGGTCAATAGCATTGGCCAAATAAAATTCCAAATTGTCATACTGTACATGTATATTGTATCTATATGAATATATATATTTGTATATGCAAATCATTTAGTGACTTGAACAAAACACAACCGACAACTCATGTCTTATTGTCAGCCAGAAAATTAAGTGACTATTGAGCTCAAATTAATATTCATAGAGTTATTCACTGTGCTAAGAACATATTTTCTCATATTTATATTTGTCATTTAAGTCAAGTCTGTTAAGACTTTCTCTGCACTTGATTTGACTGAATAATTATTTTATATTTATTCTTAATTTTTGCCTATAAATTTTTAAGAATATAATATTTTTAGTTTTTTTTTTAGCTCTCACACATATTTTTATAATTTATCCGAAATCATTTCTAAAATTAGTATTACTTTGATGTTTATTAATAACACCACCTGTAAGGAATTCCTCACATTGATACTGTTATATTTACATTGGAGTTTGCGTAGTAAATCAAAGTCACGCCTCCATTATTTATGTCGCTGAAAAATCAAGCCCGATATTTTCTATGGGATGGCTTTTGCCTGAGGTCCTCAACCCCGTACCCTTCGCTGTAAAGGGGTGCGCATAAATTATAATCAGCTTAATGACAACTACAACAAGAATCAAGTGGCATTCAGTTCCGGGTCAGGCCACAGGCGCAGGAATAAACACAAAGGAAGGTGGAAGGAGGAGGACTCCTTCGCTCTGGAAAAGTATGTGGCGCCCAAAAGCCTGTGGCATTTTGGTTTTTTGAGTTTATTGTAATTTATGCGCAGGCTTTTCCAGGAAAAGCAGCCCCAGCTAATTTGCTGCATAATTAAATGAATTTGCTAAGTAAAACAAAGACTTGCGGGCGAACAAAATGACACTCACTCACTCCGAATATATACGAATCTATTCACTTACCATCTTTGTTCATGGCCGATTGAAAGCACTTGGCAAGGCGGCAAGCACGGCACTGATTCCGATGGGTTTTGTCAACAGGACATCGACCCTTCAGGTCTCCTGTGGCCTTACAGGTGTAAATGCGGTTGCGATGAATGCTGCGCTTGAAAAACCCCGAGCAACCTGCAGAGTATTGAAAATAATTGAGCTAATTTGTAATTATATATAAAAATATATATTTATGTATTATTGCCTACCATCACAGCTGTAAATGCCATAGTGTTTACCCGAGCTGCGATCACCGCATACCTTGCAGGGTATGTCCAGCAGACGATCGCCAGCTGTGAATTAAAAATATATATATAATTAATTGATAATTTCAAATATCAACTGGCATATATTATTTCTATTTTGAAGTTCATTTAACAATTCAAAAGAATTGAAAACTTGTACAGACAATGAATATAATTTTTTGGAAATTGTATCGTGTGTGAATTGAATTAAAAGAATTATTAGCAATATATCCGCATATTTAACTTATATTAAGCGCTAAGCTCCTGAACTCAAAACTGTCTCTCTCTCTCTCTCTCTCTCTATCTCTCTATCTCTCTCTCACTCACACTCTGCTGTTGAGTAAACACAATGCAGCACGCACAAAAGGTGCTGCATACTTCGTGGGGCTGCTGTCGACGCCATTATTTGCCTTGTGCATGTGTGTGTGTGTGTGTGATTAGGCGCGGATTAGCAAGTGAAAATTGCACAAAGTTAGCTGATAATGCGAAACACACATACATACATATATGGAGAACCCCCTTTACCCCTTTCCCCATAATGTTTAACCACCGCAATGCCGATTTTAGATGAGCTTCTGGCACGCTTCACAAATTAAGTTGAAAACTCGGCACTTGTCAAAATAAAACGCGGCCGTTTTCGATTGTTACCCTTTGTTGGGTTTTCGGTGTCCTGTGACATTTGACATATTGTCGACTGTTGGTCGGCTTGGGTTGAGTTTGGGTTGGGTTGGGTTGGGTTCAGTTGAGTTTTGTTGGATGTTTGCTTGGTTGGTATTTGCGACGCGTGTTGCCAATTTTCACACCCTGCGCATCGGCAATTGTCCGCAGCATGTTAACACCTCTCGAGTGGTTGTGCGTGCCCATTTCCCAGTCTTCCAGTCATTGGTGATAGATCCCTTTAGGGTTGCGCATGGACTAGGGCGATCAAGCTCGGCAAATATCTATCTTTCGAGCACACTATACTTTTCTCAATTGTCAATGTCAATGTTTTCTTTTGTAAAATTTGTATTCTCTTGTTTATTTTAAATATTTTTTGTTTATTTTTCAAGTTGTTGCCACCACGTGAATATGAATTGCTTCTTCTTTTTCATTCATTCATTTCACTATCACCAAACAATATGCTTTTTGACTGATATGGAAATCTCATTTGTGTTTTCATAGGCTAAAAGGTTGTCTCAATTCCGTAGGGTGGGTGGGAGTTAGCGTGGGATTCCGATAATTTAATTTCTCTCGGCGTGAGAATTTTGAATATAGAATTTGACAATATTTAGGGAAACATTATTATTTTGTCTATGCAGGATTCTCGTTCAAACACTCAGCAAAAAATATAATTTAAGTAAATATCCAAAAAATTCTCTTCTAACTTGAAAACATTTCGTTTAAGGTAAAAATTAAAGATTTAAAAAAAAATGATTTCAAATTTAAATGTTGAATTTGTCTTTCCATTACTAAAATTAAACTCTCAATAATTTCAATTAATTTTTCCGACGGAAAAGGCCTTTTTATATTGTTTTTTGTGAAAAAGAACTTATAAATTTAGTAATTTATTATTATTTATCAAAATCCTTAGTCTTTACTCACAGTATATTTATTAAAAAATTTTATTTAATATCTGTGCATGACTACATTGATTTTCGTAGCTCAAAAATATCTGGAATTATGTAAATTCCTAGATTCACCGACGGCAATTACCTGTGCCCATTTTCCGTTGATGGAAATATTTGAACCCTAAAGTATCCAGCGTGCTTCGATTAATGAAAACTTGAACACACTCTTAACTAATTAGATTTTAACTGTGTTGATTGATTTTAAAATTTTTGGTTTTTGGAGTATTTAAGTTCACAATTATCACTTTGAAAATCACGTAATTCGACTTAGGAGTAGCGCACGTGAAAAGTGTTGATTACGTTTGCCGACGCAAAGGACGACGACGGAGCTGCGATGCGAATCGGATCGTTTTGGCTGACGGACCAACTGTGAATGGCGCAGAACCAAAAGCCGTGGCGGTGGCAAAGCTAGAGTCAGGACCGGAGACGTCTACAGAGCTGCTGCAGTTGTTGCCGGAGCTGGAGCCGGAGCTGAGCAGAGCAGACCGCCAATTACGAAAGTGAAGCTGCCAAAGGAGAGGTCCTTTTTTGCAGTCAATTTGACAGGACGCAGAGCAACAGCAAAGGCAAACGCAAAGCCAAAGACAGTCAGCCAGCCACAATTGTGACACCCACCACCCAACCACCCACCACCCTTGTGCAGGGCGGCACAAAGCCACAAACGCGGCAAAGGCAGAGCGTCCGGGAAATTGAAAAACACACGCAAAAGGAGGAAAACACTCGAAAACCCGAAATGAGGAAAGCGATGCGATGCGATGCGAAGCGAAACGTTGGCAGCGTAAAACCAAAACGTCGACGAAAAAGTCGAAAATTTACGAAAAGCTACAAAATGTTACATTTCATCCCTTGCGAGTGGGCCAAGCACTGCGTTAGAGAGTAGGTGGCGGGGTGGGACAGTACAGGACAAGCCAAGCCAAGCCAGGCCAGGCCAGGACAGGACAGGACAGGCGGGCAGCCAACCGGAAAACGCCCTTTTTTCTGTGCCAGCCGCCTGATGCGATTACAGCAAATGAGGAGACTTCCTGCCGTCCACCATTTTTGTTCTTTTGCCCCATGCGACACACACATACACACATACATACTAATATGTGTCCTGGGACACGCACACTGCGACATATCCTGTGGCTTTCAACAATTCACCACAAAATGTCAAGAATGATGAAAAGCTAGCGACGGAGCGAAGTCCTTCTCAACGTCGTTATTGCGTTTGCGTATGTATGGGTGCTGGCATCTGTTGTCCTGCTCTCTCCACTCACTCTCTTTTTCTCGCTCTCTCCCCACACTCAGAGTTACTCTCTCTCTCTCTCTCGCTCTGTCTCTCGCTCTCTGTCTGTGTGTGTAACTCTCCATCTGCGCCTCAGCAAATATCTTTGCCTCTGCTGTTCGGGATGCTGCCTCGTTGCCTCGCTGGCTCCTTCTTTTTTTTCGGTTCGTATTGCGCTTGTAGGCTGTCGGATTATTAGTTCTAAAGTCAGGATCTCAGCAGCGTAGGCGCTACACTAATTGGGCTATATGCGACATGGTCATTAAGTTGGCGACGTATCAAACAAATTCCAATTAATATTTAAAAATGTTAATCAATATCAAAACTATACTTAAAATATAAAATTGATAAAATTCGCATATTAATGATTATTTATTTTCTCTTTTTTTTGAAATATGTTATATTACACGTTTATTTAAAGGTTAGGTACCTCTATGGGACTCCAGAAAGATAGGGAAGTTTATGTAGCGTATATCTATGCGTGAATGAGTATGGGATATGATGTTTTGCCATATGTGTATGATGTGTGTGCAAGTGTATGTATATACTTGCATGTGTCTGTGTGTGTGAGGGGACTCATGTATGCATATATGTGCGTCTCTGTGTGTGTGTGTATGTATGTCGAACAATTTCGCAATGGCGTTTCCTGGGCTGGTACTGGCTGGTTGTTGTTGGTATGTAGATAGGGGTTGATTTACTGACTGCCATCTAAATTGAAATGACTTTTGTGACATTGTGTATTGGTTGCACACACACACACCGATACACACAGTCACACACTCACAAATACGAATACACGCATTTTGGAATGTGTGCGTAGCTGAGACACAACTGTAGGTTGACTGGACAGTTGCCATCTTAGCGGATAACGTCTTAAATACCCGTATACGGTGACATAATGTGGGTGGAGTCTTGTAAATCGCAATTTGGCAGTACAAAGTGTCTAATATACAGCCCATTCAGCTGCCTGCGGTTATATAGCCCTGCAACCTTCCATATTCGCGTTCTATCACATATAGACATACATATACATACATATGTATGTATGTAGGTCAGCCCAGCCCAGAAGAAAGATCCGGACAGAGAGTCGCTGTCCTACTATCCTGCGGTTATATTAACCAGTCAGAACGCAAAGTCATATGCAGCTACGCCAGGCATACCCGAGAACCCATGCTCTTTCAGAACACCACACCATGCACTACTTTCCTCTCCAGCTCATCATGCAATACACACACAAGTACACATACACATCCGTACACACACTTACACATACACACGCCAAATTTGCGGCATCAAGAAGTCGCATTTTTTCGATGGTCCAAAACTCCCGGACTTTACTTCGCCGCATACAGCGACCCCCCTCACTAACCAATGTGTCCGTGTATGTGTAGCGTTAAGCCACGCCTCTTGCTGCTAAACTCACCACTTTGTTGGAATTCTGCGCAGCCGCAATACTTCCATTCACCCCATTTGAAGTTCATGCGAAAATGTTTCGAACTCAAAAATATACAATGAGATAAGTTCGAATTTCATTTACGACTCTCGCTGCATTCATTTCCTTTGAAAACCTCTTGCCATTTGGAAGTGTTTTGTGCTCCATTGGAAATGTATTAGAATCGCAATAGACATATAATTTTTTACTGAAGATGATTTGGAGTAATAGTTTAGCAAATATGGCACGAAGAGTGAAACAAGTTTTCTAAGCAGCTATATTTCCTTAAAATGAGATCTCTGCAAATTATAAACAGCAATGCCAAAAATCAACCGATTTTCAAAATTTTTGCAGATTCGTCAATAGTTTTGATAATATTCTAAAACTGCATTTCAGTTTTTCCCACATTGTGAATTTAAAGATTTTCGATTTTTAAAAAGTCAAAATTGTGAAAATTTTCAAATCAAATTTTTTTGTGCGTAATCGATTTCTGGCATCAAAATATGTATAAGAAACCTTACTTGAGTTGATTTTGAGAAATATTTTGGAAAATATGGCCAATTGAGTGAAAAATACGGTTAAAATGGTCATTTATTAAAAATGGAATTCCTTCCTAAACTTTGAACTACAACAATTTTGGCAAAAATTAACCGATTTTCAAAATCTGTATAGTTTTTAAATTCCTGGCATCGTAATTGATTTATATTTTTTTACTGAAGATGATTTGGAACTATAGTTTAGAAAATATGGCAAAAAGAGTGAAAAAATTCTTCTGAGCGGCTATAATGAGTTGCTTGCAAATTTTAAACACCCATAACTCTGCCAACAATCAACCGATTTTCAAAATTTTTGCAGATTTGTCAATAGTTTTGATCATATTTTAAAACTGCATTTAAGTTTTTTCCACATTGTGAGTTTTAAGATTTTCGATTTATTTCACTATTTTTTCATACCTACCCTTTGTTAAAAAGTCAAAAATGTGGAAATTTTCAAATCAAAAATTTTTTGTGCCTAATCGATTTTTGGCATCAAAATATGTATAAAAAACCATACATGAGTTGATTTTGAGAAATATTTTGGAAAATATGGTCAAAAGAGTGAAAATAGACATATAATAGTCTTTTACTGAAAATGGAATTTCTCCCTAAACTTTGAATTACAACAACTTTGGCAAAAATTAACCGATTTTCAAAATCTGTATAGGTTTTTAATTCCTGGCATCGTAATTGATTTATATTTTTTTACTGAAGATGATTTGGAACTATAGTTTAGAAAATATGGCAAAAAGAGTGTAAAAAATTCTTCTGAGCGGCTATACTTCTTCGAAATGAGTTCCTTGCAAATTTTAAACATCCATAACTCTGCCAAAAATCAACCGATTTTAAAAATTTTGGCAGATTCGTCAATAGTTTTGATCATATTTTGAAACTGCATTTAAGTTTTTTTCAAATATTACATTTTAAGATTTTCGATTTTTTTCACTATTTTTTCATACCTACCCCTTATTAAAAAGTCAAAAATGTGAAAATTTTCAAATCAAATTTTTTTGTGCCTAATCGATTTTTGGCATCAAAATATGTATAAAAAACCTTACATGAGTTGCTTTTGAGCAATATTTTGGAAAATATGGTCAAAAGAGTGAAAAATATACTGTACATAGTGAAAATTGGATGTCTCCCAAAAATTTGAACTAGCATAACTTAGCCAAAAATAAACCGATTTTTTAAATCTGTAAATCAACTTTGATTGGGATGTCCATAGTCCATTTCACAGAAGAACTGCTTTTTTTATTAACATTGTCCAATTTATTAAATCGTATTCTGGCTTTTCACATATTACTAACAATAAATATATATTTATTTAATTATTCATTCCTTTTTTAATAGGTTAATACAGATTTGTCTTTTTCATTATTATTTTAATTTTCTTGCTATGTTTTTAGATGGTGTTCTCTTGTGTTGGACTTAATTGGCTAGGGGTTTGTTGGTAGAGTATATTTTTGGGATTATTTGAATTTATTCTTTGTTTCTGAATGAAATGTAAGAAGTCTTATTACTTTGGTTTAGTTGTTGAAATGTTTAATAGATGTTGTTTTTCAGTGTCAATGTGTGAGTGTGCTGTTTCGTTGAAGTGCTTCAAGTCTTTTTGGAAATTGATTACATTTTGTAAATTTTGTTGGGTGATATTCGAGAGGATTACTTAGCAAGTTTAGGGTCTCAAATATAGGTATATATTTATTTAAATTGGAAAATAATTGTTGCTAGCGGAACAACAATATATTTGTATATAGGTGTCACATGTACATATACAATATTTGTAAATTATTATCAATGCAACATGTAGATGCTCTACAAAATACCGAATATCTTTGCTTTCAATAACACTATGATAATTTTATTTAGCTACGTTATATTCCATCTAAATGTCTTTTATTGTTTACTTCCTTATTTGTCTTTCGTATTTACAGTTTCATGTTTAGATTCGAATCTTCTTCTTCTGTCATAGCAGGAATTTTGTATTGAAAATAATCAGAAATTATAAAAGTTTTGAAAAAGATAACTCTGACAGCCTCATTCTTAAGTTAATAATATTGAGTGTTATTTGTTTAAGCTTTCGTTAAATTAATTAATTAGCAATATTTGTTTATTGCTTTCATAATTAAGGACCCATTCATTTATTATATCAATCAACATTTATCATTGCTTTTCAGTTATTTGTTTAAGTTGTTTGTTTTGTTATCAATATTACATTTGTTAACATTGCCAGCTTAAGATTTTCCCACATATACAAGAGTACTACTAGTATTACATTATATATGCGTAAATATTGTTTTATTCAGTTTAGTTTATTTTGTGTGAGGTTCGTGTGTTGTGTGCTTATTATGTTTTTCTTTCGATTTTCTAAAAAGTCTGTCTTTCAAAATTGTAGTGGATATTTGTATATTATCGATAATTGATATAAGTGGCGGTGCTTGTTTGCATTGTATTTTTTTTTTGTATTTAATTATTGATTGGGTACGGCTCTGCACCTTACTAATTACTACTATTACATACATACGTACATACAATATATTTGTATATGTTCTATAATTTATATTTTTAATATGTGAGATAACAATTATTGGTTTGTGCGCTCGCCAGCTTTAATACATGCACAGGTTCTTGGCGCTAATCTAACACAAAATATGCCAACAATTTTCTTACAGACAATTACAGAATTTCAGTTCAACAAAGGGTCGTTAACGATTGTAGCGTTTATAAGTAGTATTTATGAACAAAGTTATCTGTGTATAATAAATAAATATTTAAAATTATATTGCAACATATTTTACTAAATCAAGTTTAAAAGTTTTAAAGTAGGGTATAAAATCATATAATAACAGCCTTTGGTTGTTCTTAGCGCAACACAAGTTTTTGGTTATAAATAATAATAAATAAGTAAATGTATGTAGGTTTGTTAGTTAATTTAAAGCAATTAATAAATAGCATATATCAATGCCTTTAACGTCTTTTAATAGTTACAAATGTTTTTTTTTTCATCTTTTAGTGTTCTCTATAGGTACGAATTACGTTATTAATTATCTAGGGAATTGCTGCGCAACTGACTATAGCAGGCCTGGCATACCCTAACTGGTTTCAGAATGCGCAGTCGAGAAATTTCCGACTCGAAGCGGCTGCATTTGTTGCAAAAGACCTGCCCGCAGTTGCGACAATGATGCTTCCGCTCATACAAAGTGAATCTGAAATGTTTATGGTATAATTTGATAACTGCGGCTAATTGTAATTCACATAAACTTACTTCACATGACATTTAACGCATTGATCGGCGCCCTCGTCCTTAAGCCAATGATCAGCAACTCCACGACCTGGCTGCTCTGTGACACTCCAAGAGAAAATCCGACCACGTGCATCGCCTGCGAATTACAATGCAATTTTATTAATATACTTAAAGGAATTTCTTAAATTCCAATTGTGTACACACCGACATATAAAATTTTATGGTCTTTTGAAACCGTTAATGCTGTTATGCTAGCCGGTTCGGCATTATCTTTGCGATCGTAAGCTGTATGCATTGTTAGCTTGGATCTAAACATTAATTGACGTTGCCACTTGAAGCCTGGTAAAATGGCAAATGAAGCAAAATGAATAATTTCAAAGGGGAGTGTTAAAATTAACTTTAATAATATACTGTCATCGAACCTTTTCTTAACGTCTGTTCTCCTCGATGTCTGTCGTTATCCAATAAAACAAAACCATCCGTTAAACTGGTATCCGATTTACTTGGACGTATGCTATGCTCCTCTGTTCATAAATAAATATCAATAAAAAAGTCCGGTATTTTTATTGTAGTGCACTTAGTTCTTACCCTCATTAGATTTCGCGTCAGAACTGCAGCCAGGTGCTTCAACAGTGGCCGATTTCATCTCATGCAAGGATTTGGCGCCAGTAATGGAGCTCTTTCTGCGCTCGCCTGAAGGTTCAGGCTTGGCCGCTGCCTCGGCAGATTTACTGGACTCATTGCTGTGTTGAGAAGCCTCGGAGATACTGCTTTCTGAAGCGGATTTCACAATTTCTGCATAGGATTAATTAGCTAAGTATATTATGTCTAAAGAGATCGAAAGAAATATCTAACCGTGCTCAGGATCAGGTTGAGAAAGACTTTTCATTTGTTTGAAAATGTTCATTTTATCAGTTTTATTGTCGTCTACGGATCCAGTGTCGGGTTTGTCCTGTGAGCTTACTTCCACTCCTCTCTTCAGCTTTCTATCAATGGGCACCTGAGTGTACTCCAGTGACCACATCTTTAAGTAACCGAATAAGTAATCCGTTTAAAATTAAGCTATTTTCTTCGCTTACCCGAACTACGCCGTCAGTGGAGCCTGTCATGACCACATTTTGCTGATCCCATTCCCTTATTTGGGAGAACGAAACACATAGAATTTGCTGCATGCGATCAGCACTGCCCACACAAGTATTTACCATGGCCAGTGCATCTCCATTGATGGACCACACATGCAGCCAAGTGGCAGAGCAAGTCGCAATCTCACCCGTCAAATCATTTATGGCCACAGCAGCCACAACTCCAACATGCCCACGTAGCTGTCTGACGAAAGTAAATCGCGACATGTCCCAGACAATGGCGGTGCCATCACGTGATCCGGAGACAACAACATTGTAAGCAGCGCTGGCAGCCAGACAGGTCACAGCATCCGTATGACCATGTAGTGAATGCTTCACACTGAGACTCTTCCGATTCGCATCAAACTTCCATATAGTCACAACGGAACTAGTGCCCGCAGTGACAATCATCTTGGCATTGGGACAGGCGCAGGTCAGTATCTCG
Organism: Drosophila quadrilineata; assembly: GCA_018150725.1. Taxonomy (NCBI): domain Eukaryota; kingdom Metazoa; phylum Arthropoda; class Insecta; order Diptera; family Drosophilidae; genus Drosophila; species Drosophila quadrilineata. Next base: position 7,407,221 of record JAECWN010000452.1, on the reverse strand, counting down.
CCGGAGTTCTGAGCCGCTGCCTCGGATACAAAGGATGCCCGATCCGTGTCGTAGAGGCCAACGCGAAGTGAGTGATCAGCAAAGCCCCAAGCAATATATTTGGTGTACGATGGTGGCATCATCACCTTATTCTGCTCTACCGCAAACACTGTCTTGTCCGGCTGGAGTATTTGACCCACCGGACCTTTCAGTTCCTTAATAGGCTGCAGACTTGGTTTCAGATTGTCCAGGTTGTGGAAGAACAGCCGATCCGTTTGCAGCACTGTGCTATTGCCCTGAATCAGCGCCGTAGGATCGATTAAGGCCGAGTGCCTGGAGTTGGCCATTTTCTTGGCAGGATGCGCCTTCCTAAACAGCTGCTTCGGTATCTGTCCAAAGTTGTTGATGAATCCAATAGTGGCGTTCTTCTTAAGTGGATCATCAATGCTGAAAAGGACATTAAATTAATATATTATTTATAAAGAAAGGTGGCAAATTACTTGTAGATATCCACATTGCCCTCGTAGAACAGATGATGGAATACATTGACAGCGTCTATAGCAGCGGGACCTTGCTGCTTACAACCAAAGATCAAGTCGATCCACTGCCAGAAAGATAATTGATGAGTTCGAAAATTGAGCTAAGTAATTTCACAAATTTCCTTACCAAATGTAGATTTTGGCTGACATAATCACACTCCAGTGCACTTCGATGCAGACGTATAAACTCTCTGGGATCCTGCTTGGCCCAGGGTGGGAGTATAACGTGATTCAACGTTTCGCCATTCTGCTTGGTGCCCAGATCGAAATTGTTAAAGTTGCTGAGAAATTCGGGTAGATAGAAGAATTCCGGAATGAGCTCCTTTACATCGGCCATATTCAGTTTGGAGGCGGATAACCACGCCTCCTTGATGCTGTGGAACATGCGATCGGCAAGATCAAAGTGCCCACCTTGAAGTTTCAGGAAAGGTTGAGAGAAGGGCTCCAAGCGCACCAGATATGAGCAGACAATCATGGCTGAGCTGTAATGTGTGCCATAATGATAAGGAGGAGTCTCTCCATGTGGATCGTCCCACTCCTTAAATCGTTTCTGGAACTGCTCTAGGCGTTCGTCCGACTGAGCTCCCATGGGGCGTGAGAAGTCTCGGAATGTCTTCGGATTGGTAAAATCCAGCTCCTCAGAATCATAGTCCGCTAATATCCAAGGGAATACTGGATACTGCATGAGATCATTGTAGCTACGACCCGCTAAGGTATTCAAATGCATCAGATATTGGAAATTCGAGATCTCCCCACGAACCCAGCGTTGAGTTACGGAGGTTTCTCCGATCAGACCACTAAACAATCCCGACGTCTGCTCCACGCTGGCCGTGCGCTTCTGTCCTGCCACCGACTGTTGGGCGTTGTCATTCAAAGCTGTGGCCAGGGCTAGGAATCGCTGATTCACTTTATTCCGAACTTTTCGCGGGAAGCTGAGCAGATAGTTGCGTCCATCCTCAGAGAATATTTCCAAGGCAATCGGCTGTAGCAGATATCGGCGCTTGTGTACCTCACGAATCTCCTCGTAGGCGAACTTGGAGCATTGCCTCAATTTGTGGCTAACAGCACGAGAGGTGGCTGATGGCTGACCACCAGAGTTCGGTATGATTGGTTCGTAGGCGCCGAGAGGGAGTGTATCAATGTCACGTATCTCTCTGTTCTTCAGTAGCGTGAAACCATCGACAATATAACAATGCTCTTTGCCGAAGAGCAGCAGACCTTCAAATGTGTCCAGACCCTGAACTCGAGCACAGCGAAACATGAAGCTGATTTTCTCCTGTTCCTCCAGCAAACGCAGGAAGGTTTCATTGTCACTTGTCATTGATGTGTCCTCCTCCTCTTCGTCGTCTTCCTGGGCATTCCCATCGAGGGATTCCTGAGGATATGGCGCACCATGTGCCAGTAACTTTGGCGAAACCGGTGGAGGGGGTGTCGATGTGGATCCTGTTGCCTCTAACCGATGTGGATGTGTAGCCTCCAGCGAGGATTGCTGCTGTATTGAATGCTGCTCGGCCTCTGCCAGAATACGAGGTTGTTGCTGGCCATGTAAGAAGTAGGTCTTACTGTCCAGACTGGATGCCACTTTGTATTTAAGTTGCCTATTGTCAGATAATTCCAGTTCCGGACGATAAGGATAATGCAGATAGAAGACATCATTGCGCATGGTCTTTTTCCTCATGCGATGGGGACCTTCGGTGGTGTCGAGTATCCACTTGTCCAGACTGCAGCTTCCAGCAGGTCCCCAGAGACCGCGTTCCCTTGTCAGCTCCGTTTCAGATTGCACCCAGTCCTGGTATACATATCGCTGTGTATGCTGAAGCATTTGCTGATACTGCTTGGAGCGCAGCTCCAAGAGGTCCTTAATCAATTGTACATGTATGGTAGTGCACTCATATGCGGACTCCCTGCTCATATTCGACTTGGTGCGCACCAGCTCGTCTTTCTTCACCTTGGTGCGACTGGCCAGACGAGTGAGTCCACCAGTTACCTTCTGTATCTTCGATTGTATCTGATTATGTAGTTCCCAGGGCACGCGGTATGAGGCTTTCCGTTCTGCTTCCACGTAATTAAACCAGAGTTTCGAGGCCAATTCCATTACTTGCTCACGGGTGGTGTGTAAGTCTGGAGCCTTAGAGTTTGCTGGTGGCGCAGTCAAGGAGATCTTGAACACTTCCTCGATGGCTGGCTTCTTACACACATACAGCTCCTCCCACACTCGAAAAGCGGCGCCAACAATTAAATTGCGACCCTGAGGATCGAGGTAAGATTAAATTACAGAAAAGGAAATTTTTTCTTTGGTTGTTTCCAAAGATGTGAGAATTTTGAACTTATCAGGTTTCTTAGTCTTTTGGCGCCTTTTTGACCTTTATTTAAAGTGGCACAGGGTATAGAAAAAATCATGAAAAACTTATAACTATGCCTACCTGTAACTGATTGAGATCTTCGTCTCTGGGTTCGGTGGTTTCCGTTTGTGGATTGACATGCCAGGTGGTGTTGCGACTTGTTGCCGGCTCCAATATGATCTTCATATCGGCGGTCAGCTGGAGAAGACAGTAGGTGAGGCAGCCAATAAACTCCAGTTCATGATTGCCAGCTCCGAAGATGAGCAGACGATGCTGAATGATCTTGTGGAGCGCCTCCAGCACACTCATCTGTTCGGCAATGGAGTCGTCGGTGGGCCGTGATAGTAGAAATAGTATACTACGGTTCAGTGAATGATGCAGTTGCTCCAGTGATAATGATGATGATCTTCGTTTCGCCTGCCCAATCAGTTTGATGACAAAGTCGAAAATCTCATGTGGATTTCGGATGAGACAACCCTGCCACAATTTATCCACAATGCGGGCCGTTAAGTAGAAGACGTTGGGTGCAATGTGTTGGGTGTGGCTCTGAAGTAGTGGCACCAATGGCAGAGCAGCCTGTTCCCCGACTAACACATCTGCTGCCAGCAGATGATCCATGAGGGCAATGATGATCTGTGTCTGATATTGTACTTGCAATGGCATCTCTGCTGTCTCGGGAGCTGCATCCAGTACAAGATCTATGACTGGTGTGCTCTTGCCATGTATATTTAGGCCTAGGGAATCCACCACAATAACTCTCAGGAAGTCGATGATGCATTTGCGCACTGGATGGGAAGTTAACTTTGGTTGATTACCAACGGCGGCATGCAACGATTCTGGAGGAGGCAACACAAAGCTGCTGCCCGTGCCATCGGTGGGCGTGGAGGCGCCACTGTTCGGCTCCGAGTCGCCACTACGTGAAACCTGAGGGAAGAGCACCGCAACCAGTGAGATAATCACATCACCAGCCATCATTACGGGCGAGAAGTCATTGAGATTCTGATAGAGACTGAACAGCAATTGTATAATGGTTTCCGGATGACTATGTAGCCACGTGGCACATTCCCCGGCATGCACTATGGCACGCACCATTGCCAACAGTACACAGACGCCCTCTGGGCACACATTCAACTTGGGCAGCTGAGTATTGGCCGAAACAGGAGCACCCCAGAGGAACGACCAAACGCGATCCAAGTCGAACTTTGTATGCTCCGTGGCCAGGACCTTCACTGGCTGCCCCATTATCAAGGCCGTGACCAAGAAGTACAGCTCAGGCACGTCCAAATGATGCTGCATCAGCCACTCCAATAATTGAAAACCTGTAAAATGCATTGCAATCAATTGCAACAACAATAGATTCGTTCTTATAGAGGCCAAAATCAGAGGGAGGTTTCAGGGTAGAGAGGTTTCAAAAGCCCATCAACATATATGGGGAGATGCACTCACCGGGAATATTCAGTGCTGCTGTGCGGACTTCTCCTGCAATCTGAGTGGGTAAATGCTGAATGGTGTTTTGGGGTGTGGCTACGATAACTGTACCGGCGCCATTGGTGGGTCGTTGGTTGAGCTGCTGGGCACCCAGACCAAGTATTTTTCGTTGAGAAACCATTTCCGTAAACCGTAGGTAGCCTCCGTTATGGGTAGCGTCGCGGAACCGCACAAGGAAGCTTTCATTGGCACAGATTACGACCAGAATGCGGACTGCAATGATAACTGTCGTAAAGTGGACCTGCGGTTGCATAAAGAGCAACAACCAATCCATTCCAAGCGTCTTCGAAATATCATCGCAGATGACATAGTTGACGGTGTTGCGTGGTGTGAAGAGCAACCCGTGCAGCAGTGAGAGGCACCGATTGCGTAAGTATATATTCTGGGCAGCTCCCTCCTGATCGTCAATGGGTAGCTTCATGCTGGGCAAGAGTATGGAACGCTCTCCCTGGTTGTCCTGCAGACGCGGTAGCTTGGCCGCTACATATTGCCCGAAGAGCAGAAGATCCGTATGTCTTGGCTGTCCGCCGAGCAAAGTTTCCAATAGATTGAAGAGTATCTCCCGCGTTGAATGATCCTGGATGTGGGTTATAATGTGTAGCAGTTTCACAAGCAACTGCAGATCTCTCATTATCTTAATATTCTGCTTCTTTTCGTTGGACTCCACTACAAGTTCCAGCAAGTGCTCCAGTAAAGAGCGAAGAAGACCATTGGGAGCATTGTGCCAAATTTCCAGATCGCACAGCAGATCCTGGAATGCTGTCACATTTGGTATGGCAGACATGTCATGGCCACTGTTCACTGTTCCCACTAGCCCGAAGGTTAAGTGCAGAATATGCGAATTAAGTAGATGCTTCTTTTTCTTGAAGAACATCCCCAGTGTCTGATAGCAACGCTTGCGGTCCATTTCCGCTTGAGCCGCACGATTGCTTCTCACTACACAGGTCAAGGCCTTGACTCCAGCATACAAAGATTCTACGTCCTGCGCCATGGCTATGATACCCAGCAGCACGTTGCAACCGCCCACAGTGTCAATCATAGCTGAGACTGGATGTGGACTAAATACGCGCACCCCCAAATAACCAACAACAACACCGCCCAAAGAACGTCCTGCGCCAGCAAGATGTCCAGCGGAATTATGCAGTATTCTGAAACGAAAGCCAAGGATAGCGTTGGGGTAGTCAAGCATAGCCATAACCCTGTAAGATCATAGTTCAAGGATTTAAGGTCTACCCTTAGTCTGCAACACAATCTCATTTTTCAAAATATTGATCCCAACAAGCTCAAAGTATACCTAAAAATTTTTGCAAAATTTATAAATCCAACTCATTGGACCTTTCTTCAATTCAATCTCTGCAAAAATCCATCCGATTGAATATGATATGATATGCAGGACACCTTTTCCCTTCAATCGCATATATCTCTGCGAAAATTCATCCGATTTGGAATGGGGATGTCATTTTTTGAAGGACCCGATAACTACTTCGTGTTTGCATCAAATTTCCATTTTCGATAATTTGGACCCTTACAAGGTAAGATACGTGATATTATTCAGACACTTACTTGATCGGTGTAGCATTTTCATGCGAATTCATATTGAGTTGCTTGGCTATGCTTTTGTTATCCGCTCTGCTGTACACCTTCCGAATCTTGACCAGGGTCAGTTTCGAAACTGCTTTGGCATTTAGTCCCAGCAGCACACGATCTTCTGGAACAAGTGGCGCCAGTGGCTCAGCTTGTTTGCCCATTTGTGGCGCTTGCAGTGAGCCCATGTAGTGAGGTCCTAGTTGATAGATTGTCTGCACTGTCTGCTGCGTAAGGACATCTTCAAGCAAATGACAGACACCCTGTTTCCAGCAAAGACGAGAATAGCGACGCCAAATTGGCGGAGTTCCAATGTAACCAAAGATCTGCGTTGCGGATGTAACATTGGCACTGGTGGCCCCCGGATGCTGGGCAATGTAGTGCAGTTTCTGAGTGTGCATGGGAACACCGTCCAGATAGAGGGACAGGCTGGAATTCTTAAGCACAGCCCTGTTGAGCACAACTACGAGATTGTGCCATTGACCTTCGTGCAACAGATCCGGGCACCAGATGCGAGCAATACCATCGTCAGACCCTTCTGGCTCCCAATCTCCAATGCCTGCAAATCGTAATATTAATGAACAACCTTTATCAAAAATATGGTGTTCAACTCACTTTTTCTGGGAGTCACTAAGGTCTCCTGGGTGGAAACCACAATAGCTTTATCCCTGGCCGACAGCAAGATGGATAAACAAGCCAAATTCTCCTCACGTGGATTGTGTATGGTGCGGACTAGTGTTAGCAGGCGTACACAATGCGGATCCGTCTTGGGATCGGAGAATTTTTCAACACAGAACCACGTTGAGTACGTCAAACCGGTTTGCGGTGGAAATATGCGATCACCTGCTCCAATACCACCGATTGTATTGGCATCGATGGTCCCACCAGCGGTGGCTGTAGCCTGCGGCGCCAATGATGGTAAGTATAGACAACCAAATCCCTCGGCTGACATGTCCAGCTCAACAAATGGTGGAAGCGTACTGGAGCCATGAGCACGAAAATCTCTTGGAGTTGTCATAGAGACCAATGTCTTGATACGTGTTAAGGGCACAGGTCCACCCTGTCGATACGGTTGCTGGAGATCAATGTCAGCGCAGGATAGTGGCTCACCGAGACGCAGAAATTGACGAAGCTCTGTCGGCTGCAAGGCTTGAGCGGCAAGGCGTTCCAGTATATACTGCATGGAGACATGCAATGGATGCAGTTCTTCGGCAAGAGCCCTTCGAGTTAGCCTCAGAAGTTGTTCAGCTAGCCCATGATCACACATGATCTGTTGATTACGTTCATTGCGCACGAGAGATTTAATTATCTCGCTGAGATACACCTGCAGTTGGATTGCTTCCAGAGGCACCGCATCGTGTTGTACGCCAGGCAAGAGCTGAAGCATACAGAGCACCACACCAGGATGCACAATCCGTGGCTCTGGTGCGGGCTGTGTTAAGTTAAGCTGACTGGGATGCACGGGAGCAGCTAGCTCCTTACTGGGTGATCGTGAATGTACGGCTGGATCACTAAATAGCGTGATGACTCCACTCAAATTGGGCGACTCAAAGTTATCCAATGCGATGCTGTACAGCAGTCGGAACACCACACAAATGTAGGATAAAGAGCTCGGTATATTCTCGGAGAACCTACGAAAAATATATATCATGAAATGGAAATTGAAGTTAATGGACGCACACCTACTTGAAACTCAAGATGTCGCCGCTGAAGACATCGTGGTAGTACTTGAGTAGCGTTTGTTGTGGCTCATAGCTGCCCGTGAAATCCTGCAGAGATGTATCGCCTCCAAAGCAGCCTAAGAGCCGCAAGGTGTCACAGAGTGAACTGTTACAGATCTCCTGATGAAAGAACTTGGCGTTGGCTGGCTCGAAGCGCATGGCCGTTGACAGTGTTTGACATACAATTTGCAGTAGAAGAATGAGATCCTGTTGAGCAATCCCTGGCTCTGACTGCGCCATACTGCCGTCCAGTGAGACAAAGACGCTGGTCAGATAAACAAAGCCACCAACTTTACGGAATACTGTTCGCGTCCGATGTGAGTCTTTTAGGCAGCCCAAGAGCATGTTGAGTATTTGAATTTTGAACTCTACTTGATTGGGGCTGATGCTGTGCATCAGTGAGAGTATATAGAGCATGTCGTCATCTCCTCCAGCGGAGAGTATCAGCTCTCGTATGATGCCCAATGCTTGGGGCCGACAATGCTTGAATTTGACCAGTTCATGAATGCACTTTGCGCCTCCGTATTCACGGAACAACTGAGCATTGTTATTGGCCCCGCCACCGAGCAGCATTGTTAGAGCCTCCAGTACAAGTTTCCCAAGCGAGTCCAGCAGACCGTCCTGTTGATCTGCAGCTGGTTGAGCGACCAGCGATTCATCTCCATCCGTTAGCTGGTGCACGTGGTCCGCATACCGGTTAAGGCAACTCACAAGAATCTCCAGTATGCCCACCTCACGGTACACATCCTTGAAGACACTATTGTGCCGCAGTATATTAAGCAAGGTCTTCAGGCAGAGTATGCTACACGATGTGGACTGATTGTGCTTGAGCAGCATGGAGAGACTTATCAGCTCCTTGCAGGGCACAAAATTCAATTGAAATACAATGAATTCCAGCAGATCGTAGAACTTCTCCTGTATCTGAGGACTCTTCTGGTGAATGCGCTCCGCAAAGGTGCTCAACGTGTGCTCCGATTCGAGTATAAAGTAATTGGCATTCTCCGAGTGATAGACACGAGAGATTGCATCTAGAATCGTGCAGCAGAGAGCAGGCGTTGTTGACTTGAGAAATACAGTTTGGAGCACTTGGAACGCATATACATTCCGGACACAAGTTTCCCTAGAACTTGCTTGGGGCAATTGAAAATTTTGCAGCTTGAAGGCTGTGTTGAATTGTGCGGCAGGTGGGCGAAGTTCGTAGAATCCACACATGCACAGAGATGAGATCATCAACACCAGGTTTCGTATAGCTGCTTGGATTTCCAGGGTCTGGCTACGCGCATTATCAAACCTAAAAGAAGAGCAAGATTATCACCAGTTTTAGGTAAATATATCTTTGACTCACTTGAGCAAGAAATCACTGAGAAAAACATAACCCTGGGAGGCGCGAAAGTCGTCCAATAGTATCTGCGATACTTGACTAGAGTCCTTCAGAAAGCAGAAGACGGTGACAAACATTTCGACTATTTCCAGCGGATTTCCAAACGTTAAACGTTGCATATTGTCCACACACAGCGCCATGCATCCCTTGGCTATATGATAAAGAACAAGATTAATCACTAGAATATCTTCCAAAATGCATCTACTTACAATGTATATAGGTGACAACGGCGTCGGTAAGTCCATGCCTTGAGATTGTGGTCAGTATCTCGGCCGCATTCTTACGCCAAACAATATTCTGCATAGGACACGGCGAGGTAATGGCCGAGAAAAGCAGCGTTAGATCATCCATGCGAGCCAGTTCCTCAGCTGGGTATGGATACGAGCACAGCTTAACCAGAAGCTGGACAAATACCTTCTGCAGCAACGTCCTTCGTTCATGGGCATTAAAATCACTAACTGTCACCCCATCTGCCGGTGGCTCATCATCCTCAACTTGGGGCAGATCAAAAAACAGGTATAAACATTTCACCAGAGTGGAGGGCACAGCTGCCGCGGTCATGACCTTAAAAGAAATAGATTACCTTGTTAAAAATATCATTTTATCAGGAAAAAAAGTTCTATTTTCATACAAATCGCTGACGAAGTAAATTCTCGTATATCTAATATATTTATGTAGATATTTACGTAACGCGATAAGGCTCAAGAATATTTTTTGGATATTGTCATACCACCAATGGTATTCGTAATTATATTTGACTAATCCTCACCTGTATAAGGGATACGTCTCCATTCGCCAGTAGATTAAGGGTAGCTAAGAGCAGCCAGCCGCTGCTGGTATCCTCCGTTGCCTCGACCTCCAGAAACTTGACAATTGCTATGGAAGCAGCCTCTGTGCTTTGATTTGAGGCACGTTTCCGTATCTCGCTGACCATCAGGCGGGACACCTGTTGACAGAAGGCGACCACATCCCAGAACTTTTCGCTCATATCATTGGCAGGGCAACTGCTAAAGACCTGGAACAATAATCAATAAATTTAATAAACATATCAAATATTTCATAATTAAGTGATTTGGTTTACTTTGCAAAAGAGCGGAAGCATTTCGTAGAGTTTGCCATCTCGTTCGGATTCGCTGAGCGGATCCTTGGGATGCGTGTACTCGTTGAAGAGCTTTTTCAGTGTGGCCAGACTCATTTGGATGCGTGCGTCGAGCAGTGCATCGTCACCGCCACGTCCATTGGCGGCGTTGCTCGAACTGGGACTGGCATTACTACTGCTGCTCCCACTGCCTGACGCATTGCCGCTGCCGTTGCCGCTGCCACTGCCACTGCCAGCGCTGGCAGCGCCGCGCAGCTTGCGCATAACATTCATTCTGCCAGGTGAATTTGTTGTTTATTATTGCTGCCGCTGCTGCTATTGTTGTTATTGCCTTCGCTGGGATTTCAAACTGGAAATGCGCATAACGAACGGAATTATTTAAGTGGTCGAGAAATCACATCACCAACTCAACGTTTATTTGACATTCATTCCATTCTATTGCGTTTTCACACCCCCTTCCCGTCAGCAAAGGTATTATCAGTTTCTTATCGCGAATGACACGCATACAAATGACCTCACCGAAGCCATATGGAAGACACTAAACCCCACCATAAGTTTCCCATTTGATAAAACCTTCGTTTAACTATAAATTTGTATTTTCTGAAAGAGTATTTACTATTCGATATTCTTAGAGATCTCTTGATTCCAAATCGGTATTGCACTTGCTTTAATTAGCGACGCTATGGTGATTCACCGCCAGCAAGTTTTTAATAATTGTTTCGCACAATTGTTATCGTTGTTGTTGAATTGCTAAATGAATTTTTTGTTGAGCTTTTAAAACGAAATGTTTACACACAAAAATTAACCGAATGTGCGAACTTTTCTGCCCTCTGAGTACAAACATACACATATGTACATTTAAGCGGGCGGGTGAGTGTGTGGAGAAGGAAATAATATCGTAGCGTAGGCGAAACACAGCTTTTATCGCAACTGATGAGTTCGTTGTAGGGGTTAAATGAACTCACTGCAGCTTATCAATAAATCAAGCACAATATTTACTCAGATTACAATACGAATAGCTGAATAAAAACATCAACAGCTGTTTGAAGTTTACTTTGTATGCACTTTGTTTGTTTTTGAGTATTTTTTTTCTTTCGTTCTTAATATTTGTTTATTTAGTGCACTTGCCAACGCATTTAGGCCATGTATGAGAATATGACACAGCTAACGGCTGTTCGTTTTTGTGTTTTCCCTATTCCACGCAAATTCGTTCGCACGCTCTTTGTTTTGCTCGTCTCAATCGCGATGCTATGAAACTTTTTATTGATTTTTTCTACTCTCTCTCGCTCTCACTTTTGGTGTGTGCCCAGTGGAGCACCAGCAAGAAGAAAATTTTCACACACATTTTTGGCACATTTCGCGCAGTTCTTGGAACTTACTTTTAATACTCATGGTTAGCATGGTATTTGTTTAATGTTTTAACATTAGTTTAATTAATTAAATTTATTGTTTTTACACTTTAAAATCCATTATATTGCACACGAACTACCAATTCTTCTTTAGAGATGTACGATGTTTACATTACTAGTTAGTGATGAGAAATTGTATCGGTAACAGCATCGAAACAGTCACGATATTTTTCTAAATTAATCCGTCGCTCTTACATAAAGGATATAGTTGTTTAATAAATATAACTATAAAGCTTAATTAAATTATTAATTAATTAAATTAATTAGGGAGCGAAAAACATTGGAAGAAGATGATAAAATTAACAAAATTTCAATCAAGTGGCGCGCATCACTGATAACAGCTGACAGTGTTGTGAACTGTTGAAATATTTGACTAGTGTTTGACAGCACTTACTGGCTAGATAAGGAGTTGCCAACTAAGCTCATTTAGATGCTTCGTTGCCAACTATAATTTTATTCATATTTAGCGCTCATTTAAATTTAAATTCTGATTGCAGTTTTTCACCTGTCAAGCTTTATTCAAGACACATAAGAAACGTATATAACACAAATTAAAATAAAATAATATGGCTGCATCAGAAGTCGAGGCAGGTGAAGAATCTAGCAGTTCATCCGAACATGAGGAAGAGGAATCATCATCGCAGATATGTATAATGCCTCCCCGCCCCGGAACAGCTCCCAAGAGCTTCAAGGAGCTATATATACCTCGCCAACAACTCGCTCCCGTCACATTGCCCATTGAGGAAGCACAGCGCTGGATGACACTAGTGGCCAAGACAAATAGAGTTTATCGATTCCCTTTGCCCACAATTCTGCCCAAAGTTCTACAGACACGTTACGTTTCCAAGGGAGAAATTCCCAAAGATGTGGCCGTGGATCGTCGCCGTAGACAATACAGCAAAATGAATATAGTGGAGGAGCTGAAGAAGGCCGGCATAGGAGATGATATGCTCCAGCCCACAGAGGAGCAGTACAACTTGATGTCCGAATTCTCCTTCAAGCACAAGTTCCCATTGAGCTTCTTTGACGACAGCAACTTCGACATCAATTCGCCCGAGGCATGGTTCGAGCTGGGAGTCGTCGGAGATGATCACTACCCACTTCCGGCGCGTGCCTACTTACCCTTCCAACGTAGCCTGTGCAAATGCCATTGGACCATGGCAGCGGTTACTTCGTACAATCCTAAGACAGGCCTTTGGACACTAATCTCACTAGAGGATGAGATCACTTATGAGGTGCCCAAGTTGCAGTTCATGTTCCTGGCTGAGGATCCCCATAAGTATGTCCGGCGTCTGAAGGCCGCCATCCGTGAACGACACAAGGGCGAGCAGCTCATGCTGATGGAGCTCATTGTAGACTGTGTGCTCCATGCTGACATAGAATCCACAACATTTCAGAGCTATAAACCCATTGAGGAAATCCTGGAGAAATCCAATGTATCGGAGCAGTTCAAGCGGCGCCTTCGCTCCGAGGTGAACATTGTCTTCGAACGCCTAATGGCACTCTATGAGCTGGAGCAGTTCATCATCCAGATGCCCAAGGAGTTCCCCCAGTTTAAGGATATATCCCTGAAGGAGTTCCTGCCAACTGTCACCCACGTCGGCGACTGGGAAGAGGAACGTCGTCAAATCCAATCCCTTCACCTGGACATCAAGCAGTGCCGCTATGGTTGGCTACATGCTAGTCTCTTTTATTGCTTGGGCGGAATTGAGACCATGATGGGCGTGGCCACAGAGTGTCAACACGTGGAGACATGGAGCGTCTTCGTCTGCAGCTTCAATAAGCCCACAGCTCTGGCGGACTTTCTCTACGCCCAGGAGTCGCACAGTGACACTATCGCCACCAACCTCAAGGTCTACTGGCCACAGAAGCTTGTCTCAGTGATCACCCTGGTGCTGCGAGCCCTGGGCAAGGGTTGGTTGGACATCTCCCTGCATAAGTGGACCATCTATGAGATGAGCAAGATCTCAAGGTTCCTGCTGCAGGTGAAGTTCCGCATGCAGGAGTGCATCGAGGTCTTACTGCTCAAATCCCTGGTCAACTTTTCAAAGTTAGTGTGTGAACCCTGCCTCCAGTTCCTGGAACTCAAGTACAGTTATAAGTGGACCAGCAATTTTATTGAGACGGAGTTTCCCTGCGTCAAGCCCGTCTTCGCCATGACCATCGGTATTAGCGAGGAAAGCGGCGTCTTCTACTCGACTAATCCCGATGATTTTCAGCCCGGTCTGATGGACATCTTCAAGCGGGGTCTGGAGAAGACAGCCGGCGTGAGGATCATCGATGCCGATGTTATGACGAACCTCAAGTTTGCACCCAATAGGTTCATCCTGACCGTGGAACTGATCGAGGACACTTTTCTGGAGCACAACCAGTTGATAAAGAATTGCTATGCCAAGGCGGTGCTTCCCATCAAGGCCTATGCCCAACTATACGAGAGATTCATCCACTTCTATCTGCTGGACCTAAAGGACTTCATGGCGAAGTACGCCGATGCCAAGAAACCTTCAGCGGAGGTCAAGCGGGATATACTGGAGTACAAGCGACAGAAGGAGGAGATTAGGGAAATCTTGCCTGCCTACATAACCATTGGACCGTTCTACATTAATGTGGATACCATGAAGCAATTCATGATCAAGAAGTATATTAACCTGGTGCGCCTAATCTTTGAGTACTATGTGGACAGGATGTTCGATATCAACGAGCAACTCCTGGACAACTGCCAGGAGGTCTTCAACAAGATTGCCATGCGTCCGATGAGCATCGAGCATCTCTATCAGATTCGGGATTATGGGCTGACTGTCCCGGATATCGTGGAGGAGATACGTTCCGAAATCCAGGTGATGTGGCTGGAGTACGAGTTGCTGGACAGTTTCTTCTATAATCTCAGCGATCATCAGTTTTCCATGAAGTGGAAGGCATTCGCCTGGCCACATCTCATCCTCGTCCGGCTATCGACATTGAAGGAGGAGCAGAAGATCGACATGGAGGATTTCCTAAGGATGCACTATAGCGAATGCCAGAACTTCGAGGAGCGTCTGGAGTCTCTTAATGACGAGGTTCAGGCCTACTCTCTGGTCTTCAATGCGAACCGCGCCCAGGAGACATCGGTGGACATTAAAAAGACCTGGGCGGTCATTACGGAGCTCGATAATCTGGCCAAGACTCTTCAATATCGGCAGGAACTCTTCGAGCTGGAACCCCTTTCCATGGAATTCCTGAACAGCATCATCGAGAGCTTTAAACCCTATAAGCAACTATGGTATGCCTGCGCCAACTTCCTGAAACTGGAGGACGCCACATGTGGCAATCCCATAGCCCAAATTGAGATGGATGATGCCTGGACCACTCTTATGGCATTACAGAACGATCTTTTGGAATCTTTGGAGATTTTCCGCGAGAAGGCGGAGATCATTGAGGTGGCCAAAGCATATCTGGCCAAGATTCAGCAGTTTATTCCCGTCTACAATAGCATCCAGGATCTACGCAACGAGAACTGGATGCACCTGCACTGGATGGAGCTGGCTCATGTTATTGGCAGTGAGGTCAAGTATTCGATAGCGATGAACTATCAGTACCTTATTCGGAAGGGCATCTTGCGATTCCTGCCACAGGTGCACGAGATCTCATCGCGGGCCACTGAGGAGGCGGATGCCATTCGCCTAGCCATTGAGGAGGAGGAGCGCAAAAAGCAGGCAGAGCTGGAGTCCATTATTCTGCGCAAGCAGCTACGCAGGTGCCGCCGGGATATACTCTAACTACACATAAACTTGGTTCATAAAGAATATACGGTTGTTTATTGTCCACGAGAAGCTATCAGGGTTAACAGCAACAATCCGCTGGAGAGGACTACCTGGTTGCCACTATTCAAGCGCTTGCTCTGAGGTTTAAAAAACATCACGGTCACTCCCAGGGGCAGTTCCATCAACTGCTGGTCACCAGTCTCCAATTCCAGGTCATGCCGCTGGCCCAGCACTAGCCGTGCATGCTGCACCACTTGCTGGTGTGGCACATGACCGTGGAGCAGTGTCATCTCAGCGACATGGAACTCATAGGCGACACTTAGATACATATTGCGGCAGGTCAGCGTCTGCTCCAAGTCATTGTAGCTACCCTGAATGGGAGGCGACTCATGTTGCAGCTGGAGGGGCAACCATTGATCCGGTTGAGGTCTGCCAAGCTGTGAGATGAAGATCTGGCCGAGATCGTTGAGTTGGCTACAGTTGTGGGGTAACAACTGTCTCCAGATCCTGGACTGTAGTTCCACACAGAGTTGGGTATGATTGTTCAGTGTTTGTTCCATGGTAGCGTGGTAATTTCGTAGTAGACACTGTTTGCTCAGATCCACGCCAAAGGCAACCGGATGATTGGGGTCATCGTTTTCATGGCACAGATTGAGCCAATGGCGAGCAGATTTCTGGCTGAGATTGCCTTGGAAGTAGTCCAAGGTTAGTGCCTGTTCACTGTTGTTTTGTGGCTGGAGCCTGGCCAAGATCAATGGCGATCCCAGCAGGTATCCAAGTGGACCAGAGGCTGGCCTTTTTGGAACCTCATCGACCGCTTTGTAGGTCACCTCGTAGGTTAGCCAATTAGGGTCATGCTCCTCTGTTAAGTTGGATTCTTGGAGCAGCAACTTGGCTGTTAGTATGTTGGTATAATTATGGACAAGCTCCAGCTTGAAGTTGTCCACCGCTATCAGCTCCAGTTCGGTGTTATTGTCATGCTCTTGGCAGGTAACCTGCGGTTGCTGTAGCAACTGCTGACAGATCTCAAAATCAATGAGTTGCAGTGGCTCCTGGTCCTCTGGCTCCCTTGGTTTGGCCAGCAACTGATGGCTCATCGTTAGGTTGACAATGGACCACAGGTGTTGCTGCACTTGGGCTGCATCCTTCATCAAGCAGCTGCTCTGCATGTGCTCCAAGTAGCGAATTGATTGCCTCAGCTGACAATGGGCACTTTCGTGACCTACAGGCATTTCCAGATGGGACATCTGTTTCATCTCCGGCTGCCAGAGCTCCAGCGAATCCCCAAACTTGTAATGTGAAGAGGAGGAAGCTTCATAGGTCACCAACTGATCCGTCCATTTATTAAACAATTCGGCGTCAAAGTGCTTAGGGATGACCTACAAAAGGGTTATTCAATTGAATTGGGAACTACCACCAAGTATGTTCTCGGGAGACCCACCTGTGGTTTGGGTGGTTTGGTGTTGCTCCTAAAGACGCACAGCCAGCCATCGTTGAGCTGACAAGCGGGCAGTCCATGTGTGTACTGAAAGTCCTCAAGACGCGCCTGCAATTGTGGAGCAGCTGAGGATTTGAGGCAGTTGAATACCTGTAGGGATTCCGGCGGACAGTCTTGATCACAGCAGCAATTTATTTCACATTGATTTGGGAAAAGATCACAGTCGCAGTAGTAGAACTCTGCTTGCCTTTGAGGGATAACCTCAGGCTTGGAGGTAACCAGAGAGGTTCCACTAGAGGAATCAACTGTGGGAACTGCAGTTGAGGTTGATTTAGGAGGCGAGGTTGTGGTTGCCCTTGGAACCTTGCGGGGTGGAAAGGTCTGTATGGGAGTGCTTGTGCTGGCAGCATCCGTGAAGGAGCTGGCATCCGTATTAGTTGTGGGGGCTAAGGGAGATTCAGTAGTGATTGAAATGGTTCCGGGTGAGATCGTAGTCGTAGTCGAAGTCGAAGTCGTGGATGAAGATGTAATTACGTCCTGTGAGATGCCAATCTTGATGCAGCCGGCAGGTATTAGGCCTAAACTTAAACAGCCAAGGCTGAGTACAGCGGCGGCAGTGGTTCCCATGCCGTAAGCTACTTGAACTCCACCCCGTAATCCTCAAATCCACGGAATATTAAGTTCAGCTCGATGATGACCTTACCAGAACTTCTGGTCTGTAGCCGGTAGCTGACGAATGAGAAATAACTTGGTTTGGGCTGAGAACCAATCACAACCACACTACTTACCGATCAACGCCGGAGTACAACAAATCCGTATTGCTGATAGCTGCTCCGCCGCCTCCAAAACGTTCCTTGATACTCTGCCACCAGCCGTTGGGAACAACCTTCCAGGTGTTGGCCTCCAGCCTATGGTAACCTGGGGTGGAGGGTATGGGCACTAAGCTGTAGCCCACGGGCCAGCACTGATGCAGTACGTTGACGGCGTAGATCTCGAGGAGCAGATGTGGCCAACCCTGGATTGCTGCGGTGCACAGATGCACGTCGAGGGGTTGGACAAAGTCGGAGCTGCTCTGCAAACGATGACTGGACACGTGTGACTGGCCCTGCGACTCGCCCTGCACCAAACGCCAGGCGTTACCTGCAATGTAGAAGTGGGCGTGGCCCATTAGTACTTCGTTGTGGGCTAAGGATATTGAAATTTGAAGTTACCGCTTTGCAGATTCCACTTGCAGAACAAATGTGGCTCTTCGAAGTCAACTGCTTTAAGTATTTGTCCAATAATGTGCACTTCCGCCATCAATTGACTTATATATTAATTATATTTTCAGCTGCAAGCAAGGATTTTTTCAACTTTCCTCAGTCGCAAATTGGATATTAACTATTTGACCGACAGTTGGTTGTCAAAGTAACCGAAGGTTGCTATGACAACTCTGTGTGAACTGTCAGATTAGAGTTTATATTAGAATAGTACTCCGTTCAAATATATATAATTTAATTAATTAATTAATAATTGAATTTAATATTTTTTTTGGTAAATTCACATTTTCAAATAAACGTTTCATAAGCAAAAGTTACTCGATACATACTGAAACGCATATCGATAAATTGTGGCGGTTATGCGATATGTCAGCGTTGCCAGCCTTGAATGACGTTTTAAAGAAGACACAGGGTTGGTTATTCAAAAAATAAAGGCAGTTACACTAACTATTGCACTTGGTTGAATTTTATTTGAGCGATTGTCACGATTTGTGTTTAATTTGGTTTTAATTGATTATTTATTGGCGAACCAGGGATCCTCTTTGATTTGGGGCACAGTGTACCTCATTTTAACAGGCGCCAATATGTGCATTATCATATGTTTGCATTCACTAGTAGCAACTGGATTCTTGGGGAATACAAGGGACTGATTAATACGCTTCAGCAGTATATGAACATTGGAACCATCATAGGGCAGGCGGCCAAATACCATGGCGTAGCAAACGACGCCACACGCCCAAACATCCGACATGAAAGGATCGTAGGCAATGCCTGGGTTACAAAAATATTGATGGAAATTTAAGAAATTTAATTTGAATCTAATTTCCTCACCCTTAAGTATCTCGGGACTGGCATAGGCATAGCTGCCGCAAAAGGTCTTTGATAGAATCACCTGATTATCGGTGTTGCGAGTATCCTTGCGGGCAAATCCAAAATCGATCAGTTTCAGATTCCAGTTCTCGTCCAGCAACAGATTCTCGCACTTGATGTCCCGATGAACCACGCCCTTGGAGTGTATATACTCGGTGGCACTGATTAGCTGTCTAAACAAAGTCCGGGACTGCGCCTCGTCCAGAAACTTCTTCTCCCGCACATAGTCGAGCAGAGTGCCGTTCTCCGCCAGCTGCATAATCAAGTAGACTCTAAGGATATTCTATTAGTTTCTTAAGGGAGAGAACTATCCTAGTCAGAGATGATTCACCTGTGACTCGTCTCAATGCTCTGATAGAAGGTAATCAGATTCTCATGATGCAGACCCTTAACAGCTTCGATCTCTCGTGGCAGAAACTTTTGCGTATACTCCGTGGGAGCCTTCACCTTGGATATGATTTTGACGGCAACACGTTTGCCATACTCCTCGGAGAAACCAATCTTGACCTTGGCATAGTTGCCAGTGCCAATGACCTTGCCCAGTATGATGCCATGCTCCTCCAATATGGTCTTTTGCTGTTTCCCCTTCTCCTCTTTGCCGGTCTCGGCGGAAGCCTTGGCCGGTACAGATCTTTCGTCCTGGAAGGTATAGACTTTCTGCTCTTGGCGACGACCCGACGTCTGGTCAGTAACCAGATCTTGTGATGAGCCAGCTGATACTGATATTATCAAAATATGTAATACTGTAAAAATTTGGCTAATTTGATTTTGTTGCTTACGCGGATCTCCTTTTCGCTTGGAAGCGGTCGCCATGGTTGTTTAGCAGAGGAACCCCAACCACGATGTCAAGGATGAAGGGAACGCGGTTCGCCGTGCCAAAGTCAAAGATTTCTTGAGTATTTTATGTAAGCATATTTCCGATTGAAATTTAGAAGAAATTAAAGTGAAGGGTAAATTTATGGATTCTGTGACATCTTAATAAATATTTTCAGACATTTCGTAAATTCGATATATTTTGAATTTTATGTCAATACAAAGTGTTTCAGAAATGTTGTAAGTAAACTATAACAAACAATTTTCTTTTTGCAAATAAAAACAATATCTACGAAATATCTGAATTCTCGATATAAAACGTTGTACAACAGGACACATAAGCCGGAGTTCATCTGGCGAAATCAAAAGGAATTTTCCCCAATTGATAAATTTTTATTGGAAAATCAACAGCAGTAGTGCCATTGCATGTCCTGTTGCCATCGGGGGGCTTAACTTGAAAAAAAAAAAAAATGAAAATAAAATAAAATAAATAAAAAGAATTATATTTTTAATTGAATTTATATGCTGGAGGCATTGCGGTTGTCGTTGTCGTTGTCGTTGTCCTTGTTGTGTTTATGCAGTTGCCAGTTGTGTAATAACTCAAGCAAAAATCAAAAAAGGCCCAACACGAGTTGCCTAAAAGGCAATATGACCCCATCCTGTATACATATATACATATATGTATATATATATATATATATATATACGTATATGTATTGGTGTGCAAAATGGCTATAACTTTTGGTGAGCGGCTCCGTTTTTGTCCGTGCTTAACGCCCCTAGCCATTGGTTACCTACATTTTTACTTAACTTTCGGGAGTGTTTGAGTTTTGCTTTATGAAATTTTCACATTTTTTGCATTATTCTGCTTTCGTTTCGTTTTATTTCATTTTATTTTATTTTACTTTATTTTACACAATGTTTCAGCGCCCAGTTTCCCACTTTCCCACTTTACGCAGCCACACCCCTTAACTTGTGTTAAAGTAGCTTAAGGTCATTGGAGCGGTTTCTGAATTTTCAATTGAAATCCTCAGTTTTTGTTTTTCTTTCTATTTTCTTTATTTTTGGGAGTTTTTTTCTTTCTTTTTTTGGTTTGTTGTACTTTTAGCATTTGTTGCGTGCATTGTGAAATTTTATGTTTAATTTAAAATTGTAAACGTAGCTGGAAGCCAAACCAAGTCACCTGCAATTGGCAGTGGAATTTAATACGTACTCCTCTCTTTCCCCTCATCATTCCCCTACAAGAGTCACCACCAATTGCTTCTGTTTCTGTTTCTGCCTCTGTCTTTGGCTCTGCTTGGGCTTTTGTCGTGCCCCTCAAACTCCTCCTGGTCAGACGCTGCTCCTGATGCTGATGCTGTCCTCGCTCCTCTTGCATTAAATAAAATATTTATAATTTCATAATGAAAAAGAGCAGCATGCCAAAGATAATGCGAGCACCGTGATATACACTTCTCTTTCTTCCCTTTCTTCTTCCTTTGAAATATGTACAAACTGAATTTCAATGCGAGGCATTTGCGAATCGTAGTGGACTTTGTCAAAGGAAATATTTTATTTTAGAAATTCCGATTATAAAGTATTATATTTCCGCTATCTTTTATGCCAAAGGTGAGCAGAAATTGAAATTTCGACTATCTTTTTTACATTAGTCTTATTTTCTAAAATATTGCTCCAAATCACCTTCAGTAAAATATTATATATCAATGACGATGCCAGGAATTTAAAAACTATACAGATTTTGAAAATCGAATAAATTTTTCCAAAGTTGTTGTAATTCAAAGTTGAGAAAAAAGTTCGATTTTCAGAAAATGACTATTTTAAACGTATTTTTCACTCGTTTGGCCATATTTTCCAAAATATTGCTCAAAAGCAACTCAAATAAGGTTTTTTATACATATTTTGATGCCAAAAATCGATTAGGCACAAAAAAAATTTTGATTTGAAAATTTTCACTTTTTGACTTTTTAACAAGGGGTAGGTATGAAAAAATAGTGAAAAAAATCGAAAGTCTTCAAATTCACAATGTGGGAAAAACTGAAATGCAGTTTTATAATATTATTAAAACTATGAACAAATCTGCAAAAATTTTGAAAATCGGTCGATTTTTGGCAGAGTTATGGCTGTTTAAAATTTGCAAAGAACTCATTTCATAGAGGCATAGCCGTTCAGAAGAATTTTTTACACTCTTTTTGCCATATTCTCCAAACTATAGGTCCAAATCATCTTCAGTAAAAAAATAAAAATCAATCACGATGCCAGGAACTTAAAACCTATACAGATTTTGAAAATCGGTTAATTTTGCCAAAGTTGTTGTAGCTCAAAGTTTAGGAAGAAATTCCATTTTCAGTAAAAGATTATTTTAACCTATTTTTCACTCTTTTGACCATAATTTCCAAAATATTTCTCAAAAGCAACTCAAATAAAGTTTTTTATACATATTTTGATGCCAAAAATCGATTAGGCACAAAAAAATTTTGATTTGAAAATTTTCACTTTTTGACTTTTTAACAAGGGGTAGGTATGAAAAAATAGTGAAAAAAATCGAAAATCTTAAAATTCACAATGTGGGAAAAACTGAAATGCAGTTTTAGAATATTATCAAAACTATATACAAATCTGCAAAAATTTTGAAAATCGGTCGATTTTTGGCAGACTTATGGCTGTTTAAAATTTGCAAGGAACTCATTTCATGGAGGCATAGCCGCTCTGATGAATTTTTTACACCTTTTTTGCTATATTTTCTAAACTATAGCTCCAAATCATATTCAGTAAAAAATTATAAATCAATCACGATGCCAGGAATTTAAAAACTATACAGATTTTGAAAATCGGTTAATTTTTGCCAAAGTTGTTGTAGTTCAAAGTTTAGGAAGAAATTCCATTTTCAGTTAAAGATTATTTTAACCTATTTTTCACTCTTTTGACCATATTTTCCAAAATATTTCTCAAAAACAACTCAAATAAGGATTTTTATACATATTTTGATGCCAAAAATCGATTAGGCAGAAAAAAATTTTGATTTGAAAATTTTCACTTTTTTGACTTTTTAAAAAATTATAAATCAATTACGATGCCAGGAATTTAAAAACTATACAGATTTTGAAAATCGGTTAATTTTTGCCAAAGTTGTTGTAGTTCAAAGTTTAGGAAGAAATTCCATTTTCAGTAAAAGACTAATTTATGTCTATTTTTCACTCTTTTGACCATATTTTCCAAAATATTTCTCAAAAGCAACTCAAATAAAGTTTTTTATACATATTTTGATGCCAAAAATCGATTAGGCAGAAAAAAATTTTGATTTGAAAATTTTCACTTTTTTGACTTTTTAAAAAATTATAAATCAATTACGATGCCAGGAATTTAAAAACTATACAGATTTTGAAAATCGGTTAATTTTTGCCAAAGTTGTTGTAGTTTAAAGTTTAGGAAGACATTCGATTTTCAGTAAAAGACTAATTTATGTCTATTTTTCACTCTTTTGACCATATTTTCCAAAATATTTCTCAAAAGCAACTCAAATAAGGTTTTTTATACTTATTTTGATGCCAAAAATCGATTAGGCACAAAAAAATTTTGATTTGAAAATTTTCACTTTTTTGACTTTTTAACAAGGGGCAGGTATGAAAAAATAGTGAAAAAAATCGAAAATCTTAAAATTCACAATGTGGGAAAAACTGAAATGCAGTTTTATAATATTATTAAAACTATGAACAAATCTGCAAAAATTTTGAAAATCGGTCGATTTTTGGCAGAGTTATGGCTGTTTAAAATTTGCAAGGAACTCATTTCATAGAAGTTTAGCCGCTCTGAAGAATTTTTTACACCTTTTTTGCTATATTTTCTAAACTATAGCTCCAAATCATCTTCAGTAAAAAATTATAAATCAATTACGATGCCAGGAATTTAAAAACTATACAGATTTTGAAAATCGGTTAATTTTTGCCAAAGTTGTTGTAGTATAAGTGTAGGAAGAAATTCCATTTTCAGTAAAAGATTATTTTAACCTATTTTTCACTCTTTTGACCATATTTTCCAAAATATTTCTCAAAAGCAACTCAAATAAGGTTTTTTATACATATTTTGATGCCAAAAATCGATTAGGCACAAAAAAATTTTGATTTGAAAATTTTCACTTTTTTGACTTTTTAACAAGGGGTAGGTATGAAAAAATAGTGAAAAAAATAGAAAATCTTAAAATTCACAATGTGGGAAAAACTGAAATGCAGTTTTAGAATATTATCAAAACTATTAACAAATCTGAAAAAATAGTGAAAAAAATCGAAAATCTTAAAATTCACAATGTGGGAAAAACTGAAATGCAGTTTTAGAATATTATCAAAACTATTAACAAATCTGAAAAAATTTTGAAAATCGGTCGATTTTTGGCAGAGTTATGGCTGTTTAAAATTTGCAAGGAACTCATTTCATAGAGGCATAGCCGCTCTGATGAATTTTTTACACCTTTTTTGCTATATTTTCTAAGCTATAGCTCCAAATCATCTTCAGTAAAAAATTATAAATCAATTACGATGCCAGGAATTTAAAAACTATACAGATTTTGAAAATCGGTTAATTTTTGCCAAAGTTGTTGTAGTTTAAAGTTTAGGAAGAAATTCGATTTTCAGTAAAAGACTAATTTATGTCTATTTTTCACTCTTTTGACCATATTTTCCAAAATATTTCTCAAAAGCAACTCAAATAAGGTTTTTTATACATATTTTGATGCCAAAAATCGATTAGGCACAAAAAAATTTTGATTTGAAAATTTTCACTTTTTTGACTTTTTAACAAGGGGTAGGTATGAAAAAATAGTGAAAAAAATCGAAAATCTTCAAATTCACAATGTGGGAAAAACTGAAGTGCAGTTTTAGAATATTATGGAAACTTTTAACAAATCTGCAAAAATTTTGAAAATCGGTCGATTTTTGGCAGAGTTATGGCTGTTTAAAATTTGCAAGGAACTCATTTCATAGAGGCATAGCCGCTCTGATGAATTTTTCACACCTTTTTTGCTATATTTTCTAAACTATAGTTCCAAATCATCTTCAGTAAAAAAATATAAATCAATCACGATGCCAGGAACTTAAAACCTTTACAGATTTTGAAAATCGGTTAATTTTTGCCAAAGTTGTTGTAGTTCAAAGTTTAGGAAGAAATTCCATTTTCAGTAAAAGATTATTTTAACCTTTTTTTCACTCTTTTGACCATATTTTCCAAAATATTTCTCAAAAGCAACTCAAATAAAGTTTTTTATACATATTTTGATGCCAAAAATCGATTAGGCACAAAAAAATTTTGATTTGAAAATTTTCACTTTTTTGACTTTTTAAAAAGGGGCAGGTATGAAAAAATAGTGAAAAAAATCGAAAATCTTAAAATTCACAATGTGGGAAAAACTGAAATGCAGTTTTAGAATACTATCAAAACTATTAACAAATCTGCAAAAATTTTGAAAATCGGTCGATTTTTGGCAGAGTTATGGCTGTTTAAAATTTGCAAGGAACTCATTTCATAGAAGCATAGCCGCTCAGAAGAATTTATTACACTCTTTTTGCCATATTTTCCAAACTATAGCTCCAAATCATCTTCAGTAAAAAAATATAAATCAATCACGATGCCAGGAACTTAAAACCTATACAGATTTTGAAAATCGGTTAATTTTTGCCAAAGTTGTTGTAGTTCAAAGTTTAGGAAGAAATTCAATTTTCAGTTAAAGATTATTTTAACCTATTTTTCACTCTTTTGACCATATTTTCCAAAATATTTCTCAAAAGCAACTCAAATAAAGTTTTTTATACATATTTAGATGCCAAAAATCGATTAGGCACAAAAAAATTTTGATTTGAAAATTTTCACTTTTTTGACTTTTTAACAAGGGGCAGGTATGAAAAAATAGTGAAAAAAATCGAAAATCTTAAAATTCACAATGTGGGAAAAACTGAAATGCAGTTTTAGAATATTATCAAAACTATTAACAAATCTGCAAAAATTTTGAAAATCGGTCGATTTTTGGCAGAGTTATGGCTGTTTAAAATTTGCAAGGAACTCATTTCATAGAGGCATAGCCGCTCTGATGAATTTTTTACACCTTTTTTGCTATATTTTCTAAGCTATAGCTCCAAATCATCTTCAGTAAAAAATTATAAATCAATTACGATGCCAGGAATTTAAAAACTATACAGATTTTGAAAATCGGTTAATTTTTGCCAAAGTTGTTGTAGTTCAAAGTTTAGGAAGAAATTCCATTTTCAGTAAAAGATTATTTTAACCTTTTTTTTTACTCTTTTGACCATATTTTCCAAAATATTTCTCAAAAGCAACTCAAATAAAGTTTTTTATACATATTTTGATGCCAAAAATCGATTAGGCACAAAAAAATTTTGATTTGAAAATTTTCACTTTTTTGACTTTTTAAAAAGGGGCAGGTATGAAAAAATAGTGAAAAAAATCGAAAATCTTAAAATTCACAATGTGGGAAAAACTGAAATGCAGTTTTAGAATATTATCAAAACTATTAACAAATCTGCAAAAATTTTGAAAATCGGTCGATTTTTGGCAGAGTTATGGCTGTTTAAAATTTGCAAGGAACTCATTTCATAGAGGCATAGCCGCTCTGATGAATTTTTTACACCTTTTTTGCTATATTTTCTAAGCTATAGCTCCAAATCATCTTCAGTAAAAAATTATAAATCAATTACGATGCCAGGAACTTAAAACCTATACAGATTTTGAAAATCGGTTAATTTTTGCCAAAGTTGTTGTAGTTCAAAGTTTAGGAAGAAATTCAATTTTCAGTTAAAGATTATTTTAACCTATTTTTCACTCTTTTGACCATATTTTCCAAAATATTTCTCAAAAGCAACTCAAATAAAGTTTTTTATACATATTTAGATGCCAAAAATCGATTAGGCACAAAAAAATTTTGATTTGAAAATTTTCACTTTTTTGACATTTTAACAAGGGGTAGGTATGAAAAAATAGTGAAAAAAATCGAAAATCTTAAAATTCACAATGTGGGAAAAACTGAAATGCAGTTTTAGAATATTATCAATACTATTAACAAATCTGCAAAAATTTTGAAAATCGGTCGATTTTTGGCAGAGTTATGGCTGTTTAAAATTTGCAAGGAACTCATTTCATAGAGGCATTGCCGCTCTGATGAATTTTTTACACCTTATTTGCTATATTTTCTAAACTATAGCTCCAAATCATCTTCAGTAAAAAATTATAAATCAATTACGATGCCAGGAATTTAAAAACTATACAGATTTTGAAAATCGGTTAATTTTTGCCAAAGTTGTTGTAGTTTAAAGTTTAGGAAGAAATTCGATTTTCAGTAAAAGACTAATTTATGTCTATTTTTCACTCTTTTGACCATATTTTCCAAAATATTTCTCAAAAGCAACTCAAATAAGGTTTTTTATACATATTTTGATGCCAAAAATCGATTAGGCACAAAAAAATTTTGATTTGAAAATTTTCACTTTTTTGACTTTTTAACAAGGGGCAGGTATGAAAAAATAGTGAAAAAAATCGAAAATCTTAAAATTCACAATGTGGGAAAAACTGAAATGCAGTTTTAGAATATTATCGAAACTATTAACAAATCTGCAAAAATTTTGAAAATCGGTCGATTTTTGGCAGAGTTATGGCTGTTTAAAATTTGCAAGGAACTCATTTCATAGAAGTTTAGCCGCTCTGAAGAATTTTTTACACCTTTTTTGCTATATTTTCTTAACTATAGCTCCAAATCATCTTCAGTAAAAAATTATAAAT
Organism: Drosophila quadrilineata; assembly: GCA_018150725.1. NCBI lineage: Eukaryota > Metazoa > Arthropoda > Insecta > Diptera > Drosophilidae > Drosophila > Drosophila quadrilineata. Next base: position 7,379,783 of record JAECWN010000452.1, on the reverse strand, counting down.
CAATTACGATGCCAGGAATTTAAAAACTATACAGATTTTGAAAATCGGTTAATTTTTGCCAAAGTTGTTGTAGTTTAAAGTTTAGGAAGAAATTCGATTTTCAGTAAAAGACTAATTTATGTCTATTTTTCACTCTTTTGACCATATTTTCCAAAATATTTCTCAAAATCAACTCAAGTTAGGTTTTTTATACATATTTTGATGCCAAAAATCGATTAGGCACAAAAAAATTTTGATTTGAAAATTTTCACTTTTTTGACTTTTTAACAAGGGGCAGGTATGAAAAAATAGTGAAAAAAATCGAAAATCTTAAAATTCACAATGTGGGAAAAACTGAAATGCAGTTTTAGAATATTATCGAAACTATTAACAAATCTGCAAAAATTTTGAAAATCGGTCGATTTTTGGCAGAGTTATGGCTGTTTAAAATTTGCAAGGAACTCATTTCATAGAGGCATTGCCGCTCTGATGAATTTTTTACACCTTTTTTGCTATATTTTCTAAACTATAGCTCCAAATCATCTTCAGTAAAAAATTATAAATCAATTACGATGCCAGGAATTTAAAAACTATACAGATTTTGAAAATCGGTTAATTTTTGCCAAAGTTGTTGTAGTTTAAAGTTTAGGAAGAAATTCGATTTTCAGTAAAAGACTAATTTATGTCTATTTTTCACTCCTTTGACCATATTTTCCAAAATATTTCTCAAAAGCAACTCAAATAAGGTTTTTTATACATATTTTGATGCCAAAAATCGATTAGGCACAAAAAAATTTTGATTTGAAAATTTTCACTTTTTTGACTTTTTAACAAGGGGCAGGTATGAAAAAATAGTGAAAAAAATCGAAAATCTTAAAATTCACAATGTGGGAAAAACTGAAATGCAGTTTTAGAATATTATCGAAACTATTAACAAATCTGCAAAAATTTTGAAAATCGGTCGATTTTTGGCAGAGTTATGGCTGTTTAAAATTTGCAAGGAACTCATTTCATAGAAGTTTAGCCGCTCTGAAGAATTTTTTACACCTTTTTTGCTATATTTTCTAAACTATAGCTCCAAATCATCTTCAGTAAAAAATTATAAATCAATTACGATGCCAGGAATTTAAAAACTATACAGATTTTGAAAATCGGTTAATTTTTGCCAAAGTTGTTGTAGTTTAAAGTTTAGGAAGAAATTCGATTTTCAGTAAAAGACTAATTTATGTCTATTTTTCACTCTTTTGACCATATTTTCCAAAATATTTCTCAAAATCAACTCAAGTTAGGTTTTTTATACATATTTTGATGCCAGAAATCGATTAGGCACAAAAATATTTTGATTTGAAAATTTTCACTTTTTTGACTTTTTAACAAGGGGTAGGTATGAAAAAATAGTGAAAAAAAATCGAAAATCTTAAAATTCACAATGTGGGAAAAACTGATATGCAGTTTTAGAATAATACCAAAACTATTGACAAATCTGCAAAGATTTTGAAAATCGGTTGATTTTTGGCAAAGTTATGCCTATTCAATGTTTGGAAGCAACCTGTTTTATTTAAAATTACCGATATTAATAAAATATTTTATTTATATTTAATATTTATTTTATATTTTTTTTTAAATTAACAGGCAACTTTCTTGAAGATCTGCTACTTAACGACCTCAAAGTGTCATAGCTTCAGCAATATAGAACCGATGCTTAAGTAATTTAATGTTATATATAAAGTTATAGAAAGTTCATCAGATTGGAATTAAAAGTTGAATTTTATTTAGCTTAAGAGTATCCGTTGTGCGTAGTTGTTGTCCCGTTCTTATCCCGGCTCTTCCTGCGTGCTCTTGTTTTGCGGCCAAGTTGTCCGGACGCTGTTACCTGTCGCCTTTTTCGCAGCATGCATGTTAATGCTCCGCCATTACGTTGATTTCACAATATCCTTGCGCATCCTGAGTGCGGACGGAGTACATGCTCAGTCTCAGCGCTGCAATGTCAAAATTGTTTGTGGCAGTTGCCGCCGCAGCTTGCAGCATGGCAGCGTTGCCAACGTTGCCAACATTGCCAGCGGAAATGCCGTCACTCCGTGTGGCAGTGGCTGGAGAGGCAAGAGGGGCAAGACGGGGCAGGTTACAACAGGTTACTGGACAGAGAGCGAAGCGCAGCTGGTTGCAGATTGGATTTGTATGTACAGCCTGCAGCTTCCGCACACACACACAGACACACTCACACAGTTACACACACATTCATACACGCAACTCCTTTTGTGGCAGACAGCGGCAAAAACTGGCAAAACAGCAAAAATGACAACTGAAATATGCGACGCAGAGCAAATTTGTGAGTCTGGCCGATGGTCCGGGGGATCTGTGTTGGGTTCAGCCACTGGCTCTGGTTCTGGCATTGTGGTTTATGCCACGCATCATCGTCACCTGCACGCAACACACATGGCACATGCAACAGTCAACCGATTCGTTGCAGCTGCAAGGATACGTGGCAAGCTCTTCTTAGTTGCGACATTTCTTCAGCTTAAAGTCTGTCCCGCTGTTGATAAAGAATCGCCTCTCTTCTTGGCCAACACTTGACGGGATCTGCACCACAATATCATGGCACCACCCTCATCTGTGACGTGTCTGTGCATAATAAGCCGAACCGCTGGACGGGAGGACGAGAAGCTGAAGACGCTTTTGTTGTGGTTCATATTTCGTTGCATGCAACTGTGGTAAGCAACAGCCACGCCCATATCAGCATCTCTCTGCCTTCCGCTTTGGTGTGAATTTACCTCGTTTTTCACTTATCCTTTTAAACTCTGCTCGTCTGCCTCTTTCTCTGTCACTGTTGCCCTATCATTAACATCACCGGACACTTTATATGCTGATGTTGCCCCATGTTGCAGGACGAACGTAAATGCGAAGGCATGCAACAACTGTTGTTGCCAACTGTCTGCAATCATCACAATGCAAATCCTGGACGAATGCATATTAAATATAAGGAAGAATTTCCTGCAAGAGAAACAAATAATTGGAAAAACAAATTTATACCAACTTGGAAAGAATCTTAACTATAGTTATAAAAAAGAATATGTTTCGAAAACTTTCACTATATTTAAAGAAGAAAGTAGAAAGTCATCTGTGGATAAATGACAAGTTTAGAGTCTCTTCAACAAGTTAAGTAAACGAAGCTAATCTCCTGATAGCTTTATGAATTTTCAATAGATTCACCACAATATTGATAAAGTAAATTTGATAGGCAAAATGCAGTTGCAGTTTAATATCCTTGCCACATATTAAGCTGTTTGCCTCAAAAAGTTGGCGATTGGAAAACAAAGGAAAGCCAAAAATGTAAATCGAGGCAAATTGTGGCTACTTTGAATGCACATAGACAGGCAAAAAACAAAAGCCGACGAAATGCACTGAAGGATATTGTAATCCTTGTGCTGACACCCAGAGACGGAGTGGGGCAGCCGTAAAAACTTGTAGACGTTCCAACTTCTTTTTTTGGATATAATAAAATAATATTTTGGCAGTGGTCCAGACCAGGCTCAAAACAAAACAAAAAGCAAAGCACAACTACGAGCATGCGGTAGAGGGGGAGATGGTGGCTGAAAAACAAGTCCAACAGGAGATGAAGTGGCCTCGACTTGCCTGGGTTATGGGTTATGGCCGTGACAGCGGCAAAAGTAGCAGAAGTCAATACAGTCAAGTAGCCAGGAGCAGAGACCAGACCTGCCCCTAGCCTGCTTGTAATGTCCTTTTGGTACACGAGACGATGGGCTGGGCAGCCTGTCAAGTTCAAGAATTAAAAAAATGTTAAACAAACTCAACCAGGGAAATCAAAACAATAATAATACTATACATGTGTATGTGTGTGCGAGTGTGTGTGAGGACTGTATTTGGGCTGTGTGTGTGTTTGGGTGTTGGCATTGCTGGCAACTTTCCCGACTTCCTGTCTGTAGCCTGCCATGATTTTATTTGCATGCAAGCGCGTGTCAATGTAAACTATGAGACGGACTCACTCTCTCTCTCTCTCTCTCTCTCTCTCTCTCTCTCTTCCATTCTCTGTCTATCTCTTTTCTCGTTACTCCCTCTGTCTCACTTGCAATCCCTTCCAGCTTTGGAGCATTCGTTCTTGCGCTCAGTGAAGCGTTGCCTGTTACATTTTTGGCTGGCAGCCGAGAAGTATGCAACGTCTGCCGCCAGCTATCTTTTTGTCTGTTATTGTTGTGCTATGCCATGTTAGGTACAGTGCGGCCCCACTAAAGCGTGCCATGGCCATGTTTATTTAACAAACTCCTTTTTTTTATGTGTAGGCATTTCAAATATCAAAATAGGGTGTGATTTCCAAATTGCAATTCGTGCCATGTTTTAATCTCAAAACGCATTTAAATTCATGAGGCGAAACAAACTCAACTGAAAGCTGAAAATGAAATCTGCAAAAATGCAGCAACACGCGGATGTTGCAATATGCATTTGTATATGTGTCAACAGCTGCTGTTGCAGCAAATAAAATACGATAAATGAACTCAAAAAACGAGGGAAACAGTTGACAAACTAAACCATACTCTTAATACACTACCATCAAATTAGAAATATTAATTTTAAAATTATTAAAAAATAATAAATAAAATAAAAATTATAAAACTATATTTTTAATATACATATAGTACATTAAGTGTATAAGTTCCTTATGAAGTGAGTATACCCTTTCGGAAATATGCGCCCAACTGGTGTAAGAGTTGTGGTATGCGAAGAGAAGAAAAATTTTTGGTCAGTTGCCCCACAGAGGCAGAAATGAAATACGGAACAGCAGGAAAATAACATAAATTAATATTCAGTTAAAAATGTGCAAATATTTTATACACGCATGACGCATTGTTGTTGCCATTTTTTTGCAGTGCGATTCTGAATCTTGTGCTCCACCATTTTTAATACCCTCTACCCCCAAAAGGGCTAAAGATGCATTTGAGATTGTGAAAATTGGTGAGTTGAAAAATATCAAAATATTTTTAAATTTTTTTTAAACACTACTGGCAATTTGTTAATATTTGACTATATTGAAGATATCGGAACTTCAGTCAATAAACCTTTTAAAATAGATATTAAAGAATTGCAAAATATTTCAACAAAATACAAAATTTGCGCAGTATTTTAGAGTCCATCACATCTATTGGGCATACAAGAATTTCTTTTATTTTCTTTGTATTTCTTTTTTTTTTTTTTTTTTTTTTTTTTGTGGGTAAGGGGGTGTGGTTTGAGGTGGCAGGCAGTGGAGTGGGCAAGGTGTGTGATATGTGGCATGTACAGTGCATTCTCATAACGGTCAGTGCATTTTTTTTTGGTTTTTCTGCTTCTTATTTTTTATTATTTGGTGTGTTAAATTTATGAATTATTTGCGCGCTTGCCGTTGAATTTATTAAATGTAAATGTTGCCATTGTAGTTGTTGGAGTTGGAGTTGCAGTTGCAGTTGCAAACTGTTGTTGCATACTTTTGTGGCATCGACTTATCTGCAGGGCTGCATTTTGTCGTTTTGCCCCAAAGGTAATTTACATGCATTTCATGTTGTAAATTAACCGAACTGTTGCAACATCAAAAAGTCTATATACACATTGAAGTTGAAGTATAATATTTTGTGTGATTTATGCAAATTTCAGCAAAATTACAAAAACAATAACATTGCCACATACACACTCAACCGTATGGTTAATTAAAAATTCATAGAATTTTACATAAAGCTTGGAGCAGGCAACTAATATTCATAGTTTCAAGTTTCCACTCAGCCATAAACTCAAAGGCCCACTTAATCAGTTTGTTGGTGAGGGAGGGTTGCTGGGTTTCGCCTGTAAACGCTTAAAAGATAACTGAACCGCACACTAAGTTCATTCAGTTCCTTCCCTCCACCCCCAACACACACACACACAGAAACACACACACATAGCCACACACCATCCTTGCATTATGAGCTCATTAATTATTCATAAATATTGCTTTACGCAATTAGTTAATTCCAGGATTGATTGATTTACTTTTGTCTGCACATGTTTTTCTCTCATTCTCATTCTCTGACTTTCTCCCTCTCTGTCTGTCTGTGTGTCTGTCTGTCTCACTCTGTGGCATTCGTTGTGTATCTGTCAGTCTGTCGACGATGCTCTTTGTGGCATCTCTCAATGATTTGTGTCGTGTTCTTGTGGCATTGTCTCCATCGCTGTGTCGTGTTTCAAGGCAAATATTTCGCCCAGCTAACGACAAAATGCCATAAATGCTTCTATTTGTAAAAGCACTTTGATGGCACAAGGGACGGGGGGGAATTGGGAGAGGGGGGAGGCTTAAGCCTGCAACAGCTGCTCTCCACTGTGTCTGTGTGGGTGTGTGGGTGTGTGTGTGTGTGTGTGCATCTGTGTGTGGCACGGTTCAATGGCTTTGCTTAAATCTCTTAGATATGGTTTAAAGGCAACCAAATTTAAATGCATTTAATTGAAAAATATTTATAATTAATGCAAACATTTTTTTACTTTTTACAATAAATTCAAAAATAATCTGTTTTCATTCAAAGTAATGTTTTGAAATTTTAATAAAAATTTAATATATTTTTAATATACCAAATTAAATAATTCATTCCATTGTAACTTTTGTAAGATATATATATATATATTTTTTATACTTGTTTACTGTTTTTCTCTACTCCCATTTAATACGATTAATTAGAAGTATTATTAAATTGATATGCGACAATGTCTGGCATACACTTGAAAATTAATGTCACTGTGGGGAATTGATAAATCCTTTGACTCAACTCGTTCAAATAATCATCAAATGAGATTCAAATTACGGCAACAATTCTCACGCTGCCAACATCGAGTCCTCAGCCTGTCTGCCTATATGAATATGAGTGGGGCTCCAATCGATAATAATTACAACAACAACAACAATAAGGATAACAGCAATTGCAATGACAACTGAATTCATCTACACACACACACATATATATGTGCAGGATAGCTAGGAAGGATACTGTAGGCGCAGCTGAAAATTGCAGTCGACATAAATCGCCCAGCAGACGCTTATGCGAATGGGGATTCAACAGGGATTCAGCTGCCACACAGGGGGACGGGGGTGGAAGTTGGGGTGCTGTCAGTGTGCTGGGGGGCATGTGGACGCCAAATGCCGCAGTTGTGTGCCGTCTTAGAGTCAAAGCCATGGCCAAACAACTGTAAGGCAAGTGCGCTAAATGCAAATTAATTAGACAAGGCAGCCACAACCTCAACTTCAACCTCATCGGGGACAGCGAAGGGTGGGCTGGTCGTAGGGGAGGAAGGGGTGGTTTGTGTAAAGGGGGGGGGGGGGCTTTTCAATTTCTGGCAGCATCGATTTGTGGCGAGATTTTGTGGAGTACGCGGCAGGCATTAGACTGCACGGCTTTTTAAACAATAATTATTTTGTTAGCCATAGTTATGAGCAAATTGAGCGTCCCTAATATGCCGGATAACTGGACACGGAAAAGGGAGTGGGAATGGGAGTGGGAGCTGCCAACTCCGGGCTCCGGATGCCCATTGGTTGTGGGGCCGACAAATGTGTAAGCCGCAATTAAGCTGCAACAATTAGTGAGAGGCTTATTACAGAAATGTGTGTGTGTGTGAGGGGGTGTGCCTGGTGGGTATGCAATATGTTTTAGGGGGCCAGGAACTCGAGAATCCTCTTTATAATTACGAACAAATCCAAGTATTTGTTATACGAAATCCGAGAACATAATTATACATTTTGAAGTCTCAATTATCTCAGCTTAGAGGTTACGTTTCAATTGAAATGAAATATTCCCATTACAATTTTTTATATAATATACTTACATGCTAAATAAATATTTGTAAAATATAAGCAAAATCTTTTTTTAAATTTAAAAAAAATATAGTTCTGAAAATACTTGAAATTACTTAGAAAAGTTTTCCTATAGTTTGTTGAGTTGCCTAGGCCTAGAGTCCTTTTGTTTTACATTCCCAACAGTTTTTCTCATTGGTTTGGATTACCTGAATATGCCGAGTATAATTTGGTTATAACTCTTAAAGTGTGGTAGAAGGTATCCTTTAGAATGGAAATCTCTTTGGAGCTCTACTGTAAGTTAATACCCTTGTAGAAGCTCAACTTTGGATGAAGTTGGAACAGATTCAATACCGAAAACACTTCAAACTGAGGCTGAGATGCACTTTGTAGCATTTTGTTCCTTCTCGGATCCATTCTCTGTTCTCCATGTTCGATTTGAATGTTCTTTTTATACTCTCTCTCTCTCTCTTGTTTTTTTTGGCATTTTTCTTATGTTGGCTTTTTTTCTTAGTGTGTATATGAGTGTGTGTTGTACTGTTAGCATATTTTATGCAATGACAATGGCTTTGGCCTCGCCACTGTTGCTAGTTTATAAATCATTTGAGATAAGCTGCTGCACAACGTGCAACACCTGATGCCTTTTTGAAAGGATGCCGACCCAGGTCTTTGCCACGTCAGGCCACACCAGCAGTAACAGTGGCAGTAATGCCATTTCCATGCCACACGCCATTCCATATTCCATGCCACATACCGAGTATTCGAGTGTTCTACGTTAAAAATTGCAAACAACGACTAAATGGGCACAAAAAACAAACCGAAGGCAGCCACCGACAACGATGAGGACGAGCACATAACAAAATTGAAAATAAAAATGAACAAAAAGTAATGGCAAAATGGAACAACATGATGTTTTACCGATGGACGAGAAACTCACGCTATGAATACCCTAACATGGCAATTACAGTGAAGGGAATAAATTGGAGGAGAATATTTAATATAACTATTTTTAATTGAGAAATTTAAAAATATAATTTTTTTATTTTTTAAAAAGTCATATAACTCTTATAATTATGAATTCTATATATTATAAAAATACATATATATTTCTTAAATAAAGATAATTTTAACAATTGAGTTAATTGAGTTTTTCTGATATATCTCAGCAAAAAGTGTCAGGATCCTTTCATATCAAGGGTATAAGCACAGCAATACCAACAAGCGCAACATCATGCCACAAAATTGTTTGCGGTGTGGCACAGAGCAAAATATGAAAATGTAAATAGCATAAAATGAAAACCTGCAATGGCAGCACTTTTCCAACACTTTTGAGTTGCGAGTTGACGAGGGCGAGCATGCCACAAGGCGCAAGGACCCAAGCAGTGGCGCCACAACGTAGAGCAGCAGCAGGCCTTAGGGCTGTCAAGTGTGTGGCATGAGGTTGATGGCTCTGGCTGGAGGATTCCTCAGTTTGTCGCTGGGCGCCGCTTCGTGACTGACGCTGAGTGCAAGCTGTTTAGCTTCTTCCATGTGACAAAGTAAATTTCAATATATTGAAATTGTTATTTAAGTAGAGTGCACGTGGTATCGAAGCGGGGCAACCATTGCCGGGGGCTAGGCTTCGTCTCTCCTATTTTGTGTTAGGTGCAGGTCTGCCAGCTGTTGTCTCCTTCTCCACCTCCTCCCCTTATACTATCGCCCGTTATTGTAAATAGTGTCATAAATAAATTGCCGTGATTTGTGTGCCAGATACGACAGCTAGAAAGGGACCGACTGATGTTGTGTGTGTGCAAGGGAGAGGCGACTATAAAAAATATCATGTGCCAAACAAATTGCATTTTAAAATGCAGCCCAAGCGATTTTCTAACAAAAGAATCAACTACAACCCTCCTCCAAAACCAAACAACACCATCCCCGCCCCCACCAGAAACCGAACGAAGCCAAACCGATTCGAAACCGAACGAAAAAAGAGAAGAAGAGGAAAAAGATGGCCACCAACATGGCTGCTGGCCACAGGCGGGGAGCTGGGAGGGAGTCCAGTTGGTGAAACGATTTAATTACAAATAAAGTAATTTTTAATTGAATAACCGCCAAAGTTGATGGAAAAACGTTTCCCCTCCGACATCCCCTCCGACTTCACTGCCCCATCACGCCCACTCAGCCAGCCTTAAAAACTGATCGATTTTCAGCTGCAGCTTCAGTTTGTTGCAAACAAACTGCGTGAAAAATGCACATCAGCCGCGGCCAACAACAGCAGCAGGAGGAGCAGTCGGGGCAGTTGGATGACTATGCAGATCCTTCATTCCACTGACCATAACATCATTTTCACAACGGTGCGTGCCAACATTTGTTATAGTCATATCACTTTTACTCTCCCTACAATTGTCAGAGTGTGTGAATGGATGTGTGTGTGTGTAAGTGAGTGTGTGCGTGTGTGTGTGCATTAATTTTGCCACTTTTTGGTCCTTTACATACGCATTGCAGTGGTTTGCTGTGGTCTGCTTAATCCCCTACACAAATAACAAGGTGATGAAAGTCATACAGTCCAAAGAAGTTCACTTGACTTTTCAGGCCGAACAGTGGGGTCTTTACCTCAGTTTTGAGCAAAAGTTATAATTTATTTCTTGCATAATTTTAATTAGTAAATTAAATTAAATTTTTACAAAATTTGCAATGCAATATTTTTGTTATTATCTTAATTTTATAATAATATATATTGTTGATTTATTTTCTAAAACCATTACAACTCTTTCGGGTTCGGAATTAAAAAAAAAACTGAATATATATTTTTTTTATATTAAACTGAATTTATTGAAAAACCTCAATATATTTTAATTTATAAAAATGAAAATCGTATTTAAAAACATATTAAAAACTTAAGCGTATTCAGCTGTTCCCTATAGCCAACTAGCATTGATTTTCAATGGTCTCCATTTTTACACAATATTTTTTTTTTTTTGTGATTTTTCTTTGGCTTTTTTTTCGCTGCGCTTATTTGCAATTGCATCATCGATTTAATTGCAAATTAATTGCTTCATCATTGGCTCGCGGATGCTGGCTATAGCTATGGCTATGGGTTTGGCCCCAATGTGCCCCATGCTGCACACACACACACACACACATACACAGTTACACAATGAGATTGGTTGCAGTGTCCTGCAGAGCGTCAAAGTCATCATTGGGTTGGATTCGAGAGCAGCTGCCGTTTATTTTTACATTTCGCGCTGGACGCTGCATTACTTTGTAATTATTGTGGCAAATGGTTTGTTTGCATATTGATTACAGCTGCAAAAAGCCAAGTGTGGCCACCCCCCAATGCCACTCCAAGTCGCAGCCTGCGCTCAGATGCATCCCCAACTCACTGTTCCATCAAATCGCACGCTGTGAAGTCGTGGCGCCACTCGGATCGTCCTTTAACCCAGATAATGCTAATCCAGCAGCTGTGATATTAAGAAACCGAGCACTGAGACAGAAACTGTCCGTAAGTGGAGCAACCCACTTGTCTTCGATTGTTTGATAGTCTGAATGCATTGAAAGGAATCCGATTCATTTTCCATATGCTTTTGTTGATGGTCTATTCACAGGACGAGCATTCATAATTTTAGCCCGGCTCAGTTTATGGCCCATTCACACTTTTACACTTTCACACTCTGGCAAATATTTGAACTCTACACTTTATTGGGTATTCACACTTCGTCTCTATAGATGTTTACTCTCCTCTCTCCCATTCACACTCATGTATATGCATACATCGATTTTCAATATTAATTTATATGCTTGAATTCATTTTGCATTCAGAGACTTCTATATATAATTCATAAGTTGTAGTTGTGCAAAAATTGTAAAAATAGGTATTTTTATTGCATTTTAAATGTCCGTTAAATATTTATGTCGTTAGTGTTGGCAACTCTGGCCAAAAGTATTGCCAGTTCAATCAAATTTAAGAAAATTGCCTGACGGAATTGTGGCAAATGCACGGGTAATGGAATTTGCAGCGTCAATTGCATTGCCAAAGTAGCCGCAACTGCAACTTGTGCAACAAAAGAGCTTGTCCTCGGCCTGCAGGACATACAACACAGACAGAGACGGCGACAGCAAAATAGAAAGAGACACGGCCATCATAAAGGCAACACAAAAAAATTTGCGGTTGATGCATTTTTATGAAGCGAAGCGCAAAGTGGACGTGATAGAACTTCACTCTCTCTCGCTCTCTCTCTCTCTCGCTACCTCTGGCAGTCTCTCTGTCTATGTGTCTGTCAGTGTGTGTGTGGGAGAGTGCAAGAAAATATAATAATAAACTAGAAAAATGACAAAAGACATGTTAAAAGCACACACACACACACACACACATAGAAACACACTCGAAAAAGAAATGGCAAAAATAGCAGCAGGGTGGCAACGCCGCTGACAGGCAACAAAAGTAGACAGCAAGCACTTTCGGTAGGCCGCGCCTGAGATGGCAACATGACAAAGAGAAGCAGAGAGAGAGAGAGAGGCGGGACTGAAAGACAGCAAGAGAGAACGGGAGAGAGCGCAAAAGATTTACTTGACGATAGACGATGAAGAAAAGAGGCGTGTAAAGTGCCGGCAAGCTAAAAATATTTGCACAACAATGGAAGCCAGAAAAGAGACATAGAGAGAGAGAGAGAGCAAGAGAGCTAAAGGGAGAGCGAAGGAAATATAAAAATGTACGAGCTACATGCAGAATATGCAAAGAACAAGAGAAGCGAGAAGAAGAAGACGTGAGCAGCAAAGAAGAATGCGGCGAGACAAGCTGTGCAAGTGAAGGCGTTAAAAAAAGGCAGCTGACAGTTGGTTTTAGTTCTCCTTCATGGAGAGCGACAGAGAGAGGCAAAGGGAGAAAGAGAGAGAGAGAGAGAATATGTGTAAGTGTGAGTGTGGGGGAGAGTAGTAAAATGTAAGTAGCTATAAAATATGAATATAATAGAGCACATCACATCATAATGCGGTCGCATCGGCATCGTTGTGGCATGAGGGGAATGTGGTTTGGTGGAGGAGGACGCCTCCGGGGTCCGGTAGTTGATTAAATCTGTGAAGTGATCGAAGTGACATGCATGAACACGACAAGCACACTTGAGGCACCCACCCTTCCTCCTTACCTACCCGTCCTCCCTTCCCCCCACATAATCCGGGGCAGTGCTACTTTGCACGTTGACAATGGAAGTTCTTCGCAGTGGCACTTGCTGGAGGTTGTTGTTGCCATGCTTTTTCTTATATTTTATTTTTTTCTTCATCGTGTGGCATGTGAATAACTTCCGTCAGAGAAAATGAATAGTGAATATGTTGGGTGAATAGTGTGAATAGCTGTTGAGTTTATGATGAGTTTGTTACCTTCATCAAGTGCATGTTTAACGTGACTTTCTGCAGTGTTGCCAATTTTCACTTGTCAACTGATTGACAGTAGTTCAACTGCTTGCAAGCAGTGCATGTTAATGTATGCATATAAAATGTAATTCTCTATTAAATACAATCTTTATGCAATCCTGAAGATGTAATTATGGAATCCTTTTAAAACTTGTGCTCATTATGAACGACTTTAAGGACAACAATGAGTAAAATCATCTGCTGGGCATGTCAGTCTCTTCCTGTTTTTCAGTTGAGCGCTCAATCAATAATCAAACAAAATGGCAACAACATCTGCAACTGGAGCAGGAACAGGAGCAGGAGCTGGAGCTGGAGCAGCTGCAGGCAACGCCTATATCAACACCTTGACAGGACAACAAAGGAACTGAACTACAATGGAGCCTGACCGAGGGACGACAAGGACCGACGTCTGGTCGGGCAAAATGTTATGCATTATATAGAAATACTATATAGCCAGAGTTTGGGTAAACATTAACGCCATGGAGCGTGGCCATCAGGAAGTTGCACAATCGGCCCAGCCATCAAAGCAGCCAACAGCAGCAGCAGCAGGGGCAGCAGCTAGCCAGAGAGTCAGTCTGACATGGAGTTAGCCCGGCGGCATTGAAGTCAACCCAAGCTGGCAGAGTCCAAGTCCAAGTCGAAGTCAGTCAGGGCGTCAATAACTTGAACGCAAGGACGGGTACAAAGCAGCAGGAGGAGGAGCAGGAGAAGGTCCTGGGATGGGCAGGTCATGCAGTATGCTGCACAAAGGACCACACGCGGTGGAGGGGTGGAGAGTTGCGGGTGGAGAGTGTGCCAATGACGCGTTGCGGTTTATTACCAATGCCATTGTATACTTTATGGCGTTGCCAAAGTAAATGGGCGTGGCACATGGCGGGGCAAGCAACGGCCCAAGTATGACATTAAGTGTGCAAATGTGCAGGCAAAATGGCAAGTGTATATATACTTATGTGCGTGTGTGTGGGTGGGTGTGTGTGTTGACTTTTAACTTAAATAAATTTGCTTTGCAGGCGCTGCATAATATATGTTCATATGATAAGGGCGGCGTGGGGTCGCATAATTATGGGTGTGGCAGCTTCACTTGCCAATTCGATTTAATGTTGGACAACAGCAGAGAAACTGCACTTAACTCGAGAGGGATACACCTACTTACATGCGGTATGATGATAAGAATTACATTACATTTTTTTTAGTGAAACATTTTTCTATATTCACTAACATTCCTTGGAAATATTTTAAATATAACAAATATTTTTTTTATTTAAATTTTATAAATTTTTTTTTGCACTTAAATTAGCTTTCTTGCTTTCCAATATTTTTTACTATTACTGTCACATCTGAAAGTTATTAAACTGCCCTCGCATACTAACTAAGACTTTCAGAGCCATTCACTTTATTTTCAAAGCTGCTTGCATTTTCTTTAGCGAGCTAATTTTATTTGTAGTTTTATTTTCATATACATTTTTTTGCTTCAGCTTGTCCTCGAGTCCAGTGTCCTTTGGCCAGCCAGCACATTCCTCCCGTGTTTGTTGCCTTTGCCACATTTGTGGCATTTTAGTTGAGTGCGTTTTAAGTGCCGCCGGCCCCTCCCCATTTAGTTTGAGGTCCTCCTCTCAAGGTTATTGGCCCGCCTACTGAGAGAGGAACAGCAACAAATTCTATTATTATTTACATTTGCCAAGTTGGCCAGCAGCGCTATACTTGCTACACTTTTATTTGTTGCCGCTGCTAATGTTGAATAAAGTCTAGACAGACAAGGCAACAAATGCTGAAAACAGAACATAAATATTTTATCAAACAAAAGTTAAAATACGTATACGCAGCCCCTGATGGCCTGTGTTGCTCCAGGTGCACTTAGCATATTCTACATATTTTGAGCTTGTTGTGAATAATTATGAAAATATGAATTGAGCCTCATACAGTATATGCACATGGCTGAGTAATGGCTACAGACAATTTATATTTATATGATTTTACTATCAATATTCTGGGATCTATCATCTCTTGGTCTTTGTAATTGTGAACGAATTTCAATAAAATCATTTTGGGGCTTCGTCTGGCTGAGACTGATATCTACTTGTGAAACTTAATGCTCATTCGAACACGACAAAGTACAAATACCAAGGCACCAAAGGCGGTTTCCTGGTATCCTCTGGCATCCTCATGGATGCATGGACGAGCACGACGATGCAGGTTTTCAGTTACTCAAAGGAAATGAACAGAAATGTAACAACAAAAGTAAATTTCGCAAAAAAAAAAAAAAAAAAAAAAATTGTGAGGCGCAAACCGAAGTGAGAGAGAAATGAAAATGGAAGAAATCAGCAGAGCCCACGCCTCGACAGGAAGTGAGTGCCCTGAAATGTATGCTACACTTTTTTCGCATTTCGCTTTTCTTCGCCTCAAATGAAAGCAAGTTAATTTGATTTGGAAATTTTTGAAAGCTGGCAGCGAGAAGACGTAGAGGAGGAGCAGCAGCAGAGATGCTACAGCAATATGAGCGGAGGAGTTGGCGTAGGTGGTTTCACATTTGAGTGCCTGGAGGCTAATAAACGTGTTGCCATTGTCGCTTAGGTGACACAGACAGCGTGGTGGAGAGGGACGTAGGGGTTTCCGAGCGGATGGAAGTGAAGTGAAAAGCAAGGAAATTGAATATATAACTGAAATCTCACAAATATTCGTATATAAATTCCCACACAAAATTCCAACTATTACAGTGTTAACATATTTAAGCGAATTTAGAGAAAACTTTTAAAATCTTCAAATATTGAAAAAAGTATTTTTTTTTCTGGAAATAATTTAATTAGTTGGTGGCGGGCTCTAGACCATCAGACATACCTATACACTTTTGTAAGTCAGACAACAAAACAGAGCTCAACTTTCCTTACAACACTTTGTCGTCCCACTTCCATTTTCACATCAATACGCCGACTGCGGCAACGACGAAGTCGAGGAGGCGACTGTCGACTGTCGACAGTCAACAGTCGAAGGACTTGTGACAGCTGTCAAGCGAGACAAGCTGGCGAAGTAGCTGCTTCAATATATAAATAGCTAACCGTACACGCTCCTCGCTGTACCTGAGCTCGGAGCAGAGTCGAACCCGTCTCACCTTCATCAAGATCTCCAGCTCCTAACTCCTTCCCGATCCCAATATACATGGCAACGCAAAAGTACATCAAATGTACATTAGTGCGGTAGTTAACTTATTCATGTACACAACTTGCAACACCCATTGGGCTGACACGCCCACTTTCCATTTTCCCAGATCTTCGCCTCTTCTGTCTCTGCCATCAGCAGTCGTCGTGTCACTCTCGTGTTGTTGTATTGCTTTTTGCCACCGAAAAAAGATTAAAAAAAAGAAATGGAGAAAGGAGCGAAAAAAGTCGAATGAAATATAATAAGGACAGAGTTGTGAGGAGAGGGAGGATTGTTCATTCGTAGGAGTGTGAGTAGGGAGCCCTTGAGCACCTGCTTTATAAGCTGACTCCATTTAACTGGTACGCACTTGAAGCAGGAGCAACAACAGAAGCAGCAACAGCAGCTGCAGCGGCTGAAGCCAGGCAGGGAGTCCTCTGTCAAGTGTGTCCTTGGCGTTTCGGGGCGACTTCAATGGCTGTCACTTTGCATCGCAGACAGACAAAAATTTGTTTTGAGTTGAGTTGCTGCCGCATAGTTCCCAGTTTTGAGTTGTTACTGGAGTCGGTTAGCTGCTTCTCTTTTTGGCTAAGGGCACAAAAGACTTCAGCAAGTATGAAATAAAGTCAAATTCCAAAACGTGCCTTTCCCCTCGCTCCACACCCAACCCCAAAAAATAACTCCCTTTCCATTCCTCGTTCAAACCTGTCCCTTTCCCAAAACTTTCAGCTAACTCGACAGCAACAACAACAACAACAACAGAAACAACAATAACAACAATAACAAAGAGGAGCAGCAGCAGCAGCTGCAGGTGAAAGTTTTGTCTAATTAAAAAATGCTTCTTTGGCAAGAAAATTGCGGCTTCATTTGCTTGCTTCGCCCATGGACAACTTTGGAGGAGTAAGCTTAAAGTAAAATTCTTGCATTTCTTCAACTTTCCTTTGTGAATCTACATATTTGTTAAATAAATATTATTTTATATAATTCTTAGTGTTTCTATTTTAAATAAATTTTTTGCCTTTAAGATAACTCCATTTGAACTTTACTCCCAGCAGCTCTAATTAGATAGTAGTTTAGTAGCTCGCACTAACCTCATATTAACTAGACTACAAATTTTGGCGAAGTACATGTAATCACATCCATTTACGCACACACACACACATATGTATACACCCACACACAACACACGCACACTAAAGCAGAAGTCACAAAGTAACATTTACGCGTCTGCGGTTATTTTGCTTAATTTATGTTGTAATTATTTTGTTTGGCAGCGTCTCCCTACAGCCCCTCGTTGCCCTGCCCACAAACAGTGAGCGTTATAAATATTTGCTTATAAATATCTTACACTTTGTTCAAGTGCGCGCTTGATAGAGAGTGAGTGTGTGTGTGTGTTGGTGGTGTGAACTGTGTGTAAATACCCAAAAATACTCTTGTACAAAAGTTGCTGCTTCTTCTAGCAGAGGGTGGGAGACGGGAAGAGGGGTGATGTAGGGGTGTTAAGATGAGAGGGCGGTTGGTGTCGCCATGTTTGTTTGCAAATAAATACAAGTCGAAGTGTACTTTATGGCAACGCTTATGTCGTACTAATTAAATGTCACTCATACGCACTGTAAGCCCCTCCCCCAACCCCCCCTCACAACACTACATTACATTCTGTTACATTCCTCTCGGCCTGACTTCAAACATTAAATCTATGTATTTTGCATGCTGTCATTATTGTTGTTGTTGTTGCTGTTGTTGTAGTTTCTGATGCTGCTGATGTTGCTCATTGTTGAGTCGCCTTGGGGAAGGGTTGCGTGAGGGCAACAGTTGGACTCCACTACACACAATTTGCAATTGACATGTGAGAGAACGAGGATAAGATTGGAAATGGGGATGGGAATGGGGATGTAGAGTTGAAGTGGCATCAGTATTGATGACATGGCATTGAAATGGCGTGCAAATGGCTAATTAATAGTCTTGGCTTGTTGCCTCTTGGGTGTTTAAGTCGTTACTAAGTAGTTGGCATTACACATTCGAAGTAAACTTCCCTCAATAACAGTCATCTTGTTGGATATTCGACATCAATTGTGCACTAGTATTTCAACAACAAACTAGAACTAGAAATATAGATTCAACATAATATCATCCGAATTTAACCTGTAAGGTTGCCAATTAAGGTAATAGAAAACGGTTCCAGTTTTCACTAAGTAACAGTCAAATACAAAATTTCATTTTTTAAACAATTTTTGTTAAATTTTGACCATATAATGAGAAATATTCATCAGAAATTCTATGTAAAATATTTTATGTCATATTCGATGAGCGAAATTGATTCCGATCCAAAAATTTAAATGTGATAATATACAAAATTTTTGTTTACCAAACTTTAGGAGTTAAAAATGAATTTATTTAAAAAAAAATATAAATCTTTAATATAATATGGGAAAACAATACAAAATAAAAATAACTATGACTTATTAACTTTATGCACTTTTCATCTTTTCAATTTAAATTGAAAAGTATGAAAAGGTACTAAAAATGCCACATAATGTATACGCTACGTTGACTGTCAGTGCTGCCCATCCATTTGAATACGCCACGCTCTTTTGCTAACTAAAGAGCGCAAGAGAGTCGTTGCTCTCTCTCTTTGAAATTGTTTGTGGCAGTTGTAACATGCGCAATGATTCGCCACACGCATGGATTTCGTGGCATAAGGCATGCAACAGAGGACACATAATAGAATGGAAGCCCAAACAGGAAATAATGCCAGGTAAACGTATGGGCAAGGTAAACTTGACGAAAGGTGCGAAAGAGCAAAAGCACTGTCGCTCCCTCTCTCTCGCTCACTTGTGATATACTTGTGCAGTTATCTCTTTCTATTCGACTACTCACGCTCTTTCTCTCGCTTTGTGTGTATGTTTGAGCTCTCGCACTCACAGTGCTTGCTCTTTGGCATCGTTTGTTTGCTCTGGCGCGTTGAGCAAACACAAAATGGGCAAATTGGCAGACACAGAGCGAGGCAAACAAACTTTATTATGGGTCATTGTAAAGTGCAATACACACACACACACACACACACACACATAAACTCACCCACTTTGATATATGTATGCATTTATATATGCATATATATTTATGTGCACATGTGGAGAGGGGCATGCTGCCTAAGTGAGCGAATTGAATTGAAGTGCCTATTAGTATGCAATAGATTTTTATCAAGCCGATGCTCTTTACTGCTCAAATTGTTTGCCTGCAAATTGAGTAAGCTCACCAATTGATACATCTGCAACTATTTCAATAGCATAGACAGACAGACAGACATACGTTCATTGAGTGCGAGTGAGAGACGATGAGTGTGTATTTGTGTGTGCTGTCTCGCTCTGTCACTTGCCTTTGAATTCCCCATGGCCAATGCAATTTCATAATTTGTTTGTGCACCGCATTATATGCTATTAATTTTTAAGCCTGCATAATTTCGCCATTTTGGCAAAGTCAATGAAGGATTCACGGAAATTATTTGTGGATTTGTAATTTTAATTAGTTTTTGTGATTGCAGTATTGTACTTCGTGTTCGACTGTGATCAAAGTATTGTCCATAGAAATATTCACATAAATTTGTGTAACAACTGCGGTTGAAGTTCAGGAGAGTTAAGGTGGAATGCGGGGATGGGGCATGGTTACTTGTCTCGGCTCTATGTGGTAACTGTAAGTGGCATTAATCGTGAAGCACTTAAAATATTTTACTTATATAGACAAATCGCTCATACGCCACATTGCACAGGTAATGAAGGACATCAGGGTATGTCCAGATACGAATATTATAAATGTTACTATACGTATATAAATATATTTGAGGGTGTGTATATAAGTATATCAGGAGCAGCTGACAAACCATAACACTATGTTTTAATTATTGTATTTACAGTGGTGCGAAAGAAACAAAATCAATTAAATTTTTGACATATGTTTAAGTTTAACACAACCATATATAAATGTGAAGATTGAAAGTTTACTTCGTAGTTTATATGTGTCTTTAAAATTGTCAGATTTATAATAAGTTGGTTCCACTGTGCCGGCCTTATCATAAGCATTTATGTAATGTACTGAAATGAAATACTTTACTTTAATGCATTAACTGCAGCTGGCCTGTGAGTTTGACCTGCAGCACATCAAAGGATGCACTGGCAGGACTAAGTGTGTGTACAGTTATTTGGTCCAGCGAGTGGCGGGTTGATTAAAAATCACGCATACGCAACGTTGCACAATGAATTGTATTGGATTTTGCGACATTTTGCTGGTGTTGTTGCTGTTGTCATTGCTTGGCATCTGCTGTGATATTTATATACAAATTTATGTTTTTTTTTTTTACGTATATATTTTATATTTTTCTGTCGTTGAATGGAGCGCACTTAATAAGTGAAAATGCGTGTGGCGTATTAAAAGTGACATATTTAACAAATAGATTGCGAAAATACCCATCATACTGGCCATATGAATATGACAGCTGGCTGAGGCCAAAAGAGGTGCAAAAAATATATAATAATTATTATAATAAAATATATAATGAAAACGTATGATTATTTTACATATAACTACTTATGAGAGATAGGGTGACAAGGAAATTTCTCTACTGTTTGCGGCGTGTGTTGATGACGTTGTTGCACTTTTACCATGGGCATTAATTATGAACAAATTAATTAAATTAATTACTCATGCATATAGTTGAGTGCATTCGTGGGTGCATTCACTCGCATTAGCAACTACCAATCCTCGCACCCCATGGACCATCCCCCATTTACCATCCCCTATTCACCATCCCACATTTTCCCTTTCACAATCACATTTACTTTTCTGCGGTTTACACAAATATTTGCTCGGCCCGCTTGGGAACCAGAAAGAACTCAACTTAATTCAACAGAACTGCACTCTGTGCTTTGATACATTGCTCCCAAAACTGGTCAACTACATAAAATGCATTTTAAATATTTAATTTTAGTTTAAATAACACTATTTTTTTTGTTGCTGTTTGTATTTTTTTTTTTGCTTTTGTTTTTCGGTCTGTTTGCCGCCAAGGGAAATTGCAAGCGCTTAAATACTTTGTAAACTGAATCCAACATCATTAAAAATGCACCCTCTGCATTTATTTATGTATATTATTATTTATTGCAGCTGGGTGAAAACGTTGAAAGTGACTGGAAAATCATTGTCCTTCAGAATATTCTTCATGACATGACTGCGAATTGTATGTTGCATACTCTTGAGGGCAAGTAACCATTTTTGTAATGTATTTTTAATTAATTGATTGAAGATATTTCAAATTTTAATTGAACTTTCATTTAAAGCTTTTAATAAAATATTAAATATTTTAAGATATTACTTAAATAAAAAATCAACTTAAAATGATTGTCTGCAGTCAGACTGTAAGTCCAAGGAATATATAGAATTGATATCGAAAGACAGTCTATTATTAGAGATAATATTTTCCCACTACTCTGAATCTCTCTGAATCCTTGATTTTCGGTATTTAAGTGACTTGAAAGAAAGTGGACAATCTTCTTGGCAATTGGCAACAAATCTAAACCAATTTGCAAGTCTGTTCACAGAATATTGGGGAAAATTGTTGGTGTAACCGCAAGAATTGCAACTTAAAAATCAACTCAATTCGGTTTGCCAGGAATGGCATGAAAAAGGACATGCGATAGACGAAAAGAAGAGGAAACGGAGACCGACTGAGTAAGTTTAACCACATTTTAAGCACATTTAAATACAACAACAAATAAAATATTCAGACTGAGTCCTTTCAGTTTGAGGCGGGGACAATGAATTACGACGCCACGCACCGAAAAACGGCAAAAGGAAGAAAATACTAAAAAAAAAAAACAGAAATAAAAAGAAAAAGTGTGCGGAATGACAGGAACAACAACAACAACAACAGCTATAATAATAGGAGAGGGGTGGCTTGCATGGCAGGACATGCCGAAGGACAACTATGTACAATGAGATGCCGGCAAACAAAGGCGAACTGAAGGCAGCCAGTGGCTGTGACTGCGACTGTGGCTGTGACAGTGGCATCAGGAGCAAATACTACAAGCAATTTAACATTATTTTAATACCGTCCTCCGTTGTCCTTTGTCTCTGTCCCGACGAGCAACAAACTCCCACCAACCCATATGCCCCCCTCCTGCGCATATTTACATGCGTGTTTATCTGCCATGTAAGTAGTGTGTATAAAATAGAGCGACAGTTATCTATGTGCCTTTGTCATGACCGCCTGTTGCGAACCGAGAGAGAGAGAGACAGAAAGAGAGAGAGAGAGTTTTGGCATGAAAGAGAAAGCGCTCAACACGCGCCCCAGTTGTAATAGTGTGCAAATGTGTTTGTCATTTGTCTTTTTAACGCCGAACTGCCTGCCGACTGTGAATGTGTGGCAAGAAGAGTGCTTCCCTTGGCAACCCTCTCCACTCCACACCACTCCACTCCATCACTTTCTTTATTCCATTCTCCCATTTGGTCCAATTGGGTGCTGCCAACCCGCTGCGAGCATGGCGCTTTGACTTCCGGCGGAAGTGCGCATTAAAATTGCCATTAGCCCAGTGGCAACACCGCTCTCGGCTCACAGAAATCCATTCAACTCTTAGAGTAGCTCGCTTTTTGGCAACAATAGGCTCCATAATTTGAACTAAAAGCCAAACCAAGATGAATCAAATATCATGACAAAGTATTCGACAATTTTTTTGTTTTCAACTAAATTAATTCGATATTTAAGCTCATTTTTTTAAAATACCCAATTATTAATTTAATAATAAGTAATGCAGTATATCATCACATATAAAATAAAAAGTGTATTTTAGCCAAAACCCATTGAGTACCTCATTGAAGAATTAGGCCTCAGTGGAAATAAATCTAAAAAAATTAAAATTTTTTTCAAGCAATTTAAATCAAAGGCAAACAAATACTGTAGTTCTCCTTTAAAGCACAGCATAAATATAGAAATTCCATAAATTTCTCTGTAGTGTTCTGGCAAATAATAACTCATTGGGTGGTCTATGAAGCTATGACTCCTGCTGTTCAGCATAAAACGGGAGCACCAATTATCGACATCGTACTTTTTCTCTGCTCTCCTTATTGGGAATTCACCCAAGTTTCTTAGAGTTGCTATAATTTAAAAATGTATTATATTGTTCACTTAAGAAATTTATAAAGAAAAAAATTAACAAGTTTTATTAATATCTAACAGCTGTTGTTGCGGTTAGACCAACGTATTTAGGATAAGGAAGGCGTAAGTAATATGTAATTGGACTTGACATGATTATGCAGTTGAGCAGTTGAATATTGTAAAGCTGATTTGTTAAGTACGCTCGATTTAATTAAATAGTTTTGGTTGGCTAATTTATTGGCCCCCTCGATGATGGGGGAAGTGGTGGGGTGGTATGTGTATTGAATTATGCGATGCATTGTATTAATTGATTTCGTACAGTGAAACCTTCTGGCCGTGAAGCGAACAAATTGATATGACATCAATATGGATTTTTGGAATATTACTGCATAACAAATTATCAAACACACACTCTCACACACAAATAGTTATGCATAATGCAGACAGTGATATGAGAATGAAAGCCGCATGGAATCGGAATTGGAATTGGAATTGCATAATAATAAATTGTAAATGCATAAAATGCCACAGTTGTATTATCATAAAGGCAAGCAAACAGTTAACTATATATGTACATATGTATGTATTATGTATGTATGTGGACACTCCATATCAACTCGATGCATTTTAATGCCATTGCAATTGATATTTCAATTAATTTTCAATTAAAAATGCGTTTTAATAACATTTAATGCACATTCGCAGGACTCCCACAAGGACACACAAGGGTCACTTGCAGAATGTTTTGTATGTGGGCGATTATCGAGCATGAGTGCCTGAGAGTGTGATGAATATAATACTCTGTCTTGGTAATAAACATAACATTTGCTGTGATTTAAGTTAAATTAGAGAAATATTCGGATATTTGCATTTTGTAGCATACTTTTGCGCGCAAATTCCATGCTAATATTGTGGTTTTTGTTCATATGCAATAAATTTTAATGGAATAATCAAAAGGTGTTAAAATTGCGCATAGTTTGAAAATATTATTGCCATTTTATGATACACAAATGAATATATAGTTTATCTATTTGGCTGAGAGAGGAAAGTTTGTACCTCACTCGGGAATCGCAAACATTTTTGCCCATTCATCATACGCTCCATTGGCAGACAAAAGTTTAGTTTAGCTACATTTAGTTTCATCTTCTTTTTTTTGTTATTCAACTATATTTCATATTCGTTTCAATTATTTTAGCCGCTCAAATCCCAAGCGTATAATTTATAGAGTATGGATTAAAAAACAACGAAATCTCTAAATCAAATTTTTGGATTAAATAAAGAGTCGAGCGATTAATTAATAGACTTTAGTTATTAGTTATTTTGTTGGCATGCTAATTAATTTTTGTGGCTTTCAGTATTTTGGCCAAACAATGTTTTGTGCACATAATGTATATATGATACATACATATGTACATATTTTTTTGCTATATTTATTTTATGGTTTTTTGTTGCTCACTTTGCACTTTACTGATATTTTTGTTGCTGTTGTTGTTGTTGTTGTTGGTTTACCAATTTTGTCGTTGCGTGAAGTTGACAAAGTGCCAGGTTCAGTGGCAACACTTTTAGTTGCAGTTCTTTGTTGTTGTTGTTAGTTTGTTTAACAAAACCAAAACGAAAATTTGAACAAGTTGTTGTTGCGGCTCAAATGCACTTGTCAAAAATCAACAACGAAACCCAAAAACAGCAACAACAGCAACAACAGCAACTGCATCAACAAGAAGCAGCACTTCATATCAGAAGCATTGAAATTTGAAACAATGCAAAATGAATGTTTGCATGGAGCTTTTGACAAGTGTAAAAATAAATATTTAATTGGCCTAATTGTCGTTGCATTATTGCATAAATAAACATTGAAAACTTTTGCATATTGAATGCATTTATTATCATTTATTATTATGGCTTGTATTTGCACTCCGGAAATTGTCGTTTGCTGCTATCAATGTGTATATTCAATACAAAAACTGTTGTAAATATACTTCAAAAACAAAAACATGTTTCCAAATATTTCATTGTGGTAACTGTAATTATATTTTAAACATTTTCTTAATCAACTTTAAATCTCTGCTTACAATATTGTTCTTTTTTTTAATAATTATCCCAATTAATTCGTATAAAAATAATCTACACTAAAATTTTACTTCATTGTAGACTTTTGAGTGAATCTTGAAATGCATTAATATTTTCATTTGAATTTAATTAAAACTCACATTTTGAGTGAAAATAATGAATATAATATGATGAAAAATGAAACTGATATTTTCAAGTATTTTCCTGGTATTAAACTTGATAGTTTCAAGTTTTTAAGAAACTTGTAGTTTTCATGTTATTTTCCGAAGATATCTGAAGACACTTAAATATTGCATTTAAATTGTTTGATTTTTAAAAAAGATGCAGCTGGAAATTGCAACAGACATGTTGCACCGAAAAACAGAATAAAACTTTTGATTATTGTTATTATTACACTACACAAGAGTGCACATCGCATATAAACGAAGTTTTTAATTAAATAAATAAATGTTTTACATACGTGCCACAAAAAATAAAACAAATACTGAATGTACATAACATATATGCAGCCATAAAATGCAAGAGTCAAAATACAATAAATAAAATTGTTTGTATGAAAAGCAAGTTGGATTTTAAGTAAAATGGAATAAAAATTTAACACGTAAATGGATATTTGCTCAAGTGGCTCCTACGTTGCCTCTTTTCGGGTCGTCTTTAACAAGTTGCTGCACACAAAATTAAACAACGTCCGCGCGGAGGCAGAGAAATTTGCAAATTATAATTATTTCATACCTGGGCCGAAAGGCAAATTTGCTCTTCACTCGAAAAGGGACTTGGACTCGACTCTGAGCCACACCGGATAAAACGCTTTACAAGCTGTAACCAGCTCCTGCTTCAGACCCACTTCCATTCCCAGACCCACTCCCATCTTCAGCTCCACTCCGCTTCCCGATACGATGAGAGTACAGGGGCTATGGATTCGGCTATGGCTGGTAAAGTGAGCAATGAAGAGCCTGGCAAAATGGCAGCAACATTAGAAAGAGACAGAGAGCATATGAGAGAGAGAGAGAGAGAGAGAGATAGAGTGAGAGAGGTGAGAGGATGAGGCGGGTAGGTGAGAGGTCGAAGCACTGGACAAACTTCAATTACAGCTTAAAACTTTCAATTAAAAACTTTGCCGCGCGTGAAAAAAGAGTCTGGGAACAAGAAAATGGAAAATAAACGTTGAAGAGGCTGCGGAAAATGCATTTCCAGCAAGTCGAGTTTTTAGGAAATTACTGACAAGATGAGCAGATTTGCTGGCCAATTAGAATATGAACATCGCATAGAACTAACCATGACTTAAGTACTCTTCGTAAGTAGAGTAAAAGCTTAAACTGATTTTTCTAATTGAAACATATTGGGCTAAAATTAAACCGAAAAGCCAGAACTGCGATTTCCTTGAGTCCGCAGAATGCTTTGATGTCGAACTCCCAGAAATACTTCCATTGAAACCAAAGCAAACTTTACCATAAAATAAAATAGTTGATTGATATGAAAAGTAATATGTTAATGGCATTAATATCTGTATTTTAAGTTGCATTTTGAGATATAAACCCGAGTTTTCCTCTGCATCTTTAAGAAAGATATCGCTGCAGTCTGCAGTCAGTGGAAAGAACTTTACTTCAAGCAAGGAAAATCCCGCACAGACTTTGGCCATATGGCAAATTTTGCACAGAGGTAAAAGTTTTACACAAATTTTTTACTCACTTTCTTTTGCGCATTTTGTGCGGCACAGCAGGCTGAGAATGCATTTTTAATGAATCCCCGCAAAGGTGAATGTTGCATGCAACGTGGAGGGGTACACAGCAAGAGGTGAGCGAAGGTAAACCCAAAAAGGAAATGCAACAGAAAATGTTGCAAAAATTGAAAAGCGCAACTTTGACTTTCCTCCCATACCCCTTATACCCCCAATACTTGCCGAGTTCCTGTGTGTGTATGGGTGTGTGTGTGTGTGGGTGGTTGTGTTTGGTTTCTCGTCAGAGCAACACCGGTCGAGACCAAACTCTTAATTGAATTAAACTTTTTAGCTGCAAACTGCACGACGAGAAAAAAATGTTAACCTTTATTTTGTTTTGCGTGGAAATTTACCAGATTTTTACTCCGAGATGGGCATTGTTACGCTTCCATCATGTCTGTAGCACTTCAACAAAAATCGTAGCAAATATTCTATGGCAGCTGAATTCAATATCTATGGCAGGTACAGTCAAAATGAAAAGAAAATAAAGGATAAATAATTTTCAAACCCTTTTAGATTACAGAAATTAATTATCCCGAAATTTCTTCAAATATCACATCAAATCTAATCGGGAAATTATTTAATATCTAATCTTAAGTCATGAATAAAATTTTTATATAAATTATCGGTATTTTTTTTGGATATTGGATGTTTGGAAGGAACCAATTTCAAAGAATATGGTCGTTTCCTCAATTTTTGATGTAGATTCAAACTATCATCAAAAACACTAACAAATCTGCAAATATTTTGAAAATCGGTTGATTTTTGGCATGGTTATGGCTGTTCAAAATTTGAAAGGAACTGGTTTCATAGAAAATGACCGATTTTGAATGCAAATTTATCACCATTTGTGCGGCATTTTTTTAAATATTGCTCTAAATCAACTTAGGTAAAGATTTTTATATATTTTATGATGCCTGAAAATAACTTGCGGAATAGAATCAAGATCGATTGGGTTTTTCAAAAGTTACAGTTGCTCATCTATACGAAAGTCCGATTTTGAGCCCAATTTTACACTCTTTTGGCCATTTTTTTTAAAATATTGGTCCAAGTCAAGTGCGGTAAAGTTTTTTATACATATTTTAATGGTAGAAATTGATTAGGCACAAAAATTAGGTTTTTATACATATTTCGATGCCAGAAATCGATTACGCACAACAAAATTTTGATTTGAAAAATAGTCAAAAAATATGAAAAAATAGTCGAAAAAATCGAAAATCTTAAAATTCACAATTTGGGAAAAACTTAAATGCAGTTTTAAAATATGATCAAAACTATTGACAAATCTGCAAAAATTTTGAAAATCGGTTGATTTTTGGCAAAGTTATGGCTGTTTAAAATTAGCAAGGAACTCATTTTACAGAAGTATAGCCGCTCAGAAGAATTTTTTACACTCTTTTTGCCATATTTCCTAAATTGTAGCTCCAAATCATCTTCAGTAAAAAATTATAAATCAATTGCGATGCCAGAAATTTAAAAACTATACAGATTTTGAAAATCGGTTAATGTTTGCCAAAGTTGTTGTCGTTCAAAGTTTAGGAATGAATTCCATTGTCAGTAAATGACTACTTTAACCTATTTTTCACTTTTTTGACCATATTTTCCAAAATATTGCTCAAAATCAACTCAAGTTAGGTTTTTTATACATATTTTGATGCCAGAAATCGATTAGGCACAACAAAATTTTGATTTGAAAATTTTCATTTTTTTGACTGTTTAACAAGGGGTAAGTATGAAAAAATAGTGAAAAATATCGAAAATCTTAAATTTCACAATGTGGGAAAAACTGAAATGCAGTTTTAGAATATTATCGAAACTATTAACAAATCTGCAAAAATTTTGAAAATCGGTCGATTTTTGGCAGAGTTATGGCTGTTTAAAATTTGCAAGGAACTCATTTTACAGAAGTACAGCCGCTCAGAAGAATTGTTTACACTCTTTTTGCCATATTTTCTAAACTGTAGCTCTAAATTATCTTCAGTAAAAAGTTATAAATCAATTACGATGCCAGGAATTTAAAAACTATACAGATTTTGAAAATCGGTTAACTTTTGCCAAAGTTGTTGTCGTTCAAAGTTTAGGAAGGAATTCCATTTTCAGAAAATGACTATTTTGACCGTATTTTTCACTCGTTTGCCCATATTTTCCAAAATATTGCTCAAAATCAACTCAAGTTAGGTTTTTTATACATATTTTGATGCCAGAAATCGATTAGGCACAACAAAATTTTGATTTGAAAATTTTCATTTTTTGACTTTTTAACAAGGGGTAAGTATGAAAAAATAGTCAAAAAAATCGAAAATCTTAAAATTCACAATTTGGGAAAAACTTAAATGCAGTTTTAAAATATGATCAAAACTATTGACAAATCTGCAAAAATTTTGAAAATCGGTTGATTTTTGGCAAAGTTATGGCTGTTTAAAATTTGCAAGGAACTCATTTTACAGAAGTACAGCCGCTCAGAAGAATTGTTTACACTCTTTTTGCCATATTTTCTAAACTGTAGCTCTAAATTATCTTCAGTAAAAAGTTATAAATCAATTACGATGCCAGGAATTTAAAAACTATACAGATTTTGAAAATCGGTTAACTTTTGCCAAAGTTGTTGTCGTTCAAAGTTTAGGAATGAATTCCATTGTCAGTAAATGACTACTTTAACCTATTTTTCACTTTTTTGACCATATTTTCCAAAATATTGCTCAAAATCAACTCAAGTTAGGTTTTTTATACATATTTTGATGCCAGAAATCGATTAGGCACAAAAATATTTTGATTTGAAAATTTTCACTTTTTTGACTTTTTAACAAGGGGTAAGTATGAAAAAATAGTCAAAAAAATCGAAAATCTTAAAATTCACAATGTGGGAAAACCTGAAATGCAGTTTTAGAATATTATCGAAACTATTAACAAATCTGCAAAAATTTTGAAAATCGGTCGATTTTTGGCAGAGTTATGGCTGTTTAAAATTTGCAAGGAACTCATTTTACAGAAGTACAGCCGCTCAGAAGAATTGTTTACACTCTTTTTGCCATATTTTCTAAACTGTAGCTCTAAATTATCTTCAGTAAAAAATTATAAATCAATTACGATGCCAGGAATTTAAAAACTATACAGATTTTGAAAATCGGTTAACTTTTGCCAAAGTTGTTGTCGTTCAAAGTTTAGGAAGGAATTCCATTTTCAGAAAATGACTATTTTGACCGTATTTTTCACTCGTTTGCCCATATTTTCCAAAATATTGCTCAAAATCAACTCAAGTTAGGTTTTTTATACATATTTTGATGCCAGAAATCGATTAGGCACAACAAAATTTTGATTTGAAAATTTTCATTTTTTGACTTTTTAACAAGGGGTAAGTATGAAAAAATAGTCAAAAAAATCGAAAATCTTAAAATTCACAATTTGGGAAAAACTTAAATGCAGTTTTAAAATATGATCAAAACTATTGACAAATCTGCAAAAATTTTGAAAATCGGTTGATTTTTGGCAAAGTTATGGCTGTTTAAAATTTGCAAGGAACTCATTTTACAGAAGTATAGCCGCTCAGAAGAATTTTTTACACTCTTTTTGCCATATTTCCTAAATTGTAGCTCCAAATCATCTTCAGTAAAAAATTATAAATCAATTACGATGGCAGAAATTTAAAAACTATACAGATTTTGAAAATCGGTTAATGTTTGCCAAAGTTGTTGTCGTTCAAAGTTAAGGAAGGAATTCCATTTTCAGAAAATGACTACTTTAACCTATTTTTCACTTTTTTGACCATATTTTCCAAAATATTGCTCAAAATCAACTCAAGTTAGGTTTTTTATACATATTTCGATGCCAGAAATCGATTAGGCACAAAAATATTTTGATTTGAAAATTTTAACTTTTTTGACTTTTTAACAAGGGGTAGGTATGAAAAAATAGTCAAAAAAATCGAAAATCTTAAAATTCACAATGTGGGAAAAACTGAAATGCAGTTTTAGAATATTATCGAAACTATTAACAAATCTGCCAAAATTTTGAAAATCGGTCGATTTTTGGCAGAGTTATGGCTGTTTAAAATTTGCAAGGAACTCATTTTACAGAAGTACAGCCGCTCAGAAGAATTGTTTACACTCTTTTTGCCATATTTTCTAAACTGTAGCTCTAAATTATCTTCAGTAAAAAGTTATAAATCAATTACGATGCCAGGAATTTAAAAACTATACAGATTTTGAAACTCGGTTAACTTTTGCCAAAGTTGTTGTCGTTCAAAGTTTAGGAAGGAATTCCATTTTCAGAAAATGACTATTTTGACCGTATTTTTCACTCGTTTGCCCATATTTTCCAAAATATTGCTCAAAATCAACTCAAGTTAGGTTTTTTATACATATTTTGATGACAGAAATCGATTAGGCACAACAAAATTTTGATTTGAAAATTTTCATTTTTTGACTTTTTAACAAGGGGTAAGTATGAAAAAATAGTCAAAAAAATCGAAAATCTTAAAATTCACAATTTGGGAAAAACTTAAATGCAGTTTTAAAATATGATCAAAACTATTGACAAATCTGCAAAAATTTTGAAAATCGGTTGATTTTTGGCAGAGTTATGGCTGTTTAAAATTTGCAAGGAACTCATTTTACAGAAGTACAGCCGCTCAGAAGAATTGTTTACACTCTTTTTGCCATATTTTCTAAACTGTAGCTCTAAATTATCTTCAGTAAAAAGTTATAAATCAATTACGATGCCAGGAATTTAAAAACTATACAGATTTTGAAAATCGGTTAACTTTTGCCAAAGTTGTTGTCGTTCAAAGTTTAGGAAGGAATTCCATTTTCAGAAAATGACTATTTTGACCGTATTTTTCACTCGTTTGGCCATATTTTCCAAAATATTGCTCAAAATCAACTCAAGTTAGGTTTTTTATACATATTTTGATGCCAGAAATCGATTAGGCACAAAAATATTTTGATTTGAAAATTTTCATTTTTTCGACTTTTTAACAAGGGGTAGGTATGAAAAAATAGTCAAAAAAATCGAAAATCTTAAAATTCACAATGTGGGAAAAACTGAAATGCAGTTTTAGAATATTATCGAAACTATTAACAAATCTGCAAAAATTTTGAAAATCGGTCGATTTTTGGCAGAGTTATGGCTGTTTAAAATTTGCAAGGAACTCATTTTACAGAAGTACAGCCGCTCAGAAGAATTGTTTACACTCTTTTTGCCATATTTTCTAAACTGTAGCTCTAAATTATCTTCAGTAAAAAGTTATAAATCAATTACGATGCCAGGAATTTAAAAACTATACAGATTTTGAAAATCGGTTAATGTTTGCCAAAGTTGTTGTCGTTCAAAGTTTAGGAAGGAATTCCATTTTCAGAAAATGACTACTTTAACCTATCTTTCACTTTTTTGACCATATTTTCCAAAATATTGCTCAAAATCAACTCAAGTTAGGTTTTTTATACATATTTTGATGCCAGAAATCGATTAGGCACAACAAAATTTTGATTTGAAAATTTTCATTTTTTTGACTGTTTAACAAGGGGTAAGTATGAAAAAATAGTGAAAAATATCGAAAATCTTAAATTTCACAATGTGGGAAAAACTGAAATGCAGTTTTAGAATATTATCGAAACTATTAACAAATCTGCAAAAATTTTGAAAATCGGTCGATTTTTGGCAGAGTTATGGCTGTTTAAAATTTGCAAGGAACTCATTTTACAGAAGTACAGCCGCTCAGAAGAATTTTTTACACTCTTTTTGCCATATTTTCTAAATTGTAGCTCCAAATCATCTTCAGTAAAAAATTATAAATCAATTACGATGCCAGAAATTTAAAAACTATACAGATTTTGAAAATCGGTTAATGTTTGCCAAAGTTGTTGTCGTTCAAAGTTAAGGAAGGAATTCCATTTTCAGAAAATGACTACTTTAACCTATTTTTCACTTTTTTGACCATATTTTCCAAAATATTGCTCAAAATCAACTCAAGTTAGGTTTTTTATACATATTTTGATGCCAGAAATCGATTAGGCACAAATATATTTTGATTTGAAAATTTTCACTTTTTTGACTTTTTAACAAGGGGTAGGTATGAAAAAATAGTCAAAAAAATCGAAAATCTTAAAATTCACAATGTGGGAAAAACTGAAATGCAGTTTTAAAATATGATCAAAACTATTGACAAATCTGCAAAAATTTTGAAAATCGGTTGATTTTTGGCAGAGTTATGGCTGTTTAAAATTTGCAAGGAACTCATTTTACAGAAGTATAGCCGCTCAGAAGAATTGTTTACACTCTTTTTGCCATATTTTCTAAACTGTAGCTCTAAATTATCTTCAGTAAAAAGTTATAAATCAATTACGATGCCAGGAATTTAAAAACTATACAGATTTTGAAAATTGTTTAACTTTTGCCAAAGTTGTTGTCGTTCAAAGTTTAGGAAGGAATTCCATTTTCAGAAAATGACTATTTTGACCGTATTTTTCACTCATTTGGCCATATTTTCCAAAATATGCAAAATGACCAAAAATGGGGAAGAAATTTAAAAATTCGAATGTTGAAAATTTTTTGATGCAGATTCAAACTATTATCAAAACCAATTACAAATCTACAAAATTTTTGTAAATCGGTTGATTTTTGGCATAGTTATGGCTGTTCACAATTTGGAAGTCTTTATCAGGTCTTTAATCATATTTAATTGAATTCTCACTTATATTATAAATTCAAACGATTTGGAACATTTTTGGGAATTGGTTGGGATGTTTGATCGTTTTGATTGTGCGCCATTTCCGCACTTTAAGTGGCATTTTGTGAAATTATTATAAATTATTTATTTGCCGCCTGGGGCTGCCAAAAAACAATAATCAAAACAATCAGCACAGCAACAAAAACAATGAGAACTACGAGAACAGCACTGAATGGACATTAAAATTGACGCACGAATAGAAAATGTACAAAAATTAACTTCATTTCCGTTTGTGAGCGTCAGAAATAAACATAAATTTGTTATTAATATGCCGCAAATTTGAAATGGCGAAATGGGAAGGACTTCAATTGTTGGAAAATATCATCATACTGTGGATACTAAGGGGGTTTTGCGAACTCAGTTGGGTTGGTTTGTAAGAGGCGGTGTGGGGTGTGGCTCGCATTTTACTGGATGTTTTCCGTTTATGTTGGGATATTCATTTCACCTGTTTGAAATTATGCAGAAT
The DNA here is from genome assembly GCA_018150725.1 of Drosophila quadrilineata. Classification (NCBI taxonomy): domain Eukaryota; kingdom Metazoa; phylum Arthropoda; class Insecta; order Diptera; family Drosophilidae; genus Drosophila; species Drosophila quadrilineata. Next base: position 7,345,374 of record JAECWN010000452.1, on the reverse strand, counting down.
GTTTGCCAAAATGAAAGTCATTCTGAAATTTAATTAAATAGCACGAACGAGCAACTGAAGGATAGACTAGGGGAAGAGCAGGAGATGGAGGTGGAGCTGCCGATGGGCAGATGGTGGCGGCTTAGTTCTCGGACTTATTAGAGGTGGGCTGACTGACATATGTGGGTCATAAAATGTCGAAACGGAATTGAAAACTGAGCCCGAAACTGGATGCGCACTGCGACAGTCTAAAAATGGAAAACAAGTCAATTTTTATGGCATACTTTTCAGCGGAAGGGGAACCTACAATAAGCATACAAGGCATAAGTACACATACACATACATATGATTTCCAAAATGTCGAATGGGTCGACAAGAGAATTACCTCTATAAAATTGAGAGTTGTAGGAAGTAAGACTACAAATTGAGGTAACCCCATTATTAACGTGAAAAAAGCACAGGGTATAAAATACAACTGAAATGGAAATATTCTTTTGGAGGGGTGGAAAAAAGTCGAGCTAAGGGAAACCGTGGTGTTCGCAAAAAGCGAGTGCTGAGCACAGCAAATGCTTCCCCGAGATGTAATAAAAATCATGTAAGCAGATATGTTGAGTATTCAATTTATAGGTACTTCAAAGTTTCAAATGGAAATGGTGAAAAACAAAAAAAAAGTAACAAAAATTGAAATTAGGTAAGGGAAATCATTTTAAAGTGAGTGTAACTGAAATGTAGAAACTTTTGAAAACTTGTTATTTGCTTTGTAAGTATAACAATATCAATACTGACTAGTCACTGCAACATTTCTATACAACATATAAATACTTAATTTTCGATTCTCAAAATCTGGAGACGCAATGGAGCGTCATAAACCCACTCCGAAAACATCGGTGCGCGAACAAGATGATCTCCATGTCATTATAACGGGCTCGAGCCAGAATCCTCGTCACCAGAAGCACACCGCTGCAGCTTCGCATCCTGAAGTGAAGAAGGAGAGAACAACCATGAAACAGGTAAGGGCCATGGAGAATGTGCCCTGGATGAGTCGTAAATGCCCAACAAAGAAGCCGCGTAGTCCAACAAAACGAGAGATGGAGATAGCCAAGTTCAAGAATCTCCACATTTCCAACCAATACTCGGATGCAACGCTGACCGTACAGACACTGGAGTTTCCCGATGTGAACGTCAAGCGGACAGAGATTGGAACCCGCGATGATTGCGGCAAGAGGGTGTTTAAGGCCAAGGGGGAAACAAAGGACTTTCTGAGCTCAAGCGATTCGGGTTTACGTGATGCCGTCGTCACAGTGAATATGCGAAAGAAAAGTTGTCCTTCGTCCAGCTTGCAGAAATTTGTGGCCTCCAACAAAAGTTCTTCACTTACATCAACTATCGTCGAGGATAATTTCCACACAGAAAACGCGCCATCAGTAAACGCAAAGAACTTCAGGGGCGACGTATGGAAGAGGCCCTGCAGTGCCAGCGACGAGCCAGGATCGCCGGCAGGACTTGGACTTAAAAGCTATCAACAGTTGGCAAAGTTGTCGCCAGCACGCAAAAAGTTTTTCCTCACTCAGGATCCGCGCAAGACGCCGGGCATGCCCAATGTAACTGCGTTGCGGCAGAAGAAACTGACCCAAGGACAACAATTTCAGCTCATCAGTAAGATGGTGAAGCACGGCGAGAATGTTTGTGCCAGCACTGGATCCGAGTCCTCGGCCTCACATATATGCGAGGTCATTGATCTGGAGAATCCCGTCAATTTGGACTTTCAGGGCATGGACTATAAGAACACCTACGAAAAGGACGAGCAGGATCAACAGAATCAGCAGTCCTATTGGCGTGTTGTCCGCTACATGGCCCGTCGTCATACCAAGAAGACATTGGAGAAGAAAGTGGAGGCGGAGTTGCAGGCGGAACGCATCGCCATACCGCCCGTATTCCGGACCAAAATCAAAGATGAACCCCTTCCCGAGGAGCCACCCCAAAAGCCTCACAAGCTCGCCCAACTCTTTAGAACCCAAGAGAAGCCCGCCAATAAGCATATAATTGCACTGGAGGAACAGAGGAGGGCTGCCCGCTATAAGAACATATATTTGAAAAACAAGGAGGCGAAGGCTGTAAAGGAGTTGGAGCGCAATGAGAAGGAGGCAGCGGCAAAGGAGATCATAGCACGTGCCGTTGCTGAGATGGATCTGAAGGCTGATGTGGCCAAAATCGACGATGACTTGGAACGAAGCTTCCGCAAATTCGAGTACATCCCACTGGTGGTACCCAAGCGAAAGTTCTTCCCCAAGACACTGAAGGAAACGGAACGGCTCAAGACCATCATGCACAAAGAGAACTGTGTGCGGCGGGATCAGGCCAAGGTTACCCAAGAATTCTATGAGGAACGTACGGGAAAGCTGAAGAAGTTCCCTGATGCAGCTCAGCAGCTACGTTGCAAGGAAAGCATCCAGGGCAGTGTCGGAAGCACGCCCAGCGAGCAGAGCAGCGATGATGAGGACTACCTCAAGGTTGGCAAGATTGGCGATCAGTTCCAGCTGCGTGGCTTCCACTTCAAGCATGGCGACGGGCTCCGAGGCAAGCTGCATCGCCATCAGATCATGGAGGGGCAGCGTACGGTCAAGGGTTGCCTAACCCGAGAGGAGTGGCTGAATCAACTGGCGCCGCGTAAGGAACCGATCAAGCTGGATGTGGAGCGCGGCATTATCAAGGTGCAGGATCCAGATGATCCCGAATTGGATCTATTCCCACCGAAGGCCAAGATCATGGATCGCCGCCAAGCCAAAAGTGCCATCAAGGAGTTCATTGGAATGCGTCTGGGACAACAATATCATCGGGTGCTGCGCAAGAACGTAAAGCTGGTGAAGCCCAAGCTAAAGTACCAAGTGAAGAAGTTCAATCTCATTCGGTATGTGTTTCCCGAGAAGATTATCGTGCCGAAGGCACAAGATTTGCTGGATGCGGACGCTGTTGATGCCAATAAGGCGGACACCACCGTCGAGTACGTAGCCCTCAAGGAGCGGGCGGAGAAGGCGAGGAAGCACAAGCTGATGTTGGCCAGGATGAATCTGCTGGGTCTACCATGTGTGGATACTAAAAAGCTGCACGAACAGTCACCCTGCAACATCAAGGAAGAGGATTACGATCTAGACTGGGTGCCTTCCGTCGAGATGATTAGAGCATCCACGTCAGGTGACTCTGAGCCTCGGTTGGCGGCTGGTGAGACAAGGATTCCCATTGAGAAGCGCGGAAATATGCCTGCTCCCATGTTGAGAGAGAAGACGCTTCACATTCATCCAAGACGCCAGCGGGACTACGATGCGGAGCGTGTGCCGTCGTCGCAATTCAATGACTTCATCCTCACATCTGGCATGCCACTGCTGGAGAAGATTGCCCCGGACACCATCAAGTTTGAAAATGTGCGTACGCCGAAACGTCTGTATACGGAAGGGCTCGAGGCACGCCATCATCATGACCATTGGGATCCCACGCAAGTGAAACGCGTCAATGTGCACTATCAGCCCAGGATGGTTCACCCGGAGATAACCGTTCAGGTGCAGCCAGAGAAGAAGCCAATTGTCAACTTCCAAAAGGCGAATCCTCCGTGCAAGAAATACTTGGACACGGACTTGACCCTCCCTCGCCATGATTTCGATAAGATGATAGCCAATCACTTGGCAAACACTCGCATTGATAGCAAGGAAGGGGCAAGAACGGTGGTCAATGATCTCTGTGATCCGCATGATGTCGTATTTCATTCCCGTAATCCAGAGGAATTAACCACACTCGACTTTTCTGGACGGCGGGAATATCTGGATTTCCTGCGAGAGACTCGTGAGGCTCTGTATGAGACCAAGGATATTGATCCGTCGGAGGAACATCTGCTAGTCGATCGTCAACAGGTTATCGCCGAGCTGGAAGAGGATCTGAAGAGCATTGAGCAGTGCCTCACGTCGATGAGCAGTTCTGAGTGCACGAATCTATCCCGGGATAGTGGCAGCTTCCTTCTGCTGGAGGATAATACAAAGATTCCTTTGGACTATGTGCGCAAGCCCTTGGTGCCCTTCGAAGAGATGCGCCGATGCCGTTTCGAAGCCGAACTCATAGATATCGAAGGCGAGGAACAAAATCCCTATCACGTGTTGCCGTTTTCCGGACAGCACAAGGAACAGGCTACCATGCTAAGTCCGAAGGACTCGTTTTTCACATTCAACTCCCGTTTACGGAATACGTTACGACTCAGACTGGAGGTGCCTGTAGTAGACGTGAGAAAAGTTCTGTTCGGCACTGGATCAAAAAAATATTCCGGATCCGTGATCACAGATCTCGACGAGAACTACATCAAGGAGCTGAAGAATCGAGCTACGGTCAAAAAGTTTAAATTCAAGACGGGCATGCTACTAATGAAGTTTGCGATGAGGTACAAGTACGAGTCCTTGCTGATCCAGGAGAAGACGGTGCGAACCAGGATATATGATTCGCTAAACGATCGTCACTGGCAGGACATGATTAACACACAAAAGTTATACGAAGGACTCTTTGCCAGGTGGCAGAAGATGGAGTACACTGCGGCCATGACTCAGGTTTACCAGGTGAAAAACTACTACGAGATTACGGACAGTCTTAAGCGGGAATACCGGGAACTGGAGCGCGAGCTGACGATGCTCAACATGGATATTGTGTTCATCGAAGGACACTTGATACGATGTGTCATGCTGCAGAACTTCCACTATCTGCTGGGTGAGGAGGAGTGGCGACTGAAGCACGATTGGATACATTTGGTGCCCGTCGTGAAACGTGGCCAGAAACCAGACGCTTCCCTTCAAACTTTGGATAATGCAGAGAATATAGAATACGAACTGGAGAGATATGATGAATCAATTGCAAAGCGGTCCACAGTTAACATACGTGTCAGGGATAAGGACGATGCCTGGGCCATCAGGCATTTCTATTACGAAGTCTTTTCCAATAATCCCCATCCAGTGCTTCAGGTATTCCCAAATGCTGAGGCCTTCTTCAAGGGCATTGATGAGCTGAAGAGCAAGACTGCCATGCAGCTACTGGAGATGCACCTTACGATGGCCATACACACTGAGGTGCAGGGGAAGGTGGAGAATTTTGAGGATTGGTGCAACAAGGATCTAAAGGAGCGAGAGGAGTATGTGGCCCGTAAATCGGCTAAGAAATTCTTCATGGAGAATCGGGCCGCCGAAATGGAAGAGCGGGTCAGGCAGGCTCTGGACATACCCATTCATGAATCCGTTGCCGATGAGGATTACATCAAGCATCGCGGCATTCTGGCGGAGCTATGGCGTCGCATTGTGCCCGGCTCAGTTCGGGGCACCTCCGATGTGGTGCCCTCTGGCTCCGACATGGTAGCCTCGATTAGCAATGTTGTCCTGGACATTCTCAGTCGATTCGAGCATCTGGATGCCCAGAAGACCCGAGAAGTGGAAACTGCATTCCGCAAGAGACGCCGCTACCTGGAGAAGCAATCGGCGCAGGCATATCAGGTTGAGAAACGCATCGACACGGACATGAAGAAGGTGCGTCGCAATCTGCAGCCCCCCTTTACCAGGCCCAAACGAACGGAGCCACTGCAGCGACTCCATCTCAAGAAGCGTGTCAAGAAAGTGGTGCCACCCCCAGTTATCATCTCGGAGAACACGCGGAACTTTGTGCGTGCCTTTGCCGATGATGGCGTTGTCAGTGAAGGCTTCACGCAGGATGCGGTCCTGCTGCTGGACAACATTCAGGAACAGATTGTGCCCTTCTACTTTGATCATTTCCTCAAGTTGAATGGCTACATGCCCAACTACAACTTCCAGACGAACATCATGATGCGAGATGGACCTGAGATCGACCGCTTCCGCTTCAAGGAGGTCATACCGGAGGTTGTGCAGAAGGTGGATAAGTGGGAAGCCACCCAGAAGAAAATCATGGAGGACAACATTCAACGCAACCCCAAGATGTACGAGAATATTAGATAGTTTAGATTATTTTGAGAATTTCTTAACTGATTTAAGTTTCAAATTACTAGTGATTTGGTTTTCCTATTTATTTCTTATACCTTGACTTATTAAAGAAGTGAGTACAGGGTATCTCATAATGCGGTTTCACTTCTTTCATGTATATGTATATATATTTGTTTTTATGGTTTTCTGATCCTTTGATGCGTTTCCTTTCCCATAAATACTCTTTTTTCTACCAGTATTATGTCGTTTTCCAACTTTCTCTGTTCTTCCTCTTGTCTCGTTTTACGCCTCAATATATTCTCAAGTTTTTCTGGAACAGCTTTCACTGATGCAGCTGTCGCTACAAGCATGCCATCTCTGTCTGTCCCTGTCCTATACACCTGTCTCTTTCTATTAGGTTGGCTAACTTCTTTAGCTTCCATAGTTGTGTTGTTGGGGTTGTCATTCTTTTTACTTCTTTTAGTTGTGACTTGGCAGCAGCTGCATTGGCAATTTTCATTTTCTACCTGGTGTCCTACTTCATTGCCACCTCTCTTTTTCTCTTCTCTATTTCTGTTTCACTCTCTCTCTCCCTCTCTCCCTCTAGATTTTCTGATATTTTTTATAGTGCAAAACTTGACTTGCTTTGTGTTATATTTGCACATAAATCACACAAGTTCCTTGAAATTATTTGCAGCTTCTTCTTAGTTGTATTTCAAAGTACAGACAGTTTTGAGTTCTAAGCATTGTCCTGTTCTTTTTAATACCCAGGACTCTTTAAATAGTCACTATATACTCTAATTGTTCTAGCAGTATTAGTATATTAAGCTTTTAAAAAATATATTAAATTTTTATCATAGATCAACTTTTTTTTTGGGTAATATCAGATTTTACTTTTATTCCATTGACTTTCATTGAAGAAATTTTTAAATAATTGTAGTAAATTTGACTGAGACCGTCACAGCCCATTATCATTTATATTCATTTTTAATAAACTTATGTGTATCATTCGATTTGATTATTCATTTTTCACACCATGGTGTCCTTTTCAAGCAGACATACCTCCCCTTCCATGCCATAGATTTTCGTAAAGTCACACAATTTCCATTAGCAGCTAATGAAGCATTAAAAAGTAACGAAAAAAGCAAACGGAAAAATACTTAACGCCATATTTTCCAGGAAGCTGTTCTGTGTGAGCTGCTATCAAAAAGCATAGCAAAGTATAGAAAGCAAAGCTGAAATCAAAAAAGAAAAAAGAAAAAGAAACAGAGAATGAAAGTTGAATAAAATGAAAAGAAATTGAGAAATAAAATATATAAAAAAATGAAAAAAACAGAATAGAACAAAAAGAACAAGAAAAGCGTTATATATATGTCTGTCTGGCTGGAGTATAAAACGAGCTCGCTGAAAATATAAAAGCATCACGAATTAAATACCTTTTAGCAATTAATCTGCTTAGCTAATGGACGATTTCAATGCACAGGACAGAGAACAACTGCGGGGGACAACTGAGGGGGGTGGTGTGGGGGTGTGAGGGTTGGGTGGGAGTAAGACTAAGAACTTGGCATCATGGAATCATGGAATCAAGGCACTTACATTAGGCTTACGGCTCGTTGACCAGGCCAATGCGCCCTGGCTTATGCTACACTATTTGCAGACTAATTTCATTCAATAAACGCGTTCAGCGACCATTGATGCTTACTCCTCCCCCCCCACCAATGTCACCATTGACTGCCCTTCCCTGCCCTTTGGCACCACTCGGACAAATGCACAAAGCGTGGCCAGATCCAAAATCCTGAGGCAATCCCTGCGATGCCCTGGCTTCAGTCTCTCTCTGGCTTAGTCCTTCCATTTGGTCAGCACTTGAATGTTTGCTTTTTATGCCAACTTGAAATTTAATTTCTTTCACTGAACATCTTAATTGAAGAGTTCATTGTGTTCGTTTATATGTCAGTTGAGATTTTTATAGATTTTAGAAATTTGAAACTTTTTTAAACTCTTTCAACTGCTGATGACGATTATCAGAATATCGAATTCATAAATTAAAATGAAACCTTCAGTTCGAATTATTTGCTCTAATATTGTACATACGTATTTAAGCATGTTCTGTAATATATATATGTAATGTATATGTGAATTCTTATGTAATATATTTGGTTGACGTGTGTTCATTTGTTACATTCAGGAAATTCACCGCTTCGCTGCTGTTTTATTTATGTGGCAGGTCATCATATTTTATGTTATTATATATTGAACATATACTTATGGCACATAACATGCCCAACTGTTTTGCTGAATTGGTACAGTGGTTATACCATAGGGATGGGTTGGGGGGATTGTGGATCCCCCTACACCCCCCATCTACTCTCAGTCACAAAATGATAAATCATGTTGGAGTCTCGTCTCCCGGCTGCTGTCATAAACAAAAATATTTGATTGAAATGACGTGGGCAGCAGTTCCCACTGTCAGTCAGTTCACTTGTACCTGAGTTCTGCCAGGACCTGTCTCATTTGTATGTCCTGGGGTCCGACATAACATTAAAGTCGAGTTCTTCGCATAAGTGAAATTAACTTTTCCTCTGTTTTCCTTTCGCCTTTTCTCTTCATCTCAACTGTACATGCCAATTGCTTCAACTCACATCAGGCATATCTAATCCCGATATTGCTTTGGGCCAAGTAATGTAAGTAAATGTTATAATCATGTGTAGGATATGTATTATATGATTTGTAGGAGAAACATTCATTGTTGTTGCTGCCGCTTCCTGAAGAAATTTATCATTTTATATATGATATCCTTCTACATTTGTTAGTTTAATTACTTGTGGAATGCATTGCATTTGCTTTTGTTATGTTGCTGCAACTTGTAGAATATCATTGTAGGTTTCTCGTAGTGTAAATGAAATGAAATAAAATATTTGGTTCCTGATTTATTCACAAATATCCACAGAGATTTTTCAGACCTCTCCTCGGCAGAAAGGGCGGTGTTGTTGCAACTGAAGCTGTTCTCTCTCTCTCTCTCTCTCTCTCTCTGCGTATATTTGTGTGTATGTCCTGTCCGTTTGTTATTAAATAAATTGACTGGCCACACATACACGCACACTCACACACAGTTATACATATGTAGGCAGTAGGGGGGAGAGAGAGAGAGAGAGAGATGGTCTGTGGAGTCGAGTGTCAAGTGGAGTCCTGCCAGAGTCCTAGGTAGTTCATCATGTCATGAAAATTGTATGGAAATTTAATTGAAAACATAAGCCAAGGATAACAGGCCAAAAAGGACAGGCAATCACACATGCACACACACACACACACACACACACAAGTTATACCAAAATGGCGTACATACAGAGCATATCACACATACGCACACATGGAAAGGAAACATACAGTGATAGAGAGAGACAGAGAGAGAGAGAGGCAGAGAGAGAGGGAGAGAGTATGGGCTTAACAACTATGGACGCCACCAACCTCCACCCCCCCAGCCACACAGCCTCTGACTTCTCTGCTTATTGCGGCCAATGCGCAGGAAGTGTACGAAAAGATATAAATAAATAAACAAACTACAAGATAAAGCTATTTGCAATTTGATTGTCAATTTTCATGAGGATGGCAAGGACATTTCCGCCGCAAATGAAACTTTTCCATTCGTTGCCATTTGTTTGCCTCTCCCCCCCTCTCCCAACGCTCTACATTGTATTTCCTCCAGCTGTCAATAGTAGTTCTCCTCCATCATTTAATCATTGACGCAGTCAATCAAATTTCATGAGTGATTTTTGTTAGCCAAAAACTTTTACCTATTTGCTGCCAACTTAACTGTCAATATTCATTTACATTTGCCGCATGATTGCCACAACGTGTCTCAAAACTTCCTTCCCAATATACATCTACACATATATCTGAAAAAAACCTACCTAATATACAAAAAAAAATAAAAGTTTGATTGCTCATGAGTGGCTCATTGTGTGCATTTTGTGGCTTCAAATGTTTGCCAACATTTTTCCACACAATTAAAAACTGGCGTCAAATTATGCTGCACTTAATACACCCCGTTAAGCATCATCCTTTTTTTAGCCCTCCCCCCTTGAACAAACTAGGACAACTTCAAAGCCCATCGTACAGCTCCACTCCTAAAAAAAGAATGAAAAAAAAAAATGTGAAAAAATGGTGAAAATAGAAGAAAACCTAATTAAAAAGCGCTTAATGCTAAAAAAAACTCAATGTACTGGGCGTGTGCTAATTTCATAATCCAAATAAAGTTTCAATTAATTTGACCAGCTCAGCGTTTCCATTTTCATTTTCATTATTATTTTTTGGTTTCTGAATGAAAATGAAAGAAAATTTTGTAGCTGCCCGCGACCAAATTGTACGAGAGAAATTATTCACGAAAAATGTTCAACTTGAATGGTTGAGTAATTATGAGTTGAGTTGAGTTGAATTCAGTTCAGTTTGGTTGAGGATTTGGTTAAGTTTGGCAGCGGTTTTGTTGCATCCCCATCTAATTTCCCCCTTAATGCGCAGTTAATGAAAATGGTGGCAGCTTCAAAACTGCAAATTGCTGATTAACAACAACAGGAAAAAGTTGGTCAGGAAATGTTGAAAGGGCAAAGGTCCTGGTTATCTTTGAGTATGCGAGAAAATATTATACTAATAAATTAAATTATTATTAAATTATATTTTTATTATACAATTATATTATTAGGTTAAGTTTAATGGGAAAATAAAATTAATAGAAAATTAAATGAGTTTCATAAAACATATTGATTAAAATATATTATTATTTTAAAATTAAATAAATATATATAAACAAATATTAATTATTAATTAAAATTTAGATTTATTTATTTCATATATTTAAAGCCAATTCTAGTTTAGAAATGCTGGTGTCACTCGAGGGTCACTTCGGTGCTTTATTGCCTCTTGTGGCAGCATTTGACTGTGACATTGGCACGCTTCATTAAAAGGTACTTGAAATTTAAATACGGCCATAAATGTCGGAATTCAGTGCGTCGAAATAAAAGGGAAATGCAAAAGCGGGAAATGCCAAACAAATGATGGCCCTTTCAACCCGCCAATTGTCAACTCATCTGGCGTGGCATTAACCCCATGGCGCCCCATGGCAAATGCCGAGTGAATGCCTCACAAAAAAATGTTTGGCAGCAAAAATTATAAACCACTCGAGCATATTTTGCAAGTCCTGGCCGCCCCGAAGGACATGGCCGCCATTTCATATGGATGGCCAATTTTTTTCTCCTCGCTTTGTTCTTTCTCTCCACATAGTTGTTGCTGTTGTTGTCCGCTTACCATTTTTCATGAGCGGCCGAAAAAGTTGAAACGGAAATGCGACCATACAAGCGGATATGAGACATGAGGTGAGGGGTGGGAGAGATTGCAGATTGAGGGAATACATACGTATGGATGCCATATATAAAACGGAGAGCGCGTCGCGCCAACCTATAAATAAAAGAAATGTTACCCGAAATCCCCCATTCTCGCCATGAAGTATGCAACATTTGTTACTCTGTGCAGACTGGACGAAGTACTCGACATCAGCTTCAGCTTCGCTTTCATCGCTCTAAGTGAAGTTACATACACACTCCTACATACATATGTATATATATATATATTTATATGTACATTGGGGATATTTTTTGTTGTTGCGTATTTGGTTATTAACGGACGACTAGAAGCAAATATATGAGCAGACTTTTTGGTTGACTGCAAAAGCGCAGCCAGCGAACGGAAGCGAGTGAAATTATATTTAAACGACTTGATGTCTGATACACAAAAAAGCGAGACAGCAATAGCTGAGTGACTGAGAAGGAGACACACATACATAACATATGTAGAAGCAGTGTGTGGGAGTTGCAGCCTGGGAATCTGTGTAACGTTATAATGCGAAACAAAAGCTCAAAAAACGTCAGCCAGCTATAAAGGGGAATGCGCTTTAAATGTCAGCCATTTATTAAGCTCCCTCTCTTTGTCTCTCTCTCTCTCTCTCTTGCTGTCTCTCTCTATTTCGGTTTTTGTATCCATTCTGTGGGGAAAAAGTGAGCAGACTGGCAAATGGCAAACGGTAACGATCCGCTTCAGTGTCACTCAGACAGTCGAGACAATTCTGATACTTCCCTGTGGTCAGTGATATATTTACAGGGAATGGTTTCTCTCATGAGATTTTTCTCAAGCTCTCTTCTCTAAAGAAATCATAGCTCTGAGATGAACGCATACACTTGTCAAAGTGTCTCAAAACTTACAAATTAAATCCAATATGAATAAAATTCTTATTAGTTTCCAAATCTGTCTTAAATATCAAATTCAGTTCATTTTGCATATGAAATGGATTTTTAATGTGAATTCATTATTTTTTGAACATAATTTTCATCTCTTTTAGAATATTGGCTTTTAAGATGTCTGAAACTATAGCTGGGCTGACAGCATTTGGCAGCAATTTATATTTATCAGCCACAACAATATTATTCGTTATACCACCATCCTCCCCTCTAACTTTTTTCGACTGTTACTCCGTCTCCAAGTTCTTTCCCCCTTCCTTCTTCTGACACATACGCAAAAATACAAACATTAAAAGTCCATTACCATTGCATACTTTGCAGCGCAACGGAATGCGAGACGTTGACATTTTTTGGAATACATTTATTTGACAATTTCCGACTACAAAAAACAATAGAGCAGCATAACATTATACCGGATCACCAATTTGGATTTCGTACAGGCCATGGCACCATTGAGCAGGTACACAGGCTGGTTAGGCACATTCTGCAGGCTTACGACCAACGGGACTACTGCAATGCGGTCTTTATCGACATGCAACAGGCATTCGACAGGGTATGGCACGATGGCCTTCTCTATAAAATAAAAAACTACCTGCCTGCACCTTACTTTGGACTCCTGAGGTCATATTTAACAGGACGGGAATTCAAAGTAATGGTAAGAAATGCCTACTCTACCCCACGCCAAATGAGAGCAGGAGTCCCGCAAGGTAGTGTCTTGGGGCCGCTGCTCTACTCGCTGTACACCGCCGACATCCCGACCCCTAGCGCAGCCCACATGGACGAGCCTTGGAAGGCCTTAATAGCCACATATGCTGATGACATCGCTGTCATGTACAACTGCGAATGCCGACGTGAGGCTGCGCATGGTCTTCAGCAGTATCTCAACTCGTTAGCAGCTTGGTGCAGGAGGTGGAATCTGAAGATTAACCCAGCCAAAACAACTAACCCCTGCTTCACACTGAAGCAATTATGGTCTACTACCCCCGAGCTGAGGCTTGAGGGCGTATTACTAGAGCAGCCCCCACAAGCCAAATATCTTGGCATCACGCTCGACAAACGCCTCACATTTGGAGCACACATCTCAGCAACTATAAAAAAGTGTGGGCAGAGGATGCAGCAACTGCGATGGCTGATACATAAAAAAGCTCGCTCAATCTGCGAGCCAAGAGGGCAGTCTATGCGCACTGCATCTTGCCGATCTGGCTCTACGGGGTGCAGATTTGGGGCATAGCTGCAAAGTCGAGATACAAGCGTATCCAGACAATGCAGAATCGCGCCTTGCGACATATAACTGGTTGTCCCTGGTACGTTCGTGGCTCCACCTTGCATAGAGACCTAAATCTGCACACCGTAGAGGAGCAGATAAACAGGCATACCAGTAGATACGGCGACAGGCTGGAGAGGCACCGCAGTTTGTTGGCACGGCAACTACTCCCTGCCAGGCCTCTCAGGAGGCTGAAAAGACCCGGCTTTGCCAAGACGCTGGGGAGGCGACAATAATTTAGTTTAATTCCTTTGTACATACATACATATATAAATCAATCCTCTTGTCTTCAGCAAGGGGTTAGGTGTTAAGTAGTTGTAATTGTATAGTTATGGTACGTTTTGTTGTACCGGTTCTATATTTAATAATAAAAAGGAAAAAAAAAAAAAAAAAAAAAAATTTCCGAGTTTGGTTGGAGCCGTGTAGGGAGTACCCCAGCCGGCACTCACAACTCTCTCCAACTGTGAGCGCAACCAAAAATAATACGTATACGCCATGTACGACGAATGTATGCCCATGTGGGGTATACACGAACACATTTAAATGAAATATTTTTTAATATTTTTTTTTTGCTCAGTTGGCACAAAATAGAAACACCACTCATATCCGGAAAAACGAGATTCGACAACATTTTTCTGGAATAGGTCGTATTAATTGTTGACACACGTGAGTTGAGAGTGAGATGCTGTGTTGTTTGTTCATTTTGTTAGTTTTGATAGTTTAACAGGTCGGGTTCAATGATGTTTCATTTGATTTTTGCATTTCAACCAAAAACAAACTAAAAACAATTTTTGTACATTTTTTTAACTTGTTTTTGTGTGCATACGTGCTGCGCACTTTTAGCTAAATTAGCAACAAAATTCCGCACACAAGCAGAGAAATATTTGTGGTGTGTTGTTTTCACTAACTTTCGTCTGCTCGCACTCACTCTATATTTCCCTCTCTTCCTCTCTCTCTCTTTTTGCTAACCACCACATATATCAAATTGAATTGCAAATGAATTAATTTGCAGTCATTTTCACTTGCAGTTTTTCCATAACTACTTAGAGGCACATTGAGTTTCTAGTTCACGAAACTATGAATGGAATCATTTATACCCTAACTGAAAAGGGTATATAAAAGTTGTATTTATGTTTGCAAATATAATGTCAATAAATTTAACAATATTTTTGATGACATACAAAAAAGATGAAGAGTATTTTCTAGTTAATCATATTTATGTTCTATTTTTTTTTAATTAATTACGTTTGAAATTTAATGACTTTTCCCTGACAAAGTTGCCAACTATTATGATTTATGAGTACTATTGGCATAGAGTTCCAAAATACTACATTTGTACTTCATAACCTTGCGAGATCCCTAATATATATTATGAAATAAGTCAATACAAAATATATTGTTTTCTGAGCTCTGAAATATGTTGATGCTGCTGAAGGAGTTGTGGGTTTTAAAAACCACGGCAAAGACACATTCAACTGCTCCTTGCTTTTAATGTTGGTCCCAGAAATTAGTACACATTTTAAATGTACTCAAAACAGTAACTAGAAGAAACACAGCATGAAGAAGAAGGTGAAGAGGCAGCAGAATGAACAAGAACAAAGCAACAACCGGACAATTTGCGTGGGCAAACCCAACGCTGATTATGATGACGACCTGGGCACATTAATGCTGATGATGTTGCCGCTAAGTAGCACTCCCAGATCCCATTCCCGTTCCCATTTCCACTCTCAATCTCATTCCCAGAACTCGGAGCAAAAAAAGCCCCACAGTAGGTAAACAAATATGGCAAACAGCTGAAAGGGGAGAGACACACAGAGAGACAGAGAGAGAGATATATATATATAGAGAATGAGAGAGAGAGAGAGAGAGATATGGAGTCTGAGCGGTTGCCAGGACAGCGAAGAAGAGCGGGTCCTGAAAATTAAGTCGCGCTCTCCGGCTCAAGCTCAGACTCTCACCTCTCTCTCTCTCTCTCTCTCTCTTTATCTCTGGCAATGGTTTTTTGTATGTGTGTGTGTGTGGGTGTGGCCTCATTGCTGTTGTCTCTCACTCTCTTGGCTTTGCAATTAAATATGCACATTCTCATTAAAAGTTTGCGCCATTAATAAACGCCAACAGGGATGTAATTTAATACGGTTAAAAAGTACGACACGTGGAAACCCAGAAAAGGAAGACATGCAGACACAGTAGCAGAGATACTACTACGTAGGTAGTAGGTTCTCTCCACATTAAGAGTTACACCCACACACACACACTCATACACACACAATCATATTTAGAGGCATACATACATACTGCATTACATTTAACATGCAGTCCTCAGAGAGTTCTCCTTAACGCTCCCAAACAAAGCTCATAAAATTTGCAAATGTAAATAATTTTCTTAACGTAATTTTCACGTTTCTCGACCTGCTCGACCACATTAAAGCCAACTCCAGTGTATGGCGCAAATTTGTCAACTGACAGGACACCGCACACTCATGACATGACGACACATATGGCTAGTACTAGTGCCAGGTTCTTAGACTTACCCATCCCGACGTACTACAGCTCCTGCTTGAGCTCGTCTTGGGTACTCCCTCTACTCTAGGCAACTCACACAACATTCCGGGCATAAATAATAAATAATTGAAAATGTCTCACGGGAATTCTTTGGCTCGTCTTTGACTAGGAGTTTCGTGTGAACTCTGTCAGCCAACAATTTGGCCTTAATATTAGAGCAGACCAACCAACACAACTTGGCTTTGACTTGGCTAGAATCTAGCCAGAAGCATGTTGGCTACGGGATGCATTTGGGGACATCTGTCAGTTCTGGATTGTAATAAAACAATATAATATTTTTTTTTATTTAAAAATAATTTCTTATTGAAAACATAATTTACATAATTTAAATTTTTTAAAATTTGAGAAAAGTCAGTTACAAATTTATTTATTAATTAAAAAAAAATTAATTGACGCGCATTTTGTTAAAAAAAAAATTAAAGAAAAATTCTCAGGTTAAGGGTATTTCACAGTTGTCAGATAATTGCTTTCGCTTTTCTTAGTAGTTTCTTGTAAGACCACATTAATTGCATACAACTAGGCGTTGTGGCTGATCGTTGACAGCTTACCGTCTTTTGCTGGTTGACTGGCGTTTTCTTGGGCCAATTCCGGCGGGAAATTAAAGTAAGAGTTTACGCTTTTTTAGCCTCAAACATACACGCACTTTGGCCACGCCCACTGGCAAGTTTTCGTTATAGCGACGAGGAGCAGGGAGGAGCAACGGTCTGAAGGGTCTGAAGCACATGAAATTGTTGCTCATTATGTATTTATGTCAATTTCTGGGTCGCTCTTAAGGCATGCGAGTGTATCTGAGGAGGAGTGTGTGTCTCGATGTGTGTGTGTGTTGGTGTGGCATGCCGCAATGACATGTAAAACCTTTTTGGGCCTACAGTTGGACTCCTTATGCCATATCCACCTGGCCAACATTTAATGACTTTGGCTTGCTCTCTTTTGGGACGCATTTAGCGTGTAAATTTCGCTGTACATTTTCGACGTTACATTTTTACTCCTTCGCCAACTCGTAAAGGTGTGTGTGTGTGTGTGTGTGTGTGTGTGAGCACCATATACGATACGTCCATCTGTGTATGAGTGTGTGCATATTTCAGTTATTTTTATTTCAGCGTTACTTTTTATACACACACACAGTCGTAAGTACACACATACTATATAGCATATGAGCACGTTTGTTTGTCGGTTTTATGTATTCATGTGTTTGCTTGGGCATCCGATGAGAGAGTGTAGGGAGTGGGGGTTGGCAGTTTTTATGGGTCAGGATCTGAAGAAGCTATAGCTGCACTCCCTCCCACTTTTATTTCTGTGAATTGTAAAGGGATTTGCTTTGTGACTCTCGAATGCTGATGACTCGCAGTGTCAGGATAAAAATACATTTATATGGTTTTCGTACATGGCATAAATCATAAAATGCTGCCAGTCAAACAGTCAAATCAGAGGTAAGTATATTGCAAAAATACATCACCGTCTAATCGAAGTATTCCCAACTCCTTTAAAATGGCAGTAAACAGGCTTGGCCATGTCAGTTGCATTTGCCTGAAACGTATCTGTTGATATTGTATTTGTTTTGCTACTGGTTTTTGGGGCATGCATTAACTAAATAGTAAGTTGTTGTGCTGCTAAATAATTGAAAAGAAACCTTAAACTGAGCACAAGTTGCAACAACAGCTCTGCCTGCTGCTACCACCTTGACAGACGCAGCAGCCGGAAGATGCCACTGAGAGAGGAGTGGAGAGAGGGAGTTCTGTGAGTTTCTCTTGATGCTCAAATAAATTTACTTGCATGCCACATACACATACACTCACATATGTACACACATACACACATACAGTTGAGTGCATTCTGCTAACTAAATTTTGCGCTGCGTACGCGACTCAGTGGAGTGCAAAAGGCATTGGACTGACTTGGACTGACTTATGGCAAGATAAGCAGCCGAGTTTGAGTTACAGGTTAATTTATTATTGAAACTAATGTTGGCAGCCCACTCGACTTGCCAGCCGAACTGAGAGGGAGTGAGAGGTATGTGGAGAGGGAGGATATCATTGCAGGTGGCATGCTGACGACGCCGGTTTGGTGAGACGTAGTCTCATCTCGGCAGGTCAAGGAGGAGTGTAGGATGTTGTGTGCAGGTGGGCGATAGGCTGAGTTTAAGGCGCAAATTATGAAATTCAACTTGACAAATGTCAGTGACATTAATTAAACGCCGAGATATGGCAACAGCGGTAGTTGGCAGCCCCCACAAAGGGGTTGGTTCAAGCGCCACAATGGCCTCCATTACCCCAGAATAAAATCAATAAAATCATGACTTCCTTATACTCTAATTCAAACTTAATTCAATTCTTATTAAAGAAATAATCAAAGCCAGTTATATTATCACTTCGACTTTAACTATGCCTTTGCTTTAAATTCAATTCGAATAAGTTTTAAAGCAAACGGCATGTCGACCATTTTTTATTTTTATACATATATTTTTTTCGCACACTTCGCCGACTTCCGCTTCCGGCGGCAAGCAAAGCAATGCAAACATATCCCACGTTCTGCCCTATCTCTCTCTCTCTCTCTCTGTCTCATTTTCTTTATTTTGCTTTGTCTCTCATTCGTGTTCCTCTCATTCTCTCGTTTTTTGCGTATTTTTGTCTTTTTGTTTCTACTGGCATGAAAATCATTAAACTGATTTATATTCCGTTTGATCCCCTCGTTTCCTTCGGCTACGCGTCATCATGTGTGCCCGCTGCTGAATTTTTGTTGCTCTCCACAATGATACCCTGTACCTGGCATATTTGAAGCGGGTGAATTAACTAAAATATAGTTCATTTGAATAATATTTAAATACACCATTCGCAATGCATTGCGAAGAGTTGTAAAATTTCGTGTATTTTCCGTAGCATACTTTTATGCGCCCCACAATAATTTTAAAGGGGTATGTGAAGGTCGTGGTATTGTAATCTTATCGGGCCAATACATGTTTCTTCTTTGCGATGCCGTTGCCTGAACTTGAGTTCAAGTTTGATAAAAGGGTCGCCCGACAGACCAAGACAAAAAACCAACTCGCCGTGGATGAGGAAGTGGAAGAGAATGACTCTGGCGATGCCCAGTTGGAGAACCCATACGAAATTCGATAATTCAAGTCAATTTCGCATGTGTCGGGGTCGCTCAAGGGTTAAGTGATTTCTTTTGTTTCTCCTTCTTTTTTTTTTTTTTTTTGCTGCTACTCGATTTGCCCGTTGCATTTAGTCAACTGTAAAATAAAGTCGCATAAATAAGCAGAGCAAGTTCGAGCAGCACATGAAATATTTAAAGTTCTAACACAAAAATTGAAAAATCATTTAAATTGGTTGCAACTATTGATTTCGATCCTCGAGTATTCTGTCACTCTCTTCATCTCTCCCTCGGTCACTCATGTTGGCTAATGCGCTGTAGGCGGTCAACAAATATAAAAAAAAAAAAATAAATGTTGACCCAAAATGTTTGCACAGTTGTTACCCAACAAAACCTGCCTACCAACCTATTCCTATTCCCAATTGCCACGACCCACAGCTCCCCTTCAACGATGTGATGGGTCAAGTTGGGGGACGTTGGATCGGGGGAGCCACCTTGAAAGGGTTGTTGTCGTTGTCGTGGCTGTTACAGAAATTCAATTCAATTTCGTTGAAATGTTTTATTATATGGATTTTGTTGCTGTCTCGTTGTTGCCTGATTTTAATGTAATTGCCGGTAATAGCAAACACTTTTTATGGCCTAACAAGTTGTTGTCGTTTTATTCTTTGTTGCTATTGTTGTTGCTATTGTTGTTGTTGTTGTGGCGATGCTTAATGTATGTTTGATAATTTTTTCGTATGCCATTTATTGTTATTCCAAATTGAATTCTAATTTGAAATTAATTTCAATGGTTTTCGCAATTTAGATATTCATATAATTTTAATCAAGGAATGCATTGATTTTATTATACTTTATTATACCATATGCACACAGATACAGCTTTAAAATCAATTTCTCCCCTTCTGTCAAAAATATCAATTGAATTTTCTTTAAATTTCCACGAATTATTATCACCGATAAAAATACAACTCTCTTTCTTTAAGAACTTGCCGCTTTCGCATGTAAAACAAGTATAAATTATTAAATAATTTCCTTCGACAAATTGAGATATCATTCCATCAAACATCAAGAAAAGAAATACTTGAATTCTCTGCAATTTCTCTGTATTGTATATTTCATTGGTAGGTATTTTCTATAATATTCCCATGAGTTGTGGATCTTTTCCTGTTTCAGTTTATGGATGATAACAATCAAGCCTCATATGATATGTATATGGTAATTACTTTTGCTGTGCCACCAAAGGAATCCATGCCCCATGAGACTTTCTGCCCCCAACATGCACACGCACATCTCATGTCACGGAAACTGAAGCTATGTTAACTGTTTCAATTCATTATCAATTTAATTGTAATTACAAAACTACTACGCAACTACTACTCTCTGCTCAGTTCCATTGATTTTTATTATGGGCTCGTGATTCAACCAATTTATCAATGAATGTGAGCAGAGAGAGAGATAGTGAGAAGTCGATGGACGGTGTACAAGGTAAATTATGAAAATAAAAAATTATAATAATTAAAAACACAATCGTATGGAATTTGATACAAATTTAACTTTAAGTATAATTTTAATATTTTGGAAGATGCGGAAAAAATTTAGAAATAAATTATTGTTGAGTAAATATAACATAAAACGAATATATAAATATTTTAATTTATTTCACTAAATTTTTAAATGTCAATATTTTTTGTATTTCACAATAAATAAAATTGAATTTATGGAAGAAATTAGAAATCCTCCATATGATTTAAATAATCATTTACACCAAAATGGAAAGTAACAAACACAAAATTGAAGTCAGAAGAATTTAGTCGAACTTAGAACTAATTAAACTGTTGAGTGCAAACAATTAAATAAATTAAAAAGCAGGAAAATACAGAGTAATCGTTATCGATAAGATATGAACACATGCCCTATGGTAAACTTCAAAAAAGAACAGAACATCTCTTGTTCCTCAGCCTCCTCAGCAGCAGTTAATATCAATATCAATATCAAGGTAAATGGTAAATGGTAACAACTAACTGATATCTATTGATGTATCTGATAGATATGCCCAAGATATGGCAACTACACAGATGTCTATCGCATCTCGCACATCATATAAAAGCCGTTCAAGTCAAGGCATATTTCATTTCAGTGCCAAGTCTCTTGGACTCTACCTCAACTCATATAGCAAAGGAATAGCTGATCCGCTCTCAGTTTCAGGTTTGAATATGAGAGCATACAACGGTACGAAAAGGATATCCCGCCACTGATAATCGGACTATATACTAACCTCAAATCTGATCAATTTTCAGTACTTTCCTGCTTGGCCCTTTTCCTGGCTACTGTCGGGGCTGCCAACATCAGGACCTCGGCTCTTAATAACCAACTATATCGTCGTTATGTTTGCGTGAATAAGGTCAACGGATTCCGCGCCCTCGTGCCTGGCAGCTGCTCCAAGTACTACGAGTGTCAGAATGGTGTCGCCTTCGAGACCGTCTGCTCTCGTTTCTTCGACATGAAGACCCAAGAGTGCGTCAACTACAACACTGGTTGCGTTGAAATGGCCTCCACAGGTCCAGTGGTCGCAGCTGCCGCTGTTGTTGGCAACTCTGGCGCTGCTCAACCCTGTGATCAGCCCATAACAACACCTTGCCCACCCGTTGAAACAACTCCGTGCGCTCCTGTTACGACAACTTGCGCTCCCGTTGTAACAACTCCTTGTGCTCCCGTTACAACTACCTGTGAACCAACCACGACTCCGTGTGCACCAACCACGACTCCCTGTGCTCCAACCACGACTCCCTGTGCACCCGTGACAACAACAACTTGCATCATAACGACCACAAAAGCTCCAGTAACAACAACCTGTGCTCCTGTGACAACCACAAAGGCTCCAGTCACGACAACCTGTGCTCCTGAGACAACTACGAAAGCTCCCGTCACGACAACCTGTGCTCCTGAGACAACCACGAAAGCTCCCGTCACGACAACCTGTGCTCCTGTGACAACTACAAAAGCTCCTGTCACGACAACCTGTGCTCCAGTAACAACCACAAAGGCTCCAGTCACGACAACCTGTGCTCCTGAGACAACTACAAAGGCTCCAGTCACGACAACCTGTGCTCCTGAGACAACCACGAAAGCTCCAGTCACGACAACCTGTGCTCCAGTGACAACGACGAAAGCTCCGGTTACCACAACCTGTGCTCCTGAGACAACTACGAAAGCTCCGGTTACCACAACCTGTGCTCCTGAGACAACTACAAAGGCTCCAGTCACGACAACCTGTGCTCCTGAGACAACCACGAAAGCTCCCGTCACGACAACCTGTGCTCCAGTAACAACCACAAAGGCTCCAGTCACGACAACCTGTGCTCCTGAGACAACTACAAAGGCTCCAGTCACGACAACCTGTGCTCCTGAGACAACCACGAAAGCTCCAGTCACGACAACCTGTGCTCCTGAGACAACTACAAAGGCTCCAGTCACTACAACCTGTGCTCCTGAGACAACAACTACTTGCGTGATAACAACGACAAAAGCTCCCGTCACTACCCCTTGCGTTCCAGTCACAACAACATGTGCTCCTGTTGTAACAACACCTTGTGCTCCCATTACAACTCCTTGCCCACCAGAGACAACACCATGCGCTCCAGTCACAACACCTTGTCCGCCAGTCACAACACCTTGTCCACCAGTCACAACACCTTGTCCGCCAGTCACAACTCCTTGCCCGCCAGTCACAACTCCTTGCGCAACAGGAGCTGCCGCTGCCCACGCACCCGTCAAGGCTAGACCTCTGTTCAGACCACTTGCCCATCCACTGCCTGAAGCATTTGATCACCCAGTGATAGCATCGGCCGCATCGTCGACCAATGGCCTGAACATGCAACTCTACACAAGTTATGTGTGCAGAAACAAGCCCGATGGATTCATGCTGGCCTCCTTGACGAGCTGCAACAACTACTACATCTGTCGGTATGGCAAGGCACTCCAGGTGAGCTGCGGTGAGAAGTACTTCAATGCTCTGAAGGGAATGTGCGATCTGCCCGAGAATACACGTTGTGTGCAGCCCACAGCCTAGACTTCCCAGAGAAACCTCACTTGACATTAGACGACACTCTGATCTGACATCGAAACGAATAGAGACGACGAAGAAACAACTATTTCCACCAGAATTTATTTTAAACTAGCAAGAATTCATTTGAAATGAGTTTGATCATGGCAAAATACATAAAATGCAAATGCTTATTAAAAGGGCCATAAAAATGCAGCTGGCTTTGTATTGTTTTAAAGGAGAGTGTGGGGTCGTCAGATGTATAATAAATTTGTACGAAATGAGTACTAATGGGGTACTTGATCCGCAGGTCCAATTAGCTTATTCGTAGCTGGCTGCCACGCTCCTAAAAGGCGGCTAAGTTTTTGTTCCTTGTAGTGTGATCTCGAATTAGAGAACCTAAGCCCCACATCCATGTGTCAGAGTAAATAACGACACACTCATTCGAATTGAGGGTTTTTAGAAATGGGAAGGGATACTGTTTGGGTCTAAACACTAACATATTTCGCACTTGAGTCAAGAAAAGTCAAAAAGTATTTAAGGTATTTGCTGTGGAAATGCGTGACGCTCCTGCCACGTCCTGTGGCCTATGCGGCTGTCAAAGGGCCATTAAAGTCAAGCGCGCCCTTAGTTGGGCTTTACAAAAATAGCATAAGGGGATTTGGCTGACCAGCAAAAAAAAAAACAGGCCACAACAAAAGTAATGAGAGAGAGAGAGAGAGAGTGAGATGGCAAGAGAAGGTCAACAAAATAGCCACCAAAACTGACCACAATGCGCTTTAAGGCTTATTGAAGGGTGGCTGTTTCAGCTGTCCAGGAAGGCTGTCCATTACTTTGTGGGGTTAGTTGCGGCCAAGGTTTGTGTATTAACGGCTTAGTCAACATGTTTTGGCCATAAAAATGGCTGACAGCGCGCAGCAGAAGACGTTGCCTACTTTGTGGGGCATTATCGTAACTTTCTTCGACTGTTTAACAAAATAATTAAACAACCTCGACTCGCATATATACATAGTTACATTGAAATGTACAAATGTATGTATGAGGCACATATGCCACGCCCAAAGAAGAATCAGCCCATTGCCACGCACAGAAAAGACATACGCATACACAGCGATAACGTTACATTTATGTTAATTTCGTTGAAGAAAAGTTTTTGATGGCGGAAAACACTGTGAAAGGGTTTTCACAGGCTCAAAAATTACAACAGAAATAAATAACGTGACACAGCATGAAAATTGCTAAGGACGAAGAGACCAAAAAGCGTGTGGAAGTGGGTGACATTAAGCGCAACAGGAATGTGAACAGCAAAAGGCTAAAAAGTAAAACCAACACAAATACACACTCAACAGCAGAGTGAAAACACACACACTCACAAACACACACAGACACACTTTTACGCACATAAACAAACGAGTAGATGGAGATGGAGGAAGAGACTTGGGGCATGACTTTCAGTTTCTTTTGCTTGTGTTCTTCACGCTGACATTTAAGGCCGCCAGCCATTTGCCGCGACATGTTGGTAAGTGGCAAGTGGGCGTGGCAGCGTATGGTGTGTTGCCCCAAGTCTTGTAAACAAGGTAGTCTAGCATGTTGGCTGAGCTTAGCAGCATTTCGCCTTGTTATATAGACACAAATTGGTTGGCGAAAAGAGTGTACAGAACATTTGCAGCTTTTTAAACTCTCAATAGAATGACTTTAATTTAGATGACAAATCACGAATTTAATGCTCCATATATTTGCAGGAATGATTTTCAAGTATACTCTGTGCAGCTTTTGTCCATATATACGGTATTGCTTGCTTTCCATTTGTAGAGTAATCTGTAAGGAGAGCATTTCATTAATAAACTTTGCATGCTGCGAACATTGCAAATTTTTATAGCATACATTCGTGCGCCGCCCACCCATGGCGTGCAACTGTAGCACTGCGGAGCACAAATGCGGCATAAAGCAGAGCTCAATTGCGAACACTGCAGGCGGCTGCTGCCGGTGCTAAACTCCAAAACAGTCAAATAAACAATGAACACAAAAGCACGAAAAATTTCGTAATAAAAATCACACAAATATACGCGCAGGAAAGAGAAAATGGAAGAGCAGAGGTATTCGGGAGTGTGGAGTATTTTTACCTATTTTGGTATGGTGTGTGCTCTTTCTTTGGGCCCTTTTCATGTTGCCAACGACAACGGGTTTTGCGGAAAATGAAATCCGCTTTGGCTTTTGCACCTACACGCGACACAGACCGACTCCAGCAAAGGAAAGCGACGCGGATAAGGAATTCAAATTACGAGTTTTGTTTACAATCGATCCACCATCCCCACTCCGCAACCATATGCTCCACTCACAGCAACGTCAACTCTTTGCACACGAGTTATTGAATTGTCCCCCACACCACACATGACATCACCCCCTTTACCTATCAACCTATACGCCTTTTGTAGCGAATGTTAAAATTTTTTATTGGCAACTGAGGCTGCCAAAAAATTTTCAATTTGCCTACGCAATATGTTCGACATGTAGACTATATGGAGCATATAACTAACAGGCTTACCTGGCAGCGATAAGCTAAGGAACAAACTTCAATAATCCAAGACGTATTTGAAGTGATTTCCGCAGACAAAATTGCTCCTAATGTCTCTCCGCTGTTCAGCACGTATACAATCCGTAAGGCCAACGGGCAGGACCACACGGACCACATCCTCTCAGTCCATAGCCACCGTATGGCCCACAGCCACCGCAGGGACCATATCCTCCAAAGCAACCTGCCGACCAAGGTCCACAAGCACCCCAAGGTCCGTAACCGTAGCCACCGCAACCGAATCCGCACATCTTCTCGGGCTTTGTTAAAATATTAAATTTAGAGAGAAATATTTTTAAAAATTTGTATTATAGTACTTTCGTAATGATCTGATCACAACGAAAGTTCTATAAAATGTGAAGAAAGTATTTTCTAACTATATTATATTAGACATTCACGTTCAGCCTGTTTGGGTAAGTATATTATTTGTGATAGGGAATTTATCTAAAATTAGAACTTCTTCCCAACTTGCAACTCGACATATATCATTTTGAACTGAATTCACTTACAGGTGAGCTGCTCCTTTGGCATCCTTAAGCGCAAAGTGTAACGAGTGCAATAGTGATCTGAGAGTGGTGGAAACTACGGATAATTATTATACCTGGCAGTTCGTTTTGGAGAGAGAGAAAGAGAGGGAAACTGTTGTGCAGAAGGAAGCTGAGCAGGAGCTGCAGTTATAGTGTTCGTCCTTGCAGCAGCTGCAACAATTTTTACGACGTCATTAACCCAACAAGTAGCTTCCGTGGCAGCGACTCTACCGTCAGCCTGGATAAACGGGTTAGTCAGACACTGAGTTGCACATTCCGGCAATGGCAACAGCAGCGTGCAGCATGCAGCATGCAGCATGCTGCATGCAACTGCAACGGCAGCGGCAACAACAGACAGTTATGCGCTCGCCTGCAAATATGCAATGCAAAATAGCTGCCGGCAAATTGTTTTGGGGCCAAAGACACATTTCACACAGCTCACAGTAATGCACTGCCTCCCATGGAATGGGAGCAACGAATGCCACGTTGCAACAACAATTGTTAATAGATTTTCGGGTAGCTGGCAGCAAACTTCTGTTACCTGTTACCCTGCTACCCTGTTAGCCCCATATCATGTCCTGCCAGCGAAATGGCTGCACATTTAACGAGCCGAGTTTCCATTTTGACAGCCAAGATAAATTCAGACTAATTTGATTGAAAATCTATGGGAATGCTTGTCTCTTTAAAGGGGAGAGCTCTCTAGTTTAATGCATATCGATTCGCATAATTCGCAGCCTTGGCAACAGCATCAATGTTTGGAAAGTAAATTTGAAATTTAACACTGAATTTTTATGGCCCAGCTGTGAGTGGGACGCAAGTTGAGCATCATCTTTAGCCTGTTTATAGGCAAAAGTTTTACAACAAAATCGTCTACAAATTATGGGCGTGCCACCCATTGACCCCCCCCCCACCCAACCCTACTCACTACACCACACTGCAAAACTGGCAACAGGCAACTGGCAACTCTTTGCTGCAACATAAAACTTGGCTAATGAGCCGCTAAGCAGCAGCCGCGTGGCAAACTAAGACCCAGAAAAGGGTTAACACTAACTAGAACGGCATGAAGAAGAAGAGGGAGACGTAGAAGAGAGAGGTGAAGTGTAGCAACAACAAGAAGTGAGAGTTGTTATTGTTGTTGTTGTGCCATAACAATTACAAAACAAAATGCCACAGAGCCATGAAAATGAACGGCTTGGCAGGAGCAGGACTTGGCCCAGTCGCCTGCACCACCTTAAATTTAATAACACAATATCAAATTGGCTCAAAGTCTTGAATTTATGAAATTTAAATACAACAAAGTGACTGAGAGAGAGAGGGAGAGAGAGAGAGAGTGAGTGGGAGTGCGTGAAAAGAAAAGAAAAGCTCAAATCAAAGCCACCACCCGCTGTGAGGTCGCTGTGTGTGTGGGGAGGGGGAGGGTTGGGGTGTATTTTCCGCACAATGGGCAACAGCTGTGTATGCGCTTTTCCGACTCGCACGTCCCGCGTCCGCTTACCAACCCCACCACTCCCCTTGCTCTTTTTATACTCTGGGGATAAATTAGTGGTTTTGGTCTCTAATATAGTCATCTCGTGAAATGGGGGGGGCGGTCGTCGTCCTCTTGCGACATTTGTCACCCCTCCCCCCCACCGAAGTGAAGGCCTCACTGATTTAATATTTATTTTATTAATAGAAAATTAACATAAAAAAAATTGCTGAAATATTTTGACACTTGGCATTCGCATTGTGCCAACGGCTGCTGGTTAAAGATGCTGCTTGGGGCTGCCAATTGGCAGGGTGGGTTGTCGGTTGTGGGTGGTGGGTGGTAGGTGGTAGGTGGTGGCCTTAACAAGGGGTGGCTTGTTATTATTTTGACACTTGCCAAACAATTGGCATGCGAAGCTGAGAACCCCAGCTGTCTTAAAGCAACAGAAGGTGTCTTGAGTAGCACAAAAATTTTATTACGGAATTTGGTAAATTAAATATTTACTCGACAGCTGTGCGAAGTTTCAGTTCACAATGCTCCTGATTCCATATTGTGCTCACAATTCAATTTAATAGCCGGCTGATTTCACAAATTTCTCCGATATATGCATATGAAATTTAAATTCAAAATAAAAAAAATCTCAACTTAACTCAAGAAAGAAAGAGAGCTTCAATGCAATTAGCTGGCATTAGAATCGATGCTTCTAACCAAGGTCAACAGCGAGCAATGTTCATTTAAAAATGAAGAAAAAATAAGCAAATAAACATTGAGAGATAGAGAGAGAGAAAGCAAGAGAGAGTGAGTGAGTGGGAGAGAGGAAGAGAAAGAATGGAAATGAATTGTTGTTGGTGGTAGAGAAAGTAGTGGGGAAAAGTGCAAGGGGGCAGTGCGTAAATGCGATGAACGTTGTGTCACTAATTCAGGTAATTTGTCACTTTATTTACATTTTAAATTAATGTTGTTGTTGATATTGTTGTTGTCCTTTTGCTCCTGCTCCTTTGGCTGGTGGAGGACAGAACAAGCGAAACCGAGAAAACCAATTTCCATTTTCATTTTGCGGGCAGCGCAGAAGACAAAAACAAATGAGTGACAGACGTGCGAGACGAAAAGGAGACGCCTGGCAAGGACAAAGGAGAAAACCCTTTAGCCGTCCATTTCTTACCAAAGGACACCCGGGAGGCAGCATTGGCAAAAACCAAGAAATGCGATTAACATTTGAACAGTGAGCAAAAAGGCAACATTCGCTCTTCAGTCTTTTGCGGTGGTTCTCACGTAGGCTGATGGCATCACCTCATCTCTCTCTCCGTTCCACACGGCGTATGCTTAATTTGAATGAAGTGGCAACGGTCTTAATAGCCCAATCCCTGCCACAGCCTCCTCCAGCAGTGTTCGCACTCAGGTGCTTCAGAGCTTCTAATGATGCTGTTTACTTTGCATTTGATGCGACAGCCCGTCTCCAAGGAAAAGAATTAGAATGTGAAAATCCCGTATAAATGTTTGCAAAGTAAACAAATGGAAAAATTGTCAGAAATGAAGAAGAATAAAATATTTCCAAGAGTTTTCATATGGAATATTGCAGCAGTTAATTAAAAAATTCTTAGTTTACTTTATTATATTAACATGTGATAAATTCAATTATTATTTGAATATTTAACTAAGAAAATTAATATTTACTTCGACAGAATATTGATATTTTTTTTTTTTTTTTGAAAACTTGGAAAATGTTCAAATAATTTTCTCTCAAATTTATGCTCACCTCCTATAACCCTTGCTGCGCAGCTGTTTGCAATGAAAATTTCAATCAGCCGAACACTGCGACAGCGTCAACATTTATGAGCAACTTGCAACATAAATTTTCTTACAAAAAGTGAGAGAGGCAACATGTCAGGTTGTGGCAAACCAACTCTAGGCGCCGTCTCGGTATCTTTCTTACCTTTTTGTTTTTTGTTGGCATTGCCACAAATAAAAATAAACACACGTGCCCGGGTCTGTTCATTGCCAAAACGTGTGTGTTGATGCCACAAGACAATGGCCGTGTCAGGTGGGCGGTATGCTGCTCTGGGAAAATGAGGGCGCAGTTTTTGTCTGGCGAAAGACAAAGTGCCGCCACAATAATAGTTGAGCAGTAGCTGCAACAGCAAGATGCCTCGAGAGATGGCTACATAAATATTTTAAACATGTTTACTCTGCCACATTTTGTGGCATGCCTCTCTCAACAGTTGCCGGGTTGCTTTCCGACATGCATATGCCTGACCACGTACGCTATCAATGTCCAATCTACTATGAATCCCATATTCCTTTATGTAACATACTAGAGACCACAGCAAGATGAATTTATATGCCTCCTCCGACAAGCATCCTTGCGATCCTCCAAACTTCCAATTTCATCATCATCTGCACCTTTTGTCTTTTCTGCATTTTCATAATTTGCTTATTTTATTTGCTCTGATTTACTTTTGACACTGCACCCGTTTTCTCAGTTCTATTCTATCTACTTTCTCCTTCTTCATTTTTTTTCAATTTTTTCTTATTTTGCTTCGCTTTGGATTCTACAACAGATTTCTATTTTCCTACACCGCTTTCCTCTCAGATTTTCATTGACTTTTATTTGCTTTGGCCCTATGTAAACAATGAGCTTAAATTGTGAGCTGTTTGTGGAAGTGTTCATACGAGTTAGTATATGAAAGAATATGATGAATATATAAGTGATATGAATGGGTTAGTCACTCGTAAAACTATAATAAGTATGTGTGTTTGTTTATGTGGGTTTTCTGGGATTCTACAGTGAATATTTCAGAAAGAGATTATTTTGCCATATCTTGGGAAAAATTAATCGGAAACCCGTCAAACTTCATTCACTTAATTGGAAGTAAAGACATATTTAGATAGGGAAATTCTATAAGAATCGATTCAGTTTTGGCAAATTTATGGCTAGTTAAAGATAACTAGTAGCTTATTGTAAAGAAAATGGGATTTTGGTGTCACTTCTCAACACATTTATTATCATATATCGGGAAATACTTAACCAAAAGCTTTCAAATTTGACAGATTTAAATGGGAATAGAGACATTTGCAGCTTGTCAAATTTCATAAGAATCGGATGAGTTTTCGCAAAGTTATGGCACGTCGAAAGAAACTTGTAACTTAATTTAAGGGCAAATCGGGTTTTAGCACATTTTTGGCCATATCTCGGGAAGAACTTATCGAAAACACCTCAAATAAAAAGCAGAATGCTAGTTATGAGTCCTAGAATCGATCTGCGTCAAGAAATTGGTGTTGAAAATTTTTCCAATTTTAATGATATTTTCAAGGGGTATGGAAAATGTATAAAAAAAAGTCGAAAAATGAAAAGTTTCGAAAATGGGAAAAATTAAATGCAGATTTATTTCGGGATCGAAACCATTGACAAAAATCCAAATTTCATAAAAATCGGTTGAAAAATGGCAAAGTTATGGTAGTTCCAAGATAGATAAACTTCAATTTTCTGAAAATCGATTATTGGCTCACTATCTAGCACAATTTTGCCTATAATTCGAGCAAGGCTCATTAGAATCTCTTCAAATTTTACAAATTTAATTGGAAATAGACATATTTGGAGATTGTCAAATTTCATAAAAATAGATTGAGTTTTGTCAAATTTTTTTGGCACATCCAAAATAACTAATACCTAATTCTAAGAACTATGGCATTTTAGGAACACTTTTTAAGACATTTTTGATTATATCTTGGGAAATGCTTATCGAAAACACCTCAACTAAAAAGCAGAATGATAGTTTTGAGTCCTAGAATCGATCTGTGTAAATTAATTGCAGTCAAAAAATTTTTAATTTTTAATTATTTTTCAAGGGTATGCAAAAATGCCTAAAAATTGACCAAATTTAAAACTTTTACTTTGAAACAATATTTGATGCATCAATGAAAGCCATTGCAGAAATTCAAAATTCATCTTCTTCATATCTTGGTAAATACGTAATAGAAATATATTCATACACCATTTGAAAAAGAATTGACTGTATATCTAGATGAGATATAATTAATTTGATGTTGACACCATCTTTGAGAGATATGTCCCGAAATTCTCTTCGAGTCCCAAACCTTATATCGTTCTTTCTCTTCAAACACTTCCACTTTCGTGTCCTAACTGTTATTGCTCACGTGTGCAGAAATGATAGCATCGAGCCAAGAGAGGGTCTTTGAGCTAGATTTTTGAGTCTCGAATTTTGGGGGGATGTCTGTGAGTAGCAACCGCAAGCCATCTTGTGTGTGCTCCGTTAAGTGTTAGAGAAGTACAGTTCAAGGTACTTCCGCCCGCTGTCCCCTCTCTCTCTCTCTCTCTCTCTCATGCTCATCCCTTGGCAAAACAACAGGCCTTTAGAAACGACAAGCCTGCGATGTTGCCACTATGTTTGTGCAATGAAGCGAGGGGCTTTTATAACGCCAACAGTCAGCTAAGGGGGAGTGATAAGAGGGGGGATTGGGAAACGGCATAGCGATGACTCAAGTCATTGAGAAGCTCTAAAAAGCTGCATGGAAATTCTTAATTTACCAAATATATATAAAAAAAAGCAGAAAAAGGAAATGGAAAAAATCTGTGCGTAATAAATGAAACGTAAAGGGAAAATAAAAAGTGAATGCCCAGGGATGAGGAGATGTGAAACTCTGGACAATCGTATGCCGACAGTTTTTAGGTTGTTGCTGGACAGACTGACAGACAAACAGATGGACAGAGAGACGCAGAGACGGGCTCTGTCTTATAGTCAGTTTCAACTGCAATCCAGGCACTGAAAGCTTCACGCTCCACTTGTCTGCTGCTTTGATTCTCACGGTTTTCATTTGAATGCGCCCATCCCGGCTTCCAGCTGCCAGCTACCGTCAACTGAAGGACGCACCTCACCTGGGCCAACGTATCTTTTAGATACTTAGATACGTATATATTTTAATGTGCGCTTTATCAACAGCTTTAGATATCACAGTCTACCCATCTCTCCAACCCTCCCTCTATCACTCTTAGCTTCCAGCCATTTGTTAAACTTGACTGCATCGGAACCCAATGATCATGATGACGATGATGATAGTGATGATGATGATAGTGCTGGTGATGATGTGGGTGTGTCAGCTGTATGGAGCTGAAGCCCGGTGGGAACAGGTGTCCAGGTGGGCAGCTTGTTGATGGGTTCGTGCTGTGCTTTTGTTGCCTCGAGCGAATGATTTTAAGTGATTTTTCTTTGACTTTCTACCTCGCTAACTGACGCTGATGTCAAAAATCTATCTTGATTTTAAGATTCACGATTCTCGATTCACGATTTCTGGCATGCAGTTGGCATGTCATCATCACTTTCATCAGGCAACTCCCAATTGCAATGAATTATTAACAGTCTATCTAAATATTTGAAATACTTGAATTCAATTTGTGCGTAGCTCTCACTCTCTCTCTCTCTCTATCTCTTAACGAGTTGACAGGACCTCTAGACATTTGAAATGAGTTGACAGTGCTGCCTTTTGGCTGTCTAATTAAAAACTTTTGGCGCGTTAATCCAACACATGAGACACGCTCTCACACCTGAGGGCCCCGACTACTCTCCTGTTGGCTCAACACGACTTGGCTGCTGCTTGTCAAAACTGTCACAAAAATGGCATTTTGTTGGCTAATTACAAATTCAAATTAAATCACAAGTAATTAGCTGAAAGTCAAAGCCAAAGTTGCCAACAATGCGTACGTAATGCAAAAGGTGTTTGGGTAACCAGTCATCCTTTCCAGAGAGGAGCAGGAGGTGTCTCCATGTTACCATGGGTGTTCCGTCGGTCTTAACTTCTCTCTCTCTCTCTCACTCTCTCTCGCTCTCTCTCTCTCTCTCTTTGTTTGGGTGTGAGGTGTTCAGGAATTTGACAGGATTTTATGATTTACAAACGCTATGAAATGTGCCTAATGGTTTGTTTGTTTGTTTGACTTTGTGCGTGTATTGCGTATGGCAGGGGCGTTAGCCACCACGCCCACCTGCCCACCTGCCCGCCCACCACATACAGCCAAAATGAAAGACATTAAAAATGACAACAGGCAGCCAAAATGGCGGCAAGGTAACCAAATGACAAAACGGGCGACACATTAAAATACATTTTTAATGCTGATGTGATGTGTGCTGTCTATGTGTATTTGTGTGTGTGTGTGTGTGTGCCACGCCCACTTTGGCATATTGTATACCCCATTTGAGGTTTGCTTGTATAACTTTTGTTTGGACGCATGTCTACCTCTCTTTTCCACCCCAACTCTCCGTCCTTCTCTATTCAGCTGCTTGAATCCTGCATGAACATTAGCAGTTGTAATCAAAATAATTACTTTTATTGTGATTTTGCTGAATGTTAATCAACCAAATTGACAATAGGCAACATTTCGAGGGTATCTCAAGGGTGCTCCATTTTTTATTTCCAGCTTCCTGCGCACGGCGATTTCTTTTTGCGTCTTTTTTCGGTGAATTATTGTTATGGCTTTCATTTTAATGGATTTTAATTTCCAGTTTGGACTAATCAAGGGGAAAATGAAATTATCCTGCGTTTTTTATTTGGCATTATTTTCCAACAATTTTTTTTAATTATGAGTTTTATAAAGCACCTCAGAGATACTTATCAACTCGGTGCAGTTAGCTTTGAAGTCGAAGTGTTTCTTAAGTAACTTCATCATCAATTCTAATTTGATTTCTCTTTCAGAAATGATCCTTTGGAACAGGATCTTAACTCTGAAGCAAGCTCTGATTATCATTTCTATTTAGTTGAATATTATTTGCATTAAAGTTGAACATCTGCTTTCAATTATGAGTGGCATGCAACATGTAGCTCAACTGCTTGTAAAATGCATAGTCGGAGTTGGAGGGGAAGTTGCCTCACAAATCAACGCCAACATTAATTTTTCATGTATTTTCATGTTCCATAATCAGAGGCGCCACAGCCGCTGCACAAATTGCTGCCTTTAATTGCTATAAAATGTTGTCGGCATTTAACAGATGTCAACAGCAGCAGAGCTACAGATGAAGTATCTGTATCTGAAAGCGAAATTGTGTCATGTGAACTGCACTCTGACTTTGGTATTTCAATAATGAGGAAGAAGAATCTGATTGCAGCTTGCAATTTTTTTTTTATGAAAAAAAAAATTAGTAAATTTCTGAAAAATTATCAAAAAAAAATTGAATTTTTATTAAGAAAAATAATATAAATTTAATTTAGCATGTAAGCTGTTGCTTACATTTGGAAGGCACTGTGCACAGTCTCAGATATCAAAGAATAATTTTGTGAAGAGCGAAACTAGAGTTTTGGTTTAGTTGCCACATTTTGGCCCCATTTGCTTTCGTATTCATGGGATGCGATTGTATGATATTGTGCCTCTTATCTGGTGATTCCATGTGCTCTAGACTGACTCTCAGTCTGTGTTAGTGCCTCTGTCTGTCTGTATTTGGCTCATTTCCATGGCAGTGAGTGCTACAATCGCTGAAACAAGCTCTTTGGCTGCTCCTGCGGCTCCTGCAGCTCATCCCGCAGCCACCCAACCACCCACTTGGTTGATGCTTGTTCACTTTGCCATAAGCTTTGCATAACTTAAGGCGCAACAGGAAATGAATGAACACGCCCCGTCGACTGCCTGAACAAGCGAAACCAACCCAAACCAAACCAAACCAAACCGAGCCAAAGCTGAAACTGAAACGAGAAAAATGTTGCCATGGCACAGTTTACCAGAACTCACCCCCCTCTAGTTCCTTACTAACCACCCCCCTTCCAATGTACTTAGCACCCACACAGACATACATACATACATATATAGAAAGAAAGAAAGTGACTCTGACAGTTGGCAATAGGGGGGAAGGTGGCGAAGGATCTGCTGGATTGTGTGTGGGACAAACACAAATTGCTCTTGTAATATCAATTTAAAGCAACGCGCCAAAATTACGCCTTAAATTATGCAAATGTTTCTTGGCTGCGGCTGTCAAACAACAAAACAAACAATAATAAACAAAAATAAAACAACATACATTCAACAAAACAAAAGAAAAGAAAAGAAAAGTCCAAAGACTAACACGAAAATGCTAAGAAAATGTTATGCTCGACTTGCATTTGATTTTCATTTTCATTCTTGTTTTATTTGTACATTTTATTTAAATTTTGCATAACAAAATATGGCCTTAATTAACTAATGAAAATGCAAGAAATACTTTCTAAAGCACAACAATTGCTTTTAAAAAAAATATGTGCAAATTTTAATATTTCACTTTAAGTGAGATATTTAGAGAAAATTTGTATGTGATTGAAAATAGATATTCATTTTCATAAATTTCATTAATTTGCGTGTCTTTCAATAAAATTTCCATAAATTTCGACAATTATTTTTGCATTTAATATTTCAATTCGAAATATTATTCTCTTTTACAATTAGTTGAGAATTGCATGAAAAGTTTTGTTAAGCATCTGACAAAAAGTTTTCTAAACAACAAATTAATTTTGGAAATAAATCAAAAAAAGAACAACAACAAAGAGGAAATAAAGGAAAATAATATGACTTAAGTGATAAAATACCTGAGCATGTCAGAAGTCGGCAGGTAAAAGGAGCTTATGTGTTTACACACAACCACACACCCACACACACACACACACACACAACAAACACACACAATAATTCCAAAGTAAAACTTTCATTTTGTTGAAATAACTTTCTTAATATTGCGTTATATACATATTTCTATATGCATGTTGGTATCGTATATAGTATATTTATTTTGTTGTTCCCTTTTGTCTCTTCATATTTTTCTCTTTGTATATCTTTTGCTGCGTTTCCTGTGCCACATTTCCTTTGAACTTTATCTTTGTTGTTTGCCGTTTGCCACTTCTAGTTGTTTCTGTTGTTGTAGTTGTTGCCATTTTCATATAGATATACATATAGCGCACAACAAACATTTTCAACTTTTCCCGTTCAAGTTTATGCAAAGCATTTCAAGTTTCCCTTCCACGCCTCAAAAAAAGGACCCTCTCGCCACCAAGGGTATGCTGCTCTTCAGCAAAAAATGAGAGCGCCAAAACTTTCTGTTACCTTTAAACAAATTGTCCTTTTTTGTGGCCTGCATATGTGTGTGAGTGTGTGCAAGAGAGACGCAGAGAGAGAGAGAGAGAGAGAGGGAGAGAGAGCGCAACAAGGAGAAGGACACGCAAAAGTAACACTAGAAAAGCACATTACAAAAACCCGGCTAAGCAGGATGTGCGCACTTTGAGCCTGCTTTTGCTTTTAGTATGAGTTTACCTTGCTCTATGTGTGTGTGTGTGTGTGATTGTGTTAGTGTGTGTGTGCGGATGTATGAGTGTGTTTGTGTTTGAAGTTTGCCATATTTCCGTTGATATTTCAACTCAAAAGTTGGACAAGTTTTCTTTACATTTCTTATGAGCATATATTTTATAAAGACATTCTTAAGTTGTTCCTGCCGCTTTTGGCCAAATCTTTTAGCCATTTGAAGTTCATTGGCTAGTCTTTTGGTTACATCAGATTTAGAGGGTATCTAGAGTATATTTAATTACGAATTATGTATGATTTGGTAAGATAAGATAATCAAAGGTTAACCTTTTTAGAAAGCACATTTAGCAGATATAGTTGAATTTATCATTTACCAGATTTTTATGTAGTTACAAATTAGTTTACATTTTGCTTAAATCCCTCACTTGACCAACTTTTGTGCTGTGTATATTTTGGAATAATGTTTTTGGCCACGACAGTCAGTGAATGAGTGAAAGGCAAAAGGAGCTTAACGCTCAAAGGGAAAAATCAAGTAGCCGACGTGTGTGCTCGCATATTAATAAAAACTCCGAGCTATTAATATAAAATGGCACATGCTGAGCCAACTGCGAGTGCAATCAGCTCAGAGTGAGTGAAAGAGAAGTAGAGTAAAGGAGAGACAGAGAGAGAGAGAGGGGGAATGCAGGACTACCTTCGGATTAAAACTACAATTAAATTCACATAAAACAAAATATCCTGCGGTGCTTTTTATGTGTGCGCTTGTAATATAAATCCTTTTGGCTAATGGGAAGCTCTTCATCTCCTTCTCTTTCTCTCTCTCTCTCTCTATTGCTTTCTGGCTACACATGTTGTTGGCATTGGTTGAAGCTGCAAGTGCCGCAAGCCCAACTAAATCTGCTCGCAGCAGGCGGTTCCTTTGTCCGTGTTGCGAGCGTTGAGCGAGAAAGAAAACCCCGAAATGGAGAAAAAAGCAACTCGACCAGCAAAATGAACTGAAAACGCTTCAAGGATAACGCATGGGATGATGTTGGAGAGGGACATGGGTTGAGCTAACTCTACTAAGCATAGAGGTTAAACAGCACTCTCTCTTTTCTCTTTCTTTCTATATATCTCTCTGTGTGTCTCTCTCTCTGTTTATTCTCTGTCTCTCTCTCTCTCATGAAGCTCCTAATGAACAAAATGTGCATGCGAATGAGCAGCTTGAGCTGTATGTCGACTGCAGAAGGATGTGCGGGATAACCAGGTAACCAGGTAAAATATGCATCCTTCGTGTGTGATTAAGCGTAAATCCATTTTTATGTCCTTGCTATTACGCAAGACAACACACACACACATTCACATATATATACATATAGTACTATATGTATATATACATGATTCATTCCATTTAGCCGACCTCAGCTCGGTTCAGCTCCGTTTAGCTGAGCTAAATTGAGTGAAGGTGAGTCCTGCTGAGGATGAAGATGAGCAAGGGAATCGCAGTGAAAGTGTTTAAAACAAAGTGCACTTTTCTTAAGGCAACTTAATACGCATGTTGCTCGCATGCAACAAAGCTCAAATGCAGCATGCCACAAGCTAATTGGAATTTCTGATTGTTGAACACAGAAAACATTCTCTCTGAATTGTCGAAATAATTTGAAGAGAAAAATTATTATATAAAAAAAAAATTGAAAATTTTTTATTTTGGAATATTATTAAATATTTTAAAATTATTAAGATTATAATATTGATAAATTAAAGTTGATTTTCGTTCTCAGATAAGTTCAATTAAAATTCAATTAAAATTCAAAAATATGTGAAAAACTTGTAATGAGATGTAGTCAGACAGTGTAGTGTAATTTGCACAGATGCTGTTATGCATGTGAAATGCTTTTTAGTGGCAACTGTTACCGGAATGTTCATTAAGTGACTTACACTGCACTACAAAACACAGACATAACACGCGACTGAACGACAATTCATTTTAATGCGCATTTAAGTAAATAATTGAAATTTATTGCACTTTTGGCTTGTAAAGCCTTTTTGAACTCAGCGCTAAATCGGTACAGTAGGTACAATAAGTACACCAACTACAGTAAATACAATCTACAACGAAGAGTCATCACAATGTGCATCTCAATTAAATGATTGTCATTGTGGCAAGTGATTTAAAACTCGAAACGCAATTGAAGGCAATTCAACTTCCAAGAATACGCGACTTTTGATTTGCAAATAAACAACTTTAGATGTGAAGAAACTCGACTCGAAAATAATATCTAAGAAAATTATAGTTATAAAAAATTAATTTAAGTAATATTAATTTCTCAACAGAATTCA
This sequence comes from Drosophila quadrilineata, assembly GCA_018150725.1. Classification (NCBI taxonomy): domain Eukaryota; kingdom Metazoa; phylum Arthropoda; class Insecta; order Diptera; family Drosophilidae; genus Drosophila; species Drosophila quadrilineata. The sequence continues at coordinate 7,306,057 of JAECWN010000452.1, read as the reverse complement.
ATAATTTAATTAATTTCTCATTTAGTTATGTATTATATTATTTTATGTAATTTTAGTAACAATTTGAGTTCTTTGAATTTTCCAATAATTTTTTGAAAAATATTCTCATGAAACGAATTCATGTCTTGGGATCTCAGAGTAAAATTGAAAACAAAATCATTGCACTCAATAGTTTCTGATGATATTTTCCTTTGATTCCGTTATTCTTAAACTCGTTGAAGCCCTGGTCTGTATTTGTAGTCAGGCTGCAGAACATTACAAAGGATGCTTCCAGTTGACTTCCAGTCGAGTCGAGCTCTTCATATGCCACACACAACTGCCACGGCAGAGACCTTTTACACAATCGCATTTCCAACTGGTTTTCCTTCACTTTCTCTTTTTTTTTCTTTGCTACTTTTCCTTTTTTTTTTTGGCTAATTAAGGTCACGTGACCCGAGTGCGTATAGTGTGTGGGCGGTTCATGTCTCCTGTGCAGCGATGCATGTGCCTGGAAAATGTGCGTTTCGTCAAGTCTCTACATGAGTATGGGTGTGAGTGTGGGTATGAGTGTGTGTATTTGTGGGAGTGTGTGAGTTTGTGCTCATATCAAATGCAGCCCCTTCAGCTGCAGAGCCTGGAAGCGTCGTCCTCGTCCACGTCCATTGAAAGAAACCAAACGAAACGCATGCTTTACGCACATTTGCGCACCGCCAGCTCGGCCAATTATCATACGCAAAAATCAAGTGAATCCACCCCCCCTCCCCATCCCCCTCCCATCAACAACCACCCATAACCACCAACTGAGCAGCCAGTCAGTATACCGCCCACACTCTTCACTGTCAGGCTGCCTGCCACATGCCACATGCCGCCTGCTGCCATGTTCAAAGCAAAGTTTTCCCATGGAAGGCAAAACTTAACAGAGGAAATTACGCACACGAATTGCGCTGGACAATAAAAAAATCCAAAGCGCAGAAAAAAAACAAAAATCGGGGGGAGAAGACGAAAAAAAAACGCAACAAGCAAAAACGAACGGCAAATAAATTATGAGCTGTGGGGGGTTCACAGTCTGCTGGGGGTGTGGTAGCAAAAGAGATAGAGTGAGGAGAAATGGGAGGTGAGGGGCATCTACTTGCGCGTCTAATTTGTTGGAAAATTAGTTTGTGTGTTTTGTGCGTGTAATTTCCATGCAAGTTTTTGGTTTCAGACAAGGTCTGCACTTGATTTTGATTGAAATTCCACAAATAAAAAAGAAGCAACAAAAAAAAAAAATATCAAAAACTGAGGTATAATTTTATATCCAGCATGGTATTTATACAGCACATATTTATCTGAAGTTGTTGATTTTATAAATATACATATATATAAAAAAGATATGGATCACTTGGTCCTTGAGCGCAGTTTATCGATTTTAATTAAGAAAAAAGCCACAATTATAGAAATGTAAATATTTTGAGATTTTCAAGATTTAACATACAATCGCAATTTCGTATTTGATTAAGTTTATCTGCATTTATCTCTGGCGAATTGCAGCTGCCGCTGCTCAGACTTGTTTCTGCTCCGCTTTGATGTGATTTCAGCCAGTGCCACGCCCACCTGCAAGCCATGTTGTTTAATAAACTTGCCCAGCCCCATCCCTTGCCCAAATCAAATGCATCATCAGAATTGCAGTCGGAGTCGGAGTTGGAGTCGGAGATGGAGTTGGAGTTGAAGTCATGCTCGTAATCATGATGATCTTCCATGGTAAATTGCATGCACGCCTTTTTAACCCAAATATGATGTGTTCTCCCCGCATCCCACCGCGAGTCGAGCAGTGTTTTCCAAAGGCTAGAGCCGATCCCCGGCTACGTTGATTGTCAGGGTCCGATAAGCGTGCAACGCGTTGCTGCTTTTATTATGGGGCAGCAACAACAGCGGAGAGAGAGAAAGAGCGAATGTTGCATGGATTAATGAGTCGCGATCTGTGGCAGGCGGCTGGAAAAACGTTTACGTGACTGAATTTTCAATTATTTTTTATTGGATCTCTGAGTGGCAGTGGCAATGTCAGTTGCTGTAGTTGCAGTTGCAGTTGCCTTGTTGCAGCAACAGCACTAGCAACAGCAGCAGCCGCCTTTAATTGCAGGAAGTTGCATTTTGAATGTGCAATTTATTAAGAAATTATTTATTGTCCAATGAAATTGATTTTGAAAGTCGCGTGACGAGAAGTTTTGGCATTGTGTGTGGCAGGCAGGCAACATGCAGCATGTGGCAGCAAGAGCAGCCGGTTCCACATAATTAGGCAACAAAGATCTTTTGCAGCAATCAGTGTACGATCTACGTACGTGCAACATTTCAGGCCTTTCCACATGACTTCTAACACCTTTCTGTGGCACACGATCTGCGCCACATTTCTGCTGCCACTGCAGCCGCTTCGATTTCCTGCCACACCCACCGCCACTTCTATTCGCTGGCAATTAATTTGATTTGATGAAGCTGAGGGCACACTCCTCACAGAAAGATAGAGATAGAGAGGGTGAGGGAAAGAAGCTGCCAACTGCGGTTCTCTAGCTCATTGCCAGTTTTCAAAGTGCTACATGTTGCAAGTTGCGAGTTGCCAGTTGCCAGTTGCAAGTAGAGTTTGGCATCGCCGGCGTTGAGTAATTGACTGCTTTGATCTTCTGGCCAGGGTGACGCCCTGAAGCGAAATGAATGATCCCTATAAATAGATAGCCCTCTGGCACTACTTTGAAGATCTCTGTGAATATACCACTATATATAGACTTTATACTTATGAACTGTGCAAAAGTCAAGAAATGTAACCATAACTTGTATTTTCAAAAAATATCATTTATATTTCATAAAAAATATCAACATTAGTTTTGGGGCACGTTTAAGTTTGACTTTTGTTAACTGGGTCAGCAGCATTTCGTTGAAAAGGCCTTAAAGAGACTGCCTGGGGCTAACATTGATATAACGGCCTGGTGGCAACATCATGTAGTACATGGCTCACGCTATCTTGCCTCATGCGCCTCATTAATCAAATTAAATTGCATGAGAATTACGATGAGAATTTGTATCGGTCACTGCGCCCAGAAGTAGGCAGCGTTGCGTGGCGATGCCTGGAGTCGATTGCTGACCGGACCATCAACGGTTGGCGAGGGTGTCACCAGCAGAAGAGGGGGGAGGTGGAAGACGTGGCAAGTGGGTGGACGGGTGTATGTGTAATGTGCAGTCAGTCGAGAAGATTTCGCGACAACAGAGTCTCAGTTTTGTCTCATCTGCAGGCATCTTCAACTCGACTGGTGACGATGATGTGGGGGCAAGTAGGATTAGGCAACCAAATGGGCAGTTGCCATTGGCTTAAAAGAAGGCCAAGTCTCAACGGATTATATAATATTTTTTTCATTTTTATTTTTTTTTATTTTGTGTATATATAGCTGACCTTGCCGCAAGCTGCAAAGTTGCAAACTTTAATTGAGTTTCAATAAATTAATCTAGCGAGAAGTGAAGATGTGCCTCAGGTTGGGCGTGTCTTGGGCTGGTGGAAGCTGCGTTAAATGACAAATTACAAGTATTTACATGCAGCACACACCAACAACAACAACAACAACCAGATACCCATGACGATACAATATAATCGATGGATGAGGTGTGCGCGTGCCGTGAGGAACCAAACAAAAAATAAAAAGAGAATGAAAACCGCTCGTTGACTGAGTGCCATCAACAAAAGACAATCAAGACAAGGCCAAGACAGCTGGGGAGCTGACAAACTTGGCTGGATGGCAGACAGGTTGAGGGGGCTGCAGGGAGACATGCGGGTAGCGTAATTGAGCGTAAGAAGCCAAATAGCAAAAGGCTGTGCTGGCGCCATCTGTCGTTCAACGTATGCAGGCTCAACTTGATTGCATTAATGATATAAAGTTGTTGTTCTTGTTGTTGTTGCTGTTGTTGAATGCAATTTAACGGCGGCAAACTGCTGTGAAAGCAGTCATGTAAATACTCCAAGTGTAGTAGGCGTGGCATTAGCCAGTGAATATATCCAAATGAATGCAATTAGCAATTGATACTTGATTGGAATGAGAGTAAAAACAAACACTGCAATTGCCACAATTAAGATACTCAGATGAGTCTTAACTGGTTAAAATTTTGTGGCATTGACTATATATTGCAGAAATTATTTAGAGCTAATTTATTTGAATATTCATAAACTGCCATATTTTTGTAGTTTTAAGTTCTTCTTATAACAAACTCCATACCATCTTTTTCAAATGTCAGACATTATTTTCAATATAAAACTTAATTACTAACCTATTTGGCTAATAAATATTATTAAATATTTTAAAAGACCCATAACAGAATAATAATCTAAAATATTACATAATTTTTGTAATTTTAAGTTTTTAACTTTTCAAACTTCTTTTCATGATAGTAATAAAAATCAGCAAGAAATTTCAGACATTGTAAGCACATCTAGTTTCGAAGGTGTGAAAAACATAAAACTTAAATTTGAGCTCGAAATTTGCAAATTGAGCGTAGAGATCACACCTTTGATTCGAGAATCATTTTCTAACTGGTGGCAAGTTGCAACCAGGAGTTGCCACAATTGAACTTGAGGCCTTTGTTAGTCATGACAGCAGCAGTTTTGTGGGTTGAGGAGGCTACAGATATATTTGTACATATATATATATATTGGACTCAACATTGTTTGTGGCGGAATCTTCACAAACACGCCAACTTTTAAATCATTTCGACGCCAGGCAATGCATGCCACATGAGAGTGAGTTGCCTGCCACTTCCCCAGCCCCAGTCCCAACCCTAACCCCAGCTCCAGCCCCAGCCCCCGCATTCCTAACCATTCATGGCATAGGCATCTCCTCAAGATCGCATGGCATGGAGTGTGAACAGCGGGTGTCGCTCTTCTCCTTTATTTTTTTTATTATTGTATTTTTTCGTATGCTGTCAAAACATGGAAGGGAGTTGGGGTCGATTGCCACATGCTGGCGAATGCTTTGGGCTCATAAATTGTAGCTATCTCTAGATTGTATCTGTATCTGTATCTGGTGTGTTGTGGTGTTGTATCTGTTTGGCTTGGCCATTGCAAAATATGCTGCTAATTGAATTGAATTGAACTTGCGCACAGTTCGATGAGCTGCGATTTTCCATGTGATTTATGCGATGCGATGCGATGTGATGCGGTGCAATGCGGTGCGGGTGGAGCCGCCTACCAAATGAAGTGGCAAGCCCCAGTTAATGTGGAGCTGTAGACAATGCCAAAGGCACTCTGGGGAACTGCCCACAGTTTGGCTTTGGCAAGTGCACCGCCTCCTGCTCCTCGTTGCCCTCCGTCAATCTGCCGCATCACTTGCAGCCTTCTCAACCAATTAAACCAGTTTCCTGTCACCGTTTCTTGCCCCTCATGCCACTCTCAATCCCATTCTCAGTCCCATTCTCGTTCTCATTTTGTTTTGTATTCGGTTTTTTTTTATTCTCTTTTTCGCAGAAACTGTCGTTCATTTGATTGCTCGCTGATGAAACAACAAGACCCTGAGATCTCAAAGCGAAGAAGAAGAAGATACGCCCTCATAATCAAACAGCTCCTCCAACGAGGGGCGTCTGCGCAGACTCAACCAACAGCTATGAGAATATATGATAAAAAGGAAGGGGGCACAACAAAAAGTGAGAAAAAGAATCAGCAAAAGGGCAACATACAAAAAAAGAGAGAGAAAAGAATGCAAAAATAATTTAACACAAAACGTGCGAATGTTTATTCTGAGCAGAAGGACAAAAAACTGCAAAACTCAAGCTGAAGTTCGTGGCAAAGAGTCTTTGCCCCAAAGCCATAATTGGACTGCGATTCGATGGGAATCTCTGTGGAAAGTGGCAAAAAAAAAAAAAAAAACAATTCTAAATTTAAATTAAAGTTGAAATAAATATTTAACAAATTCAACTCAATTGCTGTTGAAGTAATTATGTGGATGTGGCAAGTTCACTCGCTGATCAAGTGTCATGTGGCAATGTACTATTTACCACAATGAAGCAAAGCGCATAATCCTCAAGTTCCCAGGGGACTTAGTTTGGCAGTTGACAAGTCTCAGAATCAGACAGCAGATATCAGTGGCAAGTTTGCAGAGGGTGCAACACAACGTGCCATAGTTGCAACTGACTGGCGGAAACTTTACTGCGACTTTCCTTTCTGTTTTATTTGCAACAAAACGTCAACGAAAATTACAACCGAAACGAGCTTGTTTTTCCAGCTTGTCCTTTGTTGCATTTGCAGCATTTTGGCCGCTGTCTTTTTGTTTCGCTGTTTCGCCTCTTTGTGCTTCTTGCTTCTTGCAACGCTGTGTGGCACTTGCAACGAAATTGAAAATGCATTTTTAATGATTTGTTGCTGTGCTGCATGTGAAAATATCCAGGGGAAGTGCATCAATTGATGAAGAGTCTCCGAGTCACAGTCTCCTTTTTGGGTGAATGAACCCAACAAATACTACAGAAATTCGTACTATATATTCCCCCAATCTTCAGCTGATCCTTGTCCACTCTCATCCTCTTCACTCTGCATCCTCAGTCTGAGTCATGAGTTCAGACTGGAGTGAGTTCAGCGAAAAAAAAACAAAAGGTATTTACAATTTATGGAGCACTTGAAGGCAAACAACAATGTGGATAAAAACAAAAAAAAAACAATCACGAGCTTAAGATCATTGAATTCCATATTTAAATCGTGTCGAGGGAATTTCATGCATATTTCTGTTGAAATATTCGAGACGAGCCTCAAACTGAGAAAAGTGTTAAAAATATTTCATATACAAATTTATCACACATTCGTTTTGAATTATTGCCAATATTGTTGCAACTTGCAGGGACTCCTCAAACGAGCTGATGTTGATTAAAAGTGCCTGTGCCACAGAGAATAAAAAGAGAGAGAGATAGAGAAATAAAGAGATAGTTGGCAAAAAGCCAAGAGCTCTTGATTAATTGTCCTTGGAGTATCATTCGTTAGATGTCCATATGCGAGAGGCAAGGCACAGAGAATGGACTTGAGTCTTGACTTTTATTCAAAATGAAATTTAATATGACAAAATATTGCCGTACACTTGAGGTTGTCATTGGCACAAGATACAGCTACTACGATGCTGAGATACTTTTGGCTATAAAATTGATGATAATGAAGTGAAGTAGAGAACTTACAGAGCACCAACTACACATATAGATACAGATACATTTGACAGGGCAAAAGCTTGAAAACAAATAAACAAATGCCAGACACAAAGCATGTCAAGTCAATATGAATGTGTGTAGGATATTCGAATGTGACAACATGTAGATACAAAAGTATCTACAGCTGTCATATCAAGCGACAACCCTCCTCCGATGGCCCATTATTTCACTCTGGATTGTCCATTGCAGCCAGGACTGCACAAATTGCCTCAACTTCAATCTCAACCTGAACTTCAATTCTGGTCCCACTTCCATTTCCTTGCTGGGCTGTGGAGTATGCGGTTTTGTGTGTTTTACTGCGGTCATTGGGTATTTGCTTAAGAGGATTTGAAAAATTTCAAATTAAGTGGATTGCTTACAGCTGACCCTTGTCTATGAGAAGTATCCACTGCCACTCTTGCCACTGCTGTTGCCACTGCTGTTGCCACTCCTGTTGCCTGCGGTTTGTCTGCATAATTGTTCTCGTTAGCAAAGCGTCAACTGACGTTGCAATTTTAATGCCTCCATCTTAGCTGCAACTCTTCACCAGATACATAGATACTCTTCACTTCGGCAACAGCCTCTGCCTTTGCCTCTTTTGAGTATTGTTTAATGCTCAGTTACGTTCTAATGGCCCTGCTAATTGAAGGATGCCAACGTCATTTGGCCAACTTCTTCTTCTTCTTTTGCTACTTCTTGGTTAGCCGCTTGGCTGGCGAGGTGCCTCCAAATTGACTGCTTGACCCCTGGTCAAAGTCAATTTGTCTCACAGTACTTACACACAATAACAACAACAAACAGCAACAACAACAACATTATCCAAAAGAGAAGAGAGATACATACTATATGAAGAGGAAGAAACATAGAGAAACAGAGAGAGAGAGAGAGAGGGAGTCACATAAATTCGATGTCAACATTGCCAGAAGTCCGTGCTGCACATTACAACTTTGAATGCCAACTCGCAAATGAACTATAAATAAATAATTTGAATTACTAGGATAAGCAACAAATACACAAAAAGCTAGCGAGGGTGGCTTAAATACTTTATAAGAAATATCTTTTAATGAGTGATTTAAAAAGTAAATTAGTTTGCTGAGCTGCTTAAATTGACTGAAGAGTAATTGTTTTATTTTATATTATCAAACGCATAAAAATTTTATGTTACTCCTTGAGCAACCCTCGCTCTTCACATACCCGAAAATGTTCGCAGTTTTGGCTGTCAGAAAGAAAAGCAAATAATGTGCAAACGAAACGAAAAAAAGAGAAACTATCGAATACGTAAAACGCTCGACGGCAACAAATCGCCTCGAAACAAAAGGAAAACAAAAGTACTTTATAACGTGTCTGCAGCAGAAGGAAGACAGATGAAGGAGGAGGGGCGGGAAGGTTGCAGAGAGCGGAAGATACGTAGAAAGATATATACGGGATATATACGAGTCTTCATACTATATATGGATAAGGCCAGCAGAAGTAGCAGTAGTAGTAGCAGCAGGTAGAGCTACAAGTTCATTAAATAAATTATTCATACGCAACGTGTGCCGACAAAATGGCGAATGCTGAATGGCGGCTGTCGCTTTGTTTCACTTTTACACGCACACACATGCATGAAAAGAAAGAAAAAGAGAGAGAGAGAGAGACATAGAGAAATGAGAGTGAGAGCGAGAGAGACAGAAATTCACATGAATGGGGCGAACAATTTTCATTGGCAGTTTGTTTTATTTGGCAATGTCTGCACCGTTGTGCGGAATGAAAACGCATTCGGTTTAAATATTTATGGGAAAATGTCTGTATTTGTGTGTATGTGTGTGTGTGTGTGTGAACTGGTGCCACAAGCAACCAAATGGCCATTGCCACAGCCCGTAGTTCGTAGACGGACTGAGGCAGCCAGTTTCATACCCGACTTGACATCTGTGAAGTGCCCCCTAACACATGCCACATGCCGCGTGCAGCACTCTCACTTGATAGCCGGCACAGTTGAGTGGCAAGCCGGCAGAGGCAGCATCATTAGGCCCGCTTCCCTCTCATTTACAATGCTAAATGACAAAAGTCCGCAAAGTGAGCTGAAACCCCGCAACAAAGTATGCAATACTTTCTTTCTCCACCCTCTTTCTCTGAGTACTTTGCTCAGTTTTTTGAAAAATCAAAATTAATTTCATTGGAAATGCTAAATGACAACTCGAACTGCAAGTTGCAACTGCATTACAGATTAGAGCCAACCAAAAAGTGGCATGCCCCAGCTCTGTGGCCAAGTGGTATAACATTTGACTGACATTTCTGTTGTTGCATTCAGTACAGAGCTGAAGCTGTTAAATGGAATCTTTTATATGATTCCCAACTGGGAGGCAGGGAGTCGAACTGAGTCGAGTCGAGTCGAGTTCCAGCTGAGATCTCTTTTGGGGCCAGGTTAACCAATAAAAATGCAGAGTGAGAGCTATGCAAATGTCAAATGTAAATGCCAACAACCGACGACAGAAGACCGACGACGGACAACGGACGACGGACGACCGACGAGTGCATGAATACTTGTATGTCAATGCATTCCAAGAGTTTTTGGTTGAACCTGCATTTTTGACAGTTGCAACTTGTTGTCTGCTTCTTACCCTCGTTTTTTCCCCCAGATCTGTCCGGCATTTCCCAAACTATGAGTGTGTATGTGAGTGTGGCATGCAAAAGTTGCCTCACATTTTTCTCTTGCTCGTTGCGGTTGGCTGATTGCATGAGATTGCATTTCGAAAAGTCGGATACGAATACGTATACGTAATAGGAATACGTATTCGTATTCGTATGCGAGAGTAGAACGCAAGTTTCTAATATTTGACTAATTTGAATTTCAGGCGAATTGTTTCTGCTTCACTGAAGCACTGAAAAATGTCAAACGACTGTACAAAATGTTATTCAATCTTAGCCAGATTGCAACATAGTCCACACTCCACTCCACTTTCAAATGTATCTTCGTACGTATGTATGTATGTAGATATCCTGGCTGCATGTCCTGCAGCGTGTAAACTAAACTGAAGCGGGTTTCTGTGCTGGCCAAGTGTCAAATGTCAATTCAATTACTCAAAATTGCAAATGGAAAATATTAATTAAAGCAACCAGCTGCTGGTAAATTGATATTTATTATGTATTGAATTTATTATGGATTGAATCACTTTCAAAAAATCACTCTTTTAAAAAATTAAACACATTTTTTTAGAGCAGTGAGCATCGACTTAAACTGCAATTTAAATAGGAAGTACAACAGTTTTTTATTAAATTTATATTGTAAAGAAAAGTGATAGATTTAATTGAAATATTTTAATGTGTTTTGTTTTTAAATAAAATAATTTAAAATGTACATATAAAATTCTTAACTATTTTATTTCTCTCACTAATATTTATATTCTTTTTATATTTTACTTTTTGTCAGACTAACTAAGTAATATTATATTCCCAACTACTTTTTTGTCCTCACTAATATTTATATATATTTTTACCTTATTACAAAAAAAAAGCAAAAAATATATATATGAAATTTTAAAATTTTCTGAATTTTCTTTAATTTTTCACTAATTTTTATATTTTTTTCATCTTCATCAAAATAGTATTTTTAGTGGGAGAATATTTTCCCACGCAGCTACATCACTTTGACAACTGACCAAGCAGTGAATGTCATGCAGCTATGGCAATTTTTTATAATTTGCGACGAATGGAGAAAATTCTTGAAAATGGAAATATTTTTCGAGCAGCGGCCAACAAATTCATTAAAAAGCAGTCGCAAGTCTGCATATAAAGAATAACGATGGCAAACACAACAATTGACATTGACAAAGAGGCCTTCACAATGACAAAGACATGGCCTGTGGGGCAAGTTGCAGAGAGGGTGAGGGAGGAGGGGGGGAGGGAGTTGGTGGGAGTCGCCACACAGCATGTCTCGGTTCTAATAAATCTGCGAGCAGTTCTTAGTCAGCGCTGAGAATTTAATTAAAACTAAGCTCTTCATTTGTGCGCCGACATTGCTTTAATGGGTCAACTGCGGTTGGCCAATCTGTGGGTGGGCGTGGCAGATCGCCTTCGCTGTATATATGTATATGTATATATGTATATCTCCCAAAAGCAGCAGCAGCTGTTTGCCCAAAAAACAAACTTTCGCTCTCTGAGCCGCCGCATATAATTGTGGGAATTCATAATGAGTCTAAGTAATAGTCGAGGGGTGTGGAGAGCAGAGGGAGTTGGGGGAGTCCATATGCTAATGATTATTGTCATCGTCTTTAGCATTCGCTTTATTTGTATATTTTTAAATATGCTTGTCGTTGCTGAAAATTAACGTCAAATAATATGTTTTCATTATGTTTTTAAGGCGCATTTGCTGTCAAATTAATTTCACTTCATTTTCTTATTAATGCTCAGCAAATTATGGTATGCGTTTCATTTCTTCTCTTCAGTTCTTTTTTTTCAAGTCTAGTGCGGGTCCTGGCTGCTCCTTCTAAGCTTGGCTGGCTGTCCTTGCTTGATGGAATGATTAACTGCTCCAAAGAATATGCTGAGCAAATTATGCAAAACATCAAAAATATTTGAAAACTTTTGCAATTAGTAAAAAGTTGCCAACATATTTGGCAGAGGGGAAGAACATGAGATTTGGATGGTATTTTTTTGGTAGGAGATATACGATATAGCTAAGGAATTGCTAGAGAAGGAAAGGTCAAGGCGATATCAGAAAATAAATAGTTGATTAGGGATTTAGTTTAAATTTAATATTTTCTTTAAACTTTAATTTTCTTATATTTTTCAATTTTTGGTTGTTTTTTAATATTATAGAGGATAGAGAGGCTATAGCAGAAATATTAGTTCAACTCGAAACCTCAACGTGAATGGAGTGCAACTAAAGCGAAGAGATGAACCCGATATTTAGTGGGTGCTGATGTCAGCAACAATTTCCCCCTCCCCCCGCACACACACACACACATATACACCTATATACTCACACATACGCACACACACACAACAAAATTGCATTCACTGGAGACTGAGTGCATGTAGTTGTAGTTGTTGTTGTAGTTGTTGTTGTAGTTGTTGTTGTAGTTGTTGTTGTAGTTGTTGCTGTTGTTGTTGTTGTAGTTGTTGTTGTTGCGTTTTGCACTTTGGCTCGTGTCGTATAAATTTATTTAAATAAATAATTTTTCCATTAACCGCAAACATGGATTTTGGCGCAATTGCATAAATGGAATGTAATAAATGAACTGCAACTGGGGCGGTTAGCGCACAAATGCGGGCGTGGCATTGTTGCTTATTGTTGTTGTTGTTGTTGTGGCTGTTGTTGTTGTTGTTGTTCTGGCAATTGCGGCTATTGTCGTGTTGACGTGGTTGCTTTCACATCGGTAGAGTCCCAGCACCCATGGATTTGCATTTCACATACCCTAGATAACGCGCATTAACGATATGTTTAAATCATCTAAATATCTAATGTAATTTATATTAATTAAAAAAAAGCAACTTAACATTTAGTTTAAAATATATTAATAAAATTTGATATTTACAATATTTTTTTTTTAAATCATTTCAAATAGATTTCCTAGGATATTTGTGACTCCGTCAATGCCCTATTTCCCATAGATTTTTCATTAGTTTGCTTTGTTTTTTGTTTTTGTATATTTTTGGCCTTTGTTATTGTATTGTGTTTGGGTTTGAAAATTAGTTTGTAATTTGTTTAGTTTACAAAGAGAACATGGCCCCACAATGCATTTACATATTACATATTATGTTTTGCGGTTGCATTGTTGTTTTTCATGTTATACGGATTCTCTGGTTACCTTAATTCCGTTCTCATCCCTGCTCCATCGCGTTTTCTCTTTCAATGTGCCCTCCCAGCCGGACACCATTCAATGCCATGCCTCCTGCCAGGCTATTAAATTTTAATGCCGACTTTTAGGCGCCAGCGCTGGGAGAAAGGCTTAGGGCTCCAGTGGCAACAATACCTTCTGCCAGCTGAATGCTGTGTGGTGTTGGTTTATTAATTAACTGGCATTGGGGACTACGAGCCAGGATTTTAGTCAGTTGTAATTGGCTAATTACACAGAAGAACTGTGGCACCAATACTAGCTTAATTTATTTCATTAATTAATTAGAAATATAACATATTTTTTTTTTCAATATTTATCGTACGACATACGATATATATGAAAAAATATCTTTATTTGATAATAGTTTATTCAAAAATTCTTTGTCGATAAATCTGTCGATTTGTTTACTCTGGAGATCATTCCAAGTTTTTGCTAAGAAATACCAAATAGCTTCCTAGAGACTTCGTCTCCTAATTCTACGCATATTTATGCTGTTTGGCATTTCTCAGAAACTGACCTCACGCGGCATGCAACAACAACAACTACAATATATCCAAAGTCCCAACTCATAAACAAAAGTGACTTCAATTGAAAAATTATACAAAAATAACAGCAAATGAAAACAATTTTGTGATGTTGTTTATTGAAAGACATTCGCTCAATATAAACAAAACAAAACAAAATTAACTAAGAGAAAATCCCTCTCTTTCTCTCTATCTCTCTCTCTCTGTCTGACTGTCTAAGCATTTACCCCTCCCCTTCCACCAACCCCTCCAGTGCTCAGTCATTGTTGGCCACTTGAAAACATCGCCACGACTCGAGATGCCATTTCAACATCCTGCGTAACATTTTATACTCGTATACAGTTCTCGGTTATTATCGAAACGTGCAGTGACAATTTGTGTATTGAATTTATGGGCCATTGTGCAATAGACCCCATGCCTTAACTTTTAGAATTGTTGTAGCAAATCGTAATAATAAAACGTACAAGAAATTGAGCCAAGTCAGACTACAAGATACTCTCGACTTTAGTGTATTATATAGCTACAAGAAATACGTAATATCTCCTTGTATAGTTCCACATTTCTTTAAAAAAGACAGTTTGCTTCTTTTGAAAAACCAATGCATCATTTTCTAAAATATTTGTAGAGTATTTCAAGTCAAAAACCAATGTATTAGCTTCAAAAACTTTTCAATAATTTTACGCGATTTTTACAGTGTCACGTTTTCACACGATTTTCGTGCCTCTGCAACATCTCCCTCTATCCCCCCTCGCTCGAAATATTTTTATGAATCTCTAATTAGGCACTTGCAACACACATTTCTGACACCTATCGAAGGCGAAAAGGGTTAAGAGCAATTGCGACTCGCCAGATCATAAAAATTGTCCGCTGTTTTACGATATTTTTATTTAATTGCAAAAATGAGCATTAATGTAATCGAGTGGGTTGAAAGTTGAGGTGGGAGGATGACTTGGTGGATCGGTGGAAAGATGGCAACTCTTTACTTCCTTCCATCGGACGGCTATAGTAGATTTTACGACAGCTGGGAACCATTTGGAGCGACGTTGTTGCACCGAGGTGTCGGCCAAGTCGTTACATTACAAGTTATACTGTAATAATATTTAAATTTTGAAATTGTTTCTCTTGGGGAGAGTGGCAAACGACGGCGCCATAAATACTTGGCACTCGCCTCTTGACGAGAGACGACTCCAAACCGGAACCCGAACGGAAGTCGTGATATGACTGAAATTATCAGACAAAGTCCCAAAACCGACCAACATATGTTACCCATTTAATTGTCCCCTCTACAAATATTCCATCGTTATATATCAATGTCTGATGAATGCCTCGTTGTAAACATCGCAAACTTTTAAACGGTTTCTAATTTATAATTAATTTCAATACAATTTAACAGGACATGTATAATCAAAGTTTGGAAGAAAATAAGAGTTTTCTTCTTTGAATTTGGGCATATTTTGTAACATAAAAGTTTAAATTTATTGCAATGCCCGGAATTTGAAACCTATACAGATGTTGACAATCGGTTAATTGATGATAATCGGTTAATTTGTATAAGTTATGCTAGTTAGAAGTTGAAGAATAAATATTTCTTTCAGTAAATGACTATTTTAAGTCCATTTTTTCACTCTTTTGGCAATATTTTTCAAGTTAGGTTTTTTATACATATTTCTATGCCAGAAATCGATTATGCACAAAAAATTTTGATTTGAAAATTTTCATTTTTTTGACGTTTTAACAAGGGGTAAGTATGAAAAAATAGTCAAAAAAATCGAAAATCTTAAAATTCACAATTTGGGAAAAACTTAAATGCAGTTTTAAAATATGATCAAAACTATTGACAAACCTGCAAAAATTTTGAAAATAGGTTGATTTTTGGCAAAGTTATGACTGTTTAAAATTTGCAAGGAACTCATTTTACAGAAGAACAGCCGCTCAGAAGAATTTTTTACACTTTTTTTGCCATATTTTCTAAACTGTAGCTCCAAATCATCTTCAGTAAAAAATTATAAATCAATTACGATGCCAGGAATTTAAAAACTATACAGATTTTGAAAATCGGTTAACTTTTGCCAAAGTTGTTGTCGTTCAAAGTTTAGGAAGGAATTCCATTTTCAGAAAATGACTATTTTGACCATATTTTTCACTCGTTTGGCCATATTTTCCAAAATATTGCTCAAAATAAACTCAAGTTAGGTTTTTTATACATATTTTGATGCCAGAAATCGATTAGGCACAACAAAATTTTGATTTGAAAATTTTCATTTTTTTGACTTTTTAACAAGGGGTAAGTATGAAAAAATAGTGAAAAAAATCGAAAATCTTAAAATTCACAATTTGGAAAAAACTTAAATGCAGTTTTAAAATATGATCAAAACTATTGACAAATCTGCAAAAATTTTGAAAATAGGTTGATTTTTGGCAAAGTTATGGCTGTTTAAAATTTGAAAGGAACTGATTTTACAGAAGTATAGCCGCTCAGAAGAATTGTTTACACTCTTTTTGCCATATTTTCTAAACTGTAGCTCCAAATCATCTTCAGTAAAATATTATAAATCAATTACGATGCCAGGAATTTAAAAACTATACAGATTTTGAAAATCGGATAACTTTTGCCAAAGTTGTTGTCTTTCAAAGTTTAGGAAGGAATTCCATTTTCAGAAAATGACTATTTTGACCATATTTTTCACTCGTTTGGCCATATTTTCCAAAATATTGCTCAAAATCAACTCAAGTTAGGTTTTTTATACATATTTTGATGCCAGAAATCGATTAGGCACAACAAAATTTTGATTTGAAAATTTTCATTTTTTTGACTTTTTAACAAGGGGTAAGTATGAAAAAATAGTCAAAAAAAATGGAAAATCTTAAAATTCACAATGTGGAAAAAACTTAAATGCAGTTTTAAAATATGATCAAAACTATTAACAAATCTGCAAAAATTTTGAAAATCGGTTGATTTTTGGCAAAGTTATGGCTGTTTAAAATTTGCAAGGAACTGATTTTACAGAAGTATAGCCGCTCAGAAGAATTGTTTACACTCTTTTCGCCATATTTTCTAAACTGTAGCTCCAAATCATCTTCAGTAAAAAATTATAAATCAATTACGATGCCAGGAATTTAAAAACTATACAGATTTTGAAAATCGGTTAACTTTTGCCAAAGTTGTTGTCGTTCAAAGTTTAGGAAGGAATTCCATTTTCAGAAAATGACTATTTTGACCATATTTTTCACTCGTTTGGCCATATTTTCCAAAATATTGCTCAAAATCAACTCAAGTTAGGTTTTTTATACATATTTTGATGCCAGAAATCGATTAGGCACAACAAAATTTTGATTTGAAAATTTTCATTTTTTTGACTTTTCAACAAAAAATAATGAAAAAAATCGAAAATATTAAAATTCACAATTTGGAAAAAACTTAAATGCAGTTTTAAAATATGATCAAAACTATTGAGAAATCTGCAAAAATTTTGAAAATAGGTTGATTTTTGGCAAAGTTATGGCTGTTTAAAATTTGAAAGGAACTGATTTTACAGAAGTATAGCCGCTCAGAAGAATTGTTTACACTCTTTTTGCCATATTTTCTAAACTGTAGCTCCAAATCATCTTCAGTAAAATATTATAAATCAATTACGATGCCAGGAATTTAAAAACTATACAGATTTTGAAAATCGGATAACTTTTGCCAAAGTTGTTGTCTTTCAAAGTTTAGGAAGGAATTCCATTTTCAGAAAATGACTATTTTGACCATATTTTTCACTCGTTTGGCCATATTTTCCAAAATATTGCTCAAAATCAACTCAAGTTAGGTTTTTATACATATTTTGATGCCAGAAATCGATTAGGCACAACAAAATTTTGATTTGAAAATTTTCATTTTTTTGACTTTTTAACAAGGGGTAAGTAAGTATGAAAAAATAGTCAAAAAAATGGAAAATCTTAAAATTCACAATGTGGAAAAAACTTAAATGCAGTTTTAAAATATGATCAAAACTATTGACAAATCTGCAAAAATTTTGAAAATCGGTTGATTTTTGGCAAAGTTATGGCTGTTTAAAATTTGCAAGGAACTGATTTTACAGAAGTATAGCCGCTCAGAAGAATTGTTTACACTCTTTTTGACATATTTTCTAAACTGTAGCTCCAAATCATCTTCAGTAAAAAATTATAAATCAATTACGATGCCAGGAATTTAAAAACTATACAGATTTTGAAAATCGGTTAACTTTTCCCAAAGTTGTTGTCGTTCAAAGTTTAGGAAGGAATTCCATTTTCAGAAAATGACTATTTTGACCATATTTTTCACTCGTTTGGCCATATTTTCCAAAATATTGCTCAAAATCAACTCAAGTTAGGTTTTTTATACATATTTTGATGCCAGAAATCGATTAGGCACAACAAAATTTTGATTTGAAAATTTTCATTTTTTTGACTTTTTAACAAGGGGTAAGTATGAAAAAATAGTTAAAAAAAAAAATCGAAAATCTTAAAATTCACAATTTGGAAAAAACTTAAATGCAGTTTTAAAATATGATCAAAACTATTGACAAATCTGCAAAAATTTTGAAAATAGGTTGATTTTTGGCAAAGTTATGGCTGTTTAAAATTTGCAAGGAACTGATTTTACAGAAGTATAGCCGCTCAGAAGAATTTTTTACACTCTTTTTGCCATATTTTCTAAACTGTAGCTCCAAATCATCTTCAGTAAAATATTATAAATCAATTACGATGCCAGGAATTTAAAAACTATACAGATTTTGAAAATCGGATAACTTTTGCCAAAGTTGTTGTCTTTCAAAGTTTAGGAAGGAATTCCATTTTCAGAAAATGACTATTTTGACCATATTTTTCACTCGTTTGGCCATATTTTCCAAAATATTGCTCAAAATCAACTCAAGTTAGGTTTTTTATACATATTTTGATGCCAAAAATCGATTAGGCACAAAAAAATTTTGATTTGAAAATTTTCATTTTTTTGACTTTTTAACAAGGGGTAAGTATGAAAAAATAGTCAAAAAAATCGAAAATCTTAAAATTCACAATGTGGAAAAAACTTAAATGCAGTTTTAAAATATGATCAAAACTATTGACAAATCTCCAAAAATTTTGAAAATCGGTTGATTTTTGGCAAAGTTATGGCTGTTTAAAATGTGCAAGGAACTCATTTTACAGAAGAATAGCCGCTCAGAAGAATTGTTTACACTCTTTTTGCCATATTTTCTAAACTGTAGCTCCAAATCATCTTCAGTAAAAAATTATAAATCAATTACGATGCCAGGAATTTAAGAACTATACAGATTTTGAAAATCAGTTAACTTTTGCCAAAGTTGTTGTCGTTCGAAGTTTAGGAAGGAATTCCATTTTCAGAAAATGACTATTTTGACCGTATTTTTCACTCGTTTGGCCATATTTTCCAAAATATTGCTCAAAATCAACTCAAGTTAGGTTTTTTATACATATTTTGATGCCAGAAATCGATTAGGCACAACAAAATTTTGATTTGAAAATTTTCATTTTTTCGACTTTTTAACAAGGGGTAAGTATGAAAAAATAGTCAAAAAAATCGAAAATCTTAATATTCACAATTTGGGAAAAACTTAAATGCAGTTTTAAAATATGATCAAAACTATTGAGAAATCTGCAAAAATTTTGAAAATCGGTTGATTTTTGGCAAAGTTATGGCTGTTTAAAATTTGCAAGGAACTGATTTTACAGAAGTATAGCCGCTCAGAAGAATTGTTTACACTCTTTTTGACATATTTTCTAAACTGTAGCTCCAAATCATCTTCAGTAAAAAATTATAAATCAATTACGATGCCAGGAATTTAAAAACTATACAGATTTTGAAAATCGGTTAACTTTTCCCAAAGTTGTTGTCGTTCAAAGTTTAGGAAGGAATTCCATTTTCAGAAAATGACTATTTTGACCATATTTTTCACTCGTTTGGCCATATTTTCCAAAATATTGCTCAAAATCAACTCAAGTTAGGTTTTTTATACATATTTTGATGCCAGAAATCGATTAGGCACAACAAAATTTTGATTTGAAAATTTTCATTTTTTTGACTTTTTAACAAGGGGTAAGTAAGTATGAAAAAATAGTCAAAAAAATCGAAAATCTTAAAATTCACAATTTGGGAAAAACTTAAATGCAGTTTTAAAATATGATCAAAACT
The DNA here is from genome assembly GCA_018150725.1 of Drosophila quadrilineata. Lineage (NCBI taxonomy): Eukaryota > Metazoa > Arthropoda > Insecta > Diptera > Drosophilidae > Drosophila > Drosophila quadrilineata. Next base: position 7,286,387 of record JAECWN010000452.1, on the reverse strand, counting down.
ATTGACAAATCTGCAAAAATTTTGAAAATCGGTTGATTTTTGGCAAAGTTATGGCTGTTTAAAATTTGCAAGGAACTGATTTTACAGAAGTATAGCCGCTCAGAAGAATTGTTTACACTCTTTTTGACATATTTTCTAAACTGTAGCTCCAAATCATCTTCAGTAAAAAATTATAAATCAATTACGATGCCAGGAATTTAAAAACTATACAGATTTTGAAAATCGGTTAACTTTTCCCAAAGTTGTTGTCGTTCAAAGTTTAGGAAGGAATTCCATTTTCAGAAAATGACTATTTTGACCATATTTTTCACTCGTTTGGCCATATTTTCCAAAATATTGCTCAAAATCAACTCAAGTTAGGTTTTTTATACATATTTTGATGCCAAAAATCGATTAGGCACAAAAAAATTTTGATTTGAAAATTTTCATTTTTTTGACTTTTTAACAAGGGGTAAGTATGAAAAAATAGTCAAAAAAATGGAAAATCTTAAAATTCACAATGTGGAAAAAACTTAAATGCAGTTTTAAAATATGATCAAAACTATTGACAAATCTCCAAAAATTTTGAAAATCGGTTGATTTTTGGCAAAGTTATGGCTGTTTAAAATGTGCAAGGAACTCATTTTACAGAAGAATAGCCGCTCAGAAGAATTGTTTACACTCTTTTTGCCATATTTTCTAAACTGTAGCTCCAAATCATCTTCAGTAAAAAATTATAAATCAATTACGATGCCAGGAATTTAAGAACTATACAGATTTTGAAAATCAGTTAACTTTTGCCAAAGTTGTTGTCGTTCGAAGTTTAGGAAGGAATTCCATTTTCAGAAAATGACTATTTTGACCGTATTTTTCACTCGTTTGGCCATATTTTCCAAAATATTGCTCAAAATCAACTCAAGTTAGGTTTTTTATACATATTTTGATGCCAGAAATCGATTAGGCACAACAAAATTTTGATTTGAAAATTTTCATTTTTTCGACTTTTTAACAAGGGGTAAGTATGAAAAAATAGTCAAAAAAATCGAAAATCTTAATATTCACAATTTGGGAAAAACTTAAATGCAGTTTTAAAATATGATCAAAACTATTGAGAAATCTGCAAAAATTTTGAAAATCGGTTGATTTTTGGCAAAGTTATGGCTGTTTAAAATTTCCAAGGAACTCATTTTACAGAAGTATAGCCGCTCAGAAGAATTGTTTACACTCTTTTTGCCATATTTTCTAAACTGTAGCTCCAAATCATCTTCAGTAAAAAATTATAAATCAATTACGATGCCAGGAATTTAAAAACTATACAGATTTTGAAAATCGGTTAACTTTTGCCAAAGTTGTTGTCGTTCAAAGTTTAGGAAGGAATTCCATTTTCAGAAAATGACTATTTTGACCATATTTTTCACTCGTTGGGCCATATTTTCCAAAATATTGCTCAAAATCAACTCAAGTTAGGTTTTTTATACATATTTTGATGCCAGAAATCGATTAGGCACAACAAAATTTTGATTTGAAAATTTTCACATTTTTGACTTTTTACCTAGGGGTAAGTATGAAAAAATAGTCAAAAAAATCGAAAATCTTAAAATTCACAATGTGGAAAAAACTTAACTGCAGTTTTAAAATATGATCAAAACTATTGACAAATCTGCAAAAATTTTGAAAATCGGTTGATTTTTGGCAAAATTATGACTGTTTAAAATTTGCAGGGATCTCATTTTTTAAAAGTATACCCGTTTAGAAGAATTTGTTACACTCTTTTTGCCATATTTTCTAAACTATTGCTCAAAATCATCTTCAGTAAAAAATTATAAATCAATTACGATGCCAGGAATTTAAAAACTATACAGATTTTGAAAATCGGTTAACTTTTGCCAAAGTTGTTGTCGTTCAAAGTTTAGGAAGGAATTCCATTTTCAGAAAATGACTATTTTGACCATATTTTTCACTCGTTTGGCCATATTTTCCAAAATATTGCTCAAAATCAACTCAAGTTAGGTTCTTATACATATTTTGATGCCAGAAATCGATTAGGCACAACAAAATTTTGATTTGAAAATTTTCATTTTTTTGACTTTTTAACAAGAGGTAAGTATGAAAAAATAGTCAAAAAAATGGAAAATCTTAAAATTCACAATTTGGGAAAAACTTAAATGCAGTTTTAAAAAATGATCAAAACTATTGACAAATCTGCAAAAATTTTGAAAATAGGTTGATTTTTGGCAAAGTTATGACTGTTTAAAATTTGCAAGGAACTCATATTACAGAAGAACAGCCGCTCAGAAGAATTTTTTACACTCTTTTTGCCATATTTTCTAAACTGTAGCTCCAAATCATCTTCAGTAAAAAATTATAAATCAATTACGATACCAGGAATTTAAAAACTATACAGTTTTTGAAAATTGTTTAACTTTTGCCAAAGTTGTTGTCGTTCAAAGTTTAGGAAGGAATTCCATTTTCAGAAATAGACTATTTTGACCGTATTTTTGACTCGTTTGGCCATATTTTCCAAAATATTGCTCAAAATCAACTCAAGTTAAGTTTTTTATACATATTTTGATGCCAGAAATCGATTAGGCACAACAAAATTTTGATTTGAAAATTTTCATTTTTTTGACTTTTTAACAAGGGGTAAGTATGAAAAAATAGTCAAAAAAATCGAAAATCTTTAAATTCACAATTTGGGAAAAACTTAAATGCAGTTTTAAAATATGATCAAAACTATTGAGAAATCTGCAAAAATTTTGAAAATCGGTTGATTTTTGGCAAAGTTATGGCTGTTTAAAATTTCCAAGGAATTCATTTTACAGAAGTATAGCCGCTCAGAAGAATTGTTTACACTCTTTTTGCCATATTTTCTAAACTGTAGCTCCAAATCATCTTCAGTAAAAAATTATAAATCAATTACGATGCCAGGAATTTAAGAACTATACAGATTTTGAAAATCAGTTAACTTTTGCCAAAGTTGTTGTCGTTCGAAGTTTAGGAAGGAATTCCATTTTCAGAAAATGACTATTTTGACCGTATTTTTCACTCGTTTGGCCATATTTTCCAAAATATTGCTCAAAATCAACTCAAGTTAGGTTTTTTATACATATTTTGATGCCAGAAATCGATTAGGCACAACAAAATTTTGATTTGAAAATTTTCATTTTTTTGACTTTTTAACAAGGGGTAAGTATGAAAAAATAGTCAAAAAAATCGAAAATCTTAATATTCACAATTTGGGAAAAACTTAAATGCAGTTTTAAAATATGATCAAAACTATTGAGAAATCTGCAAAAATTTTGAAAATCGGTTGATTTTTGGCAAAGTTATGGCTGTTTAAAATTTCCAAGGAACTCATTTTACAGAAGTATAGCCGCTCAGAAGAATTGTTTACACTCTTTTTGCCATATTTTCTAAACTGTAGCTCCAAATCATCTTCAGTAAAAAATTATAAATCAATTACGATGCCAGGAATTTAAAAACTATACAGATTTTGAAAATAGGTTAACTTTTGCCAAAGTTGTTGTCGTTCGAAGTTTAGGAAGGAATTCCATTTTCAGAAAATGGCTCTTTTGACCGTATTTTTCACTCGTTTGGCCATATTTTCCAAAATATTGCTCAAAATCAACTCAAGTTAGGTTTTTTATACATATTTTGATGCCAGAAATCGATTAGGCACAACAAAATTTTGATTTGAAAATTTTCATTTTTTTGACTTTTTAACAAGGGGTAAGTATGAAAAAATAGTCAAAAAAATCGAAAATCTTAAAATTCACAATTTGGGAAAAACTTAAATGCAGTTTTAAAATATGATCAAAACTATTGACAAATCTGCAAAAATTTTGAAAATCGGTTGATTTTTGGCAGAGTTATGACTGTAAGAAGGCAAAAATAGCCAAAAATTATAAAGTGCCTTTATGAAATTGCTTTAATGCAGTCTTAATTTTTTAATATAAATTTTAATTTTTTTATTTCAATTTGATATAATTTTCTGATCAGCGCTTAGTGCTATTGTGTTATTATTTAAGAAAAAAAGATTTATATTTAATAAAAAGAATAGGTGGACTTCATTTATTCGGATTAATGATATGAAATTGTTTAGTCAGTCGTTAATCTGAAATGTTTTGGATTATTTACAGTGGCGTCCACTCCATTTCACTCCTGTTGTGGGGGAAGGCATCCTTGGAGTTGTTGTTGTTGCCGCTGTTGCTCATCATGCTGCTCATGCATCTGAAGTTTTGACAGTTGACTGTGATTATACAGCTCCCCTTGGCTCCCCCTCGGGGTCATGTTGCCACATCGTTGGCAAATTTAGCAGTGCGTTTGCGTTTTACATTGACGTTAACATTTTGCTGTCTTGAATACTAAACAAAGCCGCCAGTTGTATCAACCAGGCCAAATGTAATGGGTGATGATGCTGATGCCACCACCACCACCGCTCTGCATCAGTTGCTGCTGCTGCTGCTGCTGCTGCTGTTGTTGCACAAACCACAAAATGGACAAAATGTGTTCAATTTCAGGCCTGTGATTTTTCAATACGGACAGCAACAACAACAACAACGTGCAAGCTGCTTTTGGCGAATTAACATTGATGGTGTGCCTACGAGAGAGGATCACCTACCCTTTTGGGGGGATGCTGTGGTGGGCGGTTGGCATGCCACACCCACATTTACAGTGCAGTTTAGCTCGTCTGTCTATTTCACGTTCATTAGCACGCACGTCGTCGCCATTTTGCAAACGCATTTCCGCTGCAGCTACGTGCAGCCGTGCGGCCGTGCGGCCGAGCGTTACCGTTAGGGCATTTGCCGTTAGTCAGTTTAAGCCTTTAGCGAGATATTGGGGGCAGGTAAATGTTGTAGCAGCTGCAAATTCATTCATCTGCCCCAATATTTTTGCAGCACTCGTTATTTTTTTCCTCTGTCGCCTTTTTGTGTGTCATCAAAAGGCATTTTTAATTGGCGTGTTGCAGCTTAACTCTGTTGCCCCCGAGTACGGTTGGGGTTGCATGCAACAGTTCTGGAGTCGATAATTGCTAACGCGTCACGTGTAATGCCCAAAAAACCCAAAAATGGAATTTCTAATTAAGTTTTGCTGGGATTTAATATCGACAAGCCAACTGAGAGCAACAACAGAGCTACAGTTTCGGCATCATCATCATCAGCATCAGAGTATCTCCAACCCAGTATATATATTGTGAGTGTGTGTGTGTGATAGTGTGTGTTAGTGGCAGTGTTGTGTCTGCCTTGCAGCGAGTGAGTATGAAATTTTGGTCAATTAACACATCAACGAGCTTAGTTGAAGCAAAACCCCCCAAAAAGCAGAGCAGTCTCCAGTTGAACGAAAATCCAAATCATAAAAAAAAAAATTGAGAATTGAGAGAATAACGAGCACAGAACATTTTTGAGTTACTTGCCACAAAATGTTGCAGTTGCTGTTACAGCAGTTTCCTATTGCGCTACAGGGATTATCGACTGAAACAAAATTTTCGGCATAAAACCCATATTGGAAGCTCCCCTGCCAGGACTTTAAACGAACAGACAGAGATTAGACTATCGGACAGTTTTAACGTATAGAGGAGCACAAATTTTAGATGGAAAATTCTTTTCAAACTGAAAGTTGTGATTATAATTCTCGAGCTTTGCAGCTGAGATTCCTACAACAAAAGAACGAATTGACATTAAGAGATACTATATGTATGCTTAAAGAATCAATATTATAAATATATTTTGATATGAATGGCAAAAGACAGAGGCAGTCGGCAACCCGTCAATCGTGCAGTCAATCAGACAGACAGACAGACAGACAGACAGACAGTTGGACAGTCAGAGAGTCAGACAGTTCTCCAAGTTGGCTCATCATTTGCCTAGGGCTGGCAGCAACAATTGATATACGTGTACGTGATTCGCATACGGAGAACTTCTCTGACTTGGCCGGCAATTGATTTGATGTAAACGGAAGACAGCGTAGGGAAGACAAGAGGGGGTGTAGGGAGCTGAGGAGAGAAAGAGGGCTGAAGGTTGATATGGTGCTTGAGTAAGTTTCCGAAGTGCGGTCGCAAAGTTTTGTAAGTGGCACGCGTTAAAATGAATTTATGGGCCGGGCTGAGAGTATCGAAAAAGAATCCGAAAGATACTTCTTAAAGTGTATTAATGCAGCCAACACTGTATCTAAACTAACTAGCAAAATCCATTCAATACCAAAGTTGTTTGTCGAGGAAGTGACGGCATTAAAAGAATGCCATAACAAATTTATCAATTAGTAATTTATCATTTATGCAAACAAGGCAATATTGCAGACGGCAAAATGTTGCCTGAAAGACAACAAACAAACAAATGCGCTCAAAATGAATGACAGAATGACAGACGCAATGGTTGGCAGGGTATCTGGGAAGGGTAGGTACTATTCCTCATTCCCTCACTTCGGTTCATTCAATAACTCAGCCCAAAACTGTTGCGCCTGCGTCGTTGTCGCTGCTTTTGTTTGTCTTCTTCCTTCAAGTGCCCAAACAAATATCAGACCCTGACTAGAGCAGAGGAATCCACAGAGAGAGAGAGAGAGAGAGAGAGAGAGAGAGAGAGAGACAGAGAGAGAGAGAGAGAGAGAGAGAGAGAGAGAGAGAGAGAGAGTGGGCAGAGCTGAGACAGGGACTAGAATTTACACAAAAATGCAATCAACGCGTAGGATAAATATACAAAATGCTCCGAAGAAGTGAAGACTGCGAACAGACGACCGACGACAGACGACGAACGACGACGACAGACGACAACTGTCGCGTTATCATGAATGAATATTTACACAATTCGATAAATTTATCACGATTAGCCTGCTGTACTCATACTTGTACCCATACTCAAACACACTCATACTCATATTCATACTCAAAGTATTCATTCAGTTGTATGTTTAATTTTCATATATTTCGCTGTCATTTTTATGTCTCTTTGCGTTTGGCAAAGTTGCCATAATCTCTAAGACAATCCAAGTTTACTTCTGGTTTCCATATAGTTAATTTCTTGAAATTATCTTTCTAAGAAGACTAGAGGATCAGTGCTGGTTATTAGATAATAAAAACTTGACAAGATCGTGTATTTGCATAAGAGTTATGATATTGAAATGGCGCAAATATTTCTTAGAGTCAAGCAAAGAATTATGGCAAATTTTTAAAGTTAGTCAAGATCTAATCAATATCTATATAACTATAAACTTCTATTATATATTTCTTATAAAATATACTAAATCTTTATATAATAAATCCCATTTGTACTCTTTACTGTAGTTCTTTCACAAGATCCCTTTCTACTGTGCACTCTTGTGCAGACATCACTGTTCGCTTCCCTGTATATCTTGAACAGATGCATGTTTTAAAGATTAGTCAGATGGACCGTGTCCAATTGATTTTCCCAATTGTTATTCCAGGTAGGGCAGCAACTGTTGCTGTTGATACTATATAGTGAGTATCCATTCCAATTCGTCTAGCTGAGCTTGGATTACCATGCTGGAAAGTGTGTAAAGCATTATTTGAGATAATGCATATATAGGTCAGTTTGGATTAGAGTAGTGTAAGTCAACTAATCTCTCATTTGATCTGGAGTTGATCAGTTACATTTACTTTTGTGTGTGTCACCAAGTCGAATGGGTTGGAAAGTATAAACTGTGTTGACTTGGCAAGAGACCGGGGCAAGCCCAAAGCAAACAACCTTCCAAATGTGCTCCTATTCCCAATGACTGTATAGTATGTGCTGTGAGCACCAATCAATCAAACTGTGACTATAAAGCGGGCCAAGATAGCATCTACAACAAGTGTGGCCCCTTTGGCTATAGGTCCACCTACCTACCCAACTCAGTATCTCTATCCCTCCCTCTCCATGCTGCTCTGGTATCTCACAGTTCGTATCGCCAACAGAGTGCGGACTGTCATAAATCATCGTGGAGATCGCAGGCTGCCTTGACGACGACCACTGTGCTGGTGGCTGGTGGCTGGTGGCTGGCGGCGGAATCTCGATGTGGCGCTAAGCTGCATCATAATGCCTCATTATGACAAGTTGCAGTGCGCGCTACGCATTTTGTATCTATATCTCGGTGGAAGTATCTGCAGCGCGTAGATATCTTGATTGAATGCAGGGGCAGCAATTATTGCATTCAATTGTGGAAAGCAAGAAGAGAGCGGGAGACGCGGAGGGAAACAGCCGATAACTGTTCGAAATGAAATCTGTTAATTTTACAGCCAGAAGAATAACCATTTATATGCAAATAGTATGCAGATACAGATACAAAGAGCTGATGTATCTAATAGATAGCTCTTCAGAAATCAACAGTTAGATGCGGCGTCTTTGTTTTGTTCCACTTGGATTCCAAAATGTGCCTGCGATGAAACAAACTGGAATTGAAAACTCTGCTACTAAAGAGCAAGAGAACTACTTATAAGGGAGAGTTGACGACAAGAGAGCTAAAGAGCGCCAGACTCTCAATATAAGAGAGGTATATATAGATGGCAAAGGGAACGTTGAGTTCTCAAGACATTCAAAAGATGGTGCAGGTGAATTGAGTTGGATACTTGTAAATTACTTAATAAATATATAAATTATTAAGTTGAAAAATTAATTAAATTAAAATAAAACATTTTTTATATTTTCAATATTTTTATATTCAAAATGTATTTATTAAATATTTTTATTTAATTTAGTAAGTAGTTAGCTGCCTTGCGGCACAAACAACTCCCCTTAGAGGAAGAGTTCGCTCTCTTTCGTGCTCTCTTTGCCACTCCACTCACTTCACAGTCTCTCAGCTGTGCCACAGAGCACGCTTGCAATCCACAAATAGCAGTTGCCGTTGCCGTTGCCGTTGTTCGGTTACAACGCCGAACGATAAACGGCTCCAGAGTAACATTACAACGTTCGTTCAATTCAATCGCTCGTCAACCTTCGTTCGGCGCGTTACAGAACAAGCGACAGGCGGCAGCAGCAGCAGCAGCAGCAGCAACGGCAAGCAGTAGCGGTGTGGCAAGTAGCAGCAAAACGTCGGCGTTGTTGCAACAACATTTTCGGGTCGCGTTCGCAGCGGTGGCAGCAATGGTGGTTGCAACAGTGGAACCAGTCTCACACACTGTCAGTCTCATCCCAGCGCTCGTCGCGGCAACAACAACGCTCAGCAAAGATACGACTACGTTATTGTTTTAGATCGGTTTCGATTTGCGTGTTTCTCGCGGCGATACTACGTGATATAGTGTGAGTGGCAACTGATAACAGAGATACAGATACTGGATATTATCGATAAAGTATCTTAGCTGCAAAATGTGGCCAATATGCAATTGTCGGCGCCAGCATAAGCTTGGCAAATTCAGTAATCGTTGAGCAAACATCTCGGAGGTGTTCGTCATGTAATGCAATCAGAAAGTATCTCAGCCAAGTGCTAAACATATCAAAACAACCCACAAGATACGCCAACTGTGCAACAAAGAAAAAAATTGAAATAAAATTAAATAAAAGTTTAATTAAAATATAGAATAAATAGAATTGCAACTGCTTCTACTGCATTTGATTTGCATTTAAAATAATCTGTGGATCTAAGTGAATGTGTCCCCGTGTCTGTGTAAAGCTTCCTCAACACACACTATATAGATCAGAAATATATATAAAATAATAAAATTATACAAATTTATACATGTTTACCCCCATATACAATGCTCTATATATGCAAGCTACCTACGGATACAATCTATACAAAATAATTGCAAATTTGCATGCAACATAAAATTTATATAAAATTTAGGTAAGTTTTCAAAGTGTAAAAAGAAAATTTTCAAATTTAAATGTGTGTGAAATTTGGCATTAAATAAATTCAACAAATAATCAATTCATGAAAATTGAAAATATAATTTCTGCATTTCTCGATTGAAACTGCATAAACTGAGAGTCCTCGAAACTTTGCCCTAAAGTTATTTATCTTGTTGCGGATTATTTTATTTTGTGGCAAAGTTTTCAGTTGCAAACTGAATACAGACATCGATTAGACATTAAATAATCGTTAAGTAGCAAATAGAGGAGAAATAATTCGAAGTCAAGTTAAGGAATAAACGAGTATTTGATTAGATTTGTTGCCAATTAGCAGAGGCTACAACGGAACAAGTTTATTTCTTTATTTCTTTGTTGTTGTGGCAATTAAATCGGAAACATGAAACAAATGTGTTGTGTATGCTTTATAAATAAATATTATGAGATATTTATTTACAACATTTACACCATTCTAACGAATGAAATAGAATTCCAAAGATGCGGAGATTGTAAATAAAATGCGGTGGCTGTGGCTCTGTCTGTGGCAATAGCTAGTGGAATTTTGTGTGGAGACTCTAAAGCATTAATTAAACACAAATTAAGAAAAGTCAAACTGTCAACATGCCAGGCTAATCAAAATAACCTGCTATATCTTATGGCCACAAAAAAAGCGGGCCATAAAACTTTATATATTTTTTCAAAACAACAAAAAAAAAGCTAGAGAAAACTAGAAACTAAATGAAATTCAAGCGACTCCATGGAAACTGTTTATCAGACGGTGAAAAATCTTTCCTACACGAATAAAGCGACTGCAGTTTACACGATTTGTATCTGTGAGATACAGTATCTATAAACTTGCATCTTTAGCAACTTCACACATCGCTTGCCACTTGATTGCGATAAAACTGCAATTTCATAATTCTCATTTGAGTCTAATTAAAATTTAAATCTCAAAACGCACATCGCTTTGTTTTCACTTTTGAATTTTGATCGTTTGCGTGTCTGAGTTTCTCAATTGAAATTCGTATTCAAATTTCAATCAGAATCTTTAGCCACTTTAGATACAGTTGCAGTTGCTTCTCTCGCATGCATAATTAATTTCGTGTAAAAATCATAATTACAGCAATTAAAATTTATGTAAACAAGTTGCCAGCCGCATCCACTTCACAACCACAATGGGGATTCGGATGAAGATGGAGATCTGCCGGAGGCGCCATTACGCCCCAATCATCATAATAATCTTGAAAAAGTTTTCTTCATATTTTCCTTCTTCTGTTTTGCTTCTGTGTTGGATTCACTTTATTAGCATTATGATAAAAGTTGAACTAATCGTGATTCAAGCTGCCCGACAACTTACTGATAAAGTTGAATATATAAATACATATTTATTTTGAATTTTTTTTTCTTTAAGTGGAAATATTTTACTTGGCTATGTTATTATAGAAATTCGTAAATAATTCGTGATTGGAATTTTAGATTGGGCTCGTTTCAATTTTGTTTGATTTATTGCTCAATTTGGAAGTCTTAATTGCCGAGCTGAGCAAATCATGTTGCACATGCGAGAATTAGAGAATTATTTGAGAATTTTTTGCTGATTATTTATTTCGACCAGTTTAACATATTTCACTCTGAAGCTGATAAACATAATTTACAGAAAATTATTATCTTTGAAATCCCGACACTTGACGCGTGTTTTCATGATGAAGCACAGTTTGTGGTTGCAACCAAAGAAAGAGAAGAGATCAAGTTGAACGTAATGCTCATTGCTATGCTTAGCTGTTGCAAGAACTGCTGCCACATCAGTTGCCACATTTAACGTCGTTACACTTTACTGTGGTCAATCCCCACTCTCTCCTCTCCCCTCGCCATCTTGTTGCCCCACTTGGCAACTCCCACAACAGACTGAAAGACATGGGGAATATTTATGCTCGGCGTGAACACACAGAGAGAGAGAGAGAGAAAGAGAGAACAAAACAAAAAAAATGTCATCCATGTTGTTGGGGAGTGTTCCTCCTCCGACTTTGTCAGCCCACATGTGCGTATGTATATGTATGTGTATGTGTGTGCCACAGAACGTTGCCTTTGACTTTGCGTTTGCCACTGCCTTTTGGGTTTGGTCTGTTGCGGTTTGCTGCTACTTTAATTAATTAGCATCTAACTAAGAATAATGTTTCCTGCCACAGTTGCAGCCCGACTGTCGACTGTCATAACTTGCCCGCCAGCCACAAGATACAGATACGGATACATATACAGATACAGATACCTATACAGATATGGCCAGCAGCAGCTACAGATACCAAGATACATCGCACAGGTGCCGCAAACACAATTTCAGCTTCTGTCTTCTTCTTCTCCATCTACTCTTCTCCTTCATCTTCAGCTTCTTCTTTCCTTTTTAGGCCCCTCTGGCAGCGGGGGCGACAGCGGCACTCGTGCATGGCCATGGTGGCAACAACAGTAGCAAAAGGAATATATTTTTGGCTCTTTTGCCACGCCCATGCCCTCCACACACACACACACATTCACACTCAGTTATTGCCTCTATGTTGTTTGGCCTTTTTTTTCCAGCTTCGTGCTTTGTTTTTAGTTTTATTCTCGTTTTTATTGTTTGCCTGGTTTTTATGCTGCTTCATTTTCCCTTGGCGTATTTGTGTGTGTTAAATTGTAAAAATGCAGCAAAGGAAAATTATTTTTCCTGCTTTTCAAGCGCTTGTCTTGCGGTCAGCGTCGGCAGCGACGTCGTCTTCATGTACTTGTGAAATATTTTCAAGTGTTGCGGCTCTTAAAAGTAGCCACCGTATGTACTGAGTGTGTGTGTGGTGTGCGAAACTGTGTGTATGTGTTGTGCCTTGGCATGTTGTTGAGAATTTTTCATGTAATGACTTGGCGCCAGCTCTGCTCTTGTTCTTTAGTTCTCTCATTCTATTTTTTTATTTTCCATTTTCCTTTACATTTTTATAATGTGCCACATTTTTTTTATATATTTTTTTGTGGTATGTGTTGCCGTTGGCAGCTTAAAGGCAGCAACTTGAAGTTTTCCACAGCTGTGCCTCTCGTTGTTGCCACTCATATTGTTGCCGTTGTTGTTGTTTCGTGTGGGTCGCTTAATTAGTTAAAAGTCGCTGTTAAAGTATCCCAAATATTTCAAGCTGTCAGCGTGGATTACAGAAATGGCATAGAAAATGTTGCAAACGAATTCGTAGCTGTAAAGACATTTTCCACCGTTAAGAAAATTCAACTCAAAGTTGCCATAGAAATACTTAAAGAGCAGAGTTTTTTTTTTAGCATTTAAGAGTTATTTATTTACCGTATGTAAATTCGATTTATTTTGACTTTAACTTAAGCCAATTTAAGTGATTTTCTTATACTGGCAACATTTCTCCTTTTTTCTAAGTCTTGGAAAATGTTTGCAAGAACTTTGACATGTATTCCTCTTTGGGGTTTTTTTTTTTTTGGATCAATCACTTTTCACTTTCAATTATTTTGTGCCTTGTTTTTTCTTGTCCAAATCGTCTTCAATCTACAATCTCTGAATTCCACTTAATGTTCGTTCCCAGGCAAAAGTCAAACCCTTTTTTCTCACATCAAGATTTCCTTTCTGGTTTCCTTAACCAATCTTCTTCTTCTTCTGTTTCTTCATTTTATACATATATAGTTTCTGTTGTTCTATCTAAGCAGGGAGTCGACCCTTATAATATGGTTCATCAATGACTCCGATACACTCCACACATATGCCTGTATGTAAATGTCTTTCAAAAGAGACACAGAATTCGTCACAAGGCACAAGATTGAGACTGGAAATGGGAATGGGAATTGAAATGGGAATGGATGTGGACATGGACATGGACTTGGGCATGTTAGTGCAACTGGGATGACGACACTGACGACGACGACGATGATTTCGTTGAGCTAATTAACTTTCGGTTACAGTTCACTGCGCAAATTTGCGACCAGAAGAAGACGGGGACACACACGTAGACAGCGAGGACTGGGGCATGCCACATACTACTGCCACTACTTCTTAGCTTATGAGTAGGCATACTCGTATATTAAATTCGTATTTAGATGTGAATGGGAATGGAAATGGGAATGGGAATGTGTATGTGATGAGAGCACAGACCGTACGCCGGAAATGAATCGCCGCTCATCAACTGCACTTGGATAGCTTTCTGTGCACCGTGATGAGTTCCCGCATTCGCCAGAGCTCCTTTGTCCGTCTCATCATCATCACCGTCATCATATGTCTCACTCCCCCTCCCTCTCTCACTCTCTCTCTCTTTTTGTCTCTGGTATGTTTTTCTTTTGTGTGGCAAGCTACTGTAGACTGACTTCATATTCGATTTGTAAGCGGCATTCAAGCAAATCGAGTTCCTCAAAATTAGCCAGACACATCAACAACCAACAACCAACAACAACAACCAACAACAACAACTATCAACAACCAACAACATTTTACGCATCACAAAACAATAAAACGTCATTAGCGCCGTTCTGCATGAAGTTCATGCCCATGCAATTGGCTCAGGGTCAGTTCTCCTTCTCGTATCTCCAGAGCACTGTGCCCAACCCACAAATCCATCAAAATGCGGGAATGCTCTGCTCACTCACTTCTTGCCTCTCTCTCTCTTTCTGTCTCTTAGTATATCCCTCCTGCTCTATTTGTGATCACGCTGAAATTTGGTTTGGTAATTAAGTTCTAAGTTGGCAAATGCATATATGGAACACACACTCTTGGCCTCTTTCGCATCATTAATCAATGCTCTGCCCATACACACACACACACACACACTTACACACGCACACCCATAACTCCCCACTCTGCCGTTATCTATAAAAAAAATGTTTTATTTTTTTTTTGTGTATATTTTGAAAAAGTTTTGTCATACATGCAATGTAATTTCTCATAGTCAACACATTTGTCGCAAACTTGTTTCATTTAGCCCGAAAAACTATCTACCAAACTCGTAGATACAGATACAGATACAAATTGAGCCCGGTTGGACTGACGAGTCCCGTTCCGAGGCCAGTTTTAGTTAGATTTACCCCCCGCCAGGGAAGATGGGGGGTATGCAAATGTAACGCCTCTGTTCCCAAGTGTATTAAATGGGCCACACGCCAGGTGTCAAAAATGTTTCCATTGGAACCTGGAACCGGGAACTGGGAACAGGGAACTTGTCATTTGCTTTCGACGGCACTCGAGGGTTGTCCCTGAAAATGGCCAACAACATGTTTACGTAATTAAAGGGACAGTCAGGACACTCATGTGCCGAGGGTTAAGTGCCAACTGTTGTTGTTGCTGAAGCCAGCTCATCATTCAAAGAGAGCAGCGTAGTTTTGAGGGGGAACAAAGGGTTAAAAGGTTTTTTGCTTAAATTGAGAGTGATAAAACTAAAATAATATCTGATGATTAAGGACGTTTTTAAAAGTGAAAAATGGTGTTGGAAAACTCATTAAAATTTTTGTAAATAACTATATATTTTTATAATAGTATTTTAATAAAATACGAAATATTATAAATAAATAATTCATGAAAACATATAATAGTAAAATATGAAACTTAAATGAAATGACGAAAATTGCACAGGTTTAATGTAAAGAAAATTTCATGTTAATAGAAGTATGTAATAATGTAATATATTCGATAAATATGTTAAAGTTAAGTTATAAAAGTTATAGAAAATATTATGAAAATTTAGTGAAGTTTATAATATATTTTAAAAAATTTATAAATTTATTCTCTAGATAATTTACTGACTTAAGAACTGTGCGGTTTCCTTATCACAACATTTTTGTGCGTCGACTAACAGTCTAAAAAAATGAATAGTGTTTATTGCTACGAGTTTTGGATTTTATTGATTGTTTTTTGAGCTTATTTGAGTTTGGCAATCGCTTGATATTTTCTAGTTGCATTACGGTACCGCAACAAAGTAGTCATTTAATGCCCATTACCTTATAAAAACAATCAGCTAATAAAGGCTTCCTGCAAACAGCGGCAGTGGCAGCAACAGTGGCAGTGGCAGCAACAGCAGTGGCAGTGGCAGCAACAGCAGTGGCAGTGGCAGCAGCCCAAACAAGCGTTAAATTTTATGACCACAAGACCCACAACGGGGCAACAAACACAGCCAAACAAACTCTAGGGGCAAAAACAAAAGTTTTCAACATGCCGCCTTTCCGGCTTTTTCAGTTGCAGTGGCAGTTGTAGTTGCAGTTGGAGTGGGATATGGCTGTCCATTAAAAAAATACATCCATATGGGCAACTGTGTCACAATTGTCTAGTACATGATTTCTATAATCAAATAGCCCAAGCCGCTGCCACGCCCCAACTGAGGGGCAGACACAGACCGCCATATGCACGTGCAACATACACGAACTTTTTGGTTGCATTACAAAAAAAAAAATTAAAAAAAAAATTAAAAATTAAAAAAGAAACACAAAACAAAGAAAAGTAAACAACAGAAACGTATGATTATTAACCATTTAGCTAATTGCACATCATTAGACAAATGTCGGATCATTATACAATATATATATATGTACTCGCATTTGTGCATTAAATTATACCACATACACACACCAACACTCACCTGCCATATTGGAGGTCTGAATCCACAGCTTTGTTGTGTCTTTCAGTTACAGAGCGCGTCATAAAAATTAATCAAGCGTTGCTAATTTGTCTGGCTAACGGTTAACCTATCCCCTTGCCAAGTGAGAATCATCAATGTAAACCCACAGGGAGTGGGAGGCACAAAGAGGCAGAGAGGGCAGCGGCAGGGTATGTCTGATGAACCCGCTGACTCGCAGCTGCAATTGCACATGTAGTAGAGTCCGATTTAAGGGTTCGCCAGTCCATATGAAAATCGATTGAGAGCTTCCATGGGGTATCGGGGTGGAGGGTATGCCATTGCCCATGCCCACATGTCCTGGCCACCCTCCGCTGCACGGCCTAACGACTGTCTATCTGTCAGTCTGTCAGGCTCAGACGCAGACTCAGACTCAGACTCAGACTCAGTCTGTGTTCCTCTGCCTCTCAGTTATCGTCTTCAGCTCCAAACTCCTACTGCGAATGGAACTCCTCCTCCATTTGGGGTGCCTGTGATGGCATTTTGTCTCGTCATTCGTGGCCCGCTTTTGTGTTGCCTTCCTGTCAATCAGCGCTTTGTTGTTGTCCCCCCATCTCTCGTCTTCCTCCACCAGCCGAGCCACTTACAACTCGCCTCATTGTCAATGTCATCGTTGTCATCCTCGAAAATGCTTCTTTCTTTTTATATTCATATTTATTTTTTCTTTTATTTTTTTTTGTAAATATTTTTACATATACTTTTTGAGCTGCTTCGCATATATTCAGTATTTCATAAAAATTCCAACAGACCGGGCCACACACGTTGTGAAGGTTGCTGACAAAACCGCAGACAAAGCGGTCTACAGGATGCGAGGTTTGCAAGGATGCGAGCATGGGGTCTGTGAGGCAACTGAGCTGCCTACTCAATTGACAGTTGAAGTGAATGTCCCAAAGGGCTTACAAGCTTCTTTAAAATCCTTCTCTCCCCATATTTCACTTAGCCACAGAAACAGCTCCCAGTGATTTCAAACTCTTCGCAGGATATGTCTTATATCACTTCCCTTTTCTCACTGGATATAAAATCTCTATATCTCTCTAATATGATCTCCTGTGTCAAAACTCAACTTGTGTGGACTATAATTTTCGACATTGAGATTATGGCACCGTTCGATCAGGAATTTCAATACCTTCATTTTGGTGTATTAATTTTGAGAATCGGATGATTTTTGAGGAAGTTATTGCACTTTCAAGTTCGGAGGGTGGCACAAAATGGAAATCCTGGGTCAAAATTGAACTTGTGTGGGGTGAAATTTTCGATATAAAGATTTTGATATCGATCGATCAGGAATTTCAATACCTTCATTTTGGTGTATAAATTTTGAGAATCGGATGATTTTTGAGGAAGTTATGGCACTTTCAAGTTCGGAGGGTGGCACAAAATGGAAATCCTGGGTCAAAATTGAACATGTGTGGGGTGAAATTTTCGATATAAAGATTTTGATATCGATCGATCAGGAATTTCAATACCTTCATTTTGGTGTATTAATTTTGAGAATCGGATGATTTTTGAGGAAGTTATTGCACTTTCAAGTTCGGAGGGTGGCGCAAAATGGAAATCCTGGGTCAAAATTGAACTTGTGTGGGGTGAAATTTTCGATATAAAGATTTTGATATCGATCGATCAGGAATTTCAATACCTTCATTTTGGTGTATAAATTTTGAGAATCGGATGATTTTTGAGGAAGTTATTGCACTTTCAAGTTCGGAGGGTGGCACAAAATGGAAATCCTGGGTCAAAATTGAACTTGTGTGGGGTGAAATTTTCGATATTAAGATTTTGATATCGATCGATCAGGAATTTCAATACCTTCAATTTGGTGTATAAATTTTGAGAATCGAAATATTTTTGAGGAAGTTATGGCACTTTGAAATTGATAGGGTGCCACAAAATGGAAATTTTCGATATTTAGACCTTGGTACCCATCGATCAGGATGCAGCTTCAATCTCAATCAATTTATGCTGCTCTTCGATGTTTTACAAACCTTGACAAACCAAACAACTCTACTCATTTTCTCACCCGCTTCGTAACTACTGTCTATGGCAGCCAGCACTTCCTGTTTTTTCTCACTTCCTGTTCTCAGCGATGACATGTGACGACCCTCACTAGAGGGAGAGAAAGAAGGATGGGAATACCGTTGGGAGGCGAGAGCTTAACACTTGTGTGCCTTGCATTTTGACTTGCTCAAAGCCCTCTTTTAAACACTTTACTCAGCACTTATCCCATGCATACAGTCTGGAAATTTGCCGCATTCTTTTCAAAAGGATTGTGACTGGGATTGGTGTAGGGATCGGAATTGGGCTTGAGTTTGGGTTTGAGGTTGGGATTGGAAAGAAAAAACTCGACTAATTTGATCCCCAGGCGCTGCTTGAGCTCATCCTTTTTGGGCTTCTTACGCACCAATGAACTGCGCCCTGTGCCACTGTGATTTCCTTCTCAGTGTTGCCAAAGCGTGAAACATTTTTTCGCAACCTTGTGACCTCACACACACACACAGACCCACACCCACACACACATACATACATACTCACATACTCCCACTGAGGCATAGAAATTCAATATTGCTCTCTATGTCTATGCTAATGAATGGCTCGCGAAAGCAGCATAGACAGTGACTATATAGATGTACGAAGAGAGGGATTTTAGGGGAAGGGATAAGTGGTAAGGTTGTCTCGCCCACTCTACTTATTTTCTGTTTTTTTTTTTTTTTGATTTATTTTTCCGGCTTCCTGTTGCGAGCGTCGTCATCGCCGTCGTCGTCGTCGTGCTGCCTTTTTTGCTCTGTTGCCTTTTTGCGGTTTGACGCAGCAACTAAAAGTATGCAACACTTTTTTTCCTCCCATTTCTCGTTTCTCTTTTTCATGTTGCTTTTTGCATATTTAATGGCCGGGGACAGACAAAATGGCGTCGTCTCTTTTAGTTCGCTTCTGTTTTTCTTTTTTTTTTTTGGTTTTTTTTATTCGGCAGTTCACAGCGTCCCTCACCTGCCCCTTGCCTTCAGCGATTTTGTGGTTAGGCGTTGATTTGTGGGCGCGTCGTGCCCTTCGCTGTCGCATTTCGTGTCTATTTGCGGTTGGAATGTGGGCAGAGAATATACATCCATATATATACATAAGAATATATATATATATATTTATTTTTTTATTTTTATTGTTGTTGTTTTGTTTGTTTGATTCGCATTCACTACGTTTTTTATGGATTGCTGGGAGGGTGTTGCTGATGTGACTTTAATGAACTTGGGACATGTCGAAAATCAATATGGCCCCGTCCTTTAAGTGCCTTTAAGCTGCCTTTTCAAGTGGCAGACAGACAGTCGAGAGTCGAGTGGGACAGACGTAGACAATCCCTCTGTCAGATTGTCACAATAATGCTGCAGGATGTAGGAGTAGGAGTGTAGGAGTAGCAGAAACGACAACAGCAACAGCTCCCCGACAGTTACGGGCAAATAAAAAAGTTGTCAAGTGTTGTTCTCTCTATGCAAATTTCTTTTACACTTTTTTTTATGCCTCCAGACAGACTTTAACTTTAAGCCGGTCTACTTGAATAAACACAAACACATATACACTTACTAGTTTACTCTTTCATTAGTCTGTGTTCCTCTGTGATTCTCTACGTTTCTCTATCTGTCTCTCTCTACGTTAAGTTGGCTAAGCCATTATTAAATCATCAAAAGTGTTGGCCATCAAATGTGACAATAGTCACAGAAATCGCGTCGACTCGGAGTTGTATTCAATCCCTGTGAGAGTTGTATGTGGCATGCGGCATGTTGCCATTTTGGTATTGTTAGTGTTGCTGCTGCTACTCTGTTTTTGTTGTTGTTGTGGTTTGCCTTCCGTTTGGACTTGAACAAAGTTATCACTGTCGTCGCTGCCTCGACTGCAGTTTCCTCTCCGTCTGCGTTGTCATTTGATTTGATTAGAGTTGGGTAGGGGTACGTACTACCATAGAAGGGAAGATGGGTGGAGCCCCACAGTTTGGAGTTGAAGCAGAAGTTGTAGCGTGGCGAGACTGTTGCAACTGTCTGCACATTTGATGGATTATATATGATGACGTTGTCTGGTCTCCGATGCCTGCCCGCATCTGAGCTTAAAGCTCTACTCCATCTCCATCTCTCTCTTCCCCTATACATCAGAGAGCAGTCGGAGTAGTTGCAGCATTTTATGTAGCTGTGCCTGGGGGCCAATTTGTCTAGTTGGTCTCCCTATTTAAATGTTGCTCGACACTCGCTCGCTTGATTAGCGCCGCTGAATTGACAGAAATTGTCACCAACAGCAGCAGCAGCAGCAGCAGCAGCAGCAGCAACAGTCGCAGGTCTACAGCTGCACTAAATCCTAAAGCTCTAAGTGTAGCCCCCTTACCGTCACAGTTCCATCTCTCAGTTCTCTAGCTCAATCCTCATTTCATTTGCGTTCACTTGTTGTGCGAGAAATGAACGTAGGAGACGCATTACGACTTCACATTCCCATTTCCATTCCCATTTCAAAAGTTCCACTCGACGTGCATTTTTCACTCTGACAGATCTCTCTATATAAATGCCTCTATCTCTCTCTCTCTCTCTCTCTCTATTGATCGCTGTCTCTTTCTGCTGTGCTACTGTCACGTCAATTGCTTAATTGATCAATTTAATTTGACACTCATTCAAACACTCGACGCGAGGCATATGCAAGATAAATATCTTTTGCCTCCCGATTTTCAGCTCGGTCAACTCGCTTTTTGTGTTTCGATTTATGCAAATTGTGTTGCAGGCCATGTGGCACACACACACACACACACACACACACACAGACACACACATCTGTATATATGTATGTGTATAGCGATGAGCGTTATATGCCCCTCTTGTGTTGTGTTCTACTTTACTTTTTTTTCTCTTCATTTTATTTTTCCCTGAATATTGCGCTGCAGCTTCATCAATTAATCAATTTCATTGTTGTTGGAATTTCTTTTTTTTTCTCATTTTTTGGTTGAAATTTTTATTGGTGTTTTGTTGTTGTTGCTGTTGTTTCGAGTTAATCAGGAAATCAGCCAAAAACACAGTTTGATGTTTAAATTTTCAGCGCGCGGATACGCAATTTGTTTAGTTTTTCCAAAAACCCACACATACATACATATGTGTGTGTGTGTGAGAGAGAGTGTGATAGTGTGTGTTAGTATATGTGTGTCTGTTGACATTTAAGATGAAAGCGCTGCTGATTGATGACCTGTGAGCAGTTAGCGACCAGAGTTGAGATAATTAAACAATGAAAGCCGAGATTTCTTTAGAAGCACAACAATGGGAAATGGGAAATGGAAGATGAAAACTGGTCACTTCATTAAGGAGCAGTCATGTCACTAAAGAGTGACTCTTTCAGCACTATTAAGCTATTCTTGAAATTTTTTCAATTTTTTTTTAAATTTCAATTCATGAATAATATTCATAATATTATTATAATTTTTGACATGTGGTAAAAAATAACAAAAAAATTGTTTATGTATCTTTTAATAATTATATTTAATAAATAAAAAAATTTCCACTTAATTATATATGATTTATTTACTTCTTGGCTATAGAAAAAATCATAAAAAATTCAAATATATTCATTGAATTATTTTTTTATTTATTTTACAATTTTTTTGTAATTAGCGCAAAAAGCTATAAGAGTTTCTGTTGCTGCAGCAATAAAAAAAATAACTATTTCGCAAATTGCACAAATCCGACGCGGAGTCACTGTGATTAGCTTAAGCTATAGCTTCTAACGCCTCTATCCGCTAAAACTATAGCTAAAACTATAGCTAAAACTATAGCTATAGCTATAGCTATGGGTATGGGTATAGTCTGGCTATTAGGCGATAAATCTCTTATGACAACCATTAAAAAAGCAGCCGGAGTCGCAGTCTATGCTGGTTCTGTGGCAAGCTGCAAGTTGCCACTCATTCGCTGGGGGTGGGGGGAATGTGGAGGGAGGGGGCAATTGAGCGTGTAATTAACTAACTGTACATTTCAATTTATGAAATATTCGCAACAAAAACAAACACTGAAGCGGTTCTCGAAGCTGCCACAAATTGTGCTACAACAGCAACGAGTCGCTGGAATACTCAAAGCGCCGCCAGGTGCATGGCCAGTGTTGTTGCAACGTTGTTGTTGTCTGACCAGAGGCATTTGCCACGCGCTGCATGCCGCTGCTCCACAGCTCCAGTGTCACTATTAATTTAACCTACATTGTGCGGCAGGCAGACAGATCGCCGCAATCCCAGATCCCCAGTTCGGCGAGACTTGAGATCATTCACAACAAGTTGCAAGTTGCAAGTTGGACGTTGCATGCAGGAGCGGCAGCATATTTCATGTTGAAACTGTGTATTTGTGTGTTGAGAATTTTCTAATTTGTATTTTGTTGCTCTCAGTGGCAGACATAGAGAGTCAAAGGCAGGCCGCAAGTTCAACTCGAGTGGAGATGGCGACGTTGAAAGATGAGCAATTAAGCGTTGAGTTATTGACAAGACTCAAAGGGACAAAACCAACACAGCATGACACACACACTCACACTCACACACACACACGTGTTCAGTAATGGGGGTGTTGCAGCTGCATCTGCCTCAGCATCAGACTCTACCTCAACCTCTGCGTGACAAATTGCCACATGACGTTGCCCATTTTTTGCTAGCTCGTTTTATTTTTCTACTTTCCTCTTTTTGCATGCATGTTGCACGTTCTTGGCTCTGTGCGGAGGAGTCATCAGTTGCACGATAAGGTTGCTCAGGTTGTGCCTAGGTCTGCTCCATGGTTGGACATTTGTTAGATAAACATCAGTTGCATAGGGCACAACCTGCAGGTAAACTGAGTCTTGTTAGCGCAGCATGGAATGTGGCATAGTTGCAACTAGACTAATGTGCAGCAGGAATGCTGCAAGTAATTTAATAAATGTCACTGCCTCGTTCTATCTCTCCCTATCTCTCTCTCTCTCTCTCTCTCTCGCTTTCTGTTTCTCTTGTGTTGAATTCTTCTCTGGCGATCAGTAGTCGCTTTTGATGGATACCTCTTAATCATGCCACATGCGTCACTTTAACTGCCAACTTGACTTGCCTTAGATCTACTATAACTCTTAACTTCAGTCAGCTGACTGATGATGTCTAGTGCTGGAAAGCGCGCTTTCTTGCCTTCAACACTGAATGAATCTGAAAGTCAATTGATGCCACAAACAACAGCAACAACAAAAAAATTGCCTTGCGGCTGCCGACGCCAAAAGTGTTGCAAGCTGTTCGCAGTTGCGTTTGCCTTCAACATCGACTTCGAATGAATGCAAAGTGAATGTGCGTGACGATGACGCGCAGGATGCGAAAACATGGCTAAGCGGAATGGAAAAAACAAATGGTAGGAGGAGTTGAAGGAGTAGGCGGAGGAGGTGGCGTAGCAATGCCATGTCGTGAGCACAATGCGGATAAGGTGGTCTCCATACCTCCCATGACTCTCACCATGTGGATGACTCTGTGCTTTTCATTTAACATTATTTTGCAACAATTTTGCAGATAGCGATAGTGAAAGAGACAGAGACAGAGAGAGGGAAAGAGAGAGAGTGAGAGAAAGAGAGAGAGGGAGAGGGAGATTGTAAGAGACATTGAAGCAGAGATATTCATATGAGGCATAGAAAGCGACCAAAAGCAAACATGTTGACTGCCTTAGAGTCAACTCCATTTTCCTCTACCAGCTCTCTTTTTCTCTCTCTCTCTCACTCTCTTCTTCTGTCTACCTCTCTCTTTTCGAATTTCCTCTCTCAGCTCTGTTCACATTAACCTCACTCAGTGCCCAGGCAGCAGCAGCATGTTTCCGCTTTAATTTAACGCTGGCTTATGAAAACAGCAGCTTCATAGACCCAAAAAGCAGCGTCAGCTGCTGAAGCAATTTAAAGCAGAAGCTGCACTGCCGGCAGACCCAACTTCCATCTGCCACTTGCCCCAACCACCCCTTGCCGCAAGTGTAAACCCTAGCCCAAGTCAGGCCCACTTTATGACATAGTCTTGGATGGGGATGGGGATGGGGATGGAGAGGTGTGGAGGCCAAGAAATTTATTTAGTTTATGCAAAGCGTGCGGCGAAAAAAAAGGGCAAAAGGAAAGGTAGCTGAAAAGCACAAAAGGCGGCAGCAGATGAGCGAACGTGCTTTGTAAGGACTAGAAGCATCTAGGACCATCTAGGACCGGCAAAAAGGACATTCTATACAGGACATACACACACTTACACACACATCTGTTTGTGTTTAGTTTGCAAATTTCTTTTGATGTCTTTTAATTTTAATGAGTTGCGATGTGGGTGAGCACTCTGGCCGACTACCCTATGCAAAACTAATTAGAACCGAAGCCAGCTGAGCTCAGTGCGAAGCACAGAGAAGGGCGACAATGTGTTGAATCATCTAGAAAAGCAGCTCAACCGAATAAGCTTCCACAAATACTGAGCACAGATATTTTCACAAATATTTCTATAATATTTTGTTTGCATATTTTTACTAAATATATATTTTTCTTATATTTTGTTCCTTTGCAGATCTCACTGCCTGGCCAATTTGCAATCAGCAGGAGAACTGCGCTAACAAAATGACGCACAGATTATCAGCGAATCCCACGAATCCATTGCTAACAGCAACAAACGAAGAAGACACAACAACAACAGCCACAACAACAGAATCTAGCTACAAAATGTTCTCCCGCCAGTGCCTTTCCACCTCCTCGACCTCCTCACACCCGCGCTCCACCTGCCCCCGCTCATCATCAGCCACCGCCACCTCCTCATCGAATCACAGTCGAGTTCGGCATTTGACTTGGAATGGGAATGGCAACTGGAACCTTAGCCTCTTGGCATTGATCGTTGCCATCGGCTGTATAATGCTCAATACGCCAACAATTGCGGCTTTTGATATTGGTGAGTAGAAAAACGATTCGGTTTTAAGGTCAAACCTTCAATAGTACACTGAAAAAAATGTAGATCTAGAAGTTCTTAAAATAACTAAAAAATATTTGGAAATATATTAGATATTTATTTAAATTAAAATTTTAGTTGAATTTGCTAAAGATTTTTTTTTTTTTGTTATTTTTTTTCATAAATTTCTCTCAGTGAACTTTGTTTGCTCGTTTAGCTGAAAACTAAAATATATGAACTTTTGGCCAGGCAAGTCAATAGGTGCGCACATTCATCAATTTGCCAGAGTTGCTTCATTAAAGTCGATATATATCTATATGAGAAAAGACTCAAAGCGAAAGAGAGCATGACAGAGATAGAGATAGAGATAGACAGAGAGAGAGAGAGTGGAGAGCACATATATATGTTTATTTCCATCGTTCGTTTCAAGTGGCATATTGACTTGGGGCAACTTCAGTGAGGGAAATTTATTTTAATTGACATTGAAAGCACATTTTTTTTATGTGTCTCATCATTTTCTGGGCAGCGACAGGCGGCACAGTTGGTGGCTTCTTGGCCAATCGCCATGGGGCGTCCCATCCATCCGATGGAGTCTCTTACCCAACATACATAGTATGCGCTATGGACACGGGTGGCTCAATGGATTTGGTTTGGTGGTTTGGTGGCTTTTCGGTGTAGTTAGGTCCAGCTCATTAATTGGCATATGGACTTTTTTATGCTGGCTCTAAACTTTTCTGCAAAAACATTTTCAATAGTTGCTGCTATGTATGTATGGTATGTATGTATATTGAAGTAGCTGGAACGTGGCTTTAATGAAGCCATACTGAAGTAGCCATACTGTAGTAGCTGCTTGGCCAGCTTAGGATTATGGCCACTTTCAATAGCCCTGGCATGTCAGCGGCTCATAAATTTCTATGTTGATATGAGGACAGACCATTGGGGACACTCCGAAGGCAGCCCGCCCCTGGTCTCTCTTTCTCTCTGATGGACGGCACAAAAGCCAAAGCGGCAAACCGAAGACTTTCAAAAGAACCAAAAATAAAAAAAAAACAAAATAGAAAAAAATCTAGGCAGCTCATGGCATACAAAATATAATACATGATATATATGTATGTAAATATGGAAAGAACTAATAAAACATTAGTGGGGAACTGCTTTGTTAATGGATCTATTGATTTTCCTATAGAAAATGGGTTAAATTTGTTTTACTATTACTTTACTTTACTATTTCATTAGCTGCAAATTATAAATATTGTATAAAATGGCAAATAAATTAGGAATTTCTTTTATGTAATGTAGTAGGGCATTTGCATTTCAAGGGAAAATTGCACTTTTCATTGAATTCAATTTAACTTGCCAAGTTGAAAATTCGATTTCAATTCATTTGATTTCATTCTTTGCCTCCTCTCAGCAAATAAATTGCAGAAATTACAATTTTTCCTTGGCAACTTTGCCACATTTATGCAATATTTTCAGATGTGTCTTTAGTCTTCCGACAAAATCTGTCTGCGTTGCTTTGTCTGCCATCGACAAAACCAAATCAAATCAAATCAAATCGAATCTCAGCCATAATATTTATAGTTAATCAAGCAAGCCAAATACATAAATACGAATTTATAAACATGTTTTGTAACTGAATGGCACTCCAAGTCGATGCCTTCCTCCAAATGCCAAAAAAAAAAAGAAATCATATAAGCAAATAAGCAGAGGAAGTGCCTCAATACTTGTTGTTCGAGTTGTTGCTAAACACACACATTTACACACATAGATACACTCGTTCTGTGTGGGAGTTGAGTTAGGAAAACATGCAACAATTTTCCAAATGAATGCACTCGCAAAATGCAACCGAGAAGTCAGTTGAAGGCAACAGCATCTGACCCTAGACCCTGGGCCAGTGATCGCTGACTGCCACTGTCTCTTTCTTTCACTCTATGTCTATCTCTCTCGAAGAGTATGTGTGTGTGTGTGTGTGTGTGCCCAACCTCAGTTCACATTAGCATTGCCTGCCATCAAATCCAATCAAGTGCGAATGCAAAGAGATTCGTCCAGGTTCTGTGTGTATGTCTCTGTGTCTTTATTTATAAACTTCTAAACGAATGCACGCACCTCTGTAGCAGAGGCAGCTACGTTGCAACATCATGTTGCAATATGCCCCGGCAGCTGCTAAACTGGAAGCTGCTCTCCATGCTGTGCCTGTGCGCAACAA